>CM032335.1:2636340-4132438 GCA_019022515.1 Quercus aquifolioides | reverse complement strand
ATATTATTCGAAAAAAAAAAAAAAGCAAATTGATAACTTAATTATGGACTCGCGATAGTTTTTGGTGTTTTACAATAATTGAAAATCAATATTTTTGAGTGAATCTTGGTTAGCTAATCCATGGGTTTTATGGGTCAACAAGTTACTATTGCAGCAAAGTTTCAAAAGTTGGGAAATACACTCTGTTTTAAAGTCATGAAACAGGGGAGTTTCACTCTAGCTCCCTTAGCTCTCTTAAGTTTTGAATTTAAAGCGTCTAGAGGAAATCCTTAATAGTTTTTAAGATGTGCTTAAAGTCACATCATTTCCAAAGGTGTTTTGTAACTTTTGTTAGTTCTAGCCAAAGTCATCTATAGCCAAGGTTCATTTTGACGTTTTTACAATTATAATTCAAAATCATGAACATGAATTCAGTTATGTGTTTCGTACACATAGTATGTAACTATCACAATTCTTTTTAATTTTGGCTCCCCCCCCCCGCCTTAAACTAAAATTCTAACACCACCACTGATTGCATGTTAATTTAAATTCATATGTGCGTTTAATTCTATGGCATATTAAAATCATATTATCTTATGCAGGAACCGTTCTGTCTTTAAATTGTCCAACATGCAAAACATATGAAAAGGGATTAACATATATATTCACGGGCTATCCAAAAGCCATGACTTTTTTTTTTTTTTTGGCTAAATAAAAATAATAATGTCTTTAGTATGGACTTGTCGATCCCATGTCACGTGATAGTATATATACTATGTGTATTAGTGCAGGAGTGGCTCCATGTTTATGTCAAACCACCCTGACTTGCAAAAAAATATAAATATATATTACGAAAAGAATTATACACTAAACTAACTTATTTTGACCATCCTAATAAAAATGTTGAATAACCTATCTTGGAATCAAAAAAATTCTGGTCCAACAAAAATAAGAGTGTATTTTTATAATAAATCTTATGTGGTAAATTGTTACTAATTCTAATTTGAGTCCAATATTGCCATCACTTTTTATCCATCAATAAGTTTTTTGCATAAGATTTTTTATGAAAATGTTGTAGATATAGTGTTATTCCAAAAAAAATATTGGTCCCAAACATAATCCTTAACCCCTTAAACCCCAAAAAAAAAAAAAAAAATGAAGAAGAAGAAAAAGAAAAAGAAAGAGGAAGACTAGACCAAACAACAAGAAGTTAAATAAAAATCCTATTAAAAAAAGAGTCTCTAATAATTCAAATTTGTTCAACTCATTAAATACAAATAATCCCTTATTTTATTTTTAATTGAAAAATGTACCAAAATAAATATTGTCATTGTAAGTTGTCCTTGGTGGTGCTGACATTAATGCTCTCTTTGGCTTGTAGTCGCACCAATTTTGCTCTCCTTAACAACTCAGCTTGCAATTATAGCAAATATCATCTCTCTCTCTCTCTGTCTGTTAATAGAACGAAATTGTAATACACTTTATGCATTTAATTAGGTATTTTTATTTTGTGTAACAATATATTCAAGTTAACCATTCATTATGGGCATAACAAATTTATTATAGAGTCACTGCTAGAACCATTCAACTCTTACCAAGCATCATGTGAAGCAATACGAAGAATCTTACCACCGTGTGATCGATAGATTAAGAAAAGAAAATTAATTAAATAATCAAAGTGTGCTCTAGATAATTCTAGGCATGGTGAAAATCTGTTATACCAAGATAATGATAGTGTAAAACTTCTTTAGAAAAAAAAAAATATATATATATATATATTGTCTTCGTGCTTGATTTGATTATCTAATTCCACGCGCTTTTTCCTCTCTCTCTTGGTATCTTAAACAATGATGACACGAAGAAAATAATGGCTAGGGCTCCATCATATATACAAATTTCATTAGATATTTTCTTGGTTTCTTAATTTTTGTTACTTTTGGATTTTGGGTTTTTAGAGAGGGAATTTAATTTCATTATTTATTCATTTTATTCAAAATCATTTCCAATTTTATGGTTGTGGAAGATTTGCAATATGGGAAATCACGCAAACATTAATTTTAATCTCCTGCTGACTTGCGTAAAAAAAAAAAAAAAAAAAAAACAACAACAACTACTGGTTTGTTGTGTTCTTGGTTTTCTTGTTTTTCTAGGAAAAAAAAAAAAAATCTCTCAATTGTCCAAACAAAGAGACTAGTGAGGAAACTTTCTTTTATTTACCCAAAATTCCTATAACTTTCAAAAATTCTCCAACATACATACCCCACCCCCATCAGATTAATGGAAAGAGAATTATATAAAGTCACCACGAAATTACTCGCTACCCTCGTCTTCTTGTTCTTGGTATGTGGGAAAAAGAGAAAGGGGAAGATGCATGCGCTGAAGATAGTGGGGGAATCAATGACTTGCTGCAAGTCTTTCATATAGCGTTAAATACTGTAAAAGTCATGGGTACAGGCACTCAAATAAAGCCTGTAAAAGAAAAAAAAAAGAGTTGCAGACATACTTGTAAGAAATTGAAGTTAAAATAGTAAGAAATATAACAGAAGAAAACTTCAAATCTTGTGGATGAAGAATTGCCTATCTGAAAAACCCACATAAATTATGTTCATAATTTCCTTCAGCGCTTTCATTAAACACAGTATTTTAACACTTGTGAGTTACTCAAATATGCATTTATAAGCATGACACCGTTAGCCACACAATATTTATATAATTGGTATATTTTGTGGTGTTTTATGTGTATAGTTCGAATTCTATCTCTAATAGTCCGTTTTGGAATTGAAATTGAAATTTTTTTTGTTGAAAATACTATAAATAAAATTAAAAGTTAGTTAGAATAGTACAGTAAGTTTCATGAATAATTTCAAAATGTGCAATAAAACTTATAAATAATAGTAAAAATAAGTTAAATAATAATAAATAAATAAAACAGACTTTTTCAGCTAATACTAATTGCAACCTAACTTTCCCTCCCCATTATCAAAATCAACTTATAATAAAAATATTTAAGCAAACTGGAAAACTTAGCACACAATTGGGTGATTAAAAAAAATTTAATTAAATTTTTGCCACCTGTGTACAGATTGTACTCCTTTGGTTGACTGTAGTTGTGTGACTGGCTGTACTAGTCATCAAGTCCACATTTTATGTCTTGGGTTACGTTAGATCAATTGGTAATTCTTTTGTGATTAAATAAAAAATTTGGATTTAAATTTGATTTACACCAAAAATAAATTTTTATTTTTATTTATGTTTGGTGATAAAAAAAATTATTATTAAAAAAATATTCTCCCTTTTCTTCGTGTGTATTAAAAATACTTAGTATTAAAAAAAAAAAACTCTTATCATATAAAAAAAATAATAATAATAATAATTGTATTTACTATTAACACTAAAGCAATTTATGCAGCTCATTCCATTTCCATAGATAAATTGTACGTACTTTATGCTTTATAGCTAAGCTCCATATAATGAGATCTTCATGAACTTCATCATTAGATTCTATCAGACTATATTTGTCATATATTCACTAAGTTTATTTAAAGCAAGTCTAACTTTTTTCCATTAGAAATATTCTTATAGTCAAATTAATAATCTAAATCAAGTAATCAATAAATCTTCTTCATAAAAATAAAGATTAAAAGTTACCATTCTTTTATAAGACTTATAAAAACCTCACTTACTAGTAGGTTGCCCATGAGTTACGTGGAAACGACATTTATCCTTTTTTTTATGCTCCAACAGTACCATTTTAATAAAGATATTTGCAAGTGCTGGCTCTACGTCATATAATACTTGCTAAGTGTCACGTTGATATTGAATAATTTTCATCATTAGAATTGCTACCATCTCATATGTTATCCGCTAAACTAAGATAAGTTAAGGTTTTGATTCCAATTGATATTGTGAGTATGGAAGTTATAAGAAACGTAACACAATCTATTTTTAAAAAAAAAAAAAAAAATCCAGTTCATCAAAAAATAATAGTGAAAAACTCTAATTTTTATTAAATTAAATCTGAATTGTTAAAAGACGTTTAGAATAAACTTGAAGACTTATTTAAAAACTTAGTAACACTTGATAAACAAAAAATATTTTTTAAAATAAGTTTTAATTAATATTTAACCATGATAGAAATAGACCTAAAAAATATTAACTCTAAACTAAAAATAACAAAAATTATATAAAAAATACTAAAATTAATAAATTATAAAAATTAAATCGTAAATTCTGTGATATAAATATACCAAGATCACGTGTATTTTGTTTTCTTTTAAAAACGACAGTGGACGTGGCTTTCAAGAAAGAAAAAGACTCGTCTTTTTATTGTTCTACTTTGTCAGTACGTTCGCTTCTTAGTTCTTTCACAAAGAAAAACAATAAAACTTTCATGGTAATTTCCTGTGTTTTATGTGTTAACAAATTGACTTGGACTTGTACGGTAAGTAATCAAGCTTTTTCAGCCACACATTTCACATCGAAAAAAACACAACAAAGAAAAAAAAAGAAAAAGAAAAAAGAGGTGTGTACTGGATGAAGCTGGTTCACAGTTCACACTCTATTTTACCGATTTTTATATGCTGTACTCGGCATATATGCCAGATACCTCACAGAGAGGCGGGCCCTTCAGTGTGTGGGTCTCGCTTCCTCGTGAGGTACCCGGCATATATGCCGGTACAAGATATACTGGCTCCCATTTTACACGGATAAAGCAGCCAATGACAATTGACTAAACACTGGTCTGAACTCTGAAGTTAAAGTTGGCTAGGCTTGACTACGACATTGAATTGTCGTTGAAGGTATTGAGTTTTTACCGGAGAAAATATCTAAGGGCTTTTTAGGAAAGTGCATGGAAAGGGATTAACTTATTTACAAATATCCAAAAGTCATGATTATTTGACTAATTTTTAATAACAAATATTAATTATTATCCTATTTATATTTAAAAATGATTGTTGTCAACAGTTTAATAACATTAATGTTGGGTTGGGAATTGGCATAAAAGTCATCTTTTTAATTTACTACTATTTAGTTTATTTTTACTATTATTAATTGAACTTATTATACTTTTTAGTACTCGTACTATTTATGAGTCATACTATATTATTTTAGCTACTTTTTAACTTTATTTATAGTATTTTCAGTAAAAAAAAATTTTGTTTCAACTAAATACACTATTCCCAAATGGACTCTAAATTAATTGAAAAATCAAAACATACTTCTAGTGCGCTTGCTTATAAGCTATAGTTTCACAAGGCATGCATGGTGAAAAATTATTACGAAAAAACACTAGTTTAGACCCCAATTACCACTAATTACCAATTACCTCTCAAAAGGAAAAAAGAAAGGTTGTAAAGGACAAAAAGAATTGGGAAGAAGGGACTCGATATCGTATCAGAGGCCATTTTAGTTTGATAAAAAAACGAAATATTTCGATACTAATTAATATTGGTGTATCATTTCGGAATTATCACTAATTTTATATAATAAAGGAGAGCATGCATTATACTACTGAATTATAAGGCTCTTGACTTTTACATGGAGACATTTTTTTATTTATTAAATGGCTAATTATCATGATTGCTTACTATAGCTTAATCAAAATTGCTGAATTCTAATCACAATTTTTAATGAGACAAAAATTTCCCTCTCTTTCATATTGTATCTCCCACCAATTTGTCACTTTTTCAATATTTTTCATTTCACTTTGCATCACTACTTTACCAACATAAAAATTAAAAAATAAAGGGAAATGTTAACAGATTCTCTAAGGGTATTGATTAGTGAATCATTTTAGGAAAGTTTTTATAAAAAAAAAAAAACAATTAATGTTTTGACAGCTTTTTTTGTTTTTCATAAAAGTGGTGTCAACCTTTCTTAAAATAGTTTGTTAACAATTACCCTAAAAATATCTCTTACATGACCTAAAAATAAAAAAGAAAAAAATAGAAAATACATGGGAAGGATTTAGGAAAGACCAATCATTATAGTTACTAAAATATTCTAAATTATTTAGCAACACATGCAATACACGAGAAATATAACATAATATAATTTTTTTTTTAATTTGAAATTTGATAATTATGGTAGTTATTAATAGACATTTATTATAATTATATTTGTACGTGGAACTTTATATTCTAGTAGAGGCATTCATTATGATTGTGTTTGCATAAAGAATTTATATTCTACTATTTAAAGAAAGCATGAAGTACTAAGATTATAATGGAATATTTAAATAAAGAATAAAATTTAAATTCAATTAAAAAAATATATAATAATAATGACTTGTAAATTGTGAGGTCTTAAAAGTTTATGTGGCATAATAATATTATAAAGTAAACCAAAAGTCAAACAACTTCCACTTATATATTTTGTAGATAGATTATAGATAATGTAAAATTATTAAAAAAATTATAGTTTATTTTTGGGTAAAATACTATTTTGGTCCTTAAACTTTATCAAAAGTTTGTTTTTTGTCCCTAAACTTTAAAAAGTTATTTTTTCATCCTTAAACTTTGTAAAGATTTTTTTCAACAGTTTAGACAAAAATAGGGATGAAAAAAAAATACTTTTTTTAATAGTTTAGAAATGAAAATAGACTTTTGGTAAAATTTAAGGACATAAACAAAACATTTTCAATAATTTAGGAATAAAAGATGAACTTTTCAATAATTTAGGGACAAAAAATGAATTTCTTAAAGTTTAAGGATGAAAAATAAATTTTTGATAAAGTTTAGGGACCAAAATAATATTTTACCCTTTATTTTTTAATATTCAACTTTTATTATATAATATATACTTTTATTTATTTATTTATTTATAAATTTAGTTCAATTTTCACAGATCCTTATACAAGATTATACAAGACTCTATTTTTTTCCCTAGACCCATTTAAATATTTCTTTTTATCAATTTTCTCTTTCTAGTTTATTTAAGCTTTAATGAGTAGGATAATTAATTTCATTCTAAGATTAAGAAAAAGTTGGTACCACCACCAGTTAATTCATCACAATTAGAAAGAACAGTACATCACTCTCAAACATTTTTTTCCCCTTTATAGTATTGATAGGAACCTCTTCTTTTTTCTTTTCTTTTTTTAATGTAAACAGTAGAAAGAGTTTATAAGCGGTATGAAAATGTACATAATATATTAATTAGGTGAAAATACCATTTTAGTCACCAAAGTTTGGAGTTATTGTCAATTTTTTATTTTATTTTATTTTATTTTTTTTATGAGGGTTATTGTGTTCTCTACATTTTGTTATTGCCAATTTGGTGGTTGTTATTATAAACCTAATTGACAATAATATAATATAAATATATATATATATACATAGAGAGAGAGACCAAATGTACAGGAAACTGCTTGGAAGGACTCCCACAATACAACTGTTCCCTACCAACCAATCAAAGAGTAATTTTCCAATAACTCTTCCTTTTATAACCCGGTCATCATGCTCGTTGGCCCGCATGCACGAAAGTCCCTAATTCTAAGCCAAGTTCACACTGCAGTCTGCAGGTTGCTGTGCTGCGTTCTAAGCCAACTGCAAGCCTTTGATATCTATCTATATAAACTTGTTCCTATCATTCCAAATTTCCCATACCAGCGTTGCCTACACCTCTATCTATTCATCTTACTAGAGCTAGCTTTACGTTCCTTGCCATAGGGCATTCTTCTTACAGAAAGTAAGATCTCATAAAGCTCTGATAACTCTCTTTCCAGGTTCCCATTTTCTTTGTTCTGCAACTTCCTTTGTAACTTTTCCACAAAAAAGCTAGTTACTAAGTTTCCAATGGCTTCCACTAGCTCCGAAACACCTTCTTTATCATTGTCATCATCTTCTTCTTCAATTCCTCGTTCAAACTACGATGTTTTTCTCAGTTTTCGGGGTGAGGACACCCGCCATACCTTTACAGACCATTTATATGAGGCATTGAAATCGAAAGGGATTGAAGCCTTTAGAGACAGCGAAAAACTCCAACTAGGACAAGAAATTGCTCCTGCGCTCATACAAGCAATAAAAACCTCCCAGTATGCAATCGTTGTTTTTTCAGAAAAATATGCCGATTCCAAGTGGTGCTTGGAAGAACTTGCCGAAATTGTTGAATGCAGAGAAAATAAGGGACTCAAAGTGGTGCCCGTCTTTTACCACGTAGATCCCTCTGACGTACGGAAGCAGACTGGGCCATTTGAAAAAGCCTTTGACGAACATCAGAAAAATGACAAAATCGACAGAGAGAAGATCCAGAAATGGAAGGATGCTATGAGAGAAGTGGGGAATTTATCCGGGGAGCATTTACTGCCACATCAAAGGTAAGATCGTGGTTTTTTTTTACTAGCATTTTTTACACTGTCACACACACGTTTAAAGCATGTGCATCTTGTATAAAAGGTTAGTTATATTTTAGCATAACAATCTACTTTTTCTATCTTTCATTTGTGAGTTATGTAAAGAAAAAATAAATAATTAAATGTAAAATAAATAATATCAATATAAATTAACATGGTAACTATAATGACTATATATTTTTACACGACTTTACATTATTTATCATATGATCTCTTTGTTTCAATAATGATAATTTTTAGATAATGAGTTATTTTTTAGAAAGTATTTTTTATAATGTCATCTCATTTTTCTATATTTGATAACAACTAAAAAAAATTTTAAATTTTTTTTATTTTGTTTGCTGCGAAATAGAGTTGTTTTCCAAAAAAATTAAATAAAAAATAATTTTTAAAAATAAGGCATAATTTTTCTGATAACCAAACATAAATTTTCATTAACTTTTTTTTTTTGATGCTACAAAACATTGAAAAACACCAAAAAAAAAAAAAAAAAAAAAACTATATTTGCACAAGTCATTTCAACCAAACAAAGCGGCAAACGAATTTTGGACTTGATTAATTAAAATGTAGGACTTTTTTTTATTATACAAGCAACTATAACTGTGACCCTAAGTCATTTCAACCAAAATCGTACTCTTTCAAGCGTGTGTAAATGTGTATTAGAACTTTTATTCTTTTTTATTTTTTTTACTTTATCTGCAATTTGTGTCTCTTGTACCACCCCGTCAAAAAAGTTGTCTCATTTAGAAATTTTTTTTTTTTTTTTTTAATTTTTGAAATGGTAGAAAACTTTAAACATAAAGAATGAAAAAAGATATAATAAAAGTAAAACTAGGTGAACACAAAGATATATATATATATATAAATATAAAGAATAAAAAATATATATATATATATAAAATAAAAGTAAGACTAGGTGAATACTCTATATGTTTACATGGAATTTTAGTATTTGGCCCAAATTCATCTCGGCCCCCTAGTATGATCCTGAGCCCAAACATATAACAAAAATTAGTCCAACGAACGACAAAATTAAACCCAAACAACAACAAAAATATAGATCTCTAGCCCATTTTTAGCCCTGCAAAAACATGAATTTTTGTTGGTTTCATATTTTAAAAAGTAAATGACAAAATTTGAAGTACAGAATATGATGAGCTTAAAGTCTTAAACTTGTCAAACTAAAAAGATACCCCCCAAAAAAATTAAAAAAAAATCTTAAATGGTGGGAAGTGAGGGGGAAAAAAGATTGAAGAAGAAATGGTTATCTTTTGGAATCGAAACATACTTAATTACATTTAAAAAATAGTGAAGGAGTTAATGAAATTTTTAAAAAATAATAATATAATTAGGCAAACTAAAATTTTAATAAAAAAAGTGCTTCAAATCAATTAAAATTTAGCAAATTGCAGTTCGATCGGTTGAAGGTCTCTCTCGATCGGTTGAGCTCTTTAGTTTCTGAATTCATTTTTCTGCAACTTGTGCGTTCTTGAATTTTGACTTATATCAACTTGAGCAATGTCTAAACCACTTCAAAGACACTAAGATCTTATTCTTGACTAGTTTTTGTTCTTGGTTTTCCAACATACAACATATTTAGAACCTAAACATTTAAGACTAAATATTTAGAACCTAACAATCCTAATTCAAGATAAATTCATGAAGAAGTGAAATTTCTTTAGGATCTAACCATGAAAAGAGTTATTTAAAGCAAGTATAACATAAATCAAATTTCTACAATAATACAACAAATAAAAAAGTCCTATAGATCTTAACATAAATAAAAGCTATGTATAAATTGCTTATATAAATAGCAAAGAATAAACTCAACATCACAAATAACTAAATAAGACATTTAAGTTATCATGTCCTGTGTATTGTCCCAGCGGGAAGGGTCACACTTATATGGGTTCATCAATGAATATGGAGATTTATCGAGTATGACTTTTTTTTTTTTTTTTTTTTTTTTTTTTTTTTTTTGAGAAGAAGACAAATGAACTTCATTAATCAAAGAAGGCTAAATTAGCTAAAGTACATGAGTAACGTCTTGTGGCACATCTTTTGTCTAGAGGAGGAAAGTAGGACTTACATGTTGGATTTATAGAAACCTCAAGAGGAATGAGCGTTATTTACATAAATGTTGTTGGGACGAGTGTCATCTCAATAAATCTCAAGGAATGTTGGTTTAATAAGTATTATAATATATGATTTGATGTGATTTTGACATGAGCTTATATAATAATAGCTAATTTTAATGTGAATGTTTTGGTGACAATAACTAAATGACCGATTGTTATATAATTCTAAAACTCTCATATATTGTACCAAATATATTGTAGTTTTGCATGGAATAATATTTTTAGGCAAGCATAAGTCACAATTTATGTCAATTTTTGTTATTTGTAGTTAACAGTAACTTATTAAGGGCGACAATTGAAACAATTAAAACAGTTAATGATTTGATGTACAATACAAATAAACAAAGAGAAAGATTCCATTGTTTAATGGTCAACAAGGCTATTTAGTCGGCTATTTTATTTTTTATATTTTATTATAATGATTTTTTTGATAGATTTAGTAGACTTATTAAGGAAAATGCCAAGGACACAAAAAATTTCACAACTATTGTCATAACTTGTCACATGACAAGCTGTGAATGGTGGAGGTCCAATGGTGAGTCCACACCTCCACCACTCATAACTCGCCACATGGCAAATTATGGCAAAAGTTGTAAAAAAAAATTTGTCCCTTGCATTGCTCGACTTATTAATGACCATTGCTATCGTAAGCAATGGGATTGGATGATGACATTGAATTTCCTCATTTCTAAATATTCTACAGCAGCTCGTTTTCCCTCCCGTTCATAGATTTTCTTCTTCTTCTTCTTCTTCCTTACTCCCTGTAAATTAAAGCTCTAGTTTGGAAGGCCAAGATCTTGGGAAGTAGGGAAACGTTTCATATGAAATTACACATAAAGAGGTATAAAACATGTTAAAGATTGAAGATGTAAAATCTAGGAAATTTCAACCACAATTATTTATGAAAATTAAGAAAGGAATCAAGGAACAGTTCATAATTGTATTGCTAAAAATGAATGATGGTAAGTTGGTAACCCAATATCTATATGGGTGGTTAAAAAAACTTATATGGGTAGCTCTTTGGATTTTGGCTCGAAGCGTTTAATTACATTATTATAAAAAATAATATAAAAAAGAAGCATTCGATTACATCTATTTGTCCCAATTTCAGTTTTAACAAACTAAACTTAATGCCATATATCTACTAAATTTATATTATGGATATATCCTGCACTGGTAGATTCAGATTCACAGCTTATTATTCTCTCTTTTTTGTAGGTCTGAGGCAAAATGTATCGAAGTCATTGTGAAAGAGATATCAAATAAATTGAGTAATACATTCTCAGCAGATACTGTTGGACGAGTAGGAATAAAAATCCGAGTTGAGAAATTGAAGTCACACTTAGCTATGAAGTCAAATGATGTTCGCATTATAGGAATTTGGGGGACAGGAGGAATGGGTAAGACAACTCTTGCTAGAGTTGTTTATGATATGATTTCCAATGAATTTGAAGCTTGTAGTTTTATCGCTAATATTAGGGAAGAATCTAAAAAATGTGGTTTACATATGATACAACAAATACTTTTGAGGGAACTTTTGAATGATAGAGATTTGGAGGTACACAATGTTCATGATGGAGTTCACATAATAAAAAGAAGGTTACGTAACAAAAAGATTATTCTTGTTCTTGATGACGTAAATGATTTAAAACATTTGGAAAACTTAGCTGGGGAGTGTTGTTGGTTTGGTTCAGGTAGTAGAATTATGATAACAACAAGAGATAGGCATTTGTTGGTGAATCATGAAGTAAATGAAATATATGAGGCTGAAGTATTGAATCATGATGAAGCTCTTAAACTTTTTAGTTTGAAAGCTTTTAAAATGGACCATCCAGCTGAAGATTATGAAAAGCTATCTCAAGCTTTTGTAGATTATTGTAAGGGGCTTCCTTTGGCCCTTGAAGTTTTGGGTTCTTTCTTGTTCAAAAAAAGCATTGATGAATGGAAAAGTGGATTGGATAGGCTCAAAGAATTTCCTGAAAGAAGAATTCTCGATGTGCTTCAAATAAGTTTTGATGGACTACAATCTACAGAGAAGGACATTTTCTTAAATATTGCATGCTTTTATAATCACATGTCTTTAAATTTTGACATAAATATACACTATCTTGGGCTTCATGCTATAATTGGATTGAGGGTTCTTATGGACAAGTCTCTCATTAAATTGCATGGAAATCAATTGTTGTGGATGCATGATTTACTACAAGAAATGGGTCGAGATATAGTTTGTCAAGAGTGCAAAGATCCTGAGGAACGTAGTAGATTGTGGTCATTTGAAGACATCGACAATGTGTTGACAGAAAATACGGTAAGGGGTTATTGAAAGAAACTAATAAGCATATATCTTATTATATTATTCAACATAATTTTTTTTTATAAATAATAATGGAGTTTAAATTATATTAGTCTAGTAATTATACATTTTATACTAATCCCTCTTATTTTTATTATTAGGGAACAAAGAAAATTCAATGCATAGTACTAGAGATGCATGAACCAAAAAATGTAGATTGGAATCCTGAGGCCTTTTCAAAGATGCGAAATCTAAAATTGCTTAAAATTTGTGGTGTTCAACTTATGCGTGATCTCAAACATCTTCCTACTAGCTTAAGAATTCTTGATTGGAGAGGGTACCCTTCAAAATCGTTGACATCAAGTTTCCAATCAAAGGTAATTTAGGTACCCTTATACTACTTTTTTTTTTATAATAAGTTTGTTTGTAGAAGCTAATTGTTTTACTCTTTTTTTTTTTTTTCTTTTTTGGCTTTTAACAGGGTTTTGAGAATTTGAATTTCTTGGATCTGAGTGAATCTCTAAAACTTATTGAAGTCCCAGATAAAGTCCCAAATCTTGAGAGTTTGGTTCTTAGACATTGTATAAATTTACGTGAGATTCATCCATCAATTGGAATTCATAAAAAGCTTACTATTCTTAATTTATATGGGTGCGAGAACCTCACAAGTCTTCCAAGCAAGTTTGAAATAGAGTGTCTTACGAAACTTAATCTTACTGGGTGCTCAAAATTAACAGAAATTCCAGGCTTCGGGAGAAACATGAAACGTGTACGCAACCTTTATTTAGGTGGTACTGCAATTACAACACTACCCACGTCAATTGAGCATTTGACTGACCTTGTTGAGTTGACTTTAAATGGTTGCGAAAATCTTGTGCGTTTACCTAGTACCATTTTTAATTTAAAGTTGCTTAGAAAAGTCAGTTTCCAGTTTAGCTCAAAACTGGATAGACTGCCAGAGAACCTAGGGGATGCCGAAAGTCTAGAGGAGTTGGATTTGTGGGAAACTGCTATAAGAGAGGTCCCTTCTTCCATTGGTCTCTTAAAACATCTTCATCGGCTAACATTAACAGGATGTAAGGGGTTATCATCTAATAAGCTCCTCCCGTTTTATTCAACGCCAACAAGTTCTCATCCCATGGACTTGCTATTCTCTTCTCTATCAGGTGCGTCTTCTTTGACCCGCTTGGATTTAAGTGGCTGCAATCTCACGGCAATCTCCAATGATATTGGTTCCTTAGTCTCTTTGGAAGATTTGGATCTAAGTTGGAATGATTTTGTTTGCCTTCCGGAAAGCATCATTCGACTTTCGAAATTGAAATGGATGTACTTGACAAATTGCACAAGTCTTCGATCATTGCCAAAGCTTCCATTGAATATTGTCGAAGTTGAGGCAAGAGATTCTATCTCACTGGAAATGTCACCAGATCCATTAAAACCAAGTGCTTCATTGGAACCATCTCTCAGTCTTCAAAATTGCTTTAAATTGGCAGACAATCAAAGCTGCATAGACTGGTTTATCTCAGGGATAAAAAAGTACCTCAAGCTCTCTCCCTCTCTCCCTCTCTCAGCCCTAAAAGAGTCATATAACGTAGTTATTCCTGGAAGTGAAATTCCTGAGTGGTTTAGCATAAGGAATGAAGTGAAAATAAAACTGCCTTCTCATTTGTGTAAGAACGTGGGAATTGCAATTTGTGTTGTGTCTTGTTGGCAAAATGATCTTAGCTATTCGTTGATAGCCAATGGAAAAAGAATTGATATTTGTAACAGTACGAGCTATGCCTCATTTGGTGGTTTATTAGATCACCTTTGGCTAGTCTATCTGACTCCTCAATTCTTCGACAAGGAATCAAATAAATTATTGTGGGAAGATGACGTGAATGGATTCAGTCAAATTAGAATTAAAATTGAAAGCAGCGATTTCGACGTAAAGAAATGGGGGTTCCGTCTGATATACCAGAAAGACATAGAAGATCTTGACAAAACAATGGTCCAGTATAGCAACAGCAGCATCCCTCCTTATGATGGCATGGATGTTCTCCATCATAATTTCGGCAATTCGTCAATGGCAGTGGAATGTCACAAAGTCAAGCGCAGTCGTGATGATTACAATGGGGCTGGACCCAGTGGAAAAGGAAGCTCTAACGACATACCAAACCCAAAAAGGATTAAAAGGCACACAGAAGCCCATGGTGAATCTGATTGAGAGGAGTCAAGTGAGTACAAGGACTGTGATGAGGAGTTAAGCGATTGGGACGAATCTAATGACAGTAACCCCGATGCTTAATCAACTTTTCAGTAAGTCACTGTCTTTCCTCTGTTGGTTTCTGCATTTTCTTTTTCTTTTTTCTTTTAGTGTACATTTATTAATGGATTGCCCACCACATGTTTGAATAGAGTTGTCAATGAGACTCCTAGCGATTTGACAACAAAGAATGGCAAGAAAATGCTTTTGTTGGTGTTTTAAAAGCATGCTTTTAATGTGATTAAAAGTGAGTAAACATCAAAACTGGAAGTTTTTGCTGCCAAATCTCATCTTAAATAGACATAACTTTTTCCTTTGCATTTTCTTAGCTAGACTTTTTTTTTCCTATTCTATTTTTTCCTCCCCAGACATTTAGGAGCTTAACAGAATATATATAATGTCAAGTTTGAATGGAAAGGGTGCTATAGCCTATCACATGTATTGCCTCCATCTGTAATATAATTACCTCATTTATCTGTGATATTAATACTTTAAAACTCATTTTATAATTGTTCTTTAATTATGGAAGTGTTTGACATATGATTATTGTTCTTTGGCTCTTGATATTCTTGAAATTTTCCAGGTTTTTTCGGATCATGACCAAGTTCAACCACCCATGCCCATCTCACATGTTCATCTTTATAGTAATTAGACCCAAGCAGGCAAGCAAGTATTTAACAAGATTGAAAATGGGAGAAGGTAGTATGCTTAGATTTGTAAACCCCACTTTACTTGTTATTGTCGTTTTGATGCATTACGCCTACAATTTAAGTTTTGTCACATTTTCGTCATTGTTTTGCCATTTTAGCCTGATTTATTACATCTCATAGTAAATTGATAATATACCTTTATAGACATCCTAGTATATACATATGGTTCCAATTTTTTTGCATGTCGACAAAGGGGGGTCCTATGAAACTATTTAGTTTTTGTAAATGTTGTGGCAGATGTGCTAGTCAAAGATACTTTTAGCCTGGGTGGAATTCTGGATTCGTTTGAAAACTCTATAGCCAAAATGATTGTGAGAGAATTTTACAAATTCAAGTTTGTGTTGCTGACAAGCTCATAAGGTCTCATTTTAAATCTGGTGCTTATTTGGTTGAAAAGGATAATGGTTGTTGCTTAGCAGAAATCGTAGAAACCATGCCGGCAGGTCCTTTTTTGATCTCACTAGCACAACCATAAGTGAAGACCTTGAGCATTGGAGCCATTTTGTAGGTTACAATCACCTTCTAAAATTATTGTTGTTCTTTGGAGGATTTTATTGAATTTTCTTCTTGTGAGGGCAGAATTGAGAAGACTTGTGAGGACTTTTTTCCTGTGTGTCAAAGATGCAGAAAGCTTAGACCTTATTTTTTTCCTTTGTCATCTAGAGAAATCTGGTTTGGTTTAATCTGTCGATTAGAACTAATTTCATTTAGCCTTACTTGATTCAGGCATGGATGAAGAGAAATCAAGGCAATTTAGAGAACTTAAAGTACTTCTCGTTGTCTTTTGTCTCTATCTTATGGTCTATTTGGACTTAAAAGTTTGTTTGATTTCAATGTGCAGGGTAACTAACAGTTCAAAAAACAAAGAAAAGCCTCAACAGCAACAAGAAAAGCAAATCCAGACCTTTAGAGAGGGTTCAACTGCAACCAATCCTGTTGGAAGAGAGCTGCAAGGGTAGGGGATGGAAATAGCAGGGATCCAATTTCTTTTTAAAAAATAGAGAATATGCATGTCCATAGCTGCTTGTGAGGAGTCAAGTGAGTGATTAGTGACCTGAGATTTTTTCATTGGAAGGAATTTTGTGAAGTGACCCAAAAAGTTGATCAACGTTTTTCTCTCTATCGCCCGTAAGTCACTATCCTTCTTAATTTGAGTTTTGTTGGTTGATGCATCATCGCTTTCCCTTTCCTTTGGCATATACTTGTACTCTTTTGGGTTAATTTTAACTTCAAAAAAGTTTCTTGCTAGCTTTACCTTAGTTAATTACTAGCACTTATTCAAACTCCCTTCTGGTTTGTTTCCTTAATCAAAAAACACAAAGCAATACTCCTAGCTAATTTGATACGCATATAAAAAACAGTCTTATGAAATAAACAATGATTAGGGTCATCTTGGTTTAGTGATTGTGTTACTTGTTTGTGCTGGTTGCCCCCTTGATGTTGGATCATTGGACTATTTCATGAGGTGAATCTGTCACGTGGCCAAGAGACAAAAAGATAAGTGCAGTCCGTTGTATGCTTTTTAATTTCTCTCGTCATTGTTTTAAAATTTTTCAAGGTGCAAAAACAATATATGCATGCCACTGCAAACATTACAATCAAAATTATTTTTTATCTCATTACATATTATATATGTGAAGTCATGCATAGATTGCAGTCAGAATGATTAGTCTAGCTAGGGGTAGCATCTAGCTTCCTCCCTGGTTGAAAGTTCTCTAAAGTTGTGTACTAACCTTCAACCAAAGAAAATGCCTTTTTTTTTTCTCTATTTTTTTTTCTGTTTAAGAGAACAGCTGCGTTTTCTGTTCTAGTTCTTGTTCCTTTTATTTTTGTTTTGCTCCAAAAATTCTTATTAATTTAAAGTATGACAACAGTTATATAACTTTTCCCCACTCCACTTGCTATATAGCTAAGACAATCAGGATTCCAATTCTAAAATGTACAAACTTTACAATCAAATGTAGTTATAAAATTTAAAATCTTCAGCAATGAGGAACTTTATAATAACTTTTATGAGGAATTAATTTGGATATTTAAAATATCTGTAAAGAACAAATCATTAAAACAAGTTCTTGATACATCCAAATATCAACATTATTGACAATTGATCGTATCGGAATAATTAGTCTTCCTAGAGGTTGTGTCTAGCTTCCTCCCTTGTTGAAGGTTTTTTAGGGTTGTTTACTAACTTGAAACCAAAGCAGATGCTCTTTTTCTGATTAAGAGTATAACTGATTTTTCTATTCATTTCTTTTTTCTCTGAATTTTTATTATTTAAAAGTATGACAACAATCATAAAGTTACTAAAATGACTTGTATTAGCATGTTATTGCAATTCTCATAATGCAACAATCTTTAGAATCAAATCATGGTTAGTGATGGTTCAAAATTTTCAACCATGAGGAGCTTGATCATAACTTACCTTAATGGGGATTTAATTTTGATATGCAAAATTTCTTCAATGACCAAGTCATTACCATGTTCTTGATATATCCAAATATTGTCATGTTGTTGACAATTGATCAGTTCATTGATCAACAGAGAAAGGTCTGCATCAGCAGCAGTAATATTCTTGGTGAACTGCTTAAACTATCAGCATTGGGAACCTAAGCTTGTACCTATATGTTAATAGATTTGCCATCACCAACTAATTGAGAAGCTCTCACGGGAGACAATCTTCAAAGTTAAAAGCATTTAGTCCAATTTTATGTGTCACCAAAAAAATGTTGTGAATGACTGCATATTACTCAATTGTTAGACCTGTCTTGTCAGATCTGTGATTTACCATAAGAGAAGCGCGTTTGGATCTATTACTAAATGACCTTAGCCATCTGATGCCTTTATTCAATGTTGGGAAATCATCAAAGACTTCATCTTCCCATGTAATGATTGTGAAGAAGAATTGGTGAGACCTTTATAATATTTGAATTTCATTTTTAAAGTGTCATACCTTTCTTCCTTTGCTTTCTTATTTAGATATTTCTTTCGTTCATTCTTTCTTCTCCTTCCTCTTTTACTTCAGAGATTTAGGAGTTTAATAGGTGCCCTGTGACATATCTTTTTTCTATTGTGCTTTCTTATATATATAATTTAGTAGACAGGTACTACCACATGTAAATGCCCCGTTACTTTTTAATAGTAATAGTTTAAAACTCTTTTTATACATAGTACTGCTCTTTAATTGTTTAAGCTTTTACCAAATAAATTTTGTGCTATTTCCTCTTGATGTTCTTGAAGTTTTCTAACTTTTATACCTTTAACTCTAAATGAAATTATTGACTGAAATTTGTACTTACCCATATCAGATCACGAGCAGGGCAAAACTGTTCTTGCTCATTTCACAGGATAAAACAAACCAAAAGACTTATCTCCATAGGTAACTTAGCTTGGCTACCCTATCAAAGTGACTCAACTAGAATTAGAATCAAAGGATAACAGAAATTAAACCTGAGCATACAACAAACTTAGCCATAAATTACTAACCTAATTCTCTGGTGCATATTCAATCAGGCAAGCAACTGTGCAGAAAAGGTTGAAAAATAGAGAAGGTATCCTGCTTTGATTGATAAGCCCTGCTCTAATTGTTATCGTTGTTTTGATGCGTTACATCCAGAATATAAGTTTTCATATTTTTCTGCTTGGTTGTCTTTTTAGCCTGATGTATTGTATTTTGTAGTGGAAAGATCCTACAGTTTTATTTTGATGTGTTTTGTCCAGAATTTAAGTTTAGTCATGTATGTGTGTGTCAATCTTTTTCAATAATACAAAAAATATTATTTTGCTAGGTTATAAAACCCATACTTTAGTAATCCCTCAATTAAGTCAAAATAAGCTACTACTATTAATAGGTATTTAAACTTATCTTCACACTTTGGCTTGAAAACAGGACCTGATTAGAGAGCTGTACTCTCCAGAAGTGGCTGCTCAAATTTTAGCTATCCCTATCTCAAGCTGTTGAGTTACTGATAAGCTGCTATGGCCTCATACAACACAACATAGTGAGTGAAACCAAGTGTCTTATGCAATGAGGAAGAGAACTTGGATCATTTATTCCTAAAGCACAGTCTTGCTTGGGCTGTATAACCTCAACACAATGATGTTTGAGGGACGAGGGTGCAAAACAGTGTACTTATGATGTGCTAATGCTTAGTAAAGTTTTGTTTTGTAGGTATGCACAAGCCTATGATGCGCAACATGTTGATTAGAGTAACTACTAGTGTACCAGGGCAAGTGTGTCTAGTAGTGGAAGGATGGCAAGTGTTGCTGACAGTTGAAGGGCACTGGCAGAGCAGGAGCAAATGGGTTTGTTTTGCCTATGTAGCTAAATCATGTGCTGGTAGATAATTTTTTGGCTGTTCCAGTAATGCCATATGCAAACAAGTGGAAGCTTACTGTTTGAGAAACATTTTTTCCAGGCTTGTTTTGGTTAGCGGAAGATTGGAGGACCTGTGTTTGGAAAAGAAGAAGGTTCCTTGGCAACTTGTTGCGCTGACTGAAGAACACGAGTGCAAGGGAGTTGGAGAACGCCAGTGGTGTACATTGGCTGTGCATGGGAGTCACTAATGAGGCTAAAGCCCAGGTTACTCTTGCTTCTAACTCTTTTATGAACATTTTTTGGGCTTGTAACTCTATTACTAGAGAGTTAACTTTAGCAGTCTGGATAATATATAGCCAATTTGTTTCAATAGTGGGACTTTAGAGTTACTTTCAGCAAAAACTGTTCATGTTTAGTTGATATTCTCCACATGTTAATAGATAGTCAAAATTGCCAATGAGCTGGGTAGCTCAAATGGTATTTTCTACCCCCCAAATTTTATACCAACAGGTAATCACAAGGCTCATGAGCCTGAGAGTTGGCTTGGAACGTCAATCAACAAGGCTAGCCAAATTTGGATAACATTGGTAAATTACTGATTCTCCCAAAAGTTTAAGCTGTTAGGAAATTGTGAATTTAATCATTTAACCATAATTTTAACACTTCCCCTCACATGTGGACCTAAACCTCTTCCTAAAAAGTAGGGCCCAACTTGTGGGGTATTTAACATTTTAAATTAAAGATAGAGTGGAGACAGGATTAAACTAAGGATCTCATGCTCTTATACTGTGGTAAATTACATATTCACCTAAAAACATAATAATTACTTAATTAGTAATTTATCAAAGAGTGGAGACATGATTGAACTAAGGATCTTGTGTTCGTATAGTTGCATGTTGCAACTCAATAGTTATCTATAGCAAAGTAGAAAATTACTAGATTATAAACGAATCTAGCTAAGGAAGAAGCATTGCCTTGCAAGCTTGCATTTAAAGCAAATCAAAAATTGACAAACAATGCAATTATGTATAATCCTATCTGGTGACATTTTTACTTTTTACCTCATATAAATGTAAAAGAAAACTAAAGTAATATGACCTGCTTGAACACTTTCTTCAGCTACTTTACACTGCTAATACTAAATTAATTAGTGGATGTATTAGTCATAAAGTTTCCAAATTCCACTAAAGCATTTGTACGTGATACATTGTGGTGGAACCTTGATTGTGAATAGATAGATAGAAAGAAAGCCATACAAATAAAAATAAGTTTATAGCTTTTCAAAAAAAGTAATACGAGCAGGACTTTATAAGTTTATATACTTGGGCACTAGGAAAGTACGCAAAATGTGTAGGAGCAATTGTCATCAAATTTCCACTACAGTACTAATCCCAGAAAATGACAAAAAAAAAAAAAAGGAAAAAAAAAAGTTTTCATAAAAGCATGATAAAGCAGATTCATCCCATTACCACCACCAACAGCAGAAGATTTTGATTCATTAGAATCTACTCATGCATGTGTCTCACTCTCTCACATGTTTGAAAATAGTTTTGCACCATTAGTTAATCTTTTTGAAAAATGGGTCAATGCAAGGTCAACACAAAAATTTACACTTTGACTTGGAACACAGGACCTGGTTAGGGAGCTATTCTCTCCTGAAGTAGTGAAGTGGCTGCTCAAATTTTAGCCACCCCTATCTCAAGGTGAGGAGCTACTAATAAACAAATATCGCCTCAATGTAACACATGGTGATATCAAAATTAAGCTACTGTTGAAAGTAGGGGGGAATTCAAGTAATGGATTCTCATTGGAGGGTCATAGCTCTTAGATGGAGACATCTTTGGGAATTGAAGCTTCCTTTGAAGTTAATAATTGTTATGTGGAAGTTTGGCATGAGGACTTACTGATTAAAACAGAATAGTGAAATGAAACATAGTGAGTGATAGTAATTGTGTGAGGAAGAGGAAAACTTGGTTCATTTATTCTTGAAATGCAATCTTGCTTGGGCTGTATTGTTTGGATAGATTTGAGCCTTAGAATTGAGTTCATTTCTCCCTGCTCTTTGAAGCGGTGGTTGCCTCAGTGGATGGAGGATCCAAATTTTCAAAAACAGGAATATATTATATTCTCTAGACTAATGTTTAAGGGTGCAAAATAGCTTCTAAAGAAGTGCTAATGCTTTGTTTTGCAGGTCTGCACAAGTCTTTAATGCACAACAAGCAGATCAGAGTAACTGCAGGAAAGTACCAAGACAGGTGTTTCAAGTTGTGGAGGGTTGTAGGAGTTGCTGACAATTTAGGGACACTAGCAGAGATAGTGTGAACGGGATGGTTTTGGCTTTGTAGCCAAATCAAGTGTCGGCAGGCTGTTGCAGTTCTTCCATATGCAATCAAATGGCATGCAGCTAGATGCCACTGTTCAGAAAGCATTAACTAAGGCTATACAGCTTGGTTTTTGTAGACTTGTTTCCATAATTTCTATGAGTGGAGGACCTATTTCTGAGAAGAAGGTTTCCTTGGCAACTTGCTGTGCTGATTGAAGACCACAAGTGCATGGAAGCTGGAGAACGCTAGTGGTTGTATATTTTGTGCATAAGAGAGTTGCTACAGATGTTGGGGCCTTGCTTCAAATTCTTTTGAACATTTTTGGACTCTACTACCAGCCAACGCTTCAGACATTATTGTATTAATAAACCATACCCAAAAAGAAAAAAGAAGACGAAAAGAAATAAGTTAAATTAACACCTTTTCTGGACTAATTTAAGCTATGGCATGCAACTACATGCAGTCATTAACATTGTAAGACATCATATAAGAGATTCATGTACTTAACGTGAAAATCATATTCAACTCTCCTTTTAGATTCAAATAAGAGCAATTGAATTAACTATCTAATGGCTCTGACCGATTAACATGCTTTTTTTTTTGTGCCCTTCAAATGGATTGTTCTGTTAAACTTCTATCAAATACAGAAATTGAAATTTCTCTTCCTTCTGTAAAGGTTGTTATATACTTCGATTGTTTTTATTTTTCCCCACGATAATCCAAAATATCTCATCTGTGTCTTTTGGGTCACATTAAATAATTTTTTAACAGAAAATTTTGGCTCCAGCCAAAGTCACATTAAATAATTTTTAACATGACTAAGCTCAAATTGGCTAGAGGGTAATGATAAGAAGATAAATGAAGTTTAGAATAGCATACTTTTTGTTTTTTAATGGAAAGTTGAAATTTGCCCAATTGATTTCCAATTTAAAAGGATCTAGTGCAGAATCATCTAGTCTTTGAAGCAAAATAAAAAATAAAAAGAGAAGAAGAAGTTAATATCTGCTATGCTGCAAAACATGAGCAATTGATTTCTTCCAAGGTTAGGCAAAACATATTAAATTAGTACCATTTACTAATGAGAAATCTCATTAGTACTTGTTTTTTTGTTCAATAAATATCATCATTGAAACTCTCATATAGCTCAAGATGCAAGTCCATTTGCAAAGTCAAAAAATTTTATGAAAGGGTTCCCACTGAATTTTTAGATTACATTTTCAATCTTCAGATATTATAGATTCTCCAAAAAAGAAATCTCCAGATATTAAAAATAATTTTAAACAGTTACATCTAAAATCAGCAATAACCCCCCCCCCCCCCCCCCAAGCCCTCCTTCATTTTCCCTTTTTTTTTCTCTCTTTTTCAACGAACGCGGCGAGCTTTCTCTTCCTGTCCTATCCCTAATGATTTTTGGGCATTTGCTATACCTTCTGGATCTGCAATACAATAAATCACATAAACTACATTACACATCAAAAATCAGCTATTCTGTAACAATCATCAATGCATTAATGGAAAGGAAACATGCCAAAGGTTTGATCACATGACACAATTTTTTTTTTTTTTTTAACTTCCAAAGAACTTGGGTGCAATCATGAGACCAAGATTAGCTTCTTCTTCTTTTTTTAATTTTTATAATAAGCATGAGACCAGGTTAGCTATTGTTTGAAAAGATCAAACCAAAATATAGAATCAAGTGAAATGTCCACCAATTCTAAGTTTAAAAGTTTTGCAATGTAAAATACATGATTGGACATTGAAAATCTCTCCAAACCAGTTGTATTCCCTGAATTTATATAGTTCTTAGTCCTTCTAAAAGATGTAGGAGTCAAGCCCATTGTAACTTAACCCTCAAAAGTAATTAAGAGTGACATCATTATCTTGTTCAATAGAATTTGTAATGTATCCCATCTTCTTTGTTGCCCATAAATGGCACAAAGAAATCAAAACTCACCAAAGAACTGCGTGAAAATGCGTGTGAAGAAGTTCAAGTTGCGGGAAACATTGTAGGCCATGGCAGGTGGAAGAGGTTTCACAATGGTGTCAATGCTGAATACTCGTTGAAGAAACTGCATACACAAAACTCAAAAGAAGTATCATATCACAAACTCAATTACAAACGGATTTAGATGCAAAATTATACAAAGTAAGCAAATGGAAGAAGAAAAGAGGAGTAAAAATATTATTGAGAGCCAAACAAACATAGATGTAAACTGTATAATTCCAAGCAGTGAGTGATGGATAGGCTATAAAAGTGTCAATCAACAGGAAAACAGAACATGACAATAAAGACTATATCAATTAATTGATATACATCCTACAGACATGCCTTGCCCATAATAACAATGTGGATATTGATGGCGTTCACACGCGCGTGCGCGCGCGCACACACACACAAAAACCCTCAATCAATTTCAGTGATCTACATCATAGAAAGCACAAATATGTAACCTCACTTCATAAAACTGAGGCTTCAACCATATTAAGAATCAACTATATGAAGCCTCAATAATAAGAGGCTTCAACCTCATGTTAGTTGTCTTACCACTTATAAAAACAGCTTAAACTATTAAGAAATAGTAGATTTAATCATTTAACCATTATTACAACACTTTCTCTCGCATGTGGGTCTATACTCTCCTTTAATAAGTAGAGCCCAACAGATTTGATTTTTAAATTTTTTTTAAATGAGAGGGTAGAGCAAAGATTGAGTTCGAACTCAAGACCACCTACTTTGATACTAAACTATCAGATGTCCCAAAAGCTTAAACTCTTAGAAAATAGTGAGCATAATCATTTAACCATTATTCTAACTGTTTGAAACAAAATGACCTGCCATGGTCTATCAACTTGAAACTCTATATTGGATAAAAGTTCTCATCCGCAACAAGAATAAAATTTCTTCTTTCTTTCCTTCTGCTTTCAGTTTTCTCGGCTGGGTAGAAGTTATCAACCACTACTACAATGGGTTATCCCCAGTTGTATTTCTAATTTGGTTTATTATAGTAATACTGAGGTTTTGAGTAGTTTAACCCAGACATATCATAGAGTTGCAATACATTGGCCAACTGGTAGGAGCTCACATTCCCAATTTATCCTTAAACAAATTAACAATCTCTCATATAACACAGAACTCAAATCTATTTAATCACAATTGAGAACAACCAGGAATCCCCAACATTGCAAAAGGGTACACTACTAATGACAAAGACATGAACTTTAAACAACCAATAGCAAGTAATCAGGAAACTAAGAATTGGGTAACCAAAGATACACAAATTAAACCAAGTAATCCAGAATTTTCTCAACTGGGTAACCAAAGAAACACAATTTAAAGCAAGTAATCAAGAAACTAAGAATTGGGTAACCAAAGAAACAAAATTTAAAGCAAGAAATCAAGAATTCTCTCAACTGGGTAAGCAAAACAAAAAAAAAAAAAAAAAAAAAACCAAGAAACAAAAATGAAAATTAAACAGTGACCTGGTAGTTACGTTGAAAGCTGTAGCGAAGCTGGGGGTCAATCTCGACGAGCGAATCATCATCGTAATCGTCATGGTCGTGGCGTTTGGACTTGTCTTTCTTCTTGCGAGGCACGTGCATCACTGACTCGGCTCCAGGCTGCTGCTTTGTGACTTTGAGCTTCGCGTCTTGGAACTCTTCCGTGGCTTCCTCTTCGCCCCTCCATGGCGCCGATGACATCAACTTCTTCTTCCCAATTGCCATTTTTATTCAATCGGAGTTTACAGAGAGAGAGAGGTGTAGTGTTGTTTGTATAGGTGATAAGGTTTGTGTTTGGCTATGTGGGTTATTATTGCTTGCATTCTATGTTAGGTTAAAGCCCATTCCTGTTTAGTGTAACCTTTAAATAAGAGGGAATGGTTATAGTCTTAAGCTTCATGTTTGGTTAGGAGCATCTAATTAATGAAGATTAATGATTTAATACTACAGATACAACAATTTTCAAAATAGTAGACTTGTCAGGTTTTTATTGATTCTTACATGGGTCCTATTTTTATTTACTTATCTAGTTACTTTGACAATTGGAAATTTTTGTGTACATTTGGACTTGTTGTTTTTCATGAATATAATGTTTGGGAACTTTAATGCATGCATATGTAACTATAAGTATACCTTTAAATCTATAAGTTCCTAAAAAAATATTAATATATAAGTTCCCCCAAAAATGTGAGTTAATAATGATTGTTTAGGTCAAGTCACCAAATTGATTTTTGGTGTAATCAAGTTTTGGGGGAATCTAGGTGCACTTTAGTACTTAGATTCCCCTTAAGCTATTTGCAATAAAACATGGGAATGTATCTTTTCAAAATTACTATAATTGTAAATGTTTATTTAAACCAAACAATTTGTCAATTACTAAGCGAAAATTGCTTGTGCAACTCAAAATTGATGGTGCAAAAATGGAGAATGGAGAATTGGTTATTTTCACATGTTAGCCCCTGTGGTGTGTCCAATTCTTGGAGTTCCATGTTGATTAGAAATGTACCCATATTTGAGTTTATATGCACTATTATGCACTTCTCTTGGTATCTTGTAGACAAGAGACCTAGCTTTGGCATACGGCCCTATCTATACCATACATGTGCTGATGTACATCTTATCTTGTTATGTGCTTATGTGAATTTGGTTCAAACCGTTCCGTTTTGCTTTGACCCATTTATCTTTACTCTTTTTCTAGACTTTTTGCTTTTTATAGTCATCTGTGAACATTGGTTTTGGCCCATTGATACTTAGCTTATTTTGTGACGATAGAATGGTAAAATTTAATATGATCTATGACTAAATCTAGGATAGACAAACGAAGGAGTTGTGCAAGTTGATTCAGGCAAATTTCTTGAAAGTTTCAACATGAACATGGAGTGCATTACAAATGGAATGGCTGAGTTCTTATCCCAAGAAAGGACCATGAAAACTTGATCTTTCTCAATCCTTGTCTCCTTTGTGATTTCTTTTTTACCATAATGATGATAGAATGGTAAAAAATTTCCACTATACAATGTTGGACGACAAACTATGGTGGTTGTTAATTTGATTTGATAATTGTTCAACTGTGCATGTCACTTTTTTGCCTTTTTCCATGCTATTGTTGGTGATGTTATTTGCCAAGTTGTTGATGCTTTAAAAAGGAACTCGTGATTTGCGATCATCAGAAGAATAAATTTTTTTTATAGGATCTTAAAAATAAATAATTGTTACAAATGATTACTCCATTCTCATCTATTTTGATTACTAACTGATTTTTTTTTTTTTTTTTTTGAGAGAGATTACTAACTGATATTCTATTATGAAATTTTCTCAAAAAAAAAAAAAAAAGAGAAAAAGATATTCTATTGTGAAATGTCCCACTTTAAAAGCTTAATAACACAATTTTATAATTTTTCTAACTAGTCCTTTATCATTTGAAAAGTCAATACTAATTTCCTTTTGATTTATTTGAATTTAAATTAAGACCGGTAGCTTTTTTTTTCTTTTTCTTTTTTGAAAATTAAGACTGAAAACTTTCAGTTTTAGAATTTAATAACTTTTTTCTTTATTTCCATGATAATATTCCCATAAAAAGTATTTTTTTAAGTAAAAAAAAACAAAATGCGAAAGAAAATATTAATGAACCAATGTAAAAAATATTTGAATTTATATTGTAAAGATTGAAGGTAAATATATTATAAAACCCATTATAGCTACATTTTTACTATATGACTTATTCGTATTATAATGAATTCAATATAGAGTTTATATAGTAGAGAATCATTGGTTCACCCTATACTAATCCAAAGGCTAGTTTGCTAGTTCAATAATTACATGGGCCTACAATAAATTTGGGTCTCTAACAAAACTAACTAAACTTTAAGGTTTAGTTTATTATAATTTCTAATTTTTAGAGTTTAATTTGAACCACTTCTAACCAAACTTTAAGGTTTAGTTTATTATAATTTCTAATTTTTAGAGTTTAATCTGAACCACCTCTGAAGTATAGGGTTTAAAATGTAATTTGTTCTAAGATTTATTGACATTTGTTGCCTATTTGTTTCTCAATAAGACAGACCACTTTTCTTTAGCCCTACTGATTAGTTTTTCTTTCTTTTTTTTTTCTTTTTTTTAAACATAATAAGACATTATTGTTTTGTTAAGAAATTTGTAACTCAATTGTGTGTGCGCGTTTGTTTCTTACCAAAAAAAAATTGCATTGTCTAATCTTATTTAGGATAACCAGAATTTGAAATCCCCATACACCACTTTTTAGTAACAATTGAATTTAAAAAATAAAAACGCACTGTTGTTTTTATAGTACAACACATTGTATTTCTTATTGAAAAGCAGGGGGACTATATTCTGATCACTTTTTCCTACTCCTATTCTATGTTCTCATCAATTCCCCATCCAAACATAAGGTTATGTACATAAAAAATGATAATTTATCCATTGGTAGAACAGTTTTAATTGGGAATGCCTTCTGGTTTTTCTTTCATATAGCAACTTTTGAATTTAATTAGGACCCCACTATCAGTTGCCATCTTTTGAAGTTTCATGTGCAAAGAATTGTGGTGGATCTACTAACCCCTATAGATAAGTTATAACTACTATATTTATTGCTAAGAAAATGTAGTTATTAGTGGTTATAACTACTACATTGAACAGAACTTATAATAAACTCACTCAAGGTAGGTGGTCAGTCAATAGCTTCAGTGGAGCCTCTACTTCAGGATGCCATTGTTTTTTCAAATTGCTATTCAAAATTGCTATACTTTCATTGTAGAAGAGAAGGCAATAGATTAGCACATAGTCTAGCAAGATATTCTATTAATGCCTTTAACTATGTAGTTTGGATGGAGGGAGTCCCCAACCCATTATTCACAGTTGTTCAACAAGATGTAGCCAATTTGGCAAACTAATTTTCAATAAAGTATGAAGTTGTTTCTCAAAAAAAAAAAAAAACTACTACATTGAACAAAGAGACACAATTCCCATTTCCCAGCAATGCAATTAGTTGGATAGTAAACTTTTTCTGCCCAAATTGGAAGCATCAAGGACCAAAGATGGTCACCCCACATTATGTTTATTTAGTAATTCTCAGTAGCATAATTCATCCAATAAAAAATTTGTAACAACTGAAAAAAAAAAAAAAAAAAAAATATATATATATATATATATATATATATATGAAAGGAAAGTCCCAGCTCCAGTTCTCTCAAGTAAATAATAAATCTATGACAAAACAAGAATTGTGGTAAAAAAACATACAGGCAAAAAAAAAAAAAAAGGACAGAGAATGAAACCTCTATGGACAAAAGGGTCTACCAAGGCGAGCCCTGTGACTTGGGATAGTGAAGTGCCTTATTCTCCCTTCTTGTTCTGTCAAATACCCTTCACAAAGAAAAGCCTTAGAGAACTTTTCCTCCACAACTCTATCAACATCATGCACAAACACATCAGTCTCACCCTCCTCTCTATTCCTAGCCATCAATCCAGCTGTGTATATAGCACTCATTCTTCCTGGAGCATTATCATGGTACCCAGTAGGTGCATCCACCATGATCAAGTCCCATTCTATGTCATACACTTCACTTGGAAAGAGGGAGGGAGTGATGGAGGCTGTGTCTGTGTCTGTGTGTGAAGAGGCAGAGAGAGAGAGAGAGAGAGAGAGAGAGGACGGGGCGGCTGAATGAGAAAGAGATGCTAGGGTTTTAGTTTTAGATGTTTAGTTTTATATAAATTCAAAACGACGTCGTTTAAAAAATGAAAAAAAAAGCTGTTTTAAAGATTAGAACCTGAGACAGGAGCTTGTAAAGCTCACGTGCTTACCACTGAGGCAACATACATTCTTTTAATAATTTTACCTATAATAATATATAACAGTCGGTTTCGGTTTGGTTCTGTGTAATAATATATATAAGTCCACAATAAATTATTTATTTATTTGTTATTTTTTTTTATTCAAGTTGGGCTTACATATATATATATATATATATATATATATATAAATTTCATGATTAATTTATTTTAAAATTATTTTAGTAAAACTTAAAATGATGCTGTTATTAATATATATTTAATAAAAAAATGATTGATAAACTCTTCAAATTACAACCACATAAAACGTGATTTAAAAAAAAAAAAGGGGGCGGTAGCTTGCAGGTCCTTTTATTAATCTTATTGGCACAACCATAAGTGAAGACCTAGAGCTTTGGAACCAGTTATATAGGTTACAATTACCTTGTAAAATGATTATCGTTCCTTAGAGAATTTAATTGAATTTTCTTATTGTGAGGGCAGAATTGAGAAGGCATCTGATGACTTAGTTCTTTGAGTCAAAGATACTGAAAGACCATATTTTATTTTTTTTCCTTTTCATATAGAGAAATCTGGTTTGGTTTGATCAGTACATTAGAACTGATTTCATTTACCCTTATTTGATTTAGGCATTGTTGAAGAGACGGACAAAGAGAGGGAGATTTGAGGATCTTAAAGTACTTCTCTCTCTCTCTCTCTCATGGTATATTTGGACTAATAAGAACAAGACAACTGTGAAGAAAGAGCCTTTCTCTACCACTAATATGGTCTTGTATTGTAAAAGTTTGATTTCAATGTGTAGGGTAATGGAAGTAACAAAGAGGTGGTGGCAGAGCCGATGAAGGACATTCAGATGTTTAGGACTAGTTGACATGTTTGGGTTCGGACAAATGGACAGTTATCCTCTGGCAGAGCCTCAATCTCTAGCAACTATTGCTCCTTGCTTCTTTATGAACATTAGCTTTGATAGTACACAGTGCACTCTCTTAATCTTGTATATTTTTATTCTAGTGTTGTTTTTGTTCCTTTGTAATTTGTATTATTATATCATGCCTCAAATCCACTACCAAAATCAATAATGTTTTTTGAACAGAATAGAAATCCACAGAATATTCAAATTACATTTTACTGTTTAGTGAGAAATTCCTTATTATTTATGTTGATGACAACAAACTTTGCCCCAGCTAACATTTTATTCTCTCATAATTATCTTCTGTTTTGTTTAACATAGTTGAATAATTTTTTGTCTTTCTTTTCTTATTGCTCGCTTTCACACCTACTTTATTTAAACAATTGAGTTGTTGACCTCGCTGAGGGTGTGCATGCTTGCACTTAACTATACCTCTTTGATTCCAAAACGCAATGCCCATTCTTAAATTTAACAAGAAAATTAGTAGAGTAGTACTAGTAATTGTTCATGATTCTTCTTTAAAACATGAAAAGCCCACCACGGAAGTTCCTGTTTTGAATTTTATGGCTCTTTGAGTTAAACGGCACCGCTTTTCTTACTTATTGCCACGACGACGTTTTGTCTTCAGTTACTACTGTTATTTTACGAAGCAACATTATTTTGTCATTGTTGGTCCTTGCCAGATGTCAATGCCTCATTGGCTCCACGTTATTTGTAAATTCTGTTAATTCTGTTAGAGTTACATCGGCTAGTACGTTAGTTATATCTCTGGTTGCAATTGTCATCGAGTGATTTTTTTTTTTCCTCAAATCAAATTTTGTTGTTTTCTCTCTCTTTATTTTGCAGGCCTTTTTCGTTTTACTTTGTTTACTGTGACATTCAATAAGTGAGAACACTGAGAAGGAGAAGAAAATTGCAAGGTGAGTTTCAATTCAAGGTTCGGAAACATAAATAGTGGTAGAGTATCATAATATACTAAGATAGTAGTTGTATATGTGCAGTTATTCTTTGTGATTAAAAAACCTCAATGCGAAAACAATTTATCTTATTGAGATGCAACAGTTCACGTTGTAACAATGTAACTTTAAGATGATATCTGTCTTCTATTATAAATTTAAAAGATAATTGTACATATGAAGATGAAAATTACATATAACATGAAAAATTTAACTCTAAAGAAACTAAGTTGTAAGACAATTTTCCTTACTAGCTCATAGTCATGTCCTAAGTAATGTTGTTTAACAAGTTGATGAATATTAGTAGGGCCAGCCCAAGAAAATTTGGGGCCTAAGATGAAAATTTTATATGGAGCATTTTTATATGTAAACACTAATTTGATGTAAATATAGAAATTGGTGAATAATACTAACTAAACTAAGGTTAATTTCATATAGAGGATTAAATATCATAGTTGAACCATAAATTTAAACAAAAAGAAATAAAAAAAAATATTATTTTAAAAAAAAAGAAACTTACTTTAACTTGGATATACCTATGCATAGTTAAGTCCATTTGTAATCTAAATTTTAATTTTATATATTCTTTTTAAGAGAAAGAGACAGATAAATATTATTTGGTATGTGACATTGTAAGAGATTAATTTACAAAAATTAACATCTCAAACTATTAGAGGAGATTAGTCATCATTGATGATCTATCACATTTGTAGCATCTTTTTTTTAGGGTTTCAATTGGTTTAAATTTCTATTGGTCTCCTATTTTGGAAGCCTCGTTAGAAATGGAAAAAAAAAAAAATACTAAAGATATTACAAAAAGTTCACAATATAATATGATAATGACTATAATTAATGAATTTCAACAACTTAATTTATTTGTATTTGAATTACTTTTTTTGTGATTAGTGATATGTGAATTAAACCTATAGTAAAATTTGTGATATTTTTAGCATCACTCTTAAAAAAAAGTATCAATTATTTAAAAAATGTTATATTTTTATAAAATTTTTGGCATTTTAGGAAGGGAGAAGAGGCCTTTTTTTAATAGGGAATTTTTTATTTTGTTGTGAGGCCTTAGGCTTAGGCCTAAGTTGCCTAGGCCTTAGGCCAACCTTGAATATTAGTCACCATTAGGTTAATCTGTCAGTGTGTCATATTTTCCTCTTTTCAAAAGCGTGGTAACTGAAAGACTAAAGTCACCATTAGGTTAAACACTAAAGTAAAAAACAAGTAGAAAGTGGACCAAGACTAAACGCTATAAGAGCATTCTCATAAGCTCTTCTAAAAAAAAAAAAAAAAAAAATGTCATTTTGATACATTAAAAGTCTACTTTATTATTTTACCACATCATTTTACAATTCGCTAGATATCAAATCTTCCATTTTAACATTACACCACATTTAAAAAAAAAAAAAAAAAAAAACCAACTATATTAAAAAAATAAATAAAAACAAAAACCAAATCAACCACGTCCCACCACCACCGGCCATCACCCCCACATCCCACCACCACCACTGCCACTATTATCGCCCATAGCCCACAGCCCACCACCACCTGCCGCCTACAATTTAGAAAACAAACACAAAACTCATATCACCCCTACAGCCCACCATCACCCACAGCTCACCCATCATATTAGAACCCACCATCACCACCACTACAACCCACCTCTACTGCAAACCAACCACCACAATCAACCCACAACCACCACAATTACTCATCAATATCAGATCAACCCAAATTGCTGCCAAAAAAAAAAAAAAAACCCCACAACCAGAGAGAGGCAGAGTGAAGAGGGTGAGATTGACAACAACCTCGGGGTGAGATCGGACGTGACTAGAGAAGACGAGACCATGAGTGAGATCGGCGAGATCAAGTGTGGCTGAGTGAGATTGATGGCAGCTGACAATATTGACGACGGCTGGGCGAGTTGGACTATAGGCGAGATCCGTGGCGGTGGCTTCAAAGGGTGAGAGAGATTGAGAGGAATCAGTGAGAGGAATAGAGGTAACAGAGAGGGAACCGATGAGAGAGAAGAGAAAAGAATAAAGTGAAGAGAGAGGAGAAAGAAAAGAGAATAAAAAAAATTAAAATTTATACCATTTTTGTCCGTACACTCTCATATTTGTGATACTATTCACTTATGCCAAATATTTTGGCATTTACAACACTTGATAAGAGTGGTTTTTTGGTGTTTGGTGTGTCAAATACCAAATATTTGGTATTTGATACCCCTGATGATAGTGCTCTAATGTTAAGAATAAACGTAAAAGGCAGATTGAATTTTTAGTGAAAGTTACTACATGCATTATTGGCCATCCATTTCTTCTAAAAATAATCATGCAGTCCACGTTATAATGATGTCTACTTTGAAGAAAGTAATATCAAACAAAACTTCAAGGCAGGAGTTATATCCTACTTTACTCTTTCCAAGAACGTGGAAAGTGAGCTAGGCTTGAAGACCAACGAAGCAGTTGACCTAGTACCATCTTTACGAAAAATGGGTCATGGTCAACACAAAAATCAAAAGGAGAAAGTGCATAGAATTTAGTTGGCTCCATGAGATAATTTCCCCTGAAATTGGAAGTGGCCCAAAGTAGAACACACTACATGCTTTTAGCAGATAACCATGAAGCTACTACACCTATTGTCCCCATTCCCCAAATAAAAATAAAAATAAAAATAAAAATCCTATGGCCCCTAAAAACTCACTATTGTAAAATTTAATATAACCTTAGTATACAAACATATATTGAAAAGAATTTAATGACTCCAAAATATGATAGGAGCAATCTCAACAGCAAATGTTATGTCACTCTTTGCTAATGATGGGCCATTATATGGCAAAATACACTTACAAACATTCCACCCTAGAAGATGCAAATTAGCATTCCACACTTACAAGCATAGAACCAATTGTTTCAATAGCAGGACTTCGGAGTTAATTCCAGTAATCATTGTTCTTGTTTAATTGATAGTACAGCTAATTAGTAAGGGGTTGTGTCATTTGTTTAATGCTTGGTCACCAAACCAAAGTGACCAACTTAGTAAACATATTGTCAAGCATATAATAGCATAAAAGCATTATGGAAAGAGTCTAATGTTCAACAGTTTGATTTGATAGAATTTCGCCTTCACAAATCTCAATATATATAAGTTTCAAAGTCTGATAATATTTTGATTTTCATTTTAGTGATTTTTAGGGATTTTATGTTATGAAAATTATGAAAAGCATATTCTATATATATATATATATAAAGAGAGAGAGAGAGAGAGAGAGAGAGAGAGAGAGAGAGAGAGAGAGAGAGAGAGAGAGAGAGCCAAAACTTAGAGAAAGTTCAATTAGATTCTAAATTGGAGTCCAAATTTGCACTATGTGTTCCATCTAACTTTTAAATTTTTGTATCTAGTAAATTATTAGGTGCAAAAATAGAATAGTCTAAATCCAATTATATTATAAATTGGATTTCAATTGGAATAAAATTTTCGTGTCTTCTCTAATTTTGTAATTTTTGTGGCAAGTGAATTATTGGGTGTAAAATTGAAAAGTCCAAATCTAATTAGATTCTAAATCATATATGTGTGTGTAATTGTGAATATTTTAAAATGTACCTGATACATATACATGGGATTATACACTAGTAAAGTTATTATTTTGATACATATTCATGATCAGTGAAGTAAGTGCCGGGCAATCAAAGAAAGCTCAGTTTAGACTCAATTATTTATATTAACTCCAACCACCGCTCCAGCATCTCCACCGCCGCTCGTCATCCTCCCCACCGATCGGCTTGGGTCAGATTGGCTTGTTCTTTTTTTCTTTTTCTTTTTTTCATATTTGCTTGTTCTAATTCAACTTTATTTTAAGAATTGGATTTTGTTTTGTGTTGGTGTTTGGATTAATTCTTTTGCTTATGAACAAGTCTCTCTCTTTTTTCTTTTTTCTTTTATTTTTCTGATTTCATTTGGTTTATGAGAAAAAAAGAAGCAACGGCAACGGAGAGAATGAGAGAATGAGAGGAAAAAAAAAAAAGAAGCAACGGAGAGAATGAGGAAAAAAAAAAAAAAATCTAGAGGAGGAGAGAGAAAGAATTAATATAATAGAACTATTGGTAATATTTTAATCCAACAAATTTAATAGCTAATGTACAGTAGCTGTTCATAATCCAAAAAAAATTTTGGATATAGAGAAGTTGTTGGAGTAGTTTTTTTGGGTCCTATTCTCTATTATAGCTAATATTTTGGTTATACATGTATTGCTGGACAACAGCCAATAGCTGCAATTCTCCAAATCCGTAAGTTATTACTTTTCTTGCACACGTCCATGTCTTATATTTTTCTCTCATTTTAATAAAATATCCGCAACAAATTGTTTTTCCTCTTCTCTAATTTATTTTCCTTCTAATTTTTTCTTCAGTTTTAAAATTTTAATGGCATGTACCTATTGTATGAATTGTGCTATACTTTTGAAACAGATGGTGGGGTTGAGGCCTGAGGGTCTGTGCTGGGTTTATGTGGCCTTTGGTCTGTGGGTCAGTGAGTTTTGTGATTTGGACTTGATGGTGGGGTTAGGACTTAGGAATCAAAATCTTGTGTTTAATTAGTTCCGTTACGAATATAAATGAAAAAGGAAAAACCCAAATACCCAATGAATATTCATCCCACCACCACCACTGAATGATTTTGATTCGTTGAAATCCAAACATGAATATGTCTCACTCTCACATGTTTGAAAAAATGGGTCAAGGTCAACACAAAAATCAATATATTTACAGGCACTTCACCGTAGAAGATACAGATTAGTACTGCCCTCTAAAAAATGACCACTACTCTAAAAGAAGACAAGTAAAGCTCTAGGGGTATGTCTGTAAATAAACCAAGTTGTTTGGAAGCTTGTTTATGTTCATTTGTTTGGTAAACAGGCTAAGCTCAAACCCAACTTTAGGCTCAATTATTAAACAGGTCAAGTTCAAACATAATAATGTGTTTGTGAATAGGGCTTGAATTAATTATATATAATTCTATACATTTATATGTATACATGTTTAAAAATATATTTATATAGACTTGAAATTAGGTTACATAAGTTGGCAAAATAGTTCATATGATATAAAATTATTATTTGTAGTTTATTCACAATATAAACAATCCATTTGTAATAATAATAATAAAAATCATAGATTTGTGAAGGGTAAAACATTTTAGTCATGATTTTACTATAAATAAGAAAAAAAATAAGTTAATCAAGTAGCTCATGAGTCATGAGTAAGCTCAGCTTGTGTTCAAAATAAAATTTAATAAACAAGCCTTAACTTTTAATACTTTGTTTTGCCCAGCTCGTTTACGACCTAAGAAAGCTAAGCTTAGGCCAAGTTTAGCACTTAGATAATAGAACCAATTGTTTCAATTGCAGGATTTTAGAGTTAATTCCAGCAATTTCAGCATATAAAGAGCCATATGTTTAAATTTTGTCACATCTAAAAAAAAAAAAAAAGAATTATCTGAAAATGAGATGAACTTTCCCCCCTTTATAATGTGCGTACAAACGACCATTGCATAGGCTAATCACATCATAATGGCATAGCAAAAAGATAAAGAAATCATGCACAATGGATATCATTATCACATCATAACAGTATCTGAATTCTGAACATATAGAATGAAAGCAATATGAATAGAACTTAAACTGGTCAAAAACCACAATAGATAGGACACTGCCTAAGAATAAAAAAAGAAAGAAAAAAGAATATATATATATATATATATATATATATATATATATATATATATAAAAGTTTACAATTTCTTCTAGTATCAGATATCCGGTGGCGTTGTTTCAAGAAGTTTTAGAGCTTTATAATCCTTGTGATTCACCAAATCCGTAAGTTCTCACTTTTCTTGAATCCATCTCTTTTATTTATTTTCCTTCTATTTTTTTGTTCAATTTTAATTGAATGTACTTTGTTATCTAATAAATTGTGGTTCACGGTTTATCAGAATATTTTCAATGGCTTCCATGGGCACTGAAAAAGCCTCATCATCTTCTTCTTTCACACCTTGCTGGACATATGATGTATTCCTCAGTTTTAGAGGTGAGGATACACGCAATGGTTTTATAGACCATTTATATTTTGCTTTGAAACAAAAAGGCATTTTTACCTTTAGAGATGATGAAAAACTTGAGAGAGGAAAATCAATTTCACCAAAGCTCTTGAAAGCAATAGAAGAATCGAGGTTTGCTATTGTCATTTTATCAGAAAACTATGCATCTTCAACGGCGTGCCTAGATCAACTTGCAAAGATCGTGAGATGCATGAAAGAGACTGGAATGACAATTCTACCTATTTTTTATAAAGTGAATCCATCAAATGTACGAAAGCAGATAGGAACTTTTGCAAAAGTTTTTGTTAAACACAAAAAGAAGGTGCAGAAATGGAGAGCTACCTTGAGAGAAATGGCCAATCTCAAAGGGTGGCATTTGCAGGATAGGTAATTTAATTTAACATATATTTTTTTTTGTTTTAGATTGAAGAAGAGATTTGAAATTGAACCATACTTAATTACATTTAAAGTAGTGAAGGAGTTAATGAAATTTAAAAAAAATAATTAGGCAAACTAAAATTTTAATGAAAGAAAGAGCTTCAAATCAATTTTTTTACTAGCTTGTAACTTATTTTATAAGTACATTCGCATTTAATGATAAACTTAATTAGATAAATATTTGAGGTTCCTATCTATTTTAATAATATTACTTTCTAGAATTGATAACATTTGCAAGAGATGTAAATTACTCATTATTAATTGCTCTATTTTAGTTAAAAGAAAATAAAATGTTGTTTGCTGAATTATCTATATACTTAATTAATAATCTTTCTTAACGTAATTTTTGTTATTGTCATGTATGTAATTTATTCCCTATTTATAGTTTTCATGTAAGTTACGAAAGTTGAGTTATTATGAAGATATAATGAAAAGGTAAAGACAATTTTTAGAAAATAGTAAAAAATTTCATAGAAATTTATAATTAAATTAATGATAGTTTTTTTTTAATAGATATGATAGGGTTATTTATTTATTTATTTATTTTATTTTATTTAGAAAACTTCAAATGGTTAAAATGAGTGTACTAGTTTTTACTAGGCATCAAGTAGAATGAGTAGAAGTGATTTTAATTCGGCTTGACTTAGTTCTAAACATACTATAAGTAGTTTAGATCAGAGGGAATTCACACAAAATTAGAATATGTGAAATCTAATTGATATGATATTTGGCACAAACTTAAAGTATCATTAGAATCTAACTAGCTTGTAACCTTAGCATAGATCCATTTACAATAAATATAATTAGATGCATATCATAATTTTTACATAAATTTAATATTATGATGGTCATTCCTATATTTTATCAACTCTTAAAATATCCTTTTAAGAATATTATTTGGTAAAACTGGCAAATTTTTCATTCTTGTTTATTTTATTTTATAAAATAAAAAATGAAAAAAAAATTGTTACTTCTTAACTTAATTTTTTTTTTATTGTGATTAATTTTTTTTTTCAAGTGTTCATTTTTAAAATAATATATGAATAACCAAGTTTTAGAGCATCATGTACTTTTTCATTAAAATTCATAGTTCGACCAATAATAAGTTTTTTGTTTTTAAAAGAAAATCCGGATTAGTTTAAATAGATTAGAAGTGGTTTCATATGGGATCCATATAAAAAGGGTTAGAAGTAGTTTTAGAAGCACTTAAAATTTGTCTTGAATAGGTTGTAAGTATTATGCGTTCAAAGTTTTACATATAAATATAATATACTTTTACTATGATTTTTTTTGTAAGTTTATATTTATGAAAATACATGTAAAGAAATTTTATACAAAATGAGAGATTGAATGACACAAGGCACAAATTGAAACCCCTTTAAAATATAGAGACACTTGGCATCAAATTAGTGGGAAATTAAAAAGGAAACTTGGCATCAAATTGTGGGCAATTACAAGGATACTTGGCACAAAATTGGAGTTGATTTAGAATCTAATTTCGATTTGTAATTGATTTTTAAAATAATTTGCACATTAATTTAATATACATAATGATTTGGATTTTTATTGAACTTTCACTTTAATATATTATGAGAAATGTTATGTCCACAATATTTTCACAACAAATCTTAAGTGATAGGCTATTATTAGCTATTATGAGTGGGCAAAAAAGTAATTTAAGTTGTGGATTCAAATTAGAAGTTTAGAACCAATAACAACTTACCACTCATGATTTATTGTAAAAGTGTTGTGAAAATATTGTGGATGTAGTATTCTCACATATTATACACAAAACTACATTTATAGCAGGGAGGGGCCTAATGATGGTTGTAGTAATTAGACAAATAGGTAATCCTATTTGACATAATTCTTTCTTAAATAATTAAAAAAAACTCTTCCTTATCTTTAACCTTGTTTTGAACCGTAAACATACCTACATACATGTTCATGATTCTTTCTATTTTGTCTTAAGCCAATTAACTTATAGTTTCTATTCACTTAACATAATAAAACATTGGATTTCTACTTCTTTTCTTTTCGGACCATTTTTTGTGGTTTGAACTCAAAACATACTATTCTCTGTTAATTGCAGGCCAAAATAAAAAATTATCCATAACATTGTGGGAGAGCTATGGCATAAATTGACTTATGCATACTCAAAAGATATCAAAGACCAAGTAGGAATAATTTCTTGAGCGGAGAAATTGAAGTCATGTTTGACTATGGGATTAAATGATGTTCGTATTATAGGGGTTTGGGGAATGGGGGGAATTGGTAAAACAACTCTTGCTAGAGTTGTTTTTCATATGGTTTCTAATAAATTTGAAGGTTGTTGTTTTCTTGCTAATGTTAGGGAAGTTATGAAAAAGAGGGTTTAGTGTGATTACAAGAAAAATTTATTCTTCAAATTTTCAATGAAACTATGAGTATACAAGATGTTTGTCATGGAGTTTCAGTGATCGAGAATAGGTTACGTCATAAAAGAATTCTTCTTGTTCTTGATGATGTAAATCAATTAGGCCAAATAAATAACTTAGCTGAGAAGCTTATTTGGTTTGGTTCAAGTAGTAGAGTTATCATAACAACAAGGGATAGACATTTACTAGAAATACTTGAAGTAGATGAAATATTTGACGTTGAAGGATTGAATTATAATGAAGCTCTTCATCTTTTGAGTTTGAAAGCTTTTAAAAAAGTCCATCCTCCCAAGGATTATATAGAGGTATCCAAAGATATAGTGTATTATGCTAATGGTCTTCCTTTAGCTATTGAGATTTTGGGTTCTTTTTTGTTTGGTAGAAGTATTGATAAATGGAAAAGTACATTAAATAAGCTTAAAGAATTTCCTAATAATGAAATTCTTGAAGTACTTAAAATAAGTTTTGATGGACTAGATGAGGCAGAGAAGGAAATATTCCTACACATTGCGTGTTTCTTTAATCATAAGATCAAAAATGATGTAGTAAAAATACTAGCTTATCTTCACCTTTCCCCTAATGTTGGAATGGAGGTTCTTGTTGAGAAATCTCTCATAAAAGTTCGTGGCAATAGATTGTGGATGCATGATTTACTACAACAAATGGGTAGGGATATAGTTTATCAAGAGTGCCCTAAAGAACCTGGAAAGCGTAGCAAACTATGGTCATTTCGGGACATTAACAATGTACTCACAAATAATAAGGTAAGAGGTTACTTTCAAAACTTGAGTGTATACTCTTTTATATTATTTAACAAAGTCTAATATAGAGTAAGTTTGGTCATTCTACATTTTGTAACTCACTAATCCCCTTCGTTTGTGCAGACAAAAACTATAGTAAAGGGTATGAGAGAAACTAAGCATATATCTTATCATATTATTCAGCATATCTTTTTTTTAAAGAATAATGGAGTTTAAATTATAATAGTCTAGTAATAATACATTTTATACAAATCTCTCTTATTCTTATTATTAGGGAACAGAGGCAGTTAAATGCATAGTACTAGAATTTTATGTACCAAAAAAGGTAGATTGGAATCCCGAAGCCTTTGCAAAGCTGCAATATCTAAAATTGCGCAAAATTTGTGGCGTTCATCTTACGAATGATCTTAAACATCTTCCCAATAGCTTAAGATTTCTTGTTTGGAAAGGGTACCCTTTGAAATCATTGCCATCAAGTTTCCAATCAAATGAGCTTGTTGAACTTTGCATGTGTTGTAGCTACATTGAACGACTTTGGAAAGGAACAAAGGTAATTTAGGTACCCTTATACAATTTTTTATTTATTAAGTTTGTTTGTTGAAGACTTGAAGCTAATGTTCTTACACTTTTCTTTTTGGTTGCCTTTCAACAGAGTTTTAAGATGTTGAAATTTATCAAGCTAACAAAATCTCAAACTTATTGAAACCCCAAACATCATTAAAGTCCCAAATCTTATGACATTGGTTCTTGCAGATTGTATAAATTTATGTACAACTCACCCATCAATTGGAATTCATAAAATGCTTACTATTCTTAATTTAAAAGGATGCAAGAACCTCACAAGCCTTCCAAGCAAGTTTGAAATGGATTGTCTTACGTATCTTAATCTTTCCAAATGCTCAAAAATAAAACAAATTCCAGAATTTGGGAGAAACATGAAACGTGTACACACACTTCTCTTGGGTGGTACTGCAATTACAAAACTACCCACATCAATTGAGCATTTGACTAATCTTGATTCATTGAGTTTATGGGATTGCAAAAATCTTGTGTGTTTACCTAGCACCATTTGTAATTTGAAGTTGGTTAGATTAGTCGATCTTTACAGATGCTCAAAACTAAATAGACTGCCAAAGAACCTAGGGAATGCTGAAAGTCTAGAGTGGTTGTACGTGAGCAAAACTGCTATAAGAAAGGTCCCTTCTTCCATTGGTCTCTTAAAGAATCTTAAAACATTTTCTTTCAATGAATGTAAGGGGTTATCATCATCATCATCTAATAAATTGTGGAATGAGCTCCTCCCTTTTTAAATTCAATGCCAAGAAGTCCTGATCCCATGGACTCGCTATTCTCATCTTTATCAGGTGCATGTTCTTTGACTGGCTTGAACTTAAGCGATTGCAATCTCAAGGCAATATCTAATGATACTGGTTCCTTATTCTCTTTAGAACTTTTGGATCTAAGTGGAAATGATTTTGTTTGCCTTCCGGAAAGCATCATTCAACTTTCGAAATTGAAATGGGTGGTGTTGGATAATTGCACAAGTCTTCGATCGTTGCCAAAGCTTCCATTGAATATTGAATCCATTTATGCTGAAGGTTGTGTTTCACTGGAAATGTTACCAGATCAATTAAAATCAAGAGATTCATTGGAACCATCTCTCTTTCTTCACAATTGCTTTAAATTGGCTGACAATCAAAGCTGCATAGACTGGTTTATCTCAGGGATAAAAAAGTCCCTTAAGATCTCTCTTTCTCCCACTGAGAAATATGAGATTGTTATTCCAAGAAGTGAAATGCCAGAGTGGTTTAGGCACCAAAGCATGGGGGCTGAAGTGAATATAAAACAACCTTCTCATTTGTATAATGAGTGGATGGGAATTGTTGTTTGCATTGTGTTTTGTTCACATGATGTTGATCACCAAATCAGTTGCTTAATTCCCCTGTACTGTTCATTTATAGCCAATGGAAAAAGAATGTCTCCTGCACTAGGCAGTAGCTTAATTCCTAAGGTTTTACCAGATCACCTTTGGCAACTCTATATAACTCCTCAATTCTTCGATGAGAAATCAAATAAGTTATTGTCTGAAGGTGATGTGGATGGATTCACTCAGATTGGAATAAAAATTGAAACCAGAGGTCCAGGCGAGGAGGTTAAAAAATGCGGGTTCCGTATGATATACAATAAAGACATAGAAGATCTCGACCGAACAATGGCCCAACATAGCAACAGCAGCATCTCTCCTTATGAGAGCATGGCTATGATAATGGAATGTGACAAAGCCAAACGAAGTTGTGATGATTACGATGGGGCTGGACTCAGTGGAGAAGGAAGCTCTAATGACATATCAAACCCAAAAAGGATTAAAAGGTACACAAAAACCCATGGTAACTCTGATTGTGAGGAGTTAAGTGAGTACAAGGATTGTGATGAGGAGTTAAGCAATTGGGACGAATCTAATGAAAGTAACTCGGATGATTAATCAACTTTTTTCTCCAGTAAGTCACTATCTTTCCTCTTAATTTAAGTTCTGTAGGTTTCTGCATTTTCTTTTTGTTAATGTGATCATTTATTAATGCTTTTGTTGGTGTTTTAAAAACAGAAGAAATAATGTGATCAAAAGCAAGTAAACATCAAAACTGGAAGCTTTTGCTACCAAATGTACTAGTTTATTATTCAATCTCATGTTGTTTTTTTCTATTTAAAATTAAGCTTCTCACTCCACCAAATTTTCATTGAATGTAGAATCTCCACAATGTGAAACACACACATTGAATCAGATTGATGTAGAGAGTAGAGAGGAAAGAGATGCAGAGAAATGTGATAGTGAGGACTTGTAAGAGTCCCCTCTCCTTTGCTCAGTAACACTGACACTGACTTTACTAGCTGTTTACCGGACTCTATCCTCTGCTACATCCTCTCAATTCTACCAACCTGAGCTGCTGTATCAAAATCTTAGCTCTGTGGATTTAATGTCCAGAATCTTGACTCTTCGCTATGCCCTGTCCTTATGTAGAGGTCCTTGAGCACAAGCTCATTTTGTTTGCATCACAGGTAGTTCAAAATGAATTAACAAGAAGCGTATGAATTTATGATTGCAATTGAGGACAAAATTCAGAAAGTTAATAATGCCACTGAATGTAATCAACAAATTAGGTGAAGATGGAAGAGCAGGGACCATGAATTTAAGATTGCCATTGATGATTGAACATAGTTCAAAAAGTTAATGTGAATAATAGATAGTATTGGTTTTATTGAATAGTAAGTATTACTAAATGGCCTTAGCCATGGGCTGCCATTATTTTGCAATTTTACAAATATCTTACACCTTATCATCCCATGTGATCCTTGTGCAGAGGCATGGGGGAAACCTTAATAGTATTTGAATCTCATCTTAAAAAGACATCTTTTTCCTTTGCATTTTTTTTGTTAGATTTTTTTTTCTTTTGTTTGCCACTGTTCTTTTTTTCCCCCAGACATTTAGGAGCTTAACAGAATAACATAATGTCAAGTTCGAATGGAAAGGGTACTATAGCCTATCACATGCATTGCCTCCATCTGTAATATAATTACCATATTGATCTGTGATATTAATACTTTAAAACTAATTTTATAATTGCTCTTTAATTATGGAAGTTTTTGACAGATGACTATTTTTCTTTAGTTTTTTGATGTTCTTGAAATTTTCCAGGCCCATTTCGGATCATGACCAAGGCAAACCATTCATGCCTATTTCACATGCTCATATTTATGGTATGTTCTTGTTTTTGATCTGTCCATTACAACTAATTTCATTCACCCTTACTTGATTCAGGCATGGATGAAGAGAAATCAGGGCGATTTAGAGAACTTTATGTACTTCTTGTTGTCTTTTTTCTCTATCTTATGGTCTATTTGGTCTTATAGGAACAAGGCAAGCGTGAAGAAAGAGCCTCTCTCAGCCACTAATGTGGCCATGTATTTTATAAGTTTGATTTTAATGTACATGGTAATTATTAGTTCAAAAATCAAAGAAAAGCCTTGACAGCAGCAGGATAAGCAAATCCAGTCCTTTAGAGAGGATTCCAACTGCAACCAATCTTGTCGGAGGAGAGCTGCAAGGGTAGGGAATGGAAATAGTGGGGATTCAATTTCTTTTTTAAAAATAGAGAATGTTTATGTCCATGGCTGGTTGTGAGAAGTCAAACCGGTGTGTACTATTAGGCTGAATGCCATTTCATACAAATAAGAGGCAAAAATGCAAGAAACTTACATGATTGCAAGCTTTTGTTCTAGGAGATGTGGGAGTTATAGGATGTAACTCTTTAGGTGATAGTCTCTTTTAAATTCTATGTGATGAATTGTGTAGACTTTGTGTTTGATTGCTATTCACATATCACCTCACATGTATCTCAAGCTTTTGCTAGTTGCACACACTATACAAGTTACTCTTTGTTAAACTTGGTACATTTTATTGTGTGTGATTTTGTTGTGGCCATCCAAGATTAAAAGTTCCTTGACTTTAATGCAAAATGTGTATAATGTTTGCGTTTTGAGGACAAATTGATTGAAAATCTTGATTTTGGAAGATCTGGGTTAAATTCAAGTGTTTTTGAAAAACTTTTCGTCTCATACTCATGCATTTTTTTTATAAAACAATGTGCTTTGAGAAGTTTCTGCATTAAAATGCTTTGTTTTTCAAAAATCTGATTTTTCCAGATTTTCGATCGATTGAACTTGTTTTTCGATCAATCGAAATTGCGATTAAAATTTTTGGTCTGAGTCTGCCTGACTCGATTGATGTTCGATTGATACTCGATCGATCGAAACTGAAAAATTTTCAGTTTCTATGTTATTGACCAAAACTTTTTCATGCATCATTCGTGTTTAGGATTCACATGCATTGCATTGTTTTTGTATCCATCTTGCAGTTTTGCAGTCATATCTCTCATTGTTTTCACACATGCATACACTTTGCTAAATTGGGTACTCAACTTGATTTAAAAATTAATTGATTAATTTTTGAGTTTTGTACATTCTAGTATATGCTATTTCTTATGTGTGAACTGCAAAAAATATTTTTCTTAAGAGATATGATGGATAATCAATGCGCAAATATTTTTTTCTATTCATGCAACTCTTTATGGGTCACATAGTGCCATGTTTGCATTTTATTGAAAAAGAGAATATTTTTTCTTCATGTGTATCCTCACCTTATTTTTTAACTTTGGTTTGTGTGTTTTTAACTTTGGTCCTGCTGGTGAGGATGTACCTGATCCTGTTGGTGATGCTGCTGCTGCTGCTGATTTTCCCCCACCTCCTTTATTTTTCCTCAAAACTGTTTTTCCTGAAACTTGTTTTGTTTTTCCTATTTTTGATAGGGGGAGAAAAGTTTTTTTAACCTATGTTGTTCATAGGGGGAGCTGTCTCTATTTTCTATAGAGTTGAATTGTTTTGTGTCCCCTTCTTTCTCTATTTTCTCTTATCTTTTGTTGCATATGTTGACTGTTTACTCTTTGTATGAGTTATCTTTGTCAATACGTGACAAAAAGGGGAGAAATAGTTGATATGTGGGAATATGTGTGGAAAATACAAGAATGTTATGTTTAGGGGGAGTTAACATTGTTTTTGATGTATCTAACTTAGGGGGAGAGTTAGTTTGCATATTTGTTGATTTACTGTTTTTTCTGTCACACATGCGTTTATGCGTTTGTTTAGTGTTTCAGGAAATATACAGGTTGATTCAATTGAGCTGCTGTCTACACTTGCAACTTATGGATAGTAGTTAGGTTGAATTTGTTGTAATGAGCATTTTATTGTATTGGGTTGTTCTTGTATTTGAGCATTTCATTCTGTATGAAAGTTTTGTCACGAATTGCCAAAGGGGGAGATTGTTAGGTTCTAAATGTTTAGAACAATTGGCAAATCGTGAACACAAACTTGTCTAGATATAGATCTTAGAGTCTATAGGTTTTATTAGACAATGCTCAAGGTGATTCAAGTCAAGATTCAAGAACATACAAGCTGCAGGAAGAAGACTTCATATTCTGCCTGGTTCGATCGATCGAAGAACAGCTCGATCGATCGAAAATCGTATCTGCAGAATTTTAAGTCGGCCCAAACAGCAGCTTAAACCCATTAAGGATTAGGGTTTCAGATCTACTTCTCCCACTATATAAAGGAAACCCTAAGCCACGTTTTTGAGAGCTTTTGGAGAGAGAGAAGAGAGTGCCTCTTTTGTATCTAGGGTTTTGTACCCAAACCTCTCTAAGGTCTTTGTTGCTCATATTGCTGTTTATGTGAATCTCTTGTGAGATCTTTGAGGAGCTTTCCTTCACATAAACTTAGGGTTATCAACATCTTGATAATCATTCAGTTGTAGATTCAAGAACTTAAAGATACATAAGCGGGGGTGCTTGTACTTGATTGAAGAGTCCAAGAAAGAAGGAGTCCGTGGATTCGGAGCTTGCACGTGGTCGTGTTAGTAAGTTCTACTGGTGGGTAGCATTAGGAAGTCAAGCGGGGAGCTTGTAGTCCTTCTGTATGAACTTCGATTCTTTCGCATAGTAGATTTAGGTTTACCTTGAGGATAGCTAGGTCAAATCCTCCCCAGGTTTTTACCGTGTGGTTTCCTGGGTCATCATATCTTGTGTTCATTTATTTTCCGCTGTTTTATATCTTGATATGATTATTTGATTGTTTTAACCTAGAATTACATAATTTGACTAAGTAACAACTTGGCTAATTAATCTAGGCTAACCAATCTGGTTGTGTTTTAAGGGGTCTAAAACCGTTCAGGAATTTTGTGAACGTGACCCAGAAGGTTGATCAAATATTTTCTCTAGATCACCCGTAAGTCACCATCCTTCTTAATTTGAGTTTTGTTGGTTGATGCATCATCGCTTTTCCTTTCCTTTGGCATGTACTTTATTGGCACTAATTCAAACTCTCCTTTGGTTTGTTTCCTTAAGCAAAAAACACAAAGCAATACTCCTAGCTAATTTAATATGCATATTAATGAATCATAAGGATCCGTTCAATTGGTAAAAGAATCATCCCTGTTTTTTTTTTTTTTCCAGACATTTAAGAGTTTAATAGGTTACGTCATATATGTGAATCTGATGTCAAGTTTTGATGGAAATGGGTGCTGCCACATGTAAGTGCCCTGTTATTTTGTAATATAGATGGTTAAAAACTCCTTTTATGCAGGATTTATCTCTTTAATTATATCGGTTTATACCATATGACTTTTGTGCTCTGGCCTCTCTATGTTCTTGACTTTTGGTTTAGTGTGTATGTGTGTGTGTCAATATTTTCCAAAAAAAAAAAAGAAAAAGTATTTTAAGATTCCATTAAGGAAGTCAAAACAAGCTGCATCGGTTAATAGGTATTTAAAGTTATCTTTACACTTTCACTTTGAAACAGGACCTGGTTAGAGAGCTATACTCTACACAAGTGGCAGTCAAATTTTAGCTATCCTTATCTCAAGGTGTGGAGTTACTGATAAGCTGAAATGGCCTCATATAACTCCTAAACATGGTGAGTGAAACTGTATCTTATAAGAATGAGGAAGAGGAAAACTTGGATAATTTATTCCTAGAGTGTAGTCTTTGCTTGGGCTGTATGGTTTTGGTCAGATTAGACCCTTAGAACTTTCAGCATTTATCCTTGCTCTTTGAAACAGTTGTTGACTTAGTGAACGGAGGATCTACATTTTCATAAGCAGGAATATGTGATGTTCTCAAGATTGTCATATCATAACTCTGTTGGCCTTGTGGTATAACCTCAACAAAGTGATGTTTGAGGGTTCAAAACAGGTGCTTATGAAGAGTTAATGCTCAGTAAAGCTTTGTTTTGCAGGTATGTGCAAGCCTATCATGCAGATTTGGATCAGAGTAACTGTAGAAGAGTACCAAGGCGAGTGTGCCCAGTTGTGGAGGGATAGCTGGTCTTGCTGACAGTTAAGCGACACTGGCAGAGACAGTGCAGATGGAGTGGTTTTGCCTATATAATGTGCTGGCAGGAAAATTTTGAAGGCGTTGCAGTTTGCCATATGCAGCCGAGTGGCAGCTAGATGCCTAGGTGTTTAGCTTTGCATCATTCATCTCTTATGAGTAATGTTAAAGAAATTTCCAATAGAAAGACTTGGCTCAGATAGGGTGTTGAATGTTGATCATAAATTGTTTCAATTCAAAAGAATCTAGAAGAAAACTTCTGCAAGCATATTTTCTTGTTAACCACAGAAAGGAGTATCCCCCAATTGCATTTCTAATTTGCTATGCATGAAAGAAAGTGTATGAAACAGCATGACATTTGTTCTTCTTCTTCTTTTTTTTAAATTTTTTTATTATTATTTTTTTTAATTTTTTAAAAATCTTTTCAGTTTTGGTTTAGTGTACTAATATTAAGGTTTTAAGTTCCCTAACCCAGAGTAATATCAAAGAGTTGCAACACATCAGACACTGGTAGAATATAGGGCCTTTTAACCTTGGAAATCTGTACAGCTTTCACATTATTCCCAAATTATCATTAAACATTTACAATCTATGATGTAACGCATAAATCAAAATTATTTAAAACAGCCAAGAACAACCATTAATTTACCCAACTGCCAATAATACTAAAGGGTCCACCGCTAATGAGAAAGACCTGTACTTTATAAACAACCAATAGCAAGTAATCAAGAAATTATAAATTGGGTAACCAAAATATACACAATTTCAAGAAAACAAGAAAGAATTCTCTCAATTTTTTTATATTTTTTAATATTTTTTTTTTGGGTGAATAGAAAAGAGGTAATCCAGAAAATAGAAAATAGAGGCCTGGTAGTTACGGTGAAAGCTGCATATAGCTCTAATTAAGTTCATCCCATGTGAAACGTTTAAAAGAAACCAAAAAAAAAAGCAAAGTCAAGAGTAAATGCATTCAAGAATAATAACCAATCTTTCGTTTTTTGAGAGCATTGCCTAAGCACAAAAACAAATAGTACAAAATAATAAGTTGTTCAATTAATTAGAACTAGTACTGTATCCAGGACAGTTGTTTCAAGAGGTTGTAGAGCTTTATAACCAATTGCTGCAATTCTCCAAATCCGTAAATTACTACTTTTCTTGCACACAAAGTAGTGGCATTTATTTATTGAGAAAGCACTAGAGCATATATGCAGTCCAACATACGACAATGTATAAATTGAAGAAAGCAATATTAACAAACTTTGCCGTGAATAACCATGAAGCTAAACCTATTGTCCCACGATTTTTTTTTTTTTTTTTTTTTTTTTTTTGCTTTTTTAAGCCTATTGCCCCTAAAACTTGCTATTAGAAAACTTAACTACAGAAAATTTAACATAATTTTAGAATATGTTTCAAAAAATAAATATAACTTGAATATATACATACAAAACATACATTAAAAAGAATTTAAAACAAAATAGAAATCCATAGAATTTTAATAATTTAGAGTGAAATTCCTTATTATATATGTTAATAACAGCAAACAGTCACGCTTTCATTTTAGTCTTTCATAATTATCTTCCATTTCATTTAACATAATTGAATAATTTTTTATCCTTGTTTTTTCACTTTCACACCTACTTTGTTTAAACAATTGAGTTGTTGACTCTGTCTCCTTGATTGCAATACCCAATGCCCATTCTTATATTTATTATTAAAATGATACTAGTGGTTGTTTATGATTCTGCTTTCTTTAAAACATGAATTTGCAATCACTCCTTACTTGGTGCAATGGTCACTCTACAAGTATAAATACTTGGGGGGGGGAGGGGGGGTAAGGGCTAGGGGTTCAAGTCTCCAGAAAGAAGTTTCACACGTATATACACTTAGATTAGGCTAGAGTAGAATTTCTATCTTAAAAAAAAAATAAATAGAAAAAGGCCACTAAGGAAGTTGACGTTCTTATTTTTGAATTTAACGGCTCTTTACATTAAACGGCATCGTTTTTCTAATTTAATGGCATGACGGTGTTTTGTTTTTAGTTATTGTTAATATTTGACAAAGCACGGTGTTTGTTATTCGTAAATTATGTTAGTTATGTTAGAGCCACAACGGCTAGTTTGACCGTTAGTTAAGTAGATCAATTTTCAATCTTTAGATATGATTTCCCATCCAAAAAAAAAAAAAAATCTTTAGATATGAAAAACCGTGTAAAAAAAGTTACTGACAACATAAAAAAGCAAATAGAGTTAAATCTAAAAATTGCCAATACAGGCTTCACCTAGACTATATTACACCCAAAAAAAAAAAAAAAAAACAATTTGGCAATTGGCATGTTCAATGTTTTAATTATTTGAGAATCATCTCTCTTCCTTAAGCTACTTATTTAATCCAAAAAGTAAAATTAAAAATTAAAAACTTGTGATTGTATAAAATAAAGTGACTAGGGTCATTTTGGTTCAATTATTTGTGTTACTTATGTGCTTGTTGCTCCCATAAATGGAAGATTATTGGACTAGTTCGCGAGAAGAAACTGTCACATGGCTAAGAGACAAGAAGACAGGTTGCCTATAATTTGTTGTTCAAAAATTTTCATAGTACAAAAACAGTATATGCATAACAGTGCAAACATTATAATTTCTATTAATTAATTATTAGCAAATGGATTGCCCACCATGTGTTTGATTAGAATTGCCAAAGAGAATACAAAGTACAAACAATTTGACTTGAAATAACAAACAATGGCAAGAAAATGCTTTTTGCTGGTGTTTTACAAAGCAGAAGAAATCATGTGCTGGACAATAAGTAACGAACCATCAAAACCGGAAAGCTTTTATACATTCTAAGTAAATACCTAGGGACTAGTAGGAATCATGTGATATTAATAAACTGAAATATATGTTCTCATTAGATACCAATGGACTAATACTAGTATGAATGAATTTCCCTTATGCCTGATCTGATTCCTACGGTTAAAGAGGCCTAGTCGTCAGTTTGAATTGGTAAACATTGTTAATGTCAAAGCTGCTCTCTTATTCTATCTTTTCTCCCCAGCTTTCATTTTCAGTCTTTTTTTCCTAGAAGATACCTTTGAATTGAGATATAAGCGTTGCTTTGTACTAATTATTATTACCTTAATACTTATATGGTTCGTGGGGCCAACCGGCCAAGCAATGCTTAATGCTTATCCTAATTTATTGCATTTACAAATATAAATTTAAGTCATTATATATGACCTGTTTGAATTGACATGACCACTTGCACACCTACTTTGTTTAAAAAATGAGTAGGTGTGATGTGAAACCAGAAAATGCGAATTCTTGATCGTATTTTTTAGTCTTTCATCCCAATCCATTAAATTATCTTTCTAAAAAATGGATCAATGCAAGGTAAACAAAAAATTCAAAAAGATCACCAAACACCCATAGAATTTTCCTCCCTCCATGAGATAATATTTTCCCTGGAAGTGGAAGTGTGCCAAAGCAAAGCATTAGAATGTGTTTACCCACATTTACGGTGGATAACCATGAAGCTAAACCTATTGACCCACTTTTTTTTTAAGCATATTGCCCCTAAAAACTTGCTATTATAAAACTTAAGTTATTATATAATATTTAACATAACTTTAGAATATGTTTCAAAAAATAAATATAAATGTAATATATACATACATTAAAATGAATTTAGAAAGAAATAGAAATCTATAGAATTTTAAGATTACATTTGCTGTTTAGAGAGAAATTCCTTATTATATATGTTGATGACAACAAACAATCACACTGTCATTTTAATCTCTCATAATTATCTTTCATTTCATTTTACATAGTTGAATAATTTTGCCGACTTTCACCCCTACTTTGTTTAAACAATTGATTTGTTGACTCTATCTCTTCGATTCCAATACCAAATGCCCATTCATAAATTTATTAGTAGAATAGTCCTAATTGTTTATGATTATGCTTTCTTTAAAACACTGAAAGCCCACTTGCTATTTTTGAATTTAACGGCTCTTTACGTTAAACGGCACCATTTTGTAATTTAATGGCACGATGGAGTCAACATTGTTTTGCCATTAAAGAAAAGCGAGCAACACACTTTCATTAATTTGATACTACGTCAATGTATCATTGGATCCATGTTATTTGTAAATTCAGTTGGTTCTATTAGCTAGAGTGACAATGGCTAGTTTGACAGTTAGTTAGTTAAGTAGATCAGTTTAGGCAGTTGTAAATTAATTTCTGGCTAATCACATATCGTCTCTCTCTCATATTAAAATTATATTGTGTCATTTAATTTTTTTTTTTTTACTTTTTCAGCTTCTCTGAATAATATTCATTTTCTTGTCTAACCCTGAAAAAGGTAATTACCATATATAAATTTTAAAAATATTTTGATTTTTTTATCTTTAAAAAATACTTGAGACCACCCAAAATTTTTTTAGGCCTAACATAATTTAAAAAAAAAAAATAATTGGATTTAGAAAAAGATATCAAAATAAATTTTGAGTAATGTTACAATCACAAACTATTTTACAGCATTTTTAGAAACTATTCTTATTAGTTTTCATTTAGACCCATTATTAACATCACTTTTTTATTTACCAATAACCATCCACTACATCTGCAATTTATAAAAAAAAAAATAATAATAAAAAGTTTATATCTCTAGCATTATTCATATATTTTTTACTAACAATAAACAAGTTAAAACAAAATATTTAGTTCACAAATCTCACAAGTAAACAAGAAATTTATATATAAAAAAAAAATTGTTAGAATAAAATGAAACGATATAACATGAAAATGAGGATAGAAAATAATTATAATGATGTTCAAATAGATTGGAATATAAAAATTCTCGTTAAAAACAGCAAAATATATGAAAAGTAAATTTTAAATAAAAAATTAAAAATAAATTAAAAAAAAATAAATTAAAAAAAAAACTCCTTTAAAAATATCACCTTTGGCCCCAAATAGCTTGAGCCAGCCTGTATATAGCATTAAACAAATCACCATTATCACAACAAGTCGCTTTTATTTATTTATTATTATTTTAATTTAATCACTGTCACGAAGTCACATAATTGCTTCGAATAATAGTCAATGACTTATTTCTAGAAGTGTTTTTTTTTTTTAATAGGATCCGAAAGATAAGATGCTATGACTAAGTTGATGCTATGACAAGTCACTCTGTCTCTATTATTTTCTCTTTTCTCAAACTCAAGCACACACACCAAACTTCCAACAAACTTTCCTCTTCAATTATTGTCTCTCTGTTTTTTCTCTTCTCAAACTGAGCTCACGGAAAGTTTTTTTTACAACCACTTGTTCAAGTTTATTCGTCTCTTCGATCTTGACAACGTGGTCCTCATCCTCGAGGTCCTCTCTTTTATCTTATGTGTGAATTCTTTGTTTTTTTTTTTTTTTTTTGAATTGATATTTAGTTTGCGATTCAATTTATATTTGGATGATGACAAAGATTTTTATCCCGGGTTTTGTGTTTCACTTTTGTTTTATAGTATTAGTATCTGAAATTCTCCTCTTATACCAATTGCGATTGTTAAATTACAAACGTTTTTCTTTTAATACTATTATGTGAAAAGCTAACTGTATATAGGATCAAGAAGGTTGATGCTCAAAGAAATCATTAAAAACACAGAGGATGGTTTTGTAATGATTTAACGTTAGTTAATTAAATTTCTGCGAAAGTAATAATCATAATAAAGTGAGTTAAATAATTTTCAGTTTGAGATTCCAGGAAAGAGAGGGAGACTTCCACATCCACTTTGTTTAAAAAATAAACAAAAAGAAAAAAAAAATGTAGACCACTGAAAACAGAGGATGTGAATGGCCAATACCCAATTTCACTATTAATTAATTAATTAATTATTTTTAATGGCCCATTCGCAAGGTAGTTGGCAAATTGAGTGTAGTTGTAAGATTGTTGTGAATTTTGTGGTGACATTAGTTTTAGTAATGCCTCCCTCCTCTCTCTCTCACAAACTCGCAAACAAAAGAAAGAATGATGATCATTCATTTATTAAACAATGAATTATATAATACGAATTCAATTATGTGTTGTTTCTACTTTCTAAGAGATAGTGATAGGCCCGTTATCTCTTAGAATAGTGAGCTTTACATTCACTTCTGCAAATTCATTTCTCATATTTGTAAGTTTTCATTTTCCACACATATCCATCTCTTTTATTCAATACTTTCACTCAAAGAAATGAAAAGTTTAAATTATAAGGAAATGATATAATATTTAACTATTTAACCATATACTTCTAACAAAATTTATTATTGATAATGGTCATGTTATAGTTGTAGTAGAAACAGGAGCAAGAAGAGTAAATATAAGGTACAATCACTTTATAAACAAGTTAGTAGGTTGTTGATATTTCTTAAACTTTGCTAACCACTTCACACAATTTAGAAAGAAATATGATGAATAAAGATCACATATGCGTGTTACAAGAAAATGTGTGCAAAAACACATATAAGGCAAGAAATTAATTTTAAATTGAAATGAAAGAGGAAGTTTGCTTAAAGCATTAGTCCCTTATTTTTCAATTTGGCCTTAATATATTGATTATGAAAAGATTGTTTTTTTAAATGATTTAAAGTGTATCATTTGGCGGATAACAGAAAAATAAAATAATTATGCACTGCTTATGTCCTTTCTTTAGCAACTTCACACACTGCTTATACTAAAGTAATTAGTGGATGTATTATTATTCGTAAAGTTTCCAGGTTCCACTAAAGTGTTTATGGATGTCACATATGATGGCATCTGGATTCTGAATAGATAGAAAGAAAGCAATATAAATAGAGCTTTGTAGTTTGTCAAAAATAATATAAATAAATTGGACTTTATAGCTGGCCACCTTGAAGTTACCCTTTTTCTTCTTTTCCACCACCCAGAATGTGTAGGAGTAATTGTCATCAAATTTCCACCAAAGTATTTAGAGGAATACTATGTTTACAATATTTTTATAACAAATTTTAGGAGACAAGTTGTTACTTGCCGTTACTAGTTGGCAAAAAAATAATTTCAGTGATAAATTTAGATTGAAAACCCGTAATAACTTGCCACCTAGAATTTTTTGTGAAAAAGTTGCATGTGGACGTAGCACTTCTCAAATTACTTATCCCCAAAAATAAAAAAGTTTCCTCAAGACTAAAGCAGGTAAAAACTTTTTCTAGTATCAGATATCCGCTCGCATTGTTTCAAGAGATTTTAGAGCTTTATAATCCTCACTGCAATTCACCAAATCTGCAAGTTCTCACTTTTCTTTCTTGCATCCATATCTTTTATTTCTTTCTTTTCCTATTTTCTAATTTCTTTTCCTTATAATTTGATCTTCAGTTTTAATGGAGTGTAGCTTTTATCTAAATAGCAATTGAAAATTTATCAGGATATTTTCAATGGCTTCCATGAACACCGAAAGAGCCTCATCATCTTCCTCTTCCACCCATCGATTGACATACGAAGTATTCCTCAGTTTTAGAGGTGAGGACACCCGCAATGGTTTTACAAGCCATTTATATACTGCGTTGGATCAAAAGGGCATATACACCTTTATAGATGATGAAAAACTTGAGAGAGGAAAATCAATTTCACCTACACTCATGAAAGCAATAAAAGAATCGAGGTTTGCTATTGTCATTCTCTCAAAAAATTATGCATCTTCAACGTGGTGCCTAGAGGAACTTGAAGAGATCATTGGATGCATAACCAAGACAGGGATGACAGTTTTACCTATTTTTTTATTATGTGGATACATCTAATGTACGGAAGCAGACAGGAACTTTCAAACAAGCTTTTGATGAACATGAACAACGTTTCAAGGAGAACAAAGAGAAGGTGCAAAAATGGAGAGCTATTTTGAAAGAAGTGGCCAATATCTTAGGATGGCATTTACCAAAAAGGTAATTTAATTCAAAATATTTATATTTAAATAACATTTAGCAACATTGGACGGTTTTAGTTAATGCCAATTAGGTTTAAGATTTTTCAAAACTTACCACTTGGTCTCTAATTATTGTGAGAAAGGAGAAAATGAGTAACTGATTAGGGTCCAAGTTAGATTTACCAATTTAAAGACCAAGTTAGTCAATTTTGAAAAGCCTTGAATTTGGCAGGCATTAATAAAGTTAATAATGTAATCTATACCCTTCTAAGACAAATTTTTATTACATAGTATATAATGTAATCTATACTAAAATTTAAAAAAAAAATGATATGATGGTTTAATATTTTAATTACCAAAAAAGTTATCATTAAATAGTTAAGAGGTAAAATGAAAAAATTTGAGGTACAAAATATGATGAGTTTACTTTAAAAAAAAAAAAAATCAAAAAGAGACTATGATGAGCTTAAACTTATCAAAATAAAAAGATACAATATATATATATATAGAGAGAGAGAGAGAGAGAGAGAGAGAGGAACAATCTTAAATGTTGAAAGGTGGGAGTAAAACAAAATGAGTGATGAAGAGATGGTTATCTTTTAAAATCAAAACTTCTTATTGATTTTAGTGGTGAAAAATAAAAGTTACTTTAGTTGTGGGTTCATGTGAAAGTATATTTCTATAAAAAAAAAATTGTGGAATAAGTTATGTTCATAGCAAAGTTGTATAATTCCCCATTCTTTATCTTTCATCTAATTATATATGTTTGTCTTCTTTTGTGTCCCTTAGATGTTTTAATTGCCATTCCTTCTTGGTTGCCGTTTCATTTTGCCAATCATTCTCAATGTTCATTTATCTTCTTCAATTAGTCAATTACACAGTTGTCCCCACGTAACGTTGAGGTGTAACAGTCCTTGTGAGAGTCTCTCTAAATTCTATTATATATATTTGATTTCCTTCTTCATGAAACCAAATTTGCCTCCGACATTGTCTCTTACCGTCACACCACTTTTTCCTCTTTTTTTTTTTTTGGATACACAAACATTCCATATCATTAATCAGCCAAAGAAATAGAATTTACAAGCAACATGTCACACTTCTTTTTTCTAATCTCCCTTCAACTATGTCTCTCACCTAATCAATCGGAATCCCAACTTTCCGATGAAATTTGGAATCAAATTTCTCATATTTGACGAAATTTCTTACTGTATTTTAAATGAGATTTGTTCTTCCCTTTTTATGCACTGATTATGATTAATTTCCTTCTTGACACCTTTTTTCTTTTTTTCTTGGAACAAAGAGTTAATTCAACTTATTTCGATTTTTTTTTTAATGAAATGCTTGAAAGAGACTTGATTTGAGAGCAAAAACCAAACCAGTTTTGGTATTAGGCTCAAATTATGTTAAATCTTTGAATAATGGTGTTATCTTCTCGATTTTGTACTTTTCAATTACAAATCCGAGATTCTGAGAAACTTTGTATCTTTAATTTCTGTTTGGTAGCTCTAAAAATGGACAAAAAGGAAAGGTATTGAATGAAAAGAATTATTTTGGAATATTCATTCCATCCCCTTGTTTGGGAGTTTTAGAAAACACTTATTCCCCTCTATTCCCTTAAAAATCAAAATTTCAAATCTTCATTTCCCCCAAAATTGGGAGGAATTAGAAAGAATAAAATTAAATTTAATAAATTTTTCATTAAAAATTCCAAAATACCCTTATACATTCAACCATTTATTTTAAAACTATCTTATAGCCCCATGCATATGGATAGATACACTTAGAGATATACAATAAGATGCATAATATAATTTCTATATATATAATTTAAATATTATTGATAGTCATTTTTATATTTTGTTAACTCTTTAAAAAATTTTGCAAGGATATTATTAGGTATAAAATGTAAATAGTCCATTTTTTTTTAATAAAAAAATTCATTTATTCTAGACTCTTTGGTTTTTATACTTAATAACTTACTTAGATGAATATTTATAATGTGGTCCCACATTTTATTCTAAAATTAAGAATTAAATATAAATCATATTAAATCTTAAAAACTTATCTACATGCAATGATTCCAAATAGTAAATAAATCTCAAAATTCAATCATCAATCCATAGAAAGCATGTAAATAATCCCAAAAACACATGATAAAAATATTAGATTTCACCTCTAACCCAAGCTAGAGATTTAGCCGCACATAGTTATACAAAAGAAATCCATAAAAAACAATGCTAAACAATAAAACAAAAGATCAAAAACGTTCTAAGGTTTTTCCTCTACTATAACCTCAGCCTCCTCCAAAAGAAAAAGAAAAAAAATCCCTCAAATTTAAGATGGGAATCCTTTGATTTCCGGAATTTTATCTATTGTCATCTTCCAGCCCACGTTTGACCTTCAAAACGATTTTTATGGAATTTCTGGTAAACTACAAAGTTGTAGGTCTTCAAGTCTTCTTTCTGTGGCCATAAGAATCAGGTCAATCGAATATTTATGCAAGATGTTATGGCAAAAATACTGAAATAGTGCAGGATGTTTTCATATCAGGATTTTTCCAATTTTAGCTTGGAAAAATTTCTTTCTTCCCTTTTTTATTTTCACATGTTTTTGACTTATTTAATGCTTCAAAAACCAAGCTCCAATTGATCTTGACCCTTGGATTCTCTTGACAGCACGTCTGAATAGTTTTAATCTCCTATAAGAGAAAAATACATGTAACGAGTATATTTTTTAGAAATATTTCAAACTCATGAAATTGATGTGATATATATTGCCTACCAAGACTAAGATAATAGTGTAATTTTAAGCAATCAACACGCACAATCTGGGGAAAAAAATTTAGAAAATTGACTATATTAGGCAAAGGCTTTTATAGAATGTTTTTTTTTTTTTTTTTTTTGAATAAAAGCTAAAGTAAATATTTTTGAAATTGTTTACATTCATGTGTATGTATTTGTCGTTAGAAAATTGACTATATATATTAGGTTGTAGAGGCTTTTGGAGATTGTTGTTTTTGATTAAAAGCCAAAGTAAATATTTTTGAAATTGTTTACGTTCATGTATGTGTATGTGTTGGGTATAATTGAATTGGAATTATCTTTGAAACTTTGGTTTTGATTGAATCGGAAGAAGTGTGTTTCAATATTTGGAGTCTTTTGTATATGTTTTATTTTAGCTTAAACTTGGTATTTGAAGTGTTAATTCACAGTTTCAATTGTTCATCAATTAATCATGAATAATAATATTGTTATTTGCAATCATTATGATATGGTATCAATGATGTGATCATTTCGAAGTCTATTTATGATTTTAAAAAATTACAATCAAAAGACTTTTGAACTTGATTTTTTTTTTTTTTTAAATTTATTGGAAATGTCGACTTGTATGAAACTCCATCATTTATGGCTTTGTAAAAAGAAAACTCTTATAGACATCATAAAATAGCTAAGAAGTTGTGAGCCATGCCAGTATGCAATATGTGGACCAATGATATGAAAGATAAAGAATTTTCTAAACCTTTATTTTAGACAAAATTACTTATTTCCATTCATTTTTAATCATTTTCAAGTCATACCTTTTTTAAGCCAAATCATAGATCTTTAAGCAAAATAAATATTTTAAATTTTTGCTCAAACAATATTTTTAATTTTTATTTAATTATCTCGTACATCACATGGGTCAGCGACTAATTATTATATAATTCTAAAACTCTCATATATTGTACCAAATATCTTATAATTTCACGTGGAATGATTTTTTTTAAGACAGGCATGAGTCATAACTTATGTCAATTTCTATTATTTTTAGTTAATTTTAGCTTATTAATGGCACAAATTGAAATAATTAAAAAAAGTTAATGGTTTTAGTTACAAATTTTAAAATTCTAGGGTTTAATTTAGGGAGATTATGTAGTTTATAGCACTCTTTAATAAATGCTAGCCACTTGGTGCAAAAAGAGTGCAACCACTAGAGAGGGGATCATAATACACATGATATGACTCTTTGTTGATTTCTTAATACCTCTATAAATTATTATTTGATAAATTATATATATTTGTTGCTCTAAATAAACACGTCAAATTTTGTGTTACTTACACGTTGTTTTCTATTTGATCTACAATATAATTTTTAAGTTTAAAAAATAAAAAATAAAAAATTTAAAAATTTATGATGAGATAGTTACTAATTTTCAATTGTCTTAATGTTTAGCAAATATGGAGGGTATAAAGAAATAATATAATCCTTTTTATTGTGAAATATAATCCAAATGTTTTTTTTAGGGGGAAATATGATCCAAATGCTATTTTGTCAAATTACTCTTTTAATGAAAAGTTATATATAGAGTTAACCCTTTTTTCTTTTTTGAGGAAAATATAGAGTTACACCTAGTGCAACGTTTTTGAATGTTACATCACTCCATAACTCCTTATTAGATTAATATTGACAATACTATTGTTAATTTAAATGGATTATTAGTCATTGTCTTAAGGACATTCATTAACATTTCCCTGTAAAAAAACCACTATTGGATTCTATTGTTCAATGGTCAACAAGGCCATTAGTCCGTTATTTTATTTTTTATAAAGATTTACTAGACTTATTAATGACCATTGCTACCGTAAGCAATGGAGTTGGATGATGACATTGAATTTCCTCAGTGGAATATTTTGCAGCTGCTCATTTTCTTTCATAGATTTTCTTCTTCTTCCTTACAATTAAAACTCTAGTTTGAAAGCCCAAGATCTTGGTAATTACGGAAACGTTTCATATGAAATTAAACATAAAAAGGTAAAACATGTTATAGATTGAAGATGTAAAATCTTGGAAGTCACCACAATTATTTAAGAAAATTAAGAAAGGATTCAAGGAACGGTCCATAATTGTATAATAAAAAAATGTAAGATAGTTTTCCTTTTCCAACACTTTTTTTTTTTTTTTGATACAAGATAGAATTCTACTCTAGCCTAATTTAAGTGTATATGTGTGTGAAACTCCCTCCTGGAGACTTGAACCCCGGCCCTTGCCCCCCAACACTTATATGGATAGTTCTTTGGATTTTGTCTTGAAGCATTCAATTACATTATTATAAAAAATATATATATAATAAAAAAAGAGGCATTCAATTACATTTATTTGTCTCAATTTCAGTTTTAACCTCCTAAACTTATTGCCATAGATTCAGATTCACAATTATTTTATCTTCTTTGTAGGTCTGAGGCAGAATGTATCCAAGACATTGTGAAAGTGATATTGAATAAATTGAGTAATACATTCTCAGCACATACCATGGGACTAATAGGAATAGAATCCCAAGTTGAGAAATTGAAGTCACACTTAGCTATAGAGTCAAATGATGTTCGCATTATAGGAATTTGGGGGACAGGAGGAATGGGTAAGACAACTCTTGCAAGAGTTGTTTATGGAATGGTTTCCAATAAATATGAAGCTTGCTGTTTTATTGCTAATGTTAGGGAAGAATCTAAAAAATGCGGTTTATGTAAGTTACAAAAAATACTTTTGAAAAAACTTTTGATGCTCAAAAATTTGAATGTACAAGATGTTGATGATGGAGTTCGCATGATCAAGAATAGGTTACATAACAAAAAGATTCTTCTTGTTCTTGATGATGTAACTGAATTAGACCAATTGAAGAAGCTAGTAGGGGAACATTGTTGGTTTGGTTCAGGCAGTAGAGTTATGATAACAACAAGAGATAAGCATTTGTTGGTGACGCATGAAGTAAATGAAATATATGAGGCTGAAGTATTGAATCATGATGAGGCTTTTAAGCTTTTTAGTTTGAAAGCTTTTAAATTGGACCATCCACCTAAAGATTATGAAAAGCTATCTCAAGCTTTTGTCAATTATTCTAAGGGTCTCCCTTTGGCCCTTGAAGTGTTGGGTTCTTTCTTGTTTAGAAAAAGCATTGATGAATGGAAAAGTGGACTAGATAGGCTCACCGAATTTGGTGAAAGAAGAATTCTCAATGTGCTTCAAATAAGTTTTGATGAACTACAACCACCAGAGAATGAAATTTTCTTAAATATTGCATTCTTTTTTAATCACAAGAATCAAGATAAGGTCATAAAAATACTAGACTATCTTGGGCTTTATCCTACAATTGGATTAAGAGTTCTCATTGATAAATCCCTAGTTAAATTGCATAAAAATAAATTGTGGATGCATGATTTACTACAAGAAATGGGCCGAGATATAGTTCATCAAGAGTGCCCTAAAGAACCCGAGAAACGTAGTATATTGTGGTCGTTTAAAGATATTGACAATGTACTGACTAAAAATACGGTAAGGGCTTATTTAGAGAAACTGAGCATATATTTTATTATATTATTCAACATAGGTTTAAAAAAAAAAATGATTAATGAAGTTTACATTATATAATAGTCTAGTAATCGTACATTTTATACTAATCCTTCTTATTATTAGGGAACGGAAGCAGTTCAAAGCATTGTGCTAGAGTTGGATGTACCAAAAAAGGTAGATTGGAATCCAGAAGCCTTTTCGAAGATGGGAGATCTAAAATTGCTTAAAATTTGTGGTGTTCAACTTATGCATGATCTCAAACATCTTCCTAATAGCTTAAGAGTTCTTTATTGGAGAGGGTACCCTTCAAAATTGTTGCCGTCAAGTTTCCCGTCAAAGGTAATTGATACCCTTGTACAACTTTTTTTAAGTAAGTTTGTTTGTAGAATCTAATTGTTTTACTCTTTTTTTTTTCTTTTTCTTTTTTGGCTTTTAACAGAGTTTTGAGAATTTGAAATTCATTAAGATGAGACAATCCCTAAAACTTATTGAAGTCCCAGACATCATTGAAGTCCCAAATCTTGAGACTTTGGATCTTGAAGGTTGTATAAATTTATCTAGGATTCACCCATCAATTGGAATTCATAAAAAGCTTACTATTCTTAATTTACGAAGATGCAAGAACCTCACAAGTTTTCCAAGCAAGTTTGAAATGGAGTGTCTTACAGAACTTTATCTTTCTAGTTGCTCAAAAATGAAACAAATTCCAAAATTCGGGAGAAACATGAAACGAGTACACACACTTTATTTGGATGGTACTGCAATTACCAAACTACCCACGTCAATTGAACATTTGACTGCCCTTGATAGGTTGGATTTAAGGTATTGCAAAAATCTTGAGCGTTTACCTAATACCATTTTTAATTTAAAGTTGGTTAGATTCGTCTATATTAACGGATGCTCAAAACTGGATAGACTGCCAAAGAACCTAGGGAATGCCAAAAGTCTACGGGAGTTGTCTTTGAGCGGAACTGCTATAAGAAAGGTCCCTTCTTCCATTGGTCTCTTAAAAAATCTTCATACGCTAGATTTCAGAGGATGTAAGGGGTTATCATCTAATAAATTGTGGTATGAGCTCCTCCCGTTTTATTCAATGCCAACAAGTCCTCATCCCATCGACTTGCTATTCTCTTCTCTATCTCTATTACCTGCGTCTTCTTTGACCGACTTGTTTTTAAATGACTGCAATCTCAAGGCAATATCCAATGATATTGGTTCCTTATTCTCTTTAGAACTTTTGGATCTAAGCAGAAATGATTTTGTTTGCCTTCCGGAAAGCATCATTCAACTATCTAATTTGGGAGAGATATTTTTGAATAATTGCACAAGTCTTCGATCATTGCCAAAGCTTCCATTGAATATTGTATTCTTTGAGGCAGAAGGTTGTATCTCACTAGAAATGTTAGAAGATCAATTAAAACCAAAAGATTCATTGAAACTATCTCTCTGTCTTTGTAATTGCTTTAAATTGGCTGAAATTCAAAGCTTAATAGACAGGTTTATCTCAGGGATAGAAAAGTCCCTTAAAAGTCTCTCTCTCTCCCTCTCTCTCCCGCTCTCAGTCCAAAAAATCAAGTCTTATCCATATAAGAAAAATGAGATTGTTATTCCCAGAAGTGAAATTTCCGAGTGGTTTAGCCACCAAAGCATGGGCGCTAAAGTGAATATAAAACAACCGTCTCATTTGTGTAATCAGTGGATGGGAATTGCTATTTGCGTTGTGTTTTGTTCGCGTAATATTTCTCTCTGGCTTAGATGTATGTTGACAGCCAATGGAAAAAGAATGTCTATTGGTGACTGTAGCTCATCTAAAAAGGTTTTATCAAATCACCTTTGGCTAGTCTATGCGACTCCTCAATTCTTTAACAAGAAATCAAAAAAAATATTGTGGGAAGGTGATGCTAATGGATTCAGTCAGATTGGAATTAAAATTCGAACCTTTGGCAGCAAGGTAAAAAAATGCGGGATCCGTATGATATATAAGAAAGACATAGAAGATCTTGACCAAACAATGGCCCAGCATAGCAACAAAAGCATCACTCCTTATGATGACTTGGAGTATCACAAAGTCAAGCGCAGTCGTGATGATTGTGACAGGATTGGACCCAATGGAGAAGGAAGCTCTAATGACATACCAAACCCAAAATGGATTAAAAGGCACACAAAAACCCATGGTAACTCTGATTCTGAGAAGTCAAGTGAGTACAAGGACTGTGATGAGGCGTTAAGCGATCAGGACGAATCTAGTGACGATTGGGAGGAATATAGTGACGATTTGGACGAATCTAGTGACAATTGGGAGGAATCTAGTGAAAGTGACCTTGATGATTAATAAACTTTTTTTTCTTTTTATTACTAGTAAGTCACTGCCTTTCCTCTTAATTCAAGTTCTGTTGGGGTCTGCATTTTCTTTTTCTTTTACAGTACATTTATTAATAAATTGCCAACCACATGTTTGACTGAAGTTGTCAATGAGACTCCTAGCGATTTGACAACAGAAAGAATGGCAAGAAAATACTTTTGTTAGTGTTTTAAAAGCAAAAGACATAATGTGATTAAAAGTAAGTAAATATCAAAACTGGAAGTTTTTGCTGCCAAATCTCATCTTAAAAAGACATCTTTTCCTTTGCATTTTCTAAGCTAGAAATTTTTTTTTTTTTTCTCCCTATTCTATTTTTTCCACCCCAGACATTTAGGAGCTTAACAGAATATATATATATATATATATATATAATGTCAAGTTCGAATGGAAAGGGTGCTGTAGCCTATCACATGCATTGTCTCCTTCATTTGTAATATAATTACCTCATTAATTTGTGATATTAATACTTTAATACAAAGGTGGGAAGACAACAGAGGTACGAGGTTTCTCTGTCGCTTGTGCTAGCTAGGGTTTCTCTCTAGTTCGCCGCTTTCGACAGTAGAATTGAAGTTCCTTCTTGGGAAGGCTGTTTTGTTCCCTGTGATAACAGTGTTATCGCTAGGGCTTGCTGTTGGGTTTTTTCTTTGGGGTTACGGGAAACAGTTTGTGTGTGTCCTCATCCCCCTCCCTCCTTTCCTTCTTTCTTCTTTTCCCCTCCTTCCTATTCCCCTTCTCTTCTCACATGGAAGATATCACAAATGGATGGAACAGTCTCTCCCTCTCAGATAGGGAAGGAGATGACATGTTATTACGCAAGAAAAATCCGTTGCAAGAATTCTCTCTATTGGCCAAGTTTTTAACGAAGAGGGCCCTGAACGTGGATGCAGTGGCCAGGACCTTAAAAGCACTATGGCGATCTCGTAACGGTTTCAAGATTCAAAACTTGGGTGATCATCAACTCCTCTTCAGCTTTGATAACGAAACGGAAGTAGAGAGGATCCTGCAAAACGAGCCTTGGTCTTTCGACAAGCACTTAATCGTGCTACGAAGGTATGACAAGAAAAATTCCAGTCAGGAGGCCGTTCCCTTAGAAACTATGATGTGGGTCCAGGTGCATAACATACCGATTGAGTTCATGAATAAGGAGACGGCGGAGGATATATGTGAAGCAACAGGACAGGTTATACATGACCAAGGTGAAATGGAATCGGGTGGAGAGGGTTTTATCAGAGTACGAGTTAAGATCGATGTATCCCTACCCCTCTGTCGTGGGAGGGTGGTTACCATGGAGAATGGAAGTCGCTCTTGGGTCTCTTTCAAATATGAACGGCTCCCAAACCTATGTTACTGGTGTGGGTGTCTAACCCATGATGACAAGGACTGTGAGGAATGGATTCTTAGTGACGGCACGCTGGATCCTATGAAGAAAAAGTATGATTCTAGTATTAGGGCAGTTCCGGTCCTACCGTCAAGTAGGAATGTGATTCATGTACCCGGGTATTATGAGGATCTGAAGAAAAATGTTAAAAAGTCAGGTAGCACTACGGGGGGTAAACCGCCAAGGGCGACGTCTCAAACTGCCGCTCCGGCTCCGATGAGGTCCCGAGCTGAGAAGGAAAATGAGAATTTAGGGGAGGAATTTTCGGGGAAATCCTCCATGGTTCACGATACCCTTAATTCTCACGTGCCAGCTGTTGATCCGCTAGTTCCTACTAGTGTTTTTGGAAATTCTGAGGAATTCTCGGCTAAGATAAATGAGATTGATGAGGAGATTCGAAAGTTTGACTTATCTGCAGAAGCGGGAAAATCCAACCCACCCCATGTCACTACTCCCTGCTTTTCAAAAGTCGAACGTAATAAGCATGGGCCTTACTCAGTTTCCTCAAAGCCCAATACAACTGGCCCACTCTCAGACATTACAAACCAAAGCCCATCAACTCATAATCTTAAACCATCTAACTCTCCTAGGTGGTGCAGGATTATCAGATGCCCAGGAGATACAGATGATGGTGTGGTCCTGGAACCTCTGGGGAAACGACCCGTCCCACTCCCTCTTGATGAAAACCAGCCATCAAAACGCAGAAGCATGGATGGTGGCTCTCAGCTTGACTCCTTACACTCAACGGTGGAGGCTGGTTCCCAGCCCCGCCGATCGCAATGAGTTGCTTATGTTGGAACGTGCGGGGGCTTGGGAACCAACGCACAGTTCGGGAGCTTGCAAAAATCGTGCGGGCACAAGATCCCTCTGTCCTGTTTTTGGCCGAGACGTGGGCAGATGAAGCTAGGCTATCGAAACTTTGTGATGATTTAAATTTTGATGAAAAATGGGTGGTAGGCCGAGTGACTAGAGCAGGAGGCCTAGCGTTACTATGGAAGAATTCTCTAAATGTTAAAATAGTTGATTCATCTCTAAACTATATTGATGCAATTTTCAATGATGGACAGGTTGATACATGGAGATTCACAGGTATTTATGGTTTCCCTGAGGCAGGACGAAAACAAGAAACGTGGGAACTCCTTCGCCAACTCCACAGCAAGTTTGATGTTCCATGGATATGCGCGGGGGATTTTAACGAAATTTTAAGGGGCCATGAGAAGATGGGAGGTATACCGAGAGGTGAATGCGAGATGAAGAGGTTCAGGGATATTGTTGATGAGTGTGGTTTCGTTGATTTGGGATACACGGGTTACAAATTCACTTGGCGAGGGAAAAGGGCAGGTGGGCTTGTGCTGGAGAGACTTGACCGAGCCTTTGCGACATCCTGCTGGTTAGAGGCGTTTCCTGCGACAAAAGTCCAACACCTTCGCTCCAATGCTTCGGACCACAACCCAATCATTATTAAACCTGAAGGCATCACTCCACGCATGAACAAACCTTTTCGGTTTGAACAAATGTGGATGAAAGAACCGGGATGCTTGGATACCATTAAAGCTTCTTGGGGAAATTCGTCCATCTCCAGCTCGATGTCGTGGGCCACTTCGCAAATCAGAAGATGTGGAGAAAAACTTACGGAATGGAGCCGGGAGTCCTTTGGTTGTATCCAGAGGCAGATAGTGGAGAAAAACAAACAACTAGAGCAAGCTGAAGTTGCAGCAGCTATGGGGGCACCATACGAATCTGTACAAGCTCTCAGACTAGAAATAAATGAATTATTAGACAAGGAGTGTCTTATGTGGCAGCAGAGGTCCCGGGCATTGTTTCTGAAAGATGGGGATAGCAATACACGTTTCTTTCACAGCAGAGCCTCCCACAGGTTCAGACGAAATCGTATTCTTGGCCTCAAGGACAACCAAGACATATGGTGCACCTCGGATGACAAAATAGCTGAGATAGCAGTGAACTTTTACAAAGAATTATTCAACTCCTCCCAACCCGTGGAAGTCCAAGCAGTGCTAGACGCCATTGAACCTATTGTCACGCCAGACATGAACCAAGCTTTGACCAAGGACTTTGTTCGGGAGGAAGTGGAGGAAGCGTTGAAACATATGGAACCCCTCACGGCACCGGGACCAGACGGTATGCCCCCTATTTTTTTTCAGTCCTACTGGTCAGTAGTTGGTGAAGATATTTCAAATGCTGTGTTGGATTGCCTTAATAGATGTCATTTGCCTGAGGAAATCAATCTCACGTATATTACTCTCATTCCCAAAGTTAAGTGTCCTGAGAAAATTTCTGAATTTAGACCAATTAGTCTTTGTAATGTTATTTACAAATTGGTTTCTAAAGTCCTTGCTAACAGACTTCAAAAGTTTCTGCCTCTACTTATTTCAGAAAATCAAAGTGCATTCCAAGCTGGTCGGATTATTACAGATAATGTCTTAATGGCTTTTGAAACCCTTCATTATATGAAACATCATCAATCTGGAAAGTCAGGTTTTATGGCCCTCAAACTTGATATGAGCAAGGCGTACGACAGAGTAGAATGGTCCTTCTTGAGAGTAATTATGAGGAGAATGGGTTTTCATGAAAAGTGGGTGGCCTTACTGATGGAGTGCATCACTACTGTGTCATACTCTCTCCTACTCAATGGTGAACCCTCAGAGATTATAAAACCTACTAGAGGCATTAGACAGGGCGACCCCCTCTCACCCTACCTTTATCTCCTTTGTACTGAAGGGCTCCATGGTTTGATCTCAAAAGCTGATGTGTTGGGTAAGATTAGGGGAGTATCAATTTGCAGAAATGGCCCTAGACTAACCCACTTGTTTTTTGCAGATGATAGCCTCCTGTTTTGCAGGGCTTCCATCCAAGAATGTCTTCACATTCAAGAACTCCTATCTCTTTATGAGGTTGCCTCTGGTCAACAACTAAATAGAGAGAAAACAACTCTGTTTTTTAGCAAGTCAACTCCTCAAGTGATCCAAGATAGTATTATAGCATTATTGGGGGTTCCAGAAATCAAGCAGTATGAGAGGTACCTGGGTCTCCCTTCCTTTGTGGGGCGAGGTAAAAAAGCAAGTCTTCAATACATAAAGGAAAGGGTGTGGTCAAAAATTAGGGGGTGGAAAGAGAAGCTGTTGTCCCAAGCAGGTAGAGAAGTACTTCTGAAAGCAGTAGTTCAAGCTATCCCTACCTATTCTATGAGCTGCTTTAAGCTCCCAAATTCACTTTGCCATGAGATTGAGGTGATGGTGAGGAAATTTTGGTGGGGTCAACGGGGAGAGAGGAGGAAGGTTCATTGGATCAAGTGGAGCAAGCTGTGTAAACCAAAAAATGAAGGAGGCATGGGATTTAGAGATTTACAGAAATTTAACGACGCATTGCTCGCCAAGCAAGTTTGGAGATTGATGTCCAACCAAGACTCCCTCTTTGGCAGGTTCTTCAAATCAAAGTTCTTCCCACAAGGATCGATCTTTGATGCCAAAGAAAATAGAGGCTCTTTCGCATGGAAGAGTATCCTTAAAGGACGGGATACTATTAAGAAAGGCATGAAGTGGAGGATTGGAGATGGCTGTTCGGTGAGAATTTTCAAAGATCATTGGTTGCCGCACTAGAACCATGGGAGAGTCCTATCACCGATTGGGGTCCACTGTCCAGATACTCGGGTCTCCTCTTTGATTGATGAGGATCTTTGGTGTTGGAAAGATGATGTAATAGACCAAATGTTCCTGCCATTTGAAGCTAATATGGTAAAGGCAATCCCTCTGGGTCTGAATAGAACCTCAGATACTATTTTTTGGTCGAAAACCAGAAATGGAATGTACTTTGTCCAGACGGGGTATAAACTTCTCATGGAGAGTGATGAGATCGATGGAGAGGGCCCGTCAGATGCTGGAGTGAGGAAGACTGTGTGGAAAAAAATTTGGCAACTTCAAGTCCCAAACAGAGTCCGGTCACTGATATGGCGCGCGGGGGCAGACTCGTTGCCAACCAAGGCCAACCTGTTCCGTCGGAAGCTGGTTTCAGACTCCTGCTGTTCGAACTGCAAGATGGACCCTGAAGACACCCTCCATGCACTATGGTCATGCCCTTCACTGACTCCGATATGGCAGGTGCAATTTGCTGAGCTTATGCGAGCAACCGGTTCTGTTTCAAGCTTCCTAGATGTCATCCAGTTAGCCCAAAACGATACAGGACACGTGGACTTGTTTGTAATGATGATTTCCTTTATTTGGATGAGGAGAAACAAAGCCAGAACAGAGGAAACAGTTTTCGAGCTAGAGAAAATTCCAGCTCTAGCCCGAGACTCCCTCCAGGAATTCCAGCAGCTCAGACCCATCCATGCGGCGATTCCTAGAACTGCCAGATCAGTCAGATGGCGTCCACCACCCTCTAGTATGGTTAAAGTCAATTTTGATGGTGCTCTTTTCCCAACCAGGAACATTGCTGGGCTTGGTATTATAGTCCGTAACAATCTCGGACAGGTTATGGCTGCTCTGTCACAGCAGATTCCACTGCCTACCTTGGTAGAGATGGTGGAAGTGCAAGCAGCGCGTCGAGCTCTTTTGTTTTCACGGGAGCTGGGCTTTGAGCGTTTGATCATAGAAGGAGACTCGGAACTCATCATCAATGCCATCAAGGGTGGTGAAGCTATGTTTACATCCGAGTTTGGCCACATTTTGCAGGATATCCATTTGCTGGAATCTTCTTTTCAGTCTGTTTCCTTTCAGCATGTTAGACGCCTAGGCAACTGTGTGGCGCATAGGCTAGCTAGAAGGTCAATTTGTAATTCTTTTCTCGTCTGGATGGAGGATGTTCCTCCGGACATTGCTGAAGCTTACAACTATGATCTTTCCCGAATAACTTAATAAAATTTGCCCATCCCAAAGGGGCTGTTTCTCAAAAAAAAAAAAATACTTTAATACTCATTTTATAACCGCTCTTTAATTATGGAAGTGTTTGACATGTGATTATTGTTCTTTGGCTCTTGATGCTCTTGAAATTTTCCAGGCCCATTTCGGATCATGACCAAGGCCAACCACCCATGATCATTTCACATGTTCATCTTTATAGTAACTAGACCCAAGCAGGCAAGCAAGTATTTAACAAGATTGAAAATGGGATAAGGTGTAGTATGCTTAGATTTGTAAACCCTGCTTTACTTGTTATTGTCGTTTTGATGCATTACGCCTACAATTTAAATTTTGTCACATTTTCCTCGTTGTTTTGTCATTTTAGCTTGATTTATTACATCTCATAGTAAATTGATAATATACCTTTATAGACATCCAAGTATATACATATGGTTCCAATTCTTTTGCATGTCAACAAAAGGGTGGACTATGAAACTGTTTATGTTCTGTAAATGTTGTGGCAGATGTGCTAGTCAAAGATACTTTTAGCCCAGGTGGAATTCTGGATTCGTTTGAAAACTCTATAGCCAAAATGATTCTGAGAGAATTTTACAAATTCATGTTTGTGTTGCTGACAACTCATAAGGTCTCATTTTAAATCTGGGGCTTATTTGGTTGAAAAGGATAATAGTTGTTGCATAGCAGAAATTGTAAAAACCATGCTGGCAGGTCCTTTTTTGATCTCACTAGCACAACCATAAGTAAAGACCTTAAGCATTGGAGCCATTTTGTAGGTTACAATCACCTTCTAAAATTATTGTCGTTCTTTGGAGGATTTTATTGAATTTTCTTCTTGTGAGGGTAGAATTGAGAAGACTTGTGAGGACTTTTTTCCTGTGTCAAAGATACAAAAACGTTAGACCTTTTTTTTCCCTTAACGTTCTTCTTGTCTTTTTTCTGTATCTTATGTTCTATGTGGACTTACAGGAACAAGGCAACTATGAAGAAAGAGCCTTTCTCTACCACTAATGTGGCCTTGTATTTTAAAAGTTTGTTTTATTTCAATGTGCAGGGTAACTAACAGTTCAAAAAACAAACAAAAGCCAAAACAATCAGGATAAGCAAATCCATACCATTAGAGAGGGTTCAACTACAACCAATCCTGTTGGAGGAGAGCTGCAAGGGTAGGGGATGGAAATAGCAAGGATCCAATTTCTTTTTTAAAAATAGAGAATGTCCATGTCCATAGCTACTTGTGAGGAGTCAAGTGAGTGATTAGAGACCTGAGATTTTTTCATTGGAAGGAATTTTGTGATGTGACCCAAAAGGTTAATCAACTTTTTTCTCTCTATCACCGGTAAGTCACCATCCTTCTTCTTAATTTGAGTTTTTCTGGTTGATGCATCATCACTTTCACTTACTTGGCATATACTTGTACTTTTTTGGGTTAATTTTAACTTCTAAATAGTTTCTTGCCAGTTGTACCTTAGTTAATTATTGGCACTTAATCAAGCTCCCATCTGGTTTGTTTCCTTAATCAAAAAACACAAAGCAATACTTCTAGCTAATTTAATGTGCATATAAAAAACATAGTCTTATGAAATAAACAATGATTAGTGTCATCTTGGTTTAGTGATTGTGTTACTTGTTTGTGCTGGTTGCCCCCTTGATGCTGGATTATTGGACTATTTCATGAGGTGAAACTGTCACATGGCCAAGAGACATAAAAATAAGTGCAATCCGTTGTATGCCTTTTACTCTCTCGTCATTGTTTTAAAAATTTTCAAGCTGCAAAAACAATATATCCATGCCATTGCAAACATTACAATTGAAATTAATTTTTATTTCTTTACATATTATATATGTGAAGTCATGCTTAGATTGCAATCAGAATGATTAGTCTAGCTAGGGGTAGCATCTAGCTTCCTCCCTAATTGAAAGTTCTCTAAAGCTGTGTACTAACCTTCAACCAAAGAAAATGCTTTTTTACTGTTTAAGAGAATAGCTGAGTTTTCTGTTTTAGATCTTGTTCCTCTTATTTTTGTTTTGCTCTGAAAATTCTTATTATTTAAAGTATGATGACAGTTATATAACTTTTCCCCACTCCACTTGCTATATAGCTAAGACAATCAGGATTCCAATTCTAAAATGTACAAACTTTAAAATCAAATGTAGTTATAAAATTTAAATTCTTTAGCAATAAGGAACTTGATAATAACTTTTATGAGGAATTAATTTGGATATTAAAATTTCTGTAAAGAAAAAATCATTAAAACAAGTTCTTGATACATCCAAATATCAACATTATTGACAATTGATCGCATCAGAATAATTAGTCTTCCTAGAGGCTGAGTCTAGCTTCCTTCCTTGTTAAAGGTTTTTTAGGGTTGTTTACTAACCTGAAACCAAAGCAAATGCCCTTTTCTGATTAAGAGAATAACTGATTTTTCTATTCTTTTCTTTTTATTTTTTACTTTTGCTTTTCTCTAAATTTTTTATTATTTAAAAGTAGGACAACAATCATAAAGTTACTAAAATGATTTGTATTAGCATGTTTGAGGACATTGTTATTGCAATTCTCATAATGCAACAAACTTTAGAATCAAATCATGGTTAGTGATTGTTCAATATTTTCAACCATGAGGAGCTTGATCATAACTAACCTTAATGGGGAATTAATTTTGATATGAAAAATTTATTCAATGACCAAATCATTACCATGTTCTAAATATATCCAATATTGTAATGTTGTTGACAATTGATTAGCTGTAATGTTCTTGTTGAACTGCTTAAACTATCAGCGTTGGGAACCTAAGCTTGTACCTATATATTAATAGATTTGCCTTCACCAACTAATTGAGAAGCTCTCACAGGAGACAATCTTCAAAGTTAAATGCATTTAGTCCAATTTTATGTGTCACCAAAACAGTGTTTTGAATGACTACATATTACTCAATTGTTAGACCTGTCTTAGCCATCTGATGCCTTTATTTTACAATGTTGGGAAATCATCAAAGACTTCATCTTCCCATGTAATGCTTGTGAAGAAGAATTGGTGAGACCTTTATAATATTTGAATTTCATTTTTAAAGTGTCATATCTTTCTTTCTTTGATTTCTTATTTAGATATTTCTTTCTTTCTTTCATTCGTTCTTTCTTCTCCTTCCTCTTTTACTTCAGAGATTTAGGAGTTTAATAAGTGCCCTGTGACATCTTTTTTCTATTGTGCTTTCTTACATATATAATTTAGTAGACATGTACGACCACATGTAAGTGTCCCGTTACTTTTTGATAGTAATAGTTAGAACTTTTTTTATACATAGTACTGCTCTTTAATTTTGTGCTATTTCCCATTGATGTTCTTGAAGTTCTCTATCTTTTTTATCTTTTATTCTGAATGAAATTATTGACTGAAATTTGTACTTACTCGTATCAGATCATGACCAGGGCAAAACTGTTCATGCTTATTTCACAGGATAAAACAAACCAGAAGACTTATCTCCACAAGTAACTTAGCTTGGCTACCCTATCAAAGTGACTCAACTAGAATTAGAATCAAAGGATAACAAAAGTTAAACCTGAGCATACAACAAACTTAACCATAAATTACTAACCTAATTCTCTGGTGCACATTCAATCAGGCAACCAACTAAGCAAAAAAGGTTGAAAAATAGAGAAGGTATCCCGCTTTGATTGATAAGCCCTACTCTAATTGTTATCGTTGTTTTGATGTGTTACATCCAGAATATAAGTTTTCATATTTTTCTGCTTGGTTGTCTTTTCAGCCTGATGTATTGTATTTTGTAGCAGAAAGATCTTACAGTTTTATTTTGATGTGTTTTGTCCAGAATTTAAGTTTAGTCACATATGTGTGTGTCAATCTTTTTCAATAATACAAAAAATATTATTTTGCTAGGCTATAAAACCCATACTTTAGTAATCCCTCAATTAAGTCAAAATAAGCTACTACTATTAATAGGTATTTAAACTTATCGTTACACTTTGGCTTGAAAACAGGACCTGATTAGAGAGCTGTACTCTCCAGAAGTGGCTGCTTAAATTTTAGCTATCCCTATCTCAAGCTGTTGAGTTACTGATAAGCTGATATGGCCTCGTACAACACAACATAGTGAGTGAAACCAAATGTCTTATGCAATGAGGAAGAGAACCTGGATCATTTATTCCTGAAGCACAGTCTTGCTTCGGTTGTATAACCTCAACAGAATGATGTTTGAGGGTGCAAAACAGTGTACTTATGATGTGCTAATGCTCAGTAAAGTTTTGTTTTGTAGGTATGCACAAGCCTATGATGCACAACATGTTGATTAGAGTAACTACTGGAGTGAACCAGGCCGAGTGTGTCCAGTCGTGGAAGGATGGCAAGTGTTGCTGACAATTGAGGGGCACTGGCAGAGCAGGTGCAAATGGGTTTGTTTTGCCTATGTAGCTAAATCATGTGCTGGCAGATAATATTTTGGCTGTTCCAGTAATGCCGTATGCAACGAGTGGAAGCTTACTGTTTGAGAAGCATTTTTTCCAGGCTTGTTTTGGTTAGTGTAAGATTGAAGGACCTGTGTTTGGAAAAGAAGAAGGTTCCTTGGCAACTTGCAGCGCTGATTGAAGAACAAGAGTGCAAGGGAGTTGGAGAACGCCAATGGTGTACATTGGCTATGCATGGGAGTCACTAATGAGGCTAGAGCCCTGGTTAATCTTGCTTCTAACTCTTTCATGAACATTTTTTGGGCTTGTAACTCTATTACTAGAGAGTTAACTTTAGCAGTCTGGATAATATTAGCCAATTTGTTTCAATAGTGGGACTTTAGAGTTACTTTCAGCAAAAATTGTTCATGTTTAGTTGATATTCTCCACATGTTAATAAATAGTCAAAATTGCCAATGAGCTGGGTAGCATTGCCTTATTCTAACTGTTTGAAACAAATGACTTGCCATGGTCTATCAACTTGAAACTCTATATTGGGTAAAAGTTCTCATCCGCTACAAGAATAAATTTCTTCTTTCCTTCCTTCTGTGTTCAGTTTTCTCTGCTGGGTAGAAGTTATCAAACACTACTACAATGCGTTATCCCCAGTTGTATTTCTAATTTGGTTTATTATAGAAATACTGAGGTTTTGAGTAGTTTAACCCAGAGATATCATAGAGTTGCAACACATTGGCCGACTGGTAGGAGCTCACACTCATAATTTATCCTTAAACAAATTAACAATCTTTCATATAACAGAACTCAAATCTATAAGAACACAATTAAGAACAACCAGGAATCTCCCAACACTGCAGAAGGGTATACTACTAATGACAAAGACATGAAATTTAAACAACCAATAGCAAGTAATCAAGAAACTAAGAATTGGGTAACCAAAGAAACACAATTTAAAGCAAGAAATCAATAAACTCAGAATTGGGTAACCAAAGAAACAAAATTTAAAGCAAGAAATCAAGAATTCTCTCAACAGGGTTAGAAAAAAAAAAAAAAAAACCAAGAAACAAAAAGAATATCCAGAAAATAGAGACCTGGTAGTTATGTTGAAAGCTGTAGCGAAGCTGGGGGTCAATCTCGACGAGGGAATCATCATCATAATCGTCATGGTCGTGGCATTTGGACTTGTCTTTCTTCTTGCGAGGCAGGTGCATCACTGACTCAGTTTCAGGAACTCTTCTGCTTTGTGGCTTTGAGCTTCGCGTCTTGAAACTCTTCGGCGGCTTCCTCTTCGCCCCTCCATGGCGCCGATGACATCAACTTCTCCTTCCCAATTGCCATTTTTATTCAATCGGAGTTTACACAGAGAGAGATGGAGAGAGAGAGGGAGAGGTGTTGTGTTGTTTGTATAGGTGATAAGGTTTGTGTTTGGCTATGTGAGTTATTATTGCTTGCATTCCATGTTAGGTTAGATTAAGTCCATTCCTGTTTAGTGTAACCTTTAATTAAGAGGGAATAGTTATAGACTTGCTTCACTATTGGCACTTATTCCAACAACTGCATTATTGAAGATTGTTGAACTTGTTTTTTTTTTTTTTTTTTTAATTAACTTTTTTTTCTCTTGATTTTTTGTAAGTCACTAATTTTCCTTCTTAATTAAAATTGAAAATTGAAAATACTGTAGCAAAATAATTTTTAAATGTATAAATAATGCCAGGAGACCTAGTTTTAAAGTTATATTTGCTAAATTCCGTACTTGCAGGTCTTGTGAACATGCATGAGACTCACAGAAAAAAAAGCAAAAGCGCAGAGCAATGCAAACACATTGCTATTCAAACCTAGCCTAATTTTAACTCTAAAATATAATTTTGCTAGTTGTGCTTTAGCTTCATCATTGGCACTTATTCCATCTCTCATCTGTTCTATTTCCTTGATCAAATAACATTGCAGTACACCTAGCTAATTTAATATGCATAGTATTAAATGTTATGGATCGGTAAAATTGGTAAAAGAATCACCCCCATTCTTGAAGCAACTCATTTAATCCAAAAACTTTTTTTTTTAAACATATTTTTATAAAATAAGAAATGATTAGGGTAGTTTTGGATCAGTGATTTGTGTTGGCAGCCCCCTTAATGTAGGATTGTTGGACTTGTTCATGAGGAGAAACTATCATATGGCCCAGAGACAAGAAGATAAGTGCAGTCCATTGTATTTCGCTCTAGCTAATATATTGCAAGGTAAAATCTGCACTCTTGTTGCATTTTAGTGCATCGTTTTAAACTTTCTTGTTAAAATTATAAAAGCAATATATGCATGGCACTGCAAACATTATTATTGCACTTAATTAAATTTGTTGTTTCATATTATATATATGAACTCGTGTATAGATAGCAATCAGAATGATTAATCTAGCTAGACATGGCATCTAACTTCCTTGTTGAAGGTTTTCTACGGTTGTGTGCTAACATTCAACCAAAGAAAATGCTCTTTTTTCTAATAAAGAGACTGGCTGATTTTTCTGTTCTTGTTTTTTTTTTTTTTTTTATAGAATTTCAATATATAGCGTTCGCTCCTGAGAGTAACTCTTTATCATCAAACTAAGACATCAATCAATTTGGTGTAGGCGGGGATTGAAATTTTTATTCTAATGTAAGATAACAATCATATAAGTTACTAAAATGATTTTTCTTAGCTGTTCGAGGACATTGTTACTGTAATTCACATAATGCAACAAACTCTACAATCAAGTTGTAGTGGTGAATGTTCAAAATTTAAAACATTAGGAGTTTGATTATAACTTACTTTTTTATGAGGAATTAATGTGGATATGCAAAATTTCCCCATTGACCAAATCATTCAACCGAGTTCTTGACATATCCAAATAACGTCAACATTGTTCATAATTGATTGATCCATGGGTCAACTAAAAAAAGGATCTGCATCAGCCTAAGTTATGTTTTTGGTATTTTGCTTAATCTATCGTCATTAGAAACCTAAGCTTGTACCTTCATGTAAATAGATGTGTGATAATCAACTAAATAAAAGTTCTCACAGGAGACAACCTTGAAAGCTAAAAGCATTTAGTTTCAATTTATCTTCACCAAAACAGTGTTATGAATGACTATATATTGCTCGATTGTTAGACATGCCGTGATGGTTTAGTGATTTACAATAATTGAATATTGAATAGTAAGTAGTAATAAATGGCCTTAGCTATGTGCTGCTTTATTCTGCAATGTAAAGGAAACCATCATTTATGTCACCGTCCTATGTAATGCTTGTGTAGAAGCATCTTATTTCAATCCCACTTAAGAGTAGCATCCTTTTCTCTACCTTTTGTTACTGGGTTATATATATATATATATATATATATATATATATAAAAGATTAATGATTTAAAACTCTTTTAATATGAAGCGGCTGTTTAACTATATAAGTTTACACCATAAGTTTTGTGCTTTTGCCCCTTGATGTACTAGAAAGTTTTTCCACCTTTTAAAACTTTCTAGTACAGTTAAATTATTGACTGAAAGTTGTCCATACCCATTTCAGATTGTAACCAGGCAAAAGCTGAAATGAACCAAATGACCTATCTCTAACTTAATTGAGTTAGACCTTGTTAAAGAGACTCAACATGAATTAGAATTGAAGGACAGCAGTAGACATTAGAGAAACCTGACCATACAACAAACTTGATTATATATTACCAACCATAACATCTGAGGGAAATCTGTCTTAACAGTACTCAGACTTGAGAAGGCAAGCAACAATGTAGACAAGGTTGAAAAATGTAGAAGGTAGCTTGCTTAGGTAAGCCCTCCTGTTGTACTTGCTTTATTGTTGTATTATATCTATAAATTAAGTTTTCTCACATTCTCGAATGCATTAAATTTCACAGTGGAATGATGCTACACTTTGATAATCATTATTGTCATTCATTTTTGAAAATTTTAAAATTTTTATATAATATTTGGGGTTTCCCTTAGATAAGTCAAAAGAATCTGCATCTTTTAATAGGTATTTAAAGATATCTTTACACTTTGTCTGTGGAAACAGGACTTGGTTAGGGAGCAATACTCTCTTGAAGTTGCTGCTCAATTTTTAGCCACCCCTATCTCAAGGTGAGAAGCTACTGATAAGCTGATATGGTCTCAATGTAACACATGGTTGATATAAGGTCAAAATTAAGCTATTATTGAAAGTAGGGGGAATTTAGGTAACAAAATTCTCAAGGGAAGGTCATAGCTCTTAGATGGAGACATCTGTGGGGATTGACACTTCCTTTGAAGCTAATAATTTTTGTGAGGAAGTTTTGGCATGAAGACTCATTAACACATAATAGTGAAATGAAACATAGTGGGTGATAATAAGTGTGTTATGCAATAAAAAAGAAGAAAACTAGGATTATTTATTCCTGAAGTGCACTCTTGCTTGGGCTGTATTGTTTGGATTAGATTTGAGTGTTAGAAATAAACTCATTTCTCCTTGCTCTTTGAAGCAGTGGTTGGCTCAATGGATAGAGGATCCAAAATTTTAAAAACAGGAATATTTGGTGTTCTCTAGATTGATGTTTAAGGGTGCAAAAAAAACTGCTTAAAAAGTTCTAATGCTTTGCTTTGCAGGTATGCACAAGTCTTTAATGCACAACAGCAAGATCAGAGTAACTGCAGGAAAGTACCAAGGCAAAAGTGTCCAGGTGTGGCTAACTGTTGTCACATTGTGGGACACTAGCAGAGATGGAGGGTGGTTTTGGTTATGTAACCAAATCCAGCGCTGGCAGTCTGTTGTTGTTCTACCACATGCAACCAAATGGCATGCAGCTAGATCAGATGCCCAGCTATACAGCTTGGTTTTTGCAGACTTGTTTCGATAATTTGAGAAAGAAGGTTCCTTGGCAACTTGCTATGCTGATTGAAGACCTCAATTGCATAAAATTTGGAGAACGCTAGTGGTTATATATGTTGTGCATAAGAGAGTCACTGTAGATGTTGGGTCCCTGGCGACTCTTGCTTCAAATATAAACATTTTTGGACTCTACTACTAGCCAACTCTTCTGACATTATTGTATCCAAAAACCAAACCCAAAAAGAAGAAGAGGAAGTTATCTTTACACCTTTTTATTGACTAATTTATGCCTTTGGCACATGTCTGCATGTAATCATTAGAAGCAACAAATCCTTTTCCTCTGCAATTTATTAGTAAGATTTTTCTTTTCTTTCTTTTTTTCCTCCTGTCATCTTCTTTTCAGACATTTAGGAGTTTAGTAGAATATACATAATGTCAAGTTTGAACGGAAATGGGTGCTATACTTGATTTTCTCATCAGCCTGTAACATTAATAACATTGCTCTTTAATTATGCATGTTTTTACAATATGACTTTTGCTTTGACATGCTTTTAAGGCCTCTTTCTGACACTGATTTATTTGGTTTAAAAAGTATACTGGCTGCTGCATGCTAGGAATTGTAGAAACCAAGCGGGCAGGTCTGTTGTTGATCTTATTGACACAAGGTTAAGTGAGGACATTGAGCTCTGGAACCAGTTATGTAGGTTATAATTACCTTCTAAACTACTAAACTAATCAGACTTCATTAGCAGTACAAACTAATCAGACATCATTAGCAGTACAAACTAATCAGACATTGCTACTAAACTACCAAACTACTAAACTTGGCTTTAACTACCTTCCAGCTATACTTAACAATCAAATACACTGTCAAGACTCCAATTTGATCAAATTTGTCTTTCTAACTTGCTATTCATGAAAGGAAAATGTTTGAAACAGCAGGACCAGCCATCGTCTATCACTTGAAACTCGAAACTCTAGTGTACTACAGTTGTACCTAGAAAAAAAATGACTTTAGAAAGTTGCGCATGAGCAAATATGCTAAAAAGATGAAAGCTAAAAGCAGATCCAACACGCACTCAGCCAGTCAGCCATTGTATTATAGACTATAGTTCTCATTAACTAGTAGAATAGATTTGTTCTTTCTTTTCTGTTTATCAGTTTTCTCTGATGGGTAGAAGTTCTCATCCTCTACTAATAATTTGGTTTGTTGTGGTAATACTAAGGTTTTAAGTTCCTTAATTCAGAGTCATACTCATATCACAGAGTTACAACACATTGCCAACTGGTAAGAGCTCACATTCCCAAATGATCCTTAAACAAAAACATTAACAACCTCTTATATAACACATAAATCTATAAAAACACAATTAAGAACCATCAGGGATCCCCCAACACTGCAAAAGGGTATACTACTAATGACAAAGACACGAACTTTAAACAACCAATAGCAAGTAGTCAAGAAACTAATAAATGGGTAACCAAAGAAACACAATTTAAAGCAAGTAATCAAGAATTCTCTCAACAGGCAAAAAAAAAACCCACAGAATAGTGACCTCGACAAGGGAATCATCAATCGTTATCGTCTTGGAACTCTTCTGTGGCTTCCTCTTTGCCCCTCCATGGCGCCGATGACATCAGCTTCTTCTTCTTCGCTGTTGTCATTTCCATTCAATTGCTGTTACAGAGAGAGAGGTAGCGTTGTCGGAAACTCGGAATACGTTATAGAAAGAGTTATTACCGTGATGGTAAACCTATTGTTAACGCTTCTATCACACAAGCTTTATGAAAACCAAAAAAGACATAATGGACTGAAGTGGACTAAATAGGACCAAAGTAGACAGAATAGACCGAACAGTACCGAATAGAACCGAAGTGGACTGATGAGGACAGAATAGACCGAATAAGATCAATATGGACCGAATAGGACTGAAGTGGACCAAATAAGACCGAATGGACCCAAGTAGACCCAATAGGACTGAATAATTCAGAAGTGAGTTTAATTGGTCAATAGTTTGATTTGTTCAAACATAGGCTTAATAAGTCTCTATATAATTTAAAAGTCATGATATTTGAAATGTCCTAAATTTGCACGAGCAAATATTTTGTTTTTTATTTTAGGGTTAAATAAATAGTTGGTCTATAAACTTTATAGCCTATAAAAAAAGTTTAGTCTATAAAATATAAAATGATTCCTTTTAGTAATATGATACGACCAAACTAAAAACAAAGCGTGTACATAATTGGCTTAGGTTTGAGAAACCTTTTATTCTATATTGACCTCATCAAGTCCAGAAATTTCTCACCCAAAATAGCTCTAAAAACCAACTCAACCCAACCTGTAAGGATCAGATTGGAGCCATTTGGTAAGGTCTAATTAAAAAAATATATATCATTAAATCACTTAAATTTAATGATATTTTTAATTTAAAAAAGATAATAATCAACCAGACCCAAAGGCCAAAGTCATAATTTTGATATATAGGGGGTATTTGATGAGTGTTTCTAAACGACAATTTTTAATTTTTAAACTACATTTTACGTATTTTTATATATTTTCTCATCTATACTTATTTTTACAAAAAATTTTAAACAACCATTTCCAATTTTTATACATATGTATCAAATGGACCCATAATTTTACGAGCGGTGTCAGTAGAAAGAAATTATTTAAGCAAAGCTGAACATGACAATTATCCAACAAGTGGACTAGGTGAGTGGGTTGCGAAGGACATTGAAGATCTTAACCGAACTATGTCTGAGAGAAGCAGCAGAAGGTTACGAAGCGAAGAGAACCCGTGAAGACTACGATGGGGCTGGAAGCTCTAATGACAAACCTCACCCAAAAAGGATTGCAAGACTCCTAGAAATTATGGCCCACGGTAACTGTGACTGTGAGGAGTCAAGTGAGTACAAAGACTGTAGTGAAGACTGAAGAGCCAAGTGAAAGTGACCTTGAAGGTTAATCAACTTTTTTTCCCTGAAAGTCACTGTCTTTCTTCTTAATTCAAGCTCTGTTCATTGCTACAATACCTTTTTCTTGTGTAAAAACATTCATGGATTGCCCACCATATGTTTGATTAGAGTTTTTAATGAGACTCCTAGAAATTTGACTAAGACGAACATAGAAACTCTCCACAAAGTGAAACACACACACACACACACACTGAATCGGAAGCAAAATGAGTGGAGAGGAGAGAGAACTAGAGAGAGGGAGAGATATTTGAGAGCAAGGTCTTGCAGAGTTCCCTCTTCTTTGCTTGACAAAATGCCCTCAGTAACATTGCCACATCCTCTCGTTTCTACCAACCCAAGGTGCTATTTCCATAAGTGTTTTGTCAAGCGAGTGGAGGCATCTCTGAACTTCTTGTCCCCATTTTTTACTTTGACCCATACCTTGGGCAGTAGAATCAAAATCTTAGCTTTGTGGATATAATTGTCCATAATTTAGACTCTTTGCTATGCCATTTTCAATCCCATACCGCTATGCATATTGCGCAGCTGTTGCTTAACCAGATGTCTTTCCTCCTACATTAACACATGGTCTACACCACCATTCCACATGTTATGCAAAAGCTTGATCTTTCCATTACTAATCCTTTGGTGGGACTGCCTTTCTGTCTCTTCTTTTCTACAATGGTAGTGCCTCTGAGTTTGATAGGTAATATTTTTCTCAATCCTCCTTCTGCTTCTAGGTTCCCAAATCTAAGGATTCTAGTGCTTGGATCTGCAGGGTATGCAAACTCTGAATCTCTCCCCACCTTCCTCACTGCCTTCCCTGTCCTCATTTTAGGAATCCACAAGCACAACCTCATTTTGTTTCCATGGCAGGTTCTTCAAAATGAATAAAGTAGAATTCCATGAATTTATGATTGCAATTTAGGAAAAAGTTTGAAAAGTTAATAATGTCACTAATTGTAATCAACAATTAGGCGAAGATGCAAGAGTCATGCACCATGAATTATTAATTGCAATTGAAAAAACAATTAAAAAAGGTAGTAATGTCACTAATGGAAATCAAAAAATTCTATGAATAATAGATAGTATTGAACACGATGTATTACAAAGTGGTCTTAGCCATGTGCTTCCATTGTTTTGCAATGTTAGGAAAACATCTTACACCTCATCATCCCATGTAATTCTTGTGCAAAGGCATGGGTCAAATGTTAATAATATTTGAATCTCATTTAAAAGTGACATATATTTTTGTAAATTAGATTTTTCGTTCCTTTCTTTATTTTGTTTCCCCCTGGTATATTTATTTTAGACATTCAGGAGTCTAATAAAATATTTGTAATGTCAATTTTGAATGGAAAGGCTGGTATCAGCCTATCACTTGCATTGCCCCTAAGTTCTTTATGAACAATAGCTTGGATAACAGGCGGCAAACTCTGAATCTTGTACTCTTTTCTTCTTGTGCTGCTTTGGTTTCAATGTGCGAAAAAAGAATGGCAAGACAAAGCTTTTTGTTGGTGTTTTAAACAGAAGTAGAAATCATGTGCTGGAAAGCAAGTAAACATCGACACTGGAAGCTCTCACTGCCAAAGGTATATTGATTTATTGTTCTATCCCATGTTTTTTTCTTACATTCAGAATTAGGCTTCTGGATTGTCCTTATTTAGAAGTCCATAAACACAAACTCATTAGTAAAGTCATGAGGGATAGACAGGTAGTTCGAAATGAATAAACTTGAATTCTAATTTGTATATATTTCCTTCTTGTCCTTTCCATTTATTATGGTTTGCTTTATGTTAAAGTATGCAAAGGGGTTTTATTTATTTGGAACTTTTAAAAGGCTTTTTTTTTTTTTGGTTTGATCTGTCCAACAAAATAAGAATCTCTCATAAAGCTATTCTAAAAAGCTAAAATCATATACTTCCATTTTATCAGTCACCAAAAAAAAAAAAAAAATTGTTGTGAATGGCTACATATTACTTGATTGCTAGACTTGATTTGTCATATCAGTGATTTACCATGAGAGAAGTATCTTTTTGCAAACATTAATATATCATATTGAATGGTAAGTATTACTAAATGGCCTTGGCCATGTCCTGCTTTTATTTTTAAAGTTAGGAAATCACCATAAACCTCATTCTTCCTTGTGATGCTTGTGCAGAAGCATTGGTGAGTCCTCAATAATATTTGAATCTTATTTAGAACGGACATATCTTTTTCCTCTGCTTTTTCATAGTTATATTATTCTTTCTTTCTTTCTTTCTTTTCTTTTGGTTTTTTTTTCCCCAGACATTTAGGAGTTTAATAGGTTACATCATATATGTGTGTCTGATGTCAGGTTTTGATGGAAATGGGTGCTGCCACATGTAAGTGCCCTGTTAATTTGTAATATAGATGGCTAAAAACTCCTTTTTATGCAGGATTGTTCAGTTTAATTATATCGGTCTACTGATAAGCTGATATGGCATCATACAACTCCTAACCATGGTGAGTGAAACTATATCTTATGCTATGAGGAAGAGGAAAACTTGGATCATTTATTCCTGAAGTGGTCTTTCTTGGGCTGTATGGTTTTGGTCAGATTAGACCCTTAGAACTTTGTGCATTTATCCTTGCTCTTTGAAGCAGTTGTTGACTTAGTGAATGGAGGATCTACATTTTCAATAGCAGGAATATGTGATGTTCTCTAGATTGTCATATCATAAATCTGTTGGCCTTGTGGTACAACCTCAACAAAGTGATGTTTGAGGGTGCAAAACAGGCTGGCTTATGAATTGTTAATGCTCAGTAAAGCTTTTTTTTCCTGGTATGCACAAGCCTATCAAGCAGATTTGGATCAGAGTAACTGTAGGAGAGTACCGAGGCGAGTGTGCCCAGTTATGGAGGGATAGCTGGTCTTGCTGACAGTTAAGCGACACTGGCAGAGACGGTGCAGATGGAGTGGTTTTGCCTTTATAATGTGCTGGCAGGAAAATTTTGAAGGCGTTGCGGTTCTGCCATATGCAGCTGAGTGGCAGCTAGATGCCTAGCTGTTTTGCTTTGCATCATTCATCTCTTATGAGTAATGTTAAAGAAATTTACAATAGAAAGACTTGGCTCAGATAGGGTGTTGATTGTTGATCATAAAGTGTTTCAATTCAAAAGAATCTAGAAGAAAACTTCTGCAAGCATATTTTCTTGTTAACCTCAGAAAGGAGTATCCCTCAATTGCATTTCTAATTTGCTATGCATGAAAGAAAGTGTATGAAACAGCATGACATTTCTTCTTCTTCTTTTTGTTTCTTTCTTTTAAAAAAAAAATCTTTTCAGTTTTGGTTTAGTGTACTAATATTAAAATTTTAAGTTCCCTAACCCAGAGTAATATCAAATAGTTGCAACACATCAGACACTGGTAGAATATAGGGCCTTTTAACCTTGGAAATCTGTACAGCTTTCACATTATTCCCTTAAACATTTACAATCTATGATGTAACGCATAAATCAAAATTATTTAAAACAGCCAAGAACAACCATTAATTTACCCAACTGCCAATAATACTAAAGGGTCCACCGCTAATGAGAAAGACCTGTACTTTATAAACAACCAATAGCAAGTAATCAAGAAATTATAAATTGAGTAACCAAATATACACAATTTCAAGCAAACAGGCAAGAATTCTCTCAATTTTTTTTATATTTTTTTTGGTGAATAGAAAAGAGGTAATCCAAAATATAGAACATAGAGGCCTGGTAGTTACGGTGAGAGCTGCATATAGCCTTGATTAATTTCATCCCATGTGACACGTTTAAAAAATCCCCCAAAAAAAAAGAAAAAAAGAAAAAGAAAAAAAAGCAAAGTCAGGAGTAAATGCATTCAAGAATAACCAATCTTTCATTTTTTGAGAGCATTGCCTAAGCACAAAAGCAAATAGTACAAAATAAAAAGTTGTTCAATTAATTAGAACTAGTACTGTATCCAGGACAATTGTTTCAAGAGGTTGTAGAGCTTTATAACCAATTGCTGCAATTCTCCAAATCCGTAAATTACTACTTTTCTTGCACACAAAGTAGTGGCATTTATTTGTTGATGATCAAGTTTCCACTTTCTACTTTCCGTTAAACCTGGTTTTTTTTTTTTTTTTTTTTGTTGAGAAAACACTAACCCTGGTATTTAAATATAATAAAATAAAAAGTTTTCCAGTAGAGCTATATGCAGTCCAAGATACGGGTACGACAATGTATAAATTGAAGAAAGCAATATTAACAAACTTTGCGGCTAATAACCATGAAGCTAAACCTATTGTCCCACGAATTTTATTTTATTTCACTTTTTAAAGCCTATTGCCCCTAAAACTTGCTATTAGAAAACTTAAGTTGTTATAGAAAATTTAACATAACTTTAGAATATGTTTCAAAAAATAAATATAACTTTAATATATATATATATATATATATATATATACAAAACCTACATTAAAAAGAATTTAGAACAAAATAGAAATCCATAGAATTTTAATAATTTAGAGTGAAATTCCTTATTATATATGTTGATAACAGCAAATAGTCACACTGTCATTTTAGTCTTTCATAATTATCTTCCATTTCATTTAACATAATTGAATAATTTTTGGTTCTTAAATTTTCTCACTTTCGCACCTACTTTGTTTAAACAATTGAGTTGTTGACTCTGTCTCCTTGATTCCAATACCCAATGCCCATTCTTATATTTATTAGTAAAATGGTACTAGTGGTTGTTTATGATTTTGCTTTCTTTAAAACATGAAATTGCCACCACTGCTCACCCTTGGCTCGATAGTCACTTTATAAGTATAGGTACTTGTAGAGTGTGGGAGGCAAGAGTTAGGGGTTCAAGTCTCTAGAAACAGGCTTCACGCACATATACACTTAGATTAGACTAGAGCAAAATTTATATCTTGTAAAAAATAAAAAATAAATAAAACATGAAAAGCTCACGGAGAAAGTTAACGTTCCTATTTTTGAATTTAATGGCTCTTTACATTAAACGGCACCATTTTTCTAATTTAATGGCATGACAGTGTTTTGTTTTCAGTTACTGTTAATATTTAACGAAGCACGGTGTTTGTTATTTGTAAATCCTGTTAGTTATGTTAGAGCCACAAGGGCTAGTTTTACAATTAGTTAAGTAGATCCATTTTCAATCTTTAGATATGATTTTCCATCAAAAAAAAAAAAAATCTTTAGATATGAAAAACCGTGTAAAAATAGTTACTGACAGCGTAAAAAAGCAAATAGAGTTAAATCTAAAAATTGCCAATACAGGCTTCACCTAGACTATATTACACCCAAAAAAAAAAAAAAAAACAATTTGGCATGTTCAATGTTTTAATTATTTGAGAATCAACTCTCTTCCTTAAGCTACTTATTTAATCCAAAAAATAATTTTAAAAATTAAAAACTTGTGATTGTATAAAATAAAGTGACTAGGGTCATTTTGGTTCAATTATTTGTGTTACTTATGTGCTAGCTGCTCCCATAAATGGAAGATTATTGGACTAGTTCGCGAGAAGAACTGTCACATGGCTAAGTGCAAAAACAGTATATGCATACCACCGCAAATATTATAATTTCTATTAATTAATTATTAGTACAAGGATTGCCCACCATATGTTTGATTAGAATTGCCAAAGAGACTACAAAGTACAAACAATTTGACTTGAAAGAACAAACAACGGCAAGAAAATGCTTTTTGCTGGTGTTTTAGAAAGCAGAAGAAATCATGTACTGGACAATAAGTAACCAACCATCAAAATCGGAAAGCTTTTATGCATTCTAAGTAAATACCAAGGGACTTATAGGAATCATGTGGTATTAATAAACTGAAATATACGTTCTCATTAGATGCCAATGGACTAATACTAGTATGAATGAATTTCCCTTATGCCTGATCTGATTCCTACGGTTAAAGAGGCCTAGTCGTCAGGTTGAATTGGTAAATATTGTTAATGTCAAAGCTGCTCTCTTATTCTATCTTTTCTCCCAGCTTTCATTTTCAGTCTTTTTTTCCTAGAAGATGCCTTTGAATTGAGATATAAGCATTGCTTTGGACTAATTATTATTACCTTAATACTTATATGGTTCGTGGGGCCAACCGGCCAAGCAATGCTTAATGCTTATCCTAATTTATTTCATTTACAAATATAAATTTAAGTCATTATATGTGACCTGTTTGAATTAACATGGCCACTTGCATACCTACTCTATTTAAAAAATATTGAGTAGGTGTGATGTGAAACCAGAAAATGCGAATTCTTGATTGTATTTTTTAGTCTTTCATCCCAATCCATTAGATAACCTTTCTAAAAAATGGGTCAATGCAAGGTAAACGCAAAATTCAAAAGGATCACCAAACACCCATAGAATTGTCCCCCCTCCATGAGATAATATTTTCCCTGGAAGTGGAAGTGTGCCAAAGTAAAGCATTAGAATATGTTTACCCACATGTACACCGTGAAGCTAAACCTATTGACCCACATTTTTTTTAAGCCTATTGCCCCTAAAAACTTGCTATTATAAAACTTAAGTTATTATATAATATTTAACATAACTTTAGAATATGTTTCAAAAAATAAATATAAATGTAATATATACATACATTAAAATGAATTTAGAAAGAAATAGAAACCTATAGAATTTTAAGATTACATTTGCTGTTTAGAGAGAAATTCCTTATTATATATGTTGATGACGACAAACAGTCACACTGTCATTTTAATCTCTCATAATTATCTTTCATTTCGTTTTACATAGTTGAATAATTTTTCTCACTTTCACGCCTAGCTACTTTGTTTAAACAATTGATTTGTTGACTCAATCTCTTTGATTCCAATACCAAATGCCCATTCATAAATTTATTAGTAGAATAGTCCTAATTGTTTATGATTATGCTTTCTTTAAAACACGGAAAGCCCACTTCCTTTTTTTGAATTTAACGGCTCTTTACGTTAAACGGCTCCATTTTGTAATTTAATGGCACGACGAAGTCGACATTGTTTTGCCATTAAAGAAGAGCAAGCAACACACTTTCATTAATTTGATACTACGTCAATGTGTCATTGGATCCATGTTATTTGTAAATTCAGTTGGTTCTATTAGCTAGAGCGACAATGGCTAGTTTGACAGTTGGTTAGTTAAGTAGATCAGTTTAGGCAGTTGTAAATTAATTTATGGCTAATCACATATCCTCTCTCTCTCTCTCTCTCTCTCTCTCTCTCTCTCTCGTATTAAAATCATATTCTGTCTGTGGGAGGACTTTCATCTCGGCCCCCAATCAGGTATTGTTCGTTTTGGAATGAGAAATGATCGACCTATGCCCTACCCACACGAATTTGCTCAATCCCACATCGGGGAGAGACACCTCCCACCTTGCCTTATAAGCCTTTGGCCTAAGGAAGGGTGTACTGCAGTGTGTGTGATCACTTTCGTCTCGGCCCCTAATCAGGTATTGTTCGCTTTGGGATGGGCAAGGATCGACCTACGTTCCACCCGCACGAATTTGCTCAATCCCACATCAGAGAGAGATGTCTCCCATCCTTGCCTTATAAGTCTTTGGTCTAAGGATGAATGTACCACTACTACACATGTGTAGTAGTGGTCAAAAATCAGACCTGGGCTTCATAGGCTGTGGTAGTGCACTCCTTCACGTAAGACCTCATAGGCAGTCCGAAGGGGGAAGGTGGGGGTTTCCCCTTAATCGGGTATTGTTCTCTTTGGAAATAGCACTGAGCCTTAGTCCTCAAGGATTTGTTCAATCCCACATCGGGGAGAGACGCCTCCCACTCATGCTTTATAAGCCTTTGGCCTAAGGATAAGTGTACCACTATTACATGGACAATACCTGATTGGGAGCTGAGATGAAAGGCTTCCCACAGTGTCATTTAAAAAAAAAATAATTTTTTACTTTTTCAGCTTCTCTGAATAATACTTATTTTTCCTGTCTAACCTGGAAAAAAAAGTAATTACAATATATAAATTTTAAAATATTATGATTTTTTTTTTATCTTTAAAAAATATTTGTGACCACCCAAATTTTTTTTTTGCCCAACATAATTAAAAAACAATTAATAGAATTTAGAAAAAGATCTCTAAATAAATTTTAAATAATGCTACATCTACAAACTATTTTACAGCATTTTTAGAAATTGTTCTTATTAGTTTTCATTTAGACCCATTATTACATCACTTTTTTATTTACCAATAACAATTCACTACATCAGCAATTTATAAAAAAAAATTTGTAAAAAAGTTTGTATCTCTAGCATTATTCATAAATTTTTTACTAGCAATAAACAAGTTAAAACAAAATATTTAGTTTACAAATCTCACAAGTAAACAAGAAATTTATATAAAGAAATTGTTAGAATAAAATGAAACGATATAACATGTAAATGAGGATAAAAAATAATTATAATGATGTTCAAATAGATTGTAATATAAAAATTCTCGATAAGAACATCAAATTATTAAGAAAAATAAATTTTAAATAAAAAATTATTAATATTTAATAGACATTTAAATAATAAATAAATATATATATAAAAATTCCTTTAAAAATATCACTTTTGGCCCAAATAGCTTGAGCTAGCCTGTATATAGCATTAAACAAATCACCATTATCCCGACGAGTCACTTTTATTTTATTATATTTAATCACTTTCACGAAGTCACATAATTGCTTCGAATAATAGTCAATGACTTATTTCTAATTTTTTTTTTTTTTTTTTTTTTATAGGATCCAAAAGATAAGTTGCTATGACTAAGTCACTCTGTCTCTATTATTTTCTCTTTTCTCAAACTCAACACACATACGAAACTTCCTACAACTTTCCTCAACTCTCCAACTTAATACTAAAAGTTTTCCTCTTCAATTATTGTCTCTCTGTTTTTTCTCTTCTCAAACAGAGCTCACGGAAAGTTTTGTACCACCAATTGTTCAAGCTTATTCGTCTCCTCGATCTTGACAACGTGATCCTCATCCTCAAGGTCCTCTCTTTTATCTTATGCAATGCTTTGTGTGAATTCTTTGATTTTTATTATTTTGAATTGATATTTAGTTTGCGATTCAATTTATATTTGGATGATGACAAAGATATTATCCTGGGTTTTGTGTTTCACTTTTGTTTTCTAGTATTAGTATCTGAAATTTTCCTCTTATACCCACTGCGATTGTTAAATTACAAACGTTCTTCTCTTAATACTATTATGTGAAAAGTTAACTGTATATAGGATCAAGACGATTGATGCTTAAAGAAATCATTAAAAACACAGAGGATGCTTTTGTAATGATTTAACGTTAGTTAATTAAATTTCTGCAAAAGTAATAATCATAATAACGTGAGTTAAATAATTTTCAGTTTGAGATTCCTGGAAAGAGAGGGAGACTTCCCCATCCACTTCGTTTAAAAAATAAACAAAAAGAAAAAAAAAAAGGCAAAAATGCAAAACTGACCCTCTAACTTTCACTTTTTTTCATTTCAGTCCTCTAACTTTCACTTTTGTCAATTCAATTCTATAACTTTCAATTTTTATCAATGCAGGATTCCGTTAAACTCTAGTTATGGCTGCCATTAACTTTTTTTTTTTTTTTTAATAATAATTTCCGAAAAAAAAAATAAATAAAAAACATTTAAGGAGATTGAGACCTAAATCCCTAACGTACTAAGAGCTTGGGGTTTTCGAAGGAGATCTTGAGGGTGCGGTTGGAGAAGAAGTCGTGAATTTGGACGTTGGGGTTGGTGATTTTGAGCTCGTCGACTATGGTGACTGCAGGATATATGTGGCCACCAGTGCCACCAGCGGCGAAGACCACACGGAGAGTGTCAGTGGCATCATTTTGCATGGTAGGTATTTGCTCATTTGGTTGTTGGTTTTCGAGGGAGAGACAGCAGAGGAGCTTGAGGGACCTGGAAAAAAAAAAAGAAAAAAAAACAGAGAGAGATCAGTAAACTCAGTGTGTGTGTGTCAAAGTGAGAAAGACCGAGAGAGATGCAGAGCTTGCCTAAAAAAAAAAAAAAAAACATTTACTCAAATCCTAAAATCACAAAGAAACACGTTGTGATGCAGAGCTTGCTTGGGTCTCAGTGGTTCTTTGTGATCAGCAAACCCCAAGCTCTTAGTACATTAGGGATTTGGGTCTCAATCTCCTTAAATGTTTTTTTTAAAAATTTTTTTTTTTACAGATTTTTTTTTTCTTTTGATTCCGAAATATTAAAAAAAAAAAAAAAAGTTAACGGTAGCCATAACTGGAGTTTAACGGAATCCTGCATTGATAAAAATTGAAAATTAAAAAAATGAATTGACAAAACTGAAAGTTAGAAGACTAAAATGAAAAAGAATAAAAGTTAGAGGGTTAGTTTTGCATTTTTGTCAAAAAAAAAAATGTAGACCGCTGAAAACAGAGGATGTGAATGGCCAATACCCAATTTCACTATTAATTAATTTTTTTAATGGCCCATGTGCAAGGTAGTTGGCAAATTGAGTGTAGTTGTAAGATTGTTGTGAATTTTGTGGTGACGTTAGTTTTAGTAATGCCTCCCTCCTCTCTCTCTCACAAAGAAAGAATGATGATCATTCATTTATTAAACAATAAATTATATAATAGGAATTGAATTATGTGTTGTTTCTACTTTCTAAGAGATAGTGATAGGCCCGTTATCTCTTAGAATAGTGAGCTTTACAATCACTGCTGCAAATTCATTTCTCATATTTGTAAGTTTTCACTTTTCACACATCTCCATCTCTTTTATTCAATACTTTCACTCAAAGAAATGAAAAGTTTAAATTATAAGGAAATGATATAATATTTTTTATGGGTCATGCTAACGAGTGCCTTAGGTCACTGGTTAAGAATCTAGTTGAAGAAAGTTTTTATAGGAAAAGAAAAAAAAAAAAAAAAAAAGCAATTAATGATTTGACAGTTTTTTTCATTTCCCATAAAAGTGATATCAAAAGCAATTAATGATTTGACAGTTTTTTTCATTTCCCATAAAAGTGATATCAAAACTTTCTTTAACTGAATTTTTAACCAGTGCCCTAAGGGCACTCGTTAGCATTTCCCTTTAATAATTTAACCATATACTTCTAACAAAATTTATTATCGATAATGTTCATGTTATAGATGTAGTAGAAACAAGAGCAAGAAGAGTAAATATAAGATACAATCACTTTATAAACAAGTTAGTAGGCTGTTGATATTTTTTTAACTTTGCTAACCACTTCACACAATTTAGAAAGAAATATGATCAATAAAGAACACATATGTGTGCTACAAGAACATGTGTGCGCAAACACATATAAGGCAAGAAATTAATTTTAATTTTTAAATAGAAATGAAAGAGCAAGTTCGCTTAAAGCATTAGTCCCTTATTTTTCAATTTGGCCTTAATATATTGATTATGAAAAGATTGTTTTCTTAAATGATTTAAAGTGCATCATTTGGCGGATAAAAGAAAAATAACATAATTATGCAATGCTTATGTCCTTTTTTTAGCAACTTCACACACTGCGTATACTAAAGTAATTAGTGGATGTATTATTATTCGTAAAGTTTCTAGATTTCACTAAAGCGTTTATGTATGTCACATATGATGGCATCTGGATTCTGAATAGATAGAAAGAAAGCAATATAAATAGAGCTTTGTAGTTTGTCAAAAATAATATAAATAAATTGGACTTTATAGCTGGCACCTTGAAGTTACCCTTTCTCTTCTTTTCCACCACGAAGAATGTGTAGGAGTAATTGCCATCAGATTTCCACCAAAGTATTTAGAGAAATACTATGTTTACAATATTTTTACAACAAATTCTAGGTGACAGGTTGTTACTTGCCGTTACTAGTTGGCAAAAAAAAAAAATTTCAGTGATGAATTCAAATTAAAAACCCATAACAATCTGCTACCTAAAATTTATTATGAAAAAGTTGCATGTTGACTTAGCACTTCTCAAATTACTTATCCCAAAAAATAAAAAAGTTTCCTCTAGACTAAAGCAGGTAAAAAAGTGGATAAAAAAGCCAAATAAAGTGTAAACAAAACTTTATACTAGTTACCCGGAACTTACCCTTTCTTCTCTTTTCTTTTCTTAGTGGAGGAGTACATTACCTGCATCCCATGTACCACGCCTAAAGAAACCAAAAAAGAAAAGTCAAGAGTAAATGCATTAAGAAGTCTGTAGTAGTAAATAACAAAGGTGAGAGGATTGTCTAAGCACAATAACAAATAGTACAAAATAAGAAATTCTTCTATTAGAATTCTATTCAAGAGCGTTGTTTCAAGAGGTTTTAGAGCTTTACAACAACCAATTGCTGCAATTCTCCATATCCGTAAGTTCTTACTCTTCTTGCACGCATTTATGTCTTTTGTTTCTCTCATTTCACTTCCGCTTTGAAATAAATAAAAAAATCCACATCAAATTGTTTTTTCTTCTTCCTTACTCTATTTTCCATTTAATTATTTTTTCATCAGCTTTAATTGATACCTAATCTATTGGAGATGCTCTTATATGATTAATTCCTTACAATTTGTGTGAGAAAATGCCTTATTTATTGAAGATGCTCTTATATGTAAGGGAAAAATTAATTCCTTGCACTATGGAGTGGGTGTTTTTTTTTGAGAGAGAGAGAGAGAGAGAGAGTATGGAGTGGGTAATTACATAGTAAGAAACAATTCATTTTTTTGTATATAAATTAAAATGAGGAAGTTACTAATAGAGAAAGGGTTCTCAACCACAAATCAACAATTTTATTTCTCTCAACGGAATACATTCCCAAAGTAGAATTACCAAACACAATCCTAGTGGATGTATGTGTCACCAAGTTTCCAGTGAAGCATTTATGCTGTTCACATTACATTTGGTATCCAAAGAGATAGAACAAAGCAATATAAATAGAACTCGGGTTTTACTTTAAAAACTTTTTATAGAAAAATAAAAAGTAACTCATTTTTTATTAAAGCTTTTTCAATTTTTCATAAAAACTTTCCTAAAATTGATAATTGATGTATGATACTCTTATAGTTGGTCAAAATGCAAGATTAAATGTGTGTACACATGGTCCTTGCCTAGGCTAATCACATCATAATGGCATATGAGAAAAAGAAAGAAATCATGCACTGCTTGTACCCCTTCTTCAGCATTTATGCATATCACATCATAATGGCATCTGATTTCTGAACAGATAGAACGAAAGCAATATGAAAAGAACTTAACTTGGTCAAAAGGAATAAAAGATAGAACATTACAACTGGAACCAAGAAGTTGCTCTTTCTCCAATTTCTTCTAGTATAAACTTTTTCTAGTATCTCGCGTTGTTTCAAGAGATTTTAGAGCTTTATAATCTTCACTGCAATTCACCAAATCTGCAAGTTCTCACTTTTCTTTCCTGCATCCATATCTTTTATTTCTTTCTTTTCCTATTTCCTAATTTATTTTCCTTATAATTTGATCTTCAGTTTTAATTGAGTGTAGCTTTTATCTAAATTGCAATTGAAAATTTATCAGGATATTTTCAATGGCTTCCATGAACACCGAAAGAGCCTCGTCATCTTCCTCTTCCACCCATCAATCGACATACGAAGTATTCCTCAGTTTTAGAGGTGAGGACACCCGCAATGGTTTTACGAGCCATTTATATACTGCGTTGGATGAAAAGAACATATACACCTTCATAGATGATAAAAAACTTGAGAGAGGAAAATCAATTTCACCTACACTCATGAAAGCAATAAAAGAATCGAGGTTTGCTATTGTCATTCTCTCAAAAAATTATGCATCTTCAACATGGTGCCTAGAGGAACTTGAAGAGATCATTGGATGCATAACCAAGACGGGAATGACAGTTTTACCTATTTTTTATAATGTGGATCCATCTGATGTACGGAAGCAGATAGGAACTTTCAAACAAGCTTTTGATGAACATGAACAACGTTTCAAGGAGAACATAGAGAAGGTGCAAAAATGGAGAGCTGTTTTGAAAGAAGTGGCCAATACCTCAGGATGGCATTTACCAAAGAGGTAATTTAATTCAAAATATTTTTGTTTAAATAGCATTTAGCCACTTTGGACAGTTTTAGTTAATGCCAGTCAAGTCCATGATTTTCCAAAACTTACCAACTTGGTCCCTAATTATTGGGAGAAATGAGAAAATGAGTAACAGGTTAGGTTCCAAGTTGGATTTACCAATTTAGAGACTAAGTTAGTTCATTTTGAAAAACCTTGAATTTGGCTGGCATTAATAAATCTATACCCTTCTAAGACCAACTTTTATTACATAGAATATAATGTACTCTATACTAATATAAAAACAAAATATGATATGATAGTTTAATCTTTTAATTACTAAAAAATTTATCATTAAATATTTAAAAGGTAAAATGACAAAATTTGAGGTGCAAAATATGATGAGTTTACTTTAAAAAAAAAGAAAAAGAAAAAATAGAAGAGAGACTATGATGAGCTTAAACTTATAAAAATAAAAAGATACTCTATATATATATATATATATATATATATATATATATAAATAGAGAGAGAGAGAGAGAGAGAGAGAGAGAGAGGAACAATCTTATATGTTGAAAGGTGGGAGAAAAAAAAAGAGTGATTTTTATTTTAGGTAGAGATAGTTATCTTTTAAAATCAAAACTTCTTATTGATTTTAGTGGTGTAAAATAAAAGTGATTTTAGTTGTGGGTTAATGTGAAAGTATATTCCTATAAAAAAAATTGTAAAAAAAATTGTGGAATAAGTTAAGTTCATAGCAAAGTTGTATAATTCCCATTTTTTATCTTTCGTCTAATTATATATGTTTGTCTTCTTTTGTGTCCCTTAGATGTTTTAATTGCCATTCCTTCTTCTTGGTTGCCGTTTCATTTTCCAAAAGGACAAAATTTAGATACAGTACCTTAAATGCTATTCCTTAAGTTCTCCTTTTAAGATTTTGTCATGTGGTTACTTAACTAAAAAAAAAACACTTTCATCCTATGAGAAAAAATTCACATAACAGAATCTTAAAATAGAAACCTAAGAAACAGCACCTAAGTACTGTACCTAAGTCTTGCTCTTTGCGAAACATTCTCAATGTTCATTTATCTTCTTCAATTAGTCAATTACACAGTTGTCCCCACGTAACGTTGAGGTGTAACAGTCCTTGTGAGAGTCTCTCTAAATTCTATTATCTATATATGATTTCCATCATGAAACCAAATTTGCCTCCGAAATTGTCTCTTACCGTCAGACCTCTTTTTCCTCTTTTTTTTTTTTTTTTTTTGATAAACAAACATTCCATATCATTAATCAGCCAAAGAAATAGAATTTACAAGCAACATGTCACACTTCTTTTTCCTAATCTCCCTTCAACTATGTCTCTCACCTGATCAATTGGAATCCCAACTTTCCGATGAAATTTGGGATCAAATTTCTCATGTTCGACGAAATTTCTTATTGTATTTTAAATGAGATTTGTTCTTCCCGTTTTATGCACTGATTATGATTAATTTCCTTCTTGACACCTATTTTTTTGTTGGAACAAAGAGTTAATTCAACTTATTTCGATTTTTTTTTTTTAATGAAATGCTTGAAAAAGACTTGATTTGAGGGCAAAACCCAAACCAGTTTTGGTATAAGGCTCAAATTATGTTAAATCTTTGAATAATGGTGTTATCTTCTCGATCTTTAATTTTTGTTTGGTAGCTCTAAAAATGGACAAAAAGGAAAGGAATTAAATTTGAGGAAGAAAAGGAATTGAATGAAAAGAATTATTTTGGAATATTCATTCCATCCCCTTGTTTGGGAGTTTTAAGGAACACTTATTCCTCTTTATTTCCTTAAAAGTCAAAACCTCAAATCTTCATTTCCACCAAAATTGGGAGGAACCAGAGAGGATGAAATTAAATTTAACAACTCACTTGGATAAATATTTATGATGTGGTTCCACATTATATTCTAAAATTAAAATTCAATATAAATGTAGGTTCTAGTTAGCTCAACTGGTAAAGTCTTTGATGGTTGTATAAGAGATCTGGTGTTCAATCCCCGCCTACAGCAAAACTGATTGATGTCTTGGTCTGATAATAAAGAGCTATTATCAAGAGCGGAAGCCATAGGTTGAAACTTTCACTCAAAAAAAAGAATTCAATATAAATCATATTAAATTTTAAAAACTTATCAACATGCAATGAATCCAAATAGTAAATAAATCTCAAAATTTAATCATCAATCCATAGAAAGCACATAAATAATCCCAAAAACAAATGATAAAAATATTAGATTTCACCTCTAACCCTAGCTAGAGATTTAGCCACACATAGTTATGCAAAATAAATCCATAAAAAACAATGCTAAACAATAAAAAAAAAGATCAAAAACGTTCTAAGGTTTTTCCTCTACTATAACCTCAGCCTCCTCCAAAAGAAAAAGAAAAAAATCCCTCAAATTTAAGATGGGAATCCTTCGATATCCAGAAATTTATCTACTGTCATCTTCCAGCCCACTTTTGACCTTCAAAATGATTTTTATGGAATTTCTGGTAAACTACAAAGTTGTAGATCTTCAAGTCTTCTTTCTGTGGCCATAAGAATCAGGTCAATCGAATATTTGTGCAAGAAGTTATGGTAAAAATACTTAAATAGTGCAGGATGTTTTTATATCAGGATTTTTCCAATTTTAGCTTGGACAAATTTCTCTCTTCCCTTTTTTATTTTCACATGTGTTTGACTTATTTAATGCTTCAAAAACCATGCTCCAATTGATCTTGACCCTTGGATTCTCTTGACAGCAAGTCTGAATGGTTTTAATCTCCTATAAGAGAAAAATACACGTAATGAGTATATTTTTTAGAAATATTTCAAACTCATGAAATTGATGTGATATTGCCTACCAAGACTAAGATAATAGTGTAATTTTAAGCAATCAACACGCACAATCTGGGAAAAAAAATTAGAAAATTGACTATATTAGGCAGAGGCTTTTATAGAATGTTGTTTTTGAATAGAAGCTAAAGTAAATATTTTTGAAATTGTTTATGTTCGTGTGTATGTATTTGTCATTAGAAAATTGACTATATATATTAGGTGGTAGAGGCTTTTGGAGATTGTTGTTTTTGAATAAAAGCTAAAGTAAATATTTTTGAAATTGTTTACGTTCATGTATGTGTATATGTTGGGTATAATTGAATTGGAACTATCTTTGAAACTTTGGTTTTGATTGAATCGGAAGAAGTATGTTTCAATATTTGGAGTCTTTTGTATATGTTTTATTGTAGCTTAAACTTAGTATTTGAAGTGTTAATTCACAGTTTCAATTGTTCATCTATTAATCATGAACATTAATATTGTTATTTGCAATCATTATGATATGGTATCAATGATGTGATCATTTCGAAGTCTATTTATGATTTTAAAAAATTACAATCAAAAGACTTTTGAACTTAAATTTTTTTTTTTTTAATTTATTGGAAATGTTGACTTGTATGAAACTCCATCATTTATGGCTAAGGGTTGTCCATGGGCCGGGTCGGGCCAGCTCGACCCATTTTTACTTGGCCCATGGGCACAATGGGCTGGGCATAATGGGCTATTAACTAGTTAACGGGCCGGGTCAGGCTGGGCCGAAAGAGAAAACCTCAGCCCATAACCCTGCCAATGGGCAATGTCCATTTTGTCTTTAGCAAGCTGGGCTATCGGGTTGGGCCTAATAGGCTACTCATGGGTTTGTGTTAGCATATTATTTTATAATTTTTATAAAGAAAGAATCAATTTTTTTATAAAGGAATAATCAATTTATTTTTTTAAAGGAAAGAATTAAAGAATTTAATACTTAATTACAAATTTTTTTTACAATCAAATCTATTTAATTTTTTGTTTTGTTGATGGAAACCTATTTAATTTTTTTTTTTTATTAAGGCTTTAAAAAGATTTTTATTTTTATCTTTAATAAAAAAAAATGTCAAATGGTTAATTCAAATTTGCTAGACTACTAGAAAAATATATATTTAGTAAACTAAGTTTAGCACAATTACTTTGAGTATCTTAGTGGTTCAGGGAGTTCTCCTAAAAAATTCCTTTATAATATCTTAAGATCAATTTTTCATACACTTCCTATATATTTTTGTTATGAATTATGAGTTATTAGGCTGGGCAACGGGTTGGGCTACTGGGCTAGCCCATCGGGTACCCATGGGCATAAAAACTAGCCCACAGCTTGACCCACTAGGCTAGTGGGCTACCCATGAGCCTTGATAATAACGGGCCGAACCGCCCATTAGCCCGGTGGGCCATCGGGTTTCTGGGTCGGGCTATGGGCCGTGGGCTATTTGATGACCCTTATTTATGGCTTTGTAAAAAGAAAACTCTTATAGGCACCATAAAATAGCTAAGATGTTGTGAGCCATGCCGGTATGCAATATGTGGACCAATGATATGAAAGATAAAGAATTTTCCAAACCTTTATTTTAGACAAAATTACTTATTTCCATTCATTTTTAATCATTTTCAAGTCATACCTTTTTTTTAAGCCAAATCATAGATCTTTAAGCAAAATAAATATTTTAAATTTTTGCTTAAAAAATATTTTTAATTTTTATTTAATTATCCCGTACTTCGCACGGGTCAGCGACTAGTTATTATATAATTCTAAAACTCTCATACATTGTACCAATTATCTTATAATTTCACGTGGAATGATTTCTTTAGACAGGCATGAGTCATAACTCATGTCAATTTCTATTGTTTTTAGTTAATTTTAGCTTATTAATGGCACAAATTTAAATAATTAAAAAATTTAATGGTTTTAGTTACAAATTTTAAAAAATTTAGGGTTTAATTTAGGGAGATTATGTAGTTTATAGCACTCTTTAATAAATGCTAGCCACTTGGTGCAAAAAGAGTGCAACCACTAGAGAGGGGATCATGATACATATTTTATAACTCTGTTGATTTCATAATACCTCTATAAATTATTATTTGATAAATTACATATATTTGTTGCTCTAAATAAACATGTCAAAGTTTGTGTTACTCACATATTGTTTTCTATTTGATCTACAATATAATTTTTAAGTTTAAAAAATAAAAAATTTAAAAATTTATGATGAGATAGTTATTGATTTTCAATCGTCTTAATATTTAGCAAATATGGATGGTATAAAGAAATAATATAATCCTTTTTATTGTGAAATATAATCCAAATGTTTTTTTTAGGGGAAAATATGATCCAAATTTTATTTTATCAAATTACTCTTTTAATGAAAAGTTATATATAAAGTTACACCTTTTTTTCTTTTTTGAGGAAAATATAGATTTACACCTAGTGTAACCTTTTTGAATGTTACATCACTCCATAACTCTTTATTAGATTAATATTCTGACAATACTGTTGTTAGTTAAAATGGATTATTAGTCATTACCTTAAGGGCATTCATTAATATTTCCCTTTAAAAAAATCACCACTGGATTCTATTGTTCAATGGTCAACAAGGCTATAAGTCGGTTATTTTATTTTTTATAAAGATTTAGTAGACTTATTAATGACCAGTGCTACCGTAAGTAATGGAGTTGGATGATGACATTGAATTTCCTCAATGGAATATTTTGCAGCTGCTCATTTTCTTTCATAGGCTTTCTTCTTCTTCCTTACTCCCTGTAAATTAAAACTCTAGTTTGAAAGCCCAAGATCTTGGTAATTAGGGAAATGTTTCATATGAAATTAAACATAAAAAGGTAAAACATGTTAAAGATTGAAGATGTAAAATCTTGGAAGTCACCACAATTACTTAAGAAAATTAAGAAAGGATTCAAGGAACGGTCCATAATTGTATAATAAAAAAATGTAAGATAGTTTCCCTTTTCCAACGCTTATATGGGTAGTTCTTTGGATTTTGGCTTGAAGCATTCAATTACATTATTATAAAATATATATAAAAAGAGGCATTCAATTACATTTATTTGTCTCAATTTTAGTTTTAACCTCCTAAACATATTGCCATAGATTCAGATTCACAATTATTTTCTCTTCTTTGCAGGTCTGAGACAAAATTTATCCAAGACATTGTGAAAGTGATATTAAATAATTTGAATTATCCAACCTCAATAGATACCAAGGGACTAGTAGGTATAAAATCCCGAGTTGAGAAATTGAATTCACATTTAGCTATAGAGTCAAATGATGTTCGCTATATAGGAATTTGGGGAACAGGAGGAATGGGTAAGACAACTCTTGCTAGAGTTGTTTATGGTATGGTTTCCAATAAATTTGAAGCTTGCAGTTTTATCGCTAATGTTAGGGAAGAATCTAGAAAACGTGGTTTACGTAAGATACAACAAATACTTTTGAAGGAACTTTTAAATTATAGAGATTTGAAGGTACAAGATGTTGATAAAGGAGTTCTCATGATCAAAAATAGGTTACGTAACAAAAAGATTCTTCTTGTTCTTGATGATGTAAATGAATTAGACCAATTGAAGAAGTTAGCTGGGGAGCATTGCTGGTTTGGTTCAGGTAGTAGGGTTATTATAACAACAAGAGATAAGCATTTGCTAGTGATGCATGGAGTAAAAGAAATATATGAGGCTGAAGTCTTGAATCATGAGGAAGCTCTTCAACTTTTTAGTTTGAAAGCTTTTAAAATGGACCATCCACCTGAAGATTATGGAAAGCTATCTCAAGCTTTTGTAGATTATTCTAAGGGGCTTCCTTTGGCTCTTGAAGTTTTGGGTTCTTTCTTGTTCAGAAAAAGCATTGGTGAATGGAAAAGTGAATTGGATAGGCTCACCAAATTTTGTGATAGAGGAATTCTCAATGTGCTTCGAATAAGTTTTGATGAACTACAACAACTAGAGAAGGAAATTTTCTTACATATTGCATGCTTTTTTAATCACAAGAATCACGATGACGTCATAAAAATACTAGACTATCTTGGGCTTCATGCTAAAATTGGATTAAGGGTTCTTATTGATAAGTCTCTCATTAAATTGCATGAAAATCAATTGTGGATGCATGATTTACTACAAGAAATGGGTCGAGATATAGTTTGTCAAGGGAGCCCTAAAGAACCCGGGAAACGGAGTATGTTGTGGTCGTTTAAAGATATTAACAATGTGTTGACAAAAAATACGGTAAGGGCTTATTTAGAGAAACTAAGCATATATTTTATTATATTATTCAACATAGGTTTTTTTTTTTTTTAAATAATGAATAATGAAGTTTAAATTATATAATAGTCTAGTAATAGTACATTTTATACTAATCCCTCTTATTCTTATTATTAGGGAACAGAAGCAGTTCAAGGCATTGGGCTAGAGTTGAATGTACCAAAAAAGGTAGATTGGAATCCAGAAGCCTTTTCAAAAATGGGAGATCTAAAATTTCTTACAATTTGTGGTGTTCAACTTATGCATGATCTCAAACATCTTCCTGATAGCTTAAGAGTTCTTGATTGGAGAGAGTACCCTTCAAAATTGTTGCCGTCAAGTTTCCCGTCAAAGGTAATTGATACCCTTATACAACTTTTTTTAAATAAGTTTGTTTGTAGAAGCTAATTGTTTTACTCTTTTTTCTTTTTTTTGTTTTGGCTTTTAACAGTGTTTTGAGAATTTAAAACTCCTCAAGATGAGTGAATCTCTAAAACTTATTAAAGTCCCAGATATCAATGAAGTCCCAAATCTCGAGACTTTGGATCTTCGAGGTTGTATAAATTTATCTAGGATTCACCCATCAATTGGAATTCATAAAAAGCTTACTATTCTTAATTTAGAAAGATGCAAGAACCTCACAAGTCTTCCAAGCAAGTTTGAAATGGAGTGTCTTATATATCTTAATCTTTCTGATTGCTCAAAAATGAAACAGATTCCAGAATTCGGGAGAAACATGAAACAAGTACGCACACTTAAATTGGATAGTACTGCAATTACCAAACTACCCACGTCAATTGAGCATTTGACTGCCCTTGATTATTTGGATTGAAGCTATTGCAAAAATCTTGAGCTTTTACCTAATACCATTTTTAATTTAAAGTTGATTACAATGGTCTATTTTCTCAAATGCTCAAAACTGGATAGATTGCCAGAGAACCTAGGGAATGCTGAAAGTCTAGAGTATTTGACATTGGATGAAACTGCTATAAGAAAGGTCCCTTCTTCCATTGGTCTCTTAAAAAATCTTCATCGCCTATCTATTGGGGGATGTAAGAGATTATCATCAATTCCTCATCCCATCGACTTGCTATTGTCTTCTCTATCAGGTGCGTCTTCTTTGACCAGCTTGTATTTAAATGATTGCAATCTCAAGGAAATCTCCAATGATATTGGTTCCTTATTCTCTTTAACACTTTTAAATCTAAGTGGAAATGATTTTGTTTGCCTTCCAGAAAGCATCATTCAACTTTCGAATTTGCAAACAATGAAGTTGAATAATTGCACAAGTCTTCGATCATTACCAAAGCTTCCATTGAATATTGAATTCGTTGGGGCAAGAGATTGTATCTCACTGGAAATGTTAGAAGATGAATTAAAACCAAAAGATTCATTGGAACTATCTATCTATCTTTGTAATTGCTTTAAATTGGCTAAAATTCCAAGCTTAACACACAGGTTTATCTCAGGGATAGAGAAGTCCCTTGAAAGTCTCTCTCTCCCCCTCTCTCTCCCGCTCTCAATCCAAAAAATTGAGTCTTATCCATATAAGAAAACTGAGATTGTTATTCCCGGAAGTGAAATTTTGAAGTGGTTTAGCCACCAAAGCAAGGGCGCTAATGTGAATATAGTACAACCGTCTCATTTATGTAATCAGTGGATGGGAATTGCTATTTGCGTTGTGTTTTGTTCGCGTGATACTTATCCCACTCTTGAATGTTTTTTGACAGCCAATGGAAAAAGAATGTATATTGGTGACTGTCCCTCATATAAAAATATATCAGATCACCTTTGGCTGGTCTATGTGACTCCTCGATTCTTTAACAAGAAATCAAAAAAAATATTGTGGGAAGGTGATGCGAATGGATTCAGTCAGATTGGAATTAAAATTCAAACCTTAAGCACCAAGGTAAAAGAATGCGGGATCCGTATCATATATAAGAAAGACATAAACGATCGAGACCAAACAATGGCCCAGTATAGCAATAGTAGCATCACTCCTTATGATGGCTTGGAGTGTCACAAAGTCAAGCGCGGTCATGATGATTGTGACAGGGTTGGACCCATTGGTGAAGGAAGCTCTAATGACATACCAAACCCAAAAAGGATTAAAAGGCACATGGAAACCCATGGTAACTCTGATTCTGAGGAGTTAAGAGAGTACAAGGACTATGGCGAGGAGTTAAGTGATCGGCACGAATCTAATGACTATTCGGATGAAGACTATTGGGAAGATGATAGAGACGATTCGGACGAAGACGATTTGGAAGAAGATAATGACGATTCGGACGAGTCTAGTGTCGATCGGGGGAAATATAATGACGATTCGGATGATTAATAAACTATTTTTCCTTTTATTACCAGTAATCACTGCCTTTCCTCTTAATCAAGTTCTGTTGGTTTCTGCATTTTCTTTTTCTTTTACTGTACACTTATTAATAAATTGCCCACCACATGTTTGACTAAAGTTGTCAATGAGACTCCTAGCGATTTGACAACAAAGAATGGCAAGAAAATGCTTTTGTTGGTGTCTTAAAAGTAGAAGAAATAATGTTATTAAAAGTGAGTAAACATCAAAACTAGAAGTTGGTATCAAAAAAAAAAAAAAAAACTGAAAGTTGTTGCTGCCAAATCTCATCTTAAAAAGACATATTTTTCATTTGCATTTTCTTAGCTAGACTTTTTTTTGTGTGTCCCTATTCTATTTTTTCCACCCCAGGCGTTTAGGAGCTTAACAATATATATATATATATATATATATATATATATATATATATATATATATAATGTCAAGTTCGCATGGAAGGGTGCTATAGCCGATCACATGCATTGCCTCCTTCATATGTAATATAATTACCTCATTGATTTGTGTTATTAATACTTTAATATCATTTTATAACCGCTCTTTAATTATGGAAGTGTTTGACATATGATTATTGTTCTTTGGCTCTTGATGTTCTTGAAATTTTCCAAGCCCATTTCGGATCATGACCAAGGCCAACCACCCACGATCATTTAATATGTTCATCTTTAGAGTAACTAGACACAAGCAGGCAAGCAAGTATTTAACAAGATTGAAAATGGGAGAAGGTAGTATGCTTAGATTTGTAAACCCTAATTTACTTGTTATTGTCGTTTTGATGCATTACGCCTACAATTTAAGTTTTGTCACATTTTCCTCATTGTTTTGTCATTTTAGCCTGATTTATTACATCTCATAATAAATTGATAATATACCTTTATAGACATCCAAGTATATACATATGGTTCCGATTTTTTTGCATGTCAACAAAGGGGTGTCCTATGAAACTGTTTAAATTCTGTAAATGTTGTGGCAAATGTGCTAGTCAAAGATACTTTTAGCCTGGGTGGAATTCTGGATTCATTTGAAAACTCTATAGCCAAAATGATTCTAAGAGAATTTTACAAATTCATGTTTGTGTTGCTGACAAGCTCATAAGGTCTCATTTTAAATCTGGGGCTTATTTGGTTGAAAAGGATAATGGCTGTTGCATAGCAGAAATTGTAGAAACCATGCCAGCAGGTCCTTTTTTGATCTCACTAGCAAAACCATAAGTGAAGAGCTTGAGCATTGGAGCCATTTTGTAGGTTACAATCACCTTCTAAAATTATTGTCTTTCTTTGGAGGATTTTATTGAATTTTCTTCTTGTGAGGGCAGAATTGAGAAGACTTGTGAGGAATTTTTTCCTGTGTCAAAGATACAGAAACCTTAGACCTTTTTTTCCCTTAAAGTACTTCTTGTTGTCTTGTCTGTATCTTATGGTCTATGTAGACTTATAGGAACAAGGCAACTATGAAGAAAGAGCCTTTCTCTACCACTAATGTGGCCATGTATTTTAAAAGTTTGTTTGATTTCAATGTGCAGGGTAACTAACTGTTCAAAAAACAAGCAAAAGCCTAAACAGCCAGGATAAGTAAATCCAGACCATTAGAGAGGGTTCAACTGCAACCAATCCTGCTGGAAGAGAGCTGCAAGGGTAGGGGATGGAAATAGTGGGGATCCAATTTCTTTTTTAAAAATAGAGAATGTCCATGTCCATAGCTACTTGTGAGGAGTCAAGTGAGTGATTAGTGACCTGAGCTTTTTTCATTGGAAGGAATTTTGTGATTTGACCCAGAAGGTTAATCAACTTTTTTCTCTCTATCACCAGTAAGTCACCATCCTTCTTCTTAATTTGAGTTTTTTTGGTTGATGCATCATTGCTTTCCCTTATTTGGCATATACTTGTACTTTTTTGGGTTAATTTTAACTTCAAAATAGTTTCTTGCCAGCTGTACCTTAGTTAATTATTGGCACTTATTCAAACTCCCATCTGGTTTCTTTCCTTAATCAAAAAACACAAAGCAATACTCCTAGCTAATTTAATATGCATATAAAAAACATAGTCTTCTGAAATAAACAATGATTGAGGTCATCTTGGTTTAGTGATTGTGTTACTTGTTTCTGCTGGTGCCCCCTTGATGTTGGATTATTGGACTATTTCATGAGGTGAAACTGTCACATGGCCAAGAGACATAAAGATAAGTGCAGTCCGTTGTATGCCTTTTACTCTCTTGTCATTGTTCTAAAAATTTTCAAGCTGCAAAAACAATATATGCATGCCACTGCAAACATTACAATTGAAATTAATTTTTATCTCGTTACATATTATAGATGTGAAGTCATGCTTAGATTGCAATCAAAATGATTAGTCTAGCTAGGGGTAGCATCTAGCTTCCTCCCTAGTTGAAAGTTCTCTAAAGTTGTGTCCTAACCTTCAACCAAAGAAAATGCTTCTTCTTTTTTTCTCCTGTTTAAGAGTATAGCTGAGTTTTCTGTTCTAGTTCTTGTTCCTTTTATTTTTGTTTTGCTCTGAAAATTCTTATTATTTTAGAGTAACTACTGGAGAGTCCCAAGACGAGTGTGTCCAGTCGTGGAGGGATGGCAAGTGTTGCTGACAACTGAGGGGCACTGACAGAACAGATGCAACTGGGGTTGTTTTGCCTATGTAGCTAAATAATGGGCTGGCAGATAATTTTTCAGGCTGTTCCAGTAATGGCGTATGCAAACGAGTGGAAGCTTACTGTTTGAGAAGCATATTTTCCAGGCTTGTTTTGGTTAGTGGAAGATTGGAGAACCTATGGAAAAGAAGAAGGTTCCTTGGGAACTTGCTGTGCTGACTAAAGAACACAAGTGCAAGAAGTTAGAGAACGCCAGTGGTGTACATTTGCTGTGCACGGGAGTCATTAATGAGGCTAAAGCCTAGGTTACTCTTGCTTCCAACTCTTTTATGAATATTTTTTGGGCTTGTAACTCTATTACTAGAGAGTTAAATTTAGCAGTCTGGACAATATATAGCCAATTTGATTCAATCGTGGGACTTTAGTGTTACTTTTAGCAAAACTGTTCATGTTTAGTAGATATTCATCACATGTTAATAGATAGTCAAAATTGCCAATGAGCTGGGTCGCTCAAATGGTATTTTCTACCCTCCAAATTATATACCAACAAGTAACACAACGCTCAAAGGTAATTTAGGCACCGACACAACTTTTTTTTTTTTTTTTTTTTTTTTTTTTTTTTTTTTAAGTTCCATTAAACTGTAAGGTTTTGTTGAATCTTTTTTTTTTTTTGGATATTTCAGAGGTTAATATCCATCCGATTAAGCAAGCCTCTAAAACTTACTGAAACCCTATCTTCACCGAAGTCCTAGTCCTTGAGAAATTGGTTCTTGAAGATTGTTTAAATTTATCCAAGTTGCACCCATCAATTGGAGTTCATAAAAACCTAACTCTTCTTAGCCTGAAGGGCTGTAAAAATTTAAAAACTCTTCCAAACAAGTTTGAAATGAAGTCTCTTGAAACTCTTATTCTTTCTGGATGCTCAAAAATTTTAATTAAAAAAATTCCAGAATTTGGGAAAAACTTGCAATGTGTATTGAAAGTTTACTTGGATGGAATTGCTATTACAAAACTACCCACCTCAATTGGGCATTTGACCGGCCTCACTTTATTGAATGAAAGAGATTGCAATAGTCTTACATGTCTACCTAGCATACTCTTTAATTTAAAGTTGCTTAAAGACGTAAATATTTCTGGATGCTCAAAACTTTGTTTGATTTTATTTTAAATTCTAAAAAGTATTTGTGAGCTGCAGCTTAGCTTTGCTATTGGCACTTATTCCAACAACAGCATCATTGAAGATTGTTGAACTTCTTGTCTTTTTTTAGTCAACTTTTTCTCTATATTACCTGTAAGTCATTGCTTTTTCTTCTCAATCAAAGCTTTTCGTTGGTTGCTCTGCAGTATCTTTTTTTTCCCCTTCCTTTGGACACATTTACTTAACTAATATTAACTTAAAAATATAATTTTACTATCTGTGTTTTAGCTTCATTTTTATCACTTATTCCTACTCTCATCTGGTCTGTTTTCTTGATCCTAGCTAATTAAATTATTAAATCTTATGGATTGGTACAGTTGATAAAAAAATAAAAAATAAACCCATTCTTGAAGCTACTCATTTAATTTATACCAAAAAAAAAAAAAAGTTTTATAAAATAAACAATGATTATGGTAATTTTGGTTCAGTGACTTGTGTTAGTTGTTTTGTGTTGGTTTCCTCCTTGATGTAGGATTATTGGACTTGTTCATAAGGAGAAACTATCACACAGCCAAGAGACAAGAAGACTAGTGTGGTCCATTGTATGCTTCTAATTTTCACTTACTCTAATAGATTACAGGGTAAAATCTGCACTTTTGTTGCCTATATAATTCATCTTTTTAAAATTTTTTCAAAGTTTAAAAACAATATATGTATGCCACTGCAAACCTTATAATCAGAATTAAGTATTATGTCGTTACATATTGTATATGAGAACTCGTGTATAGATCACAATTAGAATGATTAGTCTAGCTAGATGTAGCATCAAGCTTTCTCATTGAAAGTTTTCTATAGTTGTGTACCCATAACCAAAAAAGTGCTTTTTTCCTGTTTAAGAGAAATTCCTGTTTTTCTTTGATATTTTTATTATTTTAATGTAGGATAACAATTTTAGATGTTATTAAAATGATTTGTATCAGCATGTTTGAGGACATTGGAAATGTAATTCTCCCATTTTAAAATTTCAAACATTCAGAGTTTGATCATAACTTTCTTTTTATGAGGAATTAATGTAAATATGCAAAATTTCCTCGTTGACCAAATCATTCAATCAAGTTCTTGATATATCCAATATCATCAACATTGTTCATAATTGATTGATCCATGGATCACTTGAAAAAATGATCTGCATCAACATAAGTTATGTTTTTGTCAATTTTCTTAAGCTATCATCATTAGGAACTTAAGCTTGTACCTATGTGTAAATAGATGTGTGATAACCAACTAAATTAAAGCTCTCACAAGAGACAATCTTCAAAGCTAAAAGCATGCTATTATTGTTAGACAATTTTCGATTTATCTTCACCAAAATAATGTTATGAATGACTATATATTGTTCAATTGTTAGACATGCTGTGATGGATTAGTGATTTACCATAATTGAATATTGAATGGTAAGTAGTACTAAATAGCCTTAGCCATGTGCTGCTTTTATTCTGCAATGTAAGTAAATCATCATTCACGTCATTGTGCTGTGTAATGCTTGTGTAGAAGTATTGGTGAGACCTTAATAATATTTCAATCCCATTTAAAAGTAACATCTTTTTCCTCTGCTTTTTGTTACTAGGAGATATATATATATATATATATGATCCCGGTCGAGTTTAAAAGAAAATAAGTGCTATGACATGAATTTAACTGTTTAAAACTCTTTTTAATATGAAACAGCTCTTAATTTTGTAACTGCACAAGACTTTTGTGCTTTTGCCTCTTGATGTACTTGAAATTTTTTCTACCTTTCTAAAATCTTCACTTTAAAACAAATTATTGACTGAATGTTGTCCTACCCATTTCAGATCATGATCAGGCAAAGCTGAAACGAACCAAAAGAGACGTATCTCTAAATCATAACTTAATTTGGTTATACCCTGTTAAAGAGACTCGACTAGAATTAGAATTAAAGAATAGCAGTAGACGGTAGAGAAATCTGACCATAAAACAAACTTGATTATATATTGCAAACTATATCATTTGAAATATATTTGTCTTTACAGTAATGAGACTCGAGAAAGCAAGCAACTGTGTAAACAAGATTGGAAATTGTAGAAGGTAGCCTGCTGGTAAGCCCTCCCATCCTACTTGCTATCATTGTTGCATTACATCTAGAATATAAGTTTTCACATATTCTTCCCATTGGGGTTGTTATTTTAGCAGGATGTATTATATTTTATACTGGAAAAAGATTACACTTTCATAATCATTGTCATTCATTTTTGAGAAAATTTTTTTTTTTTTTAGGGAAGTCAAAACAATCTGCATCTGTTAATTGGTATTTAAAGTTATCCTTACACTTTGACTTGGAAACAAGACGTGGTTATGGAGAGATTCTCTCCTGAAGTGTCTACTTAAATTTTAGCCACCCTTATCTCAAGGTGAGGAGCTACTGATAAGTGATAAGCTGATATCGCCTCATGTAACACATGGTTAATATAGGGTGAAAATATGCTACCATGGAAAGTAGGGGGAACTCAGGTAATGGATTCTCATTGGAGGGTCACAGCTCTTAGATGGAGACATCTGTGGGAATTGAAGCTTCCTTTGAAGTTAATAATTGTTATGTGGAAGTTCGGCATGAGGACTTATTAAAAATTTAAAACAGAATAGTGAAATGAAATAGTGAGTGATAATAATTGTGTGAGGAAGAGGAAAACTTGGTTAATTTATTCCGGAAGTGCAATCTTGCTTGGGCTGTATTGTTTGGATAGATTTGAGCCTTAGAATTGAGTTCATTTCTCCCTGCTCTTTGAAGCGGTGGTTGCCTCAGTGGATGGAGGATCCAAATTTTCAAAAACAGGAATATATTATGTTCTCTAGATTGATGTTTAAGGGAGCAAAATAGCTTCTAAAGAAGTGCTAATGCTTTGTTTTGCAGGTCTGCACAAGTCTCTAATGCACAACAAGCAGATCAGAGTAACTGCAAGAAAGTACCAAGGCGAGTGTATCAAGTTGTGGAGGGTTGTAGGTGTTGCTGAAAATTTAGGGACGCTAGCAGAGATAGTGTGAACGGGGTGGTTTTGGCTTTGTAGCCAAATCAAGTGCTGGCAGGCTGTTGCAGGTCTTCCATATGCAATCAAATGGCATGCAGCTAGATGCCCCTCTGTTCGGAAAGCATTAACTAAGGCTATACGGCTTAGTTTTTGTAGACTTGTTTCCATAATTTCTAAGAGTGGAGGACCTCTTTTTGAGAAGAAGGTTTCCTTTGCAACTTGCTGTGCTGATTGAAGACCACAAGTGCATGGAAGTTAGAGAACGGTAGTGGTTGTATATTTTGTTGATAAGAGAGTTGCTACAGATGTTGGGGCCTTGCTTCAAATTCTTTTGAACATTTTTGGACGACACTACCAGCCAACGCTTCAGACATTATTGTATTAATAAACCATACCCAAAAGGAAAAAAGAAGACGAAAAGAAAGAAGTTAAATTACACTTTTCTGGACTAATTTAAGCTATGGCATGCAACTACATGCAGTCATTAACATTGTAAGACATCATATAAGAGATTCATGTCCTTGCGTGTAAATCATATTCAACTCTACTATCTAATGGCTCTGACCGATTAACATGCTTTTATTTTTGTGCCCTACACATGAATTGTTCTGTCAAACTTCTATCAAATACAGAAATTGAAATTTCTCTTCCTTTGTGAAGGTTGTTTTATACTTCGATTGTTTTTATTTTTCCCCATGATAATGCAAAACATTTCACGTGTGTCTTTTTGGTCACATAAAATATTTTTTTAACAGAAAATGTTGGCTCCAGCCAAAGTCGCATTAAATAATTTTTTAGCATAAAAACTTGGCTCAAATTGGCTAGAGGGTAATGATAAGAAGATAAATGAAGTATAGAATGACAGACTTTTTGTTTGTTAATGGAAGGTTGAAATTTGCTTAATTGATTTCCAACTTAAAAGGATCTAGAGCAAAATCATCTAGTCTTTTCAGGCAAAAAAATGGTTAATTTCTGAGCATTTGGTTTCATCCAAGGTTAGGCAAAACATATTAAGAAATCTCATTAGTACTTGTTTTTTTTTCAGTAAATATCATCAGTGAACTTATTGAAACTCTCATATATAGCTCATGATGCAAGTCCATGTGCAAAGTCAAAAAATTTTATGAAAGGGTTCCCACTGAATTTTGAGATTACATTCTCAATCTTCAGATATTATAAATTCTCCAAAGAAGAAATCTTTCAAATATAAAAAATAATTTGAAAAAGTTACATCTAAAATCAGCAATAAGTCTTCAACTGCCTTCTAAATCTCCACCCCCCCCCCCCCCCCCCCCCCCGGGCCTCCTTCCTTTTCCTTTTTTTTAATCTCTTTTTCAATGAACGCGGCGAGCTTTCTCTTCTTGTCCTATCCCTAATGATTTTTGGGCATTTGCTATACCTTCTGGATCTGCAATACAACAAATCACATAACTACATTACACATCGAAAATCAGCTATTCTGTAACAATCACCAATGCACTAATGGAAGGGAAACATGTCAAAGGTTTGATCGCATGACACAAATTTATTTTTATTTTTATTTTTTTTTTACTTTCAAAGAACTTGAGTGTAATCATGAGACCAAGATTAGCATTTTTTTTTTTTTTTTAATAATAAGCATGAGACAAAGTTAGCTATTGTTTGCAAAGATCAAACCAAAATATAGAATCAAGAGAAATGTCTACCAATTCTAAGTTTAAAATTTTTGCAATTTAAATTACTTGATTGGACATTGACAATCTCTCTAAACCAGTTGTATTCCCTGAATTTATTTCTTAGTCCTTCTAAAAGATGTAGGAGTCAAGCCCATTGTAACTTCCAGTGAAGTTATAGACTTGATAGCCCCAAATGCATTGAAAAAAGGTTCAGACCTTCCACAAGCATACTCATTATGCTGCAGAAATTGCACAGCTCTAGGTTCAGTGAAAGAAACGGATTACTAGAAAAAGAGAAATAAAAGAGAGAAAAAAGAGCCGGGGGGAGCAGAAACAGAAGCTGCAAAGGAAGACTAGGAAAAAGAACCCTCAAAAGTAATTAAGAGTGACATCGTTATCTTGTTCTATAGAATTTGTAATATATCCCATCTTCTCTGCTACCTATAAATGGCACAAAGAAATCAATACTCACCAAAGAACTGAGTGAAAATGCGCGTAAAGAAGTTCAAGTTGCGGGAAACATTGTAGGCCATGGCAGGCGGAAGAGGTTTCACAATGGTGTCAATGCTGAATACTCGTTGAAGAAACTGCATACACAAAACTCAAAAGAAGTACCATATCACAAACTCAATTATGAACAGATTTAGATGCAAAATTATACAAAGGAAGCAGATGGAAGAAGAAAAGAGGAGTTAAGATATTATTGAGAGCCAAACAAACATAGATGTAAACTGTATAATTCCAAGCAGTAAGTGATGGATAGGCTATAAAAGTGTCAATCGACAGAAAAACAGAACATGACAAAAAAGACTATCAATTAATTGATATGCATCCTACAGAAATGCCCTTGCCCATTATAACAATGTGGATATTGATGGTGTTCACACACACACATAAAAATCCTCAAATCAATTTCAGTGATCTACATCATAGAAGGCATAAATACGTAACCTCGCTTCATAAATTGAGCCTTCAACCAGATTAAGAATCAACTATATGAAGCCTCAAATAATAAGAGGCTTCAACCCCATGTTAGTTTCCTTACTATAATGATTAGAAAATAGTGAGCTTAATCATTTATCCATTATTCTAACTGTTTGAAACAAAATGACCTGCCATGGTCTATCAACTTGAAACTCTATATTAGGTAAAATTTCTCCGATACAAGAATAAATTTCTTCTTTCCTTCCTTCTGTTTTCAGTTTTCTCTGCTAGCTAGAAGTTATCAACCACTACTACAATGGGTTATCCCCAGTTGCATTTCTAATTTGGTTTATTATAGTTGTTAATGTATATTAGGTTATGGGTTTTAGGCCCAGCTGATTTACTTGTATAGCACACTTATACTTGTACTACACTTTACTTGTACCGCACACATATGCCTCCTATATAAAGGCATCACATGTATATTTCTGTATTATGAAATACAATACTACGATTCAGTATTTCTAACATGGTATTAGAGCCATTGTTCTGACCTTTCTTTTAGTGGTCTTGTCTCTCTTGGTGTAACTCCACTTTTATCGCTTTCGTCGTCACAACAACCACTACAGCCACTCATCGTTGAACCTCCGACGTCTCTCAGCCGTTGTCCTCAGGTTCCGGAACTGCAGCCGCCGTCGTTGAGGAGTCCCGCACCACACAGACCACTGCAACCACCGTCTCCGCCGTGTATCTTCCTCCGATTAAGTTTTTGCACATACCACCGTGATCGTCTCGCCACGATCTACGCATTCGTGGAAGTCTCGCAAGCATCGGAGGCTGCACGCGCTCTCACGCGCCGCCTAAAGAAGTTGTGCCTCAGTCACGCGCTCCACGCGCCGTCAAGCCTCAGTCACGCGCCCACACGCCTCACTCGCTCTGCTGACGTCATCCGTGACGTCATCTTGCCACGTCATCTAGGGCTGACGTCATCATCCACTCATCTGATGACGTCATCATTGACTGACCGTTGACCGGGCCGTTGACTTTGACCGTTGACCAGCGTTGACTTTGACCGTTGATTTTGACCGTTTTACAGTCCAGGTTCTCCTTACCCAGTTTTTCGCGTAGATTTCATTTTTGCAGTCTGTTTTTGCATATTGTGTTTCTAAATGGATAAAAATGATGTTTTTCTTCCTCGCCCCATCAATACTGTATTGGAGGGGAACAAGAATTACTTATCTTGGTCTCAAGCTATACGCAGTTTTCTTAAGGGTCGCATGCTCTGGCAATACTGTACTGGTGCAATTACCATTCCTGTCAAGGGAGCAAGTGAAGAAGATGCTGCCTTCCTTGGTCGCATGATTGAATGGGATAGTCACAACCACATGATCCTCACATGGATTCGGAACACTTCCATTCCCTCTATCTCCAATCTGTTGGGCAGCTTTGATGATGCAAAATCAGCTTGGGATATGTTGGCCAAAAGGTACTCCACTACTCACGGATCCATGAAATATCAGTTGGTAGTTGAATTGCATCAACTTCGACAAGAACCAGGGCAATCCATCAATGACTACTATGATCAGCTTCGCTTCATTTGGGACCAAATTGACCTTTCTGATCCGATTTGGGCATGCTCAAAAGATGCTCAGCAATATGCTACAGTTAGAGATGAATTTCGTCTCTATGAGTTCCTGATGTCACTTCACAAGGACTTTGAGCCCATCCGAGGTCAGCTTCTTAATCGCAGTCCTCCTCCCTCTCTTGACACTGCTGTAAACGAGTTGGTTAGAGAAGAAGCTCGGCTTGCAACCCTTCAAGCCCAAAATAAGTTCAATGTGTTGGCTATTACTCCCTCTGCTCCGTCCATTGAGCAACCTCAGCAATTAGGTGATTCTTCTGGCTCTAGCAATCGTCGCAAGCAGACTAACAAGAAGTTCTGCAATTATTGCAAGCGTCCTGGCCACACCATTGAGACTTGTTACCGTCGCAACAAATCTATTGCTGCTGTTGCAAATACTGAGCCTACTCCGTCGATGCCTTCCATTTCAGCTGAGTCCCAGTCTTCTGGATCCACTATCAACCTCTCCCCCACTGAACTACAGGAGATCATAGCTCAGGCTGTTCGTATGGCTGGTAATGCATCTCTTTCCACTGCTCTCTCAGTTCTGCCCGGTAAGTCTCAAACTTGGCTTTTTGATTCTGCCTGTTGCAATCACATGACACCTCACTCATCCTTATTCTCCAAACTTGATCCTACACCACATCCTCTTAATATTCATATAGCTGATGGTTCCACCATGCATGGGAATAGTCTAGGTTTTGTTTCAACCTCTAACCTCTCTGTTCCTGGGGTCTTCTATGTACCTGACCTATCCTATAATTTGTGCTCTGTGGGACAATTAGCTGAACTAGGATATCGCCTTATTTTTTACTATTCTGGGTGTATTGTGCAGGATCCGAGGACGGGGCAAGAGCTTGGGACCGGTCCTAGGGTTGGGCGTATGTTTCCCGTGGACAATCTTCATCTTCCACCTGTTGCTCCTGTCTCTGTTGCTGCTGCAGCTGCTGCAGTTTCTTCCTTACCTTCTCTCGCACTTTGGCATTCTCGTCTTGGTCATACCTCATCTACTCGGGTACAACAGTTAGCTTCTAAGGGTCTGTTGGGTTCTGTGTCCAAAGACAATTTTGATTGTACTTCATGCCAGTTAGGAAAACAGCCAGCTTTACCTTTCAATAATAGTGAATCTATCTCTAATAGTATTTTTGAGTTAATTTATTCTGATGTTTGGGGACCTTCTCATGTTACTAGTATTGGTGGATCTCGTTATTTTGTTGTTTTTATTGATGATTATTCTCGTTATAGTTGGATCTTTCCTATGAAATCTCATTCTGAAATCTTACCAATATACAGTAACTTTGCAAAAATGGTTGAAACACAATTCTCCAAACATATCAAAACTTTTCGTTCTGATAATGCTCTTGAATATACTCAATATGCTTTTCAAGCTCTGTTACATTCCTATGGCACTGTACATCATCTAACCTGTCCAGGCACCTCTCAACAAAATGGTCGAGCCGAAAGAAAACTTCGTCATATTCTTGACACTGTCCGTGCTCTTCTTCTTTCTGCCAAAGTTCCTGCCCCATTTTGGGGTGAAGCTGCTCTTCATGCTGTTCATGCCATTAATCGCATTCCAAGCACTGTCATCCATAATCAGACTCCGTATGAGCGCCTTTTTGGGTCACCCCCTGACTATCATTACCTTCGCTCTTTTGGATCTGCTTGTTTCGTTCTTCTTTAGCCTCATGAGCACAACAAACTTGAGCCTCGATCTAGACTTTGTTGTTTCCTTGGTTATGGTGAAACTCAAAAAGGGTATCGGTGCTATGATCCAGTGTCTCATCGTCTTCGTGTTTCTCGTAATGTTGTCTTTTGGGAACACCGCCTGTTTGTTGAACTCTCTCATTTTCGTTCTTCCCTAACTAACTCTTCTGTTTTAGAAATCTTTCCAGATGAGTCTCCTGTTCCTTCTACAGATACTCTTGATCCTCCTTTGGACTTCTCTATTCCATCTCCAGGTATTTTTTATGATTCTCCTAGACAGGTTGTAGATGAACAGATTGATGACGAGCTACCCCACCTTGAGCCTAGGTCCCCTGCTCCTGCTCCGCCTGAAGATCCTCCACAAGACATTCCACCTCGCCACTCAACCCGGGTAAGATCCATTCCTGCACATTTACTTGACTATCATTGTTACACTGCTCTTGCTACACTCCATGAGCCTCAAACCTATCGTGAGGCCTCTACTGACCCTTTATGGCAGATTGCAATGAAAGAGGAAATTGATGCATTAACCAAAAACCATACTTGGGATCTGGTTACTCTCCCTCCTAGTCAGTCTGTGGTTGGTTGTAAGTGGATCTATAAGATCAAGACTCACTCTGATGGGTCCATCGAGCGCTACAAAGCTCGTCTTGTTGCAAAAGGTTTTACACAAGAGTATGGGATTGATTATGAAGAGACTTTTGCTCCAGTTGCCCGTATCTCCTCTGTTCGTGCCCTCTTAGCTGTTGCCGCTGCTAGTAAATGGGACCTTTTTCAGATGGATGTTAAAAATGCCTTCCTTAATGGGGATCTGCATGAAGAAGTCTATATGCAACCTCCTCCTGGTCTTTCTGTTGAAACAAACAAGGTTTGTCGCCCTCGACGTGCACTTTATGGCCTTAAACAAGCTCCACGAGCTTGGTTTGCCAAGTTCAGCTCCACCATCTTTCGCTTGGGTTACACTGCCAGTCCTTATGATTCTGCCTTATTTCTTCGTCGCAATGATAAAGGCACCATTTTACTTCTCCTATATGTGGATGATATGATCATAACTGGTGATGACCTCAGTGGCATTCAAGAACTCAAGGATTTTCTTAGTCAGCAGTTTGAGATGAAAGACCTTGGACATCTCAGCTATTTCTTGGGTCTTGAGATCACTCGTTCCACAGATGGTCTTTATATTACTCAAGCCAAGTATGCATCTGACCTTTTATCTCGAGCTGGACTCGCTGACAGCAAGACTGTTGACACTCCAGTTGAACTTAATGCGCATCTGACACCCTCGGGGGGGAAACCATTGTCTAATCCTTCACTTTACAGACGATTGGTTGGCAGCCTAGTTTATCTCACAGTTACTCGTCCAGACATTTCTTATGCTGTTCATCAGGTGAGCCAGTATCTGTCTGCTCCACGATCGACTCACTATGCTGCTGTTCTGCGCATTCTACGATACTTGAAGGGCACTCTCTTCCATGGCCTTTTCTACTCAGCTCAGTCTCCTCTTGTACTTCGTGCATTCTCTGATGTTGATTGGGCAGGAGATCCCACTGATCACAGGTCCACTACAGGTTATTGCTTTCTCCTTGGTTCTTCTTTGATTTCTTGGCGAAGTAAGAAACAAACTTTCGTGGCCCGCTCCAGTACTGAAGCAGAATATCGTGCTCTTGCTGACACCACATCTGAGCTCCTTTGGTTACGATGGCTTCTTAAGGATTTGGGTGTGTCCACATCCTCTGCTACTCCCCTTTATTGTGACAACCAGAGTGCCATTCATATTGCTCACAATGACGTCTTTCATGAACGGACTAAACACATCGAGATTGATTGTCATTTTATCCGTTCTCATCTTGTCCATGGTGCTCTCAAGCTTTTCTCCGTCTCCTCCAAAGATCAACTTGCAGATATCTTCACCAAGGCACTTCCTAAGGGACGCACTCGTGATTTGGTTGACAACCTCAAGCTGGTCTCACATCCACCTTGAGTTTGAGGGGGGCTGTTAATGTATATTAGGTTATGGGCTTTAGGCCCAGCTGGGTACCGCACACTTGTACTTGTACTACACTTTACTTGTACCGCACACATATGCCTCCTATATAAAGGCATCACATGTATATTTTTTAATTATGAAATACAATACTACGATTCAGTATTTCTAACAATAGTAATACTGAGGTTTTGAGTAGTTTAACCCAGAGATATCATAGAGTTGTAATACATTGGCCAACTGGTAGGAGCTCACATTCCCAATTTATCCTTAAACAAATTAACAATCTCTCATATAACACATAACTCAAATCTATTTAAACACAATTGAGAACAACCAGGAATCCCCAACACTGCAAAAGGGTACACTACTAATGACAAAGATATGAACTTTAAACAACCAATAGCAAGTAATCAGGAAACTAAGAATTGGGTAACCAAAGATACACAAATTAAACCAAGTAATCTAGAATTTTCTCAACTGGGTAACCAAAGAAACAAAATTTAAAGCAAGTAATCAAGAAACTAAGAATTAGGTAACCAAAGAAACACAATTTAAAGCAAGAAATCAAGAATTCTCTCAACTGGGTAAGAAAAAAAAAAAAAAAAAAAAAAACAAGAAACAAAAATGAAAATCAAGAAAATAGAGACCTGGTAGTTACGTTGAAAGCTGTAGCGAAGCTGGGGGTCAATCTCGACGAGGGAATCATCATCGTAATCATCATGGTCGTGGCGTTTGGACTTGTCTTTCTTCTTGCGAGGCACGTGCATCACTGACTCGGCTCCAGGCTGCTGCTTTGTGACTTTGAGCTTCGCGTCTTGGAACTCTTCCGTGGCTTCCTCTTCGCCCCTCCATGGCGCCGATGACATCAATTTCTTCTTCCCAATTGCCATTTTTATTCAATCGGAGTTTACACAGAGAGAGAGGTGTAGTGTTGTTTTGTTTGTATAGGTAATAGGTGATAAGGTTTGTGTTTGGCTTGCATTAATTCTATGTTAGGTTAGGTTAAGTCCATTCCTGTTTAGTGTAACCTTTAAATGAGAGGGATAGACTTAAGCTTCATGTTTGGTTAGGGGCATCTACTAGACTTGTTAGGTTTTCATTGATTCTTACATTGGTCCTATTTTTATTTATTTATCCAGTTTCTTTGACAATTACAAAATTTTTTGTACATTTGGACTTCTTGTTTTTCATGAATATGATGTTTTGGAATTTTAATGCATGCATATGTAACTATAAGTATACCTTTAAATCTATAAGTTCCTAAAAAAAAAAATACTACTAATTTATAAGTTCCTCAAAAATGTGAGTTAATAATGATTGCTTAGGCCAAGTCACCAAATTAGTTTTTGGTGTAATAAGGTTTTGGGGGAATCTAGATGTACTTTAGTTTTTAGATTCCCCTTAAGCTATCTATCTATATATAATAATAAATGAAACTGAGAGAAACTCAAATTAGAATTCCAAACCAGAATTCCAATTTTGCGTTATGTGTTCTAAATTATTTATTCTTAAAGAGTTTTATTTCTTAATTTTAGAATCAAATGTGGGACCACATCATAAATATTCATCCAAATGAGTTATTAAGTACAAAAACCAAAGAATCTAGAGTAAATGAATCGTATAAAAAAAAATGCTTCACAATAATAAATAAATATGGACAATTTTTATTTTATAACTAATAATATCCTTACAAATTTTTTAAAAAAAGTTAACAAAATATAAAAATGACTATCAATAGTATTTAAATTTAATATATAATAATTATATTATGTATCTTATTGTATATCTTTAAGTGTATCTATGCATATGCATAGGGTTACAAGCTAGTTTGCAATAAAACATGAGAATGTATCTTATCAAAATTACTGTAATTGTAAATGTTTATTTAAACTAAACGATTTATCAATTAGTAAATGTTCAGCGGAAATTGCTTGTGCAACTCAAAATTGATGGTGCAAAAATGGAGAATGGAGATCTAGTTATTTTCACATGTTAGCCCCTGTGGTGTGTGTCCAATTCTTGGAGTTCCATGTTGATTAGAAGTGTACCCATATTTGAGTTTATATGCACTATTATGTACTTCTCTTGGTATCTTTTAGACAAGAGAGGTCTGTTTGGTATGTGTGTTTAAACAACAGTTTTCAGTTTTTTTGAAAATATGTGTGGGTGAAAAAGTGTGTGGAAATATGTGTAATGTTGTTTAAAGATTGAAAATTGTTGTTTAAAAACATGTACCAAACACCCCCCAACTTTGGCATATGACCTTATCTATACTATACCATACATGTGCTGATGTGCATCCTATCTTGTCTCACGGATGTGAATTTGGTTCAAACTGTTTAGTTTTGCTTTGACCCATTTATCTTTCCTCCTTTTCTAGACTTTTTGCTATTGTGCTTTTTATAGCCATATGTGAACATTGGTTTTGGCCCATTGATACTTAGCTTATTTTGTAATGATAGAATAGTAAAATTTGTAAAATTTAATATGATCTATGACTAAATCCAGCTTATTTTGTGATGATAGAACGGTAAAATTTGTAAAATTTAATACGATCTATGACTAAATCCAGGATAGACAAACGAAGGAGTTGTGCTAGTTGATTCAGGCAAATTTCTTAAAAGTTTCAGCATGAACATGGGGTGCATTACAAATGGAATGGCTGAGTTCTTATCCCAAGAAAGTTCCATGAAAACTTGATTTTTCTCAATCCTTGTCTCATTTGTGATTTTTTTTTTACCATAATGATGATAGTATAGTAAAAAATTTCCACTATACAATGTTGGACGACAAACTATGGTGATTGTTAATTTGATTTGATAATTATTCAACTATGCATGTCACTTTTTTGCCTTTTTCTATGTTGTTGTTGGGGATGTTATTTGTGAAGCTGTTGATGATTTAAAAAGGAACCCGTGATTTGCGATCATCAGAAGAATAATTGTTTTTTTTTTATAGGATCTTAAAAATAAATAATTGTTACAAATGATTATTCCATTCTTATCTCTTTTGATTACTAACTGATATTCTTTTTTTCTTTTTCTTTTTTTTGAGAGAGATTACTAACTGATATTCTATTATGAAATTTTCTCAAAAAAAAAAAAAAAAAAAAAGATATTCTATTATGAAATGTCCCACTTTAAAAGCTTAACAACACAATTTTATAATTTTTCTAACTAGTCCTTTATCATTTGAAAAGTCAATACTAATTTCCTTTTGATTTATTTGAGTTTAAATTAAGACCGGTAGCTTTTTTTTTTTTTTTTTTTTGAAAATTAAGACTGAAAACTTTCAGTTTTAGAATTTAATAACTTTTTTTCTTTATTTCCATGATAATATTCCCATAAAAATTAAAAAAAAAAAACAAAATGGGAGAGAAAATATTAATGAACCAATGTAAAAAATATTTGAATTTATATTGTAAAGATTGAAGGTAAATATATTATAAAACCCATTATAGCTACATTTTTACTATATGACTTATTCGTATTATAATGAATTCAATATAGAGTTTATATAGTAGAGAATCATTGGTTCACCCTATACTAATCCAAAGGCTAGCTTGCTCGTTCAATAATTACATGGGCCTACAATAAATTTGGGTCTCTAACAAAACTACCCAAACTTTAAGGTTTAGTTTGTTATAATTTCTAATTTTTAGGGTTTAATTTGAACCACCTTTGAAGTATAGGGTTTAAAATGTAATTTGATCTAAGATTTATTGACATCTGTTGCCTATTTATTTCTCAATATGACAGCCCACTTTTCTTTAGTCCTATTGATTAGTTTTTTTTTTTTTTTCTCTTTTTTTTTTAACATAATAAGACATTATTGTTTTGTTAAGAACTTTATAACTCAATTGTGTGTGTGTGCGTTTGTTTCTCACCAAAAAAAAAAAAAATTGCATTGTCTAATCTTATTTGGGAGAACCAGAATTTGAAATCCCCATACATCACTTTTTAGTAACAATTGAATTTAAAAAATAAAAACGCACTGTTGTTTTTATAGTACAACACATTGTATTTCTTATTGAAAAGCAGGGGGACTATATTCTGATCACTTTTTCCTACTCCTATTCTATGTTCTCATCAATTCCCCATCCAAACACAAGGTTATGTACATAAAAAATGATAATTTATCCATTGGTAGAACAGTTTTAATTGGGAATGCCTTCTGATTTTTCTTTCATATAGCAACTTTTGAATTTAATTAGGACCCCACTATCAGTTGCCATCTTTTGAAGTTTCATGTGCAAAGATAAGTTATACCTACTACATTTATTGCTAAGAAAATGTAGTTATAACTACTACATTGAACAAAGAGACACAATTCCCATTTCCCAGCAATGCAATTAGTTGGATAGTAAACTTTTTCTACCCAAATTGGTAGCATCAAGGACCAAAGATGGTCACCCCACATTATGTTTACTTAGTAATTCTCAGTAGTATAATTCATCTAATAAAAAATTTGTAACAACTGAAAATATATATGAAAGGAAAATCCCAGCTCCAATTCTCTCAAGTAAATAATAAATCTATGACAAAACAAGAATTGTGGTAAAAAAAAATACAGGCAAAAAAAAAAAAAAAAAAGGACAGAGAATGAAACCTCTATGGACAAAAGGGTCTACCAAGGCGAGCCCTGTGTCTTAGGATAGTGAAGTGCCTTATTCTCCCTTCTTGTTCCGTCAAATACCCTTCACAGAGAAAAGCCTTAGAGAACTTGTCCTCCACAACTCTATCAACATCATGCACAAACACATCAGTCTCTATTCCTAGCCATCAATCCAGCTGTGTATATAGCACTCATTCTTCCTGGGGCATTATCATGGTACCCAGTAGGTGCATCCACCATGATCAAGTCCCATTCTATGTCATACACTTCACTTGGAAAGCCTTTGAGTGCAAGTTGGCACTTTGAGAATCTTGGATCACTCACAACTTTGCAGTCTTCTTCCATTCCAATCTTGATGAGTTGGTCAGCTTGGTGAACCTTGGTGTCGTACTCAACATGGTATGACTCTAATGTGGGCAAACGTTCAAGGATTTGCTCGATCCATGACTTGTCTTCTTCTAGGAAAACCGTGCGGCCACCATGGTTGAGTGAGGTCCACATGAGATTGTCATGGCCTAGGCCGCAGACTAGGAAGTTACATGTTGATTTTTTGGCTAGGATTCTTGCTGAAACTGAGATTTCCTTGAAGGTTTGTTGTGGGGTTATGTTGGTTGTTGCATAGTGGATGAGAGCATTGGCTAGGGAAGGGGGGGTTTTGGAGCAAGTTTGTGATAAGGGTAAGGATGGACATGGTGTTGTAGTTGTTGGTTGTGATTCTTGAGTGGTGCTTGTTGAGTTTGAAAGATGGGTTTCGCAGATTGGTTGCTGGAGGCTGTGTGTGAATGAGAGAGAGAGAGAGAGGACAGAGCGGCTGAATGAGAAAGAGATGCTAAGGTTTTCGTTTTAGGTGGTTATTTTTATACAAATTCAAAACGACGTCGTTTTGATAATTGAAATTTAAAAAATAAAAAAAAAAGTGCCTGTTTTGAAGGTCAGAACCTGAGACATGAGCTTGAAAAACACACTTGCTTACCACTGAGGCAACATACATTTTTTTTTTAATGTATTTTACCTATAACAATAAATATCAGTCGGTTTCGGTTTGGTTTAGGACAATAAATTATTTATTTATTTGTTATTTTTTTATTCAAGTTGGGTTTACACACACACACACATATATATATATATAAATTTCTTGATTAATTTATTTTAAAACTATTTTAGAAAAACTTAAAATCATGCTATTATTAATATATATTTAATAAAAAATGACCAATAAACCCTTCAAATTACAACCACATAAAACGTGATTTTAAAATTTAAAAAAAAAAAAAAAGTGGCAAAAAGAATGACCAAAATATACCCCCTAAACCTAAAAAATGACCAAAATATCCCCTAATCCTAAAAAAAGGACCAAAATGCCCTCTAAACTTAAAAAATGCCTAAACCCCCCCCCAAAATAAAAAATGACCAAAATACGCCCTAAACATAAAAATGTCCAAAATACCCCTAAAGCCTTAAAATGACCAAAATACACCCCCCTGAAACCTAAAAAATGACCGAAATACCCCTAAAACCTAGATAATGACCGAAACACTCTCGAAACCTAAAAAATGACTAAAATACCCTCCTCTCTATTGCAAAGAAAAGCCTTAGAGAACTTGTCCTCCACAACTCCATTAACATCATGCACAAACACATCAGTCTCACCCTCCTCTCTATTCCTAGCCATCAATCCAGCTGTGTATATAGCACTCATTCTTCCTGGGGCATTATCATGGTAACCCAGTAGGTGCATCACCACAACCCAGTAGGTACACTTCACTTGGAAAGAGGGAGGGAGTGATGGAGGCTGAATGAGAAAGAGATGCTAGGGTTTTAGTTTTAGATGTTTAGTTTTATATAAATTCAAAACGACGTCGTTTTGATAATAGAAATTTAAAAAATGAAAAAAAAAGCTGTTTTGAAGGTTAGAACTTGACACAGGGGCTTGAAAAACACGCATGCTTACCACTGAGGCAACATACATCTTTTTCAATTTTATTTTACCTATAATAATATATATCGGTCGGTTTCTATTTGATTCGGTTTAATAATATATACAGTCCACAATAAATTATTTATTTTTTTGTTATTTTTTTATTCAAGTTGGGCTTACATATATATATATATATTTTTTTTTTCCTTGATTAATTTATTTTAAAATTATTTTAGTAAAACTTAAAATCATGTTGTTATTAATATATATTTAATAAAAAATGACCGATAAACCCTTCAAATTACAACCACATAAAACGTGATTTAAAAAAAAAAAAAAAAAAACAAACAGGGCGGCAGCTTGCAGGTCCTTTTATTAATCTTATTGGCACAATGGCACAACCATAAGTGAAGACTCAGAGCATTGGAACCAGTTATATAGGTTACAATTACCTTGTAAAATGATTATCATTCCTTAGAGAATTTAATTGAATTTTCTTATTGTGAGGGCAAAATTGAGAAGGTATCTGATGACTTAGTTCTTTGATTCTAAGATACTGAAAGACCATATTTTATTTTTTTCCTTTTCATCTAGAGAAATCTGGTTTGGTTTGATCAGTACATTAGAACTGATTTTATTTAGCCTTATTCGATTCAGGCACTGTTGAAGAGATGGACAAAGAGAGGGAGATTTGGGGATCTTAAAGTACTTCTCATTGTGTTTTTTTTTTTTTTTTTTTTTTTTCTCTCTATTTCATGGTATATTTGGACTTATAAGAACAAGACAACCGTGAAGAAAGAGCCTTTCTTTGCCGTTAATATGGTCTTGTATTGTAAAAGTTTGATTTCAATGTGTAGGGTAATGGAAGTATCAAAGAGGTGGTGGCAGAGCTGATGAAGGACATTCAAATGTTTAGGAATAGTTGACATGTTTGGGTTCGGACAAATGGACAGTCATCCTCTGGCAAAGCCTCAATCTCTAGCAACCATTGCTCCTTACTTCTTTATGAACATTAGCTTCGATAGTACACAGTGCACTCTCTTAATCTTGTATATTTTTATTCTAGTGTTGTTTTTGTTCCTTTGTAATTTGTATTATTATATCGTGCCTCAAATCCACTACCAAAATCAATAATGTTTTTTGAACAAAATAGAAATCCACAGAATATTCAAATTACATTTTGTTGTTTAGTGAGAAATTTCTTATTATTTATGTTGATGACGACAAACTTTGCCCCGGCTAACATTTTATTCTCTCATAATTATCTTCCGTTTTGTTTAACATAGTTGAATAATTTTTTGTCTTTCTTTTCTTATTGCTCGCTTTCACACCTACTTTATTTAAACAATTGAGTTGTTGACCTCGCTGAGGGTGTGCATGCTTGCACTTAACTATACCTCTTTGATTCCAAAACGCAATGCCCATTCTTAAATTTAACAAGAAAATTAGTAGAGTAGTACTAGTAATTGTTCATGATTCTTCTTTAAAACATGAAAAGCCCACCACGGAAGTTCTTGTTTTGAATTTTATGGCTCTTTGAGTTAAACGGCACCGCTTTTCTTACTTATTGCCACGACGACGTTTTGTCTTCAGTTACTACTGTTATTTTACGAAGCAACATTATTTTGTCATTGTTGGTCCTTGCCAGATGTCAATGCCTCATTGGCTCCACATTATTTGTAAATTTTGTTAGTTCTATTAGAGTTACAACGGCTAGTTTGTTAGTTATATAAATAGATCTCTGGTTGCAATTGTCATCGAGTGATTTTTTTTCCTCAAATCAAATTTCTGTTGTTTTCTCTCTCTATTTTGCACGCTTTTTTCATTTTACTTTGTTTACCGTGACATTCAATAAGTGAGAACACTGAGAAGGAGAAGAAAATTGCAGGTGAGTTTCAATTCAAGGTTCAGAAACATAAATAGTGGTAGAGTATCATAATTTATTAAGATAGTAGTTGTATATGTGCAGTTATTCTTTGTGATTAGGAAACCTCAATGTGAAAACAATTTCGAGTTATCTTATTGAGATGCAACAGTTTAAGTTGTAATAATGTAACTTTGAGATGCTATCTGTCTTTTATTATAAATTTAAAAGATATTTATACATATGAAGATGAAAAATACATATAACATGAAAATTTTAACTCTAAAGAAATTGAGTTGTAAGACAATTTTCCTTACCAAGTCACAGTCATGACCTAAGTAATGTTGTTTTAACAAGTTGATGAATATTAGCAGGGCCAACCCAAGAAAATTTGGGGCCTAAGATGAAAATTTTATATGGGGCATTTTTATATGTAAACATTAATTTGATGTAAATACAGAAATTAATGAATAATACTAACTAAACTAAGGTTAATTTCATATAGAGGATTGAATATCATAGTTGAACCATAAATTTAAACAAAAAGAACTAAAAAAAATATATTATTTAAAAAAAAAAAAAAAAAACTTACTTTAACTTGGATATATGACTATGCATAGTTAAGAATAGTTGTAATCTAAATTTTAATTTTATATATTCTTTTTAAGAGAAAGAGATAGATATCATTTGGTGTGTGGCTTTGTAGGAGATTAGTTTACAAAAATTAAGGTATCAAACTATTAGAGGAGATTAGTCATCATTGATGATCTATCACATTTGCAGCATCTTTTTTGAAACATTTTAGGGTTTCAATTGGTTTAAATTTCTATTGGTCTCCTATTTTGGAAGTCTTGTTAGAAATGGAAAAAAAAAATACTAAAGATATTACAAAATGTTCACAATATAATATAATAATGACTGTAATTAATGATTTCAACAACTTAATTTATTTGTATTTGAATTACTTTTTTTTTTATTGGTGATATATCAATTAAACCTATAGTAAAATTTGTAATATTTTTAGCATCACTCTTAAAAAAATTATCAATTATTTAAAAAATGTTATATTTTTATAAAATTTTTGGCATTTTAGGAAGGGAGATGAGGCCTTTTTTTAATAGGAAAATTTTTATTTTGTTGTGAGGCTTTACGTAGGCCTTGGGCTAGCCTTGAATATTAGTCACCATTAGGTTAATCTATGTCAGTGTGTCCTATTTTCCTCTTTTCAAAAAGCATGGAAACTGAAAGACTAAAGTCACCATTAGGTTAAACACTAAAGTAAAAAACAAGTAGAAAGTGGACCAAGACTAAACAATGTAAGAGCATTCTCATAAGTTCTTTTATAAAAAAAAAATGTCATTTTGACACACCAAAAGCTTATTTTATTATTTTACCACGTTATTTTACAATTCGCTATATATTAGATCTTCCATTTTAACATTACACTACATTAAAAAAAAAAAAAAAAAAACCCAGCTATATTAAAAAAATAAATAAAAACAAAAACCAAAAACTAAATCAACCACATCCCACCACCACCGGCCATCACCCCCACAGCCCACCACTACCCAAATCAACTGAACCACCACCTGCTACCTACAATTTAGAAAACAAACACAAAACTCATACCACCCCCATAGCCCACCATCACCCACAGCTCACCCATCATATTAGAACCCACCATCACCACCACTACAACCCACCTCTATTGCAAACCAACCACCATAATCAACCCACAACCGCCACAATTACTCACCAATATCAGATCAACCCAAATTGCTGCCAAAAAAAAAAAAAAAACCCCACAACCAGAGAGAGGCAGAGTGAAAGGTGGATAGAGAGGAGAGGGAAGAGGGTGAAATCGACGGCGGCCTCGAGGTGAGATCGGCGAGATCGAGCATGGCTGAGTGAGATCGATGGTGGCTGACGATATTGACTGCGGCTAAGCGAGTCAAACTATGGGCGAGATCGGCGGTGGCGGCTTCAAAGGGTGAGAGAGATTGAGAGGAATCAGTGAGAGGAATAGAGGTAACAGAGAGGGAACCGATGAGAGAGAAGAGAAAAGAATAAAGTGAAGAGAGAGGAGAAAGAAAAGAGAATAAAAAAAATTAAAATTTATACCATTTTTGTCCGTACACTCTCATATTTGTGATACTATTCACTTATGCCAAATATTTTGGCATTTACAACACCTAATGAGAGTAGTTTTTTGGTGTTTGATGTGTCAAATGCCAAATATTTGGCATTTGACACACCTATGATAGTGCTCTAATGTCAAGAATAAACGTAGAAAGCAGATTGAATTTTTAGCAAAAGTTGCTGCATACATTATTGGTCATCCATTTCTTCTAAAAATAATCATGCAGTCCACGTTATAATGATGTCTACTTTGAAGAAAGTAATATCAAACAAAACTTCAAGGCAGGAGTTATATCCTACTTTACTCTTTCCAAGAACGTGGAAAGTGAGCTAGGCTTGAAGACCAACGAAGCAGTTGACCTAGTACCATCTTTACGAAAAATGGGTCATGGTCAACACAAAAATCAAAAGGAGAAAGTGCATAGAATTTAGTTGGCTCCATGAGATAATTTCCCCTGAAATTGGAAGTGGCCCAAAGTAGAACACACTACATGCTTTTAGCAGATAACCATGAAGCTACTACACCTATTGTCCCCATTCCCCAAATAAAAATAAAAATAAAAATAAAAATCCTATGGCCCCTAAAAACTCACTATTATAAAATTTAATATAACCATAGTATACAAACATACATTAAAAAGAATTTAATGACTCCAAAATATGATAGGAGCAGTCTCAACAGAAAATGTTATGTCACTCTTTGCTAATGATGGACCGCTATGACAAAATACACTAACAAGCATTCCACAGTAGAAGATGCAAATTAATTAGCATTCCACACTTACAAGCATAGAACCAATTGTTTCAATTGCGGGACTTCGGAGTTAATTCCAGCAATCATTGTTCTTGTTTAATTGATAGTACAGCTAATTAGTAAGGGGTTGTGTCATTTGTTTAATGCCTGGTCCACCAAACCAAAGTGACCAACTTAGTAAACATATTGTCAAGCATGTAATCGCATAAAAGCATTATGAAAAGAGTCTAATTGTTCAACAGTTTGATTTTTTATAATTTCGCCTTCACAAATCTCAATATATATAAGTTTCACAGTCTGATAATATTTTGATTTTCATTTTAGTGATTTTTAGAGATTTTATGTTATGAAAATTATGAAAAGTGTATTCTATATATATGTATATATATATATATAGAGAGAGTTAAAGCCAAAGCTTAAAGAAAGTTCAATTAGATTTTAAATTGGAGTCCAATTTTGCACTATGTGTTCCATCTAACTTTTAAATTTTTGTATCTAGTAAATTATTAGGTGCAAAAATAGAATAGTCTAAATCCAATTATATTATAAATTGGATTTCAATTGGAATAAAATTTTCGTGTCTTATCTAATTTTGTAATTTTTGTGGCAAGTAAATTATTGAGTGTAAAATTGAAAAGTCCAAATCCAATTAGATTTTAAATCATATATGTGCGTGTGTAATTGTTATTATTTTTAAATGTACCCAATACATATACATGAGATTATACACTAGTAAAGTTATAATTTTGATACATTTTTATGATCAGTGGAGTAAGAGCCGGGCAATCAAAGAAAATGATCAGTGAAGTAAGTGCCGGGCAATCAAAGAAAGCTCATGTGACACGTTTTAGTCCACCCTAATTGACAGATTTGAAGAAACCAAAATTCAAAGTCAAGAGTAAATGCATTCAAAGATTAATAACTAGTCCGTGTAGTAGGGATAAAAGAAAAGGTGTTGGAATCATCTTTGAGAGCATTGCCTAAGCACAAAAACAGTCAGTCTGTATTCAAAAGGTTTTAGAGCTTTACAACAGCCAATAGCTGCAATTCTCCAAATCCGTAATTTATTACTTTTCTTGCACACGTCCATGTCTTATATTTTTCTCTCCTTGTAATAAAATATCCACAACAAATTGTTTTTCCTCTTCTCTAATTTATTTTCTTTCTAATTTTTTCTTCAGTTTTAAAATTTTAATGGCATATACCTATTGTATGAATTGTGCAATACTTTTGAAACAGATGGTGGGGTTGAGGCCTGAGGGTCTGTGTTGGGTTTATGTGGCCTTTGGTCTGTGGGTCAGTGAGTTTTGTGATTTGGACTTGATGGTGGGGTTGGCACTTAGGAATCAAAATCTTGTGTTTAATTAGTTCCGTTACGAATATAAATGAAAAAGGAAAAACCCAAATACCCAATGAATATTCATCCCACCACCACCACTGAAAGATTTTGATTCGTTGAAATCCAAACATGAATATGTCTCACTCTCACATGTTTGAAAAAATGGGTCAAGGTCAACACAAAAATCAATATATTTACCAGTACTTCACCATAGAAGATACAGATTAGTACTGCCCTCTAAAAAATGACCACTACTCTAAAAGAAGACAAGTAAAGCACTGGGGGTATGTCTGTAAATAAACCAAGCTGTTTGGGAGCTTGTTTATGTTCATTTGTTCAGTAAACAGGCTAAGCTCAAACCCAACTTTAGGCTCAATTATTAAACAGGTCAAGTTCAAACATAATAATGTGTTTGTGAATAGGGCTTGAATTTTTTTTTTTTTTGAGAAAGAAGGTAAGTCAATTTTATTAAGGCAACTCAGACTGGAAAATATCATCCAAATCTGGTGGTAGTTCTTCTAACCACACATCAGTATCAGCAGTTAAAACTGCTTTTCTTGCAAGGGAGTTGGCTAAATTATTGCCCCCCCTACTAACATGACAGAAGCTACAAGTTTGCATACAAAGACTTGCTATTTTAATATCTTCTATAATGTGGCCCCACTGAGTCCTACTCTGTTTAGAACTATTGATGGCTGTGATAACCTTTAATGAGTCACCTTCCACTATCACTTGTGAAAGACTTATCTCCTGAGCCAAAATGATAGCACGCCGGGCAGCCATAGCTTCAACCGAATCTACAGAACTGGGAAGTGGAATATTTTGGCTAAGAGCAGCAATGACCATTCCATCCGCATCCCTCACCACCACCCCCAGGCCTGCTCTTCCAGAACTTTCAAAGATGGACCCATCGAAATTGATCTTGTAAATCCCGGCAGCAGGTGGCATCCATTTCTCCCTTATGCGCATCACACGAGAACGAGATGGTCGCTCCGCAACATCCCAAAATTCCTGTAATAATTCACGAGCTCGCTGCACCGTCTCCCCAACATCCCAAACAGTCTGCTTCTCCCTTAGTTTATTCCGTCTATATGTATACATGTTTAAAAATATATTTATATAGACTTGAAATTAGGTTATATAAGTTGGCAAAATAGTTCATATGATATAAAATTATTATTTGTAGTTTATTCACAATATAAACAATCCATTTGTAATAATAATAATAAAAATCATAGATTTGTGAAGGGTAAAACATTTTAGTCATGATTTTACTATAAATAAGAAAAAAAATAAGTTAATCAAGTAGCTCATGAGTCATGAGTAAGCTCAGCTTGTGTTCAAAATAAAATTTAATAAACAAGCCTTAACTTTTAATACTTTGTTTTGCCCAGCTCGTTTACGACCTAAGAAAGCTAAGCTTAGGCCAAGTTTAGCACTTAGATAATAGAACCAATTGTTTCAATTGCAGGATTTTAGAGTTAATTCCAGCAATTTCAGCATATAAAGAGCCATATGTTTAAATTTTGTCACATCTAAAAGAAAAAAAAAAAAAAAAAAAAGAATTATCTGAAAATGAGATGAATTTTCCCCCCTTTATAATGTGCGTACAAACAACCATTGCATAGGCTAATCACATCATAATGGCATATCAAAAAGATAAAGAAATCATGCACAATGGATATCACATCATAACAGTATCTGAATTCTGAACATATAGAATGAAAGCAATATGATTCTATGAATAGAACTTAAACTGGTCAAAAACCACAATAGATAGGACACTGCCTAAGAATAAAAAAAAGAAAGAAAAAAGAATATATATATATATATATATATATATAAAAGTTTACAATTTCTTCTAGTATCAGATATCCGGTGGCATTGTTTCAAGAAGTTTTAGAGCTTTATAATACTTGTGACTCACCAAATCCTAAGTTCTCACTTTTCTTGAATCCATCTCTTTTATTTATTTTCCTTCTAATTTTTTGTTCAATTTTAATTGAATGTACTTTGTTATCTAATAAATTGTGGTTCACGGTTTATCAGAATATTTTCAATGGCTTCTATGGGCATTGAAAGAGCCTCATCATCTTCTTCTTTCACACCTTGTTGGACATATGATGTATTCCTCAGTTTTAGAGGTGAGGATACACGCAATGGTTTTACAGACCATTTATATTTTGCTTTGAAACAAAAAGGCATTTTTACCTTTAGAGATGATGAAAAACTTGAGAGAGGAAAATCAATTTCACCAAAGCTCTTGAAAGCAATTGAAGAATCGAGATTTGCTATTGTCATTCTCTCAAGAAACTATGCATCTTCAATATGGTGCCTAGATGAACTTGCAAAGATTATTAAATGCATGAAAGAAACTGGAATGACAATTCTACCTATTTTTTATAAAGTGAATCCATCAAATGTACGAAAGCAGATAGGAACTTTTGCAAAAGTTTTTGTTAAACACAAAAAGAAGGTGCAGAAATGGAGAGCTACCTTGAGAGAAATGGCCAATCTCTCAGGGTGGCATTTGCAGGATAGGTAATTTAATTTAACATATATTTTTTTTTGTTTTAGATTGAAGAAGAGATTTGAAATCGAATCATACTTAATTCCATTTAAAGTAGTGTAGGAATTAATGATATTTACAAAAAATAATTTGTCAAAATAAAATTTTATTGAAAAAAGAGCTTCAAATCAATTTGTTTGCTAGCTTGTAACTTATTTTATAAGTACTTTTGCATTTAATGATAAACTTAATTAGATACATATTAGAGGTTCCTATCTATTTTAATAATATTACTTTCTAGAATTGATAACATTTGCTAGAGATGTAAATTATTCATTATTAATTGTCCTATTTTAGTTTAAAAGAACAGGTAGTTTGCTGAATTATTTATATACTTAATTACTATGTCACAACGTAATTTTTGTTATTGTCATGTAACTATTTATAGTTTTCATGTAAGTTACGAAAGTTGAGTTATTATGAAGAGGTAATGAAAGGTAAAGATAATTTTTAGAATATAGTAAAAAATTTCATAGAAATTTATAATTAAATTAATGATAGTTTTTTTTAATAGATATGATAGGGTTTTTATTTATTTATTTATTTTATTTTTTTTAGAAAACTTTAAATGGTTAAAATGAGTGGAACTAGCTAGTTTTTACTGGGCTTCAAGTAGAATTAGTGGAAGTGATCATTTTATGGCTTGACATAGTTCTGAATAGGTTAGAAATAATTTAGGTGATTCACACAAAATTAGAGTATGTGAAATCTAATTGTTATGATATTTGGTACAAACTTAAAGTGTAATTAGAATCTAATTAGCTTCTAACCTCATTCATATGCATGGATTTAAAAATAAACATAATTAGATGCATATTTAAATTCTTACACAAGTTTAATATTATTAATGGTCATTCCTATATTTTGTCAACTCTTAAAAAATCCTTGTAACAATTTTATTTGGTAAAACTGGCAAATTGTTCATTCTTGTTTATTTTATTTTATAAAATAAAAAATGAAAAAAAATTGTTACTTCTTAACTTAATTTTTTTTTTATTGTGATTAAATTTTGTTTTTCAAGTGTTCATTTTTAAAATAATATATGAATAACCCAGTTTTAGAGCATCATGTACTTTTTCATTAAAATTCATAGTTCGACCAATAATAAGTTTTTTGTTTTTAAAAGAAAATCCGGATTAGTTTAAAAAGATCAGAAGTGGTTTCATATGGGATCTACGTAAATGGGGTTAGAAATAGTTTTAGGTGGACTTAAAATAGTTTTGAATAGGTTGTAAGTATTATACATTCAAAATTTTACATATACATATAATAAACTTTTACTATGATTTTTTTTGTAAGTTTATATTTATGAAAATACATGTAAAGAAATTTTATACAAAATGAGAGATTGAATGACACAAGGCACAAATTGAAACCCCTTTAAAATATAGAGAAACTTGGCATTAAATTAGCGGGCAATTAAAAGGAAACTTGGCATCAAATTAGTGGACAATTAAACAAAATTGGAGTTCATTTAGAATCTAATTTCGATTCGTAATTGATTTTTGAAATAATTTGCACATTAATTTAATATATATGATGATTTGGATTTGGCAAAAATGCAAAACTAACCCTTTAACTTTCACTTTTTTTCATTTCAGTCCTCTAACTTTCTGTTTTGTCAATTCAGTCCTTTAACTTTCAATTTTTGTCAATTCAAGGTTCCGTTACAAATCTGTTACTACTGCCGTTACCCACACCAAAACGACGCCGTTTTGCATGTGTTTTTTTTTTTTCCTTTTCAAAAAAAAAAAAAAAAAAAACACCTCTGATTAATTTACCTTCACCTCTTTCAGCGCACTTGCTAATTAATCACTTTCTGTTGTATTCTATTCTCAACCAAACTTAACTTTCAGTCTCCAACTATGGCAGCTGATGCACTACTTACTGATCTCTTTAAGCAGTTGGCTTCAATCTCTGTTCAGCTGGCTAAACAAGAGATCAAGTTGCTTGTTGGCGTTGATGAAGAAGTCCAAAAGCTTCAAGACAGGCTCAGATTCATCAAGGCAACGATGGATGATGCCGATAAAAGACATGCAAAGAAGTTGGATACTGAGAAGCTTTGCTTAGAGCTTAGAGCAGCTCCAAGACAAATACTACGAGATGGATGACGTTTTAGACACATGGAGCACTGCAAGGATCAAAGCAGAGATAAAGAAAGAAGAAGGAAAACCAGTTGATATTTACCGCTCCAGCTGATATTAGTTTTTTTTTTTTTTTTTTTTTTAATTCCAAAAAAAAAAAAAAAAAAAAAAAGCCACATGCAAAACGGCGTCATTTTGGTGTGGGTAACGGTAGCTGTAACAGATTTGTAACGGAACCTTAAATTGACAAAAATTGAAAGTTAGAGGACTGAATTGACAAAACTGAAAGTTAGAGGACTGGAATGAAAAAATGTGAAAGTTAGAGAGTCAATTTTGCATTTTTGCCTTTGGATTTTTATTGAACTTCCACTCCAATATATTATGAAAAATGTTATGTCCACAATATTTTCACAACAAATCTTAAGTGATAGGTTGTTATTAGCTATTATGAGTGGGCAAAAAAGTAATTTAAGTCGTGAATTCAAATTAGAAGTTTAGAACCAATAACAACTTACCACTCATGATTTATTGTAAAAGTGTTGTGAAAATATTGTGGATGTAGTATTCTCACATATTATACACATAACTACATTTATAGCAGGGAGGGGCTTAATGATAGTTGTAATAATAATAAGGCAAATAGGTGATTAATCCTATTTGACATATTTCTTTCTTAAATAATTAAAAAATACTCTTCCTTATCTTTAACCTTGTTTTGAACCATGAGCATACCTACATACATGTTCATGATTCTTTCTATTTTGTCTTAAGCCAATTAACTTATAAGTTTCTACTCACTTAACATAATAAAACATTGGATTTCTACTTCTTTTCTTTTCGGACCTTTTTTTGTGGTTTGAACTCAAAACATACTGTTCTTTGTTAATTGCAGGCCAGAATAAAAAATTATCCATAACATTGTGGGAGAGCTGTGGCATAAATTGACTTATGCATACTCAAAAGATATCAAAGACCAAGTAGGAATAATTTCTCGAGCGGAGAAATTGAAGTCATGTTTGACTATGGGATTAAATGATGTTCGTACTATAGGGGTTTGGGGAATGGGGGGAATTGGTAAAACAACTCTTGCTAGAGTTGTTTTTCATATGGTTTCTAATAAATTTGAAGGTTGTTGTTTTCTTGCTAATGTTAGGGAAGTTATGAAAAAGAGGGTTTAGTGCAATTACAAGAAAAATTTATTCTTCAAATTTTCAATGAAACTATGAGTATACAAGATGTTTGTCATGGAGTTTCAGTTATCGAGAATAGGTTACGTCATAAAAGAATTCTTCTTGTTCTTGATGATGTAAATCAATTAGACCAAATAAATAAGTTAGCTGAGAAGTGTATTTGGTTTGGTTCAGGTAGTAGAGTTATCATAACAACAAGGGATAGACATTTACTACAAATACTTGAAGTAGATGAAATATTTGACGTTGAAGGATTGAATTATAATGAAGCTCTTCATCTTTTGAGTTTGAAAGCTTTTAAAAAAGTCCATCCTCCCAAGGATTATATAGAGGTATCCAAAGATATTGTGTATTATGCTAATGGTCTTCCTTTAGCTATTGAGATTTTGGGTTCTTTTTTGTTCAGTAGAAGTATTGATAAATGGAAAAGTACATTAAATAAGCTTAAATAATTTCCTAATAATGAAATTCTTGAAGTACTTAAAATAAGTTTTGATGGACTAGATGAGGCAGAGAAGGAAATATTCCTACACATTGCGTGTTTCTTTAATCATAAGATCAAAAATGATGTAGTAAAAATACTAGCTTATCTTCACCTTTCCCCTAATGTTGGAATGGAGGTTCTTGTTGAGAAATCTCTCATAAAAGTTCGTGGCAATAGATTGTGGATGCATGATTTACTACAACAAATGGGTAGGGATATAGTTTATCAAGAGTGCTCTAAGGAACCTGGAAAGCGTAGCAGACTATGGTCATTTCGGGATATTAACAATGTACTCACAAATAATAAGGTAAGAGGTTACTTTCAAAACTTGAGTGTATACTCTTTTATATTATTTAACAAAGTCTAATATAGAGTAAGTTTGGTCATTCTACATTTTGCAACTCACTAATCCCCTTTGTTTGTGCAGACAAAAACTACAATAAAGGGTATGAGAGAAACTAAGCATATATCTTATCATATTATTCAGCATATCTTTTTTTTAAAGAATAATGGAGTTTAAATTATAATAGTCTAGTAATAATACATTTTATACAAATCTCTCTTATTCTTATTATTAGGGAACAGAGGTAGTTCAATGCATAGTACTAGAATTTTATGTACCAGAAAAGGTAGATTGGAATCCCGAAGCCTTTGCAAAGCTGCAATATCTAAAATTGCTCAAAATTTGTGGCGTTCATCTTATGAATGATCTTAAACATCTTCCCAATAGCTTAAGATTTCTTGATTGGAAAGGGTACCCTTTGAAATCATTGCCATCAAGTTTCCAATCAAATGAGCTTGTTGAACTTTGCATGTGTTGTAGCTACATTGAATGACTTTGGAAAGGAACAAAGGTAATTTAGGTACCCTTATACAATTTTTTATTTATTAAGTTTGTTTGTTGAAGACTTGAAGCTAATGTTCTTACACTTTTCTTTTTGGTTGCCTTTCAACAAAGTTTTGAGATGTTGAAATTTATCAAGCTGACAAAATCTCAAAAACTTATTGAAACCCCAAACATCATTAAAGTCCCAAATCTTATGACATTGGTTCTTAAAGATTGTATAAATTTACGTACAATTCACCCATCGATTGGAATTCATAAAATGCTTACTATTCTTAATTTAGAAGGATGCAAGAACCTCACAAGCCTTCCAAGCAAGTTTGAAATGGATTGTCTTACTTATCTTAATCTTTCCAAATGCTCAAAAATAAAACAAATTCCAAAATTTGGGAGAAACATGAAACGTGTACACACACTTCTCTTGGGTGGTACTGCAATTACAAAACTACCCACATCAATTGAGCATTTGACTAATCTTGATTCATTGAGTTTATGGGATTGCAAAAATCTTGTGTGTTTACCTAGTACCATTCGTAATTTGAAGTTGGTTAGATTAGTCGATCTTTACAAATGCTCAAAACTAAATAGACTGCCAGAGAACCTAGGGAATGCCGAAAGTCTAGAGCGGTTGTACGTGACTCGTGAGCAAAACTGCTATAAGAAAGGTCCCTTATTCCATTGGTCTCTTATGGCCTGTTTGGATGTTTAAAAAAGGAGGGGGAGTAGAGTAGAGAGAGGGAGAGTAATCTAATTACATTATTTGGAAGTTTTTTAAGGAAGGAGGGGGAGGGGGTTGGAGGAGTTTGGAGGGGTTTCAACTCCCTCTAACCCCCCATTTTTAATTCCCCCAAATTGGAGAGATTTGGAGGGGGAGTAGAGTACATAAACTATTGACCAAGTAAATTACCTAATTTACCCTTATTATATTAACAAAATTACACAAGGAAAATGGCTAATTACTCCCTTCCCCCTTACTAATTTTAAAAACATCCAAACAAGGTGAAGGGGAATCATTCTCCTCTACTCTCTTCCCCACTACTCCCCTCCCCTCTACTCCCCTCTACTCCCCTTCCTCTCTAAACTTCCAAACAAGCCATTAAAGAATCTTAAAACATTGGCTTTCAATGAATGTAAGGGGTTATCATCATCATCATCTAATAAATTGTGGAATGAGCTCCTCCCTTTTTATTCAATGCCAAGAAGTCCTGATCCCATGGACTTGCTATTCTCTTCTTTATCAGGTGCGTGTTCTTTGACTGGCTTGAACTTAAGCGATTGCAATCTGAAGGAAATATCTAATGATATTGGTTCCTTATTCTCTTTAAAACTTTTGGATCTAAGTGGAAATGATTTTGTTTGCCTTCCAGAAAGCATCATTCAACTTTCGAAATTGAAATGGGTGGTGTTGGATAATTGCACAAGTCTTCGATCGTTGCCAAAGCTCCCATTGAATATTGAATCCATTTATGCCGAAGGTTGTATTTCACTGGAAATGTTACCAGATCAATTAAAATCAAGAGATTCATTGGAACCATCTCTCTCTCTTCGCAATTGCTTTAAATTGGCTGACAATCAAAGCTGCATAGACTGGTTTATCTCAGGGATAAAAAAATCCCTTAAGATCTCTCTCTCTCCCACTGAGAAATATGAGATTGTTATTCCAGGAAGTGAAATGCCAGAGTGGTTTACGAACCAAAGCATGGGGGCTGAAGTGAATATAAAACAACCTGCTCATTTGTATAATGAGTGGATAAGAATTGTTGTTTGCATTGTGTTTTGTTCACATGATGTTGATCACCAAATCAGTTGCTTAATTTCCCTGTACTGTTCATTGACAGCCAATGGAAAAAGAATGTCTCCTGCACTAGGCAGTAGCTTAATTCCTAAGGTTTTACCAGATCACCTTTGGCTACTCTATGTAACTCCTTAATTCTTCGACGAGAAATCAAATAAATTATTGTCTGAAGGTGATGCGAATGGATTTACTTAGATTGGAATAAAAATTGAAACCGAAGGTCCAGGTGAGGAGGTAAAAAAATGCGGGTTCCGTATGATATACAATATGGACATAGAAGATCTCGACCGAACAATGGCCCAGCATAGCAACAGCAGCATCTCTCCTTATGAGAGCTTGGCTATGATAGTGGAATGTGACAAAGCCAAACGAAGTTGTGATGATTATGATGGGGCTGGACTCAGTGGAGAAGGAAGCTCTAATAACATATCAAACCCAAAAAGGATTAAAAGGCAAACAAAAACCCATGGTAACTCTGATTGTGTGGAGTTAAGTGAGTACAAGGACTGTGATGAGGAGTTAAGCAATTGGGACTAATCTAATGAAAGTAACCTGGATGGTTAATCAACTTTTTCCTCCAGTAAGTCACTATCTTTCCTCTTAATTTAAGTTCTGTTGGTTTCTGCATTTTCTTTTTGTTAATGTGATCATTTATTAATGCTTTTGTTGGTGTTTTAAAAACAGAAGATATAATGTGATCAAAAGCAAGTAAACATCAAAACTGGAAGCTTTTGCTGCCAATGTACCAGTTTCTTGTTCAATCTCATGTTGTTTTTTTCTATTTAAGATTTAGCTTCTCACTCCATCAAATTTTCATTGAGTGTAGAATCTCCACAATGTGAAACACACACATTGAATCAAATTAATGTAGAGAGTAGAGAGGAAAGAGATGCAGAGAAATGTGACAGTGAGGACTTGTAAGAGTCCCCTCTCCTTTGCTCAGTAACACTGACACTAACTTTACTAGCTGTTTACCGGACTCTATCCTCTGCTACATCCTCTCAATTCTACCAACCTGAGCTGCTATATCAAAATCTTAGCTCTGTGGATTTAATGTCCAGAATCTGGACTCTTTGCCATGCGCTGTCCTTATGTAGAAGTCCTTGAGCACAAGCTCATTTTGTTTGCATCACAGGTAGTTCAAAATGAATTAACAAGAATCGTATGAATTTATGATTGCAATTGAGGACAAATCTCAGAAAGTTGATAATGCCACTAATTGTAATCAATAGATTAGGTGAAGATGGAAGAGGCAAGGACCATGAATTTAAGATTGCCATTGATGATTGAACACAAAGTTGAAAAAGTTAATGTGAATAATAGATAGTATTGATTCCATTGAATAGTAAGTATTACTTAATGGCCTTAGCCGTGGGCTGCCATTATTTTGCAATTTTACGAATATCTTACACCTTATCATCCCATGTGATCCTTGTGCAGAGGCATGGGGGAAACCTTAATAGTATTTGAATCTCATCTTAAAAAACATCTTTTTCCTTTGCATTTTGTTTGTTAGATTTTTTTTTTCTTTTGTTTGCCACTGTTCTTTTTTTTTTTTCCCCAGACATTCAGGAGCTCAACAGAATATACATAATGTCAAGTTCGGATGCAAAGGGTACTATAGCCAATCACATGCATTGCCTCCATCTGTAATATAATTACCATATTGATCTGTGATATTAATACTTTAAAACTAATTTTATAATTGCTCTTTAATTATGGAAGTTTTTGACAGATGACTATTGTTCTTTGGTTTTTTGATGTTCTTGAAATTTTCTAGGCCCATTTCAGATCATGACCAAGGCAAACCATTCATGCCTATTTCACATGTTCATCTTTATGGTATGTTCTTGTTTTTGATCTGTCCATTACAACTAATTTCATTCAGCCTTACTTGATTCAGGCATGGATGAAGAGAAATCAGGGCGATTTAGAGAACTTTATGTACTTCTTGTTGTCTTTTTTCTCTATCTTATGGTCTATTTGGTCTTATAGGAACAAGGCAAGCGTGAAGAAAGAGCCTTTCTCTACCACTAATGTGGCCATGTATTTTATAAGTTTGATTTTAATGTACAGGGTAATTATCAGTTCAAAAATCAAAGAAAAGCCTTGATAACAGTAGAATAAACAAATCCTGTCCTTTAGAGAGGATTTCAACTGCAACCAATCTTGTCGGAGGAGAGCTGCAAGGGTAGGGAATGGAAATAGTGGGGATCCAATTTCTTTTTTAAAAATAGAGAATGTTCATGTCCATGGCTGGTTGTGATAAGTCAAGTGAGTGATTAGTGACTTGAGATTTTTTCATTGGAAGGAATTTTGTGAAAGTGACCTGGAAGGTTGATCAAATATTTTCTCTAGATCACCCATAAGTCACCATCCTTCTTCTTAATTTGAGTTTTGTTGGTTGATGCGTCATCGCTTTTCCTTTCCTTTGGCATAAACTTGTACTTTATTGGCACTAATTCAAACTCTCATCCAGTTTGTTTCCTTAATCAAAAAACACAAAGCAATACTCCTAGCTAATTTAATATGCATATAATGAATCATGAGGATTCGTTCAATTGGTAAAAGAATCATCCCTGTTTTTTTTTCCCAGACATTTAAGAGTTTAATAGGTTACGTCATATATGTGTATCCGATGTCAAGTTTTGATGGAAATGGGTGCTGCCACATGTAAGTGCCCTGTTATTTTGTAATATATATGGTTAAAAGTCCTTTTATGCAGAATTATATCGGTTTATACCATATGACTTTTGTGCTATGGCCTCTCAATGTTCTTGAATTTTGGTCTAGTGTGTATGTGTGTGTGTCAATATTTTCCAATAAAATGAAAAAAAAAAAAAAAAAAAAGAGTATTTTAAGATTCCATTAAGGAAGTCAAAACGAGCTGCAACAGTTAATAGGTATTTCAAGTTATCTTTACACTTTCACTTGGAAACAGGATCTGGTTAGAGAGCTATACTCTACACAAGTGGCTGTCAAATTTTATCTATCCTTATCTCAAGGTGTGGAGTTACTGATAAGCTGAAATGGCCTCATATAACTCCTAAACATGGTGAGTGAAACTGTATCTTATAAGAATGAGGAAGAGGAAAACTTGGATAATTTATTCCTGGAGTGCAGTCTTTGCTTGGGCTGTATGGTTTTGCTCAGATTAGACCCTTAGAACTTTGTGCATTTATCCTTGCTCTTTGAAGCAGTTGTTGACTTAGTGAACGGAGGACTTACATTTTCATAAGGAGGAATATGTGACATTCTCAAGATTGTCATATCATAACTCTGTTGGCCTTGTGGTATAACCTCAACAAAGTGATGTTTGCGGGTTCAAAACAGGTGCTTATGAAGAGTTAATGCTCAGTAAAGCTTTGTTTTGCAGGTATGCACAAGCCTATCATGCAGATTTGGATCAGAGTAACCGTAGGAGAGTACCGAGGTGAGCGTGCCCAGTTGTGGAGGGATAGCTGATCTTGCTGACAGTTAAGTGATACTGGCAGAGACGGTGCAGATGGAGTGGTTTTGCCTATATAATGTGCTGGCAGGAAAATTTTGAAGGCGCTGCAGTTCTACCATATGCAGCCGAGTGGCAGCTAGATGCCTAGGTGTTTAGCGAGAAATTATAGAGTCTTCTGGTGGACCATGTCACTTGTCCACCATTCCACTAAAAAACTTCCACTTGTTTAAAATTGCTAAGTCAGTAATTAATTTCTGTTTAAAAAAATTTCCTAACTAACAATTTTAGACAAGTGGCAGTTTTTTAGTGGAATGGTAGACTACATCACTTGTCCACCATGTGGATCTTATAATTTCTCGTGTTTAGCTTTGCATCATTCATCTCTTATGAGTAATGTTAAAGAAATTTCCAATAGAAAGACTTGGCTCAGATAGGGTGTTGATTGTTGATCATAAAGTGTTTCAATTCAAAAGAATCTAGAAGAAAACTTCCGCAAGCATATTTTATTTTTAACCACAGAAAGGAGTATCCCCCAACTGCATTTCTAATTTGCTATGCATGAAAGAAAGTGTATGAAACAGCATGACATTTCTTCTTCTTTTTTTTTTTCCTTAAAAAAAAAGAAAAAAAGAAAAGAAAAGAAACCTTTAAGTTTTGGTTTAGTGTACTAATGTTAAGGTTTTAAGTTCCCTAACCCAGAGTAATATTAAAGAGTTGCAACACATCAGACAATGGTAGAATATAGGACTTTTTAAACTTGGAAATCTGTACAGCTCTCACATTATTCCCAAATCATCATTTATTTGATAATGAGATACAAATTATAGAGAAAATGAAACATCTAAAAAAATGTTTTCCTTTAAATGTAGAGCTTAATTTTTACCATGTATGTTAGTAGCGAGTTTTAATATAATAATAATAATAATAATAATATAAGACAATACGTAACCAGTTTTTAGGAGAATGCACTTGCATAAAACAGAAATAAAACTTCTTATTTAAAACATGAAAGAAAAATGTTGTATAATTTAAGGATGAACATAAAAAAAATTATAACCCAAATATTGGATACAAAAATATTAACATAACTATTAGAAAATTTCATATACAGAGTGAATTCTAGAATCATGCATATACGAATAAACATTTGGATCACAGTTGGACTAGAGTTATACGAAATAAAAAATTTGAATATACCCATTAATTGATTCTCCAAACAACAAAAAAAAAAAAAATCACTCACTAATCAAAACACCAAAAGAAAAGATATTTGCATTAACAATAAAATAATAACAACAATTTTTAAACAATAAAAATACATAAATCAATCTTTTGACTCAAATGTCATTCAATCTTGAATTCTATATACGAAAAACAATATATAAAATGAAAAGTATTAAAACAAATAAAAGAATAAGATTTAGAGATTTATAGCAAAATGTGTGTGTGTGAGGGAGAGAGAGAGAGATACCTCTAATAGTTGAGTACAAAAACAAAAATGCAATTGTGAAACAAATTTCTCAAAGAACATATTTGTATCTAAAAATATAGAGGGGAATAGGGAAATGAAACTTATTCACTAAAAAAGAGGGGATGAGTAAGATAAAAGGTTGGAGAAGAGGATAAAACATTATACATTTGAATAATTGAAGTAAATTTAATTACTAAAATAATTGTGTGATATAAAAGCAAAAACACTTCCTATCATTAACATCATAAACTAAAAGTTAGGAAAATTATTATATACATTTTATTGTTATATGTGTACAATTTAATTTCATGTGTTGAAAAAGAAAAAAAATAAATTGACTTCTAGGCTTCTTTTCTAATTGTGATGTATTTAATTATGGTTCCAAAATAAGTTTTTAAAAATCTCAAGAGATAATTAGATTACACATATTACTCAATTAAAGTATTTTTTTTTTCAACAAATTACTTTTTTTTTAGAACAAAATACTTGAATAACCTTCGGAAGGGGAAAGGTTAGGAAAATAAATAGGCAAATGACAAATTAGGAATTAATGGTAATAAATAAGAATAAAAATGTGAACTTAAATAGCATAATAAAGAAAAACATTTATTCCATTCAAAATTTTTAATTATATGCCATGTGTCTAGAATTTTGACAAGTGGATTAACATGTACAAATAATTTTTTGACACATGACATTTTTTGTCCATATCATACCAATTAAATATACGAAGTGTCATGTGTCATTGTCATATGCTTTGAAAATGAATAAATGTCATCGTAGCATGCATCTACCAGTTTTAAGATCCAACTTTTATAATTTACTAGTAAGTTGCTCATGCAATACACGGATAATTTTATGATATTTTATGTATGACGGTTTTGGAGAATATTGTACATATATTATAAAGAAAAAGTAAACTAAATTAGAGTAAAGAAACACATACTTCTCAAGGTAAGATTTTTTTTTTTTTTTTTAATCATGAAACCAAAAATAAATGCAAAAGACTAATAGGACCATAAAAATCAACTAATTTGTGTAGAGTTCATAGATTGCTTACCATGAAATGAAAGTATGCTCAACTCTTTCACCGTCTTCCACTCATTGATAGTGTGACATTAAGACATGGTGTGGGCAAATGTATATGTGTCTTATAAATGATTTAAAACCATAGCAGAATATGGCTTTACATTGCGCATTAAATATTCTCTCTACTTATATACCCAAAACAAAAACTATCCAACCAAATTACACAAACCTAAATCATATTTAAGACCCTAATTTCAAAAGAAAAAAGAAAAAAATATGCGTAGGAGTTTCAGCGGCTTGATAGTGGTAGGAGGCTAGTATGATGGAAGTGGCAGCCACTCAAATTCTTCTTTCTCTCTCTTACAAATGCTTTGTCAATCTTAGGTCTTTTATTTTGATAATACTGAAATAGTGCATTTCATTTAAATAATCCACAATATTTTCGTGTCTCTCTATCTCTTCCCATGGCTTTATCTAGTTAGTTATTACTATTAGTTCTTAATTATTTATTTATTTTTTGCTTTTGTTTTTAATACTAAAATGGTGAGTATGCTAAAATACATGAAGAAGAGAGAAAAGTGTGGCGTAAGCTGACAATTAATAAAAGATTAATGAGATAATAGTAAAAATAAGTTAATATAAACTTTTGGGTAACAGTAAAAAAAAAGAACTTAATGAAAAGAGGTAAAAAATGGGTTAAATGCAAAATTAGAACGCCACATAATAGAACTTCATGCACTTTCGCATGAGGTCTTTTGGGTAACAGTAAAAAAAAAAACTTAATGAAAAGAAGTAAAAAATGGGTTAAATGCAAAATTAGAACGCCACATGATAGAACTTCATGCACTTTCGCATGAGGTCTCTGTTTATATATATATATATATATATATATATTAGATGGGTAAGTTTTACAGCTATTGGCAGCAAATAGTGCATCTCAAATTACAAAAAGAAAAGAAGAAAAGAAATATCCTACAAAATATTCTGCGGTGGAGACGCTGTATGATATGTAATATTTATGTCGGGTCACATGGTACAGGCACATGTGAGACGGTTCGTCAATAGAGTTTAATTAGATTATAAACTATGGGTTAGAGTAGCAACAATAACACTAATTATGATCTCCATTACACTTTCGACAATTTGACAGTGGTAGTGAAAGAAAGCAACGAAGACCTGCGTGGTGGTTTCAAAAAATTGACGGTGTTGGTGAAAGAAAGCAACAAAGACCTGCGTGGTGGTTTCAACAATTTGACCGTGGTAATGGAAATTAATAAAGTCAAGCAAACCCATGATGACTATGATGGGGCTGAACCTAGTGAAGAAAGAAGCTCTAATGATGTACCAAACCCAAAAAGGATTAAAAGGATTACAGAATTTATGGACCAGGGTGAGGAGCTCAGTACTTGGACTGTTCTCTCTCAATCTTTTTAAATTGCTCTCTACTCTCAATCCGTGTTTTAATGTTTTTTTATTTTTATTTTCAGGCTTATCAATCGTTATTAAAAACGAAAATCTGCTTTTCACACGAGTCTGTCCAAAACTCTCTTCATAATTAAAGTTTTATCGGTAGCTGCATTATCTTTTTTCCTTTCCTTTGGACACATTAATTTTAACTTCAAAATATAATTTTGCTAGTTGTGCTTTAGCTTCATTATTGGCAATTATTCCAACTCTCGTCTGTTCTATTTCCTTGACCAAGTAACATTGCAGTACACCTAGCTAATTTAATATGCATAGTATTAAATCTTATGGATTGGTAAAATTGGTAAAAGAATCACCCCCATTCTTGAAGCAACTCATTTAATCCAAAAACTTTTTTTTTTTTTTTTGAAAAACATAGTTTTATAAAATAAGAAATGATTAGAGTAATTTTGGATCAGTGATTTGTGTTGGCAGCCCCTTTGATGTAGGATTGTTGGACTTTTTCATGAGGAGAAATTATCACATGGCCCAAAGACAAGAAGACAAGTGCAGTTCATTGTATACTTTTGATTTTCGCTCTAGCTAATAGATTGCAAGGTAAAATCTGCACTCTTGTTGCCTTTTAGTGCCTCGTTTTAAACTTTTTTAAAAAAAAAAAAAAAAATTACAAAAGCAATATATGCATGGCACTGTAAACATTATTTTGCACTTAATTAAATTTGTCGTTACATATTATATATGTGAACTCATGTATAGATCGCAATTAGAATGATTAGTCTAGCTAGACATGGCATCTAACTTCCTTGTTGAAGGTTTCTACAGTTGTGTGCTAACGTTCAACCAAAGAAAATGCTCTTTTTTCTGATAAAGAGACCAGCTGATTTTTCTATTCTTGTTTTTTTTTTTTTTTTTTTTTTTTTTAGAGGATTTCAATTTATAGCGTCTGCTCCATATGGTAACTTTTTATTAATCAGACCAAAACATCAATCGGTTTTTTGTATAAGTGGGGATTGAAATTTTTATTCTAATGTAAGATAACAATCGTAGAAGTTACTAAAATGATTTGTCTTAGCTGTTCGTGGACATTGTTATTGTAATTCTCATAATGCAACAAACTCTACAATCAAGTCACAGTGGTGAATGTTCAAAATTTCAAACATTAGGAGTTTAATTATAACTTACTTTTTTATGAGGAATTAATGTGGGTATGCAAAATTTCCTCATTGACCAAATCATTCAACCGAGTTCTTGATATATCCAAATAACGTCAACATTTGTCATAATTGATTGATCCATGGTTCAACTAAAAAAAGGATCTGCATCAGCGGGAGTTATGTTTTTGCTATTTCGCTTAAGCTGTCATCATAAGGAACCTAAGCTTCTACCTATAAGTAAATAGATTTGTGATAACCAACTAAATAAAAAGCTCTAACGGAAAACAATCTTCAAAGCTAAAAGCATTCAATTTCGATTTATTTGTCACCAAACAATGTTATGAATGACTATATATTGCTAGATTGTTAGACATGCCATGATGGTTCAGTGATTTACAATAATAATTGAATATTGAATAGTAAGTAGTAATAAATGGCCTTAGCTATGTGCTACTTTATTCTGCAATGTAAAGGAAATCATCATTCAACCGTCCTATGGAATGCTTGTGTAGAAGCATATTATTTCAATCCCACTTAAGAGTAACATCCTTTTCTCTAACTTTTGTTACTGGGTTTTTATATATATAAGATTAACGATTTAAAACTCTATTAATATGAAGCGGCCGTTTAATTATATAAGTTTATACCATAAGACTTTTGTTGCCCCTTGATGTACTAGAAAGTTTTTCCACCTTTTTAAAACTTTCGCAAATCAAATTATTGACTAAAAGTTGTCCACACCCATTTCAGATTGTGACCAGCAAAAGCTGAAATGAACCAAATGACCTATCTCTAACTTAATTGGGTTAGACCTTGTTAAAAAGACTCAACAAGAATTAGAATTGAAGGATAGCAGTAGACATTAGAGAAACCTGACCATACAACAAACTTGATTATATATTACCAACAACAACATCTGAGGCAAATTTTTCTTAACAGTAGTCAGACTTGAGAAGGCAAGTAACTATGTAGACAAGGTTGAAAAATGTAGAAGGTAGCCTGCTTAGGTAAGCCCTCCCGTTGTACTTGCTATCATTGTTGTATTATATCTATAAATTAAGTTTTCTCACATTCTTGAATGTATCAAATTTCACAGTGGAATGATGCTACACATTGATAATCATTGTCATTCATTTTTGAAAATTTTAAAATTTTTATATAATATTTGGGGTTTCCCTTAGATAAGTCAAAAGAATCTACATCTTTTAATAGGTATTTAAAGATATCTTTACACTTTGTCTTTGGAAACAGGATTTGGTTAGGGTGCGTTACTCTCTTGAAGTTGCTGCTCAATTTTTAGCCACCCCTATCTGAAGGTGAGAAGCTACTGATAAGCTGATATGGCCTCAATGTAACACGTGGTTCATATAAGGTCATAATTAAGCTATTATTGAAAGTAGGGGGAATTCAGGTAATGAATTCTCAAGGGAAAGTCATAGCTCTTAGATGGAGACATCTGTGGGGATTGAAGCTTCCTTTGAAGTTAATAATTTTTGTGCAGAAGTTTTGGCATGAAGACTCATTAACACATAATAGTGAAATGAAACATAGTGAGTGATAGTAAGTGTGTGTTATGCAATCAAAAAGAGGAAAACTAGGATTATTTATTCCTGAAGTGCACTCTTGCTTGGGCTGTATTATTTGGATTAGATTTGAGCGTTAGAACTAAATTCATTTCTCCTTGCTCTTTGAAGCAGTGATTGGCTCAATGGATAGAGGATCCAAAATTTTAAAAACAGGAATATTTGGTGTTCTCTAGGTTGATGTTTAAGGGTGCAAAACAATCTGCTTAAGAAGTTCTAATGCTTTGCTTTGCAGGTATGCACAAGTCTTTAATGCACAACAGCAAGATCAGAGTAACTGCAAGAAAGTACCAAGGCAAAAGTGTCCAGGTGTGGCTAACTATTGTGGGACACTAGCAGAGATGGAGGGTGGTTTGGTTGTGTAACCAAATCCAGCGCTGGCAGTCTGTTGTTGTTCTTCCATATGCAACCAAATGGCATGCAGCTAGATCAGATGCTTGGCTATACAGCTTGGCTTTTGCAGACTTGTTTCGATAATTTGAGAAAGGTTCCTTGGCAACTTGCTATGCTGATTGAAGACCTCAAGGGCATAAAATTAAGAGAACACTAGTGGTTATATATGTTGTGCATAAGAGTCACTGTAGATGTTGGGCCCCTGGCTACTCTTGCTTCAAAGTCTTATAAACATTATTGGACTCTACTACTAGCCAACTCTTCTGACATTATTGTATCAGAAAACCAAGCCTAAAAAGAAGAAGAAGAAGTTATCTTTACACCTTTTATGGACTAATTTATGCCTTTGGCACATGTCTGCATGCAATCATTAGAAGCAACAAATCCTTTTCCTCTGCAATTTATTAGTAAGATTTTTCTTTCCTTTCTTTTTTTTCCTCTCGTCATCTTCTTTTCAGACATTTAGGAGTTTAGTAGAATATATATAATGTCAAGTTTGAAGGGAAATGGGTGCTATCACTTGATTTTCTCATCAGCCTGTAACATTAATAGCATTGCTCTTTAATTATGCATGTTTTTACTATATGACTCTGGTGCTTTTGACATGCTTTTAAGGCGTCTTTCTAACACTGATTTATTTGGTTTAAAAAGTATATTGGCTGTTGCATGCTTGGAATTGTAGAAACCAAGCGGGCAGGTCTGTTGTTGATCTTATTGACACAAGTTTAAGTGAGGACATTGAGCTTTGGAACCAGTTATGTAGGTTATAATTACCTTCTAAACTACTAAACTAATCAGACTTCATTAGCAGTACAAACTAATCAGACATTGCTACTAAACTACCAAACTACTAAACTTGGCTTTAACTACCACCCAGCTATACTTAACAATCAAATACACAGTCAAGACTCCAATTTGATCAAATTTTTCTTTCTAACTTGCTATGCATGAAAGGAAAATGTTTCAAATTGCATGACCTGCCATGGTCTATCACTTGAAACTCTAGTGTAGTACAGTTGTACCTAGAAAAAAAAGTGGCTTCAAAAAATAGCGCATGAGCAAATATGCTAAAAAGATGAAAGCTAAAAGCAGATCCAACACGCACTCAGCCAGTCAGCCATTGTATTATAGACTATAGTTCTCATTAACTAGTAGAATAGATTTGTTCTTTCTTTTCTGTTTATCAGTTTTCTCTGATGGGAAGAAGTTCTCATCCTCTACTAATAATTTGGTTTGTTGTGGTAATACTAAGGTTTTAAGTTCCTTAATTCAGAGCCATACTCATATCACAGAGTTACAACACATTGCCAACTGGTAAGAGCTCACATTCCCAAATGATCCTTAAACAAAAACATTAACAACCTCTCATATAACACATAACTCAAATCTATAAGAACACAATTAAGAACAACCAGGAATCTCCCAACACTGCAGAAGGGTATACTACTAATGACAAAGACATGAAATTTAAACAACCAATAGCAAGTAATCAAGAAACTAATAAATGGGTTATCAAAGATACAAAATTTAAAGCAAGAAATCAAGAATTCTCTGAACAGCAAAAAAAAAAAAAAACCCCACAAAATAGAGACCTAGTAGTTACCTCGACAAGGGAATCATCAATCGTTATCGTCTTGGAACTCTTCTGTGGCTTCCTCTTTGCCCCTCCATAGCGCCGATGACATCAACTTCTTCTTCGCTGTTGTCATTTTCATTCAATTGCTGTTATAGAAAGAGTTATCACCGTGAGAATTGTTTGGTAAACCTATTGTTAACCTTCTATCACATAAGCTTTATGAAAAGGACATAATAGATTGAAGTGGACTGAATAGGATCAAAGTAGATAGAATAGACCAAACGGTGCCGAATAGAATCGAAGTGGACCGACGAGAATAGAATAGACCAAATAAGACCAATATGGACCGAATGGGACTGAATTTTACTAAATAAGACCGAATGGACCTAACTAGACCCAATAGGACTGAATAATTCGGAAGTGAGTTTAATTGGTCAATAGTTTGATTAGCTCAAATGTAGGCTTAAAAAGTCTCTATATAATTTAAAAGTCCTGATATTTGAAATATCCTAAATTTGAACGAGCAAATATTTTGTTTTTGATTTTAGGGTTAAATACATAGTTGGTCTTTAAACTTTATAGCCTATAAAAAAGTTTAGTCTATAAAATATAAAATGATTCCTTTTAGTAAAATGATATGACCAAACTAAAACCAAAGCGTGCACATGATTGGCTTAGGTTTGAGAAACCTTTTATTCTATATTGACCTCATTAAGTCCAAAAATTTCTCACCCAAGCTAACATAACCCAAAATAGCTCTAAAAGTCAACTCAACCCAACCTGCAAGGGTCAGATTGGAGCCATTTGGTAAGGTCTAATAAAAAAAATATCATTAAATCATTTAAATTCAGTATTGAAAAAATTTACAATTTAGCTTGATATTTGAATTATATTAAAAAACTATCAAAATATTAAAATAAATAAAACCATTAAATTCTCTAAATCTAAAATGAATCAAGTTAACAAATTTAAAATACATAAAATTTTTAAAATTATTAAAAAAGAGTGGTGTTATTTGAGTTGAAATGCTAATCCGATACAGACTCAAGCCAAGCTTGGGGGAAAAATTTTTAATTTAAAAAAGATAATAATCAACTAGACCCAAAGGCCAAAGTCATAATTTTGATATATAATTTTACGAGTGGTGTCAGTAGAAAGAAATTATTTAAGCAAAGCTGAACATGACAATTATCCAACAAGTGGACTAGGTGAAAAAATGTGGGTTGCGAAGGACATTGTCTGAGAGAAGCGGCGGAAGGTTACGAAGCGAAGAGAACCCGTGAAAACTATGATGGGGCTGGAAGCTCTAATGACAAACCTCACCCAAAAAGGATTGCAAGACTCCTAGAAATTATGGCCCACGGTAACTCTGACTGTGAGGAGTCAAGTGAGTACAAAGACTGTAGTGAAGACTGAAGTGCTAAGTGAAAGTGACCTTGAAGGTTAATAAGCTTTTTTCCCTGTAAGTCACTGTCTTTCTTCTTAATTCAAGCTCTGTTCGTTGCTACAATATCTTTTTCTTGCGTAAAAATATTCATGGATTGCCCACCATATGTTTGATTAGAGTTTTTAACGAGACTCCTAGAAATTTGACTAAGACAAACAAAAGATTGCAACAAAAAGCTTCTTGTCATTGTTTATAAAGCGGAAGCAAAATGAGTGCAGAGAAGAGAGAATTAGAGAGAGGGAGAGATATTTGAGAGCAAGGTCTTGCAGAGTTCCCTCTCCTTTGCTTGAAAAAATGCCCTCAGTAACACTGCCACATCCTCTCGTTTTTACCAACCCAAGGTGCTATCTCCGTAAGTGTTCTGTCAAGCGAGTGTAGGCATCTCTGAACTCTTGCCCCCATTCCTAACTTAGGCCCATACTTTGGGCAGTAGAATCAAAATCTTAGCTTTGTGTATATAATGTCCATAATTTAGACTCTTTGCTGTGCCATTTTCAATCCCATGCCCCTACGCATATTGCGCAGCCGTTGCTTAACCAAATGTCTTTCCTCCTACATTGACACATGGTCTGCACCACCATTCCACATGTCCATAATATTTTTCTCAATCCTCCTTCTGCTTCTAGGTCCCCAAATCTAAGGATTCTAGTACTTGGATTTGCAGAGTATGCAAACTCTGAATCTCTCCCCTCCTTCCTCACTGCCCTCCCTGTCCTCATTTTAGGAATCCACAAGCACAACCTCATTTTGTTTCCATGGCAGGTTCTTCAAAATGAATAAAGTAGAATTCCATGAATTTATGATTGTGATCGAGGAAAAAGTTCGAAAAGTTAATAATGTCACTAATTGTAATCAACAATTAGATGAAGATGCAAGAGCCATGCACCATGAATTAATAATTGCAATTGAAAAACAGTTAAAAAAGGTAGTAATGTCAATAATGGAAATCAACAAATTCTATGAATAATAGATAGTATTGAACACGATGTATTACAAAGTGGCCTTAGCCATGTGCTTCCATTGTTTTGCAATGTTAGGAAAACATCTTACACCTCATCATCCCATGTAATGCTTGTGCAAAGGCACGGGTCAGATCTTTATAATATTTGAATCTCATTTAAAAGTGACATATATTTTTGTAAATTAGATTTTTCGTTCCTTTCTTTATTTTGTTTCTCCCTGGTATATTTTTTTTTCAGACATTCAGGAGTTTAATAAAATTTTTGTAATGTCAATTTTGAATGGAAAGGCTGGTATCAGCCTATCACTTGCATTGCCCCATTGATTTGTAATATTAAAAGTTTAAACTCATTTTATACATAACATTGTTTGTTAAGTATGGAAATTATTACCATATGACTTTTGTGCTTTGGGCCCTTGATATTCTTGAAATTTTCCAGACTTATTTCAAATCATAGCCAAGGAAAACCATCCATGTTCATTCATTTGTCTTTTTAGTAATTAGACTCATGCAAGCAAACAACTGTGTAGACAAGGTTGAAAATTGGAGAGCTGATTAGATTTGTAAAACCTGCTCTACTTGTTATCGCTATTGATGCAATTGTTTCTTTGTCATTTTAACCTAATGAAATACATTTCATAGTGAATTGATAATACACCTTTATAGACATCAAAGTGTGTGTGTGTGTGTGTAGGGTTCCTATTTTATTGGTTGTCCCCAAAGGAAAAGTGATGTCAAATGAAATTGCTTAGGCTCTCTACATGTTATGGCATATGTGCTAGTCAAAGATACTTTCAGGTGGAATTCTGAATAAGTTTGAAAACCCTATATAGCCAAAATGATTCCGAGGGAATTTTACAAATTCCTCATTCCAAATCTGGGGCTTATTTGGTTGAAAAGGATAGTGGCTGTTGCATACTAGGAATTGTAGAAAACAAGCTGGCAGGTCCTTTATTAATCTTACTGGCATAACCATAAGTGAAGACCCTGAGCAGGCTGAGCTTTGGAACCAGTTATGTAGGTTACAATTTCTTTCTAAAATGATTGCTGTTTTTTGGAGAATTTTATTGAATTTTCTTCTTGTGAGGGCAAAATTGAGAAGGCACTTAGTCCTTTGAGTCAAAGATACTGAAAGACCATATATTTTTTTTCCTTTTCATCTAGAGAAATCTGGTTTGGTTTGATCTGTACATTAGAACTGATTTCATCCAACCTTATTTTATTTAGGCATGGTTGAAGAGCTGGATGAAGGGGAGGGAGATTTGGGGATCTTAAAGTACTTATCATTGCCTTTTTTCTCTATTTTGTGGTCTATTTGGACTTACAGGAATAAGGCAACCGTGAAGAAAGAACCTTTCCATGCCATTAATGTGGTCTTGTATAAAAGTTTGATTTCAATGTGCAGGGTAACCAACATTTCAAAAAACAAAGAAAAACCTTGATAGCAACAGGATAAGCAAGTGTAGACCTTTAGAGAGTGTCACAACTGGCAACCAATCCTGTTGGAGTCGAGCTGCAAATGTAGGAGAAGGAAATACAGGGGATCCAAGCTTTTTTTTGAAAAAATAGAGTTGGTGCATGTCCATGGCTGGTTGTTTCAGCTGAGCTTTTTCTTCATTTTTAATCTTTTTGTGGATATTCACAAAATAACATGACACTTCCACTAATAGATATTGCCACAGATTTTCAAGAATAAATTCCGTTAATTGTATGTCCATGCGTGCAAGCCAAATACATATTATACATGAACAGAAGCTTAATGTAGATATTGCATTTCCCTTTGAACCTCCTAAGTCCTAACACCAAGCAAGTGACTTTGTACCTTTTCATAACATCGTTAAATGATTGCTATTCACATATAGATTGACAGGCATCACACCTAGTAGTGATCCCCATAGCTATAATATCAAAAGAAGATTGTAAATAACATAAAAATAAATAAATAAAATGAAAATTTTAAGCAAAAGAATCTATTACTGATCTAGAAGCTCTAGGAAAGCCTATTTGACATGCCATCCATTCTTTAACTTCAAACTATTTGGATGGTCAAAATGACAGCCTCCCCTTAAAAAAATGTGAATGTCTTTGACACACATTCACACTGAAACAGAAATGGGGATCATGAGAATGGCACATATTAACTAAACAACAAAAATATATATTCCAACTTTCAGGATGTTCCCTTTGGCTATTACATCATTTCTTCTAGTTTGTCCAACTCTTCCTTTATAGCATCTTCAGGCTTTGAGATTTCTCTCTGTTTGTATTCATATAACTAAGAAATAGGTGGCAAAGTTGGCCAATAGAGAGGTTGTGGTGAAGGACATTCAACAGCTTACAAATGTTTGGGTTTGACAGGTGGACAATAGCTTGGATAACAGGCGGCAAACTCTGAATCTTGTACTCTTTTCTTCTTGTGCTGCTTTGGTTTCAATGTGCGAAAAAAGAATGGCAAGACAAAGCTTTTTGTTGGTGTTTTAAACAGAAGTAGAAATCATGTGCTGGAAAGCAAGTAAACATCGACACTGGAAGCTCTCACTGCCAAAGGTATATTGATTTATTGTTCTATCCCATGTTTTTTTCTTACATTCAGAATTAGGCTTCTGGGTTGTCCTAATTTAGAAGTCCATAAACACAAACTCATTAGTAAAGTCATGAGAGATAGACAGGTAATTCAAAATGAATAAACTTGAATTCTAATTTGTATATATTTCCTTCTTGTCGTGACAACAAAGGACTCCCAGTCAATGTTAGGCTTTCTCTCCTTGATCTCCCAAACAACTTCAATAAACTCGTGCATCTGAATGGGGAGGGAAGGTAATTTTAGTCTTGATTCACTCCACACCTCCGATGCAAACTTGCAGCCCCATAACACATGCCCCGAGGATTCGCTTGAGCCACATTGGCCACAACAGTCCTCTATGCTTATTCCTCTAGACTTTAAACGTTGTTTTGTTGGAAGAATATTTCTGCAAGAGCCCCACATAAATTGTTTAATCTTGTTCGGACATTTTAGATTCCAAATCATTTTCCAAAGAGATTGCATTTGTGATCTGTCAGAGGTTTCCCCCTCATCCACCTTGGTGCTACGCTCCTTCAACCATTTTTGGGACACCTTATAAGCACTTTTTACAGAGAATTTGCCATTTTTGGTCCATTCCCAAATTAAGGAGTCATTCAAGCGACAAGGGCTAATGGATATCCCAAGAATAGCCTCAGCTTCATGAGGAAGGAAGGAGTGTCTCACTTTATCAACATCCCACGACCCGGTAGAAGCATCCAGTAGGCAAGCCTTATCAGAAACTAAATGGACCCTTGGGCTGACCAGTTTGAAGGAATTCGGGGTGGGTATTCACCTATCCTTCCAAATGTCGACGTGCTCCCCATTTCCAATAAGCCACCTGGATCCTAGCTCCACAATCTCCTTGGCTGCCATAATGCTCCGCCAAATATAGGATGGTCTCCTTCCTAATTGAGCTTCCTTAAAGGTTCTATCCGCGAAATACTTTACCTTAAGCACCTTATGGGCTAGAGAGTTGGTGTTTTGTTGGATTCTCCACCCTTGTTTTGCTAGGAGGGCAAGATTAAACGCTCTAAGGTCCCTAAAACCCAAACCACCCTCCTCCTTTGGTGTACAAAGCTTCTCCCATGCAACCCACGCCAATTTCCTCTCTTTATTTTTCTGCCCCCACCAAAAGTTGCTCATCATAGAGTTTAAGTCTTTGCAAAGCGAGTCCGGAAGCTTGAAACAACTTATTGTGTACGTAGGGGTTGCTTGGGCCACCGCCTTGATTAGAATTTCCCTCCCCGCACTTGATAGCAATCTACCTTTCCATCCAGCAATTTTCCTCCCCACTTGGTCCTTAATGCGATTAAAAGCCTTTCTTTTGCCTTTCCCCACTAAAGGAGGCAAGCCAAGGTACTTTTCATGGTGTTGGATAACATGAGCTCCGAAAATCTGCTTCACCTGATCTTGGGTTTCTTGCTTGGTGTTCTTGCTGAAAAATAAGGAAGTTTTTTCCTTGTTTAGTTGCTGCCCCGATTCGGCTTCATATGCCTCTAGCACTTTAAGCACCCTACTGCCCTCATTCACTGTTGCTCGGCAAAAAACAATGCTATCATCCGCGAAAAATAGGTGAGATATTTGTGGAGCACCTCTACATACAGCAACTCCCCGGATATGTCCTTGCTCTTCTTCTTTCCTTAACATTGCAGAAAGCCCCTCGGCACATAACAAGAATAGATAGGGAGAGATTGGGTCTCCTTGCCTTAACCCCCTTGAAGGAACAATACTACCTTTGGCCTCTCCATTGATTAAGACCGAATAAGTGATAGTGCTAATACACATCAACATAAGAGAGATCCATCTTTCACTGAACCCCAATCTTCGCATTATAGCTTCCAAATACCGCCATTCCACCCTATCGTAAGCTTTGCTCATATCTAGCTTTAGGGCCATCAAAGAATCCTTACCTTTTCTCCTTCCATTTATGCAGTGCATGGTTTCAAAAGCCACCATTACATTGTCTAAAATCAGCCTTCCCAGAACAAAGGCACTCTGGGACTTGTTAACCACTTCTGCAAGAATTCTTTTCAATCGATTCGCAAGAACTTTGGAGATTATTTTATAACTCACAATGCATAGACTGATAGGGCGGTACTCAGTGATTCGTTGGGGAGATTTAACCTTTGGAATGAGGCAGATGAATGTTTCATTGAGTCCACTAGGCATCACACCCGAATTGAGGGTTTTTAAAACACATTCGATAACTTTTGGCCCTACTAAATCCCAGTATTTTTGGTAAAAAATTGGAGACATCCCATCTGGGCCTGGAGACTTTGTTGGGTGCATCTGGTGAAGGGCATTCCAAACCTCCTCTGCTCTAAATTCCGCAGTCAGGGATGCATTCATGGTCAAAGTCACTCTGGGCTGTATAGCACTAAGGCTTGCATCAAAATTTGATGGCTGGTTTGATTTGAAAATGGAGGCAAAATAGCCTAAAATAATACCTTCAACACTCCTTGGGTCTTCCTACCATGTTCCACTTGAATCCTTTAAACCCAATATGCTATTTCTCTTCCGTCTTTGACTAGCAGTAGCATGAAAAAATTTCGTATTACGATCCCCCTATTTGATCCACATAGCTCTTGACCTCTGACTCCACATTATCTCCTCCCTAGTCAGTGCCTCGTTGATATCAGTTTTCAATTTCTGGATCTCCTCTGCCTTGTCATGGAGACTATTTAAGGACTCCAAGTGTTGGAGTTTCTCTTGCTTCTGCTTGATAATGTGCTTCACGTTCCCAAACTCTCGCCAATTCCATCCCTGAAGGTTTTCCTTACACCTCCTCAGTCTGTCTGCAAGTTCAAGCTCTGCATTCCCACTAACCGAATCCCAAGCCATCTCCACCACCTCTCTGCATCTGTTATCCCTTGTCCACATAGCCTCAAACATGAACCTCTTCTTTGGCTTCACCCGATTCCGCCCTTTGTTTAGGCTCAGTTTAAGAAGGCAGTGGTCCAAGATAGACATTGCACAGTGAAAAACTCTCGCCTCAGGGAAATGCCTCACCCATTCTTCATTGGCCACCATCCTATCAAGCCTAAGTTTTGTTCTACTTTCACCATACCTTCCGTTACACCATGTGAATTTCTGCCCCACAAACCCCAGATCAACTAAACCACATCTATTTAGACTATCTCTAAACACCTCCATCTGCTTTGCCTCCCTCTCCGCACCACCCAATTTCTCATTTGAGTACATAATTTCATTAAAATCTCCAAAAACAACCCAGGGCAATTTATATTGAGCATAAAAAGAGTCAAGGAGTTGCCAAGAAATGTACCTCTTAGTAGCATCGGGGTGTCCATAAAACCCAATTGCACACCAATCCTCCGAGGAAGACGACCCATGAACTATCACGTCTATATGGGAGTTCGAACAACTCTTGAAGGAAATGTCAGTCCCTTCCTTCCACAATAAAGCTAATCCGCCGCTCCGACCATTGCTTGGAACAATAATCCCCTGGGTGTACTCAAGTTTCCGCTGAATACTTTTGATACGCTTTACGCCGGCTTTTGTTTCAGCTAGGAAAACCAGCGTTGGGTCCATCGCCTTCACCTCGTCGGTGAGTATACGAACCACTAGGGTCGACCCCAAACCCTAGCAATTCCACGCTAGAAGCGTTATTGGGCTCGGCGGTGCTGCCTCGCAGCCACCACCACTCCGCCAACCGTTTGGTCATTCTCTGTTTCTTCTTTCGCTTTGCTTTTTCCTCTCCTGCGTTTCAGCTCTAATACATTAGGATCAAGTTCAGACAAAGGAGTTGGACCTTCCCTTTTTTGTTTGATTGGGCTTAAGGATATTACGGCCTCACTTGGTTTTTCACCCCTAGCTAGCCTTTTCCAATGTTTGCTTGATGGGCCTAACTTTTCCGTAACCCAGCCCACTATTAGATCATACGTCATAGCTAGTGGGCCTAGCTCGGGCTTGGACTCACCCTCCTTCACCTCAGCGACTGTAGCGGGAGAACTTGGCACCTGATTGAATTCAACTTTAGGCTCACCTTTTGGTGCCTCGAAGGCTTCCCACTACATCTCTGCTTCTTTTGCAGCCTGGGATCCTTGCAAGCCTAATGCTTTTTCACTACTTTGGGCTACCCTCTCTTCACACTTTCCTAGTCCTCCCTTGACTATACCCAATTCATGTAAGCCATCCCCCTCACCCCTCTGCTCGTCTGACATTGACCTTTCTCCCAGAGAAATATTGTGTTTTATGTTTGAGATCAACTGCACGTGATCTCCTTCCCTTCCATTGCCTGTGTCCTCCGTTCCGGTTAACTCCGATTGCTTTTTCAGGAAAGCTCCGACAGGCATTGAACGTGCGACAAACCCTTTCCCCGATCCACCTTGGGCTATATCCCATCCATTCTTCCTCCACGGTTCCCCTCTCAACCAAGCACCGTATTGCATATTGCTTTCTTCCAACTTGCTCTTCTTTGCCCACCCTTCAGGACAGTCCTTAATGGCATGGTTTAGCAACCCACAACCATAGCAGAAATTAGGTAGTCTCTCAAACTTGAAAAACACCCATTTGCTCTTGTTGATACCCATTTTCGCTACACATTTCGTACGAGCTCAATTCAAACAAGTTCGACTTCCTTGTGGGCTCAATTCATGTATTATATTATATTTTATTCTTTTACGCATGGCCCAAGCCCATGTGACTTATTGGGGAAATTGAGGAAGTATGGTTTGGAGGGTATAGGTCGATTCATTTCGGACCTTTTGCATGAGCCCAGCCCATGCGTGCTACCAAGTGGGCAAGGGACACTGATAGCACCTGAGGCTCATGGAGGAGGTCTTGTATCCAAAATTTTCACCCCAAAACAACTTTTATGTTCTGGGTGACTGCGGCCCAACTTTTTTGCTCTACCATTTTTTTTTGCCTAATACACATAGCTAACCCTAAGTGGCTGACCTTGTCTGCTACAACAACCAAATGCAGACTCCAAGGGCTTGCCATGTCTAGGAAACATCAGCCCATGAATTTAGGTCACTCCATTTCCAAATTATGTAAAAAGCAAGCCAACTCTCTTACCCAATTAAAACAAATCTGACCATAACCTCTTTGGTTGAGACCTTGGGGTTTAAAGCCTCTTCTATTGACCAAAAACCAGTCACTTAAAGCACCCCAAAATGAATACAAAAGGCAGGAATCATATCCAAAATGGAGCAGCCACGTTCTACCTAGAGAGCTGAAACTTCAGAGCAAAAACCCATTCAGCCAGCCAACAATCTCACAAATCCGAACCTTAGGGTTGGAAATATGGGTATAGGGGAGCCTTCCTTCTCTTCCTCACGACCTCCCTCAATTTCCTCTTCTGTGTGACTGCGGGTCGAAGTTTTAGACCTGTTGAGCCATGTTTTACTCACAGACCTGAAACTTCAGAGCAAAACCCCATTCAACCAGTCAACAATCTAACAATTTCGAAGCTTGAGGGTGGAAATATGGGCACGGGGGAACCTTCCCTCTCTTCCTCAAAACCTTTCTTAATTCTCTCTTCTGTGTGACTGTGGGTCGAAATTTCAGACTTATTATGTTTTTATGTTTTTTTGCACTTTTGTTATAAGCATTTTGATTTTCTCTTGTCAAACCACCATTAGCCTTTTGTTCATTATACATTTGGAATTTTGGGCTTGATTCTCCATAATAAACACTTCTAAAGAACCCAAGGGGAGATTTGGGTCATTCTCGCATTTTCGGCCCTTGTCGCAAAAACATCCCCGACATTTTCGCAACTCCACTGGGGAGTCATGCAGCTGAAACAAGAGAAATCATGTATCCGAAGATGTGAAACCAGCAAAAAGATGATGTTTCTCACGCCAACTTGTCGTTCTAAGAGAAATCGTATGATACTTTGCCGCGCAAGAAGAGCATGGTGAAGTTGAGCTGAAATAAGTTCTATTCTTAGCTCATTGAGCTGCTGGAGATGCTCCAAATCATGTGACGAAATCACTCCAACCTTCGGAAACCACCCAAGAAGTGAAGGATGGAGGGAGAATCAACTTTCTTATTCAAGAAAAAAAAAATTCTTCCACTCATTTATATTATTATTTTTTAGCTATCATTCTTATGGATGAATCATCATATATCTCTTACTTTACATGATATTTGTGAAAAAAAAATTTGTAGCTTGAAAATGCAAAATGGTGAGCCGCAAGTCCAACCCCGAAGGGAATGATGATTCCAACCAATAATTAGCGATGCAAAGCTCTAAACATCAATTTCAATACCAAGAAAGCCTCACGCACTGAGCATATGGGAGCTGCGGGTGATTGACTCATTTTGGCGCAACAATAATTACCACTGTGTGCAACCCTTCGTAGTTGAATATTTTGGCGTCACTGCTAAATGAAGTCTTCACCAAATAGCTAAAGGTCATAGCTAAATGGTTTACCGCAAGGCACTAGATATGCCATACACCAAGCCTTGAGCTAAATAATTTTGGCGTCACTGTTGAACAAAGTCTTCACCAAATAGCTAAAGGCCATAGCTAAATGGCCCACTGCAAGGCGTTAGATATTCCATACACCAAGCCTTGAGGTAGCAACGTACCATGCATCAATTTGTATTGTTGCTGAGCCAGCGCCGAGCATATGGGGGCTACCATGGGTGATTAACTCATTTTGGCACAACAATAATTGCTGCTATGTGCGACCTTTCGCAACTAAACATTTTTGGCGTCACCGCTAAATGAAGTCTTCACCAAAGAGGTAAAGGCCATATCTAAATGGCCCACCGTAAGGCGCTAGATGTTCCATGCACCAAGCTTTGAGGTTGCGACACACCATACATCAAGTCTTTAAGAAGCAACATTTCATAAGCCAAGTTTTGAAGTCATACAAGCGACATACTATCGTTTAAAGCATGCTTAAGCTAAGATGCTCGAGCACTCTCTTCGCTAATTCATTTTTTTATATATATCGTTTAAACAATTTAATTTTTCAAATTTTTAATCAAAATATTTTTTATAAGTCTTTCATGCTACTTCGCTTGGCCATGACTATCGTTTACTAATATAAATCACATTTGCACTTAGGGTGAAACGGAAAGCTTCTCGGAGCACCCAACAACAAAGAAAATCCGAACTCAATTCCCTCTCACCGAAGCAGTGACACGCTCATGAACGCTAAGCTACGACGAGCTCATGCATCCAAAATCTTGGTTGATCCGCGCACTCCAAGCCATGACATGTTCATATATCTCAAGTCATGACAATCGCATGCATTCTAAGCCATGACAACGCCTTAATCCTTCTTGAATTTGAGATTATACATGAAAAAGGAAGTTCAAACGTTGCCATCATCAAGAAAATTGTTCTTGTCACTCAATTCTTGAAATTGAAATCTGCAGCCAAGCCAACTAATAAGGAGAGTTTGCGTGCACCTTTAAAGAATGCTTCACTAGAGCTCGCTCTAAACATTGATGTCAAATAACTCAAAAATCACAAGCTAGTTGTTGGAAATCCATTCCAAAAATTTTCGAGTGGAATCTTAGTATTGATGTGAAAGCTCGGTATAAGCGGCATAGAGGCTAATGAGAAAAATTGTTGTGCTAGGGATGCAACAACCCTATACCGACGTCTCTAATGCTTAGCCCATCATTGTCCGAAAGTTAGAAGCCAAGCAAGCAAAGTATGGAGCCGCTGTTTGCGGTACCATGTATCTTCAACAAAGAGGCTAACCGAAGTGTGGGAGAAAAACCGTGGTGCTGGGAATGAAACAACCCTATACTGACATCTCTGACGCTTAGCTTATCATTGTCCCAAAATTAGAAGCCAAGTTAGCTGAGTATGGAGACGCTGTCTACGACACAACAAATCTTCGACAAAGAGGAATTATATTCTGCCCTCTATATAGCAAATGAGGAACCCCATTTTTGGAATTCATCTTGGAGGAATATGGAGAGTACTAAGGGAGGAATAAATCCCACCAACAACTCTCGGCGGTGGGATACCATTGGTTTGGCATAACCAAATTCACTAAAGTCACCACACTTTCAAGTGCACTTCAACCTTATACGCACGCTAAAGTCACCACACTTTGATGTCTCGTTCATAAGCGACAACAATACATCTCACTTATACCAATTTTCGAAGGCAAGCCCTATGAAATACTAGGAAGCCGACAAACTATCATGTTATCAAAGCATGGTGAGATCCCTACATGCGAAGGTGCAATGCCTTCAATAAGGTAGGGAAAGCCAATGCTTTCTTCTAATGAGAAACCTTGCGAAGCAGCAAGAAAACCAACAAATTACTCCTACGGCAAAGCCTCTACATGTGAGGGTAAAAAATACTCTCAATAAGGTAGGAAAAGCCAAAGCTTTCTTCTAATGAGAAACCTTGTGAAGCACAAGAAAACCAACAAATTACTCTTACGGCAAAGCCTCTACATGCGAGGGTAAAAAATACTCTCAATAAGGTAGGGAAGGCCAAACACATACTCTCTCAATGGTAAGCCTTATCAAATGGCTAGGAAGCCAATGAGATGTTTTATTATGGCGATACCCCTACTTGTGAGGGCACGACTAGCCCTCAACAAGGTAGGAAAGCCAATGCGTCCTCAAAAGGAAATCCCTACCGAATGATTAGGAAGCCGACGAGATGTCATATCATTCATATGTGGCAAGAGCCCTACTTGTGAGGATGCCATACTCTTGACAAAGTAGGGAAAGCCAACATTTCCTTAACGGCAAGCCTTACGAAGCGGTATTTAAGCCAACACAATATCTTATAATTCAAGCATAGCGGTCCATTACATGGTGGATATAATTATCCCTAAAACATTATGGGAAAATTGATGCAACAAATCACTATCTCATTGCCACATGGTAATTTGCTATACGCGAGGATAAAATCCTTCCTCAAGAAATTAGCAAGCCTATGTATGTGACAGTGACAAACAAGTGCACCATGAGTCGCAGCATGCGCAAACGCAGCCCATATATGGGGGCTTCGTGAAACTCACAAAATAACAATCTAATATATGTCGAGAATAAGTCGACTACCGAACGGCGAGCCAAACTTCAATATATATGAGGTGCTATCTGTGAAACCAAATCTGCCCATCAATAGAGCACTGAAAAATGGTGCACAGGCAGCGAGACGTGCGCTTAGGCAAAACCTTTTCGCTAAGGTGTGACAACCAAGCAACATATCTACTAACTTGTCCTTGCAAAGGCAAAGAAATATTCACAAATTATCCAATCAACCACAAGTCATTCTCAAGAGACTAAGTGCATATAATCTATCAAAATTATGCTACTTCATCGCAAGGTGCACTCGACCCTTCCAAGCAAGCTTTTCTCAATATATTCAAATGGTCACAACCATACAAGAGTTGTTTTCACAACAAAAACATGCTCATAGCCTAGTGAAGAAAGGTAGAAACTCATTCTCAAGCTACAAAATACAAACTATTCACATTCTCGAGGTATAAATCATTCTTTTCATTCCAAAATTCAAATTACATGTTGAGACATCGTATATGTGTTTCTTTGTACAAAATACAAATTGTGCCTACTAACCATGACAGTACAAACTCAAAGTGGCACCAATATAACTAGACAGGAGCTGCTCTATACATGAGTGGGCTATCCACAAGGGTGGAATACAAGAGAAAATGTTTCCAAGGCAGCAGCTCATATTACACACTTCAACTAGTTCGAAATTTCAAAGCTGGGGACTTAATACAAGACAATCAGATAAAAAAGAAAGAAAGAAGGAAAGCAAGAAAGGAGGCGAAGGAAAAAGTTGAAGCAATGTCGTAGTCCCTATCCAACATCACCATCTTTGGGACATTCGCTTGCAGTTGCTCTTTTCTTTACTTTGGAGCTACAAGTGAGAAACAGACCAAAAAGGGTTCAAAGTTACTAATAGCGGTCGTGGTTCCATCTATTGCAGCTTTATGTTGCTATCCGCAGTAGCTTAACCTCAGAAAATGATGCATTGGTAATGAGATTGGCCTCGTGGATGAAAGTCCCAACGATAGCACCACAATTCTCTAAGCCAAAGTCATCCTACAAGAAACCATAGCACGACTCGCTCAATATACTATTATATGCAATCAAGAAAAGAAAATAAAGAAGATATGTGACTTACCAAGTGAGTTACAAAGTTCCTGCTCAACAATGGTGTATCTCCCAAAGTACACTTATTCTATGCAAGACAGCAATGTGGCGCACTCAATAATCCCTATTGGCATGAAAAGGGGTTGGCAATGAGTTTTGACTTCCCACAACAGATTTTATGTTGCCAAAGAAATTTGCGGCTTCATTCTCAAACAAATGGAGTTGCGACATTACTACAAGTGAAAGCATCTTGACATAACGACATTTCATTGAACATTTTTTTTTATAGCCACGCAACAAAGAGGAATCTCCTACTTGCTCACAAGTTACGCCATTCATCATTTTAGCGTACACAACAACTATTTTACAAGGCGACCTCTCTTGCTATCATGGTCAATTTGGTCCTATCAAGACCCAAGATGCGAGGGCTGTTATAGATGGGCAATACCACGATCAAATAATAGACGCTCTATGGAATCATTAATAATGGTTTCGCCAACACTCTCCTCATCATCACAACAAACATGAAGCAACGACAATTGGTGACTCTGCATTTTTATTCACATTCGCCACGATAATACAATACTGGGGGCTGCCAGTGCCAGCACATACAGCAGCTATGTCACACCTTTATACTACATCGCCAAGTGATATTTTTGCTCCATTTCATTTCAAATGCGCTATACGGCTAGAATTATCACTTATCGCTCGTGGTTACAGCTTCATCGCAACAAATCTTGGCGAACGTAATCTCACCAAAATTAACCAACAATCAAGCAACTCAAGAAAATTGAAGCATCCCAGTGGTCCAATTTGTATAGAGGTTCAAGATGGTCTCTCATTCATCATCATTTTCCCCTATGTGCCCAAGTCAAAATTGCAGTCAGTTATCGACTCATTCTACTTCCAACATGATGGCCAACTCAAAGTCAAGCATAGCCGCATTGCAAACTAAGTTCCATGCCTTGCAACTATCAGAATCAATGGAAATTGGCTTCAACATGATCTTTTGGCTTCAATTAAAAAAAAAAAAGGCTCAACCTCATGAATCGATGTAATGGGACTATCATTTTTTCAAAGAAAAGCCACTCTACAAATTTAATTCAATAATTTGTTCAACATATCAGCAAGCACAACCAAGAGATGGCCACAATGAACAAATTAACTCACCAAGGTCAACGACGAATTTACCTTTATTTAATATGCTCAAAAAAAGGGGTTTAGAAATTTATCGCCAAGATCAACAGCGTATTCCTACAACGTAACCTTGCTCCTCAGCAAAGAAGGTTATTTTCTCTTTGCCGTAGGCACCGCTCCACCACCATTGGTACCAACAAGCTCATGGCCATGGGTAGCGGGTTGCTGCGGACCTTCTTTGATTGTCGTCGGCAAAGTTTCCTTGCTTCATATTATCAGGTTCCCTCTCTTCTTCAGCAGCAGCACTTTGTCCCACCCAAATCCTGACATTTTGAATGATGGATGGCGTTGAGCTCTTCAAATTTATTCTCTCCACCAAAAAAGATCTCCTCCATTTCACTGCCATCATCTCACTGCCAAATGGGGTTTAAAGCAAATATTCACAGCTCTTGAAGAATATAACAAAGAATAGAAGAAAATATGAAAGCTGTATTGCTAGGGAAGCAAAGTGGCGTGAATCCAAAAAAAAAAAAGAAAAAAAGAAGAAGAAAAAAAGGGGGCCTACTGAAGCAAAGTGGCGAGAAGGCCACTAAAAATGAGAAGAAAAGAAACGAGGAAGAAGCAAATGATGTGTTGGCTAAATCCTAAAAGAAAGAAAAGTTACCTGGTGCAAAACTAAAGCAAGTAAGAGGCTGTTTGGCCACTTTTTTTTGGTCACTCAATTTTCGTCACTCAATTTTCATCACTCATCACTCATTTTTCATCACTCATCACCCATCACTCTAAATCAATACCCGTTTGGCTTATCACTACAATGCCATAACTCAACAATTTTCATCACTATTCATGGGCCCCAGCTCTGTCACTTGGTCAGATGGTTCTGTTTTGTTACCCGCGCCTTGGTACTCATCCCTATCAGCTTCTCTTTTCTCATTTCCCATTTCCCATTTCCCCTTCCCCCTTCAGCCCTGTCACTCTCCCAAAGCAGAAAAACCGAACCCATAAAAATTTCTCAACCTCCCTCGCCCCTTGTCAGGACCGTCGCTAGTGAAGAACACCCATCTCTCCGACGTGTACGGCGGCGCCATCTCCTCCGTCGTGACCCAGCGGCGCCGACGAGCATAAGAAACAGTACCCATTTCCCGATTTTGTCACGGCCGATCTCCTCCGACCCAAGACGGTGCTACCTCGACAGTCATGTACTCTCTCACTTTGTTTATTTAGCTGATTTGTGTGTTTTGCATTTGGATTTTGAGAAAAATGTTCTGGGTTTTGCAGGTCGGTTCTTCAAAGTTCATCTCGCCGAGCTCTTAGAAGAATCCCTAGGCAGATTTCAACTCAGGCATGTAAATAAATCAACACTTTTTTTTTGTTACTTTGCTGCTTCAATATCACTGAATACATGAATTTTGTTTACGAATGCACTTGTGACCTGAATTTTAATGTATCGTTAATGTAATCTCCAAATTAACCGTGTTTTGTTATTGTGATTATGTGAATAAGTTATATGTGTTTGTTATAATGTTGATTTGGTAAATCCTTTTGAGAATGCCGATGACTAGATTTAGTAATATGTGTTTTGTTTTGTTATTCTCCGACTTGTGATTTTTGATTTAGTAAAGCAAATGTTCAATTTTCTCCAAAAGTTTGATTTTCTTTTTAGACTAGACCAATACCATTATGTGATTTTTCTTGGCTTCTTCAAACTTACGAGCCTCCTCCACCTTCCACTGATGAAGCTCTTTAGCCTGACAGCCATTGACAAAATTATTTTAATTGTTTCTAGGCTAGGATTTTTGGGTACTATGCCTATTTCTTTTTCTCCTTTCTAATAAATGGTAATGATTACTGCCTAAGCTATAATCATTTATCAATGAACCTCGGAAACCTATGGTGTCTAGTATGCTACAGTGGACTAACAAATTGGATTTTTATTTTTTATTTTTGGTTGGCTGGCTTGTAATTGGAATGTGTCAATATAAGATTGAGGTACAGTGGCAAGTGAAGAAAACTAATTTTTAAGGATCATATTGCTAAAAATTTAAATGCAGTGTTTTCTTTTGAAACAAATTTAATTCGAAGGACAGCTCATTGAAGAGTGCTAGCAAATAAGGCAGGTCATTTGAATTTTGTGTGTGACAATATAAGGTCACATTCTCCAAGAGCCTTGTGCCTCAGTAGCATTGCCCAGTCTCCAACATGGGAAGAACTTGGTTCAAATCCCCTCCCCCAATTGTTGTAAGAAAAATTAAAGTCACCTTCTTTTTGGCTGAGATTGCTTCTCTGCAAGCTGAGCTGTACATGTCCATGGTTTGCTTTAGTTCAAGCTTCAATTTTTTCATCTCAGCTTCTAGCTCTCGCTGTAATAAACCAGCAGCTCATAGTTAGATTACTTGACGATAATGAGACCACTTCTTAATGTTAGGAATAGGATATAGAATTATTACTGTGTGGTATCAGACTACAAAGTGTTCGAAATTTTAGACCCTTCTTAATTACTAGCATTCAATATTCAATACCAATCTGCACTTACTGCAGAATGTTTGGTGGATTGTTCCTTGGGAGAACTTGCTGCAATGCTGAAATCTAAATTTTGGCCTGAGATATCCACTGATCCGAACATCAGCACCCCGGAAGATCACTCTCATCCCTGACAGAATCTTGGCCAAATGAAGACCTTGCCCCACGGTTGTGAATCTCGATATTTTCCAATGAGAGATTCTTTGGACTATTCCTGCTTCTCTCGCGTGATGTCCTCGACGCATCACTGCTCTTTTCTAAGTAAAATCTCTCATAACCTGGTCCTGCACTTCTCCATCCCCTTACAGATCTGTGTTTTGCCAAGAAACAAAAAGAATGGATGTTTACAGGCAAACTTGGAAACTGATCAAATAGCAAGACCACCACTATTAGTTTTTGATGTCTTATGTTACACTTGTTATATTCATATAGAGTAAACTTTAAGTACAGTTTCTTAGGTGTTGAACTTAAAGAACTACGATCACATCCACGTGGATTGATGGACTAATATCTAACATTTTGGGTACATACCTGGCTTCTTCTCCATTTTGTTCAGGTGTTGGTGGAAGCCCTCCTGATGAGAATTGTTTTGGTGGGGTAGCAGTATTTGCCATGGGCCTTAGTGCTGTCCTAGCTGACAATATTTTCCCTTTTGAAATTACATAAACAGAGCAGAAATTTGGTGCAGATTTCATTAAGTTGCCTGGTTCATCGTAACCTTTGAACTTTCTGTATGAACCCAAACAGATAGCTTAGTTTTAAAACAACGGTTAAATGATTAAATTCACTATTTCTTAACAATTTAAATCACCATTGATTTAGTAATATGTGATTTAGTTTTGTTATTGTGACACATAGCTTTTTATCTAGATTGGATTCTTGTCTCTCTAGTTAGCATTGTTTGTTAAACATACAACATTTAAATAAGTGTGTGGACATTTTTTAAGAATGGAATGTGATACAATAAATGTAATGATTATGAGCCCTTGGCCACTAAGACACACGTGATATTGGAGGAGTTGGGGTCCAATCAATCAATTTGCCTACTGCCAGGTGGTAGAACAATAATGAAGGCTATGAAGCTAAGAACAAAAAGATGAATTTCCATTGACAGTGCATTGATTATGTAGAACTATGTACTGACATTATATATATATAATTATATGTGTGTAGATATATTAGAAAAAGAAAAGCCATAACCATGTCTTCTGCCACTACTTATGAGTCCACTTCTACCGGCCATATGTGCGATATGGATCGGTGTGTAGAAATGACCTCTTTGTCTATCTGTAATTTTGGTAGGAGGTTCTATGGATGTCAGCAGTGGGCGCCGGTTAGTTTCTATCTTCAATTTTATTGTCATTACATATTTGACTTGTCATTTTTTTACTATATTTGCTGACCATCTTATATATGCCTTCAATGTTGTATGCAGGACTCCGATCAGGCATGTAAGTTCTTCAGATGGTTGGACAAGAACACATGCCCACGTGGCCGTGCAACAGCACCACTTGTCCACGAAAGGTTTGCGAGATATAAGGCCGATGCCGTAGCTGCAAGAAATGAAAGAGATGAGGCTTATGCAAGGGAAGCAGAAGCATGGGAGCTCCTAAGGAAAGCAAAGCGCAAGGGTGAAAAAAGTAATCTCAAACTCCGGATTGCTGAAGACAAGGTCTATAAGTATAGGGTAGCTTTATTTTTGTGTTGTACTGTACTCGGGGTTTATTTTGTGTTCTCTAATGTTTTTGGGGGTCATTGCCATATGCAACTACGTCTGCCATGAACCATTGACGGTCATGTGTATAATGTACATTACACTTCGCATGCCCTGTTTTGAGTTCTTAAATATTTTGCAGAATGATAATTGTGTTTGTCAGCTGTTTGCTGTACAGGGAGGTGTTGTGTATAGCAATGAACGTTTCTTGAACAAAACAAGTCAATCTATTATCATTCGTTTTATGCATTCTTTTATATTCAATAATGAATACTTCTCCATCAGTTTATTTTTTTTGCACGTATTCTATCCAAAAAAAAAAAATTCTTTGGCCCCTTCAGTGTATAAGACAATAAGGTGTCTTTATCAATAAATAAATAAAAAGAAAAAGATGTCTTTATAAATTTTCATTTTGAATAAAATTTGTTTCGTTATTTTTTGATTATATGTCTCCATCATTTTTTTTCTTGGAAGTTTTTAAACTTTTTTTTTTCAGCGCATGACCAATTTTTTTTTTCTCCCCATAGAATTATTTTCACCTTTCCATGTTTTGACAATTTTTAATTTTTTATATGTTTTTTGAACCGCACATTTTGACATTTGGCCCAATTTAATGATACTTAAATAATCTACATTGAAAAGTCTAGTGTGTACATCGCATATTCGCATTTTATTTTTAATAACTTATTTTAGAATGGAGGGACCGTTGTAGCCGTTTAACAAAAGTGTTCAATTTTGTATTCATTGCCATTGGTGAGAGTCGACACATAAACAGCTGAAACTTGAAACCCTTACGTTACATATATCTTTTAATAATGGATACAATCGATTTACGTTACATAATTATGCCGAGAGCATATCTGCACGTTGTCATGTCATTCCAAAATAGTGCAGTATCATTACAAGTTTAACTAAGTTATACATCCACCTATGTAATTAATAAGTTGTCTGTCACTTACTATAGTGCCAAAACGATTACGCTGCAAAGTAAATGGTCAATTGTCATTTTCAACATATAATCATCTAACATTGCCACAGGCAACATAATCATCCCACATTGTGTTAGTGATATTGTCCCTAAATTGCCCCATCGCTCTCTTCGATGCACTTGACATTTCTAGTACATGCCTTTGGGTCACTGAGCTTGTTGATGCTTCAGCATCGCCACTACCTTCGTTATTGGTCGCACTACCTTCGCCAACACTCTCCCCTACTGTTCTAAACAATTCATCACTCCGATTGTTTATGCGTATGAAATTGTGTAGAGCACAACACATAATAACCACGTAACGTTGCCTAATTGGCTTGAAGTTTGGCATTAAATTCAGAATGGGGAAACGGGCCTTCAGCACTCCAAAAGACCGCTCAATAACCATCCGCAAGGACGACTGCCTGTAGTTGTACAATCTTTTTTTGATGTTATCCATCTACCGCTTGACTGGAATTCTTTCGCATGGTACCTAGTTGACTTGTGAGGGGGGAGAAAACTAGTGCCAATTGGTAGACCCGAATCCACCAAGTAGTACGACCCTACACACACACACAACCAGGCAGCACGTAATTAAGTTGTACAATAAACACAGTACTTATACGTGGAGGATAAAATAACTTTAGTTAAACTCATAGTAATGTATAGTACCTGTTGGTGGCCATGGGAATCCATGCTTCCGGTCACTAATCGCTTCTTAGAAAACCCTTGAGTCATTTGCACTGCCTCCCACCCACCATGGACAAATATGAATTGCATGTCCATGTTACACACACACAGCACATTGGTTGTTATAAGGCTCTTGCGGTCCCTATGTGCTTAAGTCGCATTTGCAGGAGGTCGGGCACTCACGTGCGTTCCATCAATTGCTCCTATACATCTCTATACGTTGGACCTTTTCATTAATCTTAGCAAGCACATATAAAAAATTCATATTATTTTACTATTGTATGAAGTATGTCAAGTAAGGGAATGATTTGTACCTCAAACCATGGCCAGTACTTGTTCACTTGAAGATGTTCGGGGAGGCTTGTGACATTCTGATCAGGTTTAATTAAATGCTTCGCGTAGTGGTGGATAGCCCGCAACGTCTTACGAAAATGCCGGCACACGGTTTCTGTTGAGTGCTGAAACCGGTCTGCAACACATCTAAAGCGGGTGTTGTGTCCAAGTATGTACAATAACAAGGCCACGGCCTGAGTGGCATTCACGTCACCATGTCCATCCTTCAAGTAACCATGTTCAGCCAACTCATTCACTAAATGCAACAGTAATTCGGGTGTCATGCGGAACATCTCGTAACACTTAGCTGGATTACCTTCAGTGATTTCGTCCATATACGCCTTGCCGGTCAACGCACTTGTTCGCATTGGTTGTTTATCATAATGTCGTTGCATGTATGCATACATCTCCCCGACTATAGGATTCACTAAATTAAACTCTGCTTCTTCTTCACGTTCAAACTCCGAATCGGGCCAGTGATCATCATTTTCTTCACAGTCATTGCTGGAACCAACGTTGTTGAAGTATGCATCATCAAAGTCATACTCTTGGACCGCCTGCCACCAGTCATTTCCAGACGCCATAAGTGACCTACAAATTAGCACAAACACACTATTCAGGTAGGTTATGTAAAGAGAGATATAAAAGTAAATATGTTATTAAAACAAGTACATCGCATAATATAAATGTAGAATATAAACACCTAATTCAACAGTCACCATAATAAACGTATAAAAATCAAAAAACCTTATCCAAGTACGTCACATAATATAACACAAACCATACAAAGATTCTAAGTTCAAATCCAAAGCCGTCATATAATATAACACAAACCATACAAACATCCCAACCTCAAATCCAAATCCTTCACATAATATAACACAAACCATACAAATATCCTAACTTCAAATCCAAATCCTTCACATAATATAACACAAACCATACAAAGATTATAAGTTCAAATCCAAATCTGTCACATAATATAACACAAACCAGTTTGGCATCTCGAGTTCCTAAATAACATAAACATAATATAACATAAACCATGCTTGCAGTCCCAAGTTCGTTAAATAACATAAACCGTCCTAACTTCAAATCCATACGAAACATAAAGAAGTAAATAGAACAACCCGAATCCATATTACATAAAAACCAAATAGCTTAGACTTAATGCAATACTGCTCTCCCTCAATCCTCCTCCGGGTTTAGAATGGCCTCAATCCAAGACTTCCTCCTATGCTCCGGCATACACATAAACACTACCCTATCATCCTTTTGCTGCAAAACCTTTGACATCTTGATATAGGCCTTGTTACTGAGATCTGCATACGAATTCAGCACCTCCATTGCCTTGGGAAGTGAGCAAGGATCCCCGCCTACGGCGGATTGAGCGAATTGCTCGGATGAACCACTACCCTTGCTGAGTTTACCACTGAACTTATCCCTCGACATTGCGGTGTACTCCCTTAGGGCCACAGTCATTTCACTTACCCTATCCGACTTCCTTGAGATCTTCTTACCCTTGCCACTTGCATCTTGCACAGGACGTTTTTCCGCCCGTTGGGTTACCTCCTCAACCTCAGCATCCTCCACAGTGTGCGGGAAAGTGTCAAAGTTAGGAGTGTAACAGTCATCATCCAGATGGGTGGGTCAACTTGCATTGTCATTGGCAAGCTCATCCTCTAGGGCACGCTCCTCATCACTATTCAAGGGAGGAGTGTTTGAGGAGATCTGCAGGTTCCCAGTCGCGGTACTAGGGGCGAACAACTGCTGCAGTGATGGGTAGTCTGGGCATCCCTTATTCCTTAAGTTATTTGCACCACGATTGCTCTGGAATTTCCTTGGAAACATTAGCACACTAAACGCAGTAGTTCACAAGAGGCAAATTGCATAAATAAGTAATTGCAATAAGTCAAAATTAATAAACAACAGTAAACATACCGCAACCACATTCTGCCACACCTCCTCAGAACAAGTCACTGTTTGGGTCTGCTCGTCCCACCCCAATCCTGTATGTCTTAGCAACTGGCTCCACTTGCGTTGTTTGGTACGGAGCCTATTGTGCTTCTGTTGAACTTGGTTAGGGATAAAATCTTTCCCGGTCCTTTGGTTAAGTTCAGTTGTGATTGATGTCCACATAGAACCCTTGAACACACCTTTTGCCATGTTACCCTTAAGTTGTTCCTCTAACATTATCTCAATAAATATATGCTCTACATGGGAAGGCCACAATTTCTCCTCTTGATCTTGTGATTCATGTGCCATCTATTTGAAACATGTCACGTGGTAAGCTTATGACAGCTGATAATTTTAACAATTGAACAATAGGACTATAGGATTCATTTAAAGGGTCCAAAAAATGGAAAATCTTCCACAATTAAATCAACAAGGATACGAAAAAGCATGCACTGAATGTAAGAAACATTGGTAATATATAAGATACAGTGGTAATATATAAATCCTTCATCGAGGTTTACCACATATACAATGTGACTAGATATACACAAGATGGAATATCGAAGCAATGAGTTAGTACACTGAATAAGTGGTCACAAATACAACAGGGTTAGTGCATGGTTAAGTACATGGTAATCCATAAGAAAGTACGCTACTGAACATAATGGGAACAAAATATGTCAGCAGTATATCAAAAGGGGCATGCACTAAATTGCTTCGACTACGCATCCACCTCTTACTGCGGCGGGTCATCTGACAATCGGTCTGGAGAGGCCACGGGGGAAACGTTGGGCCGAAGAGATCTGTTACGACCCACCATTGCTCTGCGATAATTCTGTTGAATACGCTTCCACCTCCTAATTACCCGCCTCACAGTAAAGGCCTTTCCCATGCGGGCATTAAGATTGTTTGTGATCTCCTCCCACACTTGCGCATTGGCATGACAACGACGCAAATTCCCACAAACATAGTGTCCAAGTACAGAGTCACACAACACATCCTCACAATTGGCATCCCATGTTTTCAACTCCGCAGCCATCTTAAAGAACAACACACACATCTCATATACAACCATATCACAAGTCCAATAAAGATATCCCAGTATATTTAGAGGAACAAATATTGAGCATAGGATCCATATTAATATGTATATAGTTCACAAAAGGTTTTGTGGGATCAGAAGCTTTAAGCTGCAATATTATGAAAATAATCCTATTGCACATGGTAGCGTGTATGTACAGTATATTTTGTAAGAATATCATGGGGACAAGTTTAGTATGTTAGTCAGAGACAAGGAACAGTGCATCATAAATTTGAAACAATTTGTATGAATTAAATGTGGCAAATTGTCTTATGTCAAATTATGCTGATTACAAGAATGTAATAAAAATGTTTCCTTTCTATTTTTTTTTTTCTAAATTAGGACATAGGTTTTTATTTTTATTTTTTATAGATAAAGGTTAGGATTTGAATCTAGGACATAGGTTTTAGTTTGCAAATTAAATGTGCACAATTGTCTTATGTGAAACATGTGGCTGAGGTTGTAGAGAGAAAACTCAATGATTGCACATGCAACTTACCTCAAAACTGATTTACTTTATATACAGAAACTTAAAACTGCAAACAGTTGATAATTTTTCTGTTGTATACCTTACTTTCCCATTCATACAATTAAGGCCCTTTGTGTTTGGAAGGTTAAGTTTGAGTAACTGCCAGCCTCTAATTGATAACATTGTGGCAAGAGGCTATCCCTTGCAAGCATACTTCAGCTCCTATCATCAATGTTATATAGCATCCAAATGTTTTGGTCCAGCCAATTCTTATTACCTGAGAAAGTTGTTGAGTCTTAGAGCTGTAATTTAATCACTTTCTTTGACAAGGTTAATGTTCTAATAATAAGGGTGGCACTAATGTAGCATGGGATAAGGTATGTTTACCTAAGAATGAAGGTGGGTTAGGGCTGAAAAGGATTGCCAATCGAATTAAGGCAACGAACAGTTCTAAAACATACATATCGGCTCTTCACTAACTTGGTCCCCTTCCACTGGCTTAGGTGTATTTGAGATGATTTTTATTTTTGACTTGTCGATTTGACTGCAGGCATATATAGATGTTACAGTCAATGCATCGATAATCTTTCTCAAGTATCAATGACCTCGATCATAATTTTATGCTTTAACTTCGTATTCATAGAATCAATAGGACTTTTATCTCTCGATGCTAATGGTGTTAACTATGCCACATCGAATATTGAGGAAAATACTAAGAAACAATGAAGATCAATGAACTACAATGAAAGAGATTTATGAAACTACAAATGTATAGGAAGGTTTAAAGGGTTCACATATTTAGCAAACTATGATACAACCAAGCTGCATCAAATGAGAAACAATAAATGACAATTGAACTAAGGATTTTATTGATCTATTGAGTTAACAATTGCATCTTGCTATGAACATAATAGGACTGCATAAACATAAAAGGAGTAAATAATTACATCAATGTCTTACAACGACCCTAAGAATTAGAAAGTAAATACAATAACAAGATAAAAGTCTCTGTTGAGTATCTTGTGATGAGAAAGTTCATTGACATTCTAGGAAATGAGTCCTCTATTTATACTCATTAGTCTCTTGTAGTTATCAACGATTATTGGTAGTTGTCAATGCTTTTGTGTCTTCACTGTGGCATCTTTTCTTTGCACTTTTGATGGCACTTGTCCTTAATTTCAGGTGTCATTCAAAATTGATAACTAACATTATATATACTCCTCATTAGCACATTTAACTTGTGCCTTCCACTTTTATCGGTCTACATTAGGGTTGTCCATGGGTCAATCCAAGTTGGGTTTGGGCTCAACCTAGACTCAATTGTGCACATTTAAAAAAACGAATCAAACATGTGGCTGAGGTTGTAGAGGGAAAACTCAATGATTGCACATGCAACTTACCTCAAAACTGATTTACTTTATATACAGAAACTTAAAATTGCAAACAGTTGATAATTGGATCTATAGGCCTAGGATTTATATTTGCTTCTACAGGGATTTTCAAGCACCTTATTTGTACAGTTCTGAAATTAAACTCCAATATGGCATGAACCCAGCAACATACAATGATAAAACATAAAACAAATATCAAATTCAGCAGGAAATAATAGACAGCAAGCAACTAATTTTGAAAGGTTATAAGGCACAATATGCACCATGGTTAATTGATACAACTAATTTACATCTGCAAGCCTTGTATTAGAAAATCATTATAAAGATAACATACCAATCTAATTAAAATCAGTTTCTACAGTTTTATTAGTCTTTTTTTAACAAAAAAAAAATACAGAGCGAATAAACTTACATATAAATCATTAACATAATCAACATATCAAAGTAGTATCTGCACGAAAATTAATTTACAATGAATAAGCAACAGAAATGCGACTTATAAACTGGTCCAGGCCTCAATGTACAATATTTCTAAACACAAATAAACTGGTCCAGGCCTCAAGTTCTGTATCTCTACTCTCTACTACCAGAAACTTAATGGAGGGAACTTTGATAACAAATTCCAGAAAAATCGCACCATTTATCACACATTTCTTAGTTCCATAAATTATTCAAAAAAAAAAAAAAAAAACCCATAACCACAGGTTTCAATTTTTCCAAATCAGATGCTTACCTAAACATCAAACAAAGAAAAAAAAGAAAAAACAAAAACAGAGAAGCATAAGACAGGTTCACCACAGGTTGAAAACCCATAACCACAGGTTTCAATAGATCAAATCAGATGCCCAAACATCAAACAAAGAACAAAAAGCAGAGAACCAAACATCACCACGGGTTGAAAACCCAGGATTCCACAGGTTGATACAGTTAAATCAGATGCGAAAACCCAAACATCAAACAAAGAAAAAAAAAAGGAAAAAACTTCTCATCACCAATCCTTGATTCGATGTAACAGATGCGAAATCCCTTGCTATTACCAACAAATCAGATATATAAACAGATATTGTTCTAAAGAATACCTTAGGATTTCACTGGAAAAAGCTGAGAAAGAGCTCGGTGGTTGGCGCGTGAAGCACTGCGTTATCGTGACACGGCGGCGCGGGTTGGCTGAGCTCGGATCCGTGAAATGGTGTGTGAGGAGGTGAGGGCAGTGAGAGCTTCTTTGTGGTGGTACTGGAATGGAGAGGAGAGAAATTTGAGATGAGAGACCAAAGTTGTTTTCTGAAGAGAGAAGTGTGAGATGAAAGGGCTGAAGAGAGAGCCGTTGAGGACAGTATCAAAAGGCACGCCCCACGTGAATGCCTCAGATGGTGGGACCGGATATGTAATGTTAATTACAACTTTGCCATTGAAAAACTGAAAATTGAAAACTGAAAACAGCCAAAAGTTGTTTTCAGTTTTCACAACTCATAACTCAAAAAGTATAGAATTGAGTATTGAAAACAGAGTTATGAAAACAAAAAAATTGTGCAGGCAAACGAGTATTTTGCTATGGGCCCCACCATTTTTGAGAATTGAGTTATGAAAACTGAGAATTGAGTCATGAAAATTGCCAATCCAAACAGCCTCTAAGTGGCGTGAAAGTCCAAGGCTTTAATAGAAGAAATGCTAAAGCCACCTATGTAGCATGAAAGTCAAGGATACAAAGAAGGAAAGCCAAAGTCACCAAGGTGTCAAGGAAGTGAAAGTTCCTATGGTAAATGCTAAAGTTACCATTGCAAGTATGAAAAGAAAGACTAATGAAAAAAAAAAAAAAAAGGGGTGGCGTGAGATAAAAAGTTGTCTGAAGCAAAACCAAAGGCTAAAGAGACAACTTTGAAAAGTCAAACACCAATATATATAAAGCAATGTGAAGGAAAGAATGATGAAGTTACCAAGGTGTACATGGAAGGCAAAGCCAAATGCCCTTTGAAATGCTCTGATTGAAGAAAGAAGTATACAATGGAATAAGTGGATGCAGACCATCTAATGGACCAAGTTATGTGATTCTTTTGAAGCATGTGGCGTGAAATTAAACAACCATCTAATGGACCAAGTTAGACAACCTAGGGCCCACGGTGTTGGCCCAAGTGAAGGCTTACTTTCAATAGCCATTCTTACTCATGGAAATATATTAAAGGGCACCACACGCATGCCATGCCAGGTATTCCAATTCCATCTTCCAAATGGCTTACGGGGTCCCGCAACCAAAATCTATACAACCAAGTTTGGACTTAAGCAAATAAGCAAAACAATGATGTTACTACGCAAGTGATCTGTCAAGCAAACAAGAAATTTTTACAAGTGGACTTCTTCGACCTGTCCCTAATATTTTTCTTCAAGTGGGCTTTAGGACCTACGATCCTTCAACATATGGGCTTCTTCGCAATCCATGACATTTCAACGAAAAATGAAGCATTTGGGTAAACTAATTCTCAAACCCGAAACTTCTACAAGCAATGGGAAACATCAACTACTCACACCGCATGCCGCAAGCACCACGCGTGCTCGGGGGGCTAATGTTGATACCCATTTTCGCGACACATTTCGTACGAGCCCGATTCAAACAAGCCCGACTTCCTTGTGGGCTCAATTCATGTATTATATTATATTTTATTCTTTTAAGCATGGCCCAAGCCCATGTGACTTATTGGGGAAATTGAGGAAGTGTGGTTTGGAGGGTATGGGTCGGTTCCTTTCGGACCTTTTGCATGAGCCCAGCCCATGCGTGCTACCAAGTGGGCAAGGGACACTGGTAGCACCTGAGGCTCATGGAGGAGGTCTTGTATCCAAAATTTCCACCCCAAAACAACTTTTATGTTCTGGGTGACTGTGGCCCAACTTTTCTGCTCTACCATTTTTTTGTCTAAAACACATAGCTGACCCTAAGTGGCTGACCTTGTCTGCTGCAACAACCAAATGCAGACTCCAAGGGCTTGCCATGTCTAGGAAACATCAGCCCATGAATTTAGGTCACTCCATTTCCCAAATTATGTAAAAAGCAAGCCAACTCTCTTACCCAATTAAAGCAAATCTGACCATAACCTCTTTGGTTAAGACCTTGGGGTTTAAAGCCTCTTCTATTGGCCAAAAACCAGTCATTTAAAGCACTCCAAACTCAATACAAAAGGGAGGAATCATATTCAAAAGGGAGCAGCCACGTTCTACCTTGAGAGCTGAAACTTCAGAGCAAAAACTCATTCAGTCAGTCAACAATCTCACAAATCCGAACCTTAGGGGTGGAAATATGGGTACAGGGGAGCCTTCCCTCTCTTCCTCATGACCTCCCTCAATTTCCTCTTCTGTGTGACTGCGGGTCGAAGTTTCAGACCTGTTGAGCCACGTTTTACTCACAGACCTGAAACTTCAGAGCAAAACCTCATTCAGCCAGTCAACAATCTAACAATTCCGAAGCTTGGGGGTGGAAATATGGGTACAGGGGAACCTTCCTTCTCTTCCTCACAACCTCTCTCAATTCTCTCTTCTGTGTGACTGTGGGTCGAAGTTTCAGACCTGTTATGTTTTTATGGTTTTCTGCACTTTTGTTATAAGCATTTTGATTTTCTCTTGTCAAAGCACCATTAGCCTTTTGTTCATTATACATTTGGAATTTTGGGCTTGATTCTCCACAATAAACACCTCTAAAGAACCCAAGGGGAGATTTGGGTCATTCTCGCATTTTCAGCCCTCGTCGCAAAAACGTCCCCGACAGCTCTCTCCACCCTCGATATTTATTTTCTTTCCTCGGATCAATTTTTTTGTGACATCCATACGGACTCGTACTTGTAGAAACTTGCTCCATTGCACCCCTGATTCTGGTACATCGACCTCCAAAACCTCCCCTATCTTTGATCCAATAGTCCAACCTGCTTCCTTTGTTCTGCTCTTTAGCGGAAGGTTGAAGATTTGAATCCAGAAAGGCACCCACTTCATGAAAATATCCTTAGGAATCTGCTCTCCCTCGAATTCTTGCATGAGGACTAACTGCTTTTCAAAACTCCACGGACACATATCTAAGACCTTCTGTTTATCCTTTCCATCGCCAAACTGTACAAGAAAGAGGTCATCCTCAATTTTTGAAATCTGAACTCCCTTGTTGGTTTTCCATAACATTCTCATGTTCTTCCTCAACGCATCCAGACTTACTCTTCTGGTGGTGTGTACCTTCATTACCACACAGTTCCTTCCTATAGCCCTTGCAGCTTTAGTGCAGTTGCTTCCAAGAGCTATATCTTTGTCTTCCGCCTCCGTAAACGGAAGCTTAATCAATTATTTATTGTGGTATCAAATCAAGTGGTCCCAAGTTCTAACCCAATCTTTTCTATATCTCGCCCACCCCCCACCCCCCCCCCCCCCCCCTTCTTTTTTAAATGTCATACTCATTGCACAAAGCTCCTACTTTTGTAGGGTTTGGGAGAGGTTATGGTAGGCAACTTTACCCCAAATTTTTTTTTTAATTTATTTTTTTAAAGAAGCTAATTCTCTGGCCTTGCACCTAGTTGAGTCCCACTTATTAAGGGGGAGTGTTGGTTAAATGATTAAATTAACCATTTCTTAACATCTTAAACTTTTGAGACAACTACTAACTTATCAAAAAAATAAAATGATTAGTGAGGTTGAAAAAAGAAGCAAAAGATTCAAATGATTTGAAATTTGTAAGGGCATTAACGCAGGGGTAGTCTAGCAGAAATCATGATGGAGTACCTGATGGATGATTTTTGGAATGTTGCCACTCAGTGGCGGAGCCACACATAAGGGTCCCCCCAAAATTTTAAAAAATGATTTTATAGTATTTATATTATTTACATTTTAAAAGATGTAGCATGTAAAAATTGAAATTGGCCCCCAAAACTTTGAGTCATTTCAACAGTGCTCTTAAAAGAAAGAGAAATTATATTAAAATCATATAATTTAAAAGATTTAATAAATTAAACTATGTAAAAAATGATAAATTTTTGTACATGTCTAATAGAAGAAATACATGACTTTTGTATATATTCATTAAAATTTAGAAGGTGATAAATTCTCTTAGTAAATTAATTTATATGCGTGTGTGCATGTGTAGAGGTTTGTTTTAACTAATATATTAACATCACAACTTGGCCCCCCCAAATCAAAATTTCTAGCTCCGCCCCTGCTGCCACTGTTAATACTCTTTTAACGATATTCCTTTTGAATTTCCCAACCTTAATTCTCTCACTACGGAAATGTCTCCTACAGAGTATAAAATGAATTCAATAACTATGTGCAGAAGGAACAGAATTATAATTTCTGAACATTCCCTTGACATTTTAACCGAAAATAATGAAGTTCTACAAATTTCAAGATCATGGTTCAGGCTCAATTTTCCGGAAGGAAATGCTTTCCTTTTAGTCAATTTCAATGTGGAAAACGAGGTTCAGTCATTTTTTCCACTGTTCTTGGAAGTCCAGTCTTGAACAAAAGCAAACAACACATGCTACCAAGGCCTACCTCCCGGCTCCAGCAATAACAAATCTTAGGAAACTTCTAGTATAATTTTTGAAAAAGATGAGGCAGTACAGCTGTTTGTAGAAATCTTAAAGAAAGATGAGGTTAGAACACTTACCGGAAGTCTTGGTTGCAGTCTTGTAGAGGGAGGTTGAGTTGGTTGGCTGCAGTCACCCTGGAATTTGAAAGTAAGGTACTAATTTTCAAAATCACAAGCTGAAATCTCACAGGGCTATTTACAGCATATTATTGTTGGAAGCACCCCATGAAGAGCATGCAAAGAAATGCATATCAACCAGAATAACATGTAGAATGGTGCAGCACCCTTGAAATTAAAATATAAAAGAAAAGAAAAAAATTTACTGGCAAATGCTGGTAGTGAACTGAGAAAGCCACAACAATGACCAAGGATTATTGATAGTTAAGCAATGCTTAATTCAGCAGTAACCAAAAATTAAAGGCAGAACATACTATAAATCGTTTGAAATTTTAGATCATTGCACATACACTTTATTTTGCCAAGGTTGTCAATCTGTATGTGGTAGACATCAGCAATCTTGGGAGATACTTCCCTAGACTACATACACCGTAGTCATTGTTCCTATTTGAATAGTGGTCAAATGAATTAATTCATCATTTCCTAACTACTTAAGTTTTTGAGACAAACAATAATTTATCATAGTACTAGAGTATGTGGTCCTAAGTTTGAATCGTATCTCCACTCTAACTCCCATTTAAAAGGTTAATAATCTCACATGTTGGCCCCCAATTATTAAGGGAGAGCCTGAGCCCATGTGTGAGAGGGAGTGATAGAATAGTTAAATGATTAAATTAATTTGCACAGTAACAATGCCTCTTGTGACCGGTCAATTAAAGGTTTTTCTGCATATAGGAAAGAAAAAAGAGAGAGACATAATAATGAACAAGGTTTTATATTCACTATCATACTATTTATCAACAAGTATCTTGTTGTTCCATATCAATTACATTTACTCATTAATCTCCTCATTAATTTATTGATGCACACACACACAAGGAAACAAATTACTGGAAATAACCAAAATACTCAATAAAATTGGAAAAGTACCCAAAAAAAAAAAGTATGAATTTAGGAATATTTCAGAAGACATTCAAGCAAACTCAAATGGAAAATGATCAAGTTCTTGAGGTGTTACTAACTCATGAGCTGAAATTGTAGCAGTGAGGTACTGTAGTCTTCATTGCTCTTCAGACATCACTGGACATATGGCAGTCCAAAAACTGAAGCAAACAGAACATGCTGGCAGCACAGACATCATTGTTGCTTATTGGATGTAAATTTAGCTCTTCGGAAGTTTTGATCTCAAGAACCATGTCGGATTTTAAACAGAGTTTATAATTGTTCCATTCATCAATGGGATGATTTGAAGCAATTATCCCATATACAATTGTCAAAGGCTTCAACAATTTGCACATTTTTGGGTCTGAAAACCTACAGAAGAGTTGGCAAAGATTTAAATATTATTTATGATTACAGGTCCAAAGTTTATACCAGCAAACACAAATTCAATTGAACAAACCTAACAACCACAAAGCATCTTTGGCTTTAAAAAGCGTATTAGAAGTTGCTGGTACTGGCAATGCCTTAAGATTGGCCTTGATTTGTCATGGAACAAGCACCTGAGCAATCTTGGGCCAGTGTTCCCTCCCTCTGCCTTTGGCACCAATGTCTCACCATAGGACAATTTAAAATTCTTGGTAATAAGAAAGTGAGTTTGACAGCCGTAACTGTCGAGGGCAGCAAGAGCAATCATGTGCTGAACCTTTTAATCTCTCTCAAATTAGGAAGAAAAGAAAGAATCAAAAGCAGCAACTTGTCCTCTGGAAAGGACTTCACATCTTCCCCATTCACCACAAATTCCCAAATCTCAAAGAGCGATAGTCCCTCTCCACACACAAGCAGTGTGTTTTAGTGGCTACGTAGGAAGTCATTGAAGCAGCATTAGCTTTCGATTTCCCAGTGTCTACCTGAGATTATATAGCATGCCATATTGCCCAAGTCAAATCCCAATATTACTTAAAAACTCTAAACTTATGAAACAAATGTGTTAATCATTAAATTGTTCTACCTTAGTTAATCATTCCCTCAAATGTCTTTTTCTTGTACTTCAAAAATCCAAACTAGAAATGTTGTGAATGTATACTGAGGCAAAAACAGCTCCAGCAAGAATGAGCTTTACAGTGACTTGAAAAGATATCATACATTAAGAAGTTCTTACACAATGCAAAAGAATCAGCAGCTAGAAGTGGCATGGAATTGACGCGGGAGGGTGGGGGTATGTGAGTCACTTGTTATTGACAACTGAAAGCGACACTGCAAGAGAAAGGGAAGGAAATGAGCATATATCGCCATGTTGAAAATAGCCTAGTTCATAAAAATTTATGTTAACATAGCATGATCCAGCGCTTCCTTCTTCTCTCTCTCTCTCTCTCCTTTTAATTTCTTGAGTCCAAAGCCTCTTGTTAAACAACATTTAACAGCATCTCTTACTAGATGTACCAAAATATTTTTTACTACTAGAAAGATTTACTTTGATATTTAAAAAATTCTAACCTCATTTTGGATGTTTTGAAGTTTTCTATAATTTAAACTTAAAAAACTGAATTGAAACTTTTTTTAAAGAGAACTGAAAATAAGATTAAAACTATAGTATCATGAAACATGGCACATAGAGGTAGCGAATAACTCATTTGATGCCTTTAAAAACATAAAGGATGTACCCTAAATATATTATAATAAATCCCAATTCTAATTTTTTTTTTTTTTTTACAAAAATACATTATCATGAAAAAAAAAATAATATAAAAATTTATAGCTAATAGCCATTCATTACTTTGTTGATTTAAACTTCAGTCAAATAATTTGAAGAAAAATTCCCTTTTCTTTTTTCTCTATACTTTAAACAAGTCGATTGCTAATTTGAGTTTGTCGTTGGTTGTAGGCCATTCTTTTTCTTTTTCTTTTTTACACGTTCTTTATGAATTAATGAAATTTCATAATTAAAATGAATTCCCGCTTATCCTATTTTATTGGTTGTGTTATCATATTTTTTCAAGCTCCTTCTAAAAAATTAGGGTGAAGCAAAAAGATTTTGAACAAAAAAAAATTTTAAAAATTAACAAACTGTTTTTATAGGAGTTATCAAGCTTGATGAATAGATAAACAATCTTTGGAAAAATACACAGAATGGGTTAATTTAAGAAATTTCTTGTATAAGGTTTAGATTAACACTGCCCAAATTAAATGCAAGTTTGATTTTGATCAAAGGCAGGAATTTCCATTATTTAAAAAAAAAAAAAAAAAAAAAAAAAAAAAAAACTTTAAATAGGAAGTCTTGGTAATAAAAAGCAAAACTCCAACACTGCTGGTGGATGGGATTGAGCCATAAGCAGAAGAAAATTAAAATTAGTGCAGAACAAGTACCTGGGCTAAAGAGCGCTTCTGGACTCATGGCTTATGTGAAATCACTTTGTTGTTAATCTCTATGTAGGGGATGCAAGCAATTTTGGACCAATCCCCTTTATTTCTTTGACACCGTTCTTCCAGCAAAGGGCAGTCCTCAATATATAGAAAAGAAAGGGAGGCAGGCAAGTTCTCTTCTGGTAAGCACTGGAGCTTATTGCACGACTGAAGTGACAACTCTTTAAGCGAGGAAAGGTGTTGAATCCCCTTACCATCGAGCGTTTTCAGATGTGGAAAAGCTGAGATAGAGAATTTGATAAGAGTAGGAGGCAACAACCCCTCATCCGGAAAGGAATCCACTTCTTTTCCTTCATAGGCAATATTGAACTCCATGAGAGAGTGAAGACCCTGTAAACCCCACTCCTTGCGACGGGAAAATAGTTTGTTGCAGTGGTGGATTTCAAGTCTTTGTAAATTGGAGGGAAAATGACAATTAGCAACAGATTCGAGTTCTGGACACTTTACTAATTTCAAAACCACAAGAGATGGGAGGAGGGTGTGCATCCCTTCAGGCAGTGACTTTAACTTTTTGCAATCAGAGACTTCAATCTTTATCAAATTTGAGGCGCACAGTCCTCCACTGGGAAAAGAAATAAAATTACGACAATCCTTAATTTCCAAACATGTGAGAGAAGTAAGATCCTGGTGAGATCCCTTTAATGCTGAAAGAGATTCAAGATTTTCACAGTCCCACATTTTGACTTGTTTAAGCTTTGGGAATAACTCCAATGGTAAAGACCAAAGTGAACCAGGACCCTTTTGTACCTTCAAGCTTTCAACTGATGGATAGTAATGAACCCTTGGCAATTGTAATATCCCACAGATTACAAGTGATTTTAATGTAGTGGGTAGACTACCCCTTGCGAGAGATGTATGGCATCCTCCAATTGTGAGACTTTGGAGCCTGGGTGGTAATTTCTTCAACTGCACCTTATCACAATCTATCAAGTGCAATTCGTGGAGAGCCAGAGACCTAGGAAGTGAAGTAACAAGCTGCTGACAGTCTCTAACTTCAAGCACAGTTAAAGAGGGAAGGTGATTGGGCAGATTCCCAATTAGCTTGGGACATCTAATAATGTGAAGCTTTTGGAGGGTAGTGAAAACTTCGCTTTCAATTCTCTCCCATTCCTTCCACTCTGGCATGTCTATAAATGTTAAAGTTTCAAGGGATTTGAATGGCTTAATTGTAAAAGAGTCACTCTTATAGAACTCACGATTCACTTCCAATAAGTCATTAAAGCCTTCAATTGAGAGTTCCTTAAGGGCAGATAACTTCCCAAGTGGAGGCAATAAGGAGCAATGCTTACAATCAAAAAGCTTCAGCGACACCATATGAGAGAATGAACCATCTCCTAGCCAGTCAGGAAATTTTGTACCAAAATAACGTCTAATGGTGAGAGATTTCAAGTTTAAATGAGGACACAAATCCTCAAGCATCTTTCTTTCATCTTCTGAATTGTCAATGTCATGCCTCAATTCCCATTCCAGCTCCAACTCTGACAAATACTTCTTATCCTTCAAATTAGCCTCCTTGGCATCTCTAGTGCAATTAACAGTTTGCAAGTTTAAAATAGATAATGCTCCATAAAGATGTTGAAGCTCCCCCAACTCTTTAATACTACACCCATTATGTTTGCCCACAACAAAAGTATTTAATTTCTGGAGATTTCTCAATTGGCCCATTTGTAATGACATCTCTTTCAAACTCATTCCGCTTATATCCAAGTGGTGTAAGTTTACTAGTCTTCCCATGTTTGTTGGCAACTCAACTAGGAAATAACATTTCCACAATAACAAGGTCTGCAAATTATACAGAGTACACACAGAATCAGGTAAGCGTTCGATGTTAGTGCTACTAAGATTCAAATAGCGTAGATGTTTTAAATTTCCAATAGAATCAGATACCCTTATGTTTTTATAGGTAGACAATGATAACACCCTTAAACGCTTAAATGTGAGCAACAAATCATCTATCACTGTTGTTGTTATCTTATTAGATGGTGAAGACCACTCAAATGACGATTTTAGTCCCAAGAAGGTTCGCAAACCCTTGGCTTTATAAGACACCTCAAATTTCCTAGAGGCATCAAATTCGGTTGTAAAATATGACAAATGGCGTGTCTTCTTGGTCATTTCACAAGGATTGTCGATGTCCAACCTAAAACAAAATTCCCCAAATATAAATTTTGCCAAATCATTAACGAGGTCATGCATTATGAAACATGATTGGCTGTTACTTAATCGTTGAAAAAATGACCTAGATACCAGATCATCAAAGTACCATTCACCTATTTCTTCCATCCTTGCATTTCCTTTGCATTGTTGCAATAAATCTTCTGCCATCCACAATAGAACCAAATTCTCCTTTCTATATTCATAATCCTTTGGAAGGATCAAGCAATAAGCAAAACAATGCTTCAAATGTGATGAGAGGTAGTGGTAGCTTAATCTTAGAGCTGGAAGAATATCACTTTTGCCTTCTGGTAAATCCCACATGTCACTCTTCAAAATCTTTTCCCACTCCCTTGGATCTTCTTTAGATCGCAACAAACCCCCAAGTGTTTTTGCAGCTAATGGCAAGCCTTTGCATTTATGGACAATTCCTTTACCAATTACTTCTAGGTAAAGATATTCACGAGAATTTCCATTTTAAAATGCATGTTTTGCAAATAACAACCAACATTCTTCATCTGACAATTGCTTTAAATGATGAGGTGAAAAGGGGCACACAATTGATGCAATTTTTTCACTACGTGTTGTAACAATGATCTTAATCTCTCGTGCCCCACATCTAAAAATTCTAAGTCATCCCAAACATTATACTTCTCATTCCAAACATCATCTAAAATCAGGAGAAATTTTCTCCCCTTCAAGCTCTCCCTTATTCTACTCTGCAGCAAATTCAAGTTTTGAATGTCACAATTAGACATATTGATATCCTCAAGAATAGTTTTTGCTATTCCGAAACTATCCATTTTTTCTGAAACACAAACCCAAGCTTTGAGATCAAAAGTCTTCTTTACTCTCTTATCATTGTAAACAAGTTGAGCAAGGGTTGTTTTGCCAACCCCACCCATTCCCACTATAGGAATAACACATATCTCATCACAACTTGCATCATGTGATTGCAACTTCTTAAATATTTCCTCTCTATCAATGTCTCGACCATATACACCATATCCTTCAGGGCAACAAGTTGTCAATTGTCGTGTTGGTGGTGGTACTCCACCAGCAAAAGCTTTGAGACCAAGGACATCCTTTTGTTTCATAATATATTCTAATCCCTCCAAGATAGTTTCCAACTCTGATTCTATCCTTTTGTCAAATGAATCTGAAAAAGTAGGGAACAAGTCACGTACCTTAATAGTGCCTGCTCCTGTTTGAAACTCAGCTTCTAAGTTGAGTCGCAAGGCTTCAGTGGCAATCTCATCCAAAAGGTCATCTGCAGCATAAACAACATCTTTGAGATCGTCCAGCCACTTCTTCACAGTTGAGTTTGTAATTTGCTTCTCCTCCGCATCGATGAGAACCGCATCTGCAAAATTCAGCTTCAACTTCAAATTCTTTAGCAATCGATCACTGAGTTTCTCTCGCTCGAAGTAGTTGATGACCTCGAGAGAAGCCAATCGGTCAAACGCCACCTGAAGGAATGCAGAGAGAAATGATCCACCCACCATCAATGCAGCCATGGTTTGTCCTCTTGCTAGAAGAAGGAGAAGTCAATGGAAGGAAGTGATTGCAGTGAGGGAAAAAAATGCTAGTAGAGATGCGTTCTATGAGAGACTGAAGTGCTTTGCAATTATCGAGATTCGATTGATTCACTGATGTTTGGATGAGAGAGAGAATTAAATAAAAAGTAAAGAAAAGGTTGCTGACAGTGATAGATGGAGAAATTGAGGGAAAAAGAACAAAAAAAAAAAAAAACAAAGGCAGACTATTCAAATGTACAGGCCTCTCTCTCAAAAAGCTCTGTTAGCTCAATTTCCATTTTATTCCATCTGCAATTCTTTCACTTTTTCACAAAACAAGCTAAGCAGTAGGTTGCTGATAGTGACAGGTGGAGAAATTGAGGGAAAAAGAAGAAAAAAAACAAAACAAAGGCAGACTTTTCAAATGTACAGCCTCTCTCATAAAAACCTCTGTTAGCTCAATTTCCATTTTATTCCATCTGCAATTATTTCACTTTTTCACAAAACAAGCTAAGTAGTAGGTTGCTGACAGTGACAGGTGGAGAAATTGAGGGAAAAAGAAGAAAAAAAAAAAACAAAGACAGACTTTCCAAATGTATAGGCCTCTCTCATAAAAAGCACTATTAGCTCAATTTCCATTTTATTCCATCTGCAATTCTTTGACTTTCTCACAAAACAAGCTAAGCAGTAGGTTGCTAACAGTGACAGGTGGAGAAATTGAGGGAAAAAGATGAAAAAAAAAACAAAACAAAGGTAGACTTTTCAAATGTATAAGCCTCTCTCATAAAAAGCTCTGTTAGCTCAATTTCCATTTTATTCCATCCACAATTCTTTGACTTTTTCACAAAACAAGCAAAGCAGTAGGTTGCTGACAGTGACAGGTGGAAAAATTGAGGGAAAAAGAAGAAATAAATCAAAACAAAGGCAAACTTTTCAAATGTACAGGCCTCTCTCATAAAAAGCTATGTTAGCACAATTTCCATTTTATTCCATCTGCAATTCTTTGACTTTCTCACAAAACAAGCTAAGCAGTAGGTTGCTAACAGCGACAGGTGGAGAAATTGAGGGAAAAAGATTAATAAAAATAAAACAAAGGCAGACTTTTCAAATGTATAGGCCTCTCTCATATAAAGCTCTGTTAGCTCAATTTCCATTTTATTCCATCTGCAATTCTTCGACTTTTTCAAAAAACAAGCTAAGGAGTAGGTTGCCGAGAGTGACAGCGGAGAAATTGAGGGAAAAAGAAGAAAAAAAACAAAACAAGGGCAGACTTTTCAAATGTACAGGCCTCTCTCATAAAAAGCTCTGTTAGCTCAATTTCCATTTTATTCTATCTGCAATTCTTTGACTTTTTCATAACACAAGCTAAGTAGGAGGTTGCTGGCAGGGACAGGTGGAGAAATTGGGAGAAAAAGATGAGAAAAAACAAAACAAAGGCAGACTTTTCAAATGTACAGGCCTCTCTCATAAAAAGCTCTGTTAGCTCAATTTCCATTTTATTCCATCTGCAATTATTTGACATTTTCACAAAACAAGCTAAGCAGTAGGTTGCCGAGAGTGACAGTCAGAGAAATTGAGGGAAAAAGATGAAAAAAACAAAATAAAACAAAGGCAGACTTTTCAAATGTACAGGCCTCTCTCATAAAAAGCTCTATTAGCTCAATTTCCATTTTATTCCATCTGCAATTATTTGACTTTTTCACAAAACAAGCTAAGCAGTAGGTTGCCGAGAGTGACAGGAGGAGAAATTGAGGGAAAAAGATGAAAAAAAAAACAAAATAAAGGCAGACTTTTCAAATGCACAGGCCTGTCTCATAAAAAGCTCTGTTAGCTCAATTTCCATTTCATTCCATTTGCAATTCATTGACCTTTTCACAAAACAAGCTAAGCAATAGGTTGCCGAGAGTGACAGGCAGAGAAATTGAGGGGAAAAGTTGAATAAAAAAAACAAAACAAAAGAAGACTTTTCAAATGTACAGGCCTCTCTCATAAAAAGCTCTGTTAGCTCAATTTCCATTTCAATCTATTTGCAATTCTTTGACTTTTTCACAACACAAGCTAAGCAGTAGGTTGCTGACAGGGACAGGCGGAGAAATTGAGGGAAAAAGATGAAAAAAAAAAAACAAAGGCAGACTTTTCAAATGTACAGGCCTCTCTCATAAAAAGCTCTGTTAGCTCAATATCCATTTTTTTCCATCAGCAATTCTTTGACTTTTTCACAACACAAGCTAAGCAGTAGGTTGCTGACAGCGACAGGTGGACAAATTGAGGTAAAAAGAAGAAAAACAAAACTAAACAATGACAGACTTTTCAAATGTATAGGCCTCTCTCATAAAAAGCTCTGTTAGCTCAATTTCCATTTTATTCCATCTACAATTCTTTCAGTTTTTCACAAAACAAGCTAAGTAGTAGGTTGCTGACAGTGACAGGTGGAGAAATTGAGGGAAAAAGAAGAAAAAAAACAAAATAAAGACAGACTTTTCAAATGTATAGGCCTCTCTCATAAAAAGCACTATTAGCTCAATTTCCATTTTATTCCATCTGCAATTCTTTGACTTTCTCACAAAACAAGCTAAGCAGTAGGTTGCTCACAGTGACAGGTGGAGAAATTGAGGGAAAAAGATGAAAAAAAACAAAACAAAGGTAGACTTTTCAAATGTATAGGCCTCTCTCATAAAAAGCTCTGTTAGCTCAATTTCCATTTTATTCCATCCACAATTCTTTGACTTTTTCACAAAACAAGCAAAGCAGTAGGTTGCTGACAGTGAAAGGTGGAAAAATTGAGGGAAAAAGAAGAAATAAATCAAAACAAAGGCAAACTTTTCAAATGTACAGGCCTCTCTCATAAAAAGCTACCTTAGCACAATTTCCATTTTATTTCATCAGCAATTCTTTGACTTTTTCACAACACAAGCTAAGCAGTAGGTTGCTAACAGCGACAGGTGGAGAAATTGAGGGAAAAAGATTAATAAAAATAAAACAAAGGCAGACTTTTCAAATGTATAGGCCTCTCTCATATAAAGCTCTGTTAGCTCAATTTCCATTTTATGCCATCTGCAATTCTTCGACTTTTTCAAAAAACAAGCTAAGCAGTAGGTTGCCGAGAGTGACAGCGGAGAAATTGAGGGAAAAAGAAGAAAAAAAAAACAAAACAAGGGCAGACTTTTCAAATGTATAGGCCTCTCTCATAAAAAGCTCTGTTAGCTCAATTGCCATTTTATTCTATCTGCAATTCTTTGACTTTTTCACAACACAAGCTAAGTAGTAGGTTGCTGACAGGGACAGGTGGAGAAATTGAGAGGAAAAGATGAAAAAAAACAAAACAAAGGCAGACTTTTCAATGTACAGGCCTCTCTCATAAAAAGCTCTATTAGCTCAATTTCCATTTTATTCCATCTGCAATTATTTGACATTTTCACAAAACAAGCTAAGCAGTAGGTTGCCGAGAGTGACAGGCAGAGAAATTGAGGGAAAAAGATGAAAAAAACAAAACAGAACAAAGGCAGACTTTTCAAATGTACAGGCCTCTCTCATAAAAAGCTCTCTTAGCTCAATTTCCATTTCAATCTATCTGCAATTCTTTGACTTTTTCACAACACAAGCTAAGCAGTAGGTTGCTGACAGGGACAGGCGGAGAAATTGAGGGAAAAAGATGAAAAAAAAACAAAACAAAGGCAGACTTTTCAAATGTACAGGCCTCTCTCATAAAAGCTCTGTTAGCTCAATATCCATTTTTTTCCATCAGCAATTCTTTGACTTTTTCACAACACAAGCTAAGCAGTAGGTTGCTGACAGCGACAGGTGGACAAATTGAGATAAAAAAAGAAAAACAAAACAAAACAATGACAGACTTTCCAAATGTATAGGCCTCTCTCATAAAAAGCTCTGTTAGCTTAATTTCCATTTTATTCCATCTGCAATGCTTTTAGTTTTTCACAAAACAAGCTAAGTAGTAGGTTGCTGACAGTGACAGGTGGAGAAATTGAGGGAAAAAGAAGAAAAAAAACAAAACAAAGACAGACGTTTCAAATGTATAGGCCTCTTTCATAAAAAGCACTATTAGCTCAATTTCCATTTTATTCCATCTGCAATTCTTTGACTTTCTCACAAAACAAGCTAAGCAGTAGGTTGCTCACAGTGACAGGTGGAGAAATTGGGGGAAAAAGATGAAAAAAAAACAAAACAAAGGTAGACTTTTCAAATGTATAGGCCTCTCTCATAAAAAGCTCTGTTAGCTCAATTTCCATTTTATTCCATCCACAATTCTTTGACTTTTTCACAAAACAAGCAAAGCAGTAGGTTGCTGACAGTGACAGGTGGAAAAATTGAGGGAAAAAGAAGAAATAAATCAAAACAAAGGCAAACTTTTCAAATGTACATGCCTCTCTCATAAAAAGCTATGTTAGCACAATTTCCATTTTATTTCATCAGCAATTCTTTGACTTTTTCACAACACAAGCTAAGCAGTAGGTTGCTAACAGGGACAGGCGGAGAAATTGAGGGAAAAAGATGAAAAAAAACAAAACAAAGGCAGACTTTTCAAATGTACAAGCCTCTCTCATAAAAAGCTCTGTTAGCTCAATTTCCATTTTTTTCCATCAGCAATTCTTTGACTTTTTCACAACACAAGCTAAGAAGTAGGTTGCTGATAGCGACAAGTGGACAAATCGAGGTAAAAAGAAGAAAAACAAAACAAAACAATGACAGACTTTTCAAATGTAGAGGCCTCTCTCATAAAAAGCTCTGTTAGCTCAATTTCCATTTTTTTCCATCAGCAATTCTTTGACTTTTTCACAACACAAGCTAAGCAGTAGGTTGCTAACAGGGACGGGCGGAGGAATTGAGGGAAAAAGATGAAAAAAAACAAAACAAGGCCAGACTTTTCAAATGTACAGGCCTCTCTCATAAAAAGCTCTGTTAGCTCAATTTCCATTTTTTTCCATCAGCAATTCTTTGACTTTTTCACAACACAAGCTAAGAAGTAGGTTGCTGATAGCAACAAGTGGACAAATCGAGGTAAAAAGAAGAAAAACAAAACAAAACAATGACAGACTTTTCAAATGTATAGGCCTCTCTCATAAAAAGCTCTGTTAGCTCAATTTCCATTTTATTCCATCTGCAATTCTTTTAGTTTTTCACAAAACAAGCTAAGTAGTAGGTTGCTGACAGTGACAGGTGGAGAAATTGAGGGAAAAAGAAGAAAAAAAACAAAACAAAGGCAGACTTTTCAAATGTACAGGCCTCTCTCATAAAAAGCTCTGTTAGCTCAATTTCCATTTTATTCCATCTGCAATTATTTGACATTTTCACAAAACAAGCTAAGCAGTAGGTTGCCGAGAGTGACAAGCAGAGAAATTGAGGGAAAAAGAAGAAAAAAAAAAAACAAAACAAAGGCAGACTTTTAAAATGTACAGGCCTCTCTCATAAAAAGCTCTGTTAGCTCAATTTCCATTTTAGTCCATCAGCAATTATTTGACTTTTTCACAAAACAAGCTAAGGAGTAGGTTGCCGATAGTGACAGGAGGAGAAATTGAGGGAAAAAGATGAAAAAAAACAAAACAAAGGCAGACTTTACAAATGCACAGGCCTCTCTCATGAAATGCTCTGTTAGCTCAATTTCCATTTCATTCCATTTGCAATTCATTGACCTTTTCACAAAACAAGCTAAGCAATAGGTTGCCGAGAGTGACAGGCAGAGAAATTGAGGGAAAAAGTTGAATAAAAAAAACAAAACAAAAGTAGACCTTTCAAATCTACAGGCCTCTCTCGTAAAAAGCTCTGTTAGCTCAATTTCCATTTCAATCTATTTGCAATTCCTTGACTTTTTCACAACACAAGCTAAGCAGTAGGTTGCTGATAGGGACAGGCAGAGAAATTGAGGGAAAAAGATGAAAAAAAACAAAACAAAGGCAGACTTTTCAAATGTACAGGCCTCTCTCATAAAAAGCTCTGTTAGCTCAATTTCCATTTCATTCCATTTGCAATTCATTGACCTTTTCACAAAACAAGCTAAGCAATAGGTTGCCGAGAGTGACAGGCAGAGAAATTGAGGGAAAAAGTTGAATAAGAAAAACAACACAAAAGCAGACTTTTCAAATGTACAGGCCTCTCTCATAAAAAGCTCTGTTAGCTCAATTTCCATTTCAATCTATCTGCAATTCTTTGGCTTTTTCACAACACAAGCTAAGCAGTAGGTTGCTGACAGGGACAGGTGGAGAAATTGTGGGAAAATGATGGAAAAAAAACAAAACAAAGGCAGACTTAAATATGTACAGGCCTCTCTCATAAAAAGCTTTGTTAGCTCAATTTCCATTTTATTCCATCTGCAATTCTTTCACTTTTTCACAAAACAAGCTAAGTAGTAGGTTGCTGACAGTGACAGGTGGAGAAATTGAGGGAAAAAGAAGAAAAAAAAACAAAACAAAGGCAGACTTTTCAAATGTACAGGCCTCTCTCATAAAAAGCTCTGTTAGCTCAATTTCCATTTTATTCCATCTGCAAATATTTGACATTTTCACAAAACAAGCTAAGCAGTAGGTTGCCGAGAGTGACAGGCAGAGAAATTGAGGGAAAAAGATGAAAAATAAAAAACAAAACAAAGGCAGACTTTTCAAATGTACAGGCCTCTCTCATAAAAAGCTCTGTTAGCTCAATTTCCATTTTATTCCATCTGCAATTATTTGAATTTTCACAAAACAATCTAAGTAGTAGGTTGCCGATAGTGACAGGAGGAGAAATTGAGGGAAAAAGATGAAAAAAAAAAAACAAAGGCAAACTTTTCAAATGCACAGGCCTGTCTCATAAAAAGCTCTGTTAGCTCAATTTCCATTTCATTCCATTTGCAATTCATTGACCTTTTCACAAAACAAGCTAAGCAATAGGTTGCCGAGAGTGACAGGCAGAGAAATTGAGGGAAAAAGTTGAATAAAAAAAACAAAACAAAAGTAGACCTTTCAAATGTACAGGCCTCTCTCATAAAAAGCTCTGTTAGCTCAATTTCCATTTCAATCTATTTGCAATTCTTTGACTTTTTCACAACACAAGCTAAGCAGTAGGTTGCTGACAGGGACAGGCGGAGAAATTGAGGGAAAAAGATGAAAAAAAAACAAAACAAAGGCAGACTTTTCAAATGTACTGGCCTCTCTCATGAAAAGCTCTGTTAGCTCAATTTCCATTTCATTCCATTTGCAATTCATTGACCTTTTCACAAAACAAGCTAAGCAATAGGTTGCCGAGAGTGACAGGCAGAGAAATTGAGGGAAAAAGTTGAATAAAAAAAACAAAACAAAAGTAGACCTTTCAAATCTACAGGCCTCTCTCATAAAAAGCTCTGTTAGCTCAATTTCCATTTCAATCTATTTGCAATTCTTTGACTTTTTCACAACACAAGCTAAGCAGTAGGTTGCTGACAGGGACAGGCGGAGAAATTGAGGGAAAAAGATGAAAAAAAACAAAACAAAAGCAGACTTTTCAAATGTACAGGCCTCTCTCATAAAAAGCTCTGTCAGCTCAATTTCCATTTTATTCCATCAGCAATTCTTTGACTTTTTCACAGCACAAGCTAAGCAGTAGGTTGGTGACAGTGACAGGCGGAGAAATTGAGGGAAAAAGAAGAAAAAAAAAACAAAACAAAGGCAGACTTTTCGAATGTACAGGCCTCCCTCATAAAAAGCTCTGTTAGCTCAATTTCCATTTTATTCCATCTGCGATTATTGGACTTTTTCACAAAACAAGCTAAGCAGTAGGTTGCTGAGAGTGACAGGCGGAGAAATTGAGGGAAAAAGAAGAAAAAAAGCAAAACAAATCCAGAATTTTCAAATGTACAAGCCTCTTAAATAAAAAGCTCTGTTAGCTCAATTTCCATTTTATTCCATCTGCAATGCTTTGACTCTTTCGCAAAATAAGCTAAGCAGTAGGTTGTTGACAGTGACAAGCGGCGAAATTGTGGGAAAAAGAAGAAAAAAAAAAAGAAAACGAAGGCAAACTTTTCAAATGTACAGGCCTCCCTCATAAAAAGCTCTGTTAGCTCAATTTCCATTTTATTCCATCTGTAATTCTTTGACTTTTTCACAAAACAAGCTTAGCAGTAGGTTGCTGAGGGTGACAGGCAGAGAAATGAAGGGAAAAAGATGAAAAAAACAAAACAAGGGCAGACTTTTCTAATGTACAGGCCTTTCTCATAAAAGCTATGTTAGCTCAATTTCTAATCTATTCCATTTGCAATTCTTTGACTTTTTCACAAAATAAGCTAAGTAGTAGTTTGCTGACAGTGACAGGTGGAGAAATTGAGGGAAAAAGAAGAAGAAAAAAAAACAAAACAAAGGCAGACTTTTCAAATGTACAGCCCTCTCTTATAAAAAGATCTGTTAGCTCAATTTCCATTTTATTCCATTTGCAATTCTTTGAGTTTTTCACAGCACGAGCTAAGCAGTAGGTTGCTGACAATGACAGGTGTAGAAATTAAGGGAAAAAGAAGAAATGAAACAAAACAAAGGCAGACTATTCAAATGTACATGCCTCTCTCGTAAAAAGCTTTGTTAGCTCTATTCCCATTTTATGCCATCTGCAATTCTTTGACTTTTTCAGAAAACAAGGTAAGCAGTAGGTTGCTGAGAGTGACAGCTGAAGAAATTGGGGGAAAAAGAAGAAACGAAACAAAACAAAGGCAAACTTTTCAAATGTGCAGGTCTCTCTCATAAAAAGCTTTGTTAGCTCAATTTTCGTTTTTTGCTGTCTGCAATTCTTTGACTTTTTCACAAAACAAGCTAAGCAATAGGTTGCTAACAGTGACAGGAGGAGAAATTGAGGGGAAAAGAAGAAAAAAAAAAGGTAGACTTTTCAAATGTATAGGCCTCTTTCATAAGAAGCTCTATTAGCTCAATTTCCATTTTATTCCATCTGCAATTCTTTGACTTTTTCACAAAAGAAGCTAAGCAGTAGGTTGCTAACTGTGACAAGCAGAGAAATCGAGGGAAAAAGGAGAAAAAAAAAAAAAAAACAGTGGTGGACTTTTCAAATGTACAGGCCTTTCTCATAAAAAGCTCTGTCAGCTCAATTTCCATTTTATTCCATTAGCAATTCTTTGACTTTTTCACAACACAAGCTAAGCAGTAGGTTGGTGACAGTGACAGGCAGAGAAATCGAGGGAAAAAGAAGAAGAAAAAAAAAGCAAAACAAAGGCAGACTTTTCAAATGTACAGGCCTCCCTCGTAAAAAGCTCTGTTAGCTCAATTTCCATTTTATTCCATCTGCAATTCTTTGACTTTTTCACGAAACAAGCTAAGCAGTAGGTTAGTGAGAATGACTGGTGGAGAAATGAAGGGAAAAAGATGAAAAAAAACAAAACAGGGGCGGACTTTTCAAATGTACAGGCCTCTCTCTTAAAAAGCTCTGTTAGCTCAATTTCTAATCTATTCCATTTGCAATTCTTTCACTTTTTCACAAAATAAGCTAAGCAGTAGTTTGCTGACAGTGACAAGTGGTGAAATTGAGGGAAAAAGAAGAAAAAAAAAAAAAACAAAGGCAGACTTTTCAAATGTACAAGCCTTTCTTATAAAAAGATATGTTAGCTCAATTTCCAATTTATTCCATCTGCAATTCATTGACTTTTTTCACAAAACAAGCTAAGCAGTAGGTTGCTGAGAGTGACAGGTGGAGAAATTGAGGGAGAAAGAGGAAACGAAACAAAACAAAGGCAGACTTTTCAATTGTATAGGCCTCTCTCATAAAAAGCTCTGTTAGCTCAATTTCTACTCTATTCCATTTGCAATTCATTCACTTTTTCACAAAATAAGCTAAGCAGTAGGTTGCTGACTGTGACAGGTGGAGAAATTGAGGGAAAAAGAAGAAACAAAACAAAACAATGGCAGACTTTTCAAATTGAAAGTTCAAAATGTGTATAAAACACCCTTGAACGTTTGGACCCCCAATTACAAAATTACCAATTCAAGCTTTATATCAAACAGTTAATGTGTGGAACATGATAACAAGCTTACAACAGAATTGATAAACAATCTAAGCCAAATATAAACACATCCACAGCAGTAAATATAAGACAAAGATAAAGGAAGGAAGATGCACACACACGGACAACACACGATGTGTTATCGAGGAGGAAACCGAAGTCCTCAGCTAAAACCTCTCCGCCGCCCTCCAAGCGGTAAATAATCCACTAAAGAATGTAGTTGGGATATATGAACAGCAGAAGACCCTCCAAGCCTAATCTACCCAAATACCTAAGCCCTCCAATCTTCTTGCTCCAACGAGGTTACGCCGAACCTATTTCTTCTTTAGCTTCCCGAATTTCGCTACTATACCATAGCATCAACCAATGTATATTGGTTCCTTCCAAACTGCTTCCCTTAGCACCAAATGAACCTTCTCACAGACATGGGTGTGGTGAGATAAGGATTTGGTCAATGGCCTCTCAAGGATGTGACAATGGAAAGGAAGAGAGTAGAGGAATTTGTAGAGTCTCTAAAGTAAAGATTGGGGATGAGGCAATCTTGTTTTTCTCTAGGGTTTCTCTCACAAAAATTCTCTCTGGAAGCTCTCTCAAAATCGTGGGTATAAGGGTCTATATATAGTGGGGTGAGAAAGGAATACGAAGAGACAGTTTTTGCCAAACAGGGTAAATTGGCGGCTTGGTCTCGCGGCTTGTCCAAGTCGCGAGTTCAAGTCGCGGCGTAACGGCCTGGCCAGCCTGGGACTTTTGTCCTGTAGTACGACAGCTGGCGCGACCCCTCAGCTTCCCTGTGTGCATCTCACGTGCCTGCATTTGGCGGCTTGTAGCCGCGAGCCACCCGCGAGTCCTAGCCGCGAAGCTCTGCTTCTTTGCACATACTTGAGCTTTTCTTCACATCTTCTCACACACTACCCTTACAATAATCCCACCTAAATACAGGGTTACTAAGTGCTAAATTACAAGCAAATTGGCACGGAATAAAGCCAACAAGATGGTTGATAAATTTCAACCTTACACAAATGTACAGGCCTCTCTCATAAAAAGCTCTGTTAGCTCAATTTTCATTTAATTCTATCTGCAATTCTTTGACTTTTTCACAAAACAAGCTAAGCAATAGGTTGCTGACAATGACAGGTGTAGAAATTGAGGGAAAAAGAAGAAAGAAAGAAAAAAAAAAACAAAGGCAGACTTTTCAAATGTACAGGCCTCTCCCATAAAAAGCTCTTTTAGCTTAATTTCCATTTTATTCCATCTGCAATTCTTTGACTTTTTCACAAAACAAGCTAAGTAGTAGGTTGCTAACAGTGACAGGTGGAGAAATTGAGGGAAAAAGAAGAAACAAAACAAAACGAAGGCAGCCTTTTCAAATGTATAGGCCTCTCTCATAAAAAGCTTTGTTAGCTCAATTTCTATTTTATTCCATTTGCTATTCTTTGACTTTTTCACAGAATAAGCTAAGCAGTAGGTTGCTGACAGTGACAGGTGGAGAAATTGAGGGAAAAAGAAGAAACTAAACAAAACAGTGGTAGACTTTTCAAATGTACAGGCCTCTCTCATAAAAAGCTTTGTTATCTCAATTTCCATTTTATTCCATCTGCAATTCTTTGACTTTTTCACAAAACAAGCTAAGCAGTAGGTTGCTGAGAGTGACAAGCGAAGAAATTGATGGAAAAAGAAGAAACGAAACAAAACAAAGGCAAACTTTTAAAATGTACAGGCCTCTCTCATAAAAAGGTCTGTTAGCTCAATATTCATTTAATTCCATCTGCAATTCTTTGACTTTTTCACAAAACAAGCTAAGCAATAGGTTGCTGACAGTGACAAGTGGAGAAATTGAGGGAAAAAGAAGAAAAAAAAAAAAAAAACAAAGGCAAACTTTTCAAATGTACAGGCCTCTCTCATAAAAAGCTCCGTTAGCTCAATTTCCATTTTATTCGATCTGCAATTCTTTGACTTTTTCACAAAACAATCTAAGTAGTAGGTTGCTGACAGTGACAGGTGGAGAAATTTGTGGAAAAGGAAGAAACAAAACAAAACGAAGGCAGACTTTTCAAATGTACAGGCCTCTCTCATAAAAAGCTCTGTTAGCTCAATTTCTATTTTATTCAATTTGCAGTTCTTTGACTTTTTCACAAAATAATCTAAGCAGTAGGTTGCTGGCAGTGACAGATGGAGAAATTGAGGGAAAAAGAAGAAACAAAACAAAACAGAGGCAGACTTTTCAAATGTACAAGTCTCTCTCTCATAAAAAGCTCTGTTAGCTCAATTTCCATTTTATTCCATCTGCAATTCTTTGACTTTTCCATAAAACAAGCTAAGCAGTAAGTTTCCCATGGCTTCTCTGATCTTTGAGAGAATCTCTTCATCATCATCATCATCATATTCTTTTTCAAAACATGGAAGGAAATATGATGTTTTTCTCAGTTTTAGGAGTGAGGAGACCCACTATGGTTTTACAGACCACTTGTATGAGGAATTGAAACGGAAAAGAATTCACGTCTTTAGAGACGATGAGAAACTCCAACGAGGAGAAGTCGTTGCTTTAGAGCTCATGAAAGCAATCGAAGAATCCCAGTATGCAATCGTCGTTCTCTCAGAAAAATTCACTTATTCGAAACGATGCTTGGATGAGCTTGCCAAAATTGTTGAATGCAGAGAAAAAACGGGATTATCAATTTTTCCCGTCTTTGACCACGTAGATCCTTCCGATGTACACAACCAGAAGGAGCTGTTTGAAACAATCTTTGCCAAGCATGAAACAGATGACAGTGTTACCATAGAGAAGAAGCAGAAGTGGATGGAAGCTTTAAGAGATGTGAGCAATATCTCCGGATGGTGTTTACATGATAGGTAACATCTGTTTTTTTTTTTTTTGGAAGAACATCTACCCGTTTCTTCAATCCTTGAGAAAATATTATAGGTACTTCAGAATTTATTAAAAAAAAAAAAAAAAAACCTTTTTCGTTGAAATTATCTGTCACAGTGATTTAAACAAAAACATTGATATCATCATGGTTTTAGTCGAATTCATATTCGGCTCTTAAAAATTTCCCAGAGAAATTTATGTGATCAAACAATTGTGGGAGACAACGGATCTACTCCCCAAAATTTGAAGATTTTAATTTTCCTAATATGGTATTTTTTATTATTATTTATTTATTTATTTATTTTTGGTGTTGTGTTTCTTGTTCAAAGGGGAACAAAAGCACCATGATTTGGTTTCCATCTGCGTATGTTACCCATTTTAGCTGGGTAATTGTTTTTCAAATGACACACGTCTTACATCTTAAAAATTAAAATCCGAGGGGTAAGGATTGAAAAGAAAGTTGTCTAACACATAAATCCTTCTAATCCAATAAGTAATTCTTATAGTATACTAGTCTAATCATTAATTCGACAAAAGAAGAAGAAAACTTGTATACATGAAATATGAAATAAGGTTAAAGTGTGCTTTTGAATTAATGTTTTGTTGAAATTTAGAAAAATTATATAATATATACAGCTTTAAGAATAAAATATAATATGTTAGGTAAATAAATAAATAAAAGTAATTAGGAAGTAAATAATAAACTTACAAAAAATTAGTCAATGTTAATGGTAGATTCGACATTGATAACATTTATTATTGAGAATTTCTTATCTAAGTTGACGAGTAATGTCATTAGTATTTTTATCTACAATATAGAAGCTTTAATATAACTTTAGTATAAAACCATACCTTAAAAATAAATAAATAAATAAATAAATAAGCTTAAAATTTTATGCCAAGGGCCTTGTACTTGAATTGGAACCTCCCTATGCACAAAATGCTTAGGGGTATATCGAGGAAAAGGGTTCGAACTGTGGGATTAGTAGCATGTTGTAATTATCTCTTGTAAAGTTGTGATTTACAACTATATATTTGTTAGCTTTAACTCTATGTTAAATTTGATTTTAATTTTTGTTAGGTTCTAAGGTCTTAGGATTTTATGTATTTAGAACTCTAATTTGTAATGTTGGCAAACCATGATCAAAACATTGTATTCAATCTTGTTTAGACTTGCTCAAAGTTGGTTTATTATTGTAAAGTTGGAATCGAGTGGCTGCAGAAGTACTTGGGACTTTTGGCCTGGCTCGATCAATCGAAGAATAGACTCGATCGATCGAAAATCGCACAGGTTGATTATTCTGCAGAATTTCCAACTCAGCCCTACTTCATTAAACGTTTAGGGTTTTATGTTTTTACCCTAGGTATATAAACTAAACCCTAGCCACATTTTTGAAGGTTGTCCATATTGCTTTGTTGCTCATACATTGCTATTTTGTGTGAATCTCTTGTGAGATCTTTGAGGAGCTTTCCTTTACACAAAACTTAGGGTTTTCAAGGTAGAGATGATTTCAACATCTTGAAGATCATTACCGTTGCAACCATTGGAACTTAAAAGAAAAGCAAGCGGGGAGCTTGTAGCTGATTGAGGAATTCAAGAAAGAAGTAGTCCGTGGATTCGGAGCCTGCACGTGGTCGTGTCAGGAAGTTCTACTGGTGGGTAGCATTAGGAAGTCGAGCGGGGAGCTTGTAGTCCTTTTGTAAGAACTTCAATTCTTTCATAGTGAATTATGTTATGCCTTGAGGATCGGTGGGTCAAATCCTCCCCAGGTTTTTACCGTGTGGTTTCCTGGGTGATCATATCTTGTGTTATTTATTTTCCGCTGCTTTATATTCTTGATATGATTGTTTGGATTGTTTTAACCTAGAATTGCTTAATTTGACTAAGTAACAACTTGGCTAATTAATCTAGGCTACGCAATCTGGTTGTTTAAGGGGTCTAAATTTCTAACAATTTTGTTTAATCATTTTCTTTTATTTTTACGGGACTTAATGTAAGGGTTGTGTGAGAGTTTGGTGAAGAATTTGTGAAGAAGTGGTTTTCGCAACTTGACTTGCGACTAACTCGCGACTGCTGACCTACGAAACAAGCCACATGAGAAGCATATGATGGAATTTGAAGAGTCATTGATAGCCTGGATTTCATAAGTGACTTGTGACTCAGGCCAAGTCGTGAGTAAGCCGCGAAACTCACTGCCTATTGCTTTTTGGAGTGTGACTTTTCCCATTCTTTACCAACACTATATAAACCCTCATTACCCATAAAATGTAAGAAGAAGAAGGAGTATTTTCTGAAGAAACTTTTGAGAGAGAAACCCTAGCCAAACACTTGAGAATTAGAGATTGTTTTACCCACAATCCTCTACATCGTTTCTCTAAAGTTTCCATCTACTTTCATCTCTCCATCTACACATCCTTGAGAGATTTTTAGCCCAAACACTTACCTCACCAACTCTTAGTGTTGAGAGAAGTTTTGGTGCCTTTAGGAAGCGTTGGAAGAAGCCATTGAGTGGCAGATGCAATCGGGCAGAATTGCGGGATCCAGATAGCTAGTGAAAACAAGACTCCGAGAAGTCCATTGGTAGCAAGAGCTTAGAGGGCTCAAGTACATTGGGTACATTAGGCTTGGAGGGTCTTTTTGATATTCGTGTACTAAAAACCTATTCACTAGTGGATCGATCTTGGCTTGGAGGGCTGCGAAGAAGTTTTTCGCCGAATACTTTGGTTTCCTCTTGGATAACAAGTTTCGATGTTATCTTGTGTTTATATCTCTCTTCCCTACTCTTTAAACTTTACATTTATTGCATATTGTACTTGCTTATGGCTTAGAGTAGTGTTATCAGTTGATTGCGCGTGCTTTACTCTTGTTCCGCACTTAGATAAGTTAGACTAAAAGCTATTAAGCTGTAATTTAAAATTGGGGGTCTAAACAGGCATTAGTGTTTTCACAGTAATTGAGCTTTTATCTCTTAAAAAAAATATTAAATAAAGAAAAAAGAAAAAAAAAAAAAGAGAGGCTTGATGAGTGGGTTAGGTCGGGTACAAGTTCTGCTAGGTTTGGTTAGATTTTGAAGGCTGAAACTTATTAGACTAAAATGGGTTGCTATTCCTATAACCTATACCCTTTTTTTTGGGTTTAGATGGGTTATCGAGTCGAGGTCCAATATTTCTAGGCATAATAGAGCCTAATATAACCCTTAGATGCTAATAGTTTTACTCAGGACAAAGGTGCATGACCAAGGGGAGAATGCTGGAGTATAAGAGTTGGGTGTGGTGAGAGACAAGAGTAGAAACTCCTTGGGTGGGAGTGTGTAGCATTGAGAGCTCGAAAAATTATCCAACTCTATGATTGGTTCCACTGGTTTGTCCCGTTCAAGTGTCCTGCATAGAATAACTGGAGAAGTTGAATAGTACAATTAAACTAAAAACTAACCATATGAATATACAGATTTATAATCAACACTTGCATAATCTAGTATATCATAATAGCCATTGGTGTTGGGTTAAAATAACTTGACCCTAATTAATTAATTCAATTACCCAAGTTGATTAATTAGGTTCAATTACATGCAAATCGTGAAGGCACCAACAAATCACCACCAAAAATACTAAATGCAGTGGAAAATAAATTAGAAATGGTGATTTATTGACAAATGGGAAAAACCTCACAAGGCAAAAACCCCACTGGGTGATTTTAAAGTCACCACTCCTAAGAATCTACTAATCAACAATCAAGCAGTTACAAGTATAAAGAATCTTACCAACTATGTTGGCTTGTCCAAAAGTACCAACCTACAGTTGAACCTTTGCTGCAATACCCAATTGGACTTAATCTTGTAGTAGCCTTCTTTCCTTTGATGCACAAACCTCTAATTTATGACTAACCTTTTGCATAGATCCTAGTACATGACTAACTCCAGCAACTTGAACAGATGTTGTTGGCTGCAAAGTTCTTCACTTCATCAACAATGAAGATTTGGAAGCACATAGTTACAAAACCCTATGGCGTATAAACGCAGTAGTTTCACACAGAGAAAATAAGTCTCTTGGTCTCTGTATCCGTGTGTGATGGCTTTTAAAAATAAGCCTTATATATTTTTAGGATTGTGAGAAAAGAAACCCTAAACAAGTACACAAGTCTGGGCTGAATTTTAGATCTGAAAATATTGAAATCGTAATTCTTGATAGATTGAACTACTATAAAGCTATCTATTGAGCTTCACATTAAGTCTCGATAACAGGCATCTGTCGAGCTATCTATCAAGACTTAACGAACAGCTTTTCTTCACTTATTTCTTGGACCAATCTTCATGTCTTTAATACTTGACTTGAACAACATGTTTCTTGAAGTACTAAACCTATCTTAGATCTACCCAATTACAAGTAAAGTGCATTTTGTCAAAGGATTAGCCAATTACAATAAAATATGACCCTAACAATCTCCCCCTTTGGTAATCCGTGACAAAACCACAAACAACAATTATGAGAGAAGTCTAGCACAACTATCCCATAATTTACAAAAGTACATAAGTCTAACCCTACAACGAACTCTTGAAAAACTTTGCAAAAAGAGAGATCATGGCATGGTAGACTTGCAACCTGTCTTAACTGAAACACTTAAACAAGATTCATCAAGGCATCAAGTGTGAAATATAGACAAGTTGTATACAAGAAACGTGTGCATAAAGAAAGAAAAGAAACAACACACGTGAGACAAAGGTGAACTAAAGAACATACATCATCATATATCAAAAGAATACAATGTATGTCAAAAGTGGTCACAAGACCATGGTACATGAAGTGAGAAACAATAAAACAAATCCTCACTACATCCCTCAAAACACACTCTCCCCCTAACTAGTGTATCCCTATGCTAGCACTCCCCTTAACAAAAAGACTACTCTCATCTACAAAACTACTCCCCCTTTTAGACTCCTTACTAATGGCACCGATGACATGGAAGAAAGGAGAAGGAGGAATGGTCACGTGCAAGTGTGTGAGGATGCACATGATAGCTGAAGGAAAGATGAGCCTATCACTTGTGGCAATGTCTTGATAACAATCTATAATAAATACTATCATGTGTGATGGAAAGTCAATAGAAAAACCTTCCATGAGAGAAAGAAGGAAACGAGTACGAGGCTTGGTGATAGTGTTATAGTGTGATCATGGAGTAAGTACAAAGGTCATCACCATATTAAAGATCCGTGGACTCTTAGTAAACTCAGTTGTGGAGAAATTTAGAGTACCTCCCCACAACATTGCCTTCTCACAGAAAAGTAAGGCCAACTCATCTCTAGAGATGGAAGAGAGACGACAATGACTAGGGTAATCCAAATGATCCACCCTAGGGACACGTAGTACCTCGAAAATGAGCTTTGGGGTAACTACGATACATGTACCTTGGAATACCATAGTAAACCTAGGTACAGAGGTATTGATGGCATGCATGTTGGAGTAAAACTCCTGTATGAACACGTCAGGACACCTCGAGTGTTTCTCACAAAAAAAAGCCCATCCCTGGGAGCTAAACGCACCAAGTAGAGGATTGTCTTGGAAATCAGACAAAATAACTTGGCGTTCCGAATGAATCCCCTGGTCAGAAAAGTTTTCAAAGAAGTCATCTCGTGCTTTCTCATCACGGAACTGAACAGAATCAGAAGGGGTAGAAGAAGAAGAGGAGGAACCACGGCGAATCGAGTTTTTAGAAGGAATGGATTTCTTAGGTGCAATGACAAGAAGACTAAGTGAGAGAGAGATAGAAGAAAGACAAAGAATCACAGCAGATGATAAGGCATAGGAAAGAAGAAAAACAACATGCAATGCATGATAATGCATGAACATGTTACATGCTAAAGAAATTGCATCATGGGTAGAAACCCAATCCAACCTAATAGCACTCACAAGATACAATCAGTCACACAACCTAGAATGCATGAAACATTGTTTTAATGAACATAGAATGCAATGCATGAACATGTGAGATCATTTTAACAAAACCTAACCCAAAAATTTTGACAAAAACACAAAAACCCCAAATTTTTACCAGAAACTAAAGCCTAGGTCACAAAATGCATGAAATGCATGAAGAAAGGAGAAAAGGAGAGATTTAGAACACTTACCAAGATATTAAGACTTGGATTTGGCTGAAATCTTGAATGGAGGAAGGATTTTGGTTAAAGGGGTTTGGGTCAAGAGAGAAGTGAGAGAGATTGAGATATTTGAAAAGGTGAAAAACCGGGTTGGACCTCAGATGTATATATTGAAAACGCAACTCGATAGATCAAGAAGGTATCGAGGAGGTATTGACAGCTAAAAGTCTCGATAGATCGAAGAAGGTATCAAGCATCTATCAAGTAGACAGAGACTCCAAAGAATTTGGCTCGATGGATCAGGATATATGTCAATAGGTATCGAGAACAAGCCTAAAAATCTCGATAGAAGAAGCATGTATCGGGAGGTATCGAGCAGCTATCGAGGAGGTGTCGAGCTGCTATTGAGATGCTTGAAAGGAGGTTTTCAAAGAGGAGAAGCAACACAAGATGAAAGCAAACAACATACACAATAAAATAAGAAATCAAAGCATGTTAAACATAAAAACATAACCTCAACTCTAGATGAAAAGCATTCCTAAATCAAAAACACACTAAACAAGTCTAACCAAATTTTATTTCAAAACATGTTTAGACAATTTAGAGAGCATATACTACCACATGTATTCCTTGTGATGGCAAAATCACATTGTATCTATACAATAGTATCAAGAGTAGCAAAGAGTATGCGTGTTATGTATGAAACTTTTGCAAGAAAGCATAAGTGACTCATCATATGACAATAATGATATATTAGGATCAAATACATCCACACACAATCATAACTATTTGATGGGGACCATCACCTTTGAGGTACATCATATAACTCCCACATCTCCTAGAAACACACTTGCAATCATATTAAAAGCATTTTGATTCTTTTTTCTTTTCAAGTTCTTTGCATATTTTTCTTTTAAGCATATCATGCATGGGCGTATAAGAGAGAAGAGAAAGTACCCAATTATGTAAGCTTGAACATCATTATTTTGATATGCAAGGGTTACACTTTATTGAGCACGGTTTTTATGAATTACACATAGATGTTTTATGATTGACGAGTTTTAGTGGTAAGATGGTTATTTATGCCTCTTTCTTAGGATTTTCTAGTCCTTCTAGTCAAAAAGAGTTATTTAAGATATGAAAGACAAGAGATCAACCAAATCATACAAATCACATAAAAAAGCCACAAAGCTCACATTGCTTAGTTGTGCATGAAGATGCTCATCTAAGCTACAAGTGATACAAAGTTGAGAGACTTTGTTTCAAAGGTCATCCAAGGTACACAGGTACTAATATACACCCTGTTTTTGTATTTTTCTAATTTTTCTTAAAAAAAAGAAAAAGAAAAAAACTTAAAACAAAGCATCAAAACTAGACTAACTCAAACCACACCATGAATCATGCAAGAGATCAGAAAAGAGAAGAAATCACTTAGAATCTTTTTCCTTCCAAATGGAAGAACTAGATAGGGATCCTTTCTTTGGCATGAATCATTATTCAAATGGATAAGGAGGAGAGTTGAAACCATTGAAGTTCGAGAGAAGCATGACTACCTTAAGAAGTTCTCCAAGAGAGGCTAAAGAGAGTTGGAGTTGATTTTGGTTTCCTAGAGATGACACATTATTGCTTTGTTGAGTGGCTAACCACTTATAGCAATTTGAACGAGTGTGCCCTGATGCTCCACAGTAGTGACAAAAGTGAGGCTTCTTTGGTAGAGACTTTTTGTTGGTGGAGCGATGATTATTCTGCTTAGTCTCTTTCTTACCAACCTTAGTGCGTGCTTCTAGAATAGATTTTCCCTTATCATTTTTATTCTCACTCACATTTTCAGTTTTAGGATCACTTACCTTAGAGTTATCATTATTAGCAGGTGGAACAAAAATAACTATAATTAAAGCATTAGAAGAGGTACTACAAGAGAAGAGAGAGTGATCATACCTGAGGCTTGTTTTGTCGGATGCAGATTTTTGGAAGCTTAGCATTTCATCTAGCTTGGCACTTGAAGTCCTTTCTAGTTGAGCTCTAACCTAAAATAGTTCGGCATCCAATTACTTGGTCTTTTCAACAAGAAGATTGTTCTCAAATCTCAATGCTCCAATGGTCTAATTAGCTTCATCAACCTTGGTGGAGAGTTCCTCACATACCAACTCCACTTCATTGAGTTTTCTCGTCGCCAACTTGTAAAGCTTCTCATGCTTCTCAGAAACCTTGTACAACTTAATGTAGGTAGTGTAGATGTCATCCTAATCATCCATCTTCTCAAATTTTGATTCTATTAGCTCTTCTTCTTCATCAATTACGTCTACTACTTCCTCAATAGACTCAATAGTGGTTGTAAAAGCACTCACTATCCCATCTTGGTCACTTTCATCAGAATCTGCTTCTAGTTCCATATCACTCAAGGTGGCAGCTAGGGCTTTGCTTTTGCCAATGGATTTAAGATATATGGGACACTCTTGCTTCATGTGTCCAAATTCTTGACACCAATAGCACTTTGGTCTAGCATGAACACTGTTGCCTTGACCAGCATCCTTGAATTCTCTCTTGCCTTTGTCTTGGGACTTGAATTGAAAGAATGCAAACTATTTGTGATCCTTATCACCTACTTTGACATTCACATTTTTGATGAACTTCTTGAATTTTCTAGTGATATATGACTTTAACTTGGTATCCTCATCATCAAATGACTCATCGTTATCATCGTTCTTAGTTTTCAAGGCCATGTTCTTGCCTTTGCCACCCTTGCCAACCCTTGCTAACCCTAGTTCATAGGTTTGCAGGTTTCCAATCAGCTCTGTCAAAGGAATAAAGTCAAGATCCTTTGATTTTTCAATGAAAGTGATTTTGGCATGGAATCTCTCTGGAAGAGATCTGAGGATCCTCTTGACAATCTTGGGCTCCGGAATCTATTCTCCAAGATTGAAGACAGAATTCACTATGTCTTTGTGCTTGGCATAGAATTCATCGAATGACTCATCCTCATCCATCCTTATTTCCTTAAAACTGGTAGTGAGCCTTTGGAGTTTGGAGTTTTTAACAGCTTTTGTGCCCTCGTAGGTATTTTGGAGAATAGTTCAGACTTCCTTGGAATTGTCTATAGAAGAGATCTACTTGAATTCTTCATTGGCCACAGCACTAAATAGAGCATTCAGTGCTCTACTGTTAAAATTTCTTCCAACCTACTTCAACAGCAAGCCATACTTTCTCATCTAAAGACTGCAAAAAAGATCTCATGTGTACTTTTTGGTATGCATAGTTAGTACCATCAAATAAAGGAGGAATAATTAGGCATTGCCCACGATCCATAACAGCAGGGGTCAATGGATCACACAACAAATATTAAAACCTAATCAGAGTGTGCCCGCTCTGATACCACTTGTTGGGTTACGATAGCTTGAACCCGGTTAATTAATTCAATTACCCAAGTTGATTAATTAGGTTCAATTGCATGCAAATCGTGAAGGCAGCAACAAATCACCAAAAATACTAAGTGCAGTGGAAAATAAATTAGACACAGTGATTTGTTGACAAATGGGGAAAACCTCGCAAGGCAAAAACCCCACCTGGTGATTTTAAGGTCACCACTTCCAAGAATCCACTAATCAACAATCAAGCAGTTATCCAATTGGACTTGATCTTGTAGTAGCCTTCTTTCTTTTGATGCACAAACCTCCAATTTGTGACTAACCCTTTGCACGGATCCCAAGTACGTGACTAACTCCAGCAACTTGAATAGATGTTGGTTGCAAAGTTCTTCACTTCATCAACAATGAAGATCAGGAAGCACTTGGTTACAAAACCCTATGGCGTACAAATGCAGTAGCTTCTCACAGAGAAAATAAGTCTCTTGGTCTCTGTATTCGTGTGTGATGGCTCTTAAAATAAGCCTTATATATGTCTAGAGTTGTGAGAAAAGAAACCTTAAACAATTACACAAGTTTGGGCCGAATTTCAGATCTGGAAATTTTGAAATCGTAAATCTCAATAGATCGAGCTACTGTCAAGCTATCTATCGAGCTTCATATTAATTCTCAATATCAGTTTTCTGTCAAGCTATCTATTGAGACTTAATGAACAACTTTTCTTCACTTGTTTCTTGGACCAATCTTTATGTCTTTAATACTTGACTTGAACAACATGTTTTTTGAAGTACTAAACCCATCTTAAATCTACCCAATTACAAGTAAAGTGCATTTTGTTAAAGGATTAGCCAATTACAATAAAATATGACCGTAACAGTTAGGAAACCATAAATCAATTAATACCCTTTTCATTCTTTGCCAAGAGCGAAATGGATGCTTACCTCGTCACTTTCTATCAATTTGAATGTCTTCTCACCATTAATCTACTACATCATCCAATCTATTAGATGCAAGCTATACTTATTTCATCACAAATTTTCTAAAAATTAAAATACTCCTCCAAATCAAGAAGTGAGTCAATAAAATATAACTTACACATATCTCCATCAAAGAATGGAATTTTCTTGTAGTTAGAAGTGCATCTAAGAATATATTGACCATTGTTGTTGTGAAATGATTTCCTACTATAAGGTTGAATTTAATCAACCATGTGTTGGCTTTATTCTGTGCCAAATTTGCTTGTAATTCAGCATGTAGAAACCCTGTATTTATGTGGGAATTATGTAAGGGTTGTGTGTAAGAGAATGTGAAGAAAACTCAAGTTATGTGCATTCAAAGGAGTCTTGCGATTGGATCTCGCGACTGACTCGTGACTGGCAAGTCGCTAAAGTGCCACATGTGTGAAGCACGCAGGAAGCTGAAGGGTCATGATAGCTGGAGCACTACAGGACAAAAAATACAGTTTGGCTTGGTAGTTAACTCGCGACTCGTTCCAGTTGCGAGGCTGAGTTGCCAGAATGCCCTGTTTTGCTGAAAACTGACTTTTCACATTCTATTTCATACTCTACTATAAATAACCTTATACCCACGAAATGTAATATGTTGAAAAATGAGCCTATTGAGAGAAAAACCCTAAGAGAGGTTTCTACAACACACCCACCTTATTAGAGAGAGAGCTACTCATTCTTAGAGAGAAATTTTTGTAGTCTTTTCTCATTCCCTCTCCCATTGTTATACCCATTGAGAGGAGATTTGTACCCAAACACTACCCACACCCATTTAGAGTGTTGAGAGTGTTTTTGGAGCTTGGGAAGCATTGGAAGATGCCAAGGATGGCGGATGCAATATGGAGCTTATTGCGGGATCCGAAAAGCTAGAGAAGACACGGTTAGGCTTAACCTTGTTGGAGCAAGAAGCTTGGAGGGCTTAGGTGCATTGGGTAGATTAGGCTTGGAGGGTCTATTGCTATTCGTGTATCCCAACTTTATTCTCTAGTGGATCATTTTACCGCTTGGAGGGCGGCGGAGAGGTTTTTTGCCGAGTTCTTTGGTTTCCTCTTCGATAACACGTGCCGGTGTTATCCTTGTGTTTGCATCTCTCTTCCCTTACTCTTTAACCATTAATTGCTGCTGTGTTTGTGATTAATTATGTGTTAAAGTAGTTTGCCAAACTGGGTATTGCTTCTATGTGAAGTGATTTTAGTCTATGTGAAGTGATTTTGTTGTTTTCCTTCCCAAATTTTTTAATGATATTGACTTTTGTTACTCTTAATTAACTTAGAATTGGCAACACAATTTTAGTTAATCTGAGTTTTTTTGGTAAGTTTTTACTTTGCTTAGTTGATCATCTTTAAGGAAAATATCAAAAAAAGAATAAGACAAAATATAATTTACTCTAGAGCATCATTATGCTATTAATGTTTTTATGTATAGATACTTGAGGAACTTGTGATTATTTTCTTTTTTGGAATTCCAATTATTCTTTTGTCTAGCTTTCTAGATTAATTTTTAGGGGTGCAAATGATAGCCTAGAGGTAAATACATTCTTTGTGGTGTTCCCATATTTGTGGTTCAAACCCCACCATCCCCCCTCCACCACTATCTACCTATAAAATAAAAAAAATAAAAAGAAGAAGAAGAAGGTTAGTGTTCGTGTTAGTTTGAATAACATTTTATGTCCCATTATTTGCTTATATCTTTCATATATGCAATGCTTAATTCATATAACATTTTTGAATTAATCTTTTGTTTTCCCCCCCTTTTAGTCTCTTTGTGATTTTGAAATTGCACAAATTCTATTTCATAGAACCAGATTAAGCTTATGCTGTGGTAACAACAGAAACAATGCCTAAGGTGCCCCCACTTTTGACAAATTAAGCATTACACCACATAAACTTCTCAATAGGGTTGATTTCTATGATGAAGTCATTGGTATTTGTAATGCAAGCCTTAATGGAGAGTGAACTTTTAAATTCCATAAGTATGTACAACATATGGAACAGGGAAAAGAATTTATTTGTACAAAGTTTTGAATAATAGTTTTTGAATAGTTTTGTATAACTACTCTATAATTGTCGTAGTTTAAATTTGTCAATGTCACCTTCATTTGGAAGAGAAACCATGAAAAACAAAGAGCAAACTAACATAGTTGATAGTGATTAAAAATTCTGTGATAATTCCTCTTAGTTGAATGTGTACACTCCTTATAAAAAATATCCTAATATCACTAAGTTGAAGGTACTATACTATTTAATTATTTTGCCAAATTTTTGTATTAAAGTTATAGATTCTATCTTTTAATAGATGTTTGTGTTGGATGATTTATATATCTATAATCGGTTATTCAAACTAAGAATTCCCCGTCATATGTTACTCTCTAAAGATCTTATTAACTATATAGATGTTTCTTTTGGATTAATGAGACAATATCAACAAAACATGACTTTTATATAATTATATCTAGACAATACTGTAATGTTATGATGGATAGGTTGGTCTTATTTTACTATATAATCTAAGTAATCATATGGTTTATGAATTTGAAAGTTTTATATTGCGGGATTTATTCAAATGTTCATATGATGAAAAAAAAAATTGTTTTTTGAATTTTATTTTATTTTATTTTATATTTTCACTTTATGATATATGATTTATTGATTATGAGAAAGAACGAAATGTTGATCTATGTTTAGGAGAAAAATATACCTATAAGAGTTTATTCGCATGTATCTCTATAGTAATTAACAAAGTATATATGGTTACAACTTGGTCTAATAGTTCTCACACTATAAAATAAGAGATTACTTTTTTTATTGCATTGTGTTTCATATTTTTCTGCGCGTTGCGCGGGTCTGCGACTAGTTTTGATAAAATCTAATAAACAAGTCAACACGACCAACCCATTTAATAAATGGGTTATGTTAGGGTTGAGGAATCCTAACCGGTTTAATGGGTTAGGATTGACTGGCCATACAGTTGAATACTCATGAGTTGACACGAAATGAACCCGACGCGTGAATACAAATTGCCACCCCTAGTATTCACATAGTTCACGTCGATCTTGTGCCTTTTTCGTTTTAATTCCTTTTTTTTTTTTTTCCCTCCAATCCTAATGGGTTTTTTAATAAAAAAGAAAAATCCCAAATTCCAACATTCTCTCACTAGGTCCTAACAAATGCTCCCTTATTCTGAGCCTTTAGCACAACATGATATTTTCCTTTCCAAATCTCAATTGCAACGAATCCTTTGTTTGCTTCTCTTATTCTCTTTTTCTTCCAATTTACACTTCTTTGGTCCTAATGGATCCTTCCCTTATTCTGGCCAAAATAACCAATATCAGTCATAGCTATTGATGTGCCTTTGACCCAATTTGGATCATTACAATCCTCCATTTAATGTCCTCTTTCTTGTACTCCGAAAAAAAAAAAAAAAGATTAAAGTATACTTTTGACCCATAAAATTTGGGATTATTTTCATTTTGATTCTTTATGTTTCAAAATTTTTATTTTGACCTTTCATGTTTTATTCTGTTTTTATATTGGCTTTGCCATCTTTTCTCATTAGTAATCTGGCAATCTATAATATGTTTTTCTTCCTACAATAATGAAATTTTGATGAAATTCCTGAATTTTACATCTTTTAGAACTAGTATTTCATGAAATAGTTAAACATGAAGGACACTTAACTACTAGATAACTAATAGGGTCAATATGAAAGCAGATTCAAAAATAAAGGACCAAAATACAATTCTAAACTTTAAGGGTCAAAAGTGTACTTTAATCTAAAAAAGACAACTTTTGCAAGTTATGCATTTCATCAACACTTATATATATTAAAAAAAAATGTTATGCATTTCCTTGGGGGGGGGGGGGGGGGGGGGGGGGGGGGGGGCGTAAGGTCCATAAAAAATGAGAGGGTGTTGGATCTAAAATACTTTCCATGTCAATGAAAACTAAATCATTATTAAGGATTATGTAATCAATAAAAATTAATTTGTGATAAAAGGGTGTCAAGAGTCTTGTAGCTCAACTTGTACCTCCTGGCATTTCTAATAGAGACATCTAGGGTTCAAATCCCTCTTTTCCCCAACTATAGATGGATCAAAAATAAAGGGAGCCATGTTACTTTTCCTACCTTTCTACTGGCTTCTTTCAATTGTTCATCATTTTTATTCTATTTGGTTGCTAACAAAATATAGGGTAAGATTGTTTAGTATTTAAGGAAACAAAATTAATAAGCCTGTGGCTGTGTGGTTTTATTATTTAAAAGTTCTCATTTCTTGGGTTAAGCCAAACATAAAATGTTCTCTCATAACTACCATTGTCTTATTAAAGTTGTTATTTGCCTTATCTACAGGTCTGAATCAACTGTTATCCAAAACATAGTTGAAAGAATGCATAGTGAATTGTATGGTGAATTCGAAAGTGTTTCAAAGGATCTTGTTGGAATGGAATCTAGTATTGGGGAAGTGATTGATTTGTTAGATAAAGGGTCGGATGATGTTCGCTTCATAGGAATTTTGGGGTGTGGGGGAGTGGGAAAGACAACTCTTGCACAAGTCATTTATTCCAAAATTTCTAATCAATTTGACACTAAAAGCTTTATTTGTTTTGGTTCTGCTGGACAAACAAAAAATGATTATCTAGTTCCTATACAAAAACTACTTCTTTCTAACATCTTCGCCAAAGGAGAATTAAATATAACAAGTGTTCATGAGGGAAAGAAGGTAATAAAGCAAATGCTCTGTAGTAGAAAGGTTCTTATTGTTCTTGATAATGTGAATGATAAAGGCCAACTAGATGCAATTGCAGAGAGCCGTGATTGGTTTGGTGCAGGTAGTAGACTCATTATAACAAGTAGAGATGAACAATTATTGACAAGTTATAATGTGGTTATGTATGAGGCAAAGACACTAGATAATGATAAAGCGTTGGAGCTTTTTAGTTGGAAAGCCTTCAAGCAACCCCATCCTAAAAAAGATTTTGTGGATTTGTCGAATGATTTTGTGAAGTATGCTCAAGGCCTTCCTCTGTTTCTTGAAGTTTTCGGCTCCTCCTTGCATAAAGAAGGGATAGAGGCCTGGAAAATTTTCCTAGATCAACTGAATGAAAATCCTAGCGGAGAAATTATGGAAAGACTTGAAATTAGTTATAAAAGAATATTGGACCAGAAGGCGAAAGAATTATTTTTGGACATTGCATTTTTCTTCAAAGGGATGGACAAAAATCGAGTTGCAAATATTCTAAATGATCCTAGTTACTGGGATAATATAGATATTCTAAAGAAAAAATCTCTCATTACCATTTTAGGGAGAAAAATATGGATGCATGATTTGCTACAAGAAATGGGTAGGGAAATTGTTCGACGTGAAGCACCTCAAGAACCTGGAATACGCAGTAGGTTGTGGCATCACAAGGATATATTTTCTATATTGAAGAACAATACTGTAAGTGGATTAGTATATATAAATACGCTTAGAAAAGTATATATAATTGTATAATTCTAGTCATTTTCTACATTAACATCACTGTTCTTGGTTACCAGGGAACAAAACGTGTTGAAGGCATGATGCTAAATTGCCCTCCAAACAAAGAAGACTTGAATGCCAATTGCTTCTCAGAGATGACAAGATTAAGGTTGATTAACATCTGCAATGTCCTCCTTCCTCACGGTCTCAATTATCTTTCTAATGAGTTACAAATGATGGAATGGAATGATTATCCATTGAAATTCATGCCAAGGAATTTTAGACCAAACAATCTTGTTGAATTCATAATGCATCATAGCCACATTGAACAATTACCTGAAGAATTTACCGTAAGATTTTCACTAATGCATTTTTTTTAATATTTTATTTTAAAAAGATTGACTAAGTTCTTGACTATTTAATTTTTCATATTTATTTGTTTTTTATCACAGAACTTGGACCAGCTAAAACTCATGGACCTTAGTTACTCTCAAAACTTAATCAAGACTCCTGATTTCATTGGATTTCGAAATCTCGAAAGGGTAATTTTTCAAGGTTGTACAAGATTGTATAACGTTCAGCCATCAGTTGTAGCTCTCAGATGGCTTACTTTATTGAATCTAAAAGATTGCAAACATCTTAAGAGCCTCCCATATGAGATCGACTTGGAGTCTCTTGAAACTTTTATTCTATCTGGCTGTTCAAGACTCAAAAAGTTTTCAGAGATTGGGAGAAATATGACACGCTTGTCTGAGCTTTATTTGGATGGAACTGCAATTAAAGAACTACCACCATCAATCAAGCATCTAACTGGCTTGACTTTATTAAATCTTAAAGACTGCAATGACCTTTTGAGTTTTCCCAATGTCATTTGTAGTTTGACATCTCTTGAAATTCTTACTTTATCTGGATGTAGGGGTCGACCAAGAAAACCATTGCATTTGCTCAGGCTCTCCCCCATGGCATCCTCTATTGGTGTCAACCTCACTTTTAAAGGAACAATTTTGCTTCTTATTATGTCTTTTCTAGTGCTGCCATACAATTATCTGAGTATCTTTGTATGTGCTACACTTATTATATGGACATATTGTTTTCTCAATGCCCGAAATCCTGAACCAGAGCCCATCAACCTGCTGTTGCCTAAGTCATTCTCAGGATTAAGCTCCTTAAAATCTCTGGATTTAAGTGACTGCAATCTGTCAGATGGAGCACTCCCAGAAGATCTTAGTTGCTTATACTCACTGCGGTTTCTGAATCTGAGCAAAAACAATTTTACATTTTTACCTGATAGCATTTCTCAACTTTCTAAGCTTAAACTTCTCTGCTTGGATAATTGTAGCAATCTTCAATCATTGCCATATCTTCCATCAAGTACAAATTTTGTAATGGCGCGAGGATGTACTTCGTTGGAAAATTATTCAAAAAAAGTTGTTGTGTGGACTTCGGGTGAAACTGGATTCACTTTTATCAATTGCCTCAGCTTGGTCGAAGAAGAAGACAAAATTACAGAGGTTTCTTTGCTGGGCAGCTTGCTCGAGGATGAAGGGAGCAAAAGAACCGAGGTTTCTTTGCTGGATATACATTTCCAGCCATTGTGGCAAAGATACATGGAGGTCTCTCTCTCTCTCTCTCTCTCTCTCACACACACACACACATATGCATTGAACATCTTTTTACTTCTGCCATTTAATATTTACAGGATCAAATTCGTGAAAGTGAAGGATTTTGCTGCGTTTTACCTCAAAGCGATATTACAGAGTGGTTCAAATATCAGAATTGTGGGTCATATGTATCAATCCCGCTACATCGGTATAATATTAGTTTTAGAGGAATTGCTCTATGTGTTGATTTTGAAGTCCACAAAAATTCAAACGAGGTTTCTCCCGGTCAGGATGCAAAATTTATTTGTCGTTTGTGCATGGATGGGGCTCCTATAGATCCCATAGTCTATACGGTTCCTAGAGACAAAATCTGCGTTGGTTCATTTGGAATTTGGCTATATATATCACATAAAAGGATTAGAGAAGTAGACCAATGCGATTGCATTAGGCCACTGATTAGAACCAACAGCGCAGATATTGAGATTAAAGGGTGTGGTGCACGTATACTATATGAGTCAGATGTAGTAGGATTTGTACAGCACTTGAGCCAAAATATTTTTGGGAGCCCGGATGACTTACGTCGAGACAGTGAAGATTTCATAAAATGTCATTTGGGCAATTCTCAAAGCCGAGATGACAAGGTGGAATCTAGTCAATCCAATGCCCTAATTGAGCCAAGTCCCAGATTGAGAAGTGCCCTCTGGTCATTGCTTTCAAGATTGTACGAGGTGTCTTGCTATTCATTGCTTAACTCCACATTTTCTAATTCATTTTTCTGCCTAATTGATCATTTAAACTCCATATATTTGAATATTTACAGGGAGACCACGCACGACACCACTACTATGATTATGTCTTTCCTCAAATTGCAATTCTGCGAGATTGGTTCAGTTATCAAAATTTGGAGTCCTACATAAAAATGGAGTTGCCACCAAACTTGCACGATAATTCGACATGGATTGGGTTCACTATATTTGCTTCTTATACTGTCAACAAGCAGCAAGCTGGTTGGAGTTACGAGCAGAATTCAACCATTTTTCTCCACTTTTATAGTTTCTCAGCTAGTGATGAAGTTCCTCTTGCTCCTTACATTGCCTTTCCGCTCTCTGGAGACGATTTTGATGAGTCATCAAGAAGACTTTTGGTATTTTACATACCACGTGCGCGGTTTCAGTTGAATTGCTTTAGTCACATCTGGGCTTCATTTGGAAGCAACAACCAAGTTGTGAAAGTAGAAATGTGCGGAATCCGTATTGTATACGAGCAAGATGTTGAACAGTTTGTGCAAACACTAGTCCAGTGCATGTTAGAGATTCCGGTTGCCTATCATCCATCTCTCTACCAAAATCTTTTACATCAACTTGCACTGTTGCAAGACTGCAACCATAAAAGAGGATTTTGTAGTTCTTTCTCATCGGAAAGGTCAAAATTATCTAAAAAAGATTTTATTACCATACCTGAACGCATTATATATCAGATTTTTTAGTCAAGTTTGATTAAAAAACAAAATAGTCAAATTAAAAGACTTGTTTCCTGATAATTGCAGGAGGCCTCGAACCATGCCAAAGCTTCTACCAACAAATGAAATTGTAGCAGAGGAGGATTGTACTTCACCAAAAAATCGAGCAATTGCAATGAGCTCAGGAAATTTAAGCCCCATTAAGGCAGACCTACCTCACTCTCTCTCTCTCACACACACCCACATTTTAAGAAAAACATTAATCTATCTATATATTTATATATATCTTAACGCTAAAGCTGAGCATTTGTTGTTGATACGCTTCTGTTGAGTCACATCAACCACCACATCATCTACCTATTTCCAATTCTCTCTCTCTCTCTCTCTCTCTCTCTCTCTCTCTCTTTTTTAACTCTCTTTTTTTTTTCTTATTAATTCCTAACTTATTGTTATTGTGGGGGACCTGAGGATCGAAGAGGAATAAATCAAAGAGTGGTTTGCATGTCAGTCCGAGGAGTTGAGTAAGTCCCGAAGAATCCATTAGCCCGAGGATGGAAGTAGGGGCATGAGCACTTAATATCCTATGTGTAGGGAATTCAACCCAAAATTCCCAAAACGTGAGAAACAAAAAAAATAGAGAAAACACATGTCAAAAGAATACAATCACATGCATAAGACAGTATTTACGTGGTTTGGCAATTTGCCTATGTCCACGGAGTTGCAGGGATTTCACTATTATCAGGGAAAAAATACAAAGTGCGGCAGTACGGTGTTTTTCTCTCTCTAAAACACGACAACAATAAAACCCTAATCATCAAGTTGCGTTTTCTACATCTTGCGCATAGGATACACAATGGGCTACAAAATGGGCCAACACTATGAAGGACCACAAAGGGAGAGAACCAGAGTAAAGGATGTGAGGGGAAGCTTCTTGAAAGAGACACTTCTCACCTCTGCATTAATGTGGAAATGACACCTGAACTGTAACTCTATAGCTAGCAGCCCCCTCTACCACCTTCAGTAGAGATTTGATGGGATAAGTATCCTGAGAAATGCCATGAGACGTACAGGTGGAGGGTTAAGATGCATGGAGGAAGGATATAAAAGGGGGGAAGAACCCCAAAAATGTGGACGGGATTTTTCTCTAAAAAATAGAAAAACAAGGCAGTAAATAGAATATAGTTGAGGCAAGAATCTGTAATACTGATAAATGAGAAATGAATCCTCGGACCAACCCGAGGTGTGTATTTTTACAAGTCATTGCTTAAAGTTCTCTTCTCTGTCATCGTAATCTCTTCGCTTACATACCAGGACTTAGTTTAGAGCTACACTTGAAGTATTTTTCTAACTCTCTCAAAAATGCTATTGTTTTAGGCTTGGTATAAAGGGTAAGGATCCATCGTTCTTGTTGGGCCTAGGCCTTTTATTTTCTGAGCGCTTACAATTGGTGCCATCTATGGGAACTTCTATTGTAGTTCGTTTTTCCTAGGCTATGGCTAACCTCAGGCAGCATAGGGAGGAGTATGTTGGCTCTCAACACAAAAACAACTTTGTTAACCTGGAGTGAAGGAAAGATAGGGAATATAATTGTACCGCAAGTGTTAGGGTGGAAACGCAGCATACTGAACACACTGGTAAGAGTCACTCAAGAACTGGAAGTCAGTGTCACACAAGTAAGAGACTCGGAATGTCAAGTTGGAGATTGATCAGTTACTCAAAAATCTGCGTTTGAAAGAGTATGTTGGGGAAGATCCAACGCCCCCCTCAAGTGAAGGATCTAATGAAGATAGAGACCGTACTTACAGACAGAGGTCAAGGACCCCTCCCAGTGAGTCTTTCTCTGCATCCTCACACTTAAATAGGTTGGAAAGGCATGGAAGAAGACAAGGAGAAAACCCATCCCTTAGGAACATGGGAAATGATGCAATGATGCAATGAACATAGGGAGGAGTCTGTTGACTCTCAGTGCGTAAACAACTTTGTTAACCTGGAGCGAAGGAGAGAGAGGGAATATAATTGTACCCCAAGTGTTAGGGTGGAAACGCAGCATACTGAACACACTGGTAAGAGTCACTCAAGAACTAAAAGTCATGTGTCACACGAGTAAGAGACTTGGAATGTCAAGTTGGAGATTGATCATTTACGCAAAAAAACTGCGTTTGAGAGAGTATGTTGGGGAATATCCAACACCCCCATCAAGTGAAGGATTTGATGAAGATAGAGATCGTACCTGTAGACAGAGGTCAAGGACTCCTCCCAATAAATCTTTCTCCGCATCTTCACACACTTAGATAGGTTGGAAAGGCATAGAAGAAGACAAGGAGAAAACCCATCCCCTAGGAACATGGGGAATGATGCAATGAGCAAGACCCTTCACCAGATTTCAAAATCACCCTTCACACGGAGAATAGATAAAGCCAAGCTTCCCCATCACTTTACACAGCCAACATTCACAATTTATAATGGAAGAACTAATCCTGTGGATCTGATTCGAGGAATGAGGCCCTTATGTGCAAGATATTTCCCTTCAGCCTCGGGCTTGTTGCTATGAGATGGTTTGACGGGTTGGAGGAGGGTTCAATAAGATCTTTTAAAGAACTAACTACGGCGTTCAGAGCGAGGTTTGTGACATGCAGCAGGGTTCCTAGACCCTTGGATTCCTTATTTTCCATGGTGATGAGGGAATGGGAGACTTTGAAGACCTACTTAGATAGGTATTGGGAAACGTTTAATGAGATAGATGGTGATTTTGAGGATGTAGCCATTAGAACCTTCAAGGTTGGGCTTCTAACATAACACGACTTAAGGAAACCTTTGATGATGAAACTCGCTCAAAGTATGTGTCAGCTTATGGACCGCATTGACGAGCATAAGCGAGCCGAAGAGGATCAAACCTAGGGGAAAGGTATGGTTAAAGTATTTCCCTCTGAAAAGAGAGACCCTCAGTCAGGAGGATATAATCATAGTCGACCCTAGAGAGAGTTCACTAACCAATCATCAGGGGCCAGCACACAAATGGTCAACTTATTATTTAAGGAGCCAGTTTACCAGATCCTCGAGAAAGTAAAGAATGAGCCATACTTCAAGTGGCCTAATAAGATGGGGGAGACCCGTTTAAGCATAATCAGAGTCTCTATTGTCACTACCAGTAGGATAGGGGACATATAACTGATGATTGTAGAACCTTGCGCAACCATTTGGGTCAGTTGGTGAAGGCTGGGAAATTGAAGTAGTTCTTACACCAGCCTGTAGGGCAAACAAATCAGATTGGGGCTAGGTACCAAAGGGACGTGGCTTCTCGACCACCTTTAGGAACAATTAACGTAATTTTTACCACTCTCAGGTGCGATGTTGGATCATGTTTTGGTGTTATGTCTATGGCTTCAAGGCCAGAGCTAAAGGAACAAACTCGAGAGTCAAAAAGGGTTAAGCTTGAATCATCACCAACCCTAGGCTTTTCAAAGGAGGACAAAGTGGGAACTCTTCAAACCCACGATGATGCCCTAGTAGTGACCCTTCGGATCGGGCGATACGATGTTAAGAGAGTCCTTGTGGACCAAGGAAGTGGAGTTTAAATCTCTGGCCCGAGGATTTGGAAAGGTATGAATCACCATTGGTTGGATTTGATGGGAGAACTGTGGTCCCCCTGGGAATGGTTAAGCTGCCTGTATAGACAGGAAGCGAGGTGGTGCAAGTGAGCTTTATCGTAGTTGATGCTTATTCCCCTTATACGGCCATTTTGGCAAGGCCCTGGCTTCATGCCATGGGTGCAGTGTTATCTGCCTTACATTTGAAGGTTAAATATCCCACAGCGGGGCAAGTTGGGGAGCTGGTTGGAAGTCAGGCAATGATTAAGCAGTGTTTAGTAGCAGCTGTCAAGCAGCAATCACTGGAAGAGGCTTCCACCGCACTGGAAGTGGGTTCATAGCAATTAACTAACCCCAAGGACGAACTCGGGACCGAGACATAGGAATCATTGTATGAGGAATTGGAAAAGGTTGTGATAGGATCAGACGGAGATAAGTATTTTCAAGTGCGGGCTCAATTACCCCCTAGAGAAAAGGAGGAGCTTATAAATTTATTGAAAAATAACATGGATGTCTTTGCATGGAGTGCTTACGAAGCATTGGGGATTGATTCTGATTTTATATGTCATCATTTGAATGTAAGTCTGAGTGCTATACCAAGAAGGCAACCCCCTCGACGCTCTTTAAAGGAACATGCTGAGGCAGCAAAGGAACATCCTGAATTCAAGGAAGCATTCTATCCTGATTGGCTAGCTAATACTGTGGTAGTAAAATAGAAGAACGGGAAGTGGCATGTATGTGTTGATTTTTCAGATCTAAACAAAACTTGTCCAAAAGACCCTTTCCCAATTCCTCAGATTGAACAACTAGTGGATGCGACAGTAGGGCATCCTCAGATGAGCTTTTTGGACATCTTCTACGGGTATCACCAGATACCTCCGACCCTCTCCGATCAAGAGAAGACGGCCTTTCGAGCCCCTATGGGGAATTACCATTATTGTGTAATGCTTTTTAGCTTAAAGAACGCTAGATCTACCTATCAGAAGATGGTGACTTGGATGTTTGAATCTCAAATAGGGCAGGCTGTTGGGGCATATATTGATGACATGTTTGTTAAGAGTAGGCATACTTCAGAGCATCTAAGAGACTTGGAAGAGGTGATCTCAGTGCTCAAGGAGCATAAGTTGCGTCGTAATGCCTCCAAATGCTCTTTTAGCGTTAGTTCGAGAAAGTTTTTAGGGTATATGATAACTCACCGGGGAATAGAGGTTAATCTCGACTAGATCAGAGCCATAAATGGTTTGCACCCACCTTGGAATCCCAAATAAGTGTGTTACTGCTTTTGGTGAGTTGAAACGTTATTTATCGCATCCTCCGATTCTTCCCGACCGAAAAGGAGGAAGTTTTATATGCTTATATAGCCATTAAAAACCATGTAGTAAGTCTAGTCCTAGTCAGAACAGAAAATGGGGTACAAAAGCCAGTTTCTTACATTTGCAAGTCTTTGCAAGAAGCAGAAGTTCACTACTTACCCTTGGAAAAGGCAGTTTTGGCCCTTATACATGCAATAAGGAAACTCCCTCATTATTTTCAAGCACACACCATGGTGGTTCTTACACAACTCCCTCTACAAGCGCTACTTAGGAAGTTTGACTATATGGGGAGGATTGCCAAGTAGGGGACTATGCTCGGGGCTTTTGATATCAAATATATGCCTTGAACGGCTATTAAGGGGCAAGTCCTAGCTAATTTGGTTGCTGAGTTTACCAAGGAACTGGTGGAAGACAGGGTTTTGGACCCTGAGGTCCTGCTAATATATGCTCCTAACTTGCCAGTTTGGGGAGTTTACACTGATGGTGCAGCTAATCATAAAGGGTCTGGCATGGGAATTGTCTTAATATCTCCCTAAAAGATAACCATGGAAAAATCCTTGAGGTTGGGATTTCCAGCCACAAACAATGAAGCAAAATATGAAGCTCTGTTGGTAGGGATGGCAATGGTCAACAAGCTAGGGAGAAAGATTGTAGAAGTTTTCTCAAATTTGAGGTTAGTGGTAGGGCAAATAAATGGAGAGTTTGAGGCTAGGGAAGAACAGATGCAAGGTTATTTTAGCAAGGTTAGGCAGGCATACGCCAACTTTGAAGCATTCACTGTTAAGCAAATTCCAAGAGGCCAGAATTCTCAAGCAGATTCGTTGGCTATGTTGGCCATCTCTTTGGAATCAGGACTTCCTCGGGTTATCATTGTCGAGGATATGATGGTGTTCGGCTATAATAATCAGATGCCGAGCGGGACACATAGCATACAGGTCGGTCCAAGCTGGATGGATCCATTGGTAGTGTTCTTAAGAAGCAGATCGTTACGTGAGGATAAAATTGAGGCCGAGAAAATAAGAAGAAAAGCTTTGTGGTATTGGCTTTTAGAGGAGTGGAAGTTGTATAAGCACTCCTATTTAGAACCATATCTACTGTGGATCCATCCTGAAGCTGTGGAGCCCCTCCTGGAAAAATTGCATGAGAGGATTTGTGGGCGTCATACTGGGGGAAGGTCCTTATCACATAGAGCTCTTATCCAAGGGTATTGGTAGCCAAGCATGCAAAAGGCTGCCCAGGATTATGTTAAAAAATGTGATCAGTGTCAGAGGTACGCTCCAAATATCCACCAACCTGGAGGAGTCTTGAATCCACTCCCCAGGCCTTAGCTGTTTGCTCAGTAGGGCTTGGACATAGTGGGGTCATTCCCAAAGGCTGTTGGAAACTGAAGATGGCTTTTCGTCGGGATTGGCTACTTCACAAAATAGGTGGAAGCCGAGCCACTTTCTAACATTAGGGATATGGACACAAAGAGGTTTGTCTGAAGGAATATTGTAACCAGGTTTAGGATGCCATATATGCTGATCTCGGATAATAGTCTCCAATTTGACAGTAAGGCTTTTAGAAGGTATTGTGGAGAGCTAGGTATCAGAAATAGATATTCCACTCCAACCTATCCACAAGGAAATAGGCAAGCAGAGGCAGTCAATAAAGTCATAGTTAATGGGATTAAGAAAAAGGCTAGATGAGGTGAAAGGGAAGTGGGTAGACGAGTTACCCCATGTATTATGGACATATCGCACCACAACACAACGATCAACAGGGGAGACTCCGTTCTCAATGACCTATGGGTTAGAAGCAGTCATACCCCTCGAGACAGGGTTCTCGACCTTGAAAACTGATCGGTTTAATATGGAGGAAAATCATCGTTTGGTCTCAGCAAGTTTGGATTTGGTCGACGAACGAAGAGAGGTGGCCATGATTAAAAGGGTGCTTTATCAGCAAAAACTCAGGCAAGGATATGACAAGGGAGTTAAGATGAGGCCATTGGCCCTTGGAGACTTGGTCTTAAGAAAGGTAGTGGGGACTACAAGAAACCCCTCATGGGGAAAGTTGGGACCTAATTGGGAAGGACCATGTCGTATCACTTCAGTGGCTGGTATAGAGGCTTATTTTTTGGAAGACTTGGATGAAAAGTTGTGTCTCGTCCCTGGAATGTAAATAATCTTTGAAGATATTACTACTAATGAAAAGGTAGTATTGCCATCTTTTGGTTCAATTATTATTGTTAAAATTCTCTGTGGATGGATGTGCCAATAAATTAACCCTTATATGAATCAAGTTAAGTGTTAAACAGAACCTCGGTTTTGTTCAACTCCTTGGGTCATAAGCCTTGGGTAAATTAATCCTTATACAAAAATTGCTAAGTGTTAAACAGAACAGAACACTGGTCTTGTTTGACTCCTCAGGTCACAAACCTTGGGTAAATTAACCCTTATATGAAAATTTTTAAGTTTTAAACATTACCTCAGTCTTGTTTGACTCCTCGGGTCACAAGCCTTGGGTAAATTAACCCCTATAAAAATTGCTAAGTGTTAAAGGGAATCTCGGTCTTGTTCGACTTCTCGGGTCACAAGCCTGGGGTAAATTAACCCTCTTGTAAATTTGACTATGTGTTAAATAGCATCTTGTATTTGCTCAACTACTCGGATCATAAACCTTGGGTGAATTAACCCTTATATGAGATGGGTTAAAAGTTAGGCAAATTTAAGTCTTCTTTGAATCCTCAGCTCCTAAGCCATGGGTAAGTTAGGAGACTGGTCAGGTGTCAGGAAGGTATAACTTTAAGGTAAATAAGATTCAATTTCAAAAGTTTGTTCAAAAATCCATCCGAGCTTGGGGGATGTGATGTTAAATTTCAAGAAAATTTAGGATGATTTGGCACACTTAAAGTTGTATTTTAAAGAAAGAAGAACATAGGTTATACTTGATAAAGTAGAAAGAAACGAAACAAAATTTGGATATATTCATTCAGTTCAATAAGTTGATTACAATAAGAAAAAGAGGAAGGCATCAGCTAAACCTAGCCCAATTACAAAGTCAGCCTATATTGTATGCTTGGAAGAGTTAAGCTATGACCTCTTTCTCTTTGTCGTTCTCTTTTTCTTCAGCTGCCCAACTTCAACAACCTCCTCTGATTCTAAATCCGCTACAGGAGTAGGAGTTGGTTGTTCTTTCTTTTTTTCAGAGGCAAGCATAGTGGCTGAGGTTGTGGTGGACTTGGGCACTGAAGAAGCAGAGCTCAGATCAGTAGGAGGAGGGGAAGTACTAGGAGCAATGTGAAGGGTTGGAGGGTAGTAAACTTTATCGGCACCCTGCAGGTCTGAGTCAGCACCAACTCCAGCAGCATTAAGGGCTTCGCCCCAAACTTCAAGGCAGAAAGCCCGAGCTACATCTTTGAGCTAGGCAATCAGGCTTTGAGCGGTTTTGGTCATGCCAGCGTCATATGCGGCCTGTTTGGCTTTCGCTTTTTCAGCATCCTTGCCCTCAAGCTATTTCTGCTAGACTTTAGTCTACTCAATAGCCAAGGCTAGTTGCATTTTGACCTTCTTTAGGGAAACTCGCAACTCATCGGCTTGCTTCTCAAATCCCGTTAGGGCAGCCTCAGCATTCTTATGCCCTCTTTTGGCTTCAGCCAAATGAAAAAATGAGTTGTTATACTTTTTCTCAGCATCAGTCTGAGCCTTTTGGGATTGAGCCAACTAGCCCTTTGCCTCCTGATATTTAGACAAAGCGTGGTCAACCCACTCCTCGGCCACAAAGGAAGCTTGCACAACCTATTTTCATTAAACATGCAAATATACGTTAAAATTCCAACATAAAGGATATGAGTAAGTTGTAATAAAAGTGGAGGTGTAAAGACTAACCTTTGCAAGATCCCTTTTAAGTGAGAGGAACACCTCACATTTCCTCAACCCCTTAAGCTCCCTGTATGTCTTTAGGAAGAAGGAAGGCCTTCTCTAGACATTCAAACACCAGCCCTGATTTTCCCTTCTGAGCATCCCTAAGGGATGCCTCAGATATGACAGGGTCTCCCGAGCTGAGCACAAAGGCTGGATTCCATATGGTAGCTTTGGAATGCTGTTTGCCCTCGGTGCTTTTGCTAGTCCCGGTAGTAGCACCTTTCTTTTGCTGAGCCCTTGTGACTCTGAGCTCTTTGGTCGATGGCTGTTGTGTGGATTGGGGTATTTCCCCTTCTTCGGAGCCCTCACTCTACTTCCTTCTTTTTATTTTCTTCTCAGGAGCATCTGTAGCAAGGGTGTGAGGTGGGGCGGGAGTTGGGGGTCGGGGCGCGATGGGGACCACAAGAGTATCTCCCCCAGCATGGGCTGTGAGTAAGGCAAGTAGGTTGAGCGTTTTCTCCTCTAGTACCATGGCTTTAGGAACGTCAGTTGCTTCCTGACTGGTACTAACTTGAGCAGCGATGAGGTGATGGTGAGTAAGTGCTGGGGAGTTTTTGTGATCTACCCGATAAAAGCCTTCAAATTCTTTATCTATGTCCTTCTGAGTAGGTTCAGATATTGGCTCTTCCCGTTTGTCATTGGATGGAAGAGGTTGCTCGTGGGAGTAGAGTAACTTAGCTGCAAGTGGAGCAGGCAACTGAGCGTCCTGAGTACCTGAGGGGAGAGGCTTGGTCAAGAAGCTAGGTATAGTTATGTCGATTAAGGCAAGCCTTGGGTCCTTTGATTTGATCATGTATTTGGGAGCTTGGAAATGGTTGGAGATGGGCTTAAACCCGAGGATTACATGTATCACTCAAAGTTTTCCGTCTCGATGAAGAAAAATTTTTGATTGAAGAATCCAGTTAAGGTCTGCAAAGTTCACTAGGCTTTTGTTCGGGGCTACGTCAACTCGTCTACAAGCAAATAAAAAAAAGGGGGGGCGGTCAGTTACAAAACTTGTTCTTTAGGGCAAAAAGGACAAGATATGGAGAGAGGGCACTTTAAGTTATTCTAAAGGCCTTGGGTACCCCACTTGGTTCCCCATCTTGGGTAGGGTAGTGCAAACCATCATGTCATTCACCGAGACGATGAGGAAATCTTCGTCCATACCCTTATTCGACTCAGGTATACAAGAAATCAACCTAATGGAAGGAACTCTACACTTAAAGTAATAACCCATTTCTTTTCCCTTTTGGCAATTATAGACCCAATTCACGTCATGACACGTAAGGTTGGTTCCCATCTTTCGGTTTATCATGTCTACGTTACCGAGGACCCTAAAGGTTGGGAGAACATTGGGTCGGCGATAATCTAAAGTTAATAAGGAAATCCCTAGTTACCCTACCTATGGGGATTTCCATTTCGCCTTCTATAAAGGCAATCATGGGAATAACTACATCCCTGGGTGATTTATTCATAATCAGCCACTCTCCTAATTCGTAATGTTGAAGTTTAACATCATCGGGAATCCTGTATTTAGTCCTAAAAGCAGCCATACCCTCGGGGGTGTCAACTAATTTAGTGAATCTACCCATGTGTTCCTATAAGGTAAAAATAAACAGAGAAGAGAGAAAAAAAGTTTTCTTTATAGTATGGGATGAAGGGCCAAAGGAACTTACGAGCGTTGGAAGAAGATTTCCTCGAATTGCTGCTTCAACGAAAAATTATAGAGAGCATGTAAATGAAAAAAAAAATCACCCCCATCCCCTCCTTATATAGGAGTTGAAAATGAGCGGTAAATTTCCCGCTCATAAATTGCAAAAAATGAGGATCATAGGATCACCATCGCACCTTAGAATATGGGGGGGACAAGCAGCCGCTTGATGTAATAAATGCAGAATCGTGGATACCGAAGCGTCAGGAACGTGCAGAAGACAGGAGAAACGATGTTTTCACATGGGAACGCACTTAGCAAGTATTAACCTTCCCATTATTGCTAAAACCTTGTTCTCAGAGTAACTCTTAGTAGCAAGGTTTTAGGGGGCTATTATGGGGACCTAAGGACCGAAGAGGAATAAATCAAAGAGTAGTTTGCATGTCAGTCTGAGGAGTTGAGTAAGTCCCGAAGAATCTGTTAGCCCGAGGATGGAAGTAGGAGCATGAGCACTTAATATCCTATGAAGGACCACGGAGGGAGAGAACCACAAAGAGAGTAAAGGATGTGAGGGGAAGCTTCTTGAAAGAAACACTTCTCACCTCTGCATTGAATGCCTTACATCAACCGTATCAACTGCATTAATATGGTAATGACACCTGAATAGTAGCTTCATAGCTAGCAACCCCCTCTACCACCTTCAGTAGAGATTTGATGGAACAAGTATCCTGAGAAATGCCAAGAGACGTACAGGTGGAGGGTCAGGATGCAAGGAGGAAGGATATAAAGGGGGTGGGGGGAGAACCCCAAAAATGGGGATAGGATTTTTCTCTAAAAAATAGAAAAATAAGGCAATAAACAGTATATAGTTGGGGCAAGAATCTGTAATACTAATAAATGAGAAATGAATCCTCAAACCAACCAGAGGTGTGTATTTTTACAAGTCATTGCTTAAATTTCTCTTCTCTGTCCTCCTAATCTCTTCGGTTACATACCAGTTATTAGTTTAGAGCTACACTTGAATTATTTTTCTCACTCTCTCAGAAATTCTATTGTTTTGGGCTCGGTATAAAGGGTAAGGATCCATCGTTCTTGTTGGGCTTGGGCCTTTTATTTTCCGAGTGCTTACAATTACAATTTTTCTAACATTTTCCACTCTTCCTCTATCCTTTTTCTTCATTTATTTTTGGCCCTTCTTATTCCGATCCTCTTACTATAAATTTGCGATTCTCTCTCTCATTCTATGCATAGCTTTCCCATACAAAAATGTTATTTCCCTCTCTCTCTCTCTCTCTCTCATTTTTTTGGTGGATTTTTTTTATCTTGCATCTCTACTTTAGGTTGATTAATTTTTGTGTTCTTTAGAACTATATTTTTGGTTGATGTAATTTAGTTTTGTGTTTTTAAGTTGTAATCTTTTTTTCTTGTATTTGATTTCATAGATGTTATCCTATTGCATTATAAAGATAGTATATACAAATATAATGTTATCCTATTAAATAGCATGACTTAGATAATTTGATGTTTATTACTACATCTTTAATTTTTACTCTTTTTCTTCTCAACTTATTTTCTATAAATTTGTTATTATCTTTCACATTATTTCCTTAAAAAAAAAAAAAAAAATTATTCTCTCTCTCTCTCTCTCTCTCTCTCTCTCTCGATTTTTTATTCTTTCTTGCAACGCCACTTTAAGTTAATGAATCATTGTGTTTTTTTATAACACTATTTTGGGTTAATAAGTTTTGGTTATGGCTCTCCCTCCTTATAGCTTTGGATTGATTTTTGTTTGAGTTAATACGTAGTTATTTTGGAAAGAAAATTTAAATTTACATCAAAACACAATCTTAGCTATGTATTTGAATGTGCCTATTAATTATTTAAGTAATATTAAAAATTAATTTTGTTATGAGTTTTGATTATCATAATAGTTTCATTTAAGAGAATGAAGAATTTGAATAATTTATTTGAAATTTAAAAAGTTTAGTTGTACATTAAAAATTAGAAAAACATAGCACATTATAACATAATCTCGAAGAATATGGACCAGCTCATAAAGGAATAAACTTAGAGAAGTGTGTATTTGTGTAATTCTAGCAATTTTTTTGCTATATCTTTCCCTACCCTAATTTCATTGTTCTTGATTATCAGGGAACAGAACTTGTACAAGGCATAGTTCTTGATTACCAGGGAACAGAAGTTGTAGAAGGAATGGTGCTAAACTCGCTTCTACATAAAGAAAACTTGAATGACAAAGCCTTCTACCATGTAAATCCCTCTGATGTTGGGAATCAGAGGGAGAGTTTTGAGAAAGCATTTCTCAAGCATGAAGAAGATCGCAAGGTTCACAAAGAACAGATAAAAGAGTGGAGAACTGCACTAAAAGAAGTAAGCAAGATCCGTGGGAGGCATTTATTGGATAGGTAAGGTTCTTCTACCTTATAATATTCTGGTCATATCATCAATGATTTGGATAACTTTTGAATTGTTTTTGTTCTAATTATCTGAAAAATAATATGAAAAAACAAATTGTTGAACTTGTCCAATAAAACTATAGAAGTAAAGTAAAACCCAACAAATTCAATTTGCTACCAAAAAAAAAAAAAACCAAAAAAAAAGCCAAAAAAATTATATTTGATACCAAAAATTTATATCTCCTTCTCAACCCGTCATCCTCCAAACATGCTGACAAAACCCCAGTTTTCCATTTAACAAATTCCAAATCACCAATTGAAAAAAAAAAAAAAAAAAAAAACAAAACAAAACAAAACAAAAACAAACAAACAAACAAACTGTCTGCTGTGATTCTGTGACTTCCATACGGCTGGAGTGACTGGTATCTCTCTTGCTTTCTAGTGTATGTACTGGTATAATTTTTATGTTGGAGAAATTATACTTTACTCACTTGTGGTTTGCCCGAAAAACACTTTGTCTACCTGTGGTTTAAAAATTGGCACTTTACCCACTTATGGTTAGTTCCGTTTGTCTCCCGTTATCCACTTCTGTTAAAAACATGGGTAAATTTGTATTTTTGTTATCCTTATATGTCTCTCTCCTCTGAAAACATAAAAAACTAAAAAATCAAGGGAAAAGAAGATCTAAAAGCTAAGTTTTATAAAAATTAAAACCTAACTTTTACATCTTCTTTTCATGTATCAATTTTTTATCAAAACTTTATTATGTTCACATATTTCAGTGGTAAATTTAACCTATAGTTAGGTACAATATTGGTCTAAAGAGCTACTTAGTTTATTGCAACTCCTATGCAAGTTAGTCGAGTCCCCTAGATAAGGCTTGATTCTTTTATCGGGTACTTGAGTATTGGGAATTTATGTTCTTTATGATTGTACTCATAAAAATTTGAGCATAGTTGACTCCCTTTCCTACAAAATTATGGGAGCAATCACATTATTTATCTGTTTTTTTTTTTTTTGGGTGTTTTAATGACGTCCAGCCTAACAATTGCAATTGTTTTAATTTGGATAAATTCAAAAATTGGACTAAGCCATCCATTTCTGTTTATTTTCCTAGAGTTTTTAAGCTAGTTTACCGTCTTGCTTATGTTGGAATATTATACATTTAATTACATCTTCAATAAAGCCATCCATATGCGCTATATGTGCTGTTTAGGCCCATATGTTGATGCATATGGGATCAGCATCCACATATTCGCATTTCTTTATTGTTTCTTTTTACTGAATACATGCTTTGGTAGCCAGAGGCATGGAGAATACATGTTGCATTTTGGTGTTATTTAGACAGCTGTGAATGCAGAAAGAATGTGGCTCCCTTAGCAACTGCAGAAGCTATGCAGCGCTACTGCCTTAGATCTTCTATTTTAACACTTTACTTCCATCTTAACCTTAACCTATTCTGTGAATTAGAGAAAATTCAATAGAAAGTTCAGGTGAGTAAAGTGCATTGCTTTTAGATTTAAAAGTTGATACATGAAAAGAATATGTAAAAGTTAGGTTTTAATTTTTACAAAACCTAGCTTTTAGATCTTCTTCTCCCTTGGTTTTTTAGTTTTTTATGTTTTGAGAGAAAAGGGACATAAAAGGGTAACAAAATAAAAATTTACCTCTGTTTTTAACAAAGGTGGGTAATGGGAGACAAATAGAACTAACCTCAAGTGGGTAAAGTGCCAATTTTTAAACCACAAGTAGGCAAAGTGTTTTTTAGGCAAATTACAAGTGGGCAAAGTGTAATTTCCCCTTTGTTGGAGAAATTATTCATGTTGTTTTTTATTATATTTTTTCAGGAAGTTTCCTTGAGGTTTCAAAGCACTCAATCAAAAGTTTTTCTAAAAAAAAATTTCTTGAAGTTTATATTTACACATTTTGTTTTGATAGGGTGAAATTTGGTGCCTTCTTCCTCACTTTCAAAGACAAAAATTCAATTCTTACATAAGTTTATCTACTTTTATTTTTTAATGTTTAGTAATTCGGGTTGTTCATAATTCTTAACTATTACATTGAGGTTACCATTTAAATATGCTTTCAATTAATTTTTTTTTCAATTTTTGAATTCAAGGTTTTTCATTTAAATTTGAGTTTTAATTATGCAAACTCCCTTTATATTTTTAAGACATCTCATTTTATATTAATTGCATAGTTATTTACCATATTCCATTCAATTAATTTTTAACTTATATATGATTTTTTTATTTATAAAAACTCAATCTTACACAATATGCATTCATTATAAAGTAAAAGATTACTTATTTTAAAAAAAATAGAGCAAAAGATTACTTTATTTTTATTATCTATTTAATTTTAATTTATATAAAATTATTATTCTTTATTTTTTATTAATTTACATATGATTCTTAATAAAACTGTTCATCACATATATATATATATATATATATATTATAGATGGGTAAGTTTTACAGCTATTGGCAGCAAATAGTGCATCTCAAATTACAAAAAGAAAAGAAGAAAAGAAATATCCTACAAAATATTCTGCAGTGGAGACACGCTGTATGATATGTAATATTTATGTTGAGTCACGTGGTACAGGCACATGTGAGACGGTTTGTCAATAGAGTTTAATTGGAGAAAATGGGCAAATGCCCCTTTCAAAAAAAAAAATCCAGCATTTTGCCCCATTTTCCAAACTAATTAGGAAAATGCCCATCTTTTGAAACTCGATTTTCTTAAAATTGAGTTATAAAAAAATAAATAAAATAAATAAAAATTCTGAAGCCCTATAGCAGCGTTTTTAAGGAGCCTATAGTGACGTTTTGTAACTCAATTTCCATAAAGTCGAGTTACATGCAAATTTTTTTCTTTTTTTGCCTATAACTTGACTTCATGGAGATCAAGTTACAAAATGCCACTATAGGTTCTTAAAACATCACTATAGGCTCCTTAAAAACACTACTATAAGGCTTAACTCGATTTTGAGAAAATCGATTTTCAAAATAGGGGCATTTCCCTAATTAATTTGAGAAAGAGGGCAAAATGCTGGATTGTTTTTTTTTAAAAGGGCAAAGGCCAATTTTTTCCGAGTTTAATTAGATTATAAACTATAGGTTAATAATTTTAGTCTATTTATTTATATTGTCCACGTGACCTAAAGAGGGAACAAAAACAAAAGAAAATATTAAATTAATATAAGAGGGCGTCCACTAGACACAATCACAACTTGTAGAATTCATATGATTGCCTCGTAATTAAACAATATTTAATGAAACACGAAACAAACACAAAATGATCTTTGTTTTAAGAGAACACAAAACAACAAAACAAAAGATCAAAAACGTTCTAAGGTTTTTCCTCTACTATAACCTCAGCCTCCTCCAAAAGAAAAAGAAAAAAAAAATCACTCAAATTTAAGATCGGAATCCTTTGATATCCGAAATTTTATTACTGTCATCTTCCAGCCCACTTTTTACCTTCAAAACGATTTTTATGGAATTTCTGGTAAGCTACAAAGTTGTAGATTTTCAAGTCTTCTTTCTGTGGCCATAAGAATCAGGTCAATCGAATATTTGTGCAAGAATTTATGGCAAAAATACTGAAATAGTGCAGGATGTTTTTATATCAGGATTTTTCCAATTTTAGCTTGGACAAATTTCTCTCTTCCCTTTTTTATTTTCACATGTGTTTGACTTATTTAATGCTTCAAAAACCATGCTCCAATTGATCTTGACCCTTGGATTCTCTTGACAGCAAGTCTGAATGGTTTTAATCTCCTATAAGAGAAAAATACACGTAATGAGTATATTTTTTAGAAATATTTCAAACTCATGAAATTGATGTGATATTGCCTACCAAGACTAAGATAATAGTGTAATTTTAAGCAATCAACACGCACAATCTGGGAAAAAAAAATTAGAAAATTGACTATATTAGGCAGAGGCTTTTATAGAATGTTGTTTTTGAATAAAAGCTAAAGTAAATATTTTTGAAATATTTTACGTTCATGTGTATGTATTTGTCGTTAGAAAATTTACTATATATATTAGGTGGTAGAGGCTTTTGGAGATAGTTTTTTTTTTTTTTAATAAAAGCTAAAGTAAATATTTTTGAAATTGTTTACGTTCATGTATGTGTATGTGTTGGGTATAATTGAATTGGAATTATCTTTGAAACTTTGGTTTTGATTGAATCGGAAGAAGTATGTTTCAATATTTGGAGCCTTTTGTATATGTTTTATTGTAGCTTAAACTTGGTATTTGAAGTGTTAATTCACAGTTTCAATTGTTCATCTATTAATCATGAACAATAATATTGTTATTTGCAATCATTATGATATGGTATCAATGATGTGATGATTTCGAAGTCTATTTATGATTTTAAAAAATTACAATCAAAAGACTTTTGAACTTAAATTTTTTTTTAAATTTATTGGAAATGTTGACTTGTATGAAACTTCATCATTTATGGCTTTGTAAAAAGAAAACTCTTATAGGCACCATAAAATAGCTAAGATGTTGTGAGCCATGCCGGTATGTGATATATGGACCAATGATATGAAAGATAAAGAATTTTCTAAACCTTTATTTTAGACAAAATTACTTATTTCCATTCATTTTTAATCATTTTCAAGTCATACCTTTCTTTAAGACAAATCATAGATCTTTAAGCAAAATAAATATTTTAAATTTTTGCTCAAAAAAATATTTTTAATTTTTATTTAATTATCCCATACATCGCATGGGTCAGCGACTAGTTATTATATAATTCTAAAACTCTCATATATTGTACCAAATATCTTATAATTTCATGTGGAATGATTTTTTTAGATAGGCATGAGTCATAACTTATGTCAATTTCTATTAATGGTTTTAGACTTTTAGTTACAAATTTTAAAATTTTAGGGTTTAATTTAGGTAGATTATGTAGTTTATAGCACTCTTTAATAAATGCTAGCCACTTGGTGCAAAAAGAGTGCAACCACTAGAGAGGGGATCATGATGCACATGATATAACTCGTTGTTGATTTCATAATACCTCTATAAATTATTATTTGATAAATTACATATATTTGTTGCTCTAAATAAACACGTCAAATTTTGTGTTACTCACATGTTGTTTTCTATTTGATCTACAATATAATTTTTAAGTTTAAAAAATAAAAAATTTAACAATTTATGATGAGATAGTTATTAATTTTCGATCGTCTTAATATTTAGCAAATATGGAGGGTATAAAGAAATAATATAATCCTTTTTATTGTGAAATATAATCCAAATGTTTTTTTTTAGGGGGAAATATGATCCATATGTTATTATGTCAAATTACTCTTTTAATGAAAAGTTATATATAGAGTTACAACTTTTTTCTTTTTTGAGGAAAATATAGAGTTACACCTAGTGTAACATTTTTGAATGTTACATCACTTCATAACTCCTTATTAGATTAATATTTTGACAATACTGTTGTTAGTTTAAATGGATTATTAGTCATTACCTTAAGGACATTCATTAACATTTCTCTTTAAAAAAACCACTATTAGATTCTATTGTTCAATGGTCAACAAGGCTATAAGTCGGTTATTTTATTTTTTATAAAGATTTAGTAGACTTATTAATGACCATTGCTACCGTAAGCAATGGAGTTGGATGATGACATTGAATTTCCTCAATGGAATATTTTGCAGCTGCTCATTTTCTTTCATAGATTTTCTTCTTCTTCCTTACTCCCTGTAAATTAAAACTCTAGTTTGAAAGCCCAAGATCTTGGTAATTAGGGAAACGTTTCATATGAAATTAAACATAAAAAGGTAAAACATGTTAAAGTTTGAAGATGTAAAATCTTGGAAGTCACCACAATTATTTAAGAAAATTAAGAAAGGATTCAAGGAACGGTCCATAATTGTATAATAAATTCCCTTTTCCAACGCTTATATGGGTAGTTCTTTGGATTTTGGCTTGAAGCAGTCAATTACATTATTATAAAAAAAATATATAAAATAAAAAAGAGGCATTCAATTACATTTATTTGTCTCAATTTCAGTTTTAACCTCCTAAACTTATTGCCATAGATTCAGATTCACAATTATTTTCTCTTCTTTGTAGGTATGAGGCAGAAAATCGATTGTGGATGCATCATTTACTAAAAGAAATGGGCCAAGATATAGTTCATCAAGAGTTCCCTAAAGAACTTGGGAAACGGAGTAGGTTGTGGTCGTTTAAAGATATTGACAATGTGTTGACAAAAAATACGGTAAGGGCTTATTTAGAGAAAATAGGCATATATTTTATTATATTATTCAATATAGGTTTTTTTTTTTTTTTTAAATGAATAATGAAGTTTAAATTATATAATAGTCTAGTAATCATACATTTTATACTAATCCCTCTTATTCTTATTATTAGGGAATGGAAGCAGTTCAAGGCATTGTGCTAGAGTTGAATGTACCAAAAAAGGTAGATTGGAATCGAGAAGCCTTTTCAAAGATGGGAGATCTAAAATTGCTTCAAATTTGTGGTGTTCAACTTATGCATGATCTCAAACAACTTCCTAATAGCTTAAGAGTTCTTGATTGGAGTGGGTACCCTTCAAAATTGTTGCCATCAAAGGTAATTTAGGTACCCTTATACTACTTTTTTTTTTTTAATAATAAGTTTGTTTGTAGAAGCTAATTGTTTTACTCTTTTTTTTTTTTTTTTTTTTTGGCTTTTAACAGAGTTTTGTGAATTTGAAATTCCTAACGCTGGCAAATTCTCTAAAACTTATTGAGACCCCAGACATCATTAATGTCCCAAATCTTGAGAGTTTGGTTCTTAAAGGTTGTATAAATTTATCTATGATTCATCCATCAATTGGAATTCATAAAAAGCTTACTATTCTTAATTTATCTGGGTGCAAGAACCTCACAAGTCTTCCAAGCAAGTTTGAAATGGAGAGTCTTACGGAACTTAATCTTTGTGATTGCTCAAAAATAACAAAAATTCCAGAATTCGGGAGAAACATGGAACGTGTAAGCAGCCTTTGTTTGAGTGGTACTGCAATTACAACACTACCCACGTCAATTGAGCATTTGACTGCCCTACAGGAGCTTCATTTAAGTAATTGCAAAAATCTTGTGCATTTACCTGATACCATTTTTAATTTAAAGTTGGTTAGAGTAGTCATTCTTGGGGGATGCTCAAAACTGGATAGACTGCCAGAGAACCTAGGGAATGCCGAAAGTCTAGAGTGGTTGTATTTGAGCGAAACTGCTATAAGAAAGGTCCCTTCTTCCATTGGTCTCTTAAAACATCTTGAATGGCTATCTATCAATGGATGTAAGGGGTTATCATCTAATAAATCGAGGTATGAGCTTCCTCATCCCATTGACTTGCTATTCTCTTCTCTATCTCTATCACCTGCGTCTTCTTTGACTCACTTGGATTTAAGTGACTGCAATCTCAAGGCAATCTCCAATGATATTGGTTCCTTATTCTCTTTAAGATGGTTGGATCTAAGTGGAAATGATTTTGTTTGCCTTCCGGAAAGCATCATTCGACTTTCAAATTTGAAATGGATGTACTTGAATAATTGCACAAGTCTTCGATCATTGCCAAAGCTTCCATTGAATATTAAACGCGTTGTCGCAGAAGGTTGTATCTCACTGGAAATGTTACCAGATCCATTAAAACCAAGCGATTCATTGGAACCATCTCTCCGTCTTCAAAATTGCTTTCAATTGGCTGACAATCAAAGCTGCATAGACAGGTTTATCTCAGGGATAAAAAAGTCCCTCAAGCTCTCTCCCTCTCTCCCTCTCTCGTATTACAATGGATATAATGTCCTTGGCTCAAATATCATTGTTATTCCTGGAAGTGAAATTCCTGAGTGGTTTAGCCACCAAAGCATGGGGAATGAAGTGAAAATAAAACAACCTTCTCATTTGTGTAAGAACGTGGGAATTGCTATTTGCGTTGTGTTTTGTACGAATCCATATCCCTCTCTTGGATATTCGTTGATAGCCAATGGAAAAAGAATTAATATTGATTACCATCTCCCAATTGGTGAGCTTTCATCAGATCACGTTTCGCTAGTCTATGCGGATCCTCAATTCTTGGACGAGGAATCAAATAAATTATTGTGGGAAGGTGACGTGAATGGATTCAGTCAGATTAGAATTAAAATTGAAAGCGACCATGTAAGGGTAAAAAAATGGGGGTTCCGTATGATACACAAGAAAGACATAGAAGATCTTGACAGAACAATGGTCCAGTATAGCAACAGCAGCATCACTCCTTATGATGGCATGGATGTTCTCCATCATAATTTCGACCATTCGTCAGTGGTAGTGGAATGTCACAAAGTTTGTGATGATTACAATGGGGCTAGACCCAGTGGAGAAGGAAGCTGTAATGACATACCAAACCCAGAAAGGATTAAAAGGCACACAGAAACCCATGGTAACTTTGATTCTGAGGAGTCAAGTGAGTACAAGGACTGTGACAAGGAGTTAAGTGATCGGGACGAATCTAATGATGATGGGGAAGAAGATAATGACGATTCGGACGAATCTATGGTCAATCGGGGGAAATATAGTGAAAGTGACGATTCGGATGATTAATAAACTATTTTTCCTTTTATTACCAGTAAGTCACTGCCTTTTCTCTTAATTCAAGTTCTGTTGGTTTCTGCATTTTCTTTTTCTTTTACAGTACATTTATTAATAAATTACCCACCACATGTTTGACTAAAGTTGTCAATGAGACTCCTAGCGATTTGACAACAAAGAATGGCAAGAAAATGCTTTTGTTGGTATTTTAAAAGCAGAAGAAATAATGGGATTAAAAGTGAGTAAACATCAAAACTAGAAGTTTTTGCTACCAAATCTCATCTTAAAAAGACTTATCTTTTTCCTTTGCATTTTCTTAGCTAGACTTTTTCTTTTTCTTTTTTTTCTCTATTCTATTTTTTCCTCCCCAGACATTTAGGAGCTTAACAGAATATATATGTTGTCCAGTACGAATGGAAAGGGTGCTATAGCCTATCATATGCATTGCCTTCTTCATCTGTAATATAGTAACCTCATTGATCTGTTATATTAATACTTCTTGAAATTTTCTAGGCCCATTTCGGATCATGACCAAGGCCAACCACCCATGCCCATTTCACATGTTCATCTGTAAAGTAATTAGACCCAAGCAAGTATTTAACAAGATTGAAAATGGGAGAAGGTAGTACGCTTAGATTTGTAAACCTAGCTTTACTTGTTATTGTCGTTTTGATGCATTATGCCTACAATTTAAGTTTTGTCACATTTTCCTCATTGTTTTGTCATTTTAGCCTGATTTATTACATCTCATAGTAAATTGATAATATACCTTTATAGACATCCAAGTATATACATATGGTTCTGATTTTTTTGCATGTCAACAAAGGGGTGTCCTATGAAACTATTTAGGTTTTGTAAATGTTGTGGCAGATGTGCTAGTCAAAGATACTTTTAGTGCAGGTGGAATTCTGGATTCGTTTGAAAACTCTATAGCCAAAATGATTCTAAGAGAATTTTACAAATTCATTTTCGTGTTGCTGACAAGCTTATGAGGTCTCATTTTAAATTTGGGGCTATTTGGTTGAAAAGGATAATGGCTGTTGCATGGCAGAAATTATAGAAACCATGTCGGCAGGTCCTTTTTTGATCTCACTAGCACAACCATAAGTGAAGACCTTGAGCATTGGAGCCATTTTGTAGATTACAATCACCTTCTAAAATTATTGTCATTCTTTGGAGGATTTTATTGAATTTTCTTCTTGTGAGAGAAAAATTAAGAAGACTTGAGAGAACTTTTTTCCTGTGTCAAAGATACAGAAACCTTAGACCTTTTTTTTTCCCCTTAAAGTACTTCTTGTTGTCTTTTGTTTGTATCTTGTGGTCTATTTGGATTTATAGGAACAAGACAATCGTGAAGAAAGAGCCTTTCTCTATCACTAATGTGGCTATGTATTTTAAAAGTTTGTTTGATTTCAATGTGCAAGGTAACTAACAGTTTAAAAAACAAACAAAAGCCTAAACAGCCAGGATAAGCAAATCCAGACCTTTAGAGAGAGTTCAATTGCAACCAATCCGATTGGAGGAGAGCTGCAAGGGTAGGGGATGGAAATAGCAAGGATCCAATTTCTTTTTTAAAAATAGAGAATGCCCATGTCCATAGCTACTTGTGAGGAGTCAAGTGAGTCATTAGTGACCTGAGAATTTTTCATTGGAAGGAATTTTGTAATGTGACCCAGAAGGTTAATCAGCTTTTTTCTCTCTTTCAGCAGTAAGTCACCGTCCTTCTTCTTAATTTGAGTTTTTTTGGTTGATGCATCATCACTTTCCCTTACCATTGTCATATACTTGTACTTTCTTGGGTTAATTTTAACTTCAAAATAGTTTCTTGCTAGTTGTACCTTAGTTAATTATTGGTACTTATTCAAAACCCCATTTGATTTGTTTCCTTAATCAAAAAAACACAAAGCAATACTGCTAGCTAATTTAATATGCATATAAAAAACATAGTCTTATGAAATAAACAATGATTAGGGTCATGTTGGTTTAGTGATTGTGTTACTTGTTTGTGCTGGTTGCCCCCTTGATGTTGGATTATTGGACTATTTCATGAGGTGAAACTGTCACATGGCCAAGAGACAAAAAGATAAGTGCAGTCCATTGTATGCCTTTTACTCTCTCGCCATTGTTTTAAAAATTTTCAAGGTGCAAAAACAATATATGAATGCCACTGCAAACATTACAATCAAAATTAATTTTATCTCGATACATATTATATATGTGAAGTCATGCACAGATCGCAATCAAAATGATTAATTTAGCTAGGGGTAGCATCTAGCTTCCTCCCTAGTAGAAAGTTCTCTAAAGTTGTGTACTAACCTTCAACCAAAGAAAATGCCTTTTTTCTTTTTTTTTCCTGTTTAAGAGAATAGCTGAGTTTTCTGTTCTAGTTCTTCTTCCTTTTATTTATGTTTTGCTCTAAAAATTCTTATTATTTAAAGTATGACGACAATTATATAACTTTTATGCACTCCACTTGCTATATAGCTAAGACAATCAGGATTCCAATTCTAAAATGTAAAGACTTTAAAATCAAATGTAGTTATAAAATTTAAAATCTTCAGCAATAAGGAACTTGATAATAACTTTTATGAGGAATTAATTTGGATATTAAAATTTCTGTAAAGAACAAATCATTAAAACAAGTTCTTGATACATCCAAATATCAACATTATTGACAATTGATCACATCAGAATAATTAGTCTTCCTAGAGGCTGTGTCTAGCTTCCTCCCTTGTTGAAGTTTTTTAGGGTTGTTTACTAACTTGAAACCAAAGCAAATGCTCTTTTTCTGATTAAGAGAATAACTGATTTTTCTATTCTTTTCTTTTTATTTTTTGCTTTTGCTTTTCTCTGAATTTTTTATTATCTGAAAGTAGGACAACAATCATAAAGTTACTAAAATGATTTGTATTAGCATGTTTGAGGACATTGTTATTGCAATTCTCATAATGCAACAAACTTTAGAATCAAATCATGGTTAGTGATTGTTCAAAATTTTCAACTAGGAGGAGCTTGATCATAAATTACCTTAATGGGGAATTAATTTTGATATGAAAAATTTATTCAATGACCAAATCATTACCATGTTCTCAATATATCCAAATATTGTAATGTTGTTGACAATTGATCAGCCGTAATATTCTTGGTGAACTACTTAAACTATCAGTGTTGGGAACCTAAGCTTCATCTTCCCATGTAATGCTTGTGAAGAAGAATTGGTGAGACCTTTATAATATTTGAATTTCATTTTTAAAGTGTCATATCTTTCTTCCTTTGATTTCTCATTTAGGTATTTCTTTCTTTCGTTCATTCTTTCTTCTCCTTCCTCTTTTACTTCAAAGATTTAGGAGTTTAATAGGTGTCCTGTGACATATCTTTTTTCTATGGTGCTTTCTTACATATATAATTTAGTAGACAGGTACAGCTACATGTAAGTGCCCTATTACCTTTTAATAGTAATAGTTTAAAATTCATTTCATACGTAGTACTGCTCTTAAATTGTTTAAGCTTTTACCAAATGAATTTTGTGCTATTTCCTCTTGATGTTCTTGAAGTTTTCCAACTTTTATACCTTTAACTCTAAATAAAATTATTGATTGAAATTTGTACTTACCCATTTCAGATCATGACCAGGGCAAAGCTGTTCATGCTCATTTCACAGGATCAAACAAACCAGAAGATTTATCTCCATAGGTAACCTAAGCATACAACAAACTTAGCCATAAATTACTAACCTAATTCTCTGGTGCATAGTCAATAAGGCAAGCAACTGTGCAGAAAAGGTTAAAAAATAGAGAAGGTATCCAGCTTTGATTGGTAAGCCCTACTCTAGATGCATTGTTGTTTTGATGCCTTACGTCCACAATTTAAGTTGTCATATTTTTCGGCTTGGTTTTGTCTTTTTAGTCTGATGTATTGTATTTTGCAGTGGAAAGATCCTATAGTTTTATTTTGATGTGTTTTGTCCAGAATTTAAGTTTAGTCATGTATGTGTGTGTCAATGTTTTTCAATAACACAGAAAATATTATTTTGCTAGCTAGGTTATAAAAACCATAGTTTAGGAATCCCTCAATCAAGTCAAAATAAGCTACTACTATTAATAGGTATTTAAACTTATCTTTACACTTTGGCTTGAAAATAGGACCTGATTAGAGAGCTGTACTCTCCAGAAGTGGCTGCTCAAATTTTAGCTATCCCTATCTCAAGCTGTGGAGTTACTGATAAGCTGCTATGGCCTCATACAACACAACTTAGTGAGTGAAACCAAGTGTCTTATGCAATGAGGAAGACAACTTGGGGATCATTTGTTCCTGAAGCACAGTCTTGCTTCGGCTGTATAACCTCAAAACAGTGATGTTTGAGGGTGCAAAAAAGTGTACTTATCATGCTAATGCTCAGTAAAGCTTTGTTTTGTAGGTATGCACAAGCCTATGATGCACATGTTGATTAGAGTAACTACTGGAGAGTCCCAAGACGAGTGTGTCCAGTCGTGGAGGGATGGCAAGTGTTGCTGACAACTGAGGGGCACTGACAGAACAGATGCAACTGGGGTTGTTTTGCCTATGTAGCTAAATAATGGGCTGGCAGATAATTTTTCAGGCTGTTCCAGTAATGGCGTATGCAAACGAGTGGAAGCTTACTGTTTGAGAAGCATATTTTCCAGGCTTGTTTTGGTTAGTGGAAGATTGGAGAACCTATGGAAAAGAAGAAGGTTCCTTGGGAACTTGCTGTGCTGACTAAAGAACACAAGTGCAAGAAGTTAGAGAACGCCAGTGGTGTACATTTGCTGTGCACGGGAGTCATTAATGAGGCTAAAGCCTAGGTTACTCTTGCTTCCAACTCTTTTATGAACATTTTTTGGGCTTGTAACTCTATTACTAGAGAGTTAAATTTAGCAGTCTGGATAATATATAGCCAATTTGTTTCAAAAGTGGGACTTTAGAGTTACTTTCAGCAAAACTGTTCATGTTTAGTAGATATGCATCCCATGTTAATAGATAGTCAAAATTGCCAATGAGCTGGGTAGCTCAAATGGTATTCTCTACCCTCCAAATTATATACCAACAGCTAGTCACAAGGCCCAAAGGTAATTTAGGCACCTGACACAACTTCTTTTTTTTTTCCTTTTTGTTGTTGTTGTTGTTGTTGTTGTTTCAGAGGTTAAAATCCATCCGATTAAGCAAGCCTCTAAAACTTACTGAAACCCTATCTTCACCGAAGTCCTAGTCCTTGAGAAATTGGTTCTTGAAGATTGTTTAAATTTATCCAAGTTGCACCCATCAATTGGAGTTCATAAAAACCTAACTATTCTTAGTCTGGAAGGCTGTAAAAATTTAAAAATTCTTCCCAACAAGTTTGAAATGAACTCTCTTGAAACTCTTATTCTTTTTGGATGCTCAGAAATTTTAATAAAAAATATTCTAGAATTTGGGAAAAACTTGCAATGTGTATTGAAAGTTTACTTGGATGGAATTGCTATTACAAAACTACCCACATCAATTGGGCATTTGACTAGCCTCGCTTTATTGAATGTAAGAGATTGCAATAGTCTTACATGTCTATCGAGCATACTCTTTAATTTAAAGTTGCTTAAAGATGTAAATATTTCTGCTTGCTCAAAACTTTGTTTGATTTTATTTTAAATTCTAAAAAGTATTTGTGAGTTGCAACTTAGCTTTGCTATTGGCACTAATTCCAACAACAGCATCATTGAAGATTGTTGAACTTCTTGTCTTTTTTTAGTCAACTTTTTCTCTATATTACCTATAAGTCATTGCTTTTTCTTCTCAATCAAAGCTTTTCGTTGGTTGCTCTGCATTATCTTTTTTTCCCCTTCCTTTGGACACATTTACTTAACTAATATTAACTTAAAAATATAATTTTACTATCTGTGTTTTAGCTTCATTTTTATCACTTATTCCTACTCTCATTTGGTCTGTTTCCTTGATCAAATAACACAAATATGTGCACCTAGCTAATTAATGCATATTATTAAATCTTATGGATTGGTACAATTGAAAAAAAAAAAAAAAAAAGTTTTATAAAATAAACAATGATTAGAGTAATTTTGGTTCACTGATTGTGTTAGTTGTTTGGGTTGGTTGCCCCCTTGATGTAGGATTATTGGACTTGTTCATGAGGAGAAACTGTCACATGGCCAAGAGACAAGAAGGCAAGTGCAGTCCATTTTATGCTTCTAATTTTCGCTAGCCGTAATAGATTGCAAGGTAAAATCTACACTCTTGTTGCCTATATAGTTCATTGTTTTAAAAATTTTCGAAGTGCAAAAACAATATATGCATGCCATTGCAAACATTATAATTTGTGTTAATCATTATGTCATTTCTTATCATATATGTGAGCTCATGTATAGATCGCAATTAGAATGATTCTAGCTAGATGTAGCATCTAGCTTTCTCATTGAAGGTTTTCTATAGCTGTGTACCCACCTTTAACCAAAAAAGTGTTTTTTTCCTGTTTAAGAGAATGACTGAGTTTTCTATTCTTGTTTTGATTTGATATTTTTCTTATTTTAATGTAGGATAACAATTAAAGATGTTATAAAAATGATTTGTATTAGCATGTTTGAGGACATTGGTAATGTAACTCTCATATGTTTAAAATTTCTAACATTCAGAGTTTGATCATAACTTACTTTTTATGAGGAATTAATGTAGATATGCAAAATTTCCTCATTGACCAAATCATTCATCCAAGTTCTTGATATATCCAAGTATCATCAACATTGTTCATAATTGAGTGATCTGCATCAGCATTAAGTTACGTTTTTGGTAATTTTCTTAAGATATCATCATTTGGAACCTAAGCTTTTGCCTATATGTAAATAGATGTGTAATAACTAACTTAATATAAATCTCTTAGAGGAGACCATCTTCAAAGCTAAAAGCAATTAATTTGATTTATCTTCATCAAAAAAATGTTATGAATGACTATAAATTGTTCAATTGTTAGACATGCTATGATGGATCAGTGATTTACCATAATTGAATATTGAATTGTAAGCAGTACTAAATGGCCTTAAGCCATGTGCTGCTTTTATTCTGCAATGTATGTAGAAGCATTGGTGAGACCTTAATAATAATTCAATCCCATTTAAAAGTAACGACTTTTTCCTCTGCTTTTTGTTACTAGGAGATATATATATATATATATATATATATATATATGATCCCGGTCGAGTTTAAAAGAAAATAAGTGCTATGGCATGAATTTAACAGTTTAAAACTCTTTTTTATATGAAACAGCTCTTAATTTTGTAACTTTTTAGCACGAGACTTTGTGCTTTTGCCTCTTGATGTACTCGAAATTTTTTCTACCTTTCTAAAACCTTCACTCTGAAACAAATTATTGACTGAATGTTGTCCTACCCATTTCAAATCATGACCAGGCAGAGCTGAAACAAATTGAAAGGCCTATCTCAAAATCGTAACTTAATTAGCTTATACCCTGTGAAAGAGACTCGACTAGAATTATAATTAAAGGATAGCAGTAGAAAGTAGAGAAACCCAACCATACAACAAACTTGATTATATATTACTAACCATATCATCTGAGCCATAATTTTCCTTACAGTAATCAGACTCAAGAAAGCAAGCAACTGTGTAGACAAGGTTGAAAATTGGAGAAGGTAGCCTACTTGGATTGGTAAGCACTCCTGTTCTAGTTGCTATCGTTGTTGTACTACTACATCTAGAATTTAACTTTTCTCACTTTCTTCCCATGGGGTCACAACTCTTAGATGGAGACATCTGTGGGAATTGAAGCTTCCTTTGAAGTTAATAAATGTTATGTGGAAGTTTGGCATGAGGACTTACGTATTAAAACAGATTAGTGAAATGAAACATAGCGAGTGATAATAATTGTGTGAATAAGAGGAAAACTTGGTTAATTTATTCCGGAAATGCAATCTTGCTTGGACTGTATTGTTTGGATAGATTTGATCCTTAGAACTGAGTTCATTTCTCCTTGCTCTTTGAAGCAGTGGTTGGCTCAGTGGATCAAGGATCCAAATTTTCAAAAACAGGAATATATTATTTTCTCTAGATTGATGCATAATGCATTCGAAAGGAACATGTTTTAGTTTTGCATAATATATGTTCTGAGCTTGTTTGTTAGAGTTAACAGTACCAACCTTTTCATGGAATTAATTGTGAGACGATGATGTTTAGCCTGTCCTTGTTGGTTAAATGCCCAACCTGGATAGAAGTTGGTTTATTCCTACTAACCAAGTTACGAAGTATATGTTTTTGTCCCGGGTAATGACCTTGGCACAAGGGGGTGCTAGATGCTTGGCCCAACCGGCTAGAGGGTTCACACTTCACAAAAATAAGATGGCTAATATATGGTTTTAAAAAATAAAAAATAAAGATATATGTATGATATGTTATGTAAAGAGCTAGCTTTAAATTCCTGGAGTTTTACCAACATGTTTAAATTATGAGCCTTGTGCTAATGATGTTTACTATGAAAGGTACAATGATAAAGTAAAGTTAATGATGTTATGAAAAGGAAACTCATGAATGTTTCAAGGGTAGAATGCTTTCCAAAGATGAATTATGATTTATATTTTATGTTTCTCGAGAACAATGCTCTTCAACTAAGAATTAAGGTTTTATGATGCAAGATTAACTTATGAACATGATTATGAATAGTTTATGAAATGTATGGAACCATTTTAGCATGAACTGTACTTTATATTAAGACATATCCACACATCAAGCTATTTTGTTTTATATGCGTCTCTTGCATACTGCTTAATTCTCATGTCACAGATCTTTACTAAGCATGCATAAGCTCACCCTTCAACATTTTTAGTCAACAGGTATCATGGCAAGAGTCTCCAGAGCTATAGCGAAGCCTATGTGATATTGTACTATTCATAGATGTTAGACTAGGTATAGCAATGGAACAGTTGAAGTACCTCTTTATATATAGAGATGATATTTATGTTCAGATCCAGTGATCTTGTGTATATCATTTCCTATGCAAAGTCTTCCGATGTACATGGTTTTTAGGTTTTATAACTTCGGATGAATACATTTGTGGTGTATATTTATGCAGGATGGTTTTAGATGCTCTATTGTGGATCTATGAGATTCTTCCATGATATTAGATAGAACAGTTGTAAGGTTTAAAAAGAAAATTTTTCGAATAGGTTAGGTGGTTTGTGTTAATATCAAGCATAAGCTCTACCTCTTTCAGTCAAAAAAAGAAGAAGCATAAGCTTCGTATTAGCATGTCTGTCCAATTCTAAATTCATGGTCAAATTAAATTTGGGTTGTGACAACATTTGCCGGTGAAATTTTAGCCAAATACTCCTCTTTGAAAATACATAGGATACTTGGGCAGTACATAGGATACAAATTGTGTGTCAGTAGATGTTATCATGAAATGTAATTAAATCTTGTATTGCTAACGAACAACAAATGGATAAATCATATAATTAAAATTTGTGACAATGGCTCGTAAGGACTAGAAAGTCAATAGCATACCAATTTGTTTATAGAATTCCAATTATTGTTTCAACTAAGAAATGGGCATTTTCAATCATGGATATAATCCAAACTAGATTTCATAATTAAAAATAAATGTTCTAAGATACTTTTTGATTTTGTCCTTTAGAACAAAATTGTTGCAAAATTTAGTACAAATTTAAACATAGATGATTTTTAGAATTTAAAAGAACGCTGAGTTCCATTTTGATGTATCCTAAACGATTGAATTAAAATGTATTAAGAAATAGTTATTTATGTATTTTATTTTGTGTATATATTGTTACAACTGAATAAATACTGGTTTTATTTTTTTTATGTATTAATTCAGTTTTGAATTTTAATATTTTATATTCTTGGATGATCATTTTCTTTTTCACATCCCCCAGGCAAATTTCTCGCTCTCTGCTTGTGTCCCACCATGAATATAGAAAGATAAATAAGGTTTTCTAGTTACCTTTGGAAATTCATTTTTTCATCCGTTGAACAAATTTCATTTACATTCTCAACTCAAGCATTCCCACGTTTCACATTCCTTGATATGTTTGATCAAACTTTGATGTGTGCATTTTTTATGGGGTTCCACTTTAGCACGTATGCACATTGCATCTAAATTTGTTGGAAGATGCTAAAAGCCTAAAACCATAAAATTGATATTAGCAATGAATCCAAAGAAAGACCAATAAGAATTTTCCAATAATTTAAAAAAATATTATAAAATAATTTGTGATTATAGCATTATTCAAATTTGTTTACCTGGAAGCTACCCCGACTGAAGCATTTGTCCCGACTGAAGCATTTTTCCATAGCATGAAAAGGGTAAGAGAAAAACAATCTGGCAATGAAGAGAGAAAAGAGGGGATAAAAGAGGAAAAAAATTACAGTATAAGAAATAAATAGTTAGATACTGACGTGGATTTTTTACCCCCACATGTTCTAATTGACTATTCTTGGCATGTTGCACCAACATCATTTTGGGATTAATTGGTACTTAATTGATACATCAAATCAAATATAGACAAAAATATTCGAACAAAAATGTGGGTCCAAATTTAAAATTTTAAACCATAAGGGATAATATAAAACTAACTAAACTTTTTTTTTTTTTGGAGAAAGAACTAACTAAACTTTTAAATATGTAAATGTTATGCAACCACAACGGTGGTGCTAAAAAATTTAATAGCTTTTAGTACCTCAAAAAACTATATTATCTATTTTTACATTTTACTTATCAATATACCCTATAGCCTATCTCTTATTTTAAGCAAATCACTCATTAAAAATAATATAAGCACCCATTTAAATAATTTGATACGATAGAACTCTCACATGAACGGACCGCTCCCCTCTATCTACCAGACGGATCAATAATCCAGGACTGAACGGACTCAATGTAGACGGGTGCAAGGTCCGAGGGAGATCTGATCTTGTTATTTCCTTATCTCCAAAAAACCTTAAATGGGAATACTTGCGGCACACACCACATAATGACATCCTAGTGCAAATAGGATTCTGTTGACCGCATGCATTAATGAAGGATCTTCTCGATAAGAAAAAGATACTTGTCCATTACATTTGGGACTCCTTAAGAGAATTTCTACAAGGAAAGACTTCGACTCCAAGTAGAAGAGGTTCACTTTCGACTATTATAAAAAGGGCCAATACTCTCACATATGGAGGTATGCATAATTTACCCTCTCTAGCATTCTAGAGTTGTGAGAATATTTCTGACTTAACCTTCAGAGGGTATTCGGCCGGCACCACACCGGTGCTCTTCGCAAGGCTTTTTCTTCTCTTTGTTGTGCAGGTTTACATTCGAGCGCGCAGGTATCGTGTGGCTCACTGGTGAAAATCTTGACATCATCAGTTGGCGCCGTCTGTGGGAACCAGCTTAGTCTTGGTTAAGATTCATAAGCCATACTATTGTTTCCCGGACTAAAGGGTTGCATGGTACTCACTCGCTCGATGGCAACCATCAACGACGTTCAAGGAGAGGAACCACCCACGACTACCCTAGAGAGACAAGTTCGAACTCTTGCTGCCACCGTGGAGCGCCTCACTAAACAAAACCTGGACTTAGAAGAACAACTGCGCCAGAGGAATGTAGTACCGAATGATCAACAAGAAGACCAAGAAGGGACTAGCGCCGCAAGAAAAAACCAGGAGAAACCCGAAGGCAGCCACGCCCCAAGCAGACCAGAAAGACAGAACTTGAGCATGCCATCTCTCACAGATGCAACTCCACCACACATTGTCGCGGAGATGCAAGCGATGAGAGAACAAATGGAGGTTATGATGAACGCGCTCAAGGGGCGAGTTTCCAGTGACCTTGACGATCTAGTCAACCGCACTGATTCACCTTTCACTGCGGCCGTGAACTCCTTCCCCCTACCGCACAAGTTTCGAATGCCACAGATCGACAGTTATGACGGAGTAAAAGACCCTCTAGATCACCTAGAGACGTTCAAAACCTTAATGCACCTTCAAGGGGTCGTAGATGAAATAATGTGCAGGGCTTTCCCCACCACGCTAAAGGGAGCCGCAAGGATTTGGTTCAGTCGCTTGACACCAAATTCCATCAGCACATTCAAGGAATTAAGCGCCCAGTTCACGTCTCACTTTATCGGGGGACATAGGTACAAGAAGTCAACGGCATGCCTAATGAGCATCAAACAGCGAGAGGATGAGACGCTAAAATCCTACATAACCCGCTTCAATAAGGAGGCACTTTCAATCGATGAGGCCGACGATAAGATACTGGTAGCAGCCTTCACAAATGGGTTGCGAAAGGGTAAATTTTTGTTCTCTATATACAAAAATGACCCGAAAATCATGACGGAGGTCCTTTACAGGGCCACCAAGTACATGAATGCAGAAGATGCATTGCTGGCCCGGGAGGACAAGCCGAGAAAGAGAGAACGGCAGGAAGACACCCGGCAGGACCAAGAGCGGAAAAGACTCAAAACTGGAGACTGAAGGGACGACCGACGGTCTAAGCCCAAGGAAGAAAGTTTAAAAACTTCACGCCATTGAATACCCCAATAGACCAAGTCCTAATGCAGATTAAGGACGAAAGAGCTCTAACCTTTCCGGGAAAACTCAAAAGCGATCCGAGCAAGCGATCCAGAGACAGGTACTGCCGTTTCCACCGCTACCACGGTCATGATACGTCTGATTGCTACGACTTGAAGCAGCAGATTGAAGTCCTTATCAGACAAGGAAAATTGCAAAAGTTTATCAGGAAAGAAAGGATGGATCCTCCACCTCAAGAGCAGCAACCCCGAAGGGAGAATGAGTGCCCTAGACCCCCAGTCGAAGACATAAGGATGATTGTGGGAGGAACAGCGACAGCAGGCTCATCCAAGAAAGCTCGAAAAACCTACCTTCGAATGGTTCAGAACGTCCAACTAACGGGTTCGGTTCCGAAGATAGCCCGAAGGGATAGCCCAATAATTGGGTTCTCAGAAGATGATGCACGACGTCTTCATCATCCGCATGACGATGCACTGGTCGTCACCCTACGAGTCGAGGAATATAACATGCACCGAGTGTTGGTTGACAATGGCAGCTCAGCGGACATCCTGTATTATCCCGCATTCTAGCAAATGATGATTAATAAGGAACAACTGATACCAACGAACGCCCCGCTGGTGGGATTTGGAGGAACGAGGGTATTCCCGTTAGGTGCAATCACACTTTCGGTGACGGTAGGAGATTATCCTCAGCAGCTCACTCGAGACGTGACATTCCTCGTAGTTGACTGCTCGTCAGCATATAACTCTATCCTTGGATGACCTACTCTTAATGCATGGAAGGCAGCAACCTCAACATACCACCTGATGGTTAAGTTCCCCACGGAGTATGGGGTCGGGGAGTTACGGGGGAATCAGGTGGCCGCCCGTGAGTGCTACTTAGCCATGTTGAAGATGGAGGACCACCAGCAAACAATGTGCATAGGAGAACAACGAGTCACTGCAGAACCCGTCGAGGAACTGGAAGAAATAGCTCTAGACGAATCAAGACCTGAACGGACCACTAAAATTGGGACATTGGCCAGCCAATCCACACGGCAGGCCCTCACAGAATTCCTCAGGATGAATCAGGATTTTTTCGCCTGGAGCCACGAGGACATGCTGGGGATTGACCGCTCAATCATAGTTCACAAGTTAAATATGAACCCTACATTTTCGCCCGTGAGACAGAAAAAGCGAGTATTCGCCTAAGAGCGGGACAAAGCAATAGCCAAGGAGGTCAGGAAGCTACTTGAAGCAGACTTCATCCAGGAGGTATATTACCCCGATTGGTTAGCAAATGTGGTGATGGTCAAAAAAGCTAACGGGAAGAGGCGAATGTGTGTCGACTTCACGGACCTCAACAGGGCATGCCTAAAAGACAGTTATCTGTTACCTCGGATTGATACACTAGTAGACTCAACGGCATGACATCAACTCTTGAGCTTCATGGATGCTTTCTCCGGCTACAATCAGATCAAGATGGACGAAGCTGATCAAGAGAAGACCTCTTTCATCACAAGCCAAGGGCTTTTTTGCTACAAAGTAATGCCGTTTGGGCTCAAGAACGCAGGAGCAACGTACCAAAGACTAATGAACAAAATGTTCGCGCACCAGGTCGGGAGAAACGTACAGGTGTACGTCGACGATATGCTTGTAAAAAGTCTTCTGGAACAAGACCACCTAAGAGACCTACAAGAGACCTTCGACACTCTCAGGTCGTACAATATGAAGTTAAATCCGAGCAAGTGTGTATTCGGAGTAACGGCTGGGAAGTTCTTAGGATTCATGATATCCCAAAGAGAAATTGAGGTCAACCCAGAGAAAGTACGGGCCATAATGGAGTTAAAACCCCCGGAGACAGTGAAAGAAGTACAGAGCTTGAATGGCAAGGTTGCAGCTTTAAACAGATTCGTTTCTAAAGCAACAGAAAAATGTCTACCGTTCTTCCGCACCTTGAGAAAGTCATTCAAGTGGACGGATGAGTGTTAAAAGGCATTTGAGGACCTAAAGAAATACCTGGCCTCTCCACCGCTTCTCAGCCCAGCTGAACCAGGGGAAGAGCTCTACCTATACTTAGTAGTTTCACAAGCAGCGGTCAGCGCGGCCTTAATAAGGGAAGAACGAGGAACTCAACTACCCGTCTATTTCATAAGCAAGGGATTCCGGGCGGCTGAAGAAAGATACCCCCAGATGGAGAAGCTGGCCTTCGCACTTGTAACTTCAGCTCGAAAGCTCAAGCCTTATTTCTAGACACATACTATTGTGGTCCTAACGGATCAACCCCTGAAGAGAGCCATAAGCAGCCCTGAAGCTGCTGGACGAATGGCTTTGTGGGCAATAGAAATAAGCGAGTTTGATATACAGTATTGCCCGCGAACTGCAATAAAGGGCCAAGCCGTGGCAGACTTTATCGCCGAGTATACCCCGTTGAAAGATAAGGGGGCAGACACACTCGGAGAATGGAGCATCCACACGGACGGGTCTTCGAACAGGCAAGCTGGAGGAGTTGGAGTGGTAATTCAAACCCCGGACGAGGACAAAATCGAATGTATGATCCAATTATATTACGCAACCACAAACAACGAGGCCGAGTATGAGGCATTAGTGGCTGGATTGGACCTCGCGGCAGCAGCAGGTGCTGAAGTCATGGTCATACATTGCGACTCTCAGGTAATCACGAGTCAAATTAACGGCATTTACGAGTGCAAAAATGAAAGGATGAAGAAGTACCTAGAAAAGGTAAAGAATCAGATCGACGGCCTCAAAGTGCGATTCATTCAAATCCCAAGGGAGGAGAATGAATGCGCCGACCGTCTGGCAAGGGCAGCCTCAGCAAAGCCTATGCTAGTCCTTGATCAAGTATTGTCATTTATCCAAACATCCTCAATTATTGACGACGAAGTAGAAGTGCATGAAGTGAATTCTGAGAATGATTGGACCACGCCATTATTAGCCTACCTGAGGACAGGCGCGCTACCAGACGGAAAAGAAGCAGCCCGAAAACTGAGAGTCCAAGCCTCACAGTTCGTACTAATCAAAAACATTCTGCACAAAAGGGGATTTTCACGACCGTATCTGAGGTGTTTAAATCACGACGAGGCGGACTACGTAATGAGGGAAGTTCATGAGGGTATCTGTGGAAACCACTTAGGTGCACGATCTTTAGTGCACAAATTGATCCGAGCGGGGTACTACTGGCCTACAATGCAGAAGGACGCGCAAGGATATGTCAAGAGGTGTGACAAATGCCAGAGATTCAGCAATCTAATAAGGCAACCAACCGAGGAGATGACATCCGTAACGGCCCCCTGGCCGTTCGCCCAATGGGGACTAGACATCATGGGCCCCTTCCCGACCGCGGCAAAGCAACTAAAATTCCTGGTGGTTGGCATCGACTACTTCACAAAGTGGGTGGAAGCAGAGGCCCTGGCCACCATCACGGAAAAAAACATTCGAAACTTTATTTGGAAAAATATTATCTGCAGGTACGGGATACCAAGAGTGCTTGTCTCCGACAACGGAAAGCAGTTCGACAACAGCGCATTCAGGAACTTCTGTTCGGAGCTGGGTATCAAGAACAATTATTCCTCCCCCGCACACCCTCAGGCCAACGGACAAGTCGAAGTTACAAACCGAACCTTGCTCAAGATTATCAAGGCCCGGCTCGAGGGGGCAAAGGGCATCTGGCTTGACGAACTACCAAGCGTTTTGTGGGCATATCGTACAACTGTAAGGGTACCTACAGGAGAAACGCCGTTTCGGCTAGCATATGGGACTGATGCGGTCATACCAGCAGAGGTAGGGCTTACAAGCTATCGCGTGGAGAATTACAGCGAGGATAACAACGAAGAAGCCATGCGACTCCAGCTAGACTTGGTGGACGAAGTCCGTACTACGGCAGAACAGAGGTTAGCGCGATACCAGAACCTGATGGCAAAATACTACAACTCAAATGTCAGACGGAGAGACTTTCAGATCGGTGATCTTGTGCTGAGAAAAGTAATGAGAGCTGCTAGAGACCCCTCTCAAGGAAAGCTCGGCCCCAACTGGGAAGGACCATACATGATCTCTTCATGGCAAAGAAAAGGGACCTACCACCTTGAAACACTGGACGGGCAGAAGCTGCATCACCCGTGGAACACAGAGCATCTACGGAGATACTACCAGTAGAGAGGACATAAAGGGCATCAACGCCCCCCCCCCCCCCCCCCATTTTTCCAGTTTATTTCTAAGTTTTCACTAGTTTTTACTTCGAACAGCTATTTCCATTATTTTGTTTTGCTTTGAACAATTCTTTCTACAAGTGCTTTTTTAAGCCCAAAGGGGCAGGCACCTTTTTTCCTACATGATTTCTTTCAGACTCTACTGAATTTTTCCTACTTAATCTACTTAGTTCAATATCGGACGGTTAAAACTTCAGTCTACATGATGGACGGATTATCCCAAGAGGATGAAAATCTTAAGTCCTATGGAGAACGGATAAAAATGTAGTCCATATGATGGACGGTTCATCCCAAGAGGATGAAAATCTTATGTCCTATGACGGACTGTTAAAAATATTGTCCACATGATGGACGGATCACCCCAAGAGGATGAAAACCTTAAGTCCTGTGGAGGACGGATAAAAATGTAGTCCACATGATGGACGAATCGTCCCAAGAGGATGAAAATCCTAAGTCCTATGAAGGACGGATAAAAAATTCAGACCACATGATGGACAAATCGTCCCAAAAGGATGAAAATCCTAAGTCCTATGAAGGACAAATAAAAAATTCAGTCCACATGATGAACGGATCATCCCAAGAGGATGAAAATCCAAAGTCCTATAGAGGACGGATAAAAACTTAGTCCACATGATAGACGGATCATAGAGGACAGATCCCCCTAGTACGGCTAAAATCCAAAATAGACGGATCAAGCATACAAAACATTGCAAATCAATTAATAAAGCTATATTATAAAATCTACAAGGTGGACGAATATAAAACAAATCCATAAGGTGGACGGATCATCCCAAGGGGATGAAAAATCCAAAGACCATAAGGTGGACGGATATAAAATAAGCCCACGAGGTGGACGGATCATCCCAAAGAATGACAAATTCCAAAGTCCATAAGGTGGACGGATATAAAATAAGTCCACAAGGTGGACGGATCATCCCAAGAGGATGAAAGACCCAAAGTCCGAAAGGTGGACGGATATTTGCTAAGTCCACAAGGTGGACGGATCATCCCAAAGGATGAAAAATTCCAAGTCCTCAAGCTGGACGGACATAAACTAATTCCACAGAGTGAACGGATAAAAAAGAGCAAGATAAGCAAAAGCATTAACAGGATTAAATGAAACGAACGGATATATTCCATAAAACAAAACATCAAAAAGGTCGACGGATCTAGCTTAGAGCCCTTAAAGGGAATGTTTATATCACCCCAAAAACAGGACGGGGAATCATGAAGTTGTTCACATAATGTTGCATAAAAAACTAAACTATTACAAATTATAAGTCTGCAGCAGTAGTGTCTTTCTTCTCGGTATGAAGAGCTTGATCATCCTTAGGATCACTCTCAACCACCGTCTGGTCATCCTTAGGGTCCTTGGGAGCTTCAGGGTTAGGGGGGTTCTCACTAAACAGATTGTCCGTATCATCTGATTGGGCAGGCTGGGCGGATGTTTGCTCTGGGGCATTAATATTGACGGTTGACAAGTCTAGCTCTGGATTCAAGGCCTTCACCTGACGGATGGCATCATCAAAACCATTGTTATATGAAAGGCTAAGCTCTGTTATAAGGGCCTCGGAGTTGCGATACTCCCGTATCGCAACCTCCTTCGCTTGATGGACCTCCTCATCCTTTTTCTCCAGAGCTTTCTTCAGGTCCTCTGACAGCTTGATGTATTCATCCCTAGCCTTTTCAACCGTTTTAAGTTTTTTCTCTTGGGCGACCTTCCAGGACTTCAACTCAAGTAGCTCGTCCTCCGTCACCTTGGCCTTATCACGAACACGATCTAAAGTCGTCTCATGATTGAGGCACCGTCCCATCATCCCCTTCATCATAATCATAGCCTGGAAGAAAACATAAGTTAAAAAAAAAATAATAATAAAAAAAAATAAAAAAAAAAGGTGAGGGAGAGGACGGACCACTAGACAACGGATGAGTTACCTGAGCAATACTGAAAAGGGCCGTCTCCCCCATCGCCTCTGTCGAATGATTACACAAATCCTTATAATCCTCAGTGGTTATGATGGATGAGAGCCCCTCAAGGGAGTATTTGGAATCTTCGCGGAGCAGAACGGGAGGTTTCTTCTGACTTCCGGACGGTCCGGTCATTAGGCTCTTACCGACCCCATGCTTCACGGGTGTGACCGTCTTGGTCCCCTCGGCCAGCAAGCCAATGACGGGCTCTAAGGAAACTTTTGGTTTTTTCGGTGCACAGTCACCCTTAAACGGTTGTTTTCTTTTTGCTTGTTTGCTGGAGCCTGTCCCCATAAGGTCCGCACCAGCTTCTTTGTTTTTGGCAGCTTGTAATCTGATAGCCGCTCTCCTTTTGGCGTCTTCCATCTCTGAAGAGGTAGACGTATGTCAAAAGTAAGAATAAAATGAATTTGAAAAAGGAAGAACGACGGACTTACGTTGACGGGTGCGCTCTTCGTTCTTAATTGCCACCGGAGTTGGCTCGGGTCCGTCACAATACCAATGAATGGTATTGAGGTTGATGAGTTTGGCCCAGGTTCGTTCCTCTGGTGTGGTCTTGGAAAATTTTTTTTCAAGGAAGCCAAACTCCTCGAGTGTGACTTGTGGGCGCCGACGGACTGTACAAAAGTAGACGGACATTAAAACACAATGGTTATTAGATGGACTTTGAATAATTAATTAATATATGATGGATTCATACCAGACTGATTTAATACGCCCCAAACCTTGCCGACGGGCATAAAATCCGTCTCCCCTGGATTACACATCCAACCGTCGCCCTCAAGGAAAAAATATCTGCTCTTCCAGTCTCTATTTGAGTCTGGAATTTCATAAATCACTTTAAGGACGGAGCTCCTAGGGACAAAACTATACATCCACCTGGACTTATCTATTTCATCTGGACGATAGCAGTGGAGGAATTCCCTTATCGTCAACCTTCTTCTACCGTCAGACATGGCTCCGTACAGGACCTCCATGGCTATAAAGACCCTCCATGCATTTGGGGATATCTGGCTGACGGATAAACCCAGGTATTTAAGGAGTTCGCGGTGCAGGGAACTCAAAGGAAACCTAAGGCCTGCCTTGAGCATCTGCTCGTACACTCCTTCATCGTCTACCCCTTCGTAATAACATTTTTCTGACTTATAGGGTAGACGGATAGGGATGTGGTCTGGGATTTGGTAATTGGCCCTAAGGGTGTTAAAATGTGGTTCCTTGATGGTGGATGTGAAGGCATTCACCGTCCATTCTGGAAGCATGATGAACACCCTAAGTCCATCAGCTCCCACGATGGACCTAACTGCTTGTTCTTCGTCGTCATCATCGGAGCCCTCTTCTATTTCGACCACTTTCATATCCTCATTTGTTGAGGACGGGGAAGTTGAAAATGAACTCCTCTCGCTCAGATCGTCTTGGTCTTTATGACCTGACGGATATACCTCTTCGTAACCCGCCCCATCACGGATGACCGACTGGTTACTTGACGCACTAGACATGGCCTACATGTATAATGACAAAACCTAAGACTTTGACGGGTTTGGAAAGGGCGACGGGGGCATAAAGTAAGAAAAAATAATAACATAATATCATAAGAGACCCGAAGATAAACAAGAAGACAGATGGAAGATTGCTTACCAAGATAGCGAAGGAACAAACAAAGTTGCTGACGATGGGCGCAAGATCTGGACGGATAGATCTCTGACAGGAGTGACGGATGCGCTCTGACGTTATATATTTTGGCAGAAAGAGTAGAAATGAAAGGGGGGGAACGATATTTATAGAAGAGGTGCACGGAAGACGAAGCGACACATCGTTCTAGGACAACAACCATTAAAGGAGTGACACGCGTCACAGGTCATAAATGAGTTCCTGATAACCTGTCAGGGAACGGACAAAAAGTTCTCAAAGCAAGTATTGTGGCTTTTGGTTAGAAATTTTGAATCGTCACCCCATGGATCCGTTTGCTTATACTAAACGGACCCAGGGTGTGAGGGGGCAACTGAAGACGAATAATTTCATACGATAGAACTCTTACTTGAACGGACCGCTCCCCTCTATCTACCGGACGGATCAATAATCCAGGACTGAATAGACTCAATGTAGACAGGTGCAAGGTCTGAGGGAGATCTAATCTTATTATTTCCTTATCTCCAAAAAACCCTAAATGGGAATACTTGCAGCGCACACCACATAATGACATCCTACTGCAAATAGGATTCTGTTGACCGCATGCATTAATGAAGGATCTTCTCGATAAGGAAAAGATACTTGTCCATTACGTTTGGGACTCCTTAAGAGAATTTCTACAAGGAAAGACTTCGACTCCAAGTAGAAGAGGTTCACTTTCGACTATTATAAAAAGGGCCAATACTCTCACATATGGAGGTACGCATAATTTACCCTCTCTAGCATTCTAGAGTTGTGAGAATATTTCTGACTTAACCTTTGGAAGGTATTCGGCCGGCACCACACTGATGCTCTTCGCAAGGCTTTTTCTTCTCTTTGTTATGCAGGTTTACATTCGAGCACGCAAGTATCGTGTGGCTCGCTGGTGAAAATCTTGACATCATCAGCTACAAAATTAACAGATTTTACAGCAAGAGATAAGGAGGAGAGAGACAATAAAAATCATTAAAAAAAAACACAGTTTTTACAATTAACTCTTATTTATAAGAGTTCACCATATCTAAATGCTAAGAATATTTAAATATAACAACTTCGATATAGCATGATTTTATGATTTAAAGTGCTAAAATAGCTTTTGAGTGGTTTTACTTTTACTTTTACCCCCTCCAATGTGAATATTCTCGAATAGAAAGGATTAAGGAAGTCAATTTAGAATATTTTTATGAAATTTTGAAGTTGTGACATGCTTTATTTCTATCTCTATTTTTTTTTCTTTTTTTAATTCCCCATCCCCCCCTTTCTACATATAAAAAGGATTTTAAGTTTTTTTTTTTAAAGATTAATTAAAAAAAAAACATTTAAAAAGATTATCTTACTTCTTTTCTTTCTTTCTATTTTTTATTTTTTATCACCAATCTTAGATATAAGTTGGCTTTTGTTGTATGTGGGGTTTGAACTTGAGATCTTTTATGTAATGATAAGAAACTTTACTAGTTAAGCTAATTAGAATTCACAATTACTAGTTTAGCACGTATGCACATTGCATCTAAATTTGTTGGAAGATGCCAAAAGCCTAAAACCATAAAATTGATATTAGCAATGAATCTAGATAAAGACCAGTAAGAATTTTCCAATAATTTATAAAAATATTGTAAAATAATTTATGGTTATAGTATTACTCAAATTCGTTTACCTGGAAGCTACCCTGAAGCATTTTTCCATAGCATGAAAAAGGTAAGAGAAAAACAATCTGGCAAGGAAGAGAGAGAAGAGGGGATAAAAGAGAAAAAAAAAATTACAGTATAAGAAATAAATAGTTAGATATTGACGTGGATTTTTTACCCCCACATGTTCTAATTGACTATCCTTGGCAAGTTGCACCAACATCATTTTGGGATTAAATTTTTTTTTTTTTTTTTGAGGGAACATTTTGGGATTAATTGGTACTTAATTACTCATAAAAAAATTGGTACTTAATTGATACATCAAATCAAATGAAGACAAAAATATTCGAACAAAAATGTGGGTCCAAATTTAAAATTTTAAACCATAAGGGATAATATAAAACTAACTAAACTATTAATTTTTTTTTTCTTTTTTTTAAGAAAGAACTAACTAAACTTTTAAGTATGTAAATGGTATGCAACCACAGCGGTGGTACTAAAAAATTTAATAGCTTTTAGCATCTCAAAAAACTACATTATTTATTTTAATACTTTACTTATCAATATACCCTATAGCCTATCTCTTATTTTAAGCAAATCACCCATTAAAAATAATATAAGCACCCATTTAAATAACATAAAACACACACCTACAAAATTAACAGATTTTACAGTAAGAGATAAGGAGGAGAGAAACAATAAAAATCATTAAAAAAAAGACACAGTTTCTACAATTAACTCTTATTTATAAGAGTTCACCATAGCTGAATGCTTAGAATATTTAGATATAACAACTTCGATATAGCATGATTTTTATGATTTAAAGTGCTAAAATAGCTTTTGAGTGATTTTACTTTTACTTTTACCACCTCCAATGTGAATATTCTCGAATAGAAAGGATTAAGGAAGACAATTTAGAATATTTTTATGAAATTTTGAAGTTGTGACATGCTTTATTTCTATCTCTATTTTTTTCTTTTTCTTTTTCTTTTTTAAATTCCCCATCCCCCATTTCTACATATGAAAAGGCTTTTAAGTTTATTTTAAAAAAAGATTAATTAAAAAAAAACATTGTAAAAAGATTATCTTACTTCTTTTCTTTCTTTTTCCTTCTTCTTTTTTATTTATTTTTTATTTTTTATCACCAATCTTAGATATAAGTTGGTTTTTGTTATATGTGGGGCTTGAACTTGAGACCTTTTATTTAATGATAATAAACTTTACTAGTTGAGTTAACTAAAATTTACAATTATCTTTACTTTGTTGAAAAATTGAATTGAAAAGTGGTCAGACCTCACACTTATACATTTCATGTATAAAAAATTGTATTAATAAAATTTGATAAAATTTGTTTTAAATAATATAAAATAATCTCAAAATAAAATCTTCAAATAAACTAATTGAAAAATAAAATTTAAAACTTATACATTGTTGATTCCTAAAGTTTGATTCATGAGTTCCAACTTCCAAGAACCTTGTAAATATGCCTCAATTTAAATCTTCTCTCCCTAATAGAAACTACTGTATTATGAAAAAAAACATCATGAGTGATTTTGTAATTTATTTATTTATTTATTTTCAAAATTAAAAGAGATTACTTTTAATCCCTTCACTTAAGTGGCCAATTATTAAAAGCTACTATTAGTTAGAAATTAAAAAGCTATAAATTTCTATTTAGAAAAAAAAAAAAAAAAAAAAAAAAAAAAAAGAGCGATCACTAGTGTTTCAACTTTCAAGGATTAAAATTGAGGATTAAAAATTTTAAATTGTACTTTAGCTAATTTAATAATAATAATTATAAATAAATTAACGCACCAATTATGTTTTTCTTATTCTCTCTCCTGCAATAATTTGGCCGGTCAACAGCGCTTCAGTTTACTCACTGAAAACTATTTCTTTGCTTCTTTCTTTTGATCCAATTGCTGACAATTCCTTCTATGGCCGCAAGAATTTTACTGACCATCTCTACGCTGCTTTGGAAAAAAGGGGTATTAATACTTTCAGAGACGATGAGAAACTTGTGAGAGGAAAGTATATTTCTCCGGAACTCTTGAAAGCAATAGAAGTCTCCAAATATGCAATCATTGTTCTCTCGAGAAATTACGCTTTTTCAAGGTGGTGTGCTTGATTGAATTAGCAAAGATTGTTGAGTGTATAGAAGAGACCAAGTTGACAGTTTTGCCCATCTTCTACCATGTTGATCCCTCTCATGTACGGAACCAGACGGGTACACTTGCTGAAGCCTTTGAGAAGCATGAAAAAGATCCCAAGGTTAACAAAGAGGATGTGCATTGTGCAAGCATGGAAAGCTGCCTTGAAAGAAGTGGGCAATATCTCCGGATGGCATTTAAATGATAGGTAACATTTGTCTTTTGCAGAGTAATTATATATAGGCTTAAATTGGACTTTGGTTTGATTGAAGAATTTTTACTTAGTTTGAGGCATGGTAGTCTATTACTGAATAACTCATGTATACTTCTTTTCGTAGTAGATTTCTCTCAAACCCTTCATTTTTATCGACCCTATTAACAAAAATTAGGTGCCAACAAAGCTATATATTGCCAGAAGGAAAACTTTAGGAACACCTTAATATATTATATATGATATGAATATACAGTCATCAAAATTAATATTTTGCTATCTTTATCTTCTTTGTAGGCATGAATCAATAGTTATCCAAGAAATCCTCAAAAGGATATCAAGCGAATTGGATCTTATAGTCCAAAGTACTATTTCCAACAACCTTGTTGGAATAAAATCCCGTGTGAAGGAACTGTTGGATTTATATGTAGATGAAGCGTCGGGTGGTGTTCGCTTTGTAGGGATTTGTGGAATGGGTGGAATGGGTAAAACAACTCTTGCACAAGTAATTTCTAAAAGAATTTCTGGTAATTTTGAAGCTATCAGCTTTGTTGCTAATGTTAGAGAAGAACCTAAAAATAAAAGTCTAATTTCTTTGCAAGAACAACTTCTTTCTGTGATTCTCATGGAAAGTGAAATAAACATATGGAATGTTATTGTGGGAATCAGTGTTATAGAGACGAGTGGAGAGAAGAATTGAATCGAGTCGATGCTAATGGATTCAGCCAGATTGAGGTCACATTTGAAACCTAATGTCCAGGATTGGAGGTTACGAAATGCGGAGCCCATTTGGTATTCAAGCAAGGCGTTGAAGATCTCAAACAAGCTATGACTGGGTGTAGCAGCTGCAACATCACTCCATATGAGGATGATTTAGACAATTCAAGAGAAGGTACCTCTAATGACATAGACATACCACACCCAAAGAGGATACGACTCTCTAATCTAATTGAAAGATTCATTCCACCCTTTAGAAATTGGTTTGGGATTTGAAGCACACAAGGACATGGTAACTTTGATTGCAAGGAAGAGAAATCCCATTGAAAGTTGTAGCTTTAATGTATCTACAAGGCAGATAAAGTGGTAGCTTTAATGTATCTGCAAATCCCTTCTCATTTTTGTATCGTGTTTTGTTTTCATGAGCATGTTTGACATCATCATATAGAATTTCCCCGTTACCTTATCTTTGAGTTGATAGCCAATGGAAAAGGAAAAGAAACGACTTGTGCACCAGTCATTGAAATAATTGATGAGGTTTTAGCAAATCACATTTGGCTACTCTGTACTCCTCAATTCTACAATGAGGAATCAAATGCATTATTGTGGGAAGGTGATGTGAATGGATTTAGTCAGATTGGAATTAAAATTGGAACCAGTGATTCAGGCATGGAGGTAAAAAAATGCGGGTTCCATATGGCATACAAGAAAGACATAGAAGATCTTGACCAAACAGTGGCCCAGTATAGCAACAGCAGCATCACTGCTTATAAGGGCTTGGATGTTCTCCATCATAATTTCAACAATTCGGCAGTGATGGTGGAATGTCACAAAGACAAGCGCAATTGTGATGGGGCTGGACCTAGTGGAGAAAGAAGCTCTAATAATATAGCACACCCAAAAAGGATAAAAAGGATCGCAGAATTTATGGCCCTTGGTAACTGTGACTGTGAGGAGGCAAGTGATAGTGATTAGTGACTTCGAATTTTGTCATTGGAATGTTAATCAGCTTTATTATCTTCTATGCCCGTAAGTCACCGACTTTCATTTTTAATTAAAGTTTTGTTGATTGCTGCATTATCATTTTTCCTCTCCTTTGGCATATACTTGTACCTTTTTTTTTTTGTTGGGGGGGGGGGGGGGGGTGGGGGGGTGTTAATTTTAACTTCAAAATTGACACTTATTCCAACTTTCATTATAGGACTTGTTCATGAGGAGAAACTGTCACATGCCCAGAAGACAAGAAGACAGTGCAGTCCACTGTGTACTTATGATTTTGCTTTACTAGATTGGAGGGTTAAATCTGCACTCTTGCACTTTTGTTGCTTATAGTTTGTCACTTTTAATATTTTTCAAACGGCAAAACCATCATATGCATGCATGCCACTGCAAACATTACAATCGGACTTAATTATTATGTCATTACATATGATTTATGTATTGATCACAATCAAAATGATTAGCCGAGCTAGTGGCTTCTAGCTTCCTTTGTTGAAGGTTTTCCATAGTTGTGTACCAACCTTCAACCAAAGAAAATGCTCTTTTTCTATTTAAGAGAATAACTGATTTTTCTATATTTTTCCTTTTTCTTTTTATTTTGCTCTAAAAATTTTATTATTTTAATGTAGGGAAACATTTATATAAGTTACTACGATGATTTGTATTAGCATGTTTGAGGACATTATTATTGTAATTCTCATAATTCTCATAAAGCAACAAACTTTAGAATCAAATTGCACATAGTGAATGTTAATCAAAAGTTCAACCATGAGGATAATTTCAATTCATTCCAAGTTCTTGATATATCAAAATATCAGAAACATTGTTGATAATTGATAAATCCATGAGTTTACTGAAAACAATATGCATCAGCATTGGTGATATTTTCTGTTAAAGTGCTTAACTATGAGTGTTAGGAATCTGAGCTTGTATATATATGTAAATATATGTGCAATTGCCATCTAAATAAAAGGGTCTCACGATAGACAATCTTCAAAGCAAAAACAAGTCTGATTTTATCTGTCACCAAAACATTGCTGTCAATGACTCGATTATTAGACCTGCCACATACTAAAATATGGAATTGTAACTATTAGTAAATAGCCTTAGTCATGTGCTCCTTTTATTCTGCAATGTATGGAAACCATCATACATATCATTGTTCTATGTAATGCTTGTGTAAAAGCCTTTGTGAGACCTTAGTAATATTTCAATCCCATTTGAAAGTAACAAATCTTTTTTCTCTGCTCTTTGTTACTTAGAATTTTCTTTTTCTTCTTCCCCCAGCCCACACCACCACCCCCCCCCCCCCCCCCCCCCCCCACAAAAAAAAAAGCCCACCCCTTTCTTCTTCTTTCTGGACATTTAGGAGTTTCATATATGATGTTGGTTGAGTTTGAAAGAAAAAGGATGCTATAATATGAATTTCCTCATCAACCTGTAATATTAAAAGTTTAAAACTCGTTTAATATGTATCAAGACTCTTTATTTATGTAAGTATTTACTATACGACTTGTGTTTTGCGTCTTGATGTACTTGAAGGTTTTTCCACCTTTTAATAATCTTCATTCCCACTTAAGATCATGAAATAAACTAAAAGACCTATCCCCAAGTCGTATTATAATCAGGTTATACCCTGTTAAAGAGAATCAACTAGAATTAGAATTAAAGTACAGCAGTAGACAGTAGAGAAACCTGAGCATATGACAAACTAAATCATAAATTACTAACCAAATCATCTGGTGCATATTTGTCTTTACGGTAATCAGACTCGAGCAGGCAAGCAACTGAGTAGATGAGGTTAAAAATTGAAGGTAGCCTCATTAGCTCTCCTGTTCTAGTTATCTTTCTTTGGTGTATTACATCTAGATTTGAAGTATCATTCCCTTTGGTTTTGTTATTCTAATCCTGATGTATTATCTTTCATTGTGGTAAGATGCTACACTTTGAGAATCATTCAAATATATGTATATGAATAATTGTCATTCCTTTTTTGAAAAATTTATATTATTGTATTATCTTGAAGTCAAAAGAATCTGTATATGTTAATAGGTATTTAGAGTTATCTTTGCACTGACTTGGAACAGGACCTGGTTAGGGAGCTATACTCTCCTGAAGTTGCTGCTCAAATTTTATCTACCCCTATCTTAAGGCAAGGAGTTACTGATAAGCTGATATGGCCTCATGTAATGCGTGGTCGATATGAGGTCAAAATAGGCTAACAATTGTTGCAGGCATTGGAAGTAAGGAAAATAAGACAATGGATTCTAATTTGAGGGTCATAACTCTTAGATGGAGAAATCTTGTGCATCTTGAAGCTTCCTTTGAAGTTTTAAGTTATTTTATTTATTTATTTGTGGAAGTTTTGGCATGAGGACTTACCGATTAAAACAGAATAGTGAAAATGAAACATAGTGAGTTATAGTAGGTGTGTCTTATGCAATGAGGAAGGGAAAAACTTGGATCATTTATTCCTGCAGTGCTTGATTGAGCTGTATTGTTTGGTTCAGAATTGACCCTTAGAACTGAGTTCATTTATGCTTGCTCTTTGAAGCAGTGATTGCCGCAATTGATGGAGGATTTTAACCTTTCACAAACTGGAATATGCATGTGATGTTCTCTAAAATGGTGTTTGAGGGTAAAAAAATGTCTGCTTCAGAACTGCTAATGCTCAGTAAAGCTCTGTTTTGCAGGTATGTATAAGTCTATAATGCACCAGGCAGATCAGAGTAACTGCAGGAATGTACCAAGGCAAGTGTGTCTAATTGTGGAGGATTGCTAAGTGTTGCTTTGAGGGACACTGGTAGAGAGGGTATGAATGGGTTGATTTTGGCTGTAGCCACATCAAGCGTCGGCAGGAAAATTTTTGGTAGGTGGTTGCAATTCTGCCATATGCAACCTTGGCATGCAGCTAGATGCCCGGCTGTTCGAAAAGCATTAACTAAGGCTATACAACTTGCCTTTTGCAGACTTGTTGCGTCAATAAGTAGTAGAGGAGTGGAGGAACTCTGTTTGGGAAAGAGGGCTCCTTGGCTGACCATGCCCATTTCACATGATGGAACGAACCGAAAGACCTATCTCCAAATCGTAACTTGATTAGGCTATATACCATCATATAGACTCAAGTAGAATTAGAATTAAAAGACAGCAGTAGACAGTAGAGAATTCTGACCATGCAACAGACTAAACTATAAATTACTAACTCTGTCATCTGGTGCATATTCATCTTTACAGTAATCAAACTCAAGCAGGCAAGCAACTGTATAGACAAGGTTGAAAAATGGAGAAGGTAGCCTACTTGGAGAGGTAAGCCCTCTTGTTCCAGTTGTTTCTGTTGTTGTATTATATCTAGAATTTAAGTTTTCTCATTGGTCTTTTTATTTAGCCTGACGTATTATGTAACGACCTCACCCCAATTGAGTAGATATTGTCCTCTTTGTGGCCTATATCCCTCACGGTTTTGTTCTCCCCCCAAAGCACATAGCAATGGGGAAAAATGCCTCTACACATTAAAGGGAGATCGCTCCTTATAAACACATCCCCATGGAATCCCACATCGCCTAGGGAAGCACATGGGGATGTGTTTATAAGGAGTGATCTCCCTTTAATGTGTAGAAGCCTTTTTCCCCATTGCTATGTGCTTTGGGGGAAGAACAAAAGTGTGAGGGATATGAGCCCCAAAGCGGACAATATCTACACAATTGGGGCGGGGTTGTTACATATTATATTTCATAGTGGAAAGATGCTATATCATTGCCCTTCTTTTTAGAAGTATTTACAATTATTTTTTGTTGTTGATATTTTGCTTTATTGTTAAGGAAGTAAAAACAATATGCTTCTGTTAGTAGGTATTTGAACTTAACTTTACACTTTGACTTGGAAACAGGACCTGGTTAGGGAGCTATACTCTCCTGAAGTGGATGCTCAAATTTAGCTAGCTGTATCTGAATGTGAGGAGTTACTGATACACTGATATGGCCTCATGTAACACATGGTCAATATGCAGTCAAAATAGGTTACCAATTGATGCATGCATTGGAAATAAGGGAAACTCAGGTAATGGATTCTCATCGTAGGGTTATAGCCCTTCATTGAAGAAATCTGTGGAGCTTGAAGCTTCCTTTGAAGTTAAGAGTTTTTGTTTGGAAGTTTTGGGAAGAGTACTTTGCCATAGAAACAGAATAGTGGAAATGAAACATAGTGACTGATACTAAGTGTCTTATGCAATGAGGAAGAGGAAAACTTTGATAATTTATTCCTGAAGTGCAGTCTGGCTTGGTCTGTATGGTTTGTGTCAGATTTGACCCTCAGGACTGAGTTCATTTGTCCTTCCTCTTTGAAGCAATGGTTGACTCAGTAAACAAAGGATCCAAATTTTCATTAACAAGAATCTGTTATGATCCCCAGATTGTTTATCATAAATCTGCAGGCCTTGGGTATCACTGCAATAAAGTGATGTTTGAGGGTGCAGAATAGTCTGGTTATGAAGTGATAATGCTCAGTAAAGGTTTTGTTTTGCAGGTATGCACAAGCCTATGATGTACAAGTGGTGGATCAGAGTAATTGTAGGACTGTATCAGCGAGAGTGTATCTAGAATCTAGTTGTGGAGGGATAGCAGGTGTTGCTGACAGTTAAGGGGCACTGGCAGAGAGAGTGCAAATGGGTTGGTTTTGTGCCTACGCAGCAAAATCATGTTTTAGCAGGAAAACCTTTCAGCCATTTGCAACTGAATGGAAGCTTGATGCCCAGCTGTTCGAAAAGCATTAACTAAGTCCATACAGCTTGGTTTTTGCAGACTTGTTTCAATAAGTACTGAAGGAGTGGAGGACCTCCGTTTGGGAAAGAAGGTTCCTTGGCAACTTCATGCAATGCCGATGATTGAAGACCACAAGTGCATGGAAGATGGAAAATGAAGAACACTAGTAGTGTATATATGCTGTGCATAGGAGAGTCACTGCGACAAGGGCCTGGCTACTCCTGCTTCAAAGTCTTATGAGCTTTTGGAGCTTGCAACTTTATTACTAGGCAACTCTTCTGGCATTACTGTATCAGAAAACAAAAAAAGTTATCACTTCTGATTTTTTAGACTAATTTATGGCTTTGTAGTGTCTGCATTTTAAGACAATATAGAAGATATTCGTTTCTTTGTGAGAAAATCTATGTAAAATTCTCCTGTTAATTTAAATAAAGGCATTTCAATAATAAACTATCAAATGGCTCTAGCTGAGTAAATCTTATATACATTTTTTTAATCGTGGAGTTTGGACTTGTCCTTCTTTCTGACTTTGAGCATCGCCATGGCATGATTGGCACCAATGAGTAATGACAACTCTGTGAGAGAGTTCATGTGACGTTATAGAATTAGAAATAGTCAATACTCCAACAGCACCACCAAACCTCAGAACTAATTAAGAGTGACCATGCTGTTTTGTTCTATAGAATTTGTAATATTCTCTATCTTATCTGCTACTCAAAAAACAAAGACAAAAAATTCAAACTTGACAAAAAAACTGAGTGAAATGCGACCTTCCCAAATTATCTTTTTTTTTTTTTTTTTTTTTTTTTTTTTTTTTTTTTTTTTTTTTTTTTTTTAAATCACAATCTATCAAAAAAAAAAAAACACTATAAAATCTATTTAGAAACGACCAGGAACTTCCTAACACTGCAAATCGGTATACTACTATTGACATAGACGGAAAGACATGAACTCTTAATAATCAGGTCTTTTGGTTGTGTTGTTTAAATAACAGTTTTTATTGTTTAAACAACACAACACATATTTTCATAATACTTTTTTACCCACACGTATTTTCACTACACTTAAACAATCTCGTTAGCATTTCCCAAATAATATTACCAAACAGACCTTAATAGCAAGTAATCAAGAAAAATAATAAATTGGGTGATATAATAGAGATATGGTAGGGAGAAACTCAAAGAGACAGTAACTTTGATTTTTTTTAGGATTGGGGTAGGTAAGAGAAAATCAAACAAAGATAAAATATAATAAATAGTAAAGGCAATTCCAATCAGGAAACTTCCTACAACTTTCCTTAACTCTCCAACTTAATCCTACTATAATAGTTTTCCTCTTCAATTATTGTCTCTCTATTTTTTTCTTTCTTTCTCAAACTGAGCACACGGAAAGTTTTTTTTTTTACCACCAATTGTTTGTTCAAGCCTATTCGTCTCCTTGACCTTGACAACGTGGTCCACATCCTCAAGGTCCTCTCTATTCTCTCATGCAATGTTTTGTGTGAATTCTCTATTTTCTTCTTCTTCTTTCTTTAAAAAAAAAAAAAAAAAAAAAAAATTATATTCAGGGTCTGTTTGAGATCCACTTATTTTGCTAAAACTAAATTTTTTTTGCTAAAAGTACAGTAGATAAATGTAAGAGTCAGTTGAAATAATACAATGAGACCTATAAATAGTATCAAAAAGTGTAATGAGCCTCATAAATAGTAGTAAAAATAAGCTAAATAATAAAAAAAAGTTAGCAAAAATTATTTTTGCCAAAGATATACTTAGTTTGTGTTTCAATTTCTATTTGGATGATGAGAAAGTAGAGGGAAAGGGGAGGAACATAAATATTTTTTCTTGGATTTTGTGTCTCATTTTTGTTTTATCTCTGATACAATTTATACTTAACAATTGTGATTGGCAAATTACAAAAGTTTTTCTCTTACTATTATTTGAAAAAAGTTAACTGTAAGCATATTCGGGAATAGTTGTAAATTTCATATAATTTTTAATTTTTTTTTGATGAAAATCTGATATAATTTGTGTTGTTTTGGTAAAATTAAATGGATGCATCATTTTAGTTTTGATAAATTACTTATTTGGTTTTTAATTTTTATATTATGTGTCAATTTGGTCCTTAATTTTTTTTTGAGTAAACAGTAATACTTATTAAAATATATACGAAAATATTAATAATAGTGTTTTAAACCGAATTTATAATACATTACATAACCAAAGTACAATTACAAATGAGCCTAACGTATCAAAAAAAATTATTACTACAAAAAAAAAAAAATTATCACAATCTATCAAATTTGGTCCTTAATTTCAAGTGTGTTAGATGGTATGTGTATTGCCATATCCACATGAAATTAAAAAAAAAAAAAACAAAAAACCGTTTATGGTTTTGAAGCTGGGATTGTAAATTCCCACAATAGTGTTATGGAAAAATTCAATATTTTCAATATCCCTTTAATTATAGCAAAATAACATGGGTACTAAAACGAATTTAATGTGGCTTTGGACAAAAAAAAAATTTTAATTCAAATTTTTCGTTTAAGAGTTTGTTTGGATACCGCTTATTATTAAAAATTGAAAACACTGCAGCAAATTTTTTTTAAATATGTGAATAGTGCCGTGGGGCCCAGTTTTAACTTAAAATTTGCTGAATTTCCTACTTGTGATTCTTGTGAACAGTGTATGGGACCCACAGCAAAATGTCAAACGCACTAAACTTTCAGTTTTCAACAACATCCAAACTCACACTAACTCACAGAAAACAACAGCACAAGGGACAAAGTACATCTCACGAAAATTTAATGGAGAAACTGCTATATTCTAAAGTAAAAGGAACTAAGGTTTTTGTTTGTCAACGATGCTTTCGGAGTTTTTCTAAATTTTTAAAAAACAAAAACTTTTTTTTTTTTTTTTTGTGTGTTTCTAACTGAGATATGGGTTCAAATCTCTTTTCCTCAACTATTGATAATTTTTTTAAACACTTATATTTCATGCTGAAAAGTTAAATTTGTACCAAAGTTTTATTTATTTATTTATTTTTTTTTTATGGTTTATATATTCTGATAACAGTCTGCCTAAGTAGTTGACAAAAAATAACTTGTCCGTGTAGTCAATAGTGGACAAAAAGTGTCCATCATTTCTACTTGCACAAATAAGTATGTAGTGAAATTGAGTATAAAATTAGATATGTTCCTATAATTTTATGAATAATATTATAGGTACTACAAGTTTTACTATATTGATCTTACAAACGAAATTAGAAATAGGCAATTCAAAATTCAATTATGAATGGTTGAGATCTTTATAAACTTCGTTAAGTAAAACTTGTAGTATTTTTAACATTTTCTTAATTTTATTGTTTGAGTAATTCTAACATAATATATTGGCAACAAAATGGTAATATCGGTTCTAATCTGAACCCACCACTATTTTTTTTTTTCACCAAATAACAACTTACAATTTGCGTAAAATTGTAGTAATATAGGGCCCATTTAATACATATGTTTAAACAATAGTTTTTAATTTTTTAAAAATATATACGAATAAAAAATATGTAAAAATACGTGTAATATTATTTAAAAATTGAAAACATACGTTTAGACTGTGTAGCAAACGGGGCATAACATTTCTCATATTGATCAGCCAAACTTCACTGGGTCATCGTTTTGCTAAAATTTTCTAGGAAGGAGCGGACACCTTGCACGCCCACTCCACTCTACTTAAAAACAAAAACGCAAAAAATACTTGTGTTCAGTCCCCAGGCCTCTGTGTGAAATTGCAGTGCCTTTTCCTATATTAAGGAGGGAATTAATGTTTCAAGAGGGTTTCTAGCTTTCACGATCAGTACTGCAATTCCATTTCACAAATTAGTAAGTTTTCACTTTGCACACACCCATCTCATTTATTTCTCTCATATTATTCCCTCTTTGAAATGAAAAATACACATCGAATGGTTTTCTTCTTCTCTAATTTATCTTTCCTTTTAATTTTTTTTCTTCAGTCTTAATTGATAATACTTAAAAAAAAAAAAAAAAAAAAAAAAAAAAAAAAAAAAAAAAATCTATTTTGTGTTTAAAGATTTACTGGTATATTTTCAGCAGCTTTCATGAGTAACCCAAAGGATTGGTCACCATGTCCTTCAACAGCAACATGGAAATATGATGTTTTCCTCAGTTTTGGAGGCAAGGACAGCCGGAACAGTTTTGTGAGCCATCTATATTTTGCTTTGAAACAGAAGGGCATTTTAATTTTCAAGGATGATGTACAACTTGAGAGAGGAAAGCCTATTTCAGATCTATTAGAAGCAATAGAAGAATCGAAGTTTGCGATTGTCATTTTCTCAAGAAGCTATGCATCTTCGAGATGGTGTTTGGAGGAACTTGCAAAGATTGTTGAATGCAAGAAAGAGATGGGAATGGTTGTTTTGCCAATTTTCTACAAAGTGGACCCATCTGATATACGGATACAAAGGAACATTGCTCGAGCCTTTGTTAAACACGAAATCCATTTTAAGAAGAATCTAAAGAAGGTGCAAAGGTGGAAAGATGCTTTGAAAGAAGTTGCCAATATCTCTGGATGGCATTTACAAAATAGGTAATTTAATTTAACATATTTCTTTATTTAAAATGTTTCAAACAACTCTTTTTACAGCATTAAGCATATGATTTTATTTTATTTTTGAGATAAGCATTAAGAATACTAATAACAGTACATCAAATTTTTATTTATTTATAATACATCTGTTAGGGTCTAAGTTCTTAGGATTTTATGTATTTAGAACTTTAATTTGTAATGTTGGCAAACCATGATCAAAACAATGTATTTAGTCTTGTTTAGGCTTGCTCAAAGTTGGTTTATTATTGTAAAGTTGGAATCGAGTGGCTGCAAAAGTACTTGGGACTTTCAGCCTGGCTCGATCGATCGAAGAATAGACTCGATCGATCGAAAATCGCACAGGTTGACTTTTCTGCAGAATTTTCAACTCAGTCCTACTTCATTAAACGTTTAGGGTTTTATCTTTTTACTCTAGGTATATAAACTAAACCCTAGCCACATTTTTGAAGGTTGCTCCAATTGTATTGTTGCTCATACATTGCTGTTTTGTGTAAATCTCTTGTGAGATCTAGAGGAGCTTTCCTTTACACAAAGCTTAGGGTTTTCAAGTTAAAGATAATATCAATATCTTGATGATCAACTTGGTTGCTACCATTGAAGCTTAAAGATAATCAAGCGGGGGTGCTTGTAGCTGATTGAATAATCCAAGAAAGAAGGAGTCCGTGGATTCGGAGCTTGCACGTGGTCGTGTCAGTAAGTTCTACTGGTGGGTAGCATAAGGAAGTCAAGCGGGGAGCTTGTAGTCCTTTTGTATGAACTTCGATTCTTTCGTATAGTGGATTCAGGTTTACCTTGAGGATAGCTAGGTCAAATCCTCCCCAGGTTTTTACCGTGTGGTTTCCTAGGTGATCATATCATTGTGTTTTTTTATTATTCCGCTGCTTTATTATTTTGATATGATTATTTGATTGCTTTAACCTAGAATTGCATAATTTGACTAAGTAACAACTTGGCTAATTAATCTAGGCTAACCAATCTGGTTGTGTTTTAAGGGGTCTAAAACCGTTCAAGTGGTATCAGAGCAGGTAGCTCTTTTGTTGGAGATTTCTTGATCTCTGAGCTGATCCTTGACCCCTGTTGTCATGGAGCATGGACACTCTCTGTTTGTTCCTCCTCACTTTGATGGGAACAACTATGCTTATTGGAAAGTAAGGATGAAAGCATTCCTGAAATCCATTGATGAGAGAGTCTGGAATTCCGTTGAGTACGGATGGGAGAAGCCCACTACTCCTGTGAGTGAGTGGCAAACTTCTGAAAAAGAAGCAGCTGGCTTCAATAGCAAAGCTATGAATGCCATCTTCAACGCTGTTTCCATGGAGGAATTTAAGAGGATCTCTAATGTTGAGGTTGCTCATATTGCTTGGAAAATCCTCCAAACTGTGCATGAAGGCACAAAGGCAGTTAAGATCAATAAATTGCAACAATTGACTTCTAGATTTGAAAGCATTAGAATGTCTGATGATGAATCTTTTGATGAATTCTATGCTAAATTAAATGATATTGTCAATTCTGCTTTTAATTTGGGTGAAGTCTATGATCAACCTAAAATTGTTAGGAAGATACTTAGATCCTTAACTGAAGACTTTAGACCCAAAGTGACTGCCATCACTGAAAGCAAGGATGTGGACTCCATCCCTGTTGATGAGCTTGTAGGATCTCTTCAGTCCTATGAGTCTGACCTACCTAAAGTGAACAAATCCAAATCAATGGCTCTTAAGTCTGTTGATGATGTTGATGGTGGTGGATTTGATGATGAGCTCTCTGCTACAGAGATTGCCTATCTTGCCAAAAATTTCAAAAACTTTCTTAGAAATACCAACAGAAAGGCAAGAGGTACATACACTGCTGAACCTAGAAATTTTAGGAAGAATGATCCCACTAAGGTTAATAACCTTGAAAAACCTAAAGAAAAAGTTGGTCAATCTTCAAATAATTCTTTGGGTCCTCAGTGTTTTGGTTGTCAAGGGTATGGTCATGTGAAATCTGAATGTCCTACATTCTTAAGGACTAAGGGTAAAGCTATGGCTGTAACCCTTAGCGATAATGAGGTTTCCGATGATGAGTCCGGATGTGATGAGGATGGAAACTTCATTGCTTTCACTACTACTGCTGTAGTCAATGAAAGCATATCTATTGAAGAGAACCCTTCTGATGGGGAACTCTCTGAGGATGCAGATCTTCAAGAGGCCTACAATAAACTCTGCAAAATTGCTGCTAGGGATGCTATGAATGTAGAACTTGGCCTGAAGAAAATTGATTCTCTTGACCTTGAAAAGAAAAATTTGCTTGTTAAACTGTTTGATGCTAATGATCTTTTGAACAATGTTAAATCCGAGAACATGCTTTTGCTTGATAAAGTTAAAACTTTGGAACATGATTTATCTGTTGCTAGATCTGCTAGTTCTAAACTTGATCACATGCTGAATGTTCAAAAGTATCCTTCTGATAAATCTGGGTTAGGTTATGTTAAAAGCATCTTTGACTCTGCACCACATTCCACGAATTTTGTTCCTTCATCTTCTTCTGAACCCTCTGTGAGTAAGGTTGCGAGTGAAACTGTCAAACCACCTGTGAGTGAGGTAGTCAAACCCGTAGAAGTTTCACCTCCTAAGATGATTAGGGTTGATTTGAGAGAAACTAAACCTACCCTTTCTAAGGACAAGATGCATGGTAAACCTGCTTGGGTGTGTCATTTTTGTGGTAAGTCTGGACACATTCATCCTAACTGTTACAAGCTTCAAGCTGCTAAGAGAGCAAACAAACCAAAAGTGTCTGTGTCTCAAGCACAAGATCCTATGGCACTTATTGGTGAATTGGTAAAGGCTTTGAACCTTTATTCCAATCTTGGAGTTGGAAATCACTCGAATGTGAATAAGAACTCCAATGCTCGTGATGCATCTAAAAGGTTTTGGATGCAAAAGACTCGACCTAATTGAGTCTTTCTGACATGTCCTTGTGCTTCATGGCTCATTCCTTTGTGACCATTGTTCTTTGATTTTGTGTTTCTTTTGTTTTGTTTCTAGGATTTGCATTGCATTACATTCATGCATTTCATTCTAGGATTTATTTGTTTTCTCTTAAATAAAAAAAATAAAAATAATAAAAATAATAAAAAAAGGAGAAAAGGAGAAAGCAAAAATTATGTTTGACACTATTTTTCTTGATTTTTGAAAAACAAGGTTGGTCTATCTTTTTACACATGTCATGTCTTGTGTACCTTGTTTAACTTTGATGAACTTATTCATTGCACTTGACTAGTTGAAACTTTGTAGTGCATGTTGTGTGGGAAAGATGTGTGTGGTTTTTAATCACTTTGTCTTAATCATGAAGTCATATGTTATTTGACTGTCGAACTTGATTCTTTTGAGAAAGGCATAAATAACCATCTCACCACTGTTCACTAGCCAATCATGAACACCTTAGTGCATATCATAAGATTGTGTGCTCGAAAAAGTGTAGCACATGCACAAAAAGAACATAAGGTGTAGCCTCAAATTAAATTAAAACTGGTGTGTACTATTAGGCTTGATGCCAATTCACTTAATTCAAACCGGTGTGTACTATTAGGCTGAATGCCATTTCATACAAATAAGAGGCAAAAATGCAAGAAACTTACATGATTGCAAGCTTTTGTTCTAAGAGATGTGGGAGTTATAGGATGTAACTCTTTAGGTGATAGTCTCTTTTAAATTCTATGTGATGAATTGTGTAGACTTTGTGTTTGATTGCTATTCACATATCACCTCACATGTATCTCAAGTTTTTGCTAGTATCACACGCTACACAAGTTACTCTTTGTTAAACACTGTACATGCTAGTGTGTGTGTTTTTGGTCTGACCAACCAAGTTTGAAAATATCTTGAGATTTGTGCACAACATTTTTGTTGCTTGAGAAAATTCAATGGGAGAATGATTGAAACTTGTTTTTGACATAATTTGGGTTTAAAATTTTGGGTTTTTGAAAAAGCATTCCATCTCATACTCATGCATTTTGCTTTCCTTGTTTAATGCTTTGAGGAGTTGTTTTTCAAAATTAGGTTTGTGTTTTTCAAAACTGGATTTTTTCTCAAAATTTAGTGAGCCTCTGCCCATTTCGATAGATGCAGTCTGTTTTTCGATCAATCGAAAAAGTGCTCTAGTTTGTTTCAAAATGACTGGCTCATTCGATCGATCGAATGTAATTTTCGATCGATCGAAAATCGTGGAGAAGCTTTTTTAAAAGATCAAATCTGACTTTTTCAAACACTTTTTCAAACCTTTTTCAAACTTTCTCTTTCTCTCTCCGACGAGGCAAGCCAAAAAGTTCAAATTTTTGTCGTTTTCCTCCAAAGTTTTTGCAAAATTTCTCTTTCCTCAAGCCAGTAAGACTCTTTTGCCCTTCCTTTTGATTTTATTTTCATGTTTTCATGCAAAAATCCATGCATTTAAGGGAGATTTTCGAACTTTGCATTTTTGGGATTTTCTGTTGATTCAAGCCCTATTTTGTGCAATTGATCATTGGGTTTTTGTGGGGACACATCATAAACATGATTCTTGCTTGTTAATTTGATCAATTTTGAGTTTGGTGAAAAATTGAAAATTCTAGGGTTTGTTCTTGATCCGATTTGGGGCTTTTGTTAAATTGGGTAGAATTTGATGCAATTGGCTTGTTGTATTGATGAAATTAAGCATTATAATCTATGTGCTAAGTTTTGTAATGCTCAATTCATCAATTTGTTTAAAAATTTCAACAAGTGGTTTTCAATTTTTGGGGTTTTTGTTAAGAAATTCCCTGCTCAAGCCAATTTTGTCAATTTAATCTCAATTGAACTTAAGTGCTTCCTGCATTAGTACATGCATCATGGCATTGTATCTGTTCATGCATCATATAGATTTTAATTCTATTATTTTTGTTGCTAACTTGCAGTCTGTCCTTGGTTTTGTTTTCTTGTGTCTTTTTGGTTTTCTCTTTTGTGTCTCTGTCATTTCCTTAGCATCATGCCTAGGAAGACTAGAGCCCGTAGGTCTATTCCCTCTTCCTCTCCATCCCCTCCTTCCTTTGACCGTGAGAGGTTTCCGAGTGAGAAAAACCAAGAGCTTTTTGAGAAACTGGTTATTTGGGCTGAGCGTTCTGTTCTGTTAGATAAGCTAGATCCTACCATTAGGGCAAACTTTGAGCGTCGGGGCTGGTTACCCTTGTTAGACATTTCTGATCCTCCTCCACCTTCTGCCTTGATTAGAGAGTTCTTTTTGAACATCTCTATCCACGTCTATGATTCCAACACTTTAGTAAAGAGTTGGATACGAGGTGTAGGGTACACCATTACTCCTCAGGTAGTGGCTGATGCTCTAGGGGTACCGTTGGTTAGGGATCCTGTCTATCCATATGACGAGTCTCCCGAGCTAAGCGACATTTTGTCTTTCATCACTGGGACTTCTGTCCAGTGGGGTTCTGATCCTAGGATCACTTCTGCTGAGCTCTCCGGGTTGCACTATCTGTTCTTTAGGATAGCTTGTCATTCCATCTGGCCCATTTCTCATGTTCACACCATTCCTCTTGAAAGGTGTGTATTTTTGTACGCTCTAGTTACTGATGCTCCTATTAGTTTTCCCCATCTCTTTCTTCGTTCTTTGAACGATGTTTATAGGAGTTCATCTTCTTCTCATGCCCTTGTTCATCCTATTTTTATTCATAGGATTTTGCTCCATCTTGACCTTAGTGACTTCCCTTCCTCTGAGCCCGTTCATGTGATAGCTCCCATAGGTGTGTCTTTTCTTAGACAGAGGGTCGCTCATCTTCGAGCTGGTTCTAAACACCCTAGGTCTGAGCCGTCTAGTAGCACACCTCCTCCTTCTTCTTCTACAGGTACTGCTGGTGAGGATGTTCCTGATCCAGTTGGTGATGATGCTGCTGCTGCTGATGTTCCTCCACCTCCTTCGACCGACTTTGATGTTCGTCGTACTCTGGAGACTGTCGTGACCGTTCAGGCGGCTCATGGTCAGATTTTGGTGGACTTACTAGATGAGATTCGTGCTCTCCGAGCCAATTTAACGCCTCTTCATTCACCCTTACCACCTCCTTTTGATGGCGACTCATGATTGCTCTTTGGCATTCCGTCACAAAAAGGGGAAGTGGAGTTTTGACTTGTTGAGAGTTTTTGTTGTTAAGAGGAGATTTTTTTTTGTTTGAGAGGAGCTTGTGGAGTTTTTAGATTGTATCTAGGTGCTTCACTTTGTATATCATTTTTGGAGATATTTATGTTAGGGGGACTAACATTGATTGATATACATGTTTTTTACTGATTCTTGTTGATTTGTGATTCACTGCTTATTGATTTATATTTATGAGTTGATCATTTATATATGTCTTTATTTTGTGTTGTGTGAATCTTACAAGAATGTTATTCCTGTTGTTTTCTGTCACACATGCGTTTATGCGTTTGTTGAGTATTTCAGGAATATACAGGTTGATTCAACTAAGCTGCTGTCTACACTTGCAACCGATGGATAGTAGTTAGGCTGAATTTGAAGTTTATGAGCATTTCTTTGTAAAGGGCTTTTCACTTGTAAAACTTTGAGCTTTTAATTAGGGTTTGTCACGGATTGCCAAATGGGGAGTTTGTTAGGTTCTAAAGTCTTAGGATTTTATGTATTTAGAACTTTAATTTGTAATGTTGGCAAACCATGATCAAAACAATGTATTTAGTCTTGTTTAGGCTTGCTCAAAGTTGGTTTATTATTGTAAAGTTGGAATCGAGTGGCTGCAGAAGTACTTGGGACTTTTGGTCTGGCTCGATCGATCGAAGAATAGACTCGATCGATCGAAAATCGCACATGTTGTTTTTTCTGCAGAATTTCCAACTCAGCCCTACTTCATTAAACGTTTAGGATTTTATGTTTTTACCCTAGGTATATAAACTAAACCCTAGCCACGTTTTTGAAGGTTGCTCCAATTGTATTGTTACTCATACATTGCTGTTTTGTGTAAATCTCTTGTGAGATCTAGAGGAGCTTTCCTTTACACAAAACTTAGGGTTTTCAAGTTAGAGATAATATCAATATCTTGATGATCAACTTGGTTGCTACCATTGAATCTTAAAGAATATCAAGCGGGGGTGCTTGTAGCTGATTGAAGAATCCAAGAAAGAAGGAGTCCGTGGATTCGGAACTTGCATGTGGTCGTGTCAGTAAGTTCTACTGGTAGGTAGCATTAGGAAGTCAAGTGGGGAGCTTGTAGTCCTTCTGTATGAACTTCGATTCTTTCGCATAGTGGATTCAGGTTTACCTTGAGGATAGCTAGGTCAAATCCTCCCCAGGTTTTTATCGTGCGGTTTCCTGGGTGATCATATCATTGTGTTTTTTTATTATTCCGCTGCTTTATTATTTTGATATGATTATTTGATTGCTTTAACCTAGAATTGCATAATTTGACTAAGTAACAACTTGGCTTATTAATCTAGGCTAACTAATCTGGTTGTGTTTTAAGGGGTCTAAAACCGTTCAACATCTAACAACAAGAATTAAGCATTTCTCCCGAAAATTTTGGAACTAATGAGTAGGGCCAGCTCAATACAAGTTGATTTTTTAAAAATATTAAAATATCAATGAAAGAGTTAAAAAAAAAAAAAAACATCACACTTTCTGAGAATTGAATAAATTGGAGATTCTTGATTCAGTTTCTCTTTATATATTTATAAAATTAAGTTCTCAACGTCATGAGTTCAAATTAGATACCAGTCTTTCCTGTTGAATTGTATAAAGCTCAACTAGAAATTGTAATACAATATTAAGAATTTTTAAAGACTTAACTTCTAATAAAAATCCTTAGGGCAGGGGATATACCCACTCCAAACACCTTCTTCCACCCATTGAAGATGTAAATTCTACAACCTTCAAATGCAATTATCTACGTAAATTTTGAAAAAAAAGTCAAGGACTGGTCAACCTACTTTTATTGTTAAATACTTAAATTGTATTGTTAAAATGATCAATATGGTAACACAATACTTGTATGGGTAGTTTTTTAAGTGTATTGTTAAAACAAAATATGTGGTTACACATAATATTATTTGAGTAAGTTTTTTCTTATTTTTAGCTTGTAGCATTCAGTTGCATTTATTTTTCTACAGTTTAGTCTTAGCCAAGTAAGCTAAACGCCATATGTCTACTAAATTTATAATTTTGGGTCAAGTTATGGTAGGTTTAGACTCATTGTTTATTGTTCTCTCGTCATTGCAGGCCCGAGGCAGAATTTATCCAAGATATTGTGGAAATGATATTACATAAATTGAATTATACATTCTCAATAGACACCAAGGGCCTAATAGGAATAGACTCCCAAGTGAATAAATTGATGTCACTTTTAGCTATAGGATTGGACGATGTTCGCATTATAGGGATTTGAGGGATGGGTGGAATAGGTAAGACAACTCTTGCTAGAGTTGTTTATGGTATACTTTTCAATAAGTTTGAAGCTTGTAGTTTTATCCCCAATATTAGGGAAGTTTCTAAAAAATGTGGTTTACTTTGACTGCAAGAATCACTTTTGTTTGAACTCTTAATGGAAAGCTATGTGAATATACAAGACGAGGACAATGGAGTTCTTGTGATCAAGAATAGGCTACATCATAAAAGGATTCTTCTCGTTCTTGATGATGTAACTGAATTAGAACAATTGAATAAGTTAGCAGGGGAGCATAATTGGTTTGGTCGAGGTAGTAGAGTTATCATAACAACAAGAGATGGGCATTTGTTGTTGACCCATAAAGTAGATGACATATATGAGCCTACAAAATTGAATTATGAGGAAGCTCTTCATCTTTTTAGTTTGAAAGCTTTTGGAGAAGACCAGCCTACCATGGGTTATCAAACACTATCCCAATATTTTGTACAATATGCTAGTGATCTTCCTTTAGCTATTAAGGTTTTGGGCTCTTTTTTGTTCAAGAGAAGTACTGTTGAATGGGAAAGTGCTTTAGGTAGGCTTAAGGAATATCCTGAAAGAGAAATTCTAGATGTACTTCAAATAAGCTTTGATGGACTACATAAAACAGAGAAGGAAATATTCCTACATATTGCGTGTTTTTTTAATAATGAAGACTGTGGACGACTAAATTTCTCGGTTTGAAATAAGTTAGACAAGTAAAATAGTTTCACAAATGCGAATTTGTATTGATGATTGTATGATACAATTCTCTGTAATTACAAAAGAGTGATCCTCTGATTCGATCTTCTTGAAAGATTTGTTGATTTGGATTTGTGGTAATGTGATTGTGACTTGAACACAAAATATACTTCAATTTGGTTGAAGAATGGATCGAAGATTGTTGAAACAGAATTACAATGAATCTCTGGCTATGAGCTTGTTAGAAATCCTTTGTTCTTCACGTTCTTCGTGTTCTTCGTGTGTTCTTCGTCTTTGAAGGTTTGTGTTGGAAGTTCTTCGGTGCTTTAGAGGCTTGAATCCGTAGAGCTTCGTTGATTTGTGATTTGTTGATGTTTTCGGACACTTTAGGCTTGATTCCCGCAAACTTTTGGATCTAGGCGGATGATTTGGATGATTTCTCTTCGAATGTTCTTCGTATTCGAAGGTTGAAGTTCTTGAAGTTCTTGGAGGCTTTAGAGCTTGGTTCCGGCAGAGCTTCTGGACTTCTGAATCTTCTCTGATGCTGCTTGTGCTTCAGATGGCTTGGTGTCCTCCTAAATGTCTTAGGAAGGCTTCTATTTATAGGAGTTTTGGGGTGGATGAGCGACACGTGGCGGAGTCTGATTGGTGACACATGTCACAGTCTGATTGGTCCGCTTATGTCATCGCTTACACGTGCGAGGTTGCTTAGGTCATCGCTTACACGTGCGAGGTTGCTTAGGTCATCGCTTACACGTGCGAGGCTGCTTGTGTCATCGCTTGCACGAGCCGATGCATGATTGGTTCTTGCATGACACTTGGCAAATTTCTGTTGGCTTCTGAATGGCAACAGTAAAACCTAGCAGCAGTATGTGGCGCTTTGTAATTGGCTGTATTTTGTGGTCTTGGTAGTGTGACGTGTCAGCTTGTGATAGGTTGGGAACTTTCTCTCTCTACAAAGACAAAGATCTTGTAGAAGAAATACTAGATTGTCTTGATCTTTACTCTAAAATTGGATTAAGGGTTCTTTTTGATAAATCTCTAGTAAAATTGCAAGGAAATAAATTGTGGATGCATGATTTACTACAAGAGATGGGTCGAGACATAGTTCTTCAAGAGTGTCGTAAAGAGCCTTGGAAGTGTAGTAGAATGTGGTTGTATAAGGACATTGACAATGTGCTTACAAAAAATACGGTAAGAGGTCATTTAAAGAACTTAGTATAAACCCTATTATATTATACAATTCAATTTAAAATATATTAGCTTTCAATTCACAAATCCCTGTTTCTTATTTCTAGGAAATAGAAGCAGTTGAAGGCATAGTCCTAAAGTTGCCTGAACCGAGAGAGGCACATTGGAAATCTGAAGCTTTTTCAAAAATGCGTAATCTTAAATTACTTGGAATTCATAATGTTCATCTTCTATATTACCCCCAACATCTTCCCCCTGGCTTACAGTTTTTGGATTGGAGTGGGTATACTTCGAAATTTTTGCCATCAGATCTCCTTCCAAATGAGCTTGTTGGACTTCGTATGTGCTGTAACAACATTGAACAATTTTGGACAGGAACAAGGTAAGATTGTGACTTAAGCACCATATATAACTTCCTTTTTAAAGCTTTAGAACTTATAAGGTTTGTAGAAGCTAATTTTTTTACTTTGGTTTTTTTCCCATCTAACAGTGTTTGGACAAGTTGAAATTCATCCATTTGAACGAATCCCAAAATCTGATAAAAACCCCTGACCCCAACAAAGTCCCAAATCTTGAGAAATTAGTTATGGAAGGTTGTCTAAATTTACGTACAGTTCACCAATCAATGGGAGCCCACAAAAAGCTTACTCTTGTTAATTTTAAAGGCTGCAAAAGCATTGAAAGTCTTCCAAACACATTTGAAATGGAGTCTCTTGAGATTCTTATTCTTTCTGGTTGCTCAAAAGTCAATAAAATTCCAGAATTCATGGGAAACATGGGACATGTATCAGGGCTTCACTTGGATGGCACTGCTATTACAAATCTACCCACATCAATTGGGCGTTTGACTGGTCTAGCATCATTGAATTTAAGAGATTGCAAAAATCTTGTGTATCTACCCTGCACCATTTTTAATTTGAAGTTGCTTAAAAATGTGGATCTTACTGGATGCTCAAAACTTGACAAACTGCTAGAGAAGATGAGAAATGTAGAAAGTGTAGAGGAGCTTGATGTGAGTGAAACTCCTATTAGACAGGTGCCTTCTTCCATTGGTCTATTAACAAATCTTAAAGGCCTATCTACTAGGCCTTGGAATGAGCTCCTTTCTTATGTAATGCCAAGAAGACTCAATCCCATGGATTTGCTATTGTCTTCTCTAGCAGGGTTGTTTGACCGAATTGGATCTAAGTTACTCCAATCTCAAGGAAATCCCCGATGATATTGGTTGCCTTTTCTCTTTAACAGAATTAGATCTAAGTGGAAATAATTTTGTTTGCCTTCCAGAAAACATCATTAAACTATCTTCTCTAAAACACTTGTCGTTGAATGATTGCAAGTAAAACCAAATGATTCATGGGAACCATCTCTCTTTCTTGAGAATTGCTTCAAATTGGTTGATAATCAAGGCATCATTGACTTGTTTTTTGCAGTGACAAAAAAGTCCCTTCAGGTCTCTCTCTCTCTCTCTCTCACAGTTCTAAACATCATGCTTTGAATGTTTCAAGGAATCTCTCCTCGATATTCTAGAAATGAAATTGTTCTTCCAGGAAGTGAAATTCCGGAGTGGTTTAGTCATCAAAGCATAGGGGGTGAAGTGAATATAAAAGAACCTTCTCATTTGTGTAATGAGTGGATAGGAATTGCTGTTTGCGCTATGGGTCAAAGTAGCAACTACATCACTCCTTAGGAGGGCTTGGATGTTCCCTATCATAATTTAGACAATTCCACAATGGTAGTGGAAGGTATCAAATTCAAGCAAAGCCGTGATGATTATGATGGGGCTGGGCCCAGTGGGGAAGGAAAGTTTTATTGATGTACCAAACTCAAAAAGGATTGAAAGGCTAATGGAATTTACAACCCATGGTAACTCTGATTCTGAGAAGTCAAGTGAGTACTTGAAATGTGATGAGGAGCCAAGTGATTGACCGGAATCTAGTGAAAGTGACTTGGAAGGTTGAGGGAATTTGACAAATGGATTCAAATACTCTGTAAGTCAATGAATCCAAACTAATTCCTATTTTTTCTCTTGATTACCTATAAGCTGTTGTCTTTCTTTTAATTTAATTTAAGTTTTGTTGGTTTATGCATTATGTTTTTTTCCTTTCCATTAATATATACTTGTAATGTTGTCTTATTGTTTAATATGAAATTCTAAAAAGTATTTTTCTAACTGCAGCTTAGCTTCATAATTTGCACTTATTCCAACTCTCCCCATACTTCAAAAGTGACTAGGGTTATTTGGTTGGAGTGATTTAATCCAAAAGCAAAATTTATAAATTATAAAACAGTATCTTATAACATAAAGAGAATAGGGTCATTTTGGTTCGGTGATTTGTGTTACTTATTTGTGTCAGTTGCTTCCTTCATGGAAGATTATTGGACTTGTTGGCAAGGAGAAACTGTCACACTGCTAGGAGACAAGAAGACAAGTGCAACTGATTGTATGACCATGATTCTCATTCTGTCATATTCATGGGTAATTTCTGCATTCTTGTTGCCTGTACTTTGTCATTAAAAATTTTCAAAGTGCAACAATAGCATATGCATAGCACTGCAAACAGTATTATATGAGTTTAAGTACTATGTCATTACATATGATATATGTGAACTATTATCTAGATTGCACTTAGATAGCGATGCTAATGCAAGTTGGTCACCGTACTTGGAAATTACAAGGATGAATCACTCCAAAAAAAAAAAAAAAAATTACAGGGATGAAGAGTTTAGCCAGAGCATCTAACTTCCTCCCTTGAATAAATCCACTTTTTAAATGTTTTCCACTTGTTTAAGAGAATAACTGACTTTTGTATTCTTCTTTTTTTCTTTTCATTTTTGTTTGCTATGAAATTTTTATTATTTTAAAGTAGGACAACAATTTTTAATGTTACTAAAATATTGTTTATATGCATGTTAGACACTTTGTGGACATTGTTATTGTAATTGTCACAATGCAACAAACTTTAGAATCACATCGTAGTTAGTGAATGTTCCTAAATTTAAACTATGAGGAGCTTGATAATAACTTACTTTTATGAGAAATTAATTTGGAAATGCAAAATTTCCTCTAATCTGATTAAACTATCTTCATTAGAAACCTATGATGCTTGTACCTATATGTTAATAGATGTGAAACCACCAACTATTTAAGATGCTCTCACAGGAGACAATCTTCATAGCTAAAAGCATTAAGTACCATTTTGTCTGTCTTAGGATCTCAGAGCGTTGGCTAATTCCGTGTCAAATTTCCATGTATTTAAATCTTTCAATTTCATTGTATCTTGTATTTTGGGGGTTTTATTGGTATTGAGTTAGTGAGTGGAGGGAGGCATGTGCTGAAGTTGAAGCTGAAGTCTGCAGAATTCTGCTTCTCCAAAAATGAATGTGTCAAGCAAAAGTGTGGTACAAAATCAAGATTTGAAAAACCGTTGCACAGAGACTTTGCCCCTTACTTCACTCGTACAAAAATTGATTACCTATAAGTCATTGTCTTTCTTCTTACTCTTAGTTTTGTTGGTTGCTGCATTATCTTTTTATCTTTCCTTTGGCATATACTTGAACTTATGTTTGATTTAATTTTAAATTCTAAATAGTATATTGCTAGCTACAGCTTATCTTTGTTATTGGCACTTACTCCAACAAAAGAATCTCTAAAGATTATTGAACTTCTTGTCTTTTTTTCTTAATCAATTTACAAAAGAATCATTAAATAACACAGTAGTACACCTAGTTAATTTAATATGTGTATTATTAAATCTTATGGATTGGTTCAATTTGCAAAAGAATCATCCCCATTCATGAAGCTACTCTTTTAATCCCAAAAAAGAAAAAATAGTTTTATAAAATAAACAATGATTAGGGTAATTTTGGTTCTGTGATTTGTGTTGGTAGCCCCATTGATGTAGGATTGTTGGACTTGTTCATGAGGAGAAACTGTCACATGGCCAAGAGAGAAGACAAGTGCATGCATGTATGCTTCTGATTTTCACTCGATCTAATAGATTGCAGGGTAAAATCTGCACTCTTGTTGCCTATATGCATGCCACTGCAAACCTTATAATTGGAACTAATTATTATGTCTTTAAATATTATATATGTGAACTCATGTATAGATCACAATTAGAATGATTAGTCTGGAAAGACATAGCATATAGCTTCCTCAGAAGATTTTCTATGGCTTTGAAATAACCTTCAACCAAAGAAAATGCTCTTTATCTGTTTAAGAGTTCAGCTGATTTTTCTATCCTTGTTTTTTTCTTTTTCTTTGAAATTTTTATTATTTTAGTGTAGGATGGCAATTATAAAAATTATTAAAATCATTTGTATTAGCATGTTTGAGGACATCGTTACTGTAATTCTCATAATACAACAAACTTTAGAATCAAATCACAGTTAGTGAATGTTCAAATTTCAAACATTAGGAGCTTGATCATAACTTACTTTTATGAGGAATTAATGTGGATATGTAAATCATTGACCAAATCATTCAACTGAGTTCTTGATGTATCCAAATATCATCAACATTGTACATAATTGATTGAACCATAGCATCAGTTATGTTTTTGGTAATTTGCTTAAGCTATCTTCATTAGGAACCTAAGCTTGTTCAAAGATGTGCAGTAACCAACTCTATAAAAAGCTCTTGCAGGAGACAATCTTCAAGGTAAAAAGCATTTGATTCCAGTTTTATCTATTACCAAAACAATGCTATGAACAAGTATATATTACTTGATTGTTGTACATGTTGCGATGAATCAATGATCTACCATAATAGAGCATTGAATAGTAAGTATATTTGAATGGCCTTAGCCATGTGTTGCTCTTAGTCATTGTCTTATGTAATGCCTGTGTAGAAACATCGGTGAGACCTTAATAATATTGCAATCCCTTCTTTCTCTACTTTTTGTCGCTAGATATTTTTCCCCCCCCCCCCCCTTTTCCTTATTCTTTTAAGACATTTAGGAGTTTCATAAGTTATATATATATCAGTGTAGTTTGAAAGAAAATGGGTGCTGCGACATGAATTTCCTCATTAATCTGTAAGATTAACAGTTTAAATTTCTTTTAATATGTAGCGGCTCTTTGATTATGTAAGTTTTTACCATAAGACTTTTGTGCTTTTGCCTCTTGATGTACTTGAAAGTTTCTCCACCTTCTTAAAAACTTTTGCTCTGAATTAAATTATTCACTCCAAGTTGTCCATGCCCATTTCAGATCATGAGCAGGCAAAGCTAACTGAGCCCATTTCACATGATGAAACAAACCAAGAGACCTATCTCCAAATTGTAAATTAATTAGGTTATACCCTGTCAAAGAGACTCAAGTAGAATTAGAAGTAAAAGACAACAGTAGACAGTAGAGAATTCTTCCCATACAACAGACTTAACTATAAATTGCTAATCATATCATTGGTGCGTATTCATCATTACAGTAATCGGATTCAAACAGGAAAGCAACTGTGCTGACAATTGGTTGAAAATTGGAGAAGGTAACCTACTTGGATTGGTAAGGCCTCCTGCTCTAGTTTTTACTGTTGTTTTATTATATCTAGAATTTAAGTTTTCTCCAAAACTTTCTAATTGGTTTTGTTATTTAGACTGATGCATTATGTTTCATAGTGGCAAGATGCTACATTTTAATAATCATTCTTTATATATATATATATATATATATAGGCCTTCTTTTTTGAAGTATTTACATTTTTTTGTATTATATTTTGGGATATCCGTGAGTTGAAACAATCTGCTTCTGTTAATTAATATTTGAAGTTAGCTTCTTTGACTTGGAAACAGGACCTGGTTAGGGAGCTATACTTTTCTGAAGTGGCTGCTCAAATTTTAACTACCTGTATCTGAAGGTGAGGAGTTACTGATACACTGATATGGCCTCATGTAACACATGGACGATATTTAATCAAAATAGCCTACCAATTGCTGCATGCATTGGAAGTAAGGGATCAGGTAATGGATTCTCATCAGAGTTTCATGGCTCTTAGATGGAGAAATCTGCGGAGCTTGAAGCTTTCTTTGAATATGTGTTTTTGTGTGGAAGTGTTGGCAAGAGTACGTGGCCACTAAAACAGATTAGTAGAAATGAAACATAGTGGATTATACTAAGTATGCTTTGATTATTTATTCCCAAAGTGCAGTCTTGTTCGGTCTGTATGGTTTGGGTCAGATTTGACCCATAGAACCAATTTGTCCTTCCTCTTTGAAGCAATGGTTGGCTCAATAGATGGAGGATCCAGATTTTCATAAACTAGAATATTCTCTAGATTGTTTTTCATAATTGCTGCAATAAAGTGAAGTTTACAAGTGCGAAACAGTCTGCTTATGAAGTGCTAATGCTCTAAGTCTTTTGTTTTGCAGGTATTCAAAAGCCTATGATATACAAGTGGTGGATCAACGTAACTGTAGGAGAGTGAGTACCAGCACTAGTGTATCTAGTTGTGGAGTTACTAACAGTTGAGGAGCACTAGCAGAGAGATTGCAAATGGATTGGTTTTGTCCCTATGCAGCAAAATCAAGTTGTTGTGAATTGAGAAATAAAAGATAGTGTAGTCAATTCAAGATGACTAATCTCTTGAACTTGAGAGAGGAAATAGACATTTTTTTATTAATTTTCTGTTTGCTTCATTCATAATTCCTACGTACATTAATACTAGTAAGGAGATAAGCTTCATCACAACCAAGTCCTAAAACATAGGATCCAACTCCTACTTAAATGTAAATACAAATTGAAATTAAATCCTAATCCTCATCCTAATCTATTGCATAATTTTATTAGAATTCTATTCAAATTCAAACTTCTTCAACTACTTCAGAATTATTTGCCATTTGGCCTTGGGACACAACACAAGTTTTGGCAGGAATAATTATTGTAGGCTGTTGTAGTAACTGCCATTTGCAACTGAATGGAAGCTCAATCCCCGACCATTCAAAGTGCATTAACTAAGGCTGATTGAAGACCATAAGTGCATGGAAGTTGGAGAACGCTAGTGGTGCATATATGCTGTGCTTAGGGTAGTCACTTCAAAGTCTTATGAACATCTTTTGGGGCTTGTAACTTTACTACCAGCCAACTCTTACTGCATTTTTGTATCAAAAAAACAAAGGCAGAAAAAAGGCTATCTTTGCACCTTTTTTGGACTAATTTATGCCAAACGTCTGCATGCAATTTATTAACATTTTAAGATAGGAATTAAAATTTCTCTTACTTGTTCAAACTTCAAAGTTTTGGTATACTTTGATTGTTGTTTTTATTTTCTCACAAAATGCAAAATATTATATTTTTTCTTGACAGCATTTGTGTCTTATGAATGGCATTAAAGAAATTTCCAATAGAAAAACTTGGCTCAAATTGGTTAAGAGGTTGCTGATGAGAAGATAAATAAATTAAGAATACCTTCTCTTGTTTGGTAATGGAAGGAAGAAAATTGCATAATGAATTCAAATTTAAGAAGATCTAGTCTTTTCGAGCATATAATAATGAATTTCTACTCTGCAACATTGGTTTCAACCAGGGCTAGACACAACATATATAGTGGTAGAGAATTCAATCACACACAAGCATGATAGGAAAGTTCATTAGTGACTGCCTTTCAAATCCAACCCCCCCTTCCCCCCTCTTTTTTTTCTTTTATCTTTCTTTTTTAGCAAACACGACGAGCTTTCTCTTCCTGTCCTATCCCAAGTGATTTCTGGGCATTTGCAATACCTTCTGGATCTGCAATGCTACACATCACATAAACTATATTATAAATCCAATATCAGCTAGCCTGTTACAGTCATCAATACATTAATGGAAGGAAAAATGTCAAAGGTTTGATAACATGACCTAATCCTCAATGAACTTCAATGCAATCATATGTCCAAGATTAAATATTGATTGAGAGGTTCAGGTGCAGTGTCAGCCAATTCTGAGCTTAAAAGTTTTACGAGGTAAAATACTTGATTGGACATTGAGAATCTCTATAAACCAATTATATTTTAATATCTATTTAGTAATTTGCTGGTCATATATTTATTTGAGATATAGACAGACAAATAACTATCTCCCTGAATTTATATATCTGTCCAAAAAGATGTAGGAATCAAACCAATTAAAACTGTTATTTCCAATGAAATTATAGACTTGAAAACCCCAAATGCATTAAAAATGGTTCAGAAGCTTCACTAGCATACTCATTATGATGCAGATATACCACAACTCTAGGCTCAGTGGAAAGAGAGGGGGCGGGGACTTAAAAGGAATCCTCAAAACTATTTAAGAGTGACGATGTTGTCTTGTTATATAGAAATTGTACTATTTCCATCTTCTCTGCTACCTATAAAATGCACAAAGAAATCAAAACTTACCAAAGAACTGAGTGAAAATGCGTGTGAAGAAGTTCCGGGAAACATTGTAGGCCAGGGCAGGTGGAAGAGGTTTCACGATGGTGTCAATACCGAATACTCGTTGAAGAAACTGCATATACAAAAGATGTATTATATCTCAAACTCAATTATGAACGGATTTAGATGGCCCGCCCCCAAGGGGGAGGGACCTTAAGAAAATATAGGAGTAAAGATATTATTGAGAACCAAATAAACAAGGACGTAAACTAGTAAACTGTAACTTCAAGCGGTGAATGACGCATAAGCTATAAAAATGTCAATTGACAGGAAAACAGAACATACTATAATTTCAGTAATCTACAATCATGGAAGATTCAAATATATAACCACACTTCATGAAACTGAGGCTTCAATCATATTAACAGCCAACCAATACTGTCAATAAAAAAATAAGAAAAAGGAATTCTGCCCCGAAGAAAACAAAATAGCATAATTTCCAAATCAAATTGAATACATAAAAGACAAAGCATCTTACGACTTCCAGAACATGATAACGACTGAAAGTCTCATCAGTAAACCTGGTCTCACTCTTTGCTGATGATGGGCCATTTTGGCAATATACACTTACAGGAAATCCACCCTAGACGATGCAAACTATAATGGTCTCTCCCTCATTTATGCTAGTGAGTTAGAAGCCGAAACTCTTTAAGTGGTCTCTCTATTGTGGACAGCAAAAAGTGCTGTCTTTTGCAGAAGACAAAGGGTATTGGATACAGCAAGTCCTGAAATTTTAGATACGGGAACACAAATCATCAAGAAACAAAAACAAAAACCACAAAATAGAGACCTGGTAGTTACCTCGACAAGGGAATCATCGATCGTTGTCGTCTTGGAACTCTTCTGTGGCTTCCTCTTCGCCCCTCCATGCCGCCGATGACATCAACTTCTTCTTCTTCGCTGTTGTCATTGTCATTCAATTGCGTTTACAGAGAGAGGGGATAGTGTTGACTCGGAATACGTTATAGAAAGAGTTATTACCGCGAGAATTGTTTGGTCGTTACAGCTCCATCAGTGGCCTTTTGGTAAACCTATTGTAACGCATTCTATCACATAAGCTTATGTGAAAACCAAAGTGGACCGAATATGACCAAAGTGGACCGAATAGAATCGAATGGAACCGAATAGAACCAAAGTAGATCAAATAGGACCGAATGAACTAAAGTGGACAGAATAGATCTAATAAGAACAATGCGGACTGAATAGAGACCAAATAAGACCAAAGTGAGTTTAATAATTCAATAGGTTTTTTTTTTTTTTTTTTTTTTTTTTGAGAATTTATTATTCAACAATTTGATTCATTATGGGGGCATTGGTATGCCATGATGTTAGATTACATCATAATATTACGTTTTTGTAATTTTATGTTAATGTAATCACAATATAAGAATACAACATTACATTGTTTAGGAAAGTGATTAGATTAAAATGATGTGATATATTTTATAATTTTAAATTATAATAATGTTAGAAAAATAAAATAAACCAAAAACCTTAATGCCACATCATCGTAATGTGCGTCACATCAATGACACATCATAGTAAACCAAACACCCCTAAATGCAGGCTTAATAAGTCTCTATATAATTGTTTATATATTAAAAAAAAAAGTCTATATAATTTAAAATTCATGATATTTGAACCTTCCTAAATTTGCGCAAACAAATATTTTGTTCTTTATTTTAGGGTCAAATACACAATTGGTCTTTACACTTCATATAGTCTATAAACAATCTTGTATATTTTATTCTAGTGTTGTTTATGTTCCTTTGTATCTGTGTATCATGGCTCAAATACATCACCGAAGTCATAAATTTTTTTAGAAAAAAATAGAAATCCATATATTTTTAAGATTACATTTTTCCGTTTAAAGAGAAATTCCTTATTATATATGTTGAGGACGACAAACAATCAGGCTATCATTTTAGTCTCTCATAATTATCTTCCATTTTGTTTAACATGGTTGAATAATTTTTGGTCTTATTTTTCTCACTACTGATCACTTTCACACCTACTTTGTTTAAACAACTGAGTTGTTGACCTCATTGCAAAACCAAAGATGTGCATACAAATTCCCAATCTTAAATTTAACAAGAAATTAATGGAGCAGTACCAGTGTTTATGATTCTGCTTTCTTTAATACATGATAATCCCACCAAAACAATTATTGTTTTAAATTTAACGACTCTTTATGTTAAATCACACCGTTTTTCTAATTACTCCCTTATTCCCTTAATTATATCATATGTTGAAGATGAACTCTGCTCCAAGCTGTCAATTTATTTTAGTCCATCATGATTAATCTTCCTTTTTATTTTATGTAGTTGCATAGTTCTCAGTCATTGACCTTCTGCCACTTGAATTTGTTTAAACAATGAGTAGTTGACCTCACTGCAAACCAACCACTTGAATTTGATTAAACAATGAGTAGTTGACCTCACTGCAAACCAAGGAAGTACATGCTTGCACGCCACTCCTGACCTCTTTGATTCCAATGCCCATTTTTCTTTTTAACAATCAATTTATTACGTAATGTATATTAACAAATTGGAAACTGAAGTTGGTTCTAGCAAAAAAGAGGGGCCCAAACTTACGTGGGTCTTTTATCTTTTTAATAGATCATTAGCTTGCTCTTTATTTTATGTAATTTTCAGGTCTTCTTTTTGCCTCTTGAAGATACCAGGAAGAAGGAAAGGGCAATGTGCACGCCTACACTGTTGAAAAAAATGAATTGTTGACTTTTATTCGAAACCCAGGATGTGAAAGCCACTGAATCTGGTGTTGTTTCAAGAGGTCCTTGAGCTTTACCGGTCCACTGTTGCAATTTTAGCGTTCTCACTTTTTCTTCCATACTTCTATCTCTTTTATTTCTTCTCCTCTTTCACTACTCTCTTCAATTAAAACATTCACATCAAATTGCATTTATTTTCCAGGTCCTCTCTCTTATCTCAATCATTGGCATTGCTTTGTGTGATTCTACTATTTTGTGTGAATTGTACTTTTCTTTATTATTTATTTTTGTTTGATTTCTGTTTGGCTGAAGAGAAAATGAAGAGAGAAGTAGAATTTGGGAACTTGGGTGCCGATTTATTTATTCCTAAAAGGAATAGATATTTTAACAAATAAAGTGTGTATATATATATAATCAATAATTATAACAATAAAAGATAGTGAATTCGAACCTTGAACACCTCCGTTGAACACATCAAAAAGTATTAGTATGACTGATTTATTGAAGAACTTGAATGAGTAGATTAAATGTATGGCTCATCTAATTAATTTGTTAGAAGTTGATCGGAGTACATGGCTTGACATAGCTTAAGCCATTGGGAGTCTATTAAAATTGGGGAAATTCTTAGGAGATCCAGGACTACCCAGCCAAATAGAAAAGAAGCACATCAATAAAAATAGCTGAGATCATCTTACCTGCCACGTCACCTAAAAATCATGTGATATTATTAATAACTGAGTTATACATTCTCGTTAGATACCATTGGACTAACTATGCGTTTAGTATTGTCTTAAAAAGCCAGTTTTTTTTACTATTGAGCTTATTTTTGTTACTATTCATGGGTCTCATTGCATTTTTTGGTACTATTTATGAGTCATAATATACTATTTCAGCTATCTTTTAGCTTTATCTATGCTACTTTCTGCAAAAAAATTTCAGTTTTAACTAAATAAGCTGTTCCCAAACAGACACTAAAAGGTGTTCGAAGAATGATACCTTTATGCTTCATCTGATAACTACAGTTAAATAGGCGTAGATGTTAGTTTGAATTGGTAAACATTGAATAATTGATGTCAAAGCATCTCTCATTTTCAATTGTTTTTCCTAGAAGATGCCTTTAAATTGAGATAAGCATTGCTTGGATTAATTATTACCTTAATACTTACATACTTTGCGGGCTAACAATGCTTATCTTAATTTATTTTATATACAAATATAAATTTTATATAACTTGTTTGAATTGAAATGGTCATTTGCACACCTACTTTGTTTAAAAAAAAAAAAATTGAGTAAATGTGCTATGCAATCAGAGGATGTGAATTCGCTTCGATTTCTTTTTCTTTTTCTTTTATAGAAAAAAGCGCGCACACAGTGTGGCCAGCTTTAGTTATTCATTGCAGTTAAAAATCATTTTCAATCGCTTTCTTGCCAGGAAAATTCTTGGAAGAAAAATCATTTTCAGTCGCTATCTTTCAATCATTTACACACTTACTCTGTTTAAATAACTATGAGTTAGTAATTTTTTCATCCATTTTTAGAAATATTTTATGAAAAATTGAAAATTTTCAAAAAAGTTAATAATTTTTTCATAAAAATTTCCTTAAATGGTTTGCTATGGCCCTAAGGGCATACATTACTAAAACTCAATAAATAAACAAACAAATGTTGTAGACTTAAAAGTAAAAACAGAGGATGTGAATGCCCCACCCACGCTCTTTACCCCTCTCTTCTCTCTTTCACAAGCACAGAAATAATAGTGCCCGTTCCTTTATTAAAAAGGCAATTATATGATAGGATCTGAATCCAACATTGTTTCTAAGAGTTTTTTGAGCTTTACAATCACTACTGCAATTTCATTTCCAAAATCTGTTAATCTTCACTTTTCACACTCATTCATCCACTTTGTTTCTCTCCTATCACTTCCTCGTTGAAATGAAAAATCCACGTCAAATTGTTCTCTTCATCTCTAATTTTTCTTTCAATTTTAGTTGAATGTGTGTGTGTATGTTATCTTGATTGTAGAGCAAGATTTGTCGAAAATATTTGTAATGGCTTACATTTCCACTTAAAAAGTTTCATCTTCATCATCATTTTTTTCTTCAACACCACAATAGAATTACGATGTCTTTCTTAGTTTTAGAGATGAGGATACTTACAATAGTTTTACGGACCATCTATATGCTGCTTTAAAACAAAAGGACATTGTCACCTTTAGATATGAGGGAAAAAATTAAGATGGGCATAGATCATAGGGCATTGTCACGCCTTGAGGCAGGGACAGACCCAGGTGGGGGCAAAGGGGGCCCGGGCCCATCCTGAGTGCAATTTTTTTTTTTTTTTTATAGTTATAATATATTTTATTTTTGTAGTTGGGCCCCTTTCAAAACCTTAAGCCTCCTTCTCCTCAATAAGTCTAACTAGCTTTACCCAAATAGCAACTATCCAACCCAAAAACTTAATAAAAACAATAAAAACATTCATAATGGTGATTGTATTTTAGCAAAAAAAAAAAAAAAAACTATTTTACCACCAAAGAACCAAAAAATCATGTGTTATTAGAGAAACTAAAGCTAATTTTTTTGCAACTATAGTAAACTGGTATAAATACCAGTTGAATGTAGCAAGTTGTTAAAAATAAAATACAATATTTTATTTAGATTATATCGCTTCATTCAATTAAAAAAATCAAAATTTCTCGCTTCCTTTATTATTTTAATGAGTTGTTTATATTATTTTAAATGAAGTGGTAAAAAAATAAAACATTTGATATTGGGTGTATTGTAAAGTGAGGTGGTAAAATAGATAAAGTAGATTTTTGAGGTACTAAAAGCTAAAATTTTTAGAACCACCAATGTGAATGCTCTAACTTCAACAACAAAAAAAAAAAAAAAAAAATCCTAGCCATCCTTGAATTAAAAATATACATTATTTTGTTTTTGTTTTTGTCTTTGTTGGTAAATGATTACATCGTAATGTATTTAGAAACAATGTATTTAATACTATATGGAAACTTATTTAGAGGTTTTTTTTCTTTATATTTCGGCCCTTGCTAGCTTAAAATCCTAGGTCCGTCCTTGCCTTGAGGCTTATCCAATTATTAAAAATATTTGTTTGTTTGTTTAGACCCCTATAAAACAAATTCCTTTAACCTAATTAATTAACCAAAAAGTTACTTAGGTTTATATTTCAGATCTAGGTTAAACTCATGCAATTATATTACTTAGTGTGGAAAAGTAAAGAAGACAATGATATGATGACCTAGGAAAACCAATGAAACGAATAGTTTCAAGGTAAAAAACCTAGGGAGAATTTAACTTAGATATCTTCAAGGTAAACAAATTTACTATGAAAGAATGAAAGTTTTATAATAGATTTTCTCCCTAAAATCTAAAGCTACCTCTTGTAGTACTTACTCACACAACCACGTGTAGCTCCGACTCCACAGATTTTTCTATTTGAATTTCTTGAACACAAATACTCACGTTTGTGACTTTGAGATCCCACTCAAAGGTTTTAGATCACTATCAGTAGTAGATCTTTATGCAGCAACTTGTCTCCACCAATTCTTGATTGTAGATCTACCTTCTGGTAGATGCTTGTTAAGTTAGAAGGCTACAAAAATCTCCCAAATCTCACAGGAGTAACTCATAAGACTTCCTAGAACTTCTGAAATGTAGTTAGGGTTTTCCTTTTACACTAAGTAGTGTTGGACTATTCAGCTACCCAAATTGATTTCAACTTTTCATTTTCTTCTTTATAATTTCAAGTAATTGTTAAAATTGAATAATTTATTATATTTTTAGTGGATATATGCACATGTTTGACTATTCATTACAAACGTAACTATTCATTAGATGCAAATGTTTAATTATATTCAACTACCCAAATTGATTTCAAATTTTCGTTATCTTCTTTCTAATTTCAAGTAATTGTTAAAATTGAATATTTAAACTTTTCATCTTCCCATTCTAAAAAAAAAAAAAAATCTCTCATTCTCCTCCTCCAACCTTTCCCCTCCCTCTTTGCCTCTTTGTCTCCCTACTACTATTTACTTTACTGTTAAACTTCCTTCATCATTTCCTCTTTTTTATATTTTGACTCTTTTTCTCCCCATCTTATTTTGTATAAATTTGATATCACTTATTCCATTCAATCCATATTTTCTCTACAAAAAAAAAATTGTGAGTACTCTCTCTCTCTCTCTCTCGATTTTTTTTCTTCTTTCTTATAACTCTAATTAAGTTGATGGTTTTTTTTATTTAATTTTTTTGTGTTAAATTTTTCAAATTTCGCATTACAACTCACTCTTATAGCTTTGGTTGAATTTTGGTTTAGGTTAATATGTAGTTTTTTTGCTTTCTCAATATATATATTGAATTATTACTTCTCTTATTTGAATTCCAATGCCTCTTGTTTGAGAGTTGAAAAAAAAAATGAAAATTTTCAATTTCAAATAACTAATTAGAAAAGAAAAAAAAAATCACATAGAGAAAGATCCTAAGTGTCTCTATGTGATTTTTTCCTATAGAATAAAAAGTCACGTAATACTTGCTAAGTTTTCTATCACTGGAATTGCTACTGTCATATGTTACCCACTAGACCAAAATATGTCAAGGCTCTGATATCAACTGATAGAATGTGAAAGCGTCAAGAAGCAAAATATATCAACTTCTAGAATACAAGAAACAAAACACATTTGCTTCTAAAAATAACCTTGAATTCATAAGGGTTCCATAAATCCACAAGGAGAAAGATCTGGAATCCACCATATAAAAGTCTGAATTTTATTGATTGAATAATTGTTACAAAAACACGTTTATAGATTTAGGAGCCTATTTAAGGGCTCTGTAAAACTTGACAAACAAGAAAATATATTCTAAAATAACTCCTAATTAATATCTAACCATAATAGGAACAAAATTTGACCTAAAAAGCATTAAAAGCACCTAAAAACAATGAAATAATAACCCTAAACCTAAAATAACAAAAATTACAAATTAAATACCAAAATTAATAAATTACAATAATTAAATAGTAAATTGTGTCCTACATCACCCTCACTTTCTCCATTCTTGTATGTAAGAAGATCACACTTTGAAGTGGAAGAATGAATAAAGGATTTGGATTGAAGAAGACATGTTTTAGGAATTCCGTTTGAGTGAAATGCAGTTCTGCTGAAGCAGATGACAGTTGGACCAAAAACAAACTTTCTTTTTGATTTTTTGAAGGTAGTTTGCTTGAGCAGACAAATTAACTGTTTCTTTAGAATTTTACCGAAAAACGAGCTAAAAGAGATTATTCTTTGTTAATAATGGCTTGATCTGATTCCTACAGTTACATAGGCCTAGACGTTAGTTTGAATTGGTAAGCATTGTATATAATTGATGTCACAGCAGCTCCCCCATCCTATGAATATTCTTTTCTCCCAGCTCTCATTTTCAATCATTTTTCCTAGAAGATGCCTCTAAATTGAGATAAGCATTGCTTGGGTTAATTACTGCCTTAATACTGACATACCTTGTGGGCTAAACAATGCTCATCATAATTTATTTTATTTACAAATATAAATTTAAGTCATTATTATATAACTTGTTTGAATTGAGATGGCCACTTGCACTACACCTACTCTGTTTAAAAAATGAGCAGGTGTGGTGGGCAAACAAAGTCTCTTTTTCTCGAGTCTGCCTTTTAACAGGAAGATGCCTAGAAGGAGAGGATGTGTATGCTCAGCCCTTTAAAGAACAAAAGGGTGGTTGGTAAACATTGTTAATGTATCAAAGCTGCTCTCTTATCCTATGAAGGTTCTTTTCTCACAGCTCTTATTTTCAAACATTTTTCCTAAAAGATGCCTTTGAATTGAGATAAGCATTGCTTCGACTAATTATTACCATAATACTTACATAGTTCGTGGGGCCAAGCAAAGCTTATCCTTATTTTATTTACAAATATAAATCTAAGTCAATGTATATATGAATTGTTTGAATTGAGATGACCAGTTGCACATGCACCTACTCTGTTTAAAAATTGAGTCTCTTATTAACACGCAATTACATAAGATAAACTATATCCGGTTTTGTTTTGTTTTGTTTTGTTTTTTCCTTATGCATTTGATAACTTGGATCCGCCTTTTGATTGGAAGATGCCTAGAAGGAGAGGATGTGTATACTCAGCCCCTTAAACAACTAATTAATTCATGGGGAAGAGTTTACCATTAGGGCTTCATTGCAGTTAAATTAAAAATAATTTTCAGTCGTAGTCTTACCAGGAAAATTCCTTGAAGGAGTAGGCCAATTACGCACCTACTCGGTTTAAATAAATAACAAACAAGTGTTGTTGACTGAAATAAGAGGATGTGAATGCCCCACCCACCCTCTTTCCCGCTCTCTTCTCTCTTTCACAAACAGAAATAATAGCGACCATTCATTTATTAATGTTGAATATTAGTTGTGATATACTAGGTTGAATATATTAGAATAGATGCGAAAGTAGAAGCATAAAATAAAAAACATAAGAACATGAGGGTTATGTGGATTAACCTGATACTACATCTTTATTATATGAGTGTTAGTACAAATCCAGTGTAATAATGAACCTAACATGTGTAAATATAATAGACAAAACCCTAGACTAACCATACATTAATTGTGGTTAATAAAATTTTAGTACAAGTAGAAGACTTGACTTACGTACAAAATAGGATTGGGCTCGGACTTATGTTATTGGGCTAATATATCTCTAACATTAATTAAAAATGCAATTATATAATAGGATTTGAATCTCGCTTTATTTCAAAGAGTTTTTTAAGCTTTACAATCACTACTGCAGTTTTAGTTCCAAAATCTGTAAAGTTTCACTTTTCGCAACTATCCATCTCTTTTATTTATCTCCTTTCACTTCCTCCTTGAAATGAAAAATCCACGTCAAAACGTTCTCTACTTCTCTAATTTTTCTTTCAATTTGGCTAGGACGATTCCTGGAAGAGTGAAGTGGTAGAAATACTAAATTATCTTCTTTTCCTAGTGGTAAATTATGAATACTTGCTTAAAATGATGCTACTAATATATACTTTTAGTTTTAAAAAAAAAAATTTCCTTTTTCTTTTTTTTAATGTAGTTCATTTTTCACGGACCATTATTCAAGACTGTTTTATTTTTTCCTAGACCCATTTATATATTTATTTTTATCAATTTTCTCTTTCTAGTTTATTTATTTTTTAATGAGTAAGATAATTAATTGCATTCTAAGAATAAGAAAAAGTTGGTATGCCTAGTTCATTACAGTTAGAATGAACGGTACATCACTCTCAAACATTTTTTTTCTCTTTATAGTATTGATGGGAACTTTTTTTTTTTTTTAAGATGTAAATAGTAGAAAGATTTTATAAGCTGTATGAAAATGTACCTAATATCAAAATACCATTTTAGTCATTATATTTTAGAGTTATTAATTGTCAATTTAGTCTCTACATTTTAGTACCAATCAATTTGATCGTTGTTATTTTTAATTTGAAATCAATTTGTAGTTAATTTATTTTAGCGTATTAGTGAGTTGATGGTAAAGATTAGATTCCTGCATGTTAAAAATAATAGAGACCAAGATTGACAATAACAAATATATATATATATATATATATATATATTTACTAGCGTTGGCTGCACGTGCAAGGCACGTGCTGTCTCCAGTAGTGAGAAAATTAATATAGATTGTGTGTGAAACCGTGAATTTTGGCTCACCCAATTTGATTATATTAAAAAAGAAGTCTAAGAATACAACAAAATATCACAATATTTTCATAATATTTTCATTTTTAGGATCCAAATAGATATTTTTTTTATTTTATTTGAGAGAAATCTACATTCATAATATTTTTAGAACAAATTCTAAATGACAAGTTATTATTGATTTTAAGCTGATAACATTGTTATTATTATTCTCAAAACATTTATTTTCAATTGTGGTTGGTCACAGTCTCATATTTTATTATTTTATTTTGACTTGTAAGAAATTGATACTTCAATTTTTGTAAAAATATTGTGAAATTTGTTATATCGGTATAATAATATATATGCCAGCTTACATAAATATTTAAAAAAAAAAAAAAAAAAACACAAACTGATTACTGGGAAAAAAAAAACTTTAGGCACAGTAGAAATTAATGTTAAAATGTTGTGGACTTAGCATTTTTTTATTTGATCTATAAGAAACTGAGATCTCAACAATTGTGAAAATATTGTGATAATAATAAGTGTTGTAACATTTTCTCAAAAAATTTATTTTCAGTTGTAATTAGTCACAGTCTCATATTTTATTATTTTATTTCGACTTGTAAGAAATTGGCACGTCAATAATTGTGAAAATTTGTGAAATTTGTTATGTCAGTATAACAATATATATGCCAAATTACATAAATATTTCAAAGAAAAAAAAACACAAACTAATTATTGAAAAAAAAAAAAAAAAAAAAAAAAAAAAAACACTAAGGTGCCAGTTGAATAAACCAAAAGCACTGTAACTCCAGTGCTATCCATCAATAATAGCTTACCTATGATTTGTTGTGAAATTAATGTTAAAATGTTGTGGATTTAGCATTTTTTATTTGATATATAATAAATTGAGATTTCAACAATTGTGAAAATATTATGATAACAATAAATGTTTAAAACGTTTATTTTCAGCTATTGTTAGCTACCGTCTCATATTTTAAGATTTTATTTCTATAAACTAGCATGCACGAAAGTCCCAAATTCTAAGCCAAGTTCACACTGCAGGTTGCTGTGCTGCGTTCTAAACCAAGTGCAAGCCTTCGATATCTATATAAACTTTTTCCTATCAGTCCGTATTTCCCACACCAGGTTTCCATTTTCTTTGTTCTGCAACTTTCTTTGTAACTTTTCCACAAACAAGCTAGTTACTAAGTTTCCAATGGCTTCCACTAGCTCCGAAACACCCTCTTCGTCATTATCATCATCTTCCTCTTCAATACCTGGTTCGGACTATGATGTTTTTCTCAGTTTTCGGGGTGAGGACACCCGCCATGTCTTTACAGACCATTTATATGAGGTATTGAGATTGAAAGGCATTGACGTCTTTAGAGACAACGAAAAACTCCAACTAGGACAAGTCATTGCTTCTGAGCTCACACAAGCAATAGAAAAATCCCAGTATGCAATCGTTGTTTTCTCAGAAAAATATGCCGATTCCAGGTGGTGCTTGGATAAACTTGCAAAAATTGTTGAATGTAGAAAAAATAAGGGACTTAAAGTGGTGCCCATCTTTTACCATGTAGATCCCTCAGACGTGCGGAACCAGACTGGGCCGTTTGGAAAAGCCTTTGCCGAACATAATAAAGATGACAGAATCGATGGAGAGAGGATCCAGAAATGGAAGGATGCTCTGAGAGAAGTGGGGAATTTATCTGGCAAGCATTTAATTTTACATCAAAGGTACACGGTAGTTTTTTTTAGTAGTGTTTATTACACTGTTATGGTTACATACCGTTTAAAGCATTTGCACTGGCCAGTGTAAAGCATTTAGTAGTGTTTATTACACTTACTTTTCTATTTTACTTACTCAATTTTCAAAACATTTTATATAAAATTATCTATTTCACAAAACATTTTATTAAAATATTAATTTTTCTTTTTCTTTTTTTAATTTTTTTCCCCCTTTCTTTCATATTCAAAAACCAACATTCTTTAAAAAAAAAAAAAAAAATCATCCTCTTCTTTTATTTTCGAGATACATAAAGGAAAAAAAATAAAAAATAAAATGCAAAATAAATTACCAGTCGAAGCTTGCCACTCCTTGAAGCCACTGCCCTGCCTACTCCTCTCTGTTCTCTCTCTCTTAAGAGATTCCGTGATCCCACCAAACACTTATTATAATTGAAAATATTAATTTCTTCATTTTCTTTTTAATTCACCCTGCCAAACAGAGGCTAAAGGGACTAGTAGGGGGGATCAGAGAATGTTAATACTGTTGGTCAGTAAGGGATAAAAATAATAAAACCACGGTTGTTCAAAAAGTCGAGAATTAACTTCTTTAGTTCGTTAACAACTATATATTTTCACTTGATTTTACATTATTTGATGTAGGTGAATTTTGAGCTTGATTAACTAAATTGTAATACTTTTTCTATTATACAAACAACTAAAATTGTGACTTTAAGTCATAGTTTCAACTAAAATCATACTTTTTCAAGCCGTGTGTAAATGTGAATAACAACTTTTATTCTTTTTCTTTTACTTTATCCGCAATTTATGTTTCTTTTACCACCCAAGTAAAAAAATTTGTCTCCTTTAGAAAACTTTAAACATAAAGAATGAAAAAAATTATAATAAAAGTAAGAATAGGTGAACACAAAGATATATATATATATATATATATAAAATAAAAATTATCTATATGTTTACATGAAATTTTAGTATCAGGCCCAAGAAAATTCTTCTCGGCCCCCTTGTATGATCCTCAGCCCAAACATATAACAAAAATTAGTCCAACGAACAACAGAATAAACCCAAATAACAACAAAAATATAGATCTCTAACCTATTTTTTAGCCCTTCAAAAACATGAATTTTTGACAGATCCTACTTCTATTAATTTAAAAAGGAAAATTTCTAAATTCATACTGATACCGGTCAAATAGAGAGAGACTCGCCTTCTTCTCTTCTACTGCATAGCAGTACAAGCCACACCTACACGTCACTAGCCATCCGATCTACTCATTGGTATCTCTCTCTCTCTCTCTCTCATTAGTCATTACTTTTCTCTGACTTTATTGTAAATTCTGTAATGCTGTATATGGGCCAAAATGGCCAAATACCACTGTTGGCCAAAATATTTGGCGATCTACCACTGTTTTGGAAATATATAAGAATTTATTACTCTTTTGGAACTCGAGTTTGCTATGTAACTTAAGTTCCAAGAACTCAAGTTCTTTGAAAAAATAGCTTTTGAGTTTGCTATGCTATTTTTTATGGAACTTGAGTTTCATGGTAAACTAGAATTTCACAAACTCGCGTTTTGAAAAAGTAATAGATTCTTAATTATTTTACAAATAGTGATAGATCGCTAAATATTTCGGCCAAAGATGTTATTTGGCCATTTTGTCTGCTGTATATGGGTTCAATAGTTTTAGTAAATTTGGTGTCTAATTTGTTTTTAATAAGCATTGGTTGACAGACTTAAGTGCGTCAAGGCGTAGTTGCGGTGGGGTTGCTTTTTTAAAAAGGAAAAAGAAAAAAAAAAGAAAAAAAACATTTAATAGAGATAGAGATCACAGTGGGGGTTGACTGTATAAGATATAAGGTTGAGTGTTTTTTATTTTTGGAAAGACTTTTGTCTTTGAGTTTATATTCTTTTTTCTTTTAGTCACTTTTTTTTTTTAGTTGAGAAGGTTTATATAAAAATTTATGGTACATTGCCAGATTGTCTAGTGGAAGGAATACTTAGCAATTAGGTGATAAAGATGATAAAGATTATAAATGCTAGACCCAAAAGGACTGCTGAAGTGGTCCATCTTCCCTACCAATGAAATGATGTTACCTATACAAATGTGTGAGTCAGTTACCTAATTAGTATAAGAAATAAAAAATAAAAAATTACTAGGTGATGTCCATTTGCATAAGTGGCAACGCACTATTGGTTAGAAAAATCAAGTTGGACCACTTCAGTAATCCTTTTGTGGACCTAATAATTTCTCTAGGTCATGACACCTTATCTAATTGCTAATACACAAAAAAAAAAAAAAAAAAAAAAAAATTATAATGAGAATTTATAAGTTTATAATTGGTAATTGTTTGTGTATTGATTGGGGTCATTATTTTTCAACTTTCTAACTTAAAATTTAGTTTTTTTTTTTTTCATATCTATTTCATTGAGCAGTCCACCTTATATATATATATATATATATATTCTTTTTTTTTTTTGGGTCAAGTTTGTAATATTTGTTTATGTGCATTAAATATTATGGCATTCTTAGGCTCACTTAATACCCTTCTTGTATGTTTTTTTTTTGGGCTTTGGAATTTTTTTCTTATCTTCTTATTTACTTAATTAGAAACAATAACTAGTCTTTTTGTTAGAAGACTATTCAACATATAATGAGATAATGAGCATAAGTTTTATGGGTATATCAACTATGATAGATGATCTCATACATTAAAGCAAAATTACTTCGACATTTAGTATGGAATCAATTACAAATGATTTTCAAGATTTAAAAGATTGTCGAAATTTCATTCTCATAAATAATTGTATTGCAACATATTAGGAAACAATTATCTTGAGTCTTTTCATTTTGTTGATATTTTGTTTATATTAAATGAATTCTAATTTGGATTTTCACCAACAATTTTTTTTATTCTTCCACCCCTCTCAATCGGAATGTTGGCTTTGTCACTTGTTTGTGGCAGTTTAGAGTGTAAAAGTTTCAGTCTCCGAAATACACAGAAGGTGAACAGACTCTCTCTCTCTCCCTATTATATCCAGAATTAATAGTTTTCCTAATAATTTACATGAAATGTGAAATCAAATGTTGCCAAGAGAGAGACAATGACTATCTCCAAAAACAAAAGTTCAAAATAAAAAGCACACTCTCTCTTCATCTTGATTCTTGAAGAAACCAGACGCTTTTTAATTTTTTTTTTTTTTAATTTTATATTTCTCAGTGCTCAACACCTTGCTACTCTCCATCTTTATTCTTTATTCTTATTTATTTTTAGCTTCCTCTATGGTTGCTCATCAATCCATCCCTTTCTTTGTTTTTCCTTCTATTGCTGAACTTCTCTTGTTTTTGTTTCACACTTTCACTTACAAACTTATTACTCATCTTCCCCTATTCTTCAATCAACCACTCACCCTTTGGTTATTGTTGCTAATTAAGCTTCACCTACTATCTTTTTTTTTTTTTGGGTAAACTGGAGCTTTGAATTAAACAACTAGGAAAATATCAGTCTGTTACAATACATATCAGATAAGTCAAAAGCCAAAAGGCTAGCCACCATAGGCGGTGGGTTCACAAAAACAACAAAAGAAGGATCGGAATTTGCTCCAAGTCTGGCAAGTGCATCCGTGCATTGATTGACTTCACGGAACGCATGGATGACCCACTCTTCCTTTTGACTTTAATTTCTTAGTCGTTTTTTTTTTTTGGTTAAAAGGACATAAATAATACAAACTAGGAAGCCAAAATGGCTAAGTTCACGGCTGATAGCCTACAGTGGTTAACCCCATTAACATCAGAGCATAACAACTCCTTACCAAAGTTTGGGGCTGAATCAAAAATACAAAAGTCTTCCTCCATCGTGCTACCATTCCTTGCAAGCGCATCAGCACTGCGATTTGCTTCCCAAAATACATGGCTCACCCTGGCATGAGGAATTTGGTTTAGCAGCAACCCTTACAGTAGTGTGAATTTCCTGCTCAGTTGAGGCAAGGTGCACCACTTCAGCATCCTCCTTTTTCCAAAGAATCCAAAGACCACCCACGTATCCTGTGGTTTCAGTTGTGAGAAAACCATCAAACGGAAGCCCCTCAATTATTCTTTTCGCTCTCTCCCCCCCCAACTCTAGTCTCAGTAATGACTTCTTAGTCGTTACTCATTAGTCAATCAAGTCTTTAAAGTTTTTTAAAATATTTTTTACGTGTCACGTTTCACGTTTTATTTTTATTTTTTTACTTTCATTTTTAGACTTATCACACAATCCAGTGAGGCAGTGACCCACGTGATGTATAACCTTGCTCTCTCGAAACGGCACCAAGAAATTATTCTACCAAATAACAATGCAGCAAAAACATACTTACAAACCACCAGTGACACTCCCATTTGTTGAATATTAGCTCTGATACCATGTTAAATGGACAATATTATCAAACGCAATATGATGTGTTATACCATGTTGTGTATGCTAGAGTGGATGCGGAAGGGGAAAGCATAGAATAGGAACACTGAGAACACGAGAGTTACGTGGTTCAGCCTTGACGGCCTACATCCACGGAGGAGTCCCTTAAGGGCTACATCTTTATTGTATAAGAGTATAGTACAATAACCTGTGTTACAATGAACCCTAACATGAGTATATATATAGGCGACTAAACCCTAGACTACTAGTACAAGCAGGAATGGGCTTGGGCCTATTACATTGGGCTAATATATGTTTAATATATATCTCTAACACCATTAATTGAAGATTCTATTGTACCACCCTGCCCAACATGATTCCACCGAAACGTAGTAGCCACTTTAAGAAATTTTTTTTTTAATGGAATGATTAAGAAAATTAAGTTAAATAAAATTTAATAAAAAGATATCTTGAATATATTGAGTTATTGACAGAAAAATACACATGTGCATGTGTGCAAATCCTGCATTTTTACAAGTTTTTATATTTTGAAATCATTATATGATAGTTCATTATAAATGGTCATTATCTACTGTTAATGTAGATAGTTGTGACAATTTTATTTTGTCAATTTTGTATAATTTCTTTAATTTTATACAATTTTTTTTAAAAGAGTTTCAACATATAATGTCCAATCTTAATGACTGCTCTTTATTACCAAACCAAAACACTAATTGGTTTTTTATTTTTATACATCTAATAAAGTAGATTTATTACTTCAACATAATGACCATTGCTGTTGGGGAAAAAGACTAAATCCCCTCAATGTTTATGTGTGAATCAAAATAAATGGCTACCAAGCAATAGAAATATATATGGAAACAAAATCATGGCAAGCGCAAAAGGAACACAATTACACAGGAACACCTAATCTTACAAGGGAAACTATCCAGTGTAGAGAGAAAAACCACAGAGTAGCTATGAAAAAATCCACTATGAAAATAGAGATTACAACTCTCAAGTTTATGCGAAACTTGAGTTCACAATAAATAGGAGATACAACAAATAAATCTCAAGGAGTAAAATACAATCTCACAAAATCTAATAGTAAGATCTTCATTTGAACACTTCAACTCTCTATGATTATAGCACTCAAAATCCTCAAAGAGAACTCCACCAATTTATCTTCCTTGTGTGTAGCTTGGGCAAAGAAAAATACTCCTTATTTTGTTTCACTCTCACATACTCTCATTATGTTTCGCTCTATATTTTTGGATTGCACCTCCTAAGCTTTGTAGCTTTCTTTGTTTTTCTCTCTTTAGTTTTGTAACTGAACTCATTGAAGCTCTCCTCAAAATGGTCTAATGGCCTTAATGTTTTGGTTCAGCCTTTCTCTTTTTCTTTAGCATTGTTAGAGCACTTGCACCAGTAGGTGTAAAATAGAAAAAAGTGCACAATTTTACATATTTTTGTTAAATATTTACCCGCATCAGTCTATCTATATTGCTGTGCATATCCAATATTGTTACAGTAACTGTACATATATACACGTTTACTGTAACTTTCTAAAGGTTTCTAATTGATTATTTTATTTTATTTTCTCTCTCATCCAATTCACTGTCTTCCCCTACTCTCTTCTATCTTTACCTTCTCTTGAATCCAACAACATGCTATGCAAATCTATACAAATCATAAAAATTATTCTAAATCTAGATCGAAATTCATCAAACCTATATACAAATTCATCTAAATAATCAAACCCAGATAGCAAAAGAAGAAGGAGAAGAAAAAGAAGATGTCAAAGAAGAAGTAGTAACAGCAAATCCACCTAAAATCACCTTCTCTGCCCAAAATCTTTGCTTTCTCCACCCCAAATCATTGCCCATCATCAAACCCAAATTGCAAACCCAAAATCTGTTAGGGAGATGAATACCTTGGGGAGCTTCCTTGAGTAATTAATATAACATAATTGAGCACATACCCATTGGGCTTAGGCCTTTTGGGTTAAAGTGTCTCTATGATCAAACCCAAATTGCAAAAGAAGAAGAAGAAGAAGAAAGAAGAAGGAGAAGAAAGATAGGCATGCTTAGGGAAAATAGAGATAAGGAAAAGAAGAAGAAAGAGTCTATGTGTTCAAAGAAAAAAAAAAGAGAAAGAGTGTTAGGTGGGGGTAGGTGTAAAATAAAAAAAAATATATATATATATTATTTTAATAAAAAAAGTGTGTATAATAGATAAACTAATGTGTGTGGTTTTGTACAATGCTCGTGTAAATAGAAAAAGTGGGTTCTTATGCTAAAATAGACAGAAAATTTGAGACGAAAAATTTTCCTAAGGGGTTTTTTTTTGTAAAGTGGGTTGACGCTATAGTCTAAACCTAGGAGGTTGTTTGGCCAAGAGAACCAGTCGCACCGAGTTGTACTTCAGGTGACACGAATCAACCTTTAAGGACAACGCTTTTACAGCGTGATTCTATAGTATTGTGAGATCATTCTAAACTCCTTTTTATTTTACATTCTTGCTACTTATTTAGGATATTAATTTTTTTTTATCAAAACTCGTTTATTCACTAATATTTCCAACAGTGGAGTGATACAGCGGTTGTGGTGGTGTGGAGGTCGTGGATTATGGGTCTTGGGTTTTATGGGTTGTTGGTTTTGGTGGGTCATACAATGGTGGGATTTGGTCTATGGTGTGGTGGATTGTGGCGGTGAGTTGGTTTGGTGTGGTGGAAAGTTGCAGTTGTGGTATCACAATGGGTTTTTTTTTTTTTTTTTAATCTAATTTTTGGTTTGGGTATTATGTGATGATGGTGGCTGCTCCTAGTTGTGGTTGTTTTTGTGGTTGTGGTGGTGGTGATTGATTTCCAATGAGGGTGGTGGCTACTACTGGTTGTGGTTGTGTTTGTGGTAATGGTGATTGATTTTCTGTGGGGGTGGGGTTGCGGTGGTTGATTTCTTTTGGTTATAGTGTCTGACCTGTGGGTGAAGAGAGAGATGATATGAAGTGAGACAGGTGGTGAGGAAGAGAGAGAAAGAGAGTGAAATTAATAAAAAATATTGAATAGTATTGGATATGATGTGAAAAATAGAAATGGGGATGCTGGGTGAATTATAAAATGAAATTGTAAAATAGAGAAAGTAGCTTTTTTGGTGGTAAAATAGGTGTGTTTTTTTACAATCCCAGTTGCAAATGATCTTAGAGATATGTTAGAGATATATTGGGCTAATATATCTCTAGCCTAATATTATAGGTCTAATTTATATCTCTATATATCTAAAAGCTGAAGCACAACATTTATTATTGCTACGCGAGCCATATCAGCAGTCACGTCACTATTCTTTTTTTGTTTTTTGTTTTTTTTTTTTTTTGTTTTGTTTTTTTAAGTTTTTCATCTTTACTAATTGTCTATTACAAAATTAATTATTAGTGACCAATGTGATGCACTACATGCCATCATAAACTTTAATTGTCTATTGTCTATATTGAAAGCTCATTTCAACATTGAGTGTCATTTTCTTTTCATATCTCTCTCTCTCTCTCTCTCTCTCTCTCTACACACACACACACACACACACACACACATTAATGAATGCAATAAATTTTGCTACTCAATCATTGAGCCACATCATCTACTTTTTTTCTACCTCTTATTTTCTCTTTTAACTTTTCTTCTCACTACTCTCAACCAAAAAAAAAAAAAACTTCTTCTTCTCCCTATTAGTCCACACCTATGGTTCCACTTTCTCCAACTTTTCCCTTCCCTTCTTGACTTTTTAGTTTTTACCTCCCCCACTACTCTCAACTTCACCATTACACTTCCTTCATCCTTTTCTCTTTCTTATAATTTGACTCTTCTTCTCCCATTTTATTTTGTATAAATTTGATATTATTTCTTCCATTAATTCAATCCATATTTTTCCCACACAAATATTGTGAGTACTCTCTCTCTCTCTCTTGGTGAATTTATGTTCTTTCCTACAACTTTAATTAAGGTTGATTTTTAAATATATAAAAAATATGTGTTTAGATATTGTGTTTTTTCAATTCCCATCACAAAGTTCTCTCTCTCCATTTTATAGCTTTGGTTGAATTTTGGTTTGGATTAGCAGTTAGTTTTTATTTTTATTTTTTTATTTTTTTTTGAAATAGGAATTTGAATTTATATCAAAACACAATCTACATGACTATGAATTTGAATATGCCTACCAAATGTTTGAATATAAATTATTATAAAGTATATCTTTTGTTCCTTTGGTTTCATTTTAATTTTGGTTAAGATAACATTGTAATTTTGTGATGAGTTTTGATTATCATGATAATCTCCTTGTTCCTTAAGAGATGAGAATTTTGAATAATTAATTTGAAACTTATAAAGTTTAGTTGTATATTAGACAAATAAAGCACACTACAGCAGAAGTTAGAAGGATATGGTTCAACTTAAAAAAAATATAAATAAAAAATAATAATATAATGATATATTTGTAAAGATAAAAATGACAATATTTGAAGTAAGTGTTATCTTTTATATATTACATCTCGTTATATAAAATTTATATGAGTTTGGCTTAACTCCAGTACTTTTTCAACTAGACATCTCCTTTTATTTTAAATATACAATTGCAAGTGATAGTGAGTTTTAATCTTCACATTTTATTTAGTTAGTGAATGATGTGACAGTTTCTCATTAAAACAAAAGAAAATTTTAGTTAAAAAAATACTAAAGGTAAGCCAAACCCTATTTATATATATTTCCACGTATCGCATGGGTCTACGACTAGCATATCTCTAACAAGTATGTGCAGCACGCCCAAAGCCAGCAAGTCACTGCCCAAGGAATTGGCAAGCTGACTACCTCACTAATGAGGTGTTTTATCAAGTGTGGGCTAGACCTAGGGTGCTGTGATGCACCCAACAATTGCTAGCCTAAGTAATGGGAGCTGTTATTACATAGTCCGGGACTATGCTCGGTCCCACCCACCATGGGGCCCACCCTTCTTTGAGAGGTAGAGAGCATAGTCTCGGACTATGCAATAATTTTCCGCAATGGGATTGGATGACGACATTGAATTTTCTCATTTCTGACTATTTTGCTCGTTTTCCCTCCCTTTCTTAGGTTGTTTCTTCTTCTTCCCCATCTCTTGTAAATACTCTGATTGCAAGGTCAAGATCTTGGGACGTACAGAAACGTTTCATATGAAACTATATCTAAAGATGCAAAACAAAATAATGATAGAAGACATAAAATCTAGGAATCTTCAAACACAATTGTTAAAATGAACTATAATACAACACTTATATGGATGGTTCTTTTGAGTTTGGATTGAAGCATTCAGTTACATTTATGTGTCCCAATTTCAGTTTTAACCAACTAAACTAAATGCCATATATCTACTAAATTTTATTTTGGGTCCCATCATGGTAGGTGAGACTCACTTCTTATTGTTCTCTTCTTTTTGCAGCTCTGAGGCAAAAGTTATCCAAAACATTGTGCAATGGATATCAAATAAATTCAGTTATAAAATCGAAACTAATGAACTAGTTGGAATAAGTTCCCGAACTAAGGATTTGAAGTCACTTTTAGCTTTAGAGTCAAAAGATGTTCGCTTTATAGGAATTTGGGGGATGGGAGGAATGGGTAAAACAACTCTAGCAAAAGTTGTTCATAAAATTTTTTCTTATCAATTTGAAGCTAATAGTTTTATTCATGATGTTAGGAGGAAATCTGAAAATGGTTTACATGGGTTACAAAAAAGACTTTTGAAAGAGCTTTTGTGCGGCATAGATATGGATATACAAGATGTTGATGAGGGAGTTTTCATCATAAAGAAAAGATTACATTGCAAAAAGATTCTTCTCATTCTTGATGATGTAGATGATTTAAAGCAATTGGAGAAGTTAGCTGGGGGGCATAATTGGTTTGGTCCAGGTAGTAGGATTATCATAACAACAAGAAATAAGAGCTTGCTTGAGGCACATGATGTAAATGAAATATATGAGGTTAAAACATTGAATGGTGACGAAGCTCTTCAACTTTTTAGTTTGAAAGCTTTTGGGAAAGGCCATCCTGATGTTGATTATATGGAGCTATCCCAAGATTTTGTAATTTATTCTCATGGCCTTCCTTTAGCCCTTGAGCTTTTGGGTCTTTCTTTGTTGAAAAAAAATAAAGTTTTCTGGAAAGGTTTGTTAGACAAGCTTAAAAAATCTCCAGAAAGAGGTATAATCAAAGTACTTAAAATAAGTTATGAGGGACTAGAACCATTTGAAAAAGAAATTTTCCTCAATATTTCATGTTTCTTTTGTGGCAATGATCAAGATAGTGTCTTTAAAATATTAGATTATCTTGAACTTGTCCCCGAATATGGATTAGAGATTCTTAAAGGTAAAGCCCTCATCAAATTGCAAGGCAATCTATTATGGATGCATGATTTACTCCAAGAAATGGGTCGGGATATAGTTTTTCAAGAGTGCCCTGACATTCCTTTGAGGCGTAGTAGATTGTGGTTGTATAAAGACATTGAAGATGCGCTAGAAAGAAATAAGGTATGATGTTATTTAAAGAACATGAATAAATACTTTATTATATTTAGTTCTTTGATGACCTCACAATTTGCCACAACATTTACAAAAATTTGATGACATTTGTGACTATGATTGATAGAACCATCACTTTCACATAGGTCTACCAATTTTTCTCAACCATTCACAGTCACACAGGTTAAGATTGTGGCAATAGTTATCACACAAAAGTTGTGTCCAAAGAGTTTCTTTATTACATTTTTTAACGTAGTTTAACATAGCGTAGTTTTGGTAATTATACATTTTTCAATTCACTAATACCTTTTGTTCATGATTATTAGGAAACAGAAGAAATTCAAGGCATAGTCCTAAGGTTATTCAACCCAAAAGTGGCACATTGGAATCTTAAATCCTTTTCAAAGATGCATTGTCTGAAAACCCTCATAATTGATAATGTCGTCGTCAAGCATGATCTCAAATATCTTCCTGATAGCTTAAGATTTCTTGATTGGAGTGGTTACCCTTCAAAATTGTTTCCATCAAGTTTCAAAGCCAAGGTAATTTAGGTATCCTTTTTATTTTTAAGCTTCATTAAACTGTAAGATTTTGTAGAAGCTAATTGTTTGTTATTTGTTTTGTTTTGTTTTTTGAGTTTAACAGTCTTTTGAGAGGTTGAAAGCCATCAAATTGAACAAGTCTTCGAAACTTATTAAAACCCCCAACTTCACTGATTTCCCCGTTCTTGAGGAATTGGAACTTAAGGATTGTATAAATTTACTTGCCTTGCACCCATCAATTGGAGTTCATAAAAAGCTCACTCTTCTTAATCTAAAAGGTTGCAAAAACCTCAAAAGTCTTCCAAGAAAGCTTGAAATGGAGTCTCTTGAGATTCTTATTCTTTCTGAATGCTCAAAAGTAAAAAGTATTCCAGAATTTGGGGAAAATATGAAAAGTGTATCAAAGTTTTACTTAGATGGCACTACCATTACAAAATTGCCTACATCAATAATGAAACGGAGGGAAAAAGACATTGCTGAAATCAAACGACTTATGGCTGAGAGTCAGAGAAGCAACAACAGCATCATTCCTTATGAGGGCTTGGATGACTGTGATGGGGCTGGACCTAGTGGAGAGGGAAGCTCTAATGATGAACCACACCCGAAGCAGATTGAAAGGCTCCAAGAATTGGCCTATGGTGACTCTGATTCTGAGGGATCAAGTGAGTACCACGAATGTGGTGAGGAGTTACACGATTGGGAGGAAACTCGAGAAAGTGACCAGGAAGGCTAATCCACTTTTTTCTCTTCATTGCCTGTAAGTCACTGTCTTCTTATTTCAAGTTCTGTTAATTGCTGCATTTCCTTTTCTCTTAGTTTACATGTATTAATAGATTGACCACCATGTGTTTGATTAGAGTTGTCAATGGGACTCCTGGCAAATTCACTAATTGCTAGGGTCATTTTGGTGTCTGCATTTTCTTTCTCTAAGTGCACATTTATTAATGCAAAAGACATCATCTGCTTGAAAGCAAGTAAACATCAAAATTGGAAAGCTTTTGCTGCCAAACGTACTAGTTTATTGTTTGTTTTTTTCTGATTAACACAAAATTTGTACTTTTATTTGAGTTTAATAAGTTTGTAGACTTGTTTTAACACAAAATTATTAGATTATTATTGAGCCTAATAAAATAACATGTCTTTGATTTTTTTTTTTTACTTCTCTCTTTCTCTTACAAAATTCAGATTACATACTTGAGACTTCATTTTCATATTTGCAAAGTTCTTTCATATATACTATGAAAAGGGTATTAAATAAAAAAAAATGTAATTACTTTATATTTTTGTTATTATTGTTATAAGTCTAAGAAGTTAGAATGCTAAGAAGAAATACAAAGAAAAAATTATTAAAATAAAAGAACAATAAGAGAGAGTAAATTTTGATGATGATGAAGAAAATGTCAATGAAGAAATAAATTTGTAAGATGATGAACATGATGATAACATTGACTTAGATGGAGTTAATTAAGCAAAATGATGAATTTGATGAAAATTAATTATTATTTTGGCTCATATGTCATGTATTATATATCACTTTAAAGTTTAATCAATTTGAATGTGTACGTTATAAAAATATGTTAACATTTTATATAAAATTTATTTATTTAACTTTATTAAATATTATTACATAATTAATGATTAAATTAGTCATTAGTTGAACATATTCTAAATTCTTAATGAACATACTTTTTTTTGGGGGTGGGGGGGGGGGGGGGGGGATATGCCTTTATATATGTATATTTATAATTTTTTTTTTAAATATTATTAAGTTTTTGTGTATCTTGCGGTACATAATACGATACGATATATGACACAGAAAAATTAAAAAAAAAAATTGATTCACGATACTATTCATGTTTTGACAACCATGCTTAGATCTGCAAAGTATGCAAACTCTGAATCTCTCCCCACCCTCCTCATCACTGCCCTCCTTGTCCTCATTTTAGAGAAATCCAAAAGCACAACCTCATTTTTTTTTGCATGACAGGTTTTTCAAAATGAATAAAGTAGAATTCTATGAATTTATGATTGTGATTGAGGACAAAGTTTGGAAAGTTAATAATGTCACTAACTGTAATCAACAAATTAGATGAAGATGCAAGAGGCACACACCATGAATTAATAATTTCATGAAAACTTAATAATGTCACTAATGGAAATCAACAGTTACTGTGAATAATAGATAGTATTGAACTCTAAGTACAAAACAGCCTTAGCCATTTGCTGTTTTGCAATGTTAGGAAAACATCTTACACTTCATCATCCCATGTGATGTTTGTGCAGAGGCATGGGTGAGACCTTAATAATCTTTGAATTTCATTTAAAAGTGACATCTTTTTCCTCTCCATTTTGTTAATTATATTGTCATTATTTTCTTTGTTTTATTTTCAAACATTTAGGAGTTTAATAAAATATATGTAATGTCAATTTTGAATGGAAAGGGTGGTATCAGCCTATCACTTGCATTGCCTTGTTGAGCTATAATATTAATAGTTTAAACTCATTTTGTACATAAAATTGCTCGTTAATTATGGAAGTTTCATATATACACTTAGATTTCTATCTTGTATCCAAAAAAAATTTATGGAAGTTTTTACCATATGAATTTTTGTGCTTTGGGTTCTTGATATTCTTGAAATTTTCAAGACTTATTTCAAATCATAACCAAGGCAAACCATACTAGATCATTTTGCATTTCGTCTTTATGGTAATTAGACTCATGCAGGCAAGCAACTGCGTAGACAATGTTGAAAATTGGAGAAGGTAGTTTGCTTAGATTTGTAAACCCTGCCCTACTTTTTATCATTGTTTTGATGCATTTTGTCTAGAATTTAAGTTTTGTCACATTTTCATTTTAGCCTGATGTATTACATTTCATAGTGAATTGATAATTCACCTTTATAGAAATACAAGTACATATATATATATATATATATATATGTATAAGGTTCCTATTTTATTGGATGTCCCCAAGGCAAAGGGATGTCCAATGAAATTGCATAGGTTCTTGTTGTGGCATATGTGCTAGTCAAAGATACTTTTAGGTGAAATTTTGAATTAGTTTGAAAAATCCATAGCCAAAATAATTCTGAAAGAGTTTTACAGATTCCTGTTTGTGTTGTTGACAAGATTATTAAGCCTCAGTCTAAATCTGGAGGATATTTGGTTGAAAAAGGATAATGGCTAGTGCATACTAGGAATTGTAGAAACCATGCTGGCAGGTCCTTTATTAATCTTACTGGTACAACTATAAGTGAAAACCCTGAGCTTTGGAACCAGTTATGTAGGTTACAATTACCTTTAAAATGATTGTCCTTCTTTGGTTAATTTTATTGAATTTTCTTCTTGTGAGGGCAGAATTGAGAAGGCCTTCTGAGGACTCAGTCATTTATGTCAACGACACTAAAATCTGACTTTTTTAAAAATATATATATATATATATGTAGAGAAATCTGGTTTGGTTTGATCTGTACATTAGAACTAATTTCATTGAGCCTTACTTGATTCAGGCATGGATGGAGAGCTGGATGAAGGGAAGGAGTTTTGGGGATCTTATGGTCTATTTGGACTTATAGGAACAAGGCAACCGTGAAGAAAGAGCCTTTCTCTGCCACTAATGTGGTCATGTATTGTAAATTTTGATTTCAATGTGCAGGGTAACTAACAGTTCAAAAGCCTTGATAGCAGTAGGATAAGCAAGTCTAAGTGTTCCAACTAGCAACCAACTCTGTTGGAGACAAGCTGCAAGCATAGGAGAAGGAAATAGAGGGGATCCAGCTTCTTTTGTAAGATAGAGAAGGTGCATTTCCATGGCTGGTTGTTTCAGTTGAGCTGTTAAAGATACTATATGACAGCAGCTTTATTGGCTTTCTGTGAAATATTTTTGAAGCTAAAAGCTTTGTGTTAACAAACAGGTGGCAGAGTTGGCCAATAGAGAGGCTGTGTGGTGAAGGTCATTCAACAGTTTACAAATGTTTGGATTTGACAGGTGGACAGATGTCCTAGCAGAGCCTTGATCCCTAGCAACCCTTTGCCCATAAGTTCTTCATGAACATTAGCTTGGATAACTGGAAGCAAACTCCGAATCTTGTACTCTTTTCTTCTTGTGCTGTTTGGGTTCCTTTGTTTCAATGTACAAAAAAAGAATGGCAAGACAAAGCATTTTGTTGGTGTTTTAAAATGCAGTAGAAATCATGTGCTGGAGAGCAAGTAAACATCGACACTGGAAGCTTTCACTGCCAAAGGTATATTGATTTATTGTTCTATCCCATGTTGTTTTCTTCCATTCAGAATTAGGCTTCTAGGTTTCACTTATTTAGAAGTCCACAAGAACAAGCTCATTAGTGAACGCATGACAGATTGACAGATAGTTCAAAATGAATAAACTAGAATTCTAATTCTTATATATTTCCTTCTTTTCCTTTCCATATAATATGGTTTGCTTTATGTTAAAGTATGCACAGGAGTTTTACTTATTTGGAACTGTTAAAAAGGCTTTTTTTTTTTAACCTGTCCATTACAAGTGATTTCATTCAGCCTTACTCGATTCAAGCTTGGATTTAGAGCTGGCTGAAGGATGTCAGTAACAATTTAAAAAACTTAAATTACTTCTCAGAGTCGTTTGTCTTTATTTTATGGCCTATTTGGACTTATAGGAACAAGGCAAGGGAGATCCTTTCCCTGCCACTAATGTGGTTATGCATAGTAAAAGTTTGATTTCTATGTGCAAGGTAACTGTCAAGAACTAAAGGAAAGCCTCAACAGCAGCAAAATAAGCAAAACCCAGACCTTTATAGTCTTTCAACTGGCAACCAATCCTGCTAGAGAAGAATTGCAAGGGTAGAAGAACGAACTAGAGGGGATTCATTCAGTTTTGTTTGTAAAACTAGAGGCTGGTTGTTTGAGCTGGACTAAAGAGGGTGGAATAGAAGTAACAAAGAGGTGGTGGCAGAGCTGATGAAGGACATTCAGGTGTCTTGGAACAGTTGACAGATGATCAGGTTTGGACAGATGGACAGAAATCTTCTGAAAGGGCCTCAAATCTCTAACAAGTAGTAACCATTGCTCCTAACTTGTTTGTGAACATTAGCTTGGATAGCACATAGTGGATTCCTAATCTTGTACATTTTTATTCTAGTGCTGTTTATGTTCCTTTGTATCAATGTATCATGGTGCAAATCCATCACCAAAGTCATAAAATCTTTTTTTAGAACAAAATAGAAATCCATAGAATTTTAAGATTACATTTGTTGTTTAGAGAGAAATTCCTTATAATATATGTTGATGACGACAAACAATCATTTTAGTCTCTCAAAATTATCTTTCATTTTGTTTAACATAGAAGAATAATTTTTGGTGGTTGTTTTCTCACTTTCACATCTACTAGAAATTAGTAGAGTAGCACTAGTGTTTATGATTTTGCTTTCTTTACCACCACTCACCTTTGGTGTGATGGTCACCCCACAAGTATAAATGCTTGTGGGGTGTGAGGGGCAAGAGCTGGAATTTAAGTCCCCGAAACACCTGAAAAGCTCACCAAAATAGTTCTTGTTTTGAATTTAAGGGCTCCTTTACTCAACACTGCCACAACCTCTCGTTTCTACCAATCCAGGGTGCTGTCTCCACAAGCGTTCTGTCAAGCAGGTGGAGGCCACTTTGGACTCTTGTCCCCATTCTTGACTTGGGCTCATACTTTGGGCAGCGGGATCAAAATCTGAATCTCTCCCCACCCTCCTCACTGCCTGCGCTGTCATAATTTAGAAGTCCACAAGCACTACCCCATGTAATTACCCTGTTCATGTGTAATATTAATAGTCTAAAACTCTTTTAATACGTAGTAATAATATTGCTCTTTAATTATGTAAGCTTCTACGATTTGACTTTTGTGCAATTGCCTCTTGATGTTCTTGAAGTTTTCTTACTTCTATATTTTTAACTCTGAATGAAATTATTGACTGCAAATTGTCCTTACCCATATTGGAGCACGTCCAGGGCCAAATTGTTCATGCTTATTTCACATGATAAAACAAACCTGAAGACTTATCTCCATATGTTAACTTAGTTGGCTACCCTATCAAAGCGACTCAAATAGAATTAGAATTAAAGGATTACAGAAGTTAAACCTGAGCATACGACATACTAAGCCATGAATTACTAATGTAATCCTCTGGTGCATATTTGTTGTCAGAGTAGTCAAGCTCAAGCAGGTAAGCAACCATGCAGACAAGGTTGAAAACAAAAGAAGGTTTCCTGCTTTGATTGGTAAGTCCTGCTCTTGTTGTTATTGTGGTTTTGATGAGTTACATCCAGAATATATGTTTTGTCATACTTTTCCCTTTGGTTTTGTTGTTTTAGCCTGATGTATTATATTTTGTAGTGGAAAGATCCAAAGTGTTATGTCCAAACTTAAGTTGGGTCATATTCCTCCCCTTCTTTTTGTTGCTTCTGCCTCGTGTATTATCATAGTGGAAAGAACCTACATTGTTATAAACATTCAGGTGTGTGTATCAATATTTTTCAATTGGAAAGGACCTAGGTTACGCAACTAGGAATCCTTACAGAAATCAAAACAAGCTACATCTGTTAATTGGTATTTAATGTTATCTTTACAATTTGACTTGAAAACAGGACGGCTAGAGAGCTGTACTCTCCAGAAGTGGCTACTCAAATTTTGGCTATCCCTGTCTCGAGATGTGGAGTTACTGATAAGCTGATGTGGCCTCATACAACACAAATATGGTGAGTGAAACCAAGTGTCTTATTCAATGAGGAAGAGGAGAACTTGGATCATGTATTCCTGAAGCAGAGTCTTGCTTGGGCTGTATGGTTTTGGTCAGATTAGACGCTTAGAACTGAGTTCATTTGCCCTTGCTCTTTGAAGCAGTTGTTGACTCAGTTGATGGAAGATCTTGATTTTCATAAGAAGGAATATGTGATGTTCTATAGATTGTCTTATCCTAACTCCGTGGACCTTGTGGTATAACCTCAACAAAGTGATGTTTGAGGGTGCGCAAGAGTCTGTTTTTGAAATGCTAATGCTAATGCTCAGTGAGGCTTTGTTTTGTAGGTATACACAAGCCTATGATAAACAACATCTGGATCAGAGTAACTGCAGGAGAGTACCAAGGCGAGTGTGTTTGGTTGTGAAGGGATGGCATGTGTTGCTGACTGTTGAGAGGCACAGGTAGAGAAGTTGCAAATGGGGTTGTTTTGCCTATAAATATTGGGCTGGCAGGATAACTTTTTCTGGCTGTTGCAGTTCTGCCATATGCAAACGAGTGGCAGCGTACTGTATGAGAAGCATTAACTAAGGCTCTACAGAGTGGTTTTTCCAGACTTGTTTTGGTTAGTGGAAGATTGGAAAAGAAGAAGGTTCCTTGGCAACTTGCTGTGCTGATTGAAGACCTGAAGAACAAGGAAGTTGGATAATGCCAGTGGGTGTACATTTGCTGAGCTTAGGAGTCACCGCAGAAGCTAGAGCCCTGGTTACTCTTGCTTCAAACTATTTTATGAACATTTGTTGGGCTTGAAACTCTATTACTAGAGAGTAAATTTTAGCACTCTGAATAATAGAGCCAATTTGTTTCAATAGTGGGACTTTAGAGTTAGTTCCAGCAATAATTGTTCATGTTTGGTTGATATTCACCACATGTTAATATAGAGACAAGATTGCCAATGAGCAGTAATCACAAGGCTTGATCTGCTCATGAGATTCTGAGAGTTGACTTGAAACGTCTGTCAATAAGGCTAGGCAAGTTTGGATAACATATACAGGAGAAAAATGTTAGGTGTAGTTGCAACACGAGATATCTTTAGCGAAGTTGAAAATTATGAGATTATAAATGGATCTCGCTAGGTCACATTGCTTTGCATATAAAGAAGATAAAAAATATCGTCATCATACACTGTGTTATACAAAAGGGCAAAGATTAACGGCAACATCACTCACAAAGATCCAAAATCGACAAACAACACAGTTATACACATACTCTGCAGAGAATTAAACCTAATATCTTATAATTATATAACATTTTTATCTCATAAAAATCTAAAAAGTCTTGTTCTAAAGATTGAAAAATCAACAAACAATTCAATGAGAGAAGTATTGGAACTAATGGAGCTACTTCATGAGAAGGCATGGAACAAATTAAGTTGCCATTACCAGCCTGGGTTTTTTGTGCACCCTTACATTAATTTGCATGTTCAGTTTTTCAAAGAATAATCACATTATTTGCAGAGTGATTCCATTATTCACTTTAAAAAGGCGTAATTCATTATTTTGAAAGGGCAAGCATTCTTCAGTTGATGTCAAAGTGGCTCTGATACCAATGATCTTGTTGTTGATTACAAACTTTGCTTGCTCCTAGCTCTTACATTTTTTTTCCTCATTATTTTTTGATCTCTTCATTTTCAGTTTCTTAATTTCTAAGCCACCCTATCCGTATACTTCTACATTTTGGTTGCACCCTCCGCTTTTGACAAAAAAAATTTCCTACATTTTTAAATAGAACCCAAAAAAAAAAATAAATAAATAAAAAATCAGCCATACTAAGAAACGCCAAATGAAATGAATTAAAAAAAAATAGAAACCGAGTGCAAACAAAGTTACAGCTATGTCCTTATCAATGATCATGAAGTGCATAATTAACTTTGCTTGTACCCTTTTCTTTCAGCTACTTTACGCACTGCTGATACTAAATTAATTAGTGGGTGCATTATTAGTCATAAAGTTTATAGATTAATCCACTAAAGCATTCATGTGTGATGTACGATGGCATATTGATTATGAATAAATAGGAAGAAAGCGATATGAATAGAACTTTATAATTTCTCAAAAGGTTTGGCTTACTTTCAGTACTTTTTAAAAAATAATCTCATTTTGTTTTAATGAAAGATTGCCACATCATTCACTAACTAAATAAACTGTAGGGATTAAAATACACTACCACTAGCCATTGTATATTTAAAACAAAAAGACATGTCTAAGTTAAAAAAGTACTGAAAGTAAGTCAAACCATTTGTCAAAAATCAATATAAACATTAAACAAGACTTCATAACTAGCCACCAAGAAGTTACTCTTTTCCTTCTTTCCAACCACGCAAAATGTGTAGGGTAATAGTCATCACATTTTCACAACGTACTTATCCTTAAAAAAATAAAAAGTTTCCTCTAAAGCAAGTTAAAAGGTTCTAATAAAAGCAAAATAAAGTGTAAACAAAACTTTTTGCTGGTTACCACTTACCACGAACTTACACTTTCATCTCTGATTCTCAATATATATATATATATATATATATATATATATATATATATATATTCTCTTCAATTTTCTTAATGGGGGAGTAAATTACTTGCATATAGCACTAATTAAGTTCATCCCATGTGCAAGGGCGAAGCTACTCACATGGGTGGGGGCCATGGCTCCCCTAATATTTAGAAAAATTCCTTTAGTATATGTATAGCTATTTTGAAATTTCAAAATTTTAGCCTACAAAAATAGGAATTGGTTCCCCCAAATATTTGAGTTAGTTCCATGATATTGTTAGAAAACAATAATTAGTCTAATAGTTATAGACACAGTACTCTATTTTTCTCAATTTCATTTTATTATTGTAAGATGTAAACTTATATTTGTTAAATTTTTTATAAAGTTTGACACCAAAACATGTTTGAATTTGTGACAGTTTATAAGACCATCTATGTTAGTATCCATCAAAACTGGAAAGCTTAGATACCAAGGCATCCATTAGCAATTTTATTGAGTTTAAGGGAAAGCAAAAATCTGGTCAGACTGCCAAAGAACCGAGGGAATGCCGAAAGTCTAGAGTTGTTGGATTTGAGCAAAACTGCTATAGCTATAAGAAATGTCCCTTCTTCCATTGGTCTCTTAAAAAAAATCTTAAATTGTGGTATGAGGTCCTCCCTTTTTATTCAATGCCAAGAAGTCCTGATCCAATGGACTTGTCAATTGTCTTCTCTATCAGGTGCTTGTTCTTTGAGTGAATTGAATTGATGGATGCTATAGGTAGTGTAGGTTTAGTTTACTATTTATCATAGGTTGTGTAATTGTGTTTATGAGGTGAGGTTTAATTTGACTGGGTTAAATTTAACCGTGTTGGGTTAATATTACACAGCTTTATTTTACCTAGTCGGGTTAGGTGGGCTTTTTTTGGTATTTCATTATTAATTGGGGATTTATTTATTTATTTATTATTAATTGGGGAAGTATATGTTGTTTCTGAAACTCCAACTCAGCATCAGTGTGGTGTTTCTAGGTCCAATAGAAAATTGACATATGTATTATAAATTACAAATAAGTAGCTTAATTAAATTAAAATAAAAAGACAAAAATGCCCCAAAAAATTTCAAAGCCCCGCCATCAAAACAACAACACGCATTTTTCCTTTTTTGAAAATCAAAATCTTCTCTACGTCTCTGCTTTCTCTCGCACCGCTCTCTCACCTCCAAACCTCCATAGCCACTGCCTAGCATCGTCACCGGAGCTGCTGGACATAACCAATTCCGAAAAGATCGGCCTTTGTCTGGTCAGAAAACCTCAAAATCATCTCTCATTCTCGTTGCTTCCAACCCCAAAGCCAGAAGCTTTCTTGCCGTTTCCAACATCTGATATCGCGAAAAAGGTTTCTTCTCTTTTTCTATTTATTTTTTTTTATTTTGGTATTTTTTACATCTTATTTGTATTTTTCTATTCTTACTGAAAATGGGTCTATCTTTTTATGACGTTGGATTTGGCACCATAATCTTTCTTATTTTTATAACCAAATCTTACCTGAAATGGTTTTATTCTGTTATGGGATGAGAACATGTGATGTTGCAAGATTTGTATGATGATGGATTCGGCTTTGCAGGTCTGTTATAGGGGTGAAATTTGGGTGTTTTTAATTAGGGAAGAGACGGATCTAATGGGGACTTAGAGTTGGGGTTTGGAATTGTGAGTTTGGGGTTTATTTGCTATCATTGTTTTTAATTTGTATTACTATCTTATTATCAATGTCTATAAACTTTACATATTAATTTTGATGGTTCCTTGTAGCTAATTTATGATGCTATTTATGTTGTGAGTTTGGGGTTTAATAGCTATTATTCCTTGTTTTAGTTTGTATCCTATTTATTATCAATGTCTATAAACTTTACATGGAATTGGGCTGCCTAGATTAATATTGATGGTTCCCTGTAACTAATGTACGATACTGCTCATGTTGGTTGCCAAGCCGAAGTAAGATCATATAATGATACTACTCATGTTGATCGCCAAGCTGAACTAAGATCATATAGTGCTAGCCATGTACTTTGTTACTTGAATATAGGTTCTAATGTTATGTTTAGTATACATTATATTTTTGTTGATATAATTTTTTTTTCATGGTGCAGAGATGGATGTGAAGATTTGTTCTGTTACACAGTGGAAGAACATCTTGGATGGTATTTTTTACTTGAAAATTTTTTAGTTAGCATAGCTGAAAATTTGGATAAGTGATTGTATAGCCAAACATTAATTATAGCTGTCAATTTGGAAAACTTTTGTAACTAATGAAGTTACTCAAACTTAATAGATTTTGTGTATGTTTGAGTAACTTCTAGTTAAACTAATTATATGCAAATGATGAAAAGTTTTATGCAATAGTACATTTTATTCTTATATATTATTTTCTATATGTGCATGATATGGTTATTCAAGGTGAAGGATAGTTATGCATTGTCTTCTTTTTTATGACTTTGTGGCTAACCCGATAAGCCATCATTGACAGTCACAGTTAAAACACCTAAACCCACTGATTGAAGACAAATCAGCCACCATGTGACCTGTTCCAAAGAAAGAAGGAAACCTGATAGTGACTGTAAGTAATTTGTGGTTTAGGTTTCATATTTTGGGACTTGTGTGTTTTGGATTTTGTGTTTTTTAGTTTCAAATTTGTGTAAATGTTTACGTTAGGTAGATTAATTGTGGAAATGAAGTACTGTTAGTTTGTTTGTTGTAGGGAAAGAAAGTTCCAAGCTTCACAAGGAAGATGGTTGGGAAGTCTGAGCAGGGGAGGGCATTTTTTGTTGGTGACAAGCATGAAAATGTGGCCCATCCCAAAGGGAAGATAAGGCCACTAGAATGTGGATCTGTTAGTCAGCCTATTTACAAGAAGACTTTCAGAAGCACGGCAGCCCCACCAAGCACACCATGATCAAAAAGAAGCATGACATAGACAAACTTTATAGTCTATTTTTGGATACCACTAATTGTGTCTTTTCTAAGAATGCAAAAAAAGAACCGAGTGTATAACATTTGTTTACCTTTTGCACCACCATTAATTAACATGGATGTGAAACCTTAGATAATTTGGTAAATGTATTGATGGTAACGCCAAAATATGGGAGGTCATATTATGGAATGAAATTATGCAGGTTGTTTTTTTGTTCATGGAATTGTTCTCAGATGTGTGGAAACTCACTTCTTGGAATAAGCATCTTTGCTATAGTTACATTGTAATTTAGTACAAAACTACTTGGAAAATTTTGCTAGTTATGAGCTGATTAGTTTGTAATAGACCTTGATGGCAATGTGATGCATTAATGATAGAATAGTTGCATAGAAATCATGAATGATGACCGAGTACAACGTAAAATATATGGTTCAAGTTAATGGCTTTTCAATTACACATAAGCTTTAATCATTGTAAGAGCCAAGTTCGCTTCTGCTATATCTGGTTATGATGAAAATGTTGTTGTTGTCTAAGGAGTTGGAATACTTGTATAAAGCAATGTTAGAATTCCTTTAAAAATATACAATTTGAGATTTCATGAACAAAGTGCCATGTTTATTTATTTATTTTAATATTTCAAAATAGACAATCCATCAAATGGGTGACAAAGTACATTACAAATCATAACAATAACATTAAAATGTAAAGTTGATCCAAATTAGCTAAACTTTTGGCAAAATCTTTTTGTGCTCCACTCTAGCCCCATTGCACCATATCATAAGAGTCTCAATAATTACAAATGCAACCCACTATAACAACAATGCAATCCTCAACTTTTTCTCCTCCTTGTGGTGTACAACTAACTCATCTTGATCAACTCTATCTTTATCAATCTTTTGCATGTGTTCTTGTAGTTGACATATAACTCTGTTCAAACCAACAAAGAATGCCCTCCCCGATTCAGACCTCCCAGCTCTCTTCTTGGTGAAGCTTGGAACTCTCTTTTCCTACAACCAACAAACCAGTAGGTAACACATTATAACTAATGAAACATAAGAAATTGAACTCAAATAACTATTGAGACAACATTAACTTTAGCTAACGTATCTCCAGCTAAAGTCAAGGAATCAGATAATAATGTTTAAGATTCTTATATTATCCAATCACTACAAACTGATAATGTTTAAGAGTTCTTATGTAATCCAATCACTGCAGTATAGCTACTTGTTGTGTCATCTAGTAAAACAGATCTTTGTATATGATTTAATATGAATATAATTGGCTGTTACTTAGAATTAATTAAGGAAGCAAGAAACAAAATATTCTATATTAGTTTCTTTAATAATTATTTAACAATGGGTAGGCTATGTAATTATATCAACAGAAATATAATATCTAGTAAACATAATAGCAGTAGAACCTATATTCAAGTAACTAATTACACTGTAAGCAATATTTAATCTTACTTCAACTTGGCGACTAACATGAGTAGTATTGTACATTAGCTACAAGTCAATATTAATCTAGGCAGCCAATCCCATGTAAAGTTTATAGACATTGATAATAAAATAGGATACAAACTAAAATAAAGAATAATAGCTATTAAACCCCAAACTCACAAGATGAATAGTATCATAAATTAGCTATAAGGAACCATCAAAATTAATCTAGGCAGCCCATCAAAATTAATCTAAGTAGCCCAATCCATGTAAAGTTATAGACATTGATAATAATATAGGATACAAATTAAAACAATGATAGCAAATAAATCCCAAACTCATAATTCCAAACCACAACCCCAAATTCCCATCAGACCTATCTCTTCCCTAAACAAAAACACCCAAATCTCACCCCATAACAGACCTGCAAAGCCAAATTCATTATCATACAAATCTTGCAACATCAGGTATTCTCATTCCATAACAGAATAAAACTATTTTAGGTAAGATTTGGTTATAAAAATAAGACAGATTATGGTGTGAAATCCAACATCATAAAAAGATAGACCCTTTTATTTTCGGTAAGAAAAAAAAAAATACAAATAAGATGTGAAAAATACAAAAAATAAATAGAAAAAGAGAAAAAAACTTTCCTGCGATATCAGATGTTGGAAGCGGCAAGAAAGCTTCCAGCTTTGGTGATTGGAAGCAACGAGAATAAGAGACGATTTTGGGTTTTCTGACCAGATAAAGGCCGATCTTTTCGGAATTGATTATGTCTGACAGCGTAGCTCCGGCAACGATGCTAGGCAGTGGCTATGGAGGTTTGGAGGAGACAGAGCGGTGCGAGAGAAAGCAGAGATGGAGAGAAAATTTTGATTTTCAAAAAAGGTAAAAAGTCTGTTGTTGTTTTAATGGCGGGCTTTGAAATTTTTAGGGGATGTTTGTTTTTTTATTTTATAAGTTAACTGAGTTGTTGATCTGTAATTTTTAATACATGTGTCAATTTTTTATTGGACCTAGAAACACCATATAGATGCTGAGTTGGAGTTTCAGAAACAACATGTACTTTCTCCGGGTTAGGTGGGCATTTTTTGGTATTTCATTATTAATTGGGGATTTATTTATTTATTTATTATTAATTGGGGAATTTTAGACCTAGTAGAAAAGAAAATTTCATGAATAAAAAGATACTGTTAATTTAATTGAGAACATAACACATTGGAAGTATTTGGTCATTTCTTAAACAAGGAAAATTAATTGGTTTCAAAAATAAAAAATAGACAGCATAAACAGAGTGCGAATGGAGTTAAAGCATGTTTTTATCAAAGATCTGAAGTGAATCGTTAGGGGAATAATAGAAACCAACTTTGTAAACTTATTGTAAAGCATAGAATCGCATAAAAGCATTATGAAAAGTGTCAAAAATTGTTCGACAATTTGATTTGTTAAAATTTCGCTTTCACATGCAACTCTCAATATGTAAATTTCATGGTCAAAGAATATTTTGCTTTTGATTTTAATAATTTTTAGAGATTATTAAAGCGTTAAAAAGTCAGTAGCCTTGATATTTTTAGGAGTGGAGTAAAAGTGCAAGAAAATCAAACAAAGTTCAATTATCTGGTCCCAACGAGTGGACTTAAGAGTCAATGAGGAAACTTTCCGAGAAATTTGCTATACTCGCTAACATGAACAGAAGCCGACACTTCATTTAAATATTAATATTAGTCACCATTACAGTCGACAAGTTCTCTATAACATAAACATACACTCTCTCTAGTTTAGCAACAAAAATAAATAAATTTGTGTTCAATTTAATTTGAATTATGAGAAAGCATGGGAAAAGTGGAGGAATAGAAAATTTGTTTAATGAGATTTTGTGTTTTCCTATTGTTTTATGGGAAAAGTTAATTACAGAATTGGTTTAGAAAGTATTTCTAAAATTTTTCTATGAGAAAAGAAAAATTAATTTATTTACTATAAAAATTGGTATTAAAATACTCTAAGAGCATTTATTAACAAGATTCTTACCTATTTATTTATTTATTTTGAGGAACCCTGGATCCTTGTTTTATATCTGAATTTCTTCTGTTGTAGTGATCGTCAAATAAAAAAATATATAAAAAGACTCATTTAATAATTAATACTAGGGACGAAACTAGAAATTTAGTTAGAGGGCAAAAGTGTAAGCCAACTATAATTAGAGTAAAAAGAATGAAAAAAAATGCTAAAGTTGAAGACTAAAAATGTACTAAAAAAATAGAATTAATATCCGATCAATATTAACAAAATTTTAATAAAAAATACTACTTATTTGTTTTTTAAAATATTACTAATAATGTGAATAGAACTTTCATGTTAGTCAAAAATCAATATAAATAAAACTTTAATTATTTATAGCTGGCCAGTGGTCACCACTCACCAGGGAATTACTCTTTCTCCTCTTTTCGATAACGCACTCAGTATGTGTCATCAAATTCCCACTTAGCTAATTATCTGAAAAATAAAAAATAAAAGGTTTTCACTAAAAGCAAAGTGAAAAAAAAAAGCTAAAGAAAGTAATATAAAATACATAAACAAAACGTAACAGCAAATTTCAAAAAGACCCAATGAGGTTTGGTTCAATTGCAAACACATTCCCTGCACTTTTAATTTTGTGTTATTCACCCCTAAGCTTTCAGTAATGACAAAATTCTTACTTCAAGTGATCACGTGTAGTGCATGTGACCATTTTATCGTAAAAACTTATTTTTTTCTAATAACTTATAATAAAAATTCATTCTAAAAATAATTTAATAAACAAATTCTTAAGATGCAAACTGGCCGTGACTCGTGAGCCCGCCGTTCTTAAGTCTCGGTCCCATTCGGTAAGTCACTAGAGCTCCTGAAACCCTCAAGGTGTATAAATACACGATTAAAAGTACAGAGAGTGTGTTTGAAATTAACCCAAACCTCAGGAGTTTTTATGCAATTTGGCCAAAACTTTTTAGCTGGTTAGCAGTAACTTGCACAAAAACTTTACAGCTGAAATTGATCCAACCTTAGGGGAGTAAATTACTTGCATATTGCTAATTAAATTCATCCCATTCGCATGTGCACCACTTAAACAAGTCAAATAAAGAAGAAGAAGAAGAAAAAGTTTAAGACCAAAGTATTTAAATTCAACTCTCACTTTCTGTCGCAGAAATATCAAAGGTTTAAATATTCGAATTATAAATAAATTAAAAAAAAAAGTTGAAAAGGCCAATCATGGTTAGTCTCAATTCAAGGAGAAGAAGAAGAAAAAAAAATTTGCACGGGGAGTTTCAATTCAAGGTTTAGAAACATAACCAGTGGTAGAGGATCATAATTTTACTAAGATAGTGATTATGAAAACTCAATGTGATAACAATTTTGAGTTATCTTAATGAAATGCAACAGTTTATGTTGCAACAATGTAATTTTGAGATACTGTTTGGCTTTAATATGTTTTTCCTGTTTTCATTTTAAGTGATTTAATTGAGAAGATCATGTAGTCATTTGAACTCTTGTTTATAGCTGTTAACATGCTGTAGGAACGGTATTGCATTAGAGGCAGAAAGAGTCCACTGTTTATTTATTTAGTTTTCAATAATCGAAAGAGTCCAGTACTGTTATTGCTATTACAGTGGTTGATTATGAAGTACATGAATGTGAACTAAACATGATAACATTATAAGGAACCTCTTAAAGTGGACAATATCAGAGGACTAATGAACCCCCAAAGAGGTTGGTTTAATGGTGTTATCTTCTCCGCAAGTGACGACATCACATTCACATCTGCTTTGCTGAGCAGAAGCTGGTCCGCAAGAGCAGTTCCTGGCTTGTGCACTCGCTGGAAAGCTTGCTCCGCAATTGATTTGGGCACATGTGCCCGGTACAATAATCTGTTCGCGGCAACGAGGCTGATCATCACCTATAAAATCAGATTCAAGAGATAAATATAGACACGTTATTTTTTCATATAGAGGTAGATATATATATATATATATATATCATTTGAGTTATCAACAATTCATGACTTTCTGTAAAATTGAGGTGACAAAACAAAGCTTAAATTTGACAAAAATATCAAAATAGCTTTACCTAGAGAAAGGTTAAGTAGACTTGATACAAGAACAAAAGAAACCACGACAAAGACAGCCAACTTGTTCATGTTCTCCTCTGTGTGTGTGTGCCTCTCTCTAATACTCTTATTTGGGTTAGAATGGTAGATACTTGTATGAGCATAGCAATATTTATATATAGAACAGTTTAAATGACTTATGGAGTAACAGCATTATCCATAGACAATTAAGTATATGGGGAATATGGCAATAATGGTCAGGTTAATTGCCTAATTTGGAGTACGGGATATGCTGAGGTGTTACATAATAGAAGACAGACCATGATGATAGGGTCATTCTACTATACCCTCTCATTTTTTTGGTGGGTACAGTACCCACATAAATCCTAACCACTAAATTTTACTTGTTTTAATCTGAAGTGTTTATCTAATTTTAATACAATATAGTTACCGGTCAATCAGGTTAACATATCTAATTTTAACTTCAAAACAGTTTCTTGCTAGCCGTACCTTAGTTAATTATTGCTATTGGCACTTACTCAAACTTTCATCTGGTTTTTTTTCCTTAATCAAAAAACACACAGTAATCCTCCTAGCTAATTTAATATGCATATAAAAAACATAGTCTTATGAAATAAACAATTATTAGGGTCATATTGGTTTAGTGATTGTGTTGCTTGTGCTAGTTGTCTCCTTGATGTTGTATTATTGGGACTATTTCATGAGGTGAAACTGTCACATGGCCAAGAGAAACGAGAAAAAAAAAAAAAAAAAAAAAAAAAAAGATAAGTGCAGTCCATTGTATGCTTTTTACTTTCTTGTGTCATTGTTTTAAAATTTTTCAAGGTGTAAAAACAATATATTCATGTCACTACAAACATTACAATCCAATTTAATTTTTATCTTGTTACATATTATATATGTGAAGTCATGCATAGATTGCAATCAGAATGATTAGTCTAGCTAGGGTAGCATCTAGCTTCCTGCCTTGGTGAAAGTTCTCTAAAGTTGCGTACTTACCTTCAACCAAAGATTTTTTTTTTTTTTTTTCTGTTGAAGAGAACAGCTGAGTTTTCTGTTCTTATTCTAGTTCCTTTTATTTTTTGTTTTTCTCTAAAAATTATTATTATTTTAAAGTATGAAAACAGTTATATAACTATTCCCCACTCCACTTGCTATGTAGCTAATACAATCAGGATTCCAATTCTAAAATGTACAAACTTACAATCAAATGTAGTTATAAAATTTAAAATCTTCAGCAATAAGGAATTGGATATTAACTTTTATGGGGAATTAATTTGGATATTTGAAATTTCTATAAAGAACAAATCGTTAAAACAAGTTCTTGATACATCCAAATTTCAACATTATTGACAATTGATCGCATCAGAATAATTAGTCTTCTTAGAGGTTGTGTCTTCATCCCTTGTTGAAGGTTTTTTAGGGTTGTTTACTAACCTGAAACCAAAGCAGATGCTCTTTTTCTGATTAAGAGAATAACTGATTTTTCTTTTTTTTTTTCTTTCTATTTTTTGCTTTTGCTTTTCACTGAATTTTTTATTATTTAAAAAAATGATTTGTATTAGCATGTTTGAGGACATTATTATTGCAATTCTCATAATGCAACAAACTTTAAAATCAAATCATGGCTAGTGATTGTTCAAAATTTTCAACAGTGAGGAGCTTGATCATAACTTTCCCTAATGGGGAATTAATTTTGATATGCAAAATTTCTTCACTGACCAAATCATTATCAAGTTCTTGATATATCCAAATATTGTCATGTTGTTGACAATTGATCGGTTCATTGATAGCAGAAAATGGTCTGCATCAGCAGCAGTAATATTATTGGTGAACCGCTTAAACTATCAGCATTGGGAACCTAAGCTTGTACCTATATGTTAATAGATTTAGAGCCCGTTTGTTTAGGCGTATTGAGAGACAAAAACGGCGTTTAGCAAATCATGAAAATCTTGATATGTTTGGCTAGGCGAAATTTGTGGGATTGTGTTTTTGAATCAGCAGATTTTCGCGTTTCAGGAAAGGCAATTTCCCGTTGTGATTTCAATATCACGTGATTTGCAAATCGTGATTCCACATATTACTCAATTGTTAGACCTGTCTTGTCAGATCTGTGATTTACCATAAGAGGAGTGCATTTGGATCTATTACTAAATGGCCTTAGCCATCTGATGCCTTCATTTTACAATGTTGGGAAATCATCAAAGACTTCATCTTCCCATGTAATGCTTGTGAAGAAGAATTGGTGAGACCTTTATAATATTTGAATTTCATTTTTAAAGTGTCATATCTTTCTTCCTTTGATTTCTTATTTAGATTTTTCTTTCATTGTTTCTTTCTTCTCCTTCCTCTTTTACTTCAGAGATTTAGAAGTTTAATAGGTGCCTTGTGACATATCTCTTTTCTATTGTGCTTTCTTACAAATATAATTTAGTAATAGTTTAAAACTCTTATTATACGTAGTACTGCTCTTTAATTGTTTAAACTTTACCAAATGAATTTTGTGCTATTGCCTCTTGATGTTCTTGAAGTTTTCTAACTTTTATACCTTTCACTCTGAATGAAATTATTGACTGAAATTTGTCCTTACCCATTTCAGATCATGACCAGGGCAAACTTAGCCATAAATTACTAACGTAATTCTCTGGTGCATATACAATCAGGCAAGCAACTGTGCAGAAAAAGGTTGAAAAATAGAGAAGGTATCCTGTTTTGATCAGTAAGCCTTGCTCTAGTTGTTATCATTGTTTGGATGTGTTACATCCAGAAAGTTGTCATATTTTTCTGCTTGGTTTTGTCTTTTTAGCCTGATGTATTGTATTTTGTAGTGGGAAGATTCTACAGTTTTATTTTGTTGTGTTCTGTCCAGAATTTAAGTTTAGTCATGTATGTGAGTGTCAATCTTTTTCAATCAAACAAAAAATATTATTTTGCTAGGTTATAAGAACCATACTTTAGGCATCCCTCAATTAAGTCCAAATAAGCTACTACTATCAATAGGTATTTAAACTTATCTTTCCACTTTGACTTGAAAACAGGTCCTGATTAGAGAGCTGTACTCTCCAAAAGTGGCTGCTCAAATTTTAGTTATCCCTATCTCAAGCTGTGGGGTCACTGATAAGCTGCTATGGCCTCATGCAACGCAACATAGTGAGTGAAACCAAGTGTCTTATGCAATGAGAAGAGAACTTGGACCATTTATTCCAGAAGCACAGTCTTGCTTGGGCTGTATAGCCTCAAAACAGTGATGTTTGAGGGAGCAAAACAGTGTGCCAAGGCAAGTGTGTCCAGTCATGGAGGGACGGCAAGTGTTGTTGACAGTTGAGGGGCACTGGCAGAGCTGATGCAAATGGGGTTGTTTTGCCTATTTAGCTAAATCATGTGCTGGCAGATAATTTTTCAGGCTGTTCCAGAAATGCTGTATGCAAAAGAGTGGAAGCTTACTGTTTTAGAAGCACTTTTTCCTAGCTTGTTTTGGTTGGTGGAAGATTGGAGGACCTGTGTTTAGAAAAGAAGAAGGTTCCTTGGCAACTTGCTACGCGGATTGAAGAACACAAGTGCAAGGAAGTTGGAGAACGCCAGTGGTGTACATTTGCTGTGCATGGGAGTCACTGATGAGGCTAGAGCCATGGTTACTCTTGCATCTAACTCTTTTATGAACATTTTTTGGGCTTGTAACTCTATTACTAGATAGTTAACTTTAGCAGTCTGGATAATATATAGCCAATTTGTTTGAATAGTGAGACTTAGAGTTACTTTCTGCAAAAACTGTTCATGTTTGGTTGATATTCTCCACATGTTAATAGATAGTCAAAATTGCCAATGAGCTGGGTAGCTCAAATGGTATTTTCTACCCTCCAAATTTTATATCAGCAAGTAATCACAAGGCTCATGAGCCTTTGAGACTTGGCTTGGAACATCAATCAACATGGCTAGCCAAATTTGGATTTACATTGATAAATTATCAATTATCCCAAAAGTTTAAGCTGTTAGGAAATTGTGAATCTAATCATTTAACCATAATTTTAACACTTCCTCTCACATGTGGGCCCAAACCCTTCCCTAAAATACCACGTTAAATTACATATTCTCCCAAAAGCTTAATATTCGGTAATTTATCAAACATATACAGGAGAAAAATGTTAGTATAGTTGCAAGTTGCAACTCGGGAGATATCTATAGCAAAGTAGAAAATTACTAGATTATAAACAGATCTTGCTAAGGCAGAAGCATTGCCTTGCAGGCTTGCCCTTAAAGCAGATAAAAATAAACTCACAGTTTTTCTCAGCATCTTCATCATACGTTGTCATAGTGAAATGTTTGAACTTTGTACAAAAGGGCAAAGATTAATGGCAACATCACTCACAAAGAACAAAATTGACAAACAATGCAGTTTTATATGTACTCTGTAGTTTGCAAAGAATTATAGAGAGGGAGAGATATTTGAGAACGAGGTCTTGCAGAGTTCCCTCTCCTTTGCTCGACAAAGTGCCCTCAGTAACACTGCCACGTCCTCTCGTTTCTACCAACCCAAGGTGCTGTCTCCACAAGTTTTCTGTCAAGGGGGTGGAGACATCTCTAAACTCTTTGTCGCTATTCTAGACTAGGGCCCATACTTCGGGTGGCAAAATCAAAATCGTAGATTTGTGGATATAATGTCCACAATTTGGACTCTTGCTATGCCATTTCCAAACTCATACCCCTGTGCACATTGCGGATCTATTGCTTCATCAAATGTCTTCCCCTCTACATTGACACTTGGTCTGTGCCACCATTCCACATGTTTTGCAAAAGCTATATCTAACCATTACTAAACCATTGGTGGGGCTGCCTTTCGGTATCTTCTCTACAGCGTCAGTGTCTCTGAGTTTGATAGGTAATATTTTTCTCAATCCTCCTGCTTCTAGGTTCCCAAATCTAAGGATTCTATTACTTAGATTAGCAGAGTTTGCAAACTCTGAATCTCTCCCCACCCTCCTCACTGCCCTACCTGTCTTCATTTTAGAAATTCACAAGCACAACCTCATTTTGTTGGCATGACAGGTTTTTCAAAATGAATAAAGTAGAATTCCATGAATATATGATTTCGATTGAAGAAAAAGTTCAAAAATGTAGTAATGTCACTAATGAAAATCTATATCTTTTATCTCAACAAAAAAAAAAAAAACACTAATGAAAATCAACAAATACTGTGAATAATAGACTGTATTGAACACTAAGTACAAAATGGCCTTAATGTGCTTCCATTGATTTGCAATGTTAGGAAAACATCTTACACCTCATCATCCCACGTGATGCTTATGCAGAGGCATGGTGGCACCTTAAAAGATTTTCGTTTTTCCTTTTTTTTGTTTCCCCATGGATTTTATTTTCACACATTCAAGAGTTTAATACATATAATGACAATTTGAATGGAAAGTGTGGTATTAGCCTATCACTTGCATTACCTTGTTGATCTGTGTTATTAATTGTTTACTCATTTTATACATAACATTGCTTGTTAATTATGGAAGTTTTTACAATATGACTTTTGTGCTTTGGGCTCCAGAAATTCTTGAAATTTTCAAGACTTATTTCAAATCATAACCAAGGGAAACCATCCATGCTTGTTTCACATGTTCGTCTTTATAGTAATTAGATTCATGCAAGGAAACATCTGCGTAAACAAGGCTGAAAATTTGAAAAGGTAGCCTACTTAGATTTGAAAGCCTGCTCTACTTGTTATCATTGTTTTGATGCATTTTGTCTAGAATTTAAGTTGTCTCATTTTCATTATTGTTTTGTCATTTTAGCCTAATGCATTACATTTCCTAGTGAATTCATATTACACCTTTATAGACATCCAAGTGTGTGTGTGTGTCTCTCTCTCTCTCTCTATATATATATAAGGTTCCTATTTTATTGGAAGTCCCCAAAGGCAAAGGGATTTCCAATGAAATCGTTTAGGTTCTCTAAATGTTGTGGCATATGTGCTAGTCAAAGATACTTTCAGCTAGAATTCTGAATTAGTTTGAAGACTCTATAGCCAATGATGCTGAGAGAATATTACAAATTCATGTTTGTGTTACTGACGAGCTCATTAGGCCTCATTCTAAATCTGGAGCTTATTTGGTTGAAAAAGGATAATGGCTATTGCATGCTAGGAATTGTAGAAACTATGCTGGCAGGTCCTTTATTAATCTTAATGGCACAACCATAAGTGAAGACCATGAGCTTTGGAACTAGTTATGTAGGTTACAATTACCTTCTAAAATGATTGTCGTTCTCTAGAGAATCTTATTGAATTTTCTTCTTGTGAGAGCAGAATTGATAAGGAAACTGAGGACTTAGTCCTTTTTGTCAAAGATACTGAAATGTTAGACCATATATTTTCTTTCCTTATCATCTAGAGAAATTTGGTTTGCTTTGTCTGTACATTAGAACTGATTTCATTCAACCTTACTTGATTCAGGCATGGGTGAAGCACTGGATGAAAGGAAGGGGTTTTAGGGATGTTAAAGTACTTCGCATTGTCTTTTTTGTCCATTTTATGGTCTATTTGGACTTATAAGAACAAGACAACCATGAAGAAAGTTCCTTTCTCTGCCATTAATGAGGTCTTGTATTGTAAAATTTTGATTTCTATGTGCAGGGTAACTAACAGTTCAAAAAACAAAGAAAGGCCATGACAGCAGCAGGATAAGCAAATGTAGACCTTTAGAGAGTGTCCCAACTAGCAACCAATCCTGGTGGAGATGAGCTGCAAGGGTAGGAGAAGGAAATGCAGGGATCCAAGCTTCTTTTGAAAAAATAGAGAAGGTGCATGTCCATGGCTGGTTGTTTCAGCTGAGCTTTTTCTTCCGTTTTAATCTTTTTGTGGACATTCACAAAATAAACATGACACTGCCACTAGTAGATGTTGCCACAGATTTTCAAGAATAAATTCCATTAATTGTATATGCATGCACGCAAGCCAAACACATATTATACATGAACAAAAGCACTCTGTAGATATTACATTCTCCTTAGAATTAACAAACAGGTGGCAGAGTTAGCCAATAGAGATGCTGTGGTGAAGGACATTCAAATGTTTACATATGTTTGGGTTTGACAGGCGGACAGATGTCCTGGCGGAGCCTTGATCCCTAGCAACCCTTGCCCCTAAGTTCTTTGTGAACACTAGCTTGGATAGCAGGCTGCAAACTCTGAATCTTGTACACTTTCTTCTTGTGTTATTTTGGTTTTAATGTGCAAAAATAGAATGGCAAAACAAAGCTTTTCTTCATGTGCTGGTAAGCAAGCAAACATCGACACTGGAAGCTATCACTGCCAAAGGTATATCAATTTATACCCCATGTTTTTTTATTCCATAAGCATAAGCTCATTAGTAAAGGCATGACACGTTGACAACAAGTAGTTCAAAATGAATAAACTAGAATTCTAATTCTTATATATTTCCTTCTTTTCCTTTTCATATATTATGGTTTGCTTTATGTTAAAGTATGCAAAGGCGTTTTACCTGTTTGGAACTTTTAAAAGGATTTTTCTTTTTTTGTTTGGGCCTGTCCCTTAGAAGTGGTTTCATTCATCCTTACTCATTTCAGGCTTGATTTAGAGCTGGCTGAAGGATATCAGGGACACTTTAAAGAACTTAAAGTACTTCTCAGACTCATTTGTCTTTTATATTTCTGTGGTCCATTGGACTTATAGGAACAAGTCAAGGGAAATCCTTACCCTGCCACTAATGTGGTCATGCATAGTAAAAGTTTGATTTCTATGTGCAAGGTAGCTAATAGTTAAGAAATAAGGGAAGGCGTCAACAGCAACAAAATAAGCAAGTCCAGACCTTTATAGAGTCTTTCAACTGGCAACCAATCCTGATGGAGGAGAGCTGCAAGGGTAGAAGAACGAAATGGAGGGGATTCTTTCAGTTTTTTTTGTAACAAAGAGGTGGTGGCAGAGCTGATGTTTAGGAACCAGCTAACAGATGTTTGGGTTCGGACAGACAGGTGGAAAGACGTCTTCTGAAAGAGCCTCAATCTCTATCTACCACTGCTCCTAACTTGTTTATGAACATTAGATTCGATATATAGCACACAGTGGACTCTCTTAATCTTGTATATTTTTATTCTAGTGTTGTTTTTTTTCCTTTGTTTCAATGTATCATGGCGCAAATATTCCATTACCAAAATCTTTAATTATTTTAGAACATAATAGAAATCCACAGAATATTAAGATTACATTTTTCTGTTTAGAGAGAAATTCCTAATTATATATGTTGATGATGTCAAACTTTGCCCCCAGCTGTCATTTTAGTCTCTCATAAATATAATTATCTTCCTTCCTTTTTTTTTTTTTAATGTAGTTGAATAATTTTTGTTCTTTGTTTTCTCACTACTCACTTTCACACCTACTTTGTTTAAACAATTGGTTGTTAACCTCACTGCAAAACCGAGGATGTGCATGCTTGCACTTCACTATGTCTCTTTGATTCCAAAACCCAATGCCCATTCTTAAATTTAACAAGAAATTAGTAGAGCAGTACAAGTTGTTGTTTATAATTCTTCTTCTTTAAAACATGAAAAGCCCACCACGGAAGTTCCTGTTTTGAATTTAACGGCTCTTTAAGTTAAATGGCACCGGTTTTCAAATTTAATAGCACGACGGCGTTTTGTTTTCAATTACTTCTATTATTTTACGAAACGACATCGTTTTATCATTCAAGAAGAGACTGGAACTGTTCACTTAAGTAGTCGTTGGTCCTTGCCAGATGTTGAATTTTTTTTCTAAATAACAATATATATTAAAAAATTTAGTTACGTGTCACGTTTCAAAAGAATGTAGAAAACTAGCATCTCGAGTGTCTAAAACTCGAGTTTTAAGATAAAAATTGTGGAAAAAAATCCACGCGAAAATCGAGTTTTAAAGACTCGAGTTCCATAAACGCCGCTATAGGGCTTAAAAACGTCACTATAGTGCTTAAAAATGGAGTCATAAAAATTTTTTGCAGGAAAACGCCGCTATAGGTCTTAAAAACGTCACTATAGGGCTTAAAAACGCCACTATAGGGCTCCCTGAACCTGGTATTGAACACTTGTAAAATTTTTTTTGCAGGAAAACGCCGCTATAGGGCTTTAAAACGTCACCATAGGACTTAAAAACGCCACTATAAGGACGATCAAAATAAAATTTTTTTTGCATGGAACTCGAGTTTTTAAAACTCGAGATCCATGTGGCATTTTCATTCCAATAACAATCGCAAAGCGAGTTTTTAGAACTCGAGTTTTAATATGGATCTCGAGTTTTAGAAACTCGAGATGCTATTTTCCTTGATTCTTCGCACCTTTGCCTAACTTACTACATACTTTGGCTTTACATGTTTAGTCTGCCCATTCCCCCGCCAGATGTCAATGCCTCATTGGCTCCACGTTATTTGCAAATTCTGTTAGTTCTGTTAAGAGTTACAACTGCTAGTTTGTTAGTTATATAAACAGATCTCTGGTTGTAACATAACCAGTGGTAGAGGATCATAATTTTACTAAGATAGTAGTTGTGATTATGAAAACTCAATGCAACAGTTTATGTGGCAACAATATAATTTTGAGATACTGTTTGGCTTTAATATGTTTTTTCTGTTTTCATTTTAAGTGATTTAATTAAGAAGAACATGTAGTCATTTGAACATGTAGTGATTTAATTAAGTTATTACTATTATCATGAAAAGCAACATGCTGTAGGAACGGTATTGCATTAGAGGCAGAAAGAGTCCACTGTTTATTTATTTAGTTTTCGATAATCAAAAGAGTCCAGTACTGTTATTGCTATTACAGTGGTTGATTATGAAGTTCATGAATGTGAACTAAACATGATAACATTTATAGGAACCTCTTAAAGTGGACAACATCAGAGGACTAATGAACCCCCAAAGAGGTTGGTTTAATTGTGTTGTTATCTTCTCCGCAAGTGACGACATCGCATTCACATCTGCTTTGCTGAGCAGAAGCTGGTCGGCAAGAGCAGTTCCTGGCTTGCGCACTCGCTGGAAAGCTTGCTCCGCAATTGATTTGGGCACATGTGCCCGGTACAATAATCTGTTCGCGGCAACGAGTCCGATCATCACCTATAAAATCAGATACAAGAGATAAATATATGCACATTATTTTTGCAAATAGAGGTAAATATATATATATATATATATATATCGTTTGAGTAATCAACAGTTCATGACTTTCTGTAAAATTGAGGTGACAAAACAAAGCTTAAATTTGACAAAAATATCAAAATAGCTTTACCTTGAGAAAGATTAAGTAGACTTGATACAAGAACAAAAGAAACCACGACAAAGACAGCCAACTTGTTCATGTTCTTCTCTGTGGTGTGTGTGTGTCTCTCTCTAATACTCTTATTTGGGTTACAATGGTAGGTACTTGTATGAGCATAGCAATATTTATATATAGAACAGTTTAATGACTTATGGAGTAACAGCAGTATCCATAGACAATTAATTATATGGTGGATATGGCAATAATGGTCAGGTTAATTATCTAATTTGGAGCATGGGATATGCTGAGGTGTTACATAATAGAAGACAGACCATGCTGATAAATAAGAAGAAATTATCATTACAACTCAACAAGCTGACTAGAATAAATTATTAGGGATTAAAAAAGATAATATCAACATTGGATTTTTTTATTATTTATTTATGGAAATCAACATTGAATTTTGATGATGAATTTCTCCACCTCACATGACAACTCATAACTTTTAAATGTCACATAAATAAATTATATTAATAAATATATTAAAACTATGAGATAGTATACGTGCACTATCTATATTTCAATTCTTATTACTAGCTTTCGATATCATAAATGTCGATTATCCATCATAAATAATACATCACGGGCACACACACACCACAATATTTATATTTCTATTCTTATCATTAGCTTTCAATATCATAAATGTTGATTATCCATCATAATTAATATCACTCTCTCTCATATGTTTTGTAGCTTTAGCATTACTCTTTTTCATATATATAATCATAAAAGTTGGATTCTAGAATTGGCAATGAAATGATGTGTGTCCCTTAATCAAGGAATACAACAATGATGCAAGCCATTTTTTTAAAATGATACAAACTTACAACTTTATATGGCAAACAACAATTTATACATATCATACATGTTTGACACATTTTACGTTTATTACTTATTTATCATTTAACTATAGAGTAATGAGCCTCCTTAATTACTCCTAAATAAATGAGTTCGTTTAAATGTATACCATCCCATTTTAAAATTACTCTTAAAAAGCTTGTCAAAACTCATTTATTCCTTCCCATTGTCATTTGAATTATTACCTATTAGAGACAATTAATTTCTCCCCATAAATATTTTTACAATGCAATTAAAAAAAAAAAAAAAAAAAAAAAAAAACACTTACTTTGGTAATCATTTGAGGTCCCATAAACGTTTTATATCCTTCAGATAAAATGATAATGAAAAATATAAAATAACAAATCAGTTTTTTTTTTGTTATCATTTCAAGTCGACATGGGTTTAATTCAAACTTCTAAAATTTAGAGTTTAATTGGAACCCACCCCAACTTATATATAAGGATTGCGTCAATTACCAATCCTTAACAAAGGGTAGCCATTTAGTGCAAAGTATGTGTAGTCACTTGGCAACTAATGCTTCTACTTCTAGAATCCAACCTTTATTACATAGAATATGATATAATATTTTCTGGACATGAAATTATATAATATTAATTGTATTGTGAGTGTTTTGATGATAACAACTTAATAAGTGATTATTAATATTTATATAATTCTCATATAATGTACTAGAGCTCTTATAATTTAGTATTGGAGGTTTTTTTTTTTTTTTGGTATTTAGATAAGTTTTAGTAAAGATAAAATAAATAATAAATAAAAAAGGATTTAGTCACATTTTTGTGAATTTTTTGTTACATTTTTCTGTTAATAGTGACTCACTGAGGATGTGAATTGAAACAATTTAAAAGTTCATGCATTTTATTAAAACTTAGTTCAATTTGAAACCACTCCAAACTGTAGGAAAATTATACTAGTTTGCAAAATTCTTTACTGAATGGGTAGTCATTTGGAAGTAAGGAAAGTTTAGTTACGTTGTGTAGAGTGAAGATAGCCATGCGAAAGCATGATCTAGTACCCATCTTTTTTTAAATAGTATACAATAAATTAGACCAAATAGACCAAATTGGGCTGAAGTGAATCAAGGTGGATCCAATGGATCCAAGTAGACCGAAGTGGACCGATCTGACTGAAGTGGACTGAAATAGACCGTATGGACCAAATTAGATGAATTGGACTAAATGGATTGAATAGACTGAAGTGGATTGAACAAGACCGAATGGACCGAATTGGACCAAAATAGACCGAAGTGGACAGAATTGACTGAATTGAACTGAATTGACCGAAGAAGACCAAATGGTCCTAATTGGACCGAATAGACTGAAATGGACTGAAATAGACTGAACTAGACTGAACTTAACCAAACTAGATTGAATATACCGAATGCTGATTTATAATTATCATAGCCAAGATTGTGTTTTGATATAAATTCAAATTCTTACTTCCAAAATAACAAGTATTAATTCAAACAAAAATCAAACCAAAGTTGAGAGAGAGAGAGAGAGAGAGAACTAAAAAATACAACACCAAAATGTATGAATCCAAAATAGAGTTTTAAAAATCACAATGGTTCATCAACCTAAAGTAGAGTTGCAATAAAGAACAAAAAAATCGAGAGAGAGAGAGAGAGAGAAACCATTTTTTCAAGAGAGAATAATAAAAAATTTATAATAAAAAAAAGATGAGCAGAAAAAGAGAAAAAAAAAAAATAGTAATAAACACTAAATTATCCAAGTAATCTATACTACTAATAACATGATTTTCTGTTTGGATTTCATTCTTTTGTGTACTAAATTATCCTCATACAAATTCTTAAAGTCTCTAAAATACCCCTATCTTTCAGTTAAATAATTTTAAATTAAAAAATACAAACTAGTTAAAAGAGTAATTTATTGTTCCTAAATTTTAGGCTTTTTCCTTTCTCTTCTCCATTTTGCCTAAAAATTAGAACACTATCTCTATCTCACTTTTAAACATTATTCCATGTTACTTTACCTATTTCTTTAAAAAAAAAAAAAAAACACATGGTTATTTATATATGTTTTTTGCTTTCTCAATATATATATATATATATATATATATATATATATATATATTGAATGATTACTTCTCTTATTTGAATTCCAATGCCTCTACATGAGAGTTGGAAAAAAAAATGAAAATTTTCAATTTCAAATAGTTTCTTCCATTCACATTAACAACAAGCTCATGTATAAATAACTAATTATAAAAGAAAAAAAAAAATCACATAGAGAAAGATCAGGATATTTGATTTTTTTCCAATACCTCAATATGATTTTTTCTTGTAGAGTAAAAAGTCACGTAATACTTACTAAGTTTTTTGTCAATGAAATTGCTACTGTCTTATACATTAGCCACTAGATCAGGATATGTCAAGGCTCTGATACCAACTGATGCGGGATGTGGAAGCCTTAAGAAGCAGAATAAGTCTACTATTCTAAAATACAAGAAACAAAACAAGTTTACTTCTGAAAATAACCTCAAATTCATGAGAGTTCCTTGAATCCACAAGGAGAAAGATCTGGAATCCACTAGAAAATAGAAAGACAAAAGTCTGAATTTTATTGATTAAATAATTGTTCCAAAAACACGTTTATAGACTTAAGAGCCTATTTAAGGGCTCTGTAAAACTTGACAAACAAGAAAATATATTCTAAAATAACTCCTAATTAATACCTTACCATAACAAGAACCAAATTTGACCTAAAAAATATTAAAAGCACCTAAAAACAAAGAAATAATAACCCTAAACCTAAAATAACAAAAATTACAAATTAAATACCAAAATTAATAAATTACAATAATTAAATAGTAAATTGTGTTCTACATCACCCTCACTTTCTCCATTCTTGTATGTAAGAAGATCACACTTTAAAGTGGAAGAATGAATAAATGAATTGGATTGAAGAAGACATATTTTAGGAATTTCGTTTGAGTGAAATGTAGTTCTGCTCAAGCAGATGACAGTTGGACCAAAAACAAACTTATTTTTTGATTTTTTGAAGGTAGTTCACCTGAGCAGACAAATTAACTGTTTCTTTAGAATTTTACCGCAAAACGAGCTAAAAGTGATTATTCTTTCTTAATAATGGCTAGCAACTTTCATAATATAATTTAAAGGCTATCTCTTTACTATATACACAAAAAAAAAAAAAAAAAAAAAAAAAAAAAAAAAGCTCGCTTCTGACCTTTTATTGGTGATTCAAAAGCCATTGCGTAATGGTAATGAGCAAGACGCCTCCTTTTCGTTATATTTTAAACTCTTTTTTTTTTTTTTTTGTTAGTTTAGGAATTAGAAAGGTTCCTGGGTTTTAAGGTGCAGCATAAAGTTAATGGATTTCCCATTGTTTGTTTGATTAGAACTGCCAATGAGACTACAAATTACAAACAGTCTGACTTGAATAAATCATGTGCTGGAAAGTAGGTAACCACCAAAACTGGAAATCTTTTATAAATTCTCAGTTTAAACCAAGAGACTAGTAAATATCATGTGATATTAGTAACTGAGTTATACATTCTCATTAGATACCAATGGACTAATACCAAGTACGAATGAATTCACATTTAAAGAACAAAAGGGTGTTCGAAGAATGATCCCTTTATGCTTGATTTGATTCCTACAGTTAAATAGGCCTGGACGTTAGTTTGAATTGGTAAGCATTGTATATAATTGATGTCACAGCAGCTCTCCCATCCTATGAATGTTCTTTTCTTTCAGCTCTCATTTTCAATTGTTTTTGAACGGTTTTAGACCCCTTAAACCAACCAGATTGAGTAGCCTAGTTAATTAGCCAAGTTGTTACTTAGTCAAATTAAGCAATTCTAGGTTAAAACAATCAAACAATCATATCAAGAATATAAAGCAGTGGAAAAATAAATAACACAAGATATGATCACCCAGGAAACCACACCGGTAAAAACCTGGGGAGGATTTGACCCACCAATCCTCAAGGCAAACCAGAATCCACTATGAAAGAATTGAAGTTCATACAAAAGAACTTAGAAGCTCCCCACTCGACTTCCTAATGCTACCTACCAGTAGAACTTACTGACACGACCACGTGCAAGCTCCGAATCCACGGACTCCTTCTTTCTTGAATTCTTCAATCAACTACAAGCACCCACACTTGTTATTCTTTAAGCTTCAATGGCAAAAACCTTGTTGATCATCAAGATGTAGATAATATCTCTACCTTGAAAACCCTAAGATTATGTGAAGGAAAGCTCCTCAAAGATCTCACAAAAGATTCACATAAACAGCAAATATGAGCAACAAAGACTTAGAGAGGTTTGGGTACAAAACCCTAGATACAAAAGAGGCACTCTCTTCTCTCTCTCAAAAAGTCCCAAAAACGTTCTAGGGTTTTCCTTATATATAGGAGTGTTTTACTTGAACCCCAAGATGTTTAAATAGAGTTTGGGCTAAGTTGGAATTCTACAGAAAACGCATCTGACCCGAGATTCGATCGATCGAGTCTATCCTTCGATCGATCGAGCCAGACCGAAATGCCCCAATGCATCTGTAGTCACTCGATTCCAAGTTTACAATATTTAATCAACTTTGAGCAAGCCTAAACAAAACTAAACACATTGTTTTGATCATGGTTTGCCAATATTACACATTAGAGTTCCAAATACATAAAATCCTAAATCTTTAGAACCTAACAAACTCTCCCTTTGGCAATCCGTGACAAAACACAAATTAAAAGCTCAAAGTTTACAAGAAATAAGCCCTTTACAAAAAAAATGCTCATAAACTCAAATCCAATCTTAACTACTATCCATCAGTTGCAAGTGTAGATAGTAGCTCAATTGAATCAACCTGCATATTCCTAAAATACTCAACAAACGCGTAAACGCATGTGTGACAGAAAAGAGTAAAAACAACAGGTATAACATTTTTGTAAGATTCACACAACACAGAATAAAGACATATATCAATGAACAACTCATAAATATAAATCAATAAGCAGTGAATCACAAAGAAACAAGAATCATGTATATATCACGTATATCAAAACAATGTTACTCCCCCTAACATGAATAACCCAAAAAAATGATATACAAAGTGAAGCACCTAAATACAATCTAAAAACCCCACAAGCTCCTCAAAAACAAAAAAGTCTCCCCCTAACTACAAAAATAGGTCATCTCTATGTCTCCCCCTTTTTGTCACGTATTGACAAAGACTACCTAATCAGAAGGTAGACAGAAAATATACGCAACAGAGTAAGAGAAAATAGAGACAACTCCCCCTAAGAAGAGCAACAACTCTCCCTAAGAACCACAAAGGTTAAAAAAAAAATATCTCCCCCTATAAAAATAGGAAAAACAAAACAAGTTTAGGGAAAAACAGTTTGGGGAAAAATAGGAGGTGGGGGAAAATCAGCAGTATCACCAACAGGATCAGAAACATCCTCACCAGCAGGACCAAAGTTAAACACACACAAACCAAAGTTAAAAACTAAGGTGAGGATACACATGAAGAAAAATATTCTCTCTTTCAATAAAATGCAAACATGGCACTATGTGACACATAAACAGTTGCATGAGTAGAGAAAATATTTGCACATTGATTATCCATCATATCTCTTAAGAAAAATATTTTCTACAGTTCACACATAAGAAATAGCATATACTAAAATGTACAAAACTCAAAAATTAATCAATCAATTTTTAAATCAAGTTGAGTACCCAATTTAGCAAAGTGTATGCATGTTATGTGTGAAAACAATGAGAAATATGACTGCAAAACTGCAAGACGGATACAAAAACAATGTTATGCATGTGAATCCTAAACACAAATGATGCATAAGAAAAATTTTGGTCAAAAACATAGAAACTGAAAATTTTTCAGTCTTGATCGATCGAGAATCGATCGAACATCAATCGAGTCAGGCAGACTCAAACCAAAAATTTTAATCGCAATTTCGATTGATCGAAAAACAGGTTCGATCGATCGAAAGTCTGGAAAATTCAAATTTTTGAAAAACAGAGCATTTTAATGCAGAAACTTCTCAAAACACATTGTTTTATAAAAAAATACATGAGTATGAGATGAAAAGTTTTTCAAAAACATTTAAATTGAACTCAGATCTTCCAAAATCAAGATTTTCAATCAATTTTCCTCAAAGCACAAACATTATACACATTTTGCATTAAAATCAAGGAACTTTTAATTTTGGATGACCACAACAAAATCACACACAATATAATGTACCAAGTTTAACAAAGAGTAACTTGTGTAGTGTGTGCAACTAGCAAAAGCTTGAGATACATGTGAGCTGATATGTGAATAGCAATCAATCACAAAGTCTACAAAATTCATTACATAGAATTTGAAAGAGACTATCACCTAAAGAGTTACATCATATAACTCTCACATCTCCTAGAACATAAGCTTGCAATCATGTAAGTTTCTTGAATTTTCCTCATAATATATACACCAATTTTAATCATGTGATTTGGCATCAAGCCTAATAGTACACACCAATTTTAAGTATTAAGCAATTAAACCGAGGCTACACCTTATGTTCTTTTTGTGCATGTGCTACACTTTCTCGAGCACAAAATCTTATGATATGCACTAAGGTCTTCATGATTGGCTAGTGAACAGTAGTGAGATGGTTATTTATGCCTTTCTCAAAAGGATCAAGTCCGACAGTCAAATAACATGTGACTTCAAGATTAAGATAAAGTGATAGACACCATAAACATCTTTCCCACACAACATGCACTACAAAGTTTCAACTAGTAAAGTGCAATAAAATAAGCTCATCCAAGCTAAACAAGGTACATAAACTAGTTATGTAAAGATAAGGTGGCCAACCTTGATTATAAATCCAAGATCTATAATACAAAACACAAAAACTCTTTGGTTTTAACAAACTTTATGACCAAAAACAAAAAGCACATATTATGCTAAATGAACAATGCAAATGCAATGCATGACAGTGCTTAACTAAGCTATAGAGGGTACACAAACAAGAAATATCAATTTCTTAATTAACCCATGAGTACATGTACAAACTAGTACATACTCATTCAAAATCAGAAATAGCTTAGCACAAACTATTCAAGTTTCTCCACAATGTCAAGCATGTTCTAAATCAAGAGAGATATCATAATTCATGTAATCCTCAAGAAAAATAAAACAAGACACAAATAAAATATTGTTGTCTTTTTGAAATTTTTCAATGTTTTTGGATTTTTTTTTTTTTAAATAAAAAAAAACTAAAAAACAAAACAACCAAAAACTAAAACAAAACATGTCCACAATTAATTGAAAGAATTAAATCAAGGACAGGTTAGCAACACTCACCTTGGATAATCTTTTCTCACCCATCTAGCACGAGTATTCGGCTTTGTAGGTGAAAATCCATGAGAAGCAGAGTGTATTTGAGGGATTACACCAATCTTCTGAGAAAGACTAAAATCCTGCAAATTCCTTTCACAAGCCAACAAGCTCAAATTTTTCAAAAGCATATGAAATAATTTATTTGGACTTATGGCAGGAGAAATATCATCACATATCCTAGATTGAAATACAGAATGCTTAAATTTCAACTTATGACAATTAGGACGAATGTGACCGGAGACACCACAAAAGTGACAAACAGGAACAAATTTAGGAACATCAGTATTCCTAACAACAAGTCTAGTCTCAGATTTTGGTTTTTGCCTCAACAAAGAACAATTTGGTCTAATATGACCAACAACACCACAACGGTGACAAGTAGGCACAAAAACAGAATTCTTATGCTCTCTAACAGTAGGTTTAGACTTAGGTGTAGAAACTTCAGCGTCTACATCAGAACTTTTACCTTTGTCTAACCTAGCAAAATAAGCCTTTTCTTTATTATTCCTCTTGAAATGAGGGATATAAACTTTCTCAGTTTTAGGCTTAAGAGAAACAGAAACACTTCTGTTATCATCAGCAAGTTTGGTATTAGACAAATTTTCCAATTTAGCTTCAGCCTCAGCTAACTTTTGTTCCAAACTTTTCATCTTCTCATCTTGAGAGGAAATTTGATTTCTCAAAAATTCATTCTTTTTATTAGACTCATCTAATCTCACAATCAAATCCTCTTTTTCAAGATTAGCCAATTTTAACTCTTCTTTAAATTTCTTAGCAATTTTCAAAGATTTAGATAATTCCTTACGAAGAGTTTCAAAAGCATCAAAAAAATCAACAGAAACAATAGTGTCCTTTTTATTCAAAACATCACAGGCATCAATAAAATCAGCAGAAGCATGAGCAGAAAGACACTTCAAATTATCCATGATAACAGGGGTCAAGGATCAGCTCCTAGATCAAAAGATCTACAACAAGAAGAGCTACCTGCTCTGATACCACTTGAACAGTTTTAGACCCCTTAAACCAACCAGATTGATTAGCCTAGTTAATTAGCCAAGTTGTTACTTAGTCAAATTATGCAATTCTAGGTTGAAACAATCAAACAATCATATCAATAATATAAAGCAGCGGAATAATAAATAACACAAGATATGATCACCCAGGAAATCACACCGGTAAAAACTTGGGGAGGATTTAACCCACCGATCCTCAAGGCAAAACAGAATTCACTATGAAAGAATCGAAGTTCATACAAAATGACTTACAAGCTCCCCGCTCGACTTCCTAATGCTACCTACCAGTAGAACTTACAGACACGACCCCGTGCAAACTCCAAATCCATGGACTCCTTCTTTCTTGAATTCTTCAATCAGCTACAAGCACCCACGCTTGTTATCTTTAAGCTCCAATGGCAGCAACCTTGTTGATCATCAAGATGTAGATAATATCTCTACCTTGAAAACCCTAAGATTATGTAAAGGAAAGCTCCTCAAAGATCTCACAAGAGATTCACATAAACAGCAAATATGAGCAACAAAAACTTAGAAAGGTTTGGGTACAAAACCCTAGATACAAAAGAGGCACTCTCTTCTCTCTCTCAAAAAGTCCCAAAAACGTTCTAGGGTTTTCCTTATATATAGGAGTGTTTTACTTGAACCCCAAGACGTTTAAATAGAGTTTGGGCTGAGTTAGAATTCTGCAGAAAACGCATCTGACCCGAGATTCGATCGATCGAGTCTATCCTTCGATCGATCGAGCCAGACCGAAATGCCCCAATGCATCTGCAGTCACTCGATTCCAACTTTACAATATTTGATCAACTTTGAGCAAGCCTAAACAAGACTAAACACATTGTTTTGATCATGGTTTGCCAATATTACACATTAGAGTTCTAAATACATAAAATCCTAAATCTTTAGAACCTAACAGTTTTTCCTAGAAGATGCCTCTAAATTGAGATAAGCATTGCTTGGGTTAATTATTGCCTTAATACTAACAAACCTTGCGGGCTAAACAATGCTCACCTACTCTATTTAAAAAAATGAGTAGGTGCGGTGGGCAAACAAAGTCTCTTTTTCTCTTTCGTTCCAATCCATTTTCTTTTTAACATGCAATTGCATAAGATAAACTAAATCTGGCTTTGTTTATTTCTTTTTGTTTTGTTTTGTTTTCCTCATGGGTTTGATAACTTTAAGTCCACCTTTTTGACTGGAAGATGCCTAGAAGGAGAGGATGTGTATGCTCAGCCCTTTTGTAAGGTTGAATTTAATCAACCATCTTGTTGGCTTTATTCCGTGCCAAATCTGCTTGTAATTCAGCATTTAGAAACCCCGTATTTAGGTGGGAATCATGTAAGAGCAGTGTGTGAGAGAGTGTGAAGAAATGCTCAAGACTGTGCAGTGAAGTAGGGACTCGCGGCTGGATCTCGAGGGTGGCCAAAGCTGACACACGTGTGAAGCATGCAGGGGAGCTGAAAAGTCACGCCAGCTGTTACACTACAGGACAAAAGTCCCAAGCTGGCCAGACCGTTAACTCGCGACTTAGTCCAGTCGCAAGGCCAAGTCGCCAGACCACCCTGTCTGGGAAAAACTGACTCTTCGCATTCCTTTCTCACCCTAGTATAAATACCCCTTATACCCACGAAATGTAGAGAGCTTCCAGAGAGAATTTTGAGAGAAAAACCCTAGAGAAAAACAAGATTGACTCATTCACAATCTTTACATAGAGACTCTTCAAATTCCTCTACTCTCACCCTCTCCATTGTTACATCCTTGAGAGGTTCTTGGCCAAATCCTTTTCTCACCATACCTACATCTGTGAGAAGGCTTTTTGGTGCTTTGGGAAGCAGTTAGGAAGGGACCAATGGTTATTGGTTGATGCTATGGGCTATAGCGGAATCCGGTAAGCTAGAAAAGACAAAGGTTCGGCGCAACCTCGTTGGAGCAAGAAGCTTGGAGGGATTAGGTACACTGGGTAGATTAGGCTTGGAGGGTCTATTGCTGTTCATGTATCCCAACTACATTTTCTAGTGGATTATTGACCGCTTGGAGGGCGGCGGAGAGGTTTTACGCCGAGGGCTTCAGTTTCCTCTTCGATAACACATCGTTGTGTTGTCCTTGTGTTTGCATCTCTTTTCCCTTAATCTTTGCCATTTAATTTCTGCTGTGGATGTGATTTTATTTGGTTTAGATTGTTTATCAATTCTGTTATAAGCTTATGTTCATTTTTCGCACATACATTGTTTGATATTAAGCTTGAATTGGTAATTTGTAAATTGGGGGTCTAAACGTTCAAGGGTGTTTTACACACATTTTGAACATTCAATTGGTATCAAAGTGGGTGCACTTGTTGAGTTTAAACACCTTAGTGCGATCCTTGACCCCGTTTGAGATGGACCGGTCTCAATCTTTAAATGTTCCACCATATTTTATAGTAACAACTATGCTTTTTGGAAAGTCTAGATGAGGGCATTCTTGTATTCAATTAATGATACTGTTTGGGGATGCCGTAGAAGTAGGTTGGACTAGGTCGGAGGCCGCTAAATCCACTTGGGATAAAGTAGCCCTTGCGGCAGCTAATGCTAACAGTAAAGCTTTGAATGCAATTTTTTGTGGTGTTTCTCCAGATGAGTTTCACAGGATTTCCCACATTACTGTTGCCAAGGAGGTGTGGGAGATATTGGAGACCACATATGAAGGCATGAAGAAAGTAAAAGACACTAAGCTGCAGATGCTGACCACCTAGTTTGAGAAGCTCAAAATGAGTGAGGACGAGTCCTTTGACTCTTTCTATAGCAAGCTGAATAAGGTGGTCGTCGGCAAGTTCAATTTGGGGGAGAAAACGGAGGACTCTAAGATAGTAAGGAAGATCTTTCGGTCATTGTCGGAAAGCTTTCATGCCAAGGTGACGGCGATTGAAGAGTGTAAGGACCTTGATGATATCAAAGTCCAAGAACTGATTGACTCACTTCAGACTTATAAATTGTCGTTGCCCACACAAAGAAAGAGCAAATCTCTTGCTCTTAAGACAATTAATGAAAAGGTGGAAGTCCATGACTCATCGGATGAGGATGTTGTTGATAAAGATGTTGCATACATTGTGAAAAATTTTCGAAAATTCTTGAAATTCAAGAACAATGGAAAATTTGGTGATAAAAGGATATTCCAAAGTTTAGGAAGGGAGAAAAAGGAATTCAAAAAGAAAGATGGAAAGGAATCCTAATCTACACAAGGAATCACTTGTTTCAAGTGCAACAGGCATGGACAATTTGAGAAAGAATGTCCCAATTATTTGAAATCGAAAGGCAAGGTAAATGCCACAACTCTTAGTGACTCCGATTCATCCAATTCTAATTCTGAGGAAAGCTATGACGGAGAAGGGAATTACTCCGCTTTTATGACTATTGCTCATGTTGAGTCTTCAGAGGACTTGAATTCGCTTGTACAAGAGCTTGGGGAGCATAGTGATGAGGAATCAATGGGAATTGTGGAAGAATCGGATGGTGAAGAAGATGAGAATGCAGTGGGTCTTCAAGAAAACTACAATTCACTCCTTGAGGAATTAGGAGAATATGCACGTGTGGCCAAAGCAGCCGTGAAAAAGATGAAGAAGGCAGATGAGGACTATAGAAGTCTCCTAGTGTGACATAAGGAGGCCAAATGTGAGATAGAGACGCTGAATGGAGAGCTGACCGAAGCCTACACAAAGATAAAATTTCTTGAGCATGAGGTGGTTCAAGCCAATGCTAAACTAGACCGAGTCTCCTCCGAGAAGCTTAATGAAATGCTTGCTAACCAAAAACCATTCTCCAACAAATGTGGATTGGGATATACCGAAGAAAGTAGTTCAGATGTCAAAATCACCAAGGAAGTGAAGTTTGTAAAAGCCAAAGAACAATTGGTGGCTGCCTCTACTCCTGAGAAAGTAGAAGATGAAAAGAAGAAGAATGTGACTGACCAAAGGGTGTTGAATAAGCCCCAAAACCAATCTCTAGTCAAATCTGAAGCCAGAGGGAAATCTCTTCCAAGATCACAAAGAGGTCCTAGAACGAACCATGTGTGCCATCACTGTGGACTTCAAGGACACACCCGACCAAATTGTCACAAGCTTAGAGCATTGAAGAATGCAACTGATCAAAGGTCAAGAGGACCAAGAAATGACAAGAGGACTTGGGCTGTTGAGCAATCAAGAGGTCGAGATGGTGATCCCGGAATGATGGATGTGATGAAGATGATTGGTGCATTCATCACTTGCTTGGAAAGCTTCACTAGAAGGTTTGAAAGTCCTAACTCTCGTACCCAATCCTATAAGGATATCACCCCAAACGCACGTGACATGTGAGTGAAGAAGGGTACTCATGCATAAGCATTACAACATGTCCATGCATTAATACTTCTTATGTTTTTGTGACGATGCTTGGTTGTGTGCTTGGTGCTAGTTTGAATTGAAAATTGTTTGTTTGTTTGCTTTTGATGTAAATGTTTTTACATTGTTACTTTTGATCATAATTTCTTGCTTTTGTGTCAAAAATCCAAAAATACATAAAAAGTAGAAAATCTAAAAAGTTTGATCAACATTTTTGAGTTTTGTCACAATCATATTTTACCTTGTACCTTTGTGCTAATGGCTTTGTGCATTTATGAGCGTAGCTTGTTCCCTATGCACTCATATCATTGTAGGAGTAATCTTGAAATCTATGTGACTATTGTAAATAGATCTTCGACCTTGTCATGAATAATTAATGAACAGTTTTGTTGATCTTGAGACATGAATAGACTTGTGCCTATATATCTTCCCACTCTTTTTTTTTTTTTTTTACTTAAAGAGCTCACCAAATGTAAATCTCCAAATGAAAAGAGATATTGAGCTGCAAAAGCCTGTTGCATATACTAGTATTTGACTAGAAAAAAGGGAAATCAACCAAAAAATAAAATGTATGATACCCAAAAAGCCAAAAGCTAGATCATCTATTGAAATATCAAAAATTTCAGGCATCGATCTCACAATGAAATATAATGATTCAAAAAGTTCAAATGATATGATGTATATGGAGCCAAACGAAAAGCTTCAAAGTTATGTTATCAAGTTTTTATAGGAGGTCATATATGCATATTTCTATAATTGAGATGGGTCACATTATCTAGTGCTAATTGTGTATGTCTTGGTTGAATTGATCATTGAAACTTCACATTTGACTAAGGACTATCTCATTTTTGGTACCCACACACATAACACATGTCTATGTTCAATGAATGTCATATTCATTTGTGTGATTGTACTTGATTAAATGTGTTTTCACATGCTCAATTTTTGTTGATCAAACACAAAAAGATTTTTGAGTGTTTTAGTTGTTTTTGGAAAGTATTTTGTTTTCTCAAAAAATTGTCAAAATCTTCAAAAACAGTGTTGCCCTGTTCTGGCGACTCAGTTGCGGGTTGGTCCAATCGCATGCCCTAGTTGCGAGCCCACTCAAAGATTTTTCGTGGCTCATTGGTAGGTCAATGTCCCAGTCGCGAAAAATACTTAGAATATTTTTCAAAATTTGAGTTTTTATGTTTCTCGCGGCTCAATGTGGTGACTTGTTTGCGGGTGGAAGGTCTAGTCGCGAGGGGTACACAGAGATTTTCGCGGCTTAGCTCACAACTTACTCACGAGTAGACCTTCCAGTCATAAAAAACACTTAGAAATTTTTTTCAAATTTTTGTGTTTAAGTGTTCTGGCGGCTGGCCCTGGCGACTTGCACGCGACTTGACTCAGTCACGAAAAACGTGTGTTTTGCGTTTTAAGGGCAGTTTTTAAAACTTTTCAATTTTCCCTCGAACATTTCTGACTGTTCAGTGTCTTCCCCATTTATCCCTCTCTCAAACTCACCGTATCACTCTCGAAAAACCTCCATTTTTGCATCTGTTCAACTTCAAATCTTAAAGAAAAAGGTATGGGTTTTCTCTTTCTCACTACATATTTCATGTTTTAAGCTTTATTTTCTTGATTCTGTGAGTTGTTGTTACGATTTGTGATATTTGTTGATTTGGTTATGAGTTGTGTTCGTGTCTGTTGAGTATGGGTGTTTGGTTTTGGGTTGATTGCGTGTTTAGGATGTTAGATATGGATGTTATCATGCATTAGTTTCATTGTTTGAGTTTGTATACTGATCTGTGTTGGTTTATACATCTCATACCCATTTTGTTATGACTCATTGACACATTTTTTTGGGTTTACTGTGATATACTCTGTGTGTGAGTATGGTTGGTTCAATATGGTTGAGTTTTGATAGTTGGGTTATAATGTTTTGACTTTAAGTTGCTATAGATTATTGATATCATGTGTGTTGCTTCTGCCTTAAGGATATTGTCTGCTCTGTGTTGGTTTGATCATCTCATACTCATTAAGATATGTCTCATAGACATATGCTTTCTTTTGGATGATTGTGGTGTACACTGCTTCAATACAGCTGATTATTGCATGTTGAAGTCTGTCACTTGGAATGTGCCCCAGAGTCTTCTTGATTAAGTTGTTGTGCTCACTGTCACAATTTGTTTTGCATAAGTATTGTTGATAGGTTGGTCTATTTTGTTTATTGAGCTATCCCTTTTAATGTTTGAATCTCAATTGAATATGGACTGAATGGTGGTACAGTTCTTTGTTCTTTTCAGTTATACTAACCTGTTACTAATATTTGAATTTCCATCCATTGTGTTCTATTTTGTGGCCTTTTCTGCTATGTTTACAGATGACTCCTACCAAGAAGAAAACCACTGCTAAGAAGAGTGATAAAAGGCTGAAAATGGATAACTCCAAGTTCAGATCTACTCAACACTTTGAGAGATACAAAGTGTACTACATGAAAGCAACAATCATTCAAGAAAGATTTGTGCACTTAATGGATTTGAAGGACACTTTCATTCCCAGCTGTTTTGAGGGCAGAGGTTGGGATAAGTTGTTAAGTAACTTGCCTGGAGTGTGTGAGCCTCTGATCAGGGAGTTTTATGCTAATGCTAGGTTAAGAGAGGATGAGATAGATTGTTGGATTCGAGGACATGAGTTCACCATAGATGTGGATGACATAGATAAGGTACTGGGGTTTGAAGATTTGGATCATCTTGACTTCACCCATTCCAAGGATAGGATGTTATCCATTGAAACAGTTCAATCTCATATTGCTGGTGTTAGAGAGGGGAGATGCCTTAGCACTAATGCCTTCCCAGATGACATGAGGTGTCTAACAACCATCATGATGTTCAACTTGTATCCAATAAGGAAGCTGGCTACAATCAACAATGCTAGAGCAATCTTCCTCATGGAGCTCAAGGAGAAGACCTACATAGACATTAGTGCTCATATCTTGTTCATTATAGCTAATAAGACCAAAACAACTTCAAGGGCTAAGATGATTTTTCCTAGTCTTCTTATGAGGCTTTTTAGAGTGAAAGGTGTTGAAATCCCTCAAGACATCACTCTAATGTCTACACTCTCAGCCATCAACAAACTGACCATCACAAGGATACAAGTTCGTCTCCCAGGTGATGAAAAGGAAGGTGACCAAGATGAAGGTGAACCCATGGACACCGAGATAGAGGCTGCAGGACAAGCTTCAAGCTCAAGAGGCTGAGGCAAGAGGAGCAGAGCTTCATCTTCATCAGCTGTACCTCTAGATGCATTCCAGATCATCCTAGAGAGGATTGATGGTCTTAGAGATGTCCAGAATGAGCATTCTGATAGGCTGGCTGCAATACAAGACCAGATGAACATACTTTCAGCAAAGTTGATAGTTTCAGCACCCAGCAGTGACCCTTTGGCCATTTCGGTCAAAAAGGGGAGAATTTTTGAAGGCAGCTCTTGAGGGGGAGTGTCTGTTTGAGGGGGAGCATGCCAAAAACTTATCTTAAGCAGTTTACTTTATGTTTATGTTCTATAGTTTCTGGTGTTGTGTTTTGGATAATCTTTTAATTATGGGTTTGCTACATACTATGCTACACTTTGGTTAATATTATGGTATAAACTTATGGATGTTTTTATGTACTTGTGAAAATTTTGTGGTACATTGGTTTAAGTTTATATAAGATGTTATTTCATATATTTATGGTACATTTTGTAAGCTTTTAGGGTTTGTATCCATGCTTTGTAGCTTAAGTACTTGTTGTTAAATTTCATGCATTTTCTTTAAGTACATCACTCTTGTGCCCTTTGTTGGATGTATATCCTTAATGCAACTACCTTGAGTTGTTGCATTGGTTACTTTGCATTGAGCTTATTAGCTTGCATGTCCGGATGTTCATTCCTTGTGGGAATGAGCATTGTGATCACTATTTATAGCGATGGTTTATTGTATGGTCAAGCCATGGTTTATTGCTTTATTCCATTTTGCTTGATCGCATTGTGCTTGCTTCATTTGTATTACAAGTTTTCTGCATACAATGATCAAATTGTGTTGTTGTGTTTCAGGAGATAGTTCTTATGATTCAAGAGCTTCTCAGATTCTAGAGTTAGGTGTGAGTGAGTTTTGTTCAACTGTTCCCAACTCACGCGTTAAGTCTAGAGTTTGTTGTAGGGTTTTGTCACGGAATAGCCAAAGGGGAAGGTTGTAAGGTGGAATTTAATCAACCATCTTGTTAGCTTTATTCCGTACCAAATTTGCTTGTAATTCAGCATTTAGAAACCCTGTATTTAGGTGGGAATCATATAAGGGTAGTGTGCAAGAGAGTGTGAAGAAATGCTCAAGACTGTGCAATGAAGCAGGGACTCGCGACTAGATCTCGAGGGTGGCTTGCGGCTTGCAAGTCGCCAAAGTCGGCACATGCGTAAAGCATGCAGGGGAGCTAAAGAGTCATGCCAGTTGTTGCACTATAGGACAAAAGTCCCAAGCTGGCTAGGCCGTTAGCTCGTGACTTGAACTCGTGACTCAGTCCAGTCGCGAGGCTAAGTCTCCAGCCAACTCTGTTTTGGAAAAACTGACTCTTCGCATTCCTTTCTCACCCTAGTATAAATACCCCTTATATCCACAAAATGTAGAGAGTTTCCAGAGAGAATTTTGAGAGGGAAACCCTAGAGAAAAACAAGATTGACTCATCCACAATCTTTACATAGAAACTCTTCAAATTCCTCTACTCTCACCCTCTCCATTGTTACATCCTTGAGAGGTTCTTGGCCAAATCCTTTTCTCACCATACCCACATCTGTGAGAAGGCTTTTTGGTGCTTTAAAAAGCAGTTAGGAAGGGACCAATGGTTATTGGTTGATGCTATGAGCTATAGTGGAATCCGGTAAGCTAGAAAAGACAAAAGTTCGGCATAACCTTGTTGGAGCAAGAAGCTTAGAGGGCTTAGGTACACTGGGTAGATTAGGCTTGGAGGATCTATTGCTGTTCATTTATCCCAACTACATTTTCTGGTGGATAATTGACCACTTAGAGGGCGGCGGAGAGGTTTTTCGTCGAGGGCTTCGATTTCCTCTTTAATAACACATCCTTGTGTTGTTCTTGTGTTTGCATCTCTCTTCCCTTAATCTTTGCCATTTAATTTCTGCTGTGGATTTGAATTTATTTGGTTTAGATTGTTCATCAATTCTATTATAAGCTTATGTTCATTTTCCGCACATACATTGTTTGATATTAAGCTTGAATTGATGATTTGTAAATTAGGGGTCTAAACGTTCAAGGGTGTTTTATACACATTTTGAACATTCACCTTTAAAGAACAAAAGGTTGGTTGGTAAACATTGTTAATGTATCAAAGCTGCTCTCTTATCCTATGAAGGTTCTTTTCTCCCAGCTCTCATTTTCAGACATTTTTCCTAGAAGATGCCTTTGAATTGAGATAAGCATTGCTTAGACTAATTATTCCCATAATAGTTACATAGTTCGTGGGGCCAAGCAATGCTTATCCTTAATTTATTTTATTTACAAATATAAATCTAAGTCATTGTATATGACTTGTTTGAATTGAGATGACCACTTGCACACCGGCCTACTCTGTTTAAAAATTGAGTCTCTTATTAACATGCAATTACATAAGATAAACTATATCTGGCTTTTTTTTTTTTGTTATGGATTTAATAACTTGGATCTGCCTTTTGACTGGAAGATGCCTAGAAGGAGAGGACGTAAATGCTCAACCCTTTAAACAACCAAGTAATACATGGGGAAGGGTTTATCATTAGAGCTACATTATAGTAAAAAAAAAAAAAATTCAGTCGCTGTCTTGCTAGGAAAATTTCTGGAAGGAAAGCGCCATTTACACACTTAGTTTAAATAGAAAAACAAACCAGTGTTGTTGACTGAACGTACAGAGGATGTTAAACTACCCCCTCTCCCCACCCCCCTCTCTTTTTCTCTCTAACACAGAAAATGTTGGTGCAATACTAGAAAAATGGAAATAATAGAAGAAAAACTGAATAAATATTTATTTGGAAGAAATTACACAACACTATCTGGATAGAGGCATGACACTTGCCCTCTTTAAAGAGATTTAAGCCCTCGATTGGCTAAACTTATAACCTGAAAGATGTTAAAATTACCCTAGCAAGTATTTAGAATATTAAACCATACTTTTTACGACTTAATCACTTTTAATCTAAAACAACTACTTAGTCAAATAAAGTGATTAACCAATTTCCATATCTCAAACACTAGCTACAATGAACTTAACAAGTAAACAACAATATGGAAATAAAGGGAAAACATGCAAACCAAAGCTAAACACAAAGAAGTGTTTAGAAATGGGAAACCCAAAGTCCAGACAAATAAACCTCTTCCCTGGAAAATATAAAAAGCTGTAAAAAAAATCAGTTACATTTTTCTTTCTTCATAAAATAGTTTTAAAAATATTTCATTTTTCATTTTATACAAGAAAGAAATTCTACTCTAGTTTAATCTAAGTGTATATGTGTGTGAAGCTCTCTTCTAGAGATTTGAACCCCAGCCCTTGCCCTCCCCACACTCCACAAGCACTTATACTTGTAGAGTGACCATTGCGTCAAGGATGTGCGGTAGTTTTAAAAATATTTTCTAAACCAATGTCATTGGGACATCTATTAGCTTTTCCCTTACATAATATACACTAAATCCAGCATTGGAACACATTAACAAATTGGAATCAGAAATGGGTCTATGCAAGTTAAACACAAAAATCAAAAAAGAGCACCAAAAGCTCATAGAACTTAGCTCGCTCCTTGAGATAATTTTCCTTGGCAGTGGAAGTGAGCCAAAGTAAAGCATTAAAATCAAAGAATTTTCCACCAAAAGTAGCCGCATTTAATATGTTGTGCAAATAGCACCTCAGGACTCAAATCAATAACAGTAAATAAGCGAAAATTAAATAACAAGCACACACAAAGAACACAAGAATTTGGTTCGGCAAATTGCCTACCTCCACGGCGATGACGGAGAAATTTCACTATAAAAAATAGAGAGATACAATAGTGCACAATAACACTCTCTAGAAACCTAAATTCCAATTACACCCTAACACTCTCTCACAGAAACAATAAGAATAGAAGCTGACTACCTCTTTTTTTCTCTATTTTTCTCTTATGTGGCTATACCTAATAGGTTATTGGAATTCTCTATATAGTGCCGCACATAACAACATATATATATGTGTGTGTGTTATTAACCAAGTCGGCAAAAGAGCAATCCTTTTACAATTTGGATTCGGTCAAATAAGGAGACCAAATTTTGGGCTTGGCAATTCAAGCCATACGGGCACAATATCAACAAATCTCCACCTTGGCTTGAATTGATCAAGCTACATGAGCAAACTTCTCCATCGCCTCCACCTTAGCCCTTAAGGTCTCACAAGCTCCAAACACCAATCAAGTCCAAGCATTGCTTGAACTTGTTTGTTGGAACTGGCTTTGTTAACATATCAGAGGCATTCTCACTAGTGAGAATCTTCGACAAAGAAATATCACCAGACAAAACCCATTCTCTGATCTTATGATACCGCACAGTAATATGCTTTGTTCTTGCACGATATACCTGATTCTTTGCCAAATGAATTGCACTCTAACTATCACAATATAGCACCATGCTATCCTGCCTGAAACCAAGCTCATTAACTAGTCCACTAAGCCAAGCGGCTTCTTTTCCTGCCTTTGTCATCGCCATATATTCTGCTTCTGTAGTGGATAAAGCAATTACATCTTGTAGTGTAGACTTCCAACAAATTGGCCCCCCAGCAAACCTAAACACATAGCCTGTCATGGACTTTCTAGAATCAAGGTCTCCTGCATAGTCAGAATCCACATAACCCACAGCTTTTGTACTAGCTCTCTGATCAAATAGGATACCAAAATCACGAGTGCCTGTAAGATATCTAAAGAATACAACATTACATTGTTTAGGAAAGTGATGAGATTAAGATGGTGTGATATATTTTGTAATTTTAAATTATAATAATGTTAAAAAAAATAAAATAAACCAAAAACCTTAATGTCACATCATCGTAATGTGCGTCACATCAAGCACACATCACAGTGAACCAAACGCCCCCTAAATGTAGGCTTAATAAGTCTCTATATAATTGTTTATATATTAAAAATAAAAAGTCTCTATATAATTTAAAAGTCATGATATTTGAAACTTCCTAAATTTGCGCAAACAAATATTTTGTTTTTTATTTTAGGGTCTAATACACAATTGGTCTTTAAACTTCATATAGTCTATAAACAATCTTGTATACTTTTATTCTAGTGCTGTTTATGTTCCTTTGTATCAATTTATCATGGCTCAAATCCATCACCAAAGCCATAATTTTTTTTAGAAAAAAAAAAATAAAAATTCATAGAATTTTAAGATTACATTTTTCTGTTTAGAGAGAAATTCCTTATTATATATGTTGATGATGACAAACAATCAGGTTGTCATTTTAGTCTCTCATAATTATCTTCCATTTCGTTTAACATGGTTGAATAATTTTTGGTCTTATTTGTCTCACTACTCACTTTCACACCTACTTTGGTTAAACAATTGAGTTGTTAAAAAGCAAAACCAAAGATGTGCATACAAATTCCCAACCTTAAATTTAACAAGAAATTAATAGAGCAGTACCAGTGTTTATGATTCTACTTTTTTTTTTGCTTCCTCCTGGAGACTTGAACCCCAATCCTTACCCCCCACACCCCACAAGCATTTATACTTGTAAAGTGACCATCGCACCAAGGGTGCGCGTTGGTATGATTCTGCTTTTTTAATACATGATAAGCCCACCAAAACAGTTATTGTTTTAAATTTAACGACTCTTTATGTTAAATCACACAGTTTTTCTAATTACTCCCTTATTCCCTTAATTATATCATGTTGAAGATGAACTCTGCTCCAAGCTGTCAATTCATTTTAGTCCATCATGATTAATCTTCCTTTTTATTTTATGTAGTTGCGTAGTCCTCAGTCATTGACCTTTTGCCACTTGATTTTGTTTAAACAATGAGTAGTTGACCTTACTGCAAAGTGCAAACCAAGGAAGTACATGCTTGCACGCCACTCCTGACCTCTTTGATTCCAATGCCCATTTTTCTTTTTAACAATCAATTACGTAATGTACACAAAATCCGGCTTTGAAATGAATTAACAAATTGGAAACTGAAGTTGGTTTTAGCAAAAAAGAGGGGCCCAAACTTACGTGGGTCTTTTTTTTTAATAGATCATTAGCTTGCTCTTTATTTTATGTAATTTTCAGGTCTTCTTTTTGCCTTGAAGATACCAGGAAGAAGGAAAGGCAATGTGCACGCCTACACTGTTGAAAAAAAATGAATTGTTGACTTTTATTCGAAACCCAGGATGTGAAAGCCACTAAATCTGGTGTTATTTCAAGAGGTCCTTGAGCTTTACCGGTCCACTGTTGCAATTTCAGCGTTATTACTTTTTCTTCCATACTTCTGTCTCTTTTATTTCTTCTCCTTTTCACTACTCTCTTCAATTAAAACATTCACATCAAATTGCATTTATTTTCCTGGTCCTCTCTCTCCTCTCAAGCATTGGCATTGCTTTGTGTGATTCTGAAGGGAATATTCACGATATTTACAGATCTGTGAGAAGCAAAAATAAAGAAAAATATGCGCCAAAGAAAATATCACACAATACAATATTTACATGGTTCGGCAATTTACTTACGTCCACGAAGTTGCAAGGATTTCACTATTCTCAAAAAAAAAAAAAATACAAGATGTGGCAGTAGAGTCTAAACCTCATACAATCTCCCATTAAAAAATCGTAGCAATTTTATTTTGGGTCGAGTCATAATCCACTAGGCTCTACAAAGCCCAACCGATTCTACTATTTTGTGTGAATTTCAATTAATTTATGTCAAGTTGTGGTTGGTGTCTACAAATTAACACTACTTTTGTATGTAGGCAAGGACCAACCCAAGTGGGGGCCCAGGCCCCCCTAGGTCCAATTTTTTTTTTTAGTCATTTTATATTTCATTTTTATAGTTGGGCCCTCGTTCTCCCCAATCAGTCTAGCTAGTCTAACTTAAATAGTAACTATCCAACTCAAAAACTTAACAAAAACAATAAAAATATTCACAATGGTGATTGTATTTTAGCACCAAAAAAAAAAAACTATTTTATCACCAAAGAATAAAAAAAATCATGTGTTATTGGAGAAGCTACAGCTAAATTTTTTTGCAACTACAATAAACTGGTATAATTACCAGTTGACCGTAGCAAGTTGTTTAAAATAAAATTTAATATTTTATTAAGATTATATCTCTTCCTTCAATTAAAAAACTCAAATTCTCTCTCTTCCTTATTATTTTAATGAGTTGTTTATATTATTTTAAATGAAGTGATAAAAAAAATGGAACATTTGATATTGGGTGTATTGTGAAGTGAGGGAACACAAATCATCAATCATTGCCTTGACAAGGGAATCATCAATCGTTGTCGTCTTGGAACTCTTTTGTGGCTTCCTCTTCGCCCCTTCATGCCGCCGATGACATCAACTTCTTCTTCGCTGTTGTCATTTTCATTCAATTACGTTTACACAAAGAGGGGGTAGTGTTGACTCGGAATACATTATAGAAAGAGTTAATACCCCGAGATTTGTTTGGTCGTTACAACTCCATCAGTAGCCTTTTGGTAAACATATTGTAACGCTTCTACCACACAAGCTCATATGAAAACCAAAGTAGACCAAATGGACCAAATATGATCAAAATCGACCGAATAGAATCAAATGGAATTGAATAGAACCAAAGTAGATCGAATAGGACCGAATGAACTAAAGTGAACAGAATAGACCGAATAAGAACAATGTGGACCAAATAGAGACCGAAAGACCAAAGTGTGTTTAATTATTCAATAGTTTTTTTTTTTTTTTTTTTGAGAACTTATTATTCAACAGTTTGATTCATTAAAGGGGTATTTGGTACATCATGATCTTACATTACGCCCTAATATTACGTTACTGTAATCTTATGTTAATGTAATCACAATATAAGAATACAACATTACATTGTTTAGGAAAGTGATGAGATTAAGATGATGTGATATATTTTGTAATTTTAAATTATAATAATGTTAGAAAAAATAAAATAAACCTAAAACCATAATGCCACATCATCATTGTAAAGTTGTTATTTACAACTATGTATTTTGTTGGCTTTTATTCCGTGCCAAATTTGATTGTAATTATTTTCAATCGTTTATACCCTATATTTATTGTGGGAATTGTTGTAAGGGTTGTGTGATAGAGAGAGTGTGTAAAGACTCAAGCATTTAGAGGCTGAAGGATTCTCGCGGGTATGTCGCGACTTAGCTTCCCGCAAAGTGAAACATGTGCCTTGCACATGCTGGAATGCGAAGAGTCTGGCCAGGTGGAGACAGCTATCTCTCGCGAGTATCTCGCGGGTAAGGCCTTCCCGCGAGACACCCGCGAGGCAACCTGTTCTGCCAGCCTGTACTGAATGACTCACACTTTCTGTGCCTATCCTATATATACCCTCATTACCCACAAATGTTGAGAGATGCTTCAGAGAGAAAAACCCTAGCCAAACACATTGTGAATTAGAGATTATCATCCCCACCTTTCTCTATACACTTGCTTGTGGTATCTGCTCAACCCTTCCCTCTCCATTTCCACACCATTGAGAGGTTGATAGCCCAAACACTTACCACACTCTTTGAGAGTGCTGTATGACGTTTTGGTGCTGCTGGGAAGCATTGGAAGAAGCCTGGAATGGCAGATGCAACATGGAGCTTGTTGCGGGATCCGGGGTGCTAGACAAGACACGATTCCGAGAAGCCTTGTTGGAGTAGGAGCTTGAAGGGCTTAGGTACATCAGGTAGATTAGGCTTGGAGGGTCTCTTGCTAACTCATGTATCCTAACTGATTGTCTAGTGGATCGATTTCTGCTTTGAGGGCGGTGGAGAGGTTTTTCGCCGAGTTCTTCGGTTTCCTCTTCGAGAACACGTCTTGGTGTTTTCTGTGTTTGCATCTTTCTTCCCTACTCTTGTTTATTCCATTATACTGCTGTGTTGCTTAGTTTATGGATTAGAGTAGCTTAATTGTTCATCCACTCGCATTTACACTATTTCGCACTTTGTATTAAGGTTGTGTAAAAACTATCGAGCTGTAATTTTAATTGGGAGTCTAAATAGCTCCTGTGTTTCAACACATTTTCGAGCTTTCAATCATAATGTGCGTCACATCAAAGGCATGTCACAGTAAACCAAACACCCCTAAATGTAGGCTTAACAAGTCTCTATATAATTGTTTATATACTAAAAAAAAAGTCTCTATATAATTTAAAATTCATGATATTTGAAACTTCATAAATTTGCGCAAACAAATATTTTATTTTTTTTTTATTTTAGGGTCAAATACACAATTGGTCTTTACACTTCATATAGTCTATAAACAATCTTGTATATTTTATTCTAGTGTTGTTTATGTTCCTTTGTACCCGTATAACATGGCTCAAATACATCACCGAAGTCATAAATTTTTTTAGAAAAAATAGAAATCCATAGAATATTAGGATTACATTTTTCTGTTTGGAGAGAAATTCTTTATTATATATCTTGATGATGACAAACAATCAGGCTATCATTTTAGTCTCTCATAATTATCTTCCATTTTGTTTAACATGGTTGAATAATTTTTGGTCTTATTTTTCTCACTACTCACTTTCACACCTACTTTGTTTAAACAATTGAGTTGTTGACCTCACTGCAAAACCAAAGATGTGCATACAAATTCCTTTTTTTTTTTTTTTTTGAGAATGTATGTGCATACAAATTCCCAATCTTAAGTTTAACAAGAAATTACCCTCAAAAAAGTTTAACAAGAAATTAATAGAGCGGTACCAGTGTTTATGATTCTGCTTTATTTAATACATGAAAAGCCCACCAAAACAGTTATTGTTTTGAATTTAACGACTCTTTATGTTAAATCACACCATTTTTCTAATTTAATGGCACGACAATGATGTTTTTGTTTTCAGTTAATTAAATCACCAATTATGAATAAACATAATTGGCTATTTAACTGAAAACAAAACATCGTCGTCAATTAGTAAAATCCATATATATATATATATATATATATCATATGTTGAAGATGAACTCTGCTCCCAGCTGTCAATTCATTTTAGTCCATCATGATTAATCTTCCTTTTTATTTTATGTAGTTGCATAGTTCTCAGTCATTGACCTTTTGCCACTTGAATTTGTTTAAACAATGAGTAGTTGACCTCACTGCAAACCAAGGAAGTACATGCTTGCACGCCACTCCTGACCTCTTTGATTCCAATGCCCATTTTTCTTTTTAACAATCAATTACGTAATGTATATTAACAAATTGGAATCTGAAGTTGGTTTTAGCAAAAAAGAGGGCCCAAACTTACGTGGGTCTTTTTTTTTTTAATAGATCATTAGCTTGCTCTTTATTTTATGTAATTTTCAGGTCTTCTTTTTGCCTTGAAGATACCAGGAATAAGGAAAGGGCAATGTGCACGCCTACACTGATGAAAAAAAATGAATTGTTGACTTTTATTCGAAACCCAGGATGTGAAAACCACTGAATCTGGTGTTGTTTCAAGAGGTCCTTGAGCTTTACCGGTCCACAGTTGCAATTTCAGCGTTCTCACTTTTTCTTCCATACATCTATCTCTTTTATTTCTTCTCCTTTTCACTACTCTCTTCAATTAAAACATTCACATCAAATTGCATTTATTTTCCAGGTCCTCTCTCTTATCTCAATCATTGGCATTGCTTTGTGTGATTCTACTATTTTGTGTGAATTATACTTTTCTTTATTATTTATTTTTGTTTGATTTGTGTGTGTGTGTGTGTGTATAGAGAGAGAGAGAGAGTTGGGTTCAAGTTACACCTAGTATAACTCTAAACAATGTTACACCATCTAATAACTTGTTATTGAATTAATATTTTGAAAATCCAACTGTTGAATTACATGTTTTATATGTTCTTAACATGCATGCCAATTTTCATATCAATCGGATGCTATTTACCATTTAATCCATAAACTCATATTTTATGCATTATTTTAAACTACAAAAATTTAAATTATAACAATTGATTGATGACATGGATATTAATTTTTGATCACTTTGAAATTTTGCAAGCATAAAGAATATACAAAGATAATATAATCTAACGGTGGATTTGTCAATATTCGCATCCAATTAAAAAATATTAAGTGGTGTAACATTACTTAGAGTTACACCAGGTGTAACTTGAACCTAACCCATATATATATATATATATATATAATCAATAGTTATAACAACAGAAGATAGTGAATTCAAACCTTGAACATCTCTGTTGAAAACATCTCTGTTGGTATCAATAGTTAGCATGAAGAATTTATTGAAGAACTTGAATTAGCAGATTAATGTATGGCTCAACTAATTAATTTGTTAGAAGTTGATCGGAGTACATGGCTTGACATAGCTTAAGTCATTGGGAGTCTATTAGAATTGGGGAAATTCTTAGGTGATCCAAGACTACCCAGCCAATAGAAAAGAAGCACATCAGTAAAAATAGTTGAGATCATCTTACCTACCACGTCACCTAAAAATCATGTGATATTAATAATTGAGTTATATATTCTCATTAGATACCATTGGACTAAGTGTGCGTTTGGCATTAGCTTAAAAAGCCAGCTTTTTTACTATTGAGCTTATTTTTGCTACTATTCATAGGTCTCATTGTATTTTTTGGTACTATTTATGGGTCTCAATATACTATTTCAGCTACCTTTTAGCTTTATCTATAGTACTTTCAGCAAAAAGTTTTCAGTTTCAACTAAATAAGCTGTTCCCAAATAGACACTAAAGGGTATTCGAAGAATGATCCCTTTATGCTTCATCTGATAACTACAATTAAATAGGCCTAGACATTAGTTTGAATTGGTAAACATTGAATAATTGATGTCAAAGCAACTCTCATTTTCAATTGTTTTTCCTAGAAGATGCCTTTAAATTGAGATAAGCATTGCTTGGCTTAATTATTACCTTAATACTTACATACTTTGCGGGCCAACAATGCTTATCTTAATTTATTTTATTTACAAATATAAATTTTATATAACTTGTTTGAATTGAAATGGCCACTTGCACACCTACTCTGTTTAAAAAAAAAGTAGATGTGCTACGCAATCAGAGGATGTGAATTCTTGCACATCTGATGTCTCTCTGTCTCTTCAATTTCTTTTTCTTTTTCTTTTATAGAAAAAAGCGCACACACACAGTGTGGGCGGCTTTGTTTATTATTTGCAGTTAAAAAATCATTTTTAGCCACTTTCTTTCCAGGAAAATTCCTGCAAGAAAAATCATTTTCAGTCGCTATCTTTCAATCATTTACACACTTACTCTATTTAAATAATTATGAGTTAGTAATTTTTTCATCCATTTTTAGAAATATTTTATGAGAAATTGAAAATTTTCAAAAAAGTTAATAATTTTTTCATTTTTTCATAAAAAAATTTCCTTAAATGGTTTACTATGGCCCTAAGGGCATACATTAGTAAAACTCAATAAATAAACAAACAAATGATGTTGACTTAAAAGTAAAAACAGAGACCTCTGCGCACCCTTAGTGCGATGGTCACTCCACAAATATAAATGCTTGTGGGGATTGGGGGTAAGGACCGGGGTTCAAGTCTCTAGGAGAGAGCTATTCACACACATATACACTTAGATTAGGCTAGAGTAGAAATTATATCTTGTATATTATAAATAAATAAATAAAAAAGTAAAAACAGAGGATGTGAATGCCCCACCCACCCTCTTTACCCCTCTCTTCTCTCTTTCACAAGCACAAAAATAATAGTGCCCGTTCCTTTATTAAAAAGGCAATTATATGATAGGATCTGAATCCAACATTGTTTCTAAGAGTTTTTTGAGCTTTACAATCATTGCTGCAATTTCATTTCCAAAATCTGTAAATTTTCACTTTTCACACCCATCCATCTCTTTTATTTCTCTCCTATGACTTCCTCCTTTAAATGAAAAATCCACGTCAAATTGTTCTCTTCATCTCTAATTTTTCTTTCAATTTTAGTTGAATGTGTGTGTATGTTATCTTGATTGTAGATCAAGATTTGTCGAAAATATTTCTAATGGCTTACATTTCCACTTAAAAAGTCTCATCTTCATCTTCATTTTCTTCTTCAACACCACAATGAAATTACGATGTCTTTCTTAGTTTTGGAGATGATGATACCTACAATAGTTTTACGGACCATCTATATGCTGCTTTAAAACAAAAAGGACATTGTTACCTTTAGAGATGAGGGAAAAAATTAAGATGGGCATGGATCATAGGGCATTGTCACCTTGAGGCAAGGACTGACCCAAGTGGGGGCAAAGGGGGCCCGGGCCCACCCTAAGTCCAATTTCTTTTTTTAATAGTTATAATATATTTTATTTTTGTAGTTGGGCTCATTTCAAAACCTTAAGCCTCCTTCTCCTCAATAAGTCTAACTAGCTTTACCCAAATAGCAACTATCCAACCCAAAAACTTAATAAAAACAATAAAAACATTCACAATGGTGATTGTATTTTAGCCAAAAAAAAAAAAAAAAAATTTACCACCAAAGAATCAAAAAATCATGTGTTATTGGAGAAACTAAAGCTTAATTTTTTGCAATTATAGTAAACTGGTATAAATACCAGTTGACTGTAGCAAGTTGTTAAAAATAAAATACAATATTTTATTAAGATTATATCTCTTCATTCAATTAAAAAACTCAAAATTTCTCGCTACCTTTATTATTTTAATGAGTTGTTTTTATTATTTTAAATGAACTGATAAAAAAAATAGAACATTTGATATTGGGTGTATTGTAAAGTGAGGTGGCAAAATAGATAAAGTAGATTTTTGAGGTACTAAAAGATAAATTTTTAGAACCACCACTGTGAATGCTCTAACTTCAACAAGAAAACAAAAAAATCCTAGCCAGCCTAGTATTAAAAAAAAACATTATTTTGTATTTGTTTTCGTCTTTATTGGTAAATGATTGCATCTTAATATATTTAGAAACAATGATTTTGAGTATTTATAATTTTTTAATACTATATGGATACTTATTTGGAGTTTCTTTTTTCTTTATATTTCAGCCCCCCCTAGCTTAAAATCCTGGGTCCATCCCTACCTTGAGGCTTATCCAATTATTAAAAATATTTGTTAGTTTGTTTAGACCCCTATAAAACAGATTCCTTTAACCTAATTAATTAACCAAGTAGTTACTTACGTTTATATTTCAGATCTAGGTTAAACTCATGCAATCAGATTACTTAGTGCAAAAAAGTAAAGAAGACAATAATATGATAACCTAGGAAAACCAATGAAACCAACAGTTTCAAGGTAAAAAACCTAGGGATGATTTAACCTAGCTATCCTCAAGGTAAACAAATTTACTATGATAGAATGGAAGTTTTACAATATATTTTCTCCCTAAAATCTAAAGCTACCTCTTGTAGTACTTATTCACACAACCACGTGCAGCTCTGATTCCACAGATTCTTCTATTTGAATTTGCTGAACACAAATACTCATGTTTGTGACTTTGAGATCCCACTCAAAAGTTTTAGATCACTATCAGTAGTAGATCTTTATGCAGCAACTTGTCTGCACCAGTTCTTGATTGTAGATCTAGCTTCTGGTAGATGCTTGTTGAGTTAGAAAGCTACAAAAATCTCACAAATCTCACAGGAGTAACTTACAAGACTTCCAAGAACTTTTGAAACGTAGTTAGGATTTTCCCTTTACACTAAGTAGTGTTGGACTATTCAGCTACCCAAATTGATTTCAACTTTTCATTTTCTTCTTTCAAATTTCAAGTAATTGTTAAAATTGAATAATTTATTATCTTTTTAGTGGATATATGCACATGTTTGACTATTCATTACAAACATTGCTATTCATTATATGCAAATGTTTGATTATATTCAACTACCCATATTGATTTCAAATTTTGGTTTTCTTCTTTCTAATTTCAAGTAATTGTTAAAATTGAATATTTAAACTTTTCATCTTCCTATTCTAAAAAAAAAAAAACTCTTCTTCTCTTCTTCCAACCTTTCCCCTCCCTCTTTGCCTCTTTATCTTCCTACTACTCTTTACTTTACTGTTAAACTTCCTTCACCATTTCATCTTTTTTATATTTTGACTCTTCTTCTCCCTATCTTATTTTGTATAAGTTTGATATCATTTATTCCATTCAATCCATATTTTTCCTACACAAAAATTGTGAGTACTCTCTCTCTCTCTTGATTTTTGTTCTTTATTATAACTCTAATTTAGGTTGATGGTTTTTTTATTTAATTTTTTTTGTGTTGTATTTTTCAAATTTCCCATCACAAATCACTCTTATAGCTTTGGTTGAATTTTGGTTTGGGTTAATATGTAGTTTTTTTTGCTTTCTCAATATATATATATTGAATTATTACTTCTCTTATTTGAATTCCAATGCCTCTTGTTTGAGAGTTGGAAAAAAAATGAAAATTTTCAACTTTAAATAGTTTCTTCCATTCACATTAACCACGAGCTCACGTACAAATAACTAATTAGAAAAGAAAAAAAATCACATAGAGAAAGATCCTAAATGTCTGTATGTGATTTTTTCCTATAGAATAAAAAGTGACGTAATACTTGCTAAGTTTTTTGTCACTGGAATTGCTACTATCTCATACGTTAGCCACTAGACCAGGATATGTTAAGGCTCTAATACCAACTGTTGCGGGATGTGGAAGCGTCAAGAAGCAGAATACGTCTACTTCTAGAATACAAGAAACAAAACACATTTGCTTCTGAAAATAACCTCGAATTCACGAGGGTTCCATGAATCCACAGGGAGAAAGATTTGGAATCCACCAGATAAAAGTCTGAATTTTATTGATTGAATAATAGTTCCAAAAACACGTTTATAGATTTAGGAGCCTATTTAAGGGCTCTGTATGCTCTGTATAACTTGAAAATAAGAAAATATATTCTAAAATAACTCCTAATTAATATCTAACCATAACAAGGACCAAATTTGACCAAAAAAACATTAAAAGCACCTAAAAACAATGAAATAATAACCCTAAACCTAAAAAAACGAAAATTACAAATTAAATACCAAGATTAATAAATTACAATAATTAAATAGTAAATTGTGTCCTACATCACCCTCACTTTCTCCATTCTTGTATGTAAGAAGATCACACTTTGAAGTGGAAGAATGAATAAAGGATTTGGATTGAAGAAGACATGTTTTAGGAATTTCGTTTGAGTGAAATGCAGTTCTGCTCAAACAGATGACAGTTGGACCCAAAGCAAACTTTCTTTTTGATTTTTTGAAGGTTGTTCGCTTGAGCAGACAAATTAACTGTTTCTTTAGAATTTTACCGAAAAAGGAGCTAAAAGTGATTATTCTTTGTTAAAGGCTATCTCTTTACTATATCCACACACACACAAACACACGCACACACAAAAAACAAAAAAAAACAAAAAAAACTCTCTCTTTACAAGTGACCGTTTATTGGTGATTCAAAAGCCATTGCGTAATGGTAATGTTAAGAGCAAGATGCCTCCTTTTCGTTATATTTTAAACTCTTTTTATTTATTTTTTTCAGTTTAGGAATTAGAAAGGCTCCTGGTTTTTAAGGTGCAGCATAAAGTTAATGGATTTCCCATCGTATGTTTGATTAGAACTGCCAATGAGACTACAAATTACAAACAGTCTGACTTGAAAGAACAAAGAATGGCAAGGAAAAAAAATTTGTAGGTGTTTTAAAGGCAGAATAAATCATGTGCTGGAAAGTAGGTAACCATCAAAACGGGAAATCTTTTATAAATTCTCAGTTGATACCAAGAGACTAGTAAAAATCATGTGATATTAACAACTGAGTTATACATTCTCATTAGATACCAATGGACCAATACTAGTATGAATGAATTCACATTTAAAGAACAAAAGGGTGTTCGAAGAATGATCCCTTTATGCTTGATCTGATTCCTACAGTTAAATAGGTCTAGACGTTAGTTTGAATTGGTAAGCATTGTATATAGTTGATGTCATAGCAGCTCTCCCATCTTATGAATGCTCTTTTCTCTCAGCTCTCATTTTCAATTGTTTTTCCTAGAAGATGCCTCTAAATTGAGATAAGCATTGCTTGGGTTAATTATTGCCTTAATACTGACATACCTTGTGGGATTAACAATGCTCATCATAATTTATTTTATTTACAAATATAAATTTAAGTCATTTTTATATAACTTGTTTGAATTGAGATGATTTTTCTATTTAACATGCAAATTACATAAAGATAAACTAAATCTGGCTTTGATTTTTTTCATTTTGTTTTCTTTTTTCCTTATGGATTTGATTACTAGAAGATGCCTAGAAGGAGAGCATGGAAATGCTCAGCCCTTTAAACAACCGAACAATACATGGGGAAGAGTTTATCATTAGAGTTAAAAAATAAGTTTCAGTCGCTGTCTTGCCAGGAAAATTCCTGGAAGGAAAGGGCCATTTAAATAAATAAGTGTTGTTGACTGAAAACAGAGAATAAGGATTGTGTAAAGAATCTAAAATTGTTCCAAAACAGTTTGATTTGTTAAAATTTCGCCTTCACAACTCTCAATATATAAGTTTAAAATTTGTGACTTGATAGCTGGCCACCATGAAGTTAATCTTTCTTATCTTTTCAACACCGCAGAATGTGTAGGAGTAATTGTCATCAAATTTCCACTAAAGTACTTATTCAGAAAAAATAAAAAAGTTTCCTCTAGACTAAAGCGAGTAAAAAAAGAGGATAAAAAAGCAAAATAAAGTGTAAACAAAACTTTATACTAGTTACTAGGAACTTAGTCATTCTTCTCTTTTATTTTCTTAGTGGAGGAGTAAATTAAGGTTCATCCCACATGTCCCACACCTAAAGAAACCAAAAATGCAAAGTCAAGAGTAAATGCATTTAATAGTCGGTGGTAGTAAGTATAAAAGAAGACATTGGAATCGTTTTTTATTCATACAAATGTGAGAGCATTGCCTAAGCACAATAACAAATACTACAAAATAAGAAAATTTTCTATTACAACTCTATTCAGGAGCGTTGTTTCAAGAGGTTTTAGAGCTTTACTTTACAACAGCCAATTGCTGCAATTCTCCATATCCGTAAGTTCTTACTCTTCTTGCTCGTATTCATGTCTTTTGTTTCTCTCCTTTCACTCCCTCTCTGAAAAAAAAGAAAAAGAAAAAAAAAACACATCGAATTGTTTTTTCTTATTCCTTGAACGATTTTCCTTTTATTTATTTTCTTCAGTTTTAATTGATACCTAATCTATGCTCTTATATGGTTAATTCCTTACAATTTGGATGAGAAAATGTCTAATCTATTGGTGATGCTCTTATATACCAAACACAATCTTAGTGGGTGTTTGTGTCCAGTGAAGCATTTATGCTGTTCACATCACAATAATTCTGTAGAGATAGTCATAGAACAAAGCAATATGAATAGAACTTTATAGGTGGTCAAAACGCTATATATCTATATATATATATATATATATAGAACTTATATAACTACCACCAGGAGGTTATTCTTTCCTCTTTTCGAGAACGCTGAGTGTGTTGACACTTGACGGTATTTGTCATCAAATCTTTACTCCACCAAAGTACTTACCTGTGAGAGATACAATTTTAGGCCCCGATATTACAGCTGAAGTCAATTTTAAGCTAATTACATAATTAAGTCTGATTGTTTAAGTCATTAGCCAATAGAAATATGCATGGACATTAAACACAACAATAAATCCCAATCACAACACAAACACCCCACACAGTGTTTGCAGAGAGAAAAACCCGAAAATTGGGCAAAAAAACTCAGGGCCTATAGCACCAAACAATCCACTAAACAAGAATAGTTGCAATACAAATCACTTACAAAACCTTGTAAGTTAAGTAATGACTATGTACTTGAGCCTCTAGCACCAACTAGCAACTAATTCCTCAAATCTTTTCTTTTAGTTAGTCTCTGGATCCGCGAATTTAACCACCAATATCAAGACAGTCTCCTTGGCCACTCAAAGGCCTCTTAGAGATTTAGGGATTGCTTCAATGTTTCCAAACACCAAATAGCACCAAGAACTTAGAAAGTTTCTTTGTGCATATTGGATTTAGTCTATTCTCATGGAATTTGGCAATTAAAGAGGGAGAAGTTTGATAGAATTGAGAAGATCTTAGCTCTAGGCTTTTAGGTCACTCCATAGCTCTTCAATATAGAAATTGGGTTGGGTTATATGGGTTGAAAATATTATAAACCCGACATGATCGAAGGCTCCAAACATATCTTTTTCCAAAAAAAAAAAAAAAAGAAAAAAAAAAAAAAACAGAAACCAAGTGCAAACAAAGTAACATATGTCCTTATCAACGATCTGAAGTGCAAAATTAGGTAGGCGGATAAAAGAAAAATAAAGTAATTATGCACTGCTTGTACCTTTCTTCAGCTACTTTACACACACTGCTTATACTAAATTAATAAGTGGATGTATTATTAGTCATAAAGTTTCCAGATTCCACTAAGGGCGTGTTTGGTTCGTTGTGATGTGCCCTTAATATGATGCACATTACAATAATGTAACATTAAAATTTTTTGTTTATTTTATTTTTTCTAACATTACCATAATTTAAAATTACAAAATATATCACATCACCTTCCTAAACAATGTAATGTTGTATTCTTGTATTGAGATTACATTAATGTAAAATTACAATAACGTAATATTACGGTGTAATGTAACATCACGGCGAACCAAATGCCCCCTAAGCGTTTATGCGTGTCACACCATTATCAATGGCATTTGGAATATATAGAAAGATAGCAATATGAATAGAACTTTATAGTTTTTTTTAAAAAAAATTTAAAGTGAATAGAACTTATTGTCCCATCTCAAAAAATAAAATAAAATCTTTATTGTTGATCAAAAATCAATATAAATACTATAAATACGACTTTATAGCTGGCCGCCATGAAATTCCTTGTCATCAAATTTCCACTAAAGCACTCAAAAATAAAAAGTTTGCACTAAAGCAAGTAAAAAAAGCTAGAGAAAGTGATCTATATATAGGATGGATTTGGATCCACGTTTTGTGTTCACGTTTTGCGTTTTTTTTTTTTTTTTTTTTGTGCACTTGTTTCTACTTTTAGAGACAAAATGCACTGTTCACGCACTGTTTATGAACACTTTATTCAAAAAAGAATATTAAAAATGGGTCTCATGGCATTATTCACACATTTAAAAATTATTTTGTTACAGTGTTTTCAATTTTCAATTTTTAGTTCAGCAAAATAAGTTGTATCCAAACGGACCTATAATATAAAACCAAAGTCTTGGACTTTTTGTTGACCTTTTAAAATTTGGATACATCAATTTTGTAAGTCTCGCAAATTTACAAAACTGAAGAGTTCCTTTGGCGCCAATCTACAGCGGCATCATTCTAGAACTCAACCCATCTTGGTCTTCTTGCTCACATATCTTTTCCTTTTGAGAAGCTAAGAATCGAACGAATACCTTGATTAAACCCCTTAGTAAGAATAGTGGGACAATGGATTTATGCTCTTCGGATATTTGGTGATATGCCCAATCATGGGTGTACTCCAGATTTGTATACATGTGGTACTCTGATTCATGCGTTATGTGGATTTGGGATGATTGGTGAATCAAAGGAGAGATATTCAAACAAATGGAGACAAAAGGTTGTTTGCTTAGAGCATATTTGGTAGACTGTAATAGGTGCTATAATGTAATAGTTATTCTTATGGTTTAATTATTCTTTAGTTTGGTTATGTTTTTATTACAAGGAATAGTTATTCCTTATGAATAGCTATTTTTCAAAATGAGGAATAACTATTCCTCTTTAAAAGGTTGTATTAGTTATTTCTTAGTAAGTGTAATAATGTCAAAACTAAATATATTTCCAAATAAACAAACTTTCCATATACATCTAACAATTATAAAAATAAAAAATTATAAAAAAATAACACATATCTCTCTTAAATTTAAAAATAACAATTTTTAAGAAGATATAATTGTATAAGTATAATATTTTCTAAAATAAATGTTAAGTTTCATTCTAATGTTATAACTCACAACCAAACTAATGAATAAGTTTAGTTATTACATTACAGCATATTTTATACCTAGTAATAAAGATTACAATTCCTGTCGTAATCCTCATTCAATGTACCAAACATATCCTTAATTAGACATATCATCATGTCATGGTATGTATGTGTTCAAAAGGTATTAGTTTTGTATAGCTTTTTGGAATTTTGCTTTATTAATTTAAGAATTGTGAATTGCTTTGTAGATCTCGGTAATATATATATATATATATATATATATCAAGTATCTTATTGACAGCATAAGCACATATATTAGGTATTTTATTTTACTACGATCGTTCATTTTTTTTAAATGCTACCTTGCAAAATGTCTATAATATGCATATTATTAACTCAATTTCCTATTTTTCAAAATGAGGAATAACTATTCTTCTTTAAAAGGTTGTATTAGTTATTCTTTAGTAAGTGTAATAATGTCAAAACTAAATATATTTCCAAATAAACAAACTTTCCATATACATCTAACAATTATAAAAATAGAAAATTATAAAAAAATAACACATATCTCTCTTAAATTTAAAAATAGCAATTTTTAAGGAGATATAATTGTATAAGTATAATATTTTCTAAAATAAATGTTAAGTTTCATTCTAATGTTATAACTCATAACCAAACTAATGAATAGGTTTAGTTATTACATTACAACATATTTTATTCCTAGTAATAAAGATTACAATTTCTGTCGTAATCCTCATTCAATATACCAAACGTATCCTTAATTAGACATATCATCATGTCATGGTATGTATGTGTTCAAAAGGTACTAGTTTTGTATAGCTTTTTGGAATTTTGCTTTATTAATTTAAGAATTGTGAATTGCTTTGTACATCTCGGTAATTTATATATATCAAGTATTTTATTGACAGCATAAGCACATATATCAGGTATTTTATTTTATTACAATCGTTCATTTTTTTTAAATGCTACCTTGCAAAATGTCTATAATATGCATAGTATTAACTCAATTTCCTATTTCTAAATTTTAATAGCTTTTCCGTGCACTGCACGGGTTTGTGACTAGTATAAAGTGTAAACAAAAATTTAGTTAAAATTTAAAAAGACCCAATGAGATTTGGTTCAATTGCAAACACATTCCCTGCACTTTTTAATTTTGTATTATTCATTTCGGTAATGACAAAATCCTTATTTCAAATGATCATATATAGTGCACGTGACCATTTTATCATATAATCATTAAAAAAATTATTGTTTTAATGAATTATAATAATAAAAATTCTTTCTAAATTAAAGTTTAATAAACAAATTCTTAAAATGCAAATTGGCCGTGACTCGTGTCTTGAGCCCCACTTGGACCTGGCGGTATGGGTTTGAGGGCTATTTGTATTTGGTGTCGTTTTCTTGGATTTATGGGTCATTACTGAAAGCCTCAAGGTGTATAATACAAAATTAAAAGCACAGAGGGTGTGTTTTGAAATTGACCCAAACCTCAGGGGTCTTTATGCAATTTGGCCAAAACGTTTTAGCTGGTTGGCAGGAACTTGAACAAAAACTTTACATCTGGTCACTCTTTGTCCTGTTTTCTTTTCTTAATGGGTAATTAAGTTCACATCCCATGTGCCACTCTTAAAGAAGCCAAATAAAAAAGAGTTCAGACCAAATTGCATTTTAAGTTCAACTCTCACAATTTGATGTTTTCAACTAAAATGTCAAGGATTCAAAAATTCCCTCAGCTTCAACTATCGGATTATAAAAAAAATAATGCAAGAAATACAAACTATTTTACAAAAAATTTTACAAACTGCTGATGTGATAAGTAATTATTAGTAAATGAAAAAGTGATATTAATGGTGGGCCTAAATGAAAACCAATAAAAGGTTGGCTACATCAACATTTTGTAAAAATGTTGTAAAATAGTTTATGGCTGTAGCATTACTCTTATAAAAAATGAATAATAATAACAATAAGTTGAAAAACTAGTTGTGGTTAGTTAGGTAAAAAGAAAAGTATTGGATCGGTGGAGACTTTTTAGAAAAGTGGGAGATAAATCAGATAATAAGAAGCTCTTCTATTAATTAGAATTGTATTCAAGAAGCGTTGTTTCAAAAGATTTTAGATTCTTTACAAAGAATTGCTGCAATTCTCCAAATCTGTTAAGTTCTCACTTCTCTTGCACACATCCATGTCTTATATTTCTCTCCTTTCACTCCCTCCTTGATATGAAAAGTCTACAACAATTTTTTTCTCTCTTCGCCAATCTATTTTCGTTTTAATTTGTTTCTTCAATTTTAATTGAATGTACTTTTTATCTAATTTTTGGTTCAACATTTTCTAGGATAATTTCAATGGCTTCCATGAGCACTGAAAGAGCCTTGTCACCATCATCATCTTCTTCTTTTACACCTCAATGGAAATACGATGTGTTCCTAAGTTTTAGAGGCAAGGATACCCGAAATAATTTTACAGACCATTTATATTTTGCTTTGAAACAGAAGGGCATTTTAACTTTTAGAGATGATGAAAAACTAGAGAGAGGAAAATCAATTTCACCAGAGCTCTCAAAAGCAATAGAAGAATCAAGGTTTGCTATTGTCATACTCTCAAGTAACTATGCATCTTCAACATGGTGCCTAGATGAGCTTACAAAGGTCATTGGATGCATAAAAGAGACGGGAATAATAGTTCTACCTATTTTTTATAATGTTGATCCGTCGGATGTACGAAAGCAAACAGGAACTTTTGCACAAGCTTTTGCTGAACATGAAGAACGTTTTAAGGAGAAGATGGAGAAGGTGCAAAAATGGAGAGATGCTTTGAGAGAAGTGGCCAATCTCTCTGGGTGGCATTCACAAGATAGGTAATTTAATTTGACTTATATCTCTCTTTCATATGTGTTAAACAACTCTTCCTATATGTAGCATAAATTTTATACTGTCAAAAAAAAAAAAAATACAATAGTAAATGCTACAATATTTAATATGTGAACATTATATTCCTTATGTAATTTATACTACTATAAAGAAAATAGGGTTTGATGGTGTGATGCCTTAGATTTATTGGATTTTAATTGGGTGTGTGTTGTGTGGGTGTGTTTTGATGAGTCTCACATTGGGCATATACAGGATTGATTTAGGATTTATAATTAATCATATGGAGCCTCAATTGTAACTATACTAGTCCTTTTGGGCTATAGTACCAATCTGACTAACTTATTTCCTTAGGTTAGAACATAATATTTTAAGCTTAAAATGTAAAAAATTAGGCAAAAATAAAATTTTATTGAAAAAAGAGCTCCAAATTAACCTTTTGACTAACTTGTAAATCTCTAGATATTTACAAACTTATTTAAGAATAAACATAATTAGATACATATTAAACATTCATACCTAAGCTTAATACTGTTGATAATCATTTTAGTATTTTTGTCAATTCTTGTAAATACTTTGCAAGGATAACATTTGATAGCGTGTGCAAATTATTCATAATTAATTGTTTGATTTTAGTTTCTAATTTTAATAAAGGTATTTTGCCTATTTATAAACTTAATTTTCACTTTTTAACATCATTTTTTTATTTTAATATAATGAATATACTTAATGTTTAAATTTTCTTTATGAAAATTGAATTTTATACCTGAATTAAAAACAAGTTTTAACACCCAAAAATTTGGATTCAAAAAGTCTATATTTAACCTGCTATAGAAAATCTCTAAAAGAAATAAATTCAATCTCAAAATCAAAGCACATAGTAATTCATCTTATCTCCAAAATAACCAAATGAATTTAAAGTATACAACATTTAAACATTAAAAAATAAAAATAAAAATAAAAAGCACTGATAACTCTTCAAAAAAAGCAATCTTTTTAAATTAAAACTTAAAATCGTAATATCTAAGAAAAATTTTCATAAACAGGTGCTCAAAATCTTTCCAGTAGTCTATCTGCAATAAAGTGATCACGTCCTAGCAGCCTCTTTTCACTATAAAAGTAAATAGCTAATCTGAAAAAAAAAAAAAAAAAAAAAAAAACCAGTAATAATGAGTTTTAAGCTAACAGCCCGATTATTCACACACTACCGTCGGAACAGTAACAAGTGGTACTGTAAGCAATATACATATCAATAAGAACGACGGTAACAAAAGGTACCACTGGCTTCGTATGAAACAATAAGCAATATAAATATCAATAAGAATGACTCATAATAAGTTTATAAATTCAACAAATATTAACATAAAAATTAGCTATGTATATAGAAACGATCCTCATATTATATGAATAGAAAATATTAAGCTCAATATTACAAATAAGATTTTTTTTTTTTTTTTTTTTGAGCTAACGGTAGACACAAATAAGATATGATTTGTGTAATTTACCCTAATTTTGATATACAAATGTTTGGGAGCATCATTTCGATAAATTCCAATGGAGATCAGTGTAATTTACCCTAATTTTGATTATTATAATATGAAATATGATATGATTTTGATATGAGCTTATATAATATCTAATTTTGTGGTGAATTTTTTGATGACAATAACTAAATGATTGATTATTATATAATTCTACAACTTATATTGTACTAGAGCTCTTATAATTCATATGGAATGATTTTTTTTTTTTTTTTTTTTGACAGGTTTGAGTCACAACTTATGTCAATTTTTGTTATTTTTTTATTTATTTATTAATAGTAACTCATGTCAACTTATGTCAAGATCTTGGAAAGTAGGGAAAAAATTGGCTTTTGCCCTTTTTAAAAAAACAATCCAGCATTTTGCACTCTTTCTCAAACTAATTAGGGAAATGCTCATTTTTTGAAACTCGATTTATGATAAATCGAGTTATTAAAAAAAAAAAATTATGGAGCCCTATAACGGCATTTTTAATGACCTATATTAACGTTTTAAGGACCTATAATGACGTTTTGTAACTCGACCTCCATGAAATCGAGTTATAGGCAATTTTTATTTTTATTTTTTTTATCTGTAACTCGATTTCATATAGGTCGAGTTACAAAACGTCACTATAGGTCTTGAAAACGTCACTATAGGTCCTTAAAAATGCCGCTATAGGGCCTAACTCGATTTATCACAAATCGAGTTTCAAAAGAGGAGCATTTCCCTAATTAGTTTGGGAAAGGGGGCAAAAAACTGTTATTTTTGCCCGAAAAAGGCAAAAGCCCATTTTGTCCTGGAAAGTAGCTAGGGAAACGTTTCATATGAAATTTCACTTAATGCCACATGTCTACATAATTTTTTTGTTGGATATATCCTGTCCTTGTAAATTCAGATTCACAGCTTATTGTTCTCTCTTCTTTGTAGGTCTGAGGCAGAATGTATCCAAGACATTGTGGAAGTGATATTGAATAAATTGAGTAATACATTCTCAGCACATACCATGGGACTAACAGGAATAGAATCCCGAGTTGAGAAATTGAAGTCACACTTAGCTATAGAGTCAAATGATGTTCGCTTTATAGGAATTTGGGGGACTGGAGGAATGGGTAAGACAACTCTTGCAAGAGCTGTTTATGGAATGGTTTCCAATAAATTTGAAGCTTGCTGTTTTATTGCTAATGTTAGGGAAGAATCTAAAAAATGTGGTTTATGTAAGTTACAAAAAATACTTTTGAAAAAACTTTTGATGCTAGAAAAAGTGAATCTACAAGATGTCGATGATGGAGTTCAAATGATCAAGAATAGGTTACATAACAAAAAGATTCTTCTTGTTCTTGATGACGTAAATGAATTAGACCAATTGAAGAAGTTAGCTGGGGAGCATTGTTGGTTTGGTTCAGGTAGTAGAATTATGATAACAACAAGAGATAGGCATTTGTTGGTGAATCATGAAGTAAATGAAATATTTGAGGTTGAAGTATTGAATCATGATGAAGCTCTTAAACTTTTTAGTTTGAAAGCTTTTAAAATGGACCATCCAGCTGAATATTATGAAAAGCTATCTCAAGCTTTTGTAGATTATTCTAATGGGCTTCCTTTGGCCCTTGAAGTTTTGGGTTCTTTTTTGTGCAAAAAAAACATTGATGAATGGAAAAGTGGATTGGATAGGCTCGCTGAATTTTGTGAAAGAGGAATTCTTGATGTGCTTCAAATAAGTTTTGATGGACTACAACCAATAGAGAAGGAAATTTTCTTAAATATTGCATGCTTTTTTAATCACATGAATCAAGATGATGTCATAAAAATACTAGACTATCTTGGGCTTTATGCTATAATTGGATTAAGGGTTCTTATTGATAAGTCTCTCATTAAATTGCATAAAAAGCAATTGTGGATGCATAATTTACTACAAGAAATGGGTCGAGATATAGTTTGTCAAGAGTGCTCTAAAGACCCTGGAAAACGTAGTAAACTGTGGTCGTTTAAAGATATTGATAACGTGCTGACAAAAAATACGGTAAGGGGTTATTGAGAGAAACTAAGCATATATCTTATTTTGTTATTCAACATAATTTTTTTTATATAGAATAATGGAGTTTAAATTATATTAGTCTAGCAATCATACATTTTATACTAATCCCTCTTATTCTTATTAATAGGGAACAGATGCAATTCAAGGCATAGTACTAGAGTTGTATGAACCAAAAAAGGTATATTGGAATCCTGAAGCCTTTTCAAAGATGCAAAATCTAAGATTGCTTAAAATTTGTGGTGTTCAACTTATGCATGATCTCAAACATCTTCCTAATAGCTTAAGATTTCTTGATTGGAGAGGGTACCCTTCAAAATCGTTGCCATCAAGTTTCCAATTAAAGGTAATTTAGGTACCCTTATACTACTTTTTTTTTATAATAAGTTTGTTTGTAGAAGCTAATTGTTTTACTCTCTTTTTCTTTTTCTTTTTTTCTTTTTTTTTTCTGGCTTTTAACAGAGTTCTGAGAATTTGAAATTCATTGAGCTGAGTGAATCTCTAAAACTTATTGATGCCCCAAACATCATTAAAGTCCCAAATCTTAAGAGTTTGGTTCTTAAAGATTGTATAAATTTATGTAGGATTCACCCATCAATTGGAATTCATAAAAAGCTTACTATTCTTAATTTAGATGGGTGCAAGAGCCTCACAAGTCTTCCAAGCAAGTTTGAAATGGAGTGTCTCACGAAACTTAATCTTTATGGTTGCTCAAAATTAACAGAAATTCCAGGCTTCGGGAGAAACATGAAACGTGTACACAGCCTTAGTTTAGGTTTTACTGCAATTACAACACTACCCACGTCAATTGAGCATTTGACTGCCCTTGATTGGTTGGATTTAGGTAATTGCAAAAATCTTGTGCATTTACCTGATACCATTTTTAATTTAAAGTTGGTTAGAGCAGTCGATCTTCAGGGATGCTCAAAACTGGATAGAGTGCCAGAGAACCTAGGGAATGCCGAAAGTCTAGAGTGGTTGTATTTGAACAACACTGGTATAAAAAAGCTCCCTTCTTCCATTGGTCTCTTAAAACATCTTTTTGAGCTATGTATCGATGGATGTAAGGGGTTATCATCTAATAAATTGTGGTATGAGCTCCTCCCGTTTTATTCAATGCCAACAAGTCCTCATCCCATGGACTCGCTACTCTCTTCTCTATCAGGTGCGTCTTCTTTGACCTGCTTGTATTTAGAAGACTGCAATCTCAAGGCAATCTCCAATGATATTGGTTCCTTATTCTCTTTAAAACTTTTGGATCTAAGTGGAAATGATTTTGTTTGCCTTCCGGAAAGCATCATTCAACTATCTAATTTGGAAGAAATATATTTGAATAATTGCACAAGTCTTCGATCATTGCCAAAGCTTCCAATGAATATTGTCAAAGTTGAGGCAGAAGGTTGTATCTCACTGGAAATGTTACCAGATCCATTAAAACCAAGCGATTCATTGGAACCATCTCTCTTTCTTCTTAATTGCTTTCAATTGGCTGACAATCAAAGCTGCATAGACTGGTTTATCTCAGGGATAAAAAAGTCCCTCAAGCTCTCTCCCTCTCTCCCTCTCTCAGTCCTAAAAAAGGAATATAACATTGTTTTTCCTGGAAGTGAAATTCCTGAGTGGTTTAGCCACCAAAGCATGGGGAATAAAGTGAAAATTAAACAACCTTCTCATTTGTATAAGAAGGTGGGAATTGCTATTTGCGTTGTGTTTTGTACGCATGATGCTTTTCCATATCTTAGCTATTCATTGATAGCCAATGGAAAAAGAATTTATATTGGTGACGATACCACAATTGATAAGGTTTCATCAGATCACCTTTGGCTAGTCTATGTGACTCCTCAATTCTTCGACGAGGAATCAAATAAATTATTGTGGGAAGGTGACGTGAATGGATTCAGTCAGATTAGAATTAAAATTGAAACCAATGATTATAGCGTGAAGGTAAAAAAATGGGGGTTCCGTATGATATACAAGAAAGACATAGAAGATCTTGACCGAACAATGGTCCAGTACAGCAACAGCAGCATCACTCCTTATGATGGCACGGATGTTCTCCATCATAATTTCGGCAATTCGTCAGTGGCAGTGGAATGTCACAAAGTCAAGCGCAGTCGTGATGATTACAATGGGGCTGGACCCAGTGGAGAAGGAAGTTCTAATGACATACCAAACCCAAAAAGGATTAAAAGGCACACAGAAACCCATGGTAACTCTGATTCTGAGGAGTCAAGTGAGTACAAGGACTGTGACGAGGAGTTAAGCGATCGGGACGAATCTAATGACGATTGGGAAGAAGATAATGACGATTCGGACAAAGACGATTGGGAAGGAGATAATGACGATTCGGACGAGTCTAGTGTCGATCGGGGGAAATATAGTGAAAGTGACCTTGATGATTAATAAACTATCTTTCCTTTTATTACCAGTAAGTCACTGCCTTTCCTCTTAATTCAAGTTCTGTTGGTTTCTGCGTTTTCTTTTTCTTTTACTGTACATTTATTAATAAATTGCCCACCACATGTTTGACTAAAGTTGTCAATGAGACTCCTAGCGATTTGCCAACAAAGAATGGCAAGAAAATGCTTTTGTTGGTGTTTTAAAAGCAGAAGAAATAATGGGATTAGAGTAAACATCAAAACTGGAAGTTTTTGCTGCCAAATCTCATCTTAAAAAGACATTTTTTTCCTTTGCATTTTCTTAGCTAGACTTTTTTTTTTGTCCCTATTCTATTTTTTCCACCCCAGACATTTAGGAGCTTAACAGAATATATATATATATATATATATAATGTCAAGTTCGAATGGAAAGACTGCTATAGCCTATCACATGCATTGTCTCCTTCATCTGTAATATAATTACCTCATTAATTTGTGATATTAATACTTTAATACTTTAATTATGGAAGTGTTTGACATATGATTATTGTTCTTTGGCTCTTGATGTTCTTGAAATCTTCCAGGCCCATTTCGGATCATGACCAAGGCCAACAACCCATGATCATTTCACATGTTCATCTTTATAGTAACTAGACCCAAGCAGGCAAGCAAGTATTTAACAAGATTGAAAATGGGATAAGGTAGTTTGCTTAGATTTGTAAACCTTGCTTTACTTGTTATTGTCGTTTTGATGCATGACGCCTAAAATTTAAGTTTTGTCACATTTTCCTCATTGTTTTGTCATTTTGTCCTGGATTATTACATCTCATAGTAAATGGATAATATACCTTTATAGACATCCAAGTATATACATATGGTTCCAATTTTTTTGCATGTCAATAAAGGGGTGTCCTATGAAAATGTTTAGGTTCTATAAATGTTGTGGCAGATGTACTAGTCAAAGATACTTTTAGCTCGAGTGGAATTCTGGATTCGTTTGAAAACTCTATAGCCAAAATGATTCTAAGAGAATTTTACAAATTCATGTTTGTGTTGCTGACAAGCTCATAAGGTCTCATTTTAAATCTAGGGCTTATTTGGTTGAAAAGGATAATGGCTGTTGCATAGCAAAAATTGTAGAAACCATGCCGGCAGGTCCTTTTTTGATCTCACTAGCACAACCATAAGTGAAGACCTTGAGCATTGGAGCCATTATGTAGGTTACACTCACCTTCTAAAATTATTGTCGTTCTTTGGAGGATTTTATTGAATTTTTTTCTTGTGAGGGCAGAATTGAGAAGACTTGTGAGGACTTTTTTCCTGTGTCAAAGATACAGAAACCTTAGACCCTTTTTTTTCCCTTAAAAGTACTTCTTGTTGTCTTTTGTCTGTATCTTATGGTCTATTTGGACTTATAGGAACAAGGCATCCATGAAGAAAAAGCCTTTCTCTACCACTAATGTGGCCATGTATTTTAAAAGTTTGTTTAATTTTAATATGCAGGGTAACTAACAGTTCAAAAAACAAACAAAAGCCTAAACAGCCAGGATAAGCAAATCCAAACCATTAGAGAGGGTTCAACTGCAACCAATCCTGTTGGAGGAGAGCTGCAAGGGCAGGGGATGGAAATAGCGGGGATCCAATTTCTTTTTTAAAAATAGAGAATGTCCACGTCCATAGCTGCTTGTGAGGAGTCAAGTGAGTGATTAGTGACCTGAGATTTTTTCATTGGAAGGAATTTTGTGATGTGACCCAGAAGGTTAATCAACTTTTTTCTCTCTATCACAAGTAAGTCACCATCCTTCTTCTTAATGTGAGTTTTTTTGGTTGATGCATCATCGCTTTCCCTTTCCTTTGGCATATACTTGTACTTTTTTGGGTTAATTTTAACTTCAAAATAGTTTCTTGCCAGCTGTACCTTAGTTAATTATTGGCACTTATTCAAACTCCCATCTGGTTTGTTTCCTTAATCAAAAAGCACAAAGCAATACTCCTGGCTAATTTAATATGCATATAAAAAACTTAGTCTTATGAAATAAACAATGATTAGGGTCATCTTGGTTTAGTGATTGTGTTACTTGTTTGTGCTGGTTGCCCCCTTGATGTTGGATTATTGGACCATTTCATGAGGTATAACTGTCACATGGCCAAGAGACATAAAGATAAGTGCAGTCCGTTGTATGCCTTTTACTCTCTCGTCATTGCTTTAAAAATTTTTGAGCTACAAAAACAATATATGCATGCCACTGCAAACATTACAATTGAAATTAATTTTGTCTCATTACATATTATATATGTGAAGTCATGCATAGATTGCAATCAGAATGATTAGTCCAGCTAGGGTTAGCATCTAGCTGCCTCCCTAGTTGAAAGTTCTCTAAAGTTGTGTTAACCTTCAACCAAAGAAAATGTTTTTTTTTTTTTTTTTTTTTTTTGTTTAAGAGAATAGCTGAGTTTTCTGTCCTAGTTCTTGTTCCTTTTATTTTTGTTTTGCTCTGAAAATTCTTATTATTTAAAGTATGACGACAATTATATAACTTTTCTGCACTCCACTTGCTATATAGCTAAGAGAATCAGGATTCGAATTCTAAAATGTACAAACTTTAAAATCAAATGCAGTTATAAAATGTAGTTATAAAATTTAAAATCTTCAGCAATGAGGAACTTGATAATAACTTTTATGAGGAATTAATTTGGATATTAAAATTTCTATAAAGAACAAATCATTAAAACAAGTTCTTGATACATCCAAATATCAACATTATTGACAATTGATCGCATCAGAATAATTAGTCTTCCTAGAGGTTGAGTCTAGCTTCCTCCCTTGTTGAAGGTTTTTTACGGTTTTTTTTCTGATTAAGAGAATAACTGATTTTTCTATTCTTTTCTTTTTATTTTTTACTTTTGCTTTTCTCTGAATTTTTTATTATTTAAAAGTAGGACAACAATCATAAAGTTACTAAAATGATTTGTATTAGCATGTTTGAGGACATTGTTATTGCAATTCTCATAATGCAACAAACTTTAGAATCAAATCATGGTTAGTGATTGTTTAATATTTTCAACCATGAGGAGCATGATCATAACTTACCTTAATGGGGAATTAATTTTGATATGAAAAATTTATTCAATGACCAAATCATTACCATGTTCTCAATATATCCAAATATTGTAATGTTGTTGACAATTGATTAGCGGTAATATTCTTGTTGAACTGCTTAAACTATCTGTGTTGGGAACCTAAGCTTGTACCTGTATGTTAATAGATTTGCCATCACCAACTAATTGAGAAGCTCTCACAGGAGACAATCTTCAAAGTTAAAAGCATTTAGTCCAATTTTATGTGTCACCAAAACAATGTTTTGAATGACTGCATATTACTCAATTGTTAGACCTGTCTTGTTAGATCTGTGATTTAACATAAGAGAAGTGCGTTTGAATCTATTATTAAATGGCCTTCGCCATCTGATGCCTTTAATACAATGTTGGAAAATCATCAAAGACTTCATCTTCCCATGTAATGCTTGTGAAGAAGAATTGGTGAGACCTTTATAATATTTGAATTTCATTTTTAAAGTGTCATATCTTTCTTTCTTTGATTTCTTATTTAGATATTTCTTTCTTTCATTTGTTCTTTCTTCTCCTTCCTCTTTTACTTCAGAGATTTAGGAGTTTAATAGGTGCCCTGTGACATATCTTTTTTCTATGGTGCTTTCTTACATATATAATTTAGTAGACAGGTACAGCCACATGTAAGTGCCCTGTTACTTTTTAATAGTAATAGTTTAAAATTCATTTCATACGTAGTACTGCTCTTTAATTGTTTAAGCTTTTACCAAATGAATTTTGTGCTATTTCCTCTTGATGTACTTGAAGTTTTCTAACTTTTATACCTTTAACTCTGAATAAAATTATCGATTGAAATTTGTACTTACCCATTTCAGATCATGACCAGGGCAAAGCTGTTCATGCTCATTTCACAGGATAAAACAAACCAGAAGACTTATCTCCATAGGTAACCTGAGCGTACAACAAACTTAGCCATAAATTACTAACCTAATTCTCTGGTGCATAGTCAATCAGGCAAGCAACTGTGCAGAAAAGGTTGAAATTAGAGAAGGTATCCAGCTTTGATTGGTAAGCCCTGCTCTAGATGTATTGTTGTTTTGATGCCTTACATCCACAATTTAAGTTGTCATATTTTTCGGCTTGGTTTTGTCTTTTTAGTCTGATGTATTGTATTTTGCAGTGGAAAGATCCTATAGTTTTATTTTGATGTGTTTTGTCCAGAATTTAAGTTTAGTCATGTATGTGTGTGTCATTGTTTTTCAATAATACAAAAAATATTATTTTGCTAGGTTATAAAACCATACTTTAGGAATCCCTCAATTAAGTCAAAATAAGCTACTACTATTAATAGCTATTTAAACTTATCTTTACACTTTGGCTTGAAAACAGGACCTGATTAGAGAGCTGTACTCTCCAGAAGTGGCTGCTCAAATTTTAGCTATCCCTATCTCAAGCTGTGGAGTTACTGATAAGCTGCTATGGCCTCATACAAGGCAACTTAGTGAGTGAAACCAAGTGTCTTATGCAATGAGGAAGACAACTTGGATCGTTTGTTCCTGAAGCACAGTCTTGCTTGGGCTGTATAACCTCAACACAGTGATGTTTGAGGGTGCAAAAAAGTGTACTTATCTTGCTAATGCTCAGTAAAGCTTTGTTTTGTAGGTATGCACAAGCCTATGATGCACAACATGTTGATTAGGGTAACTACTGGAGAGTCCCAAGGCGAGTGTGTCCAGTCGTGGAGGGATGGCAAGTGTTGCTGACAATTGAGGGGCTCTGGCAGAACAGATGCAAATGGGGTTGTTTTGCCTATGTGCTGAATAATGGGCTGGCAGATAATTTTTCAGGCTGTTCCAGTAATTGCGTATGCAAACGAGTGGAAGCTTACTGTTTGGGAAGCGTATTTTCCAGGCTTGTTTTGGTTAGTGGAAGATTGGAGAACTTGTGGAAAAGAAGAAGGTTCCTTGGCAACTTGCTGTGCTGACTGAAGAACACAAGTGCGAGGAAGTTAGAGAACGCCAGTGGTGTACATTTGCTGTGCACGGGAGTCACTAATGAGGCTAGAGCCCAGGTTACTCTTGCTTCCAACTCTTTTATGAACATTTTTTGGGCTTGTAACTCTATTACTAGAGAGTTAAATTTAGCAGTCTGGATAATATATAGCCAATTTGTTTCAAAAGTGGGACTTTAGAGTTACTTTCAGCAAAACTGTTCATGTTTAGTAGATATTCATCACATGTTAATAGATAGTCAAAATTATCAATGAGCTGGGTAGCTCAAATGGTATTTTCTACCCTCCAAATTATATACCAACAACTAATCACAAGGCTCAAAGGTAATTTAGGCACCTGACACAACTTTTTTTTTTTTTTTTTTTAAGTTTCATTAAACTGTAAGGTTTTGTTGAATCTTTTTTTTTTTGGTTATTTCAGAGGTTAAAATCCATCCAATTAAGCAAGCCTCTAAAACTTACTGAAACCCCTATCTTCACTGAAGTCCCAGTCCTTGAGAAATTGGTTCTTGAAGATTGTTTAAATTTATCTAGGTTGCACCCATCAATTAGAGTTCATAACAACCTAACTCTTCTTAGTTTGAAAGGCTGTAAAAATTTAAAAACTCTTCCAAACAAGTTTGAAATGACTCTTGAAACTCTTATTCTTTCTGGATGCTCAAAAATTTTAATTAAAAAAATTCTAGAATTTGGGAAAAACTTGCAATGTGTATTGAAAGTTTACTTGGATGGAATTGTTATTACAAAACTACCCACATCAATTGGGCATTTGACCGGCCTCGCTTTATTGAATGTAAGAGATTGCAATAGTCTTACATGTCTACCGAGCATACTCTTTAATTTAAAGTTGCTTAAAGACGTAAATATTTCTGGATGCTCAAAACTTTGTTTGATTTTATTTTAAATTCTAAAAGGTATTTGTGAGCTGCAGCTTAGCTTTGCTATTGGCACTTATTCCAACAACAGCATCATTGAAGATTGTTGAACTTCTTGTCTATTTTTAGTCAACTTTTTCTCTATATTACCTGTAAGTCATTGCTTTTTCTTCTCAATCAAAGCTTTTCATTGGTTGCTCTATATTATCTTTTTTTCCCCTTCCTTTGGACACATTTACTTAACTAATATTAACTTAAAAATATAATTTTATTATCTGTGTTTTAGCTTCATTTTTAGCACTTATTCCTACTCTCATCTTGTCTGTTTTCTTGATCAAATAACACAAATTTGTGCACCTAGCTAATTAATGTATATTATTAAATCTTATGGATTGGTACAATTGATAAAAAAAAAAAAAAATCACCCCCATTCTTGAAGCTACTCATTTAAACCAAAAAAAAAAAAAAAAACATAGTTTTATAAAATAAACAATGATTAGAGTAATTTTGGTTCACTGATTGTGTTAGTTGTTTGGGTTGGTTGCCCCCTTGATGTAGGATTATTGGACTTGTTCATGAGGAGAAACTGTCACATGGCCAAGAGATAAGAAGGCAAGTGCAGTCCATTTTATGCTTCTGATTTTCGGTAGCCGTAATAGATTGCAAGGTAAAATCTGCACTCTTGTTGCCTATATAGTTCATTGTTTTAAAATTTTTCGAAGTGCAAAAACAATACATGCTTGCCATTGCAAACATTATAATTAGAGTTAATCATTATGTCATTTCTTATCATATATGTGAGCTCATGTATAGATTGCAATTAGAATGATTCTAGCTAGATGTAGCATCTAGCTTTCTCATTGAAGGTTTTCTATAGCTGTGTACCCACCTTTAAGCAAAAAAGTGCTTTTTTCCTGTTTAAGAGAATGACTGATTTTTCTATTTTTGTTTTGATTTGATATTTTTCTTATTTTAATGTAGGATAACAATTAAAGATGTTATAAAAATGATTTGTATTAGCATGTTTGAGGACACTGGTAATGTAACTCTCATATGTTTAAAATTTCAAACATTCAGAGTTTGATCATCACTTACTTTTTATGAGGAATTAATGTAGATATGCAAAATTTCCTCATTGACCAAATCATTCCTCCGAGTTCTTGATATATCCAAGTATCATCAACATTGTTCATAATTGAGTGATCTGCATCAGCATTAAGTTATGTTTTGGTAATTTTCTTAAGCTATCATCATTTGGAACCTAAGCTTGTGCCTATATGTAAATAGATGTGTAATAATTAACTTAATATAAATCTCTCAAAGGAGACCATCTTCAAAGCTAACAGCAATTAATTTGATTTATCTTCACTAAAAAAATGTTATGAATGACTATAAATTGTTCAATTGTTAGACATACTGTGATTGATCAGTGATTTACCATAATTGAATATTGAATTGCAAGCAGTACTAAATGGCCTTAAGCCATGTGCTGCTTTTATTCTGCAATGTAAGGAAATCATCATTCTTGTCATTGTACCATGTAATGCTTGTGTAGAAGCATTGGTGAGACCTTAATAATAATTCAATCCCATTTAAAAGTAACGACTTTTTCCTCTGCTTTTTGTTACTAGGAGAGATATATATATGTGTGTGTGTGTGTGTGTGTGATCCCGGTCAAGTTTAAAAGAAAATAAGTGCTATGACATGAATTTAACTGTTTAAAACTCTTTTTAATATGAAACAGCTCTTAATTTTGTAACTTTTTAGCACAAGACTTCTGTGCTTTTGCCTCTTGATGTACTTGAAATTTTTTCTACCTTTCTAAAACCTTCAGTCTGAAACAAATTATTGACTAAATGTTGTCCTACCCATTTCAGATCATGACCAGGCAGAGCTGAAACAAACCAAAAGGCCTATCTCAAAATCGTAACTTAATTAGCTTATACCCTGTGAAAGTGACTCGACTAGAATTAGAATTGAAGGACAGCAGTAGAAAGTAGAGAAACCCAACCATACAACAAACTTGATTATATATTACCAACCATATCATCTGAGCCATATTTTTCCTTACAGTAATCAGACTCAAGCAAGCAAGCAACTGTGTAGACAAGGTTGAAAATTGGAGAAGGTAGCCTACTTGGATTGGTAAGCACTCCTGTTCTAGTTGATATCGTTGTTGTACTACATCTAGAATTTAACTTTTCTCACTTTCTTTCCATGGGGTTTGTTATTTTAGCAGAATGTATTATATTTTATATTGGAAAAAGATGCTAAACTTTGATAATCAATGTCATTAATTTTTGAGAATTTTATATTTTTTTTTAGAGAAGTCAAATAAATCTACATCTGTTAATCGGTATTCAAAGTTATCTTTACACTTTGACTTGGAAACAGGACCTGGTTAGGGAGCAATACTCTCCTGAAGTAGTGCAGTGACTGCTCAAATTTTAGCCACCCCTATCTCAAGGTGAGGAGCTACTAATAAGCAAATATGGCATCGATGTAACTCGTGGTCGATATCAAAATTAAGCTACCATTGAAAGTAAGGGGAACTCAGGTAATGGATTCTCATAGGAGGGTCACAGCTCTTAGATGGAGACGTCTGTGGGAATTAAGCTTCCTTTGAAGTTAAGAATTGTTATGTGGAAGTTTGGCATGAGGACTTACTTATTAAAACAGAATAGTGAAATGAAACATAGTGAGTGATAATAATTGTGTGAGGAAGAGGAAAACTTGGTTAATTTATTCCGTAAGTGCAATCTTGCTTGATGCTTGGGCTGTATTGTTTGGATAGATTTGATCCTTAGAACTGAGTTCATTTCTCCTTGCTCTTTGAAGCAGTGGTTGGCTCAGCGGATGGAGGATCCAAATTTTCAAAAACAGGAATATATTATGTTCTCTAGATTGATGTTTAAGGATGCAAAATAGCTTCTAAAGAAGTGCTAATGCTTTGTTTTGCAGGTCTGCACAAGTCTCTAATGCGCAACAAGCGGATCAGAGTAACTGCAGGAAAGTACCAAGGCAAGTGTGTCAAGTTGTGGAGGGTTGTAGGTGCTGCTGACAATTTAGGGACACTAGCAGAGATAGTGTGAACGGGGTGGTTTTGGCTTTGTAGCCAAATCAAGTGCTGGCAGGCTGTTGCAGTTCTTCCATAAGCAACCAAATGGCATGCAGCTAGATGCCCGTGTTCAGAAAGCATTAACTAAGGCTACACAGCTTGGATTTTGTAGACTTGTTTCCATAATTTCTAAGAGTGGAGGACCTCTTTTTGAGAAGAAGGTTTCCTTTGCAACTTGCTGTGCTGATTGAAGACCACAAAGTGCATGGAAGTTGGAGAACGGTAGTGGTTGTATATTTGTAGATAAGAGAGTTGCTACAGATGTTGGGGCCTTGCTTCAAATTCTTTTGAACATTTTTGGACTCTACTACCAGCCAACGCTTCAGACATTATTGTATTAATAAACCATACCCAAAAAGAAAAAAGAAGACAAAAAGAAAGAAGTTAAATTAACACCTTTTCTGGACTAATTTAAGCTATGGCATGCAACTACATGCAATCATTAACATTGTAAGACATCATATAAGAGATTCATGTCCCTGCGTGAAAATCATATTCAACTCTCCTTTTAGATTCAAATAAGAGCAATTGAATTAACTATCTAATGGCTTTGACCGATTAACATGCTCTTTTTTTGTGCCCTACAAATGGATTGTTCTGTTAAACTTCTATCAAATACAGAAATTGAAATTTCTCTTCCTTTGTGAAGGTTGTTATATACATTGATTGTTTTTAATTTTTCCCACGATAATGCAAAATATTGCATGTGTGTCTTTTGGGTCACACTAAATATTTTTTTAACAGAAAATGTTGGCTCCAGCCAAAGTCGCATTAAAGAATTTTTTAGCATAAAAACTTGGCTCAAATTGGCTAGTGGGTAATGATAAGAAGATAAATGAAGTTTTGAATGACATACTTTTTGTTTGTTAATGGAAGGTTTAAATTTGCTTAATTGATTCCCAATATAAAAGGATCTAGAGCAAAATCATCTAGTCTTTTCAAGCAAAAAAATGGTTAATTTCTGCTATGCTGCAAAACATGAACATTTGGTTTCATCCAAGGTTAGGCAAAACATATTAAGAAATCTCATTAGTACTTGTTTTTTTTTTCAATAAATATCATCAGTGAACTTATTGAAACTCTCATATAGCTCATGATGCAAGTCCATTTGCAAAGTCAAAAAATTTTATGAAAGGGTTCCCACTGAATTTTTAGATTACATTTTCAATCTTCAGTTATTATAAATTCTCCAAAAAAGAAATCTTTCAGATATTAAAAATAATTTGAAATAGTTACATTTAAAATCAGAAATAAGTCTTCAACTGCCTTCTAAATCCTCCCCCCCCCCCCCCCCCCCCCCTGCGGCGGCCCTCCTTCCTTTTCCTTTTTTTTTTAATCTCTTTTTCAACGAACGCGGCGAGCTTTCTCTTCTTGTCCTATCCCTAACGATTTTTGGGCATTTGCTATACCTTCTGGATCTGCAATACAACAAATCACATAAACTACATTACACATCGAAAATCAGCTATTCTGTAACAATCATCAATCCATTAATTGAAGGGAAACATGTCAAAGGTTTAATCGCATGACACAACTTTTTTATTTTTTTTGACTTTCAAAGAACTTGAGTGCAATCATGAGACCAAGATTAGCATTTTTTTTTTTTTAATTTATAATAAGCATGAGACAAAGTTAGCTATTGTTTGAAAAGATCAAACCAAATATAGAATCAAGAGAAATGTCTACCAATTCGAAGTTTAAAATTTTTGCAATTTAAATTACTTGATTGGACATTGAAAATCTCTCTAAACCAGTTGTATTCCCTGAATTTATTTCTTAGTCCTTCTAAAAGATGTAGGAGTCAAGCCCATTGTAACTTCCAGTGAAGTTATAGACTTGATAGCCCCAAATGCATTGAAAAAAGGTTCAGACCTTCCACAAGCATACTCATTATGCTGCAGAAATTGCACAGCTCTAGGTTCAGTGAAAGAAACGGATTACTAGAAAAAGTGAAATAAAAGAGAGAAAAAAGAGCTGGGGGGGAGTAGAAACAGAAGCTGCAAAGGAAGTCTAGGAAAAGAACCCTCAAAAGTAATTAAGAGTGACATTGTTATCTTGTTCTATAGAATTTGTAATATATCCCATCTTCTCTGCTACCTATAAATGGCACAAAGAAATCAATACTCACCAAAGAACTGAGTGAAAATGCGTGTAAAGAAGTTATAGTTGCAGGAAACATTGTAGGCCATGGCAGGCGGAAGAGGTTTCACAATGGTGTCAATGCTGAATACTCGTTGAAGAAACTGCATACACAAAACTCAAAAGAAGTACCATACCACAAACGCAATTATGAATGGATTTAGATGCAAAATTATACAAAGGAAGCAGATGGAAGAAGAAAAGAGGAGTTAAGATATTATTGAGAGCCAAACAAACATAGATGTAAACTGTATAATTCCAAGCAGTAAGTGATGGATAGGCTATAAAAGTGTCAATCAACAGAAAAACATAACATGACCAAAAAGACTATCAATTAATTGATATGCATCCTACAGAAATGCCCTTGCCCATTATAACAATGTGGATATTGATGGTGTTCACACACACATAAAAATCCTCAAATCAATTTCAATGATCTACATCATAGAAGGCATAAATACGTATCCTCGCTTCATAAATTGAGCCTTCAACCAGATTAAGAATCGACTATATGAAGCCTCAATAATAAGAGGCTTCAACCTCATTTCAATTGCATTACCACTTATAACAAAAGCTTAAACTATTAAGAAATAGTAGATTTAATCATATGACCATTATTACAACACTTTCTCTCACGTGTGGGTCTATACTCCCCTTTAATAAGTAGAGCCCAACAGATTTGATTTTGAACTTTTTCTAATTGAGAGGGTGGAACAAAGATAGGGTTCGAACTCAAGACCACTTACTTTGATACCATAATAAACCATCAGATGTCCCAAAAGCTTAAACTGTTAGAAAATAGTGAGCTTAATTATTTAACCATTATTCTAACTGTTTGAAATAAAATGACATGCCATTGTCTATCAACTTGAAACTCTATATAGGGTAAAAGTTCTCATCCGCTACAAGAATAAATTTCTTCTTTCTTTCCTTTTGTTTTCAGTTTTCTCTGCTGGGTAGAAGTTATCTGCCACTACTACAATGGGTTATCCCTAGTTGTATTTCTAATTTGGTTTATTATAGTAATACTGAGGTTTTGAGTAGTTTAACCCAGACATATCATAGAGTTGCAATACGTTGGCCAACTGGTAGGAGCCCACATTCCCAGTTTATCCTTAAACAAATTAACAATCTCTCATATAACACATAACTCAAATCTATTAAAAGACAATTGAGAACATCCAGGAATCCCCCAACACTGCAAAAGGGTACACTACTAATGACAAAGACATGAACTTTAAACAACCAATAGCAAGTAATCAGGAAACTAAGAATTGGGTAAGCAAAGATACACAAATTAAACCAAGTCATCCAGGATTTTCTCAACTGGTTAACCAAAGAAACACAATTTAAAGCAAGTAATCAAGAAACTAAGAATTGGGTAACCAAAGAAACACAATTTAAAGCAAGTGACCAAGAAACTAAGAATTGGGTAACCAAAGAAACAAAATTTAAAGCAAGAAATCAAGAATTCTCTCAACTGGGTAAGCAAAAAACCAAAAACCAAGAAACAAAAATGAAAATCAAGAAAATAGAGACCTGGTAGTTACGTTGAAAGCTGTAGCGAAGCTGGGGGTCAATCTCGACGAGCGAATCATCATCGTAATCGTCGTGGTCGTGGCGTTTGGACTTGTCTTTCTTCTTGCGAGGCACGTGCATCACTGACTCGGCTCCAGGCTGCTGCTTTGTGACTTTGAGCTTCGCGTCTTGGAACTCTTCAGCGGCTTCCTCTTCGCCTCTCCATGGCGCCGATGACATCAACTTCTTCTTCCCAATTGCCATTTTTATTCAATCGGAGTTTACACAGAGAGAGAGAGGAGCAGCGTTGTTTGTATAGGTGATAAGGTTTGTGTTTGGCTTTGTGGGTTATTATTGCTTGCATTCTATGTTAGGTTAGGTAAGTCCATTCCTGTTTAGTGTAACCTTTAAACAAGAGGGAATAGTTATTAAGTATTAAGCTTCATGTTTGGTTAGGGGCATCTAATTGATGAAGATTAATGATTTAATATTACAGATACAACAATTTTCAAAATAGTAGACTTGTCAGGTTTTTATTGATTCTTACATGGGTCCTATTTTTATTTACTTATCTAGTTACTTTGACAATTGCAAAATTTTTTGTACATTTGGACTTGTTGTTTTTCATGAATATGATGTTTTGGAACTTTAATGCATGCATATGTAACTATAAGTATACCTTTAAATCTATAAGTTCCTAAAAAAAATACTAATTTATAAGTTCCCCCAAAAATGTGAGTTAATAATGATTGCTTAGGTCAAGTCACCAAATTGATTTTTGGTGTAATCAAGTTTTGGGGGAATCTAGGTGCACTTTAGTACTTAGATTCCCCTTAAGCTATTTGCAATAAAACATGGGAATGTATCTTTTCAAAATTACTGTAATTGTAAATGTTTATTTAAACCAAACAGCTTGTTAATTAGTAAGTGGAAATTGCTTGTGCAACTCAAAATTGATGGTGCAAAAATGGAGAATGGAGATCTGGTTATTTTCACATGTTAGCCCCTGTGGTGTGTCCAATTCTTGGAGTTCCATGTTGATTAGAAGTGGACCCATATTTGAGTTTATATGCACTATTATGCAATTCTCTTGGTATCTTTTAGACAAGAGACCTAGCTTTGGCATATGGCTTTATCTATACCATACATGTGCTTATGTGCATCCTATCTTGTCTAACGGATGTGAATTTGGTTCAAACCATTCAGTTTTACTTTGACCCATTTATCTTTCCTCCTTTTCTAGACTTTTTGCTATTGGGCTTTTTATAGCCATCTGTGAACATTGGTTTTGGCCCATTGATACTTAGCTTATTTTGTGATGATAGAATGGTAAAATTTGTAAAATTTAATATGATCTATGACTAAATCCAGGATAGACAAACGAAGGAGTTGTGCAAGTTGATTCAGGCAAATTTCTTGAAAGTTTCAGCATGAACATGGGGTGCATTACAAATGGAATGGCTGAGTTCTTATCCCAAGAGAGGACCATGAAAACTTGATTTTTCTCAATCCTTGTCTCCTTTGTGATTTTTTTTACCATAATGATGATAGAATGGTAAAAAATTTCCACTATACAATGTTGGACGACAAACTATAGTGGTTGTTAATTTGATTTGATAATTGTTCAACTGTGCATGTCACTTTTTTGCCTTTTTCTATGCTGTTGTTGGTGATGTTATTTGCGAAGCTGTTGATGATTTAAAAAGGAACCCGTGATTTGCGATCATCAGAAGAATAATTGTTTTTTTTTTTTTTTAGGATCTTAAAAATAAATAATTGTTACAAATGATTATTCCATTCTTATCTATTTTGATTACTAACTGATATATATATATATATATATATATTTTTGAGAGAGATTACTAACTGATATTCTATTATGAAATTTTCTCCCAAAAAAAGAAAAAAGAAATTCTATTATGAAATGTCCCACTTTAAAAGCTTAATAACACAATTTTATAATTTTTCTAACTAGTCCTTTATCATTTGAAAAGTCAATACTAATTTCCTTTTGATTTATTTGAGTTTAAATTAAGACCGGTAGCTTTGTTTTTTTGTTTTTTGTTTTTTTTTGAAAATTAAGGCTGAAAACTTTCAGTTTTAGAATTTAATAACTTTTTTTTCTTATTTCCATGATAATATTCCCATAAAAAGAATTTTTTAAGTAAAAACAAAATGGGAGAGAAAATATTACTAAACCAATGTAAAAATTCTTTGAATTTATATTGTAAAGATTGAAGGTAAATATATTATAAAACCCATTATAGCTACATTTTTACCATATGACTTATTCGTATTATAATGAATTCAATATAGAGTTTATATAGTAGAAAATCATTGGTTCACCTTATACTAATCCAAAGGCTAGTTTGCTAGTTCAATAATTACATGGGCCTACAATAAATTTGGGTCTCTAACAAAACTAACCAAACTTTAAGGTTTAGTTTGTTATAATTTCTAATTTTTAGAGTTTAATTTGAACCACCTCTGAGGTATAGGGTTTAAATGTAATTTGCTCTAAGATTTATTGACATCTATTGCCTATTTGTTTCTCAATATGACAGACCACTTTTCTTTAGCCCTACTGATTAGTTTTTTTTAACATAATAAGACATTATTGTTTTGTTAAGAATTTTGTAACTCAATTATGTGTGCGCGTTTGTTTCTTACCAAAAAAAAAAATTGCATTGTCTAATCTTATTTAGGATAGCCAGAATTTGAAATCCCCATACACCACTTTTTAGTAACAATTGAATTTAAAAAATAAAAATGCACTGTTGTTTTTATAGTACAACACATTGTATTTCTTATTGAAAAGCAGGGGGACTATATTCTGATCACTTTTTCCTTCTCCCATTCTATGTTCTCATCAATTCCCCACCCAAACATAAGGTTATGTACATAAAAAATGATAATTTATCCATTGTTAGAACAGTTTTAATTGGGAATGCCTTCTGGTTTTTCTTTCATATAGCAACTTTTGAATTTAATTAGGACCCCACTATCAGTTGCCATCTTTTGAAGTTTCATGTGCAAAGAATTGTGGTGGATCTACTAACCCCTATAGATAAGTTATACCTACTACATTTATTGCTAAGAAAATGTAGTTATAAGTAGTTATAACTACTACATTGAACAGAACTTATAATAAACTCACTCAAGGTAGGTGGTCAGTCAATAGCTTCAGTGGAGCCTCTACTTCAGGATGCCATTGTTTTTTCAAATTGTTATTCAAAATTGCTACACTCTCATTGTAGAAGAGAAAGCAATAAATTAGCACATAGTCTAGCAAGATATTCTATTAATGTCTTTAACTATGTAGTTTGGATGGAGGGAGTCCCCGACCCATTATTCACAGTTGTTCAACAAGATGTAGCCAATTTGGCAAACTAATTTTCAATAAAGTATCAAGTTGTTTCTCAAAAAAAAAAAAAAAAAAACTACTACATTGAACAAAGAGACACAATTCCCATTCCCCAGCAATGCAATTAGTTGGATAGTAAACCTTTTCTGCCCAAATTGGTAGCATCAAGGACCAAAGATGGTCACCCCACATTATGTTTATTTAGTAATTCTCAGTAGTATAATTCATCCAATAAAAAATTTGTAACAACTGAAAATATATATATGAAAGGAAAGTCCCAGCTCCAGTTCTCTCAAGTAAATAATAAATCTATGACAAAACAAGAATTGTGGTAAAAAAAATACAGGCAAAAAAAAAAAAAGGACAGAGAATGAAACCTCTATGGACAAAAGGGTCTACCAAGGCGAGCCCTGTGACTTGGGATAGTGAAGTGCCTTATTCTCCCTTCTTGTTCTGTCAAATACCCTTCACAAAGAAAAGCCTTAGAGAACTTGTCCTCCACAACTCTATCAACATCATGCACAAACACATCAGTCTCACCCTCCTCTCTATTCCTAGCCATCAATCCAGCTGTGTATATAGCACTCATTCTTCCTGGGGCATTATCATGGTACCCAGTAGGTGCATCCACCATGATCAAGTCCCATTCTATGTCATACACTTCACTTGGAAAGCCTTTGAGTGCAAGTTGGCACTTTGAGAATCTTGGATCACTCACAACTTTGCAGTCTTCTTCCATTCCAATCTTGATGAGTTGGTCAGCTTGGTGAACCTTGGTGTCATACTCAACATGGTAGGACTCTAATGTGGGCAAACGTTCGAGGATTTGCTCGATCCATGACTTGTCTTCTTCTAGGAAAACCGTGCGGCCACCATGGTTCAGTGAGGTCCACATGAGACTGTCATGGCCTAGGCCAAAGACTAGGAAGTTACATGGTGATTTTTTGGCTAGGATTCTTGCTGAAACTGAGATTTCCTTGAAGGTTTGTTGTGGGGTTATGTTTGTTGTTGCATAGTGGATGAGAGCATTGACTAGGGAAGGTGGGGTTTTGGAGCAAGTTTGTGATGAGGGTAGGGATGGACATGGTGTAGTTGTTGATGGTTGTGGTTCTTGAGTGGTGCTTGTTGAGTTTGAGAGATGGGTTTCTGAGATTGGTTGCTGGGAAGACGAAAAACTTGATCTTGTTACTAAGATGAGGAGCAAGAGAAAGAAAAAACAGAGAAGGATGAGCTTGAGGTTGACTGAGAATGGAGTTTTAGACTTCATGATGGTTCTTGATGGCCTTGAATTTTGTTTTGGGGAGAGAGAGAGAGGGAGAGGGATATCAAAAAATGGGTTCTTTGAGTTTTAGGTATATGATTTTGATCTGAGGTTATAATCAAAAAAAGAGGGGCTTGAGCCGTGAGGAAGAGGAGACAAGAAATTATTTGATTCTGTTTTTAGTGGTGAGAAATGAAGTGGTAGATGAAACTTGGCTACGTGTAAGACAGAGGACTATAAGGTCCAACGTAATTGTCACACTGGGGCTACAGTTTTCCTTTTCATATAAAGGATGTTTACAACCAAGGCTTGTGATTCAACTATATTTTGATCAAGGAAATGGTATATTCATTGTGAGTTAGGACTTGAGGTTATAGAAGAGGTGACTTGAAAGGGAAGGGAGGAAACCTAAGCAATGATTGTTTCTAGTATATGATTTTTAAATCTTTTTTTTTTTAGAGATGAAGCAAAGAAGGTAGCTTTGATGTTGACATGAAAGCCACTAAGGTCATAAAACATGGTTGGTAGATCTACAAGTGTTTTTTGAATTATTGTGACCAATTATTATTTCCTTTCTCCTATATGGAAGATGTAATGTAGTTGGAGGTTTTGATGATAAAAAAAAAGATATTGCATTGTGATAAATTAATGCCTTTGGAAGGGATTCGTTTGCTGGCTCTGGGAAACAAATATCAGGTTCAAGAATCGAAAAGGCAAAAGAGTAGTTAGCTTTAATGTCTTTTATTATAAAAAAGTTTTGCACCTAATCATGAAAGTGTTTGAATTTGATTAGGTAATAATAATACAGAGCACGTCTATTAGGACTTAGGTAATTATATTAGGCGAAAATGCACTTTTGGTCCCTACATTTTAGATTTATTTTCAATTTGGTCCCTAAATTGATTTCACTCCTAGGTCAGTCCCTGATTTCAAAAAATCGTTTTTATTTTAGTCCCTGTCGTCACCCCAGTAACAGAAAATGCATACGTGGCAAACGGAATGCACTATTTGCTGACTAGATGCTGACGTGGCTAATAAAATAATAATAAAAATTATATTTAGCATTTTTTAAATGCCACGTCAGCATTTAAATTAATAAAAAAAACCAACTCAGAATTTTTTTTTTTTTAAAGTAAATTAAATTTTAAAAAAACCTTTAATCTAATTTAAACTAAAATCATTTCTTAAAAAATCAGAAATCATTATCTTTTTAATTCTTTTTTATTTTGTTTTTATTTTTCTTTAACCTCATCAACTTTAAAAAAAATCCCTAGAAACACTAATCTCAAATTCTCTCACTCTCTTCACGCTCAATCTCTCACTCTCCACTGTTCATGGCCGGAGCTCACTCGCCCTTCATCTTGAGGTAGAAGACCTTGGAGTCGCCAGTAGCGGCAGAGGGGATGAGTCTGGTGTCAAGGAGCTTGAGGATTCTGTCACAGATGTTGGATAGCTCCGACTCGATCTTGGATCTGTAGTCCCGGATCATGGACACATGGTCCTCGTTGCCGCGGCTCTCCTCCTTCTGCTCGATCGAGGAGATGATGCGCCACGATGCTCGCCTCGCGCCGATCTTGTTCTTGTACGCCACGGAGAGAAGGTTTCGCTCCTCGACGGTGAGCTCCTCGCTCTCCACCGCCACCGAGACCTTCTCCATGAACTCCACCATCTCCTCGTATCGCTGGGCTTGCTCGGAAAGCTTCGCCATGTACACGTTCTCTTCGCAAGCCAAGGGTGTTGATAACGCCTTAAAATGTGTACTTGTTATATATTTATGTGGGCGTTATCTCCTTATTACTATGCTTAATTTGTATAATTAAGCCATGATTTGTATTAGTCCCTATTATTTATCTTTACATAATTTCTTGAATAAGATGCTATTCATTGTGTGTAATTTTCTACTTTCAGGAAATCATGTGAGAAAGATGAGTTTACAGGAATTTGTGAGAGAATGGAGGCCAAACTAGAATTAAAGTGGAGCTAAAGGACCATGCCTAAATGTCTAAGGAGGTGCAGCTGGAGTGCTTGGATCATCTAACATGATTGGAAGCTTCAAATAAGGAAAGAAATCAAAGAGGCAGAATCTGAAAAGGAAAAATTTGATTTGAGCACTGATCAGTATTTTGGGCGTATCTCTCTCCTCAAAAATTCAATTGACACAAGGCCAGATGGGTTGGAACCGTGACTTAAATATCTACAACTTTTCAGTTTTGAGTTTTTCCAAATTCTCAACTTTGGAAGGCCGAAATTAACTCACAAGTTACCGCTGTAAACCTGGACGGAAATTAAAATAGGAAAAGTTTTATTTTCTTAGGACTGAGACATTAGGGTTTTAAAAGGGAGGCTGTGAGAACGAATTTTGGCAGAGAAAAACTTGTATTTTCCTTTCTCTAATGGCAGCCTAAACTCTTTGCTAGGGCTAAGGGTATGTTTCATCTATGCGGTATGAATATTCAATGTGATTCTTTTTAAGATTTTATCAATAACATATTTGATTGTTCAATTAGAATTCTTTTGATGTATTAGTTCTTCCATGCTTTCAATAAGTTCAATCATGTTTTTCTTATTGTTTAGAGGAATTTCTAATAGTTTCAAATAGAAATCAGGTTTTAAAGTGAATGAGTTTTTCTGAAAACTTTTCTAACCGCATTATTAATCGAGGTTATCATGCGTTCTTGAATTGTCTCAGTTCAACCGAATCATAAGTTTTTAATTGTATAAGAACAATCAATTATGAAATAGATATTTTCTTAGATCACAAAGAATTTCATATCGATATAGGGAAACACCCCGATGCCCTAGTATTTACATTATTGATTTAATCAGTTTTTATTATTATTCTTGTTAACAATCACCAAGCAAAAGTATTTTTCTTCTTCACCCAAATTGTTATTTAATTATATTGTCTTTGAATTTACTCTGCTCCTTGTGGTTCGACCTCGGTACTCCGAGAATTATATTGCTACGATCTCCTGCACTTGGGAGTGAGCAAGCAGGTGTCACCGCCATTGTTTTTGATTGGTGGTCTGATCTGTTCATGTGGGTTTCGGATTGCAGGATCGGTGGCTTGAAGTGGCTTGATCGGTGGGTTTCTGATCTGTTCACTTGTTGCTGGGTTTGTCTTTTTTCATGTGGATTTGATGATTTTTCTGGGTTTATGGGTTTGATTTGTTGGAGGTTTCGGTGGAGGATAGGGATTTTGTATGTATTTTAAGCATTGGTTTATTAAATGTGAGTTATTTTAGTGTTTGTTTTGAAAGAAAATCTTGATTTTCTAAGGAAAATGTTGATGATTGTTCAAAGAAAATTTATGAGGTTGATTGGGTTTGTTGTTATTGTGAGCCGAATTGGCTGGGTTTGTGTGTGATTGTTTCATAATAAAATTTCTGATTTTAGGTGGAAAGAAAATGTTGTGATAAAAATCTTAGGCATCGGCTTTTTAGATGTGAATTTTTTCAGTGTTTGGTGAAATTTTCTGGGAAAGATGTTAAATGCCCAGGAATTTTGTGTTCTTGAGTTCTTGTGATCTGGGTTCATGTTCTTGAGTTCTTGTGTATTCCCGTTCAAATCTGAAACTATGTATTTTTATGTTTTTAATTTTGTTTTTATGTTTTTTTAATTTTTTTTTAAAATTAGACGATGACGTGGCATGCTGAGGTGGTTTTTTATTATTATTTTATTAGCCACATCAGCATCTAGTCAGCAAACAGTACATTCCGTTTGCCACGTATACATTTTCTGTTACTGAGGTGACGGTAGGGACCAAAATAAAAACGATTTTCTGAAATCAGGGACTGACCTAGGAGTGAAATCAATTTAGGACCAAATTGATAATCGGTCCAAAATGTAGGAACCAAAAGTGCATTTTTGCCATTATATTATTAAAGGCACTCAAAGTATTATCCATCCCCTCTCCCTTTATGTGTTTGTGTTTGTTTCAAAATGAAGAAAAAAAAAAAAAAAAAAAAAAACTCTAGGTGTAAATCTTGTACATGAAACATGTATTATCTTGTTTTGTTTTTCTTGAGGGGAAACTACATTTATGTAGATCCATTGGTTTCAATGAAAAACTTTACGTGAATATAATTCTTCGTCTTTTCTTGTATTTGGTAGTATCATAAAAATTTATTGGTTAAAAAAAATATCTCTTAATTTACCTTATTTAGCTTGGCATAAAATAAAGAAAAACAATTTTATTTCACACCAAAACTTAACGAAGAAAGTCAAAAAATGAAATAAATTTTTTAAAAAAATTGAAAAATTATTCATCTCCCAAAAAATGTTATTGTCAAATCAATCCGAGAAAGTGAAATATAGTGGGTGTATGGAGTAATTGTTCAAACCTAAGATATCACCTGCTAGATACAATTACAAATTTTCTGACCTAACCCAATATGTCAATTTACTCTTTCACGCATGCAATATTCAACCCCTAAACTCCACAAATTTAGGGGCCAAGGGGTCAAATTCAGGTTCAAGAACACAACTGGCGGTGTGGTGTCATTGTGATCCCATATTTAAGGCAGAAAATAAAATATCAACCAACAGTCAGCAGCCAATTGTGTAAAGTAAAGGTATGTATTGCTTTCTAGTCTTTGATGGACCTTCAATTTATCTTCATTAATTCTCAGTCTCTTTCAAACCGTAAACTAGGGTATAGTATATACAATGATTCAACCTCAGTACACACATCTACTTTTTTCTACATTAATCTGAAGAAGAAAACATTTCTAAAAATCCTTATTATGTCAAAAGGCTTATGTTTTTTAGGATTTTTTTTTCCCACAAGTTATTATCATTTCTCAACAACCTTCACTTTCTCGCTATTATGTCAGTTTATAACTTTTTTTTCACCTTATTGCTACTCGAATGATTCTTGGGAAATTGTTTGATTATGGAATTTATTATACTTATATTAATATCTTTATGCAAGCACTACCACCACAAGTTTCACAAAAAGTTGTTGATTTTTTCATCTAGAATTTTAACCCAGTTGCTTCAAGTCTTCAAATATATAAAGACTACTAGGCAGATTTTAGTTTAAATATATAAAATTTGGAAAAAATTTTGAAAAAGAAAATTAAACGGGGAAATTAAAAGAAATTGTCTAAGCTTGTCATTTTAACTTAAATCAAACGAAACTTACACAATTCTAAACTCTATATATTAGCTGACATTATATGAACCTAATTTTTGTTTGTTATCAGGCATATTTTATACAACTTACACAACTTTTTCTTTTTCTTTTTTGCTTTTCCAGAAATGAGAAAATGTTCAGTTTAGCATAATATGCAACAAACTGGCATCTATAATTTAACAACAATCTTGTGTTTAAAGTTTAAACACAAGATTTTTTTTTAACTCTTCAACAAAATATTATTGCCAATAATTCTTGTGGCACAACATTGGCCACAACTTGTCCATGTGGACACTAACCACAACTCGCCACGTGGACAAGTTGTGGCCAATGTTGTACTACTTTATGTGGCACAATAATTTTTCTATTCTTGCACATGTCTGAAAAGATTTACACAACTTATTATATTATATAAGTATAAACAAATTAAGAATCTTAATCTGGTGGATTCAGTTCCCATCCCAACAAACATGTACGACCTAGTTATTATACTGTTTTTTTTTTTTTACCTCACTTGTGACTTGTTGTCTTGTTGATTCTTGTAACACTTGCCATGATATTTGCAACTGTTGCAGTTTTCACACTCCAATTAATATAAATATATTACTATATTGCATTGCATCCAAGCCATCCATCTTTCAGGTGGTAGGACTCGGAATTATTCTACAACCTGGAACAACACCTTGAAATTTGTTGCAGCTTGGAAAGCTAACATAATTAGTGAATTGATATCTAGGGTCTTATCGTGGGATTTAGATCCTCTAGATTTCTTAGGGTACTTTATCAATAGATTTTTTTAAATTTTAACAATTTTTTAATGATTTAATGGTCAAAATTCTGTCATATCAGCATTCCACTAAAAATATTCTTAAAATAATAAAATAATATTACAAACAAAACAATTGAGATTATTGTTAGTGGAATGCTGACATGGCAGAATCTTGATCATTAAATCATTAGAGAATGGTTAATGTAGGGACCAGGTTTGAGCACTTCCAGATGTTTAGAGAGTGGACCCAAGCCCAGCTAGCCCTGCAATGAATTTGTAGAGAGCGGGTTCAAGAACTAGGCCCTAGTAAGGGATGCCACGGCCAGACATGGTTACGTGCAGGTTTAAATAGTATGAATGTGAGTCAAAATGGACAATGGTGCTCCTCGGCCTTTCTTTAGGGAGCTTCAGTTCGTATTACTTCTTTGGAGAATGGTTACAAGAGTTTTCTGGGAGAATACTAGTTGCTACAGTATCTTTCAGTTCAGATCTCCGGTCCCTTTTTCAAGAGGGACTCCTTACATTATATACTCCTCTCTCAATTGATCCTAGCCCTACATTTGTTGATCAACCAGGCCACTACTTGAGTACCTGTCCCATCAGCCGCATTCTCACTCCTCCTGTGGGTTGCAGCAACCAAGACAGCACTGTTCAGGAGTCCTATTCCCATTAATGCGGCCAGGACGTTAGTTGTGGGCATTTAATGTGGAGGTGACAGTTTATCCGAGACTTGCTCCTCCACCATGCTTCCATCGCTGACGCATTGTACTTGTTCTTTTCTCTTTGGATGCTCAGGAAGGCTCCCCTTGGTGGTGCGTTGCTTGTCCACTTTATGGTCTCGGCAGTCCGAGGAAGGAATCGTCCTCGGCATTGTTTCTTGGGCAACTGGGCATCCTACTTTCATCCTCGGACCTTGGACACCTCGTCGGCGTGGGCCTTTGGGCCTAATACGAAGTGGGCCGGGGCTGTCTGACTCTCTGGCCCCACAATAGCCCCTCAAAATCTTGCTGTCCGCATCCTCGGGCGGAGAGGAGGATTTTGACATCCTCGGGCCTGTTCCATGTCCAGTCGAGTCTTGTCCTCCATCAGTGTTGAGATCTTTTCATCTGCCCAAGGCGTGTTACTGACGCTTCGGTGCGCGTAACGTGTCTTTCATTAAATTCAGATAGCTCTGTGCTCCCCACGTTCAATGGGAGGATGACAATCTAATGGTGGGGATGCGCCAAGCATTTATGGGCGGGAAAACCCACACGGTTCCTCGATTTGGGGTATAAATACCCACTCGAATTGCTTTTCCCTTCTTTCACTCGCAATCAAGAGCTCTTGCGCATACCTCCTGAGTCCAGCCAAATTTCCACCTACATCTCCAGCATAAAAAGCTTGTCCGAGGAGCTTCTCCTTATCTCTGTAAGTCATTCTATCCCACTCTGAGCTTTCTTCTTCTCCACTCCTCCTTCTCTTTCATTTGTCCTTTCTTAGTTCTCTTAGGCGTCACTTGGGATGGGTAGACTTAAGAAGTACGTCTACACTGAAGAGGCGATGGAGAAATTCATCGCCGACTATAAGATACCTAACAACGTGGGCTTGAGGTATTGTGAGGAAGGGGAGTGGCTCCTTCGGAGGCAGGAGGGCGAGGTGGTGATTCCTATCATCGCCTTCCTCGAAGGTGGCATGAGGATCCCCATGGGGCCGGTGACGAGGGGCTACCTTACATACTTCCGGTTAGCCCCCACCCAGTGCGCCACCAACATCTTCAGAATTTTGGGTTGTGTGGACGCTCTAAACGAGAAGATGGGGCTAAGGTTGACCCATCACGACGTGAACTGGTGTTACAACCATCAGCACCTCAAGAACAAGTTGTATTACATGAAGACTAGGGACGATAGGGTTCGGCTCATCCAGTGCCTCCCTGAGTCGAGCAAGGGGCTGAACAAGGATTTTCTCATCGTGTCCGGAGAGTGGCACGATGGCCTTCACTGCCTAACGACGGAGGGGACACCAGGTGGGGCAGTGGGAGTAGGAGGGGGTTCAAATTCTTTTTTTTATTATTTTATTTTTTTTTACTGTTGGTGCGATTTGCTCCATTTGGCTACTAACATGAGGGTGTCTTCTTCCTGCAGATCCGCACGCCTTCGCGCACCACTTCAGCCTGATCAATAGGGAGGATTTGCAGAAAGTGCTCAGGGCAGCGGTTTTCGAGAACGAGGCCGACCATCAAGTCAGGGCCGCTCACAAAATCTTGGGATACACCCCGCTTCAAAAATCGTTCGCGGCCCCAAAGCACGTGATCAGAGCAAAAGATCCTCGGCTGTACAAAATCACTGTAGCCGAGCACGGGTTCCTGTATCCCGAGGAGCCCTCCACTCTAGAAGACGCTACATTAGCAGGCCCCTCTTCCTCCCACAGATCCGCAGAGGCCGCAGGAGAAGACTTTGAGAGGGAAGAGGAAGTTGCAGATTTTGGTCCCGCCGAGGACGACTTTGACGTGTTCGACCAAGTCCACCAGTCCAAGGACCCTTCTGGAGACTTGGGTGATCCTAGCCTGACCGAGGCGGACTTCCTAGCGTCGGAGACTTCTCCTCGGCTTGAGATGGGTTATAAGAAGAAGTCCCAATCCAGCCTGTTTGATCTAATCGAAGGCCAGCCGGGGAAGTCCCAACTAAAGCTTCTTCCTCCTCTTCCTCCTCCTAAGACTCTGCTTGCCCAGACTAGGTCGGCCTCTGCCCAATCCAGGCTCCCTCTCCCTCCACCTCAGAAGAGTCTGCCGTCCAGGCACGAGCCCACTGATCCTAAGCAGAAGAAGGACAAGGGCAAAAGGCCCATCGAGGACAAGTCTGGGTCCACGTAGGAGGGGGACGATGCTCGTCGGCCCTCAAAACAACTGAAGATAGGCTCCCGGGGCCAAGATAAACAGGTTGATGCCCAGCCCGAGGTTCAGGCCTGGCTTCCTGCCCCAATGCTCCATGGGGAACCTCTGAGGGATGACTCCTCCCTCAGGGATTTTAGAGAGGGCGAAGGTGCGTATGTGGCCGACGCACTGGAGAGGTGCCTGTTACTTCCCGCTGACATGGCGGAGCTGGAGACTATGAGGAGCAGGCAGGTCTTCCTCAGTCTTAAGCGTTACTTGGGAATGGTAAGGCCCTCAACACTTGTGATTTTTCCAGCCTCGGTTTTCGTTCTTTTTCCTGAGCTTGACTCACTGTGATTTCGTTCTGATTTGCAGGGCGTCCAAGCCACTTTTAGGTTGGAGGGGGCAGCCAACGACCAAGGTAAGGCCTTGGAGGCAGAGCGTGACAAACGCATAGAGGCCACTCGGATCCTCAAAAACTCCGAGGCTGACCTCGCCAAGGCTCGGGAGGAGCTAAAGGTGATGACCAGGGCTCGGGACAGCGCAGAGTCAGGCCTTGCTGGTGCCCAGAAGCAGGCCGAGGATCAGACGAGGCGTCTGGGAGAAACAGAGGAGCAGCTGAAGATCGCCCAGGAGCTGATAGCTGACCTGACGAAGAAGATGGCGGCTGCTGAGGGGGCCGTGAAGGTGGCTGAATGGGCCAAGGATGAGGCCGTGAGGGCCAAGCCTGAGGCAGACTTTGGTAAGGAGGAGGCTCTGGCCTCTAAGGAGGAAGCCGAGGAGAATGCATATGCCGCTGGGGTAGCCGAAACGGAAGCTCTCTTCAAAGAGCAGGTCCCCGAGGCATGCAGGCGCTACTGCTCCCAGGTATGGAGCGAGGCCCTCAAACAAGCTGGGGTCGAGGCCTCGTCCAATCTATGGAAGGCGGAGAGTGTGTACTACCCCCCAACCATCCGCGAGGCTGTTCCAGATGGCTCTGAGGCCGAGGTGGCTATTGAGGAAGCTGCTGCTACTCCAGGTGAGGGAGCCTCAGTCGCTGGGCCTACTGGTGAGCCTGTTCTAGGGGGTGATCCTCCAGGGGTGGTTGGATCAGGTGAAGGCCCCAACGAGGAAGCGCCCCAAGAGGTTGCAAAGCCCTCCTCTGAAGCCCCGGTCTCTTCTGCTGAGGTGACAGCTATCCCTGCCGTGCCTCTACAGGCTATCCCTCTTAGCCAGAGCTTAGAGGATCCTGAGGCTGTCATGGACCAGCCACCTACTGGGGGGGGGGGACTAAGTGGAAGGAGTAGGCCCCTTGGCGCCTCTGTCTGCCTTGCTTTGCAGTTTCTTTTGTCTTTGCATTTTTTTTTTTTAACATTGTAATGTGACTCCCATCGTGTAATTTCTATGGAATTAATGTAATGCGAGCCTTATTTCTCTTTTTATTTGTTCTGGCTACTTATTCATTTACGCGTTGTCCATTCTCCTTCTTCTTCTTTTTTTACTTGTATAATTTTAACATCAATTGTATCTCGGCCAATCACGGCAGTGGTTGCAATAACGTGAAAGCGTGTATGCATAGGCAGACCTTTTATGTCCCAAGGACTAGGTAGGGCTCTGGTTCTTCCCAACATTCTGACACTTAGAATCTTTTGAAGTAGTTAGTTTCCCCATAGAATTGAGTCTGAGGACCATACAATGCCTTGGTTTTGTCTAACACTTAGACTCTTTTTGTACTAGTTAGTTTACCCATAGGCTTGAGTCCGAGGACCATGCAATGCCTTGGTTCTGTCTAACACTTAGAATCTCTTTGAAGTAGTTAGTTTCCCCCCATAGGCTTGAGTCCGAGGACCATGCAATGCCTTGGTTCTGTCTAACATTTAGACTCTTTTGAAGTAGTTAGTTTCCCCATAGGATTGAGTCCGAGGACCATGCAATGCCTTGATTCTGTCTAACACTTAGGCTCTTTTTGAAGTAGTTAGTTTCCCCATAGGATTGAGTCCTTGGTTCTGTCTAACACTTAGAGTCTTTTCGAAGTAGTTAGTTTCCCCATAGGATTGAGTCCGAGGACCATGCAATGCCTTGGTTCTGTCTAACACTTAGAATCTTTTTGAAGTAGTTAGTTTCCCCATAGGCTTGAGTCCGAGGACCATGCAATGCCTTGGTTCTGTCTAACACTTAGTCTTTTGAAGTAGTTAGTTTCCCCATGGGCTTGAGTCTGAGGACCATGCAATGCCTTGGTTCTGTCTAACACTTAGAATCTCTTTGAAGTAGTTAGTTTCCCAATAGGCTTGAGTCCGAGGACCATGCAATGCCTTGGTTCTGTCTAACACTTAGTCTTTTGAAGTAGTTAGTTTCCCCATAGGCTTGAGTCCGAGGACCATGCAATGCCTTGGTTCTGTCTAACACTTAGGCTCTTTTTGAAGTAGTTAGTTTCCCCATAGGATTGAGTCCGAGGACCATGCAATGCCTTGGTTCTGTCTAACACTTAGAATCTCTTTAAAGTAGTTAGTTTCCCTATAGGCTTGAGTCCGAGGACCATGCAATGTCTTGGTTCTGTCTAACACTTAGAATCTTTTTGAAATAGTTAGTTTCCCCATAGGCTTGAGTCCGAGGACCATGCAATGCCTTGGTTCTGTCTAACACTTAGGATATTTGAAGTAGTTAGCTTCCCCATAGGCTTGAGTTCGAGGACCATGCAATGCCTTGGTTCTGTCTAACACTAAGGATATTTGAAGTAGTTAGTTTCCCCATAGGCTTGAGTCCGAGGACCATGCAATGCCTTGGTTCTGTCTAACACTTAGAATCTTTTGAAGTAGTTAGTTTCCCCATAGGCTCGAGTCCGAGGACCATGCAATGCCTTGGTTCTGTCTAACACTTAGGCTTCTTTTGAAGTAGTTAGTTTCCCCATAGGATTGAGTCCGAGGACCATGCAATGCCTTGGTTCTGTCTAACACTTAGAGTCTTTTTGAAGTAGTTAGTTTCCCCATAGGATTGAGTCCGAGGACCATGCAATGCCTTGGTTCTGTCTAACACTTAGACTCTTTTTGAAGTAGTTAGTTTCCCCATAGGATTGAGTCCGAGGACCATGCAATGCCTTGGTTCTGTCTAACATTTAGGCCGGCTGTCAAAACGCGAGAGACATAATTGTGACAAGCTTAAAATCTGAATCAAAAGAAACTTTTTCATTAATAATAATACCTTTTCAGGTTATTTACATTCCATGGGCGAGGTACAGGTCTTTCGTCTAAATCTTCTAAATAATATGCACCTATCCCTGCTACTGAAGTAATTCGGTAGGGCCCCTCCCAGTTGGGTCCCAGCTTTCCCCAAGAAGGGTTCTTGGCAGCCCCTACGACTTTTCTCAGCACCAGGTGCCCCGGTGCTAGTGGTATGAGCTTTACGTTGGCATCATATCCCTGCTTGAGCTTTTGTTGGTAATAGGCCAGCTGGATCATTACTCGTTCTCTTCGTTCGTCAGCCAGATCCAGGCTTCTCCCCAGCAGTTCACCATTGCTGTCTGGAGTGAAAGAGCTCGTTCTCAGCGTTGGGAAATTTGTTTCCAGGGGGATCACTGCCTCGGCACCATAAGTCATGGCAAAAGGCGTTTCCCCCGTTGACCGCCGGGGCGTAGTCTGGTACGTCCAGAGAACGTGGGGCAGCTCCTCTACCCATCTCCCCTTGGCGTTGTCCAGTCTCTTCTTAAGCCCATTGATGATGACCTTGTTGACGGCCTCGGCCTGTCCATTTCCCTGAGGGTAGGCGGGCGTTGAGTATCTGTTTGTGATCCCAAGTTCACAACAGTACCTCCTGAAGGCCTTGCTATCGAATTGGAGCCCGTTGTTCGAGATGAGGATGTGAGGGACCCCGAATCGTGTGACGATGTTCCTCCAAAGGAATTTCTTTGCGTCCACGTCCCTGATGTTGGCCAGTGGCTCGACCTCAACCCATTTGGTGAAGTAGTCCGTGACCACCAACAGATACATCTTATTCCCTGGCGCTTTGGGGAAAGGTCCTACAATGTCCAAGCCCCATTGGGCGAACAGCCAGGGACTGGACAAAGGATTGAGGACCCCTCCTGGCTGGTGGATATTTGGGGCGAACCTTTGGCATTGGTCACACTTCTTGACATACTCCAGGGCCTCCTGCTGCATTCCTGAGTATCCTTGTGTGACGGCTCGGTGAGACAGAGATCTCCCTTCTGTGTGGCTCCCACAGATTCCCTCATGCAGCTCTTCGAGCAGTAATTCTGCTGCTTCGGGGTGGACGCACAGCAGGTATGGCCTAGAGTAGGAGCGCTTGTATAGTTTGTGATCCTCGGACAACCAGAACCGAGGAGCTTTTCTCCGTATTTTCTCAGCTTCTGACTTATCTTCGGGCAGGATATCATATTTGAGGAATCCCACTATTGGGTCCATCCAGCTGGGACCCACCCCAACCTAAAGGACGGGGACCGTTCCCTTTACCGCCTCACTCGCTCTTTCCAGATGCTCCACAAGTATGACCCGAGGTAGAGCGCCTGCCGAGGAAGTTGCGAGTATGGCCAATGAATCGGCATGACTGTTCCCGCTCCTGGGAATATGAGACAAGCTGAAGGGGCCGAATTTTGCCTGCAAGTGCTTGACCTGGCTCAGGTACTCTTGCATTCTCGAATCTCTGGCCTCCATCTCTCCCTTCACCTGCCCTACCACCAATCTCGAGTCTGAAAACATCTCCACCGACTTTCCTCCCATCTTCTGTACCATGATCATCCCCTGCAGTAATGCCTCATACTCAGCCTCATTGTTTGTGGCCGAGAATCCGAGCCTCAGGGACTTCTCTATGACATGATCTTCAGGGGATACTAAGACTAGCCCCACTCTAGACCCCCTCTGGTTCGCCGCGCCATCAACATATACCTTCCTACATGGTAACCCCGGGATGGAGACTGCCCTAACTGACTTCTCGTCAAAGCTCCTATCCTCGGCTGCCACTTCCACAGTTGGTTCGGCGAACTCGGCCGTCAAATCTGCCAGAACCTGGCCCTTTATGGAGGTCCGAGGCATGTATTTGACGTCAAAAGCCCCCAGAATTGTGTTCCACTTCGTGATTCTTCCGGTGTAATCAGCGGTCCGGAGTATAGACTTCAAGGGCAGTCAGGTTAGGACAACCACTGTGTGAGCTTGGAAGTAATGGGGGAGCTTTCGCGTGGCGTGGACCACAGCCAGTATGGCTTTCTCCAAGGGCAGGTACTTGACCTCCGCTTCATGCAGTGACTTGCTGACGTAATAAACTGGCTTTTGAACGCCATTGTCATCCCGTATCAGTACTAGGCTCACTGCGTGGGGTGCTACAGCAAGGTATGCGTATAGGACCTGATAGGCGGCTGGGATAGATACTCCTTGAGTTGCTGGAAAGCTACGACACAATCCTCAGACCACTCAAATCCTTTCCACTTGTTGATTAGGAGATAGAAGGGTCTGCACCTGTCAGCTGACCTAGAAATGAATCGGTTCAGAGCCGCGATCATCCCAGTAAGCTTTTGGACCTCTTTGGGGTTCTGCGGAGGCTTCAGATTATGAATAGCCTTGATTTGGTTAGGGTCGACTTCGATTCCCCTGTGGGTGATCATGTATCCCAGAAACTTGCCAGAGCCTACGCCAAACGAGCATTTTGAGGCATTTAGGCGCAGCTTGTGCTTTCTCAGGACGCCAAATGTACAGCCGAGGTCCTCTAGGTGTTCGGACACCACTTTGCTCTTTACCACCATATCATCAACATAAATCTCGATGTTTTTGCCCAACAACGGCTCGAACATTCTCGTCATCATCCTCTGGTAAGTAGATCCGGCGTTTTTCAGGCCAAATGGCATAACCTTGTAGTGGTAGTTCCCAATGGGCGTCACAAAGGCTGTCTTCTCTTGATCCTCCAAGGCTAGTGGGATCTGATGATAGCCCTGAAAGGCATCTAAAAAGCTCATCCGAGGATGGCCTGCCGTCGCATCTACCAGCTAGTCTATCCGGGGCATTGGGAAGGGGTCCTTCGGGCATACTTTATTCAGGTCCGTAAAGTCTACACAAACCCTCCATTTCCCACTTTTCTTCTTGACCACCACAGTGTTGGCCAACCATTCGGGGTAAAAGACTTCTTTGATAGCCCCCGCGCGCTTAAGCTTATTGACCTCTTCCCTGATTGCATCAACTTGCTCATTTGACGGGCGCCGGGGTGGCTGCTTCTTGGGGATCACGGATGGGTTGACGTTAAGGTGGTGACAAATGAATGATAGATCAATCCCTGGGGCATCGCAAGGGTCCCATGTGAACACGTCAATGTTCCTTTTGAGGAACTCAAGCAACTCCCCCTGCTCGGCGGGAGGCAGCCGAGTCTCAACCCGAAAGAACTTCTCTGGATCGTCATCAATTACCACTCTCTCCAGGTCCTCACATTTGGCTTCCTCGGCAACTGTACTAGGAGGCGCTACCGGGGTCTTTGATTGCTATAAACCTTCCTCAGTAGTGGCCGAGGGCTGTGCATCGAGCCGATATGATATGGCAGCCACCGTGCACTGCCTCGCTGTGGGCTGGCAACTGCAGATCTCTAGAACCTGGTCCCCTGATGGGAATTTCACCTTCTGGTGCAAGGAGGAGGCAACGCCCCCCAAGGTGTGGAGCCAAGGCCTTCCTACGATGGCTGTGTAGGGGGAGTACGTGTCCACCACCACAAAGTTCACCTCCACCACTTCTGGGCCGGTCTGGATAGGCAGCCTGATCATGCCCTTTGGGATGACGAGTTTCCCATCGAAGCTCATCAGGAGAGAGCTATAAGGCGTCAAGTCCTCCAGCTTTAGCCCCAGCCCCTTGTAGAGGTCTGGGTAAATGACCTCGGCCGCACTGCCACCATCCACCATCACTCTCTTGACGTCGTAGCCCCAAATTCTAAGGGTGACCACCAGTGCGTCATCGTGGGGCTGGGTGGTCCCAATCTTGTCCTCCTCTGAGAAGCTCAAGGTTGGGCGAAAACTCTTCCTGGCCCTCTTCGGTTCTGTCTGGGACTCCTCGGTAGGAAGTTGGGCTATAGAGAACACTCGCGAAGGGCGCGTGCCTGTTCTTCCCAGTGCCGCCAGGATTACGTTAATCGTGCCAGTGGGCTGCCCCATGGCGGTGTCTCTCCGTGGCTCCTGGTATGCTTGGCCCTGATGATTGTTGGGATGGTGCAGGAGGTGCTTCAGCTTTCCCTCCCGGACTAGCTAGTCCAGGTAGTTCCAGAGGTTCTTGCAGTCTTCCGTGGCATACCCGTGGTCCTGGTGGTATTGGCAGTAACGGTTCTGATTGCGCCTCTCAGGATCCCCTGCCATCTTATTCGGCCACCTGAAGTATGGTTCGTTCCTTATCTTTTCCAACACCCTATGTATGGGTTCTCGGAACACGGCGCTGACATTCTGGGCGTTGGTCGCTCCAGATTGTCCACCGAAATCCCTCCTCGGGCGGGTATTGTTATACCGGTCCGACCTGAAATCCCTCATCTCCTGAGGGATAACCTTCTCCTTCCCCTTGCCCTGTAGCAGATCTTCCTCTACCCGCTTGTATTTATCGATCCGATCCATCAACTGCCGCATGCTGGTGGCGGGCTTACCAGTTAGGGAATTCCTTAGGCCGTGCCCCATTGGCAATCTGTTCTTGAATGTATTGATGGCGACATCGTCATACTTGTCGTCCAGCTCATTGTAAATCTCCCAATATTTGTCCGAGTAAGCCTTGAGAGTCTCCCCATCACGCATGGATAGAGACAGTAACGCGCTCATGGGCCGAGGAGGTTTGCTATTCGTAACAAAACGGGAACCAAAAGCCTGGGTCAGCTGTCTGTACGAGTCTATGGAATTCGTCCTTAGGCCGTTGAACCACCTCATTGCCACAGGTCCCAAGCTGGATAGGAAGACTTTGCACATCAGCGCCTTGTTCTTAGAGTGGACAGCCATCCTCTGGTTGAACTGACTCACATGCTCCACGGGGTCCGTTTTGCCGTTGTAAACGGTGAAGGTTGGCTGCTGGAACCGCTGAGGGACCATCGCCTCCTCTATACGACGTGTGAAAGGCGACTTGGAGAGCCGATCCAGTGCCCTGCTCATGGCGTCACTCCCTAAGCCCCTAGGGGTTGGGCTGTCACGTTTACGCCTCTGATAGCGCTCATCCTTGTGAGAGACAGTCTCGCTCGGGGGTGTTTTTGACCTTTGCCTGTATTCGTCATCACTTTCGTCGTCAGAGGGCAAGTCAGGGCTGGGCTCGGACCGTCTTCGCCATGCATGGCGCAGCTTTCTCTTCAAATCATCTATCTCGCGCTGCATGATCACCTTATCATCTTGTCTCTGGGATGCATGGCTCTTGGCCTCTTCCGATCGCGTGGCGTGGCCATTATCGTGCCTCTGGGGCACGTGGTCGTCCCGACGGGTGTGGCTTCCGCTAGTTGTTGAGGTATGCACGCTTCTTTCTCGAAATCGTCCGTTCTCCTCGTTTTGACCGCGCCCGGGGTCGCCATAGTTACCCTGGTGCTGGGATTTAGCCGGTTCAAGTCGATGGGGACTTCCTTGGTGAGGGCCTGATCCTACCATGCTTGGCTGTTGTCCTTACTAATGCACGAGTTCTTCCCACAGACGGCGCCAATTGTAGGGACCGGGTTTGAGCACTTCTAGGAGTTTAGAGAGTGGACCCAAGCCCAGCTAGCCCTGCAATGAATTTTGTAGAGAGCGGGTTCAAGAACTAGGCCCTAGTAAGGGATGCAACAGCCAGACATAGTTACATGCGGGTTTGAATAGTATGAACGTGAGTTAAGATGGACAATGGTGCTCCTCGGCCTTTCTTTAGGGAGCTTCCGTTCTTATTACTTCTTTGGAGAATGGTTACAAGAGTTTTCTGGGAGAATACTAGTTGCTACAGTATCTTTCAGTCCAGATCTCCGGTCCCTTTTTCAAGAGGGACTCCTTACATTATATACTCCTCTCTCAATTGATCCTAGCCCTACATTTGTTGAGCAACCAGGCCACTACTTGAGTGCCTGTCCCATCAACCGCCTTCCCATTCTTTCTGTGGGTTGCAGCAACCAAGGCAGCACTGTTCTGAAGTTCTCTCCTCATTAATGCGGCCAGGACGTTAGTTGTGGGCATTTAATGGGGAGGTGACAGTTCATCCTGGACTTGCTCCTCCACCATGCTTCCATTGCTGACGCGTTGTACTTGCTCTTTTCGCTTTGGATGCTCAGGAAGGCTCCCCTGGATGGTGTGTTGCTTGTCCACTTTATGGCCTCGGCCGTCCGAGGAAGGAATCGTCCTCGGCATTGTTCATAGGGCAATTGGGCTTCTTACTTTCATCCTCGGACCTTGGATACCTCCTCGGCATGGGCCTTTGGGCCTGGTACGAAGTGGGCCGGGGCTGTCTGACTCTCTAGCCCCACAGTTAAGATTTAAGGAAATCTATTTGGTAGAATACCCTAGGAAATCTAGAGGATCTGAATCCCTTATTGTGATGTTTAAATAAAAGTTTTTGTTGATTAAACAATATAAGACGTATTTTCACAATATTTTTTTATATATGTGTATTTTCATAATACTTAAACAACATTATCAAACCGGACCTAATATATATATATATATATATATATATATAAAATAATAATAATAATAATAGGTAAAGCAAAGAGAAAATCTAATTAAGTTTCAAATTGGAATTTAATTAGAGTTTAATTTTGCGCCATGTGTCTCATCTAGTCTAAATTTTAGAATTTTGTGCCAAATGAGTTAATTTAGTGTAAAAATTGAATTTCAATTAGAGTTTAATTTTGTGCCACATGTCCCATCTTATCTAAATTTTTAAATTTTTGTCCCAAATTAGTTAATTTAGTGTAGAAAACGATAAGTCCAATATAATAAACCAAAAAAAAAAACATAATCATATAACTAAAAAAAATTCAAATTTATAAGTCATATATATATATTAATAGGTAAAATTTAGAGAAAATTGAATTAGAATTTGAAATTATAATCCAATTTTGCGCCATGTGTCTAAATTTATGTGGGAACTATATCATAATTATCCACTTAAGCTTGTGTCATGTGTTTACTTAAGTTTTTTAATCTTTGTCTCAAGTGAGTTAATGAGTGCAAAATATTAAGAATCTAATATTAATATACTACAAATTTTTTTAAGAAAAACAATCACATATGCTTAATAAAAATCACCACATGTTTCTCAAAAAATAAAAATCATCACATAACAAAAATCACCACACGTTCTATCTTATTAAAAATTAGAAAAAAATGATCATAAGTAGTATTAAATTTAGATAAGAATTTTAATATGTGACTAATTACGTTTACTTTAAAAAAAATAATTTGACTAATTATCTATATTTTATGATAAAAATTGTGTTTAATTTTAAATGTATCTATATGTATGCATGAATGCATGTGTTACATGCTTTAAAAAAAATTAATTTGACTAATTATTTATATTTTTATAATAAAAATTTTGTTTAATTTTAAATGCATCCATGCGTTTGCATGGAGTTACATGCTAGTATATAATAATAGGTGAAGTTGAGAGAAACTCAAATTAAAATTCCAATTTTGTGTCATGTGTCCTAAATTATTTATTCTTAAAGAGTTTTATTTCTTAATTTTAAAATCAAATTTCAGAACACATCATAAATATTCATTCAAGTGAGTTATTAAGTACAAAAACCAAAAAGTTTAGAATAAATGAATCTTAAAAAAAAAAAAAGTGTTTCACAATAAATTTTTTTTTTTAAAGCATGAACAATTTACATTTTATACCTAATAATATCCTCACAAAATTTTTTAAAGAGACAACAAAATATAAAAATGACTATTAATATTATTTAAATTATATATATATGAATTATATTATGCATCTTATTGTATATCTTTAAGTGTTTCCATGCATATGTATGAGGTTACAAGCTAATAAATATAATAAACCAAAGTTTAGAAAAAACTCAATTAGAATCAAAATTGGATTTTGCTTTTCTTAGCTTTTCATACAAATTAAATTGTTTAGATTTTTGTTATTATTTTTTCTCTGAACTAATAAGCATATTTTTTATACAATTTCTATTCAGATATTTTGTATGTGAACATATTGAACATAACAAACTGTAATTGAGTTGAACGATCTCATTCACCTATCCACATTCAATTTTGGATACTATTTGACCAATTTATTATTTTATTTTGTGTTGTATTTAGTAGAATTTCACAAATAATAATTGTGAATTGATATTGTATATATAATATCTAATAGTAATTTTCAAAATTATATACGTAATAGCAATGTAAATGAGAAACTTGATATAATCAATATTATGAAAATTGTAAAGAAAAACTATTTTAGTACCTCCAAATGTCCTAGTCAAACTATGTCTTATATATATAATAAACAAAAGTTAACATCAATAGTTCTACTATAATTTATCATTCCTGTGTGTAAATACGAGTTACGTACCAATACATATAAATATAATAGATATTGAAATTTGCATAATGTATATATTAATACTTAAAAGATGGATCCAATAAATCTCGTTACTTAATTTTTTAAGATAAAAATTCAATTTACTAAGGGAAGAATTATCCCATAAGTAAATTAGTATCATCATTTTTGTTGTGAGACAGAAAAGAAAGAAGACCATAACTATAAATATCATGCTGTGGGGCAAACTCGGCACGGTCTACACTTATGATTGTACTAATTTTTCTGTTTTAATTTATTATTGTTTTCTTCCTGCAATTATTAGAGACCCCTATAGTTTTCTAAAAAATAAAAATTAGACACTCTTATGGCCTGTTTGGATATCGCTTATTATTGAAAATTAAAAACACTGTAGCAAAATAATTTTTAAATGTGTGAATAGTGCCGTGAGACCCAATTTTTAAAAAAAAATTGCTAAAATTCGTACTTGTAAGTTTCATAAATAGTGCACGAAACCCACACAAAAAACGTAGCACCACCACAAACGCAAATGTGTTTTGTTACTTTTGTATCCAAACTAACATTTAGCATAGCAATGCTAAGGACACAAAAAATTTTACAACTTTTATCACAACTCATCATGTGGCAAGTTATGAGTGGTAGAGGTGTGGACCCACTATTTGACCTCCACCATTCACAACTTGCCATGTAACAAGTTGTGAAATTTTTTTGTGTCACTAATATTTTTCCTCTTAGCATGGTACTTATTATGCCTGATAAAAACACGACATTCATGCTACGTGTCAACTTGAAATATAACTTGTCAAAATAAAATATAAATTAAGTCTTTAGAATTTGGTTGAGAACATGCATTCTTAGAAAAATACTAATTTTTAGCCTCAATAGCCTTTAACTAGTGAAAATTATCTTTTACGCCAGCTTTTATATAGCAAACCACATGTACGTGGCTATGTGGGTTCAGGAGCGGCTTGATGCATTAAGGAGTTTAAGGTGAAAAATGAATTGAGTATTTTTATATATTTAAAAATGGCTTAAAAAAAAAAATCTAAATATTGCTTAAACTCTATTCTCTTGTTAGATGCAAAATTACTAATTAATATGAACCACCTAGAATTTTTTTTTTGAGAATGTTTATAGACGCAAAAAATTTGACAAAACATTTTTACACCTGTTAATGTTATAGATTAATAATGGTATGTAAAAAAGTGACGTTAGTGGTGGATCTAGATGAGAATTAGTAAAAATTTGTCAACTCAATTGTTGTGAAATTTCTTGTGTATTGCTTCTTTTTTTTTAGTAGTGCTAAATACATAACATTTTCACAACAAATTTTAGGTGTTAAGTTATTACTAGTTCTAATTTGAACCCAGCATTGAAATTATTTTTTTAACCACCAATAACAGCCAGTACCATCCTGCTACTTAGAAAGTATTGTGAATGTAGAATTTATTTTTTGTAAAAAAAAATACAATTTTATTTATTGGCTAATATTTGGGCTTAATTAATAATATTAAAATGAAAGAAATAGCTTTATTGGTTAAAATTGGAGGGCCTTTTTTTTTTTACCCGGGACCTTACGTGACTGCCTCTCTTACTTATATGTTAGAGTCGGCTGTGTGTGGGTCTCACACATGTGAGATCCACATATTTGTAAGAGGCCATCCAACATTAATCAAAGACATTACAAATTTATACTCTTTGTTTTGTGGAACGTTTAAATCAACTAAGGCGGATTTGTTGTACTTAAAAAAAAAACTATATCGGTTTAACATAAATGAAACACTTTTTTTTCCTCAAGTTCCAAACTGACAAAATTTCTCATCTAATGCAACACTCCTAACCTTGAGGTGTGATACATAAATCCTTGTAATCATATTTTAGTTGTGAGGACTAATAGGTTGGGAAAATACTCTTTTCGACAACTATAAGTCTATATAAACCCAAAATTAGGCCTACCATCGCAACTAAAACATGATTACAAGGATTTAACTATCATGTGGAATCTATGCATTGAATAGATTAATTAAATACTTGCCACGTGTTCACCTAATTACTTAAATACTACTATTAATTAATAACTGTAGTATTAATAAGTTAATAATGATAGTATTTAATCAATTAAGTGAACACGTGACAAGTATTTATTGACAGAGAATAAAGTGGAGCAGGAAAAGTGGGACAGAAGATTTGGACTCCGTAAAATTCAATACTTTTAAATTCTCCTATTTCTTGATACATTTATGGAATATATACATCTTTCTTTTCACAATGCATAGATTCCGCATGATAGTTAATCTCATACATTATGAGGAAGTGGATGCATATCTTCAATGTACAAAATAATTATTAGTCTATCACATAACATTTTTAGAGAAATATACACAAATCCCTTATAGTATTATCATAAAAACATAGAATCTCTTGAAGTTTTAAGTTTAACGCTCAATCCTCTTGATATTGTTAAATATAGAAATAATTAAACATCAATGAAAGTAAAACATATGAGTTGTTCAAATAATAACACGTGTTTATATTATTTGTACATAAATCAGTACCATAGAGGGTTTTTGGTTGTAGTATGCGCAAACTCCCAAAAGTCAAGTATTATATAAGTAGCTGTTTACACATAAAATAATATTATGGAGAATTAAGTTTTTACATTCAAAGCTCCATGATTATGTGTTTTATGAGGAAACCACATAAGGTTTCTTTTAAAACTATTTTTCCTTTCCTTCTTATTTTTATTTAGGGTAAATTCTAATGACATACATTGAGATTTGGGTCAATGCCAATCAAGTTCAAGACTTTTTAAAATTGACCAATTTGATGTCTAAAACCAACTTTTAGTCCCTAAAATACAGATAAGAAAAATGATTAACATATCTAATAATATTTAGAGATTAAGTTAGCTTTAAGGACCAAATTGGTCAATTTCAAAAAGGTTCGAACCTGATTGCTTTATCCCAAATCTCAAATTATGTTACTGAATTTACCCTTTTATTTATAATAATCCTAGTTGAGAGCCCAAACGTGGGAAAATCAAAAGCAATATTGGGCTTGGATTCATTCAGCCCACCCAAAATATTGCTCGCAGCTTTAGGTTCCTATAGGGCTTAAGAGCCTGTTCAAAGTTTCAAACAAACAAAACAGAACAGAACAAAGGGTTTGATTTTAGGAGCAAAACCCAACGTTTTTCTTCCACAGCTTTCCCCAAAAAAGAAAAGGACTTTGTTGTCTCCCTCAAGTACAAGACAGAGAGAGAGAGAGAGAGCATGAAGTTTGCAGTGAAAGCATGGAGCAACGGAAGTGCAAGGGCAGGGGTGGTCCAGTTGGGCAACTTTCCACACCCAATAGAGACACCTTGTCTTCTTCTTTCCACACGTAAAGGGCTGCCCTTTTTCATCTCCCCTGACCTCCTTCCCTCTCTTCCTTCTCCTGACTCTCACCTCCTCCAAGTTTGTCCACTTCACTTGTATGTATTCACAACTCCACCCCAATTTTGTTTATTTATCTCTTTCGGGTATTTGGTTTTTTTTTTTTTTTTTTAAATGTACATTGAATGGTTGGTTTGTTTATTGGACATGTATAAAGAAATTGCCTTTTAGGTGTTAAGTGAATTGGGTTTGTTTTGAGCTTGTGTTATTGAATTTTTTGTTATGTTTTGTACACTAATATACAATGAGTGCCTGGTTTGTTCCTTTTGGGTGTTTAGTGAATTGGGTTTGTTTGAGCAGCTTGTGTTATTGAAGTTTGTGTTATGTTTTGCTCACCAATTCACAATGAGTTTCTTGGTTTCTTTCTTGGACATGTATAAAGTGAGTGCCTTTTTAGGAGTTCAGTGAATTGGGCTTGTTTGAGCTTGTGTTATTGAAGTTTTTATTATGTTTTGCACACATATACAGTGAGTGCTTGGTTTCCTTCTTGGACATGAATAAAGTATGTGCCCTTTAGATGTTTAGTGAATTGGATTTGTTTGAGCTTGTGTTGTTGAAGTTTTTGTTATGTTTTGCACACTTAGATATTGTACATGAGTAATGTGGTCATGGCCTTTGTAGTAAAGTGGTACTTTTTTTTAAAAAATTTTATGAATTAGTAAAGTGGTACTTATTTTCCTTAAAAATTGTTTAAACAGTGGAAAGTGAGGGCCTTTTGGGATGAAAGATTGCTACTCTGTTACTTAATTTAAAAAAAAAAAAAAAAATCGCTACCCTGTTGAAACTGTGTATTCTTCTATGTATGTTTTATCAAGTAATAGGGATTGAAACAATTCCAAGAGAGATGCATATTTTAACATTTCATAAATGATTATTCATTAAATTCTGCAGCTTGGAAGGCCTTTCACCAAAAACAATATCAAATAGTGGAGGACTTCATCAAATGCTTGGTCTGCATGATTATGGACTTGCAGCTGTAACAAGAGACTCTATTCAATGCCTTCCAGAATATAACAGCACGAACAAAGTTGGAGCGTCGTTTGAGACTCCTTGCGGGCGTCTTTTGGTAATTGGCCTGTATTGCTTCTCGTATGCTTAAAAAGTCTAATTGATAATATTTTAGTGATCAACTTGAAAATATTTCTAAATAAAATTGTTTGCTCTCAGATCAAACCTGTAGAATACATGGAATTGATTTCTTCCATGAGGCCGAACATATGGGCCACTTTAGCTGATGAGGTGCCTACATGGGTATCTGACAAGAGAAACAGGACATCAGTGGATCGAACTGTGAGATGGCTTGATGACTGCATTGCATTAAGTCCAGTAAGAACTATACATTTTTTCCCCCATATTTGGACATTATGTGTTACTGTATTAAGATGTTTCTGAGTTATCAATTGCTAGTCAATATTCATTGTTTGAGATTTCAAATGAAATTTGATTAATCAATATTATGGCAATTTAAAAATCTTTAGCTGCTATGCTGTGTGGGAATCTCCCTACTAATGAGTATTGCACACATTCATGGACATGAAACCCACTTTCCCTTCCCATTTGGATATTCAACTTCATTTATTATGATTAAATGTGAGATCGAGAGAAGATTTTCACAAATTCATAGCTGCTTGCTCTCCCACCTTGTGGTTTTCATTCAATTTTGTTAGTAGAATCATGTAAATTGTGAGCTGGCTGCTGAGTATTGACATGTTTTAGATCAATTTGATAGACCCCTTGTTGTATAGATTGGTCAATAATGGGCTTGTTTTAACCCATATATGTAGGCAGGCGGAGCTGTGTTTGGAGCCATTGTTGGAGGTTCTAATGTAGAAGAACGCCGCCGATGTGCACAAGAGGTAGCCAAGCGAAATGTATCAGGTTTCAAAAAAAATTTAGACTTGTCTATCTAGTTAGAATTTGATCCCAAATCAATCATCATCTTTTAATTTATGTACTTTTTTGTCTACAAAATAGAACCCATGAGTAGAATAGTAATCATCATTCTAATTTTTTTGTTCATTCATGCTACATATATTTGTAAATATGAGCAGCACACTATCATAGTACTTCTCCGCTGCAGTAACTGTAGGTTCAGTCATGTCCTGCATTTATTGTAATTAGAAAATTAGACTTGTCTAATGCTTGCTTGGCATGCATAACATTTCAATTATTTTTGAAGAAGGTTGACTCATAGCTTAAGGAAGTTTTAGTTGATTATGTTAACATATTCACTTATGTTTTTATATTGATAAAAAAATATTTAAAAAAAAAAAAAAAATCTCTGCAGTCTCTCACTATGTCTTGAGTTTATGCTTCCAATATCCTAATCTAAACATTGGGCTTTTATTTTCTTGTTGTGCTGTTCTTTGTGGCAATTATTGAACATTGTTGTTTCTGTGTAGGTTTGTGCAACAATTAGGAAATAGAACTCATCTTACTTTTATGATATTGACTAGTTTCAATTGGATTATTATAGGAATTTGGTTTCCTTCTAAAATTATTTTTGGTTATCTATTTTTTCTTAACTTGGCCACAACATATCTTCTGCAGGTTACTGGATTGGAGGCTTTGGGCTAGGAGAGAGCAGGGATGAGCGCCCTGCTCTCCTTAATACTATTACTGTAAGACACTCAATTCTAAGTATTGGCTCTTTAATTAATCTCCTGATTTTGTCAATAAGCTGTACTGCATATTACAAAAGCAGCTACGTGAATGATTAGTTGATTACTGATATCAATGCATTTTTCTACCAAGCTGAGTTTGTCAGCTGATCCCTTGACATTCCCTGATACATGAAAGGGTTTTTTCATATATTGAAACTGATTGTTTCCTTTATTGATTCTGAAATCTAATGCTGCTGCCAAATACTCAGGATATTTTACCAGAGGAAAAGCCGCGCCTGATATGTGGGCTTGGACTTCCAGGTATCGGCTTCATCATTAATAAAACTTTGATTAAATATCAGGTTTTCCATCTCCCAGGAGATACTATAAACTTACTTTTTTTTTTTTTTTTAAATTCTTTTAATTGGTATGTATCACTTACGAAAATTTTATCACAGCTTGAATTCAAAATGTATCATGCGGCCTGTCTTGTATGCGGCCAATTAAAAATAATTATGAATTTCAGATTAGCATTTAAAAGAATTGAGGATCTGATGCTCGATCTTTAATCTCTGATGTTGACTTAGGTCTAGAGGGTGTATAGTTGGTTCATGACTTGCAGCTTGCTCATAGTAACTGCTCATGCATATGCACATAGTTATCATTAGGACAATGTCATCTAAGGAACATTTTTTGATACTCAAATGTATCTTTGTTTAAATTTATCAGTATGGATTCATGATTATTCAGCGAATAAAATCTTTTCTTAATCTCACAGAGGAGGTGTTGCAGGGGGTTGCTTCAGGCATTGATCTTTTTGACTCAGTGTATGTAGCTTATTTCACTATTTATCATCTCTGAGCTTCTCTTTCTTGTGCTAATTTCACCATTTTTTGAATAATATATGCAAATTTTTGCAGGTATATATATCACCTTACCCTTGGAGGCTTTGCACTTACCTTTGCATTTAATGGAGTTGATGAAAATGAATCTAATTTTCAGCTGAGTGATATTGGAAGTGACCGGACAAAGATTAATTTAAGGGCAACTGTTTATAGGTAACTAATATGATCTTTTTCTACTTCCAACATTACTACTTGAATATTTCAAAATTGTTGATAGCCTTTCGGCCACAGGATTCAAAATTTTGATCATCATACATTCCATGTTATATATTGAGGTTAAGAGATTTTATCCACTAAATTAAGTTGTAAATTTGATGAAATCTGTATGAGACTCCAAATATCTATCACATGATAATTTCTTTCTCATGTCTGATTAAAATATCCTTTTCTGGTGGTATCTATGAGCACTTTCCATCAACCCTCATTATAGTGTATGTCCGTGCAATGCACAAATTAATTTAAATTCATTTGTAAAGTAAAGAAAAGGTGTCCACTTTTCATAACCATGGTTTCTAAGACCCTACTTTTATTATATAGTATACATGATTTCTAATATCATGTTCAATTTAAGTTCTTGCCTAATGTTTGGTCGCCATTGACCAAAAATGTCAAATTGATGTTATTGCTTGAAAATTGTGATGGCGTATTTTTTGCTCTATTCATGTCATTTTCCAGTTTCATGTACTTGTGTTTGTTTCCTTAGTAATTTGAAGATTAATGGATGCATGAAATGACAATTCTATGTGTCAGAACCCGATTTACCTTTATTAATGTGTTTTTTATTCAGGAAAGATACTTCACCAATCGTTGAAGGATGTAGCTGCTATACATGCCAGAACCATACTAAAGCATACATTAATCACCTGCTCAACGTTCACGAAATGCTGGCTCAGACACTAATAGAAATGTACAAGTTTTCATTGGTCCCAACGATAATGATAATTGTTATTATTGTTTTAGTAATAGTCATAATCCTGTCCTTGATGTTGCAGACACAACACACACCATTATCTGGGATTCTTCCGTGCAATAAGAGAAGCAATTAAGACAGGAAACTTTGAGCAATTTCACCAACAGTTTATTGAGGGAAGGCGTAATTGTGTTGCAGTGGCTGCTGTGCATGCATGAGTTTTTTTTGTTAAAAGGTAAATAGGAGGGATCAAATCCCAGATGTTAACCCACGAAGGGCAACGAGGCAAGTCAATAGGCCAGACGGCCATCGGCAATCATGCATTAGTTCTAGTACAATATAGTTATCGTTGAAGATGGTTACTTTTTATGAGTGTAATAGTTCAACTAAATTATGTAATGACTTGGAAAAGAAAAGATATGTACTGTTTATTAATCTGATAACCCCTTGACATTTGGTTGGTGCAATTTTTCTCCTATCAACTTCAAGTTAGATTTGGTTGCAGAAATTAGCTATGTTATCATTGAGTGACCAAGCTTATACATGAAACATATTGGCCATCATCACTCATGTCCTACAATGATCAATGATTGTGTGCAGCACTCATCCATGTGTCCTACAATAACCAATCCTGATTTGTGTTCTTTTGGTGTTTTTTGGGCGAGACTGTGCTAATCATTAAATTATTTCATTTGAAAGCAAAAATGACACATGACTTTAGGTGGGAAAAGCCGAATGAAGCTGAGGCCAGGCCATTCCAGAATATTAGGATGGATTTTGATCATAGCCTTGCATACCAGAATAACGATGCTTTCTATATGGTTCTTCAATCATCAATACTAGCAAACTTAGTAACCTACTTCAAAGTTCAAATTTGGCAAACATAGCCTTGCATACCGGTATTCCAACTAGCATCTTCCATTATGAATGTTTACTAAGTTAATCAAATAGAGGGGCAAAAAAGACCAGAAAGGCCTCTTTGTGCTGCTACTTTCTTCACCTTTTCTGAGTCGTGACTATCACATTTTCTAGTTTGAGTCGCAGGATAAATAAACATAAAAAATAGTATTCTGTGAGAAGGGAAAGTTTCTAGACTTATTAGTTGGTTATCAAAATGAATTTGGCAACAAGAAATGGTAGAGGAGTTCTGGCAGGCATTACTTCATACTGTAACCTCAACAAAGCTAAATTTAAATGTGTTTCTCGTTAAGTGTTACCAGTTAACACTCTTATGTTTTCATAGTGAACATATCCTTTGGAACTCTTGAGTGAGTGAAACCATGGAACATATAATGCCACTGAAGTAAAACCTCTCAAAATTGTACAAAAAATTAATTTAAAATGCATTATATGTGTTTCCTCAATATGGTCAAGATTACCATCAGAAATTTAATTGTCCACCATGCTCTCGATATATAAACTGTAAAAGTTCAAACATATTCAGTGCCAGCTACGTGGCTTTATAATTGACCACTCAGATTGATAGAGGAGATAATGATACTTCTAGGCCTAGCAATTATTTTATTATCACCATCAGCTTGGAGAGTTTCTTTTACAGCATATTCAGAATTGAATTTAGCTACATAAATATCTACGACTAGTGAGACATTTTCTTTTTTGGAAAGCAATACATTTACCCCAGGGTGAAAAAATAAGTGTACAGGCATGGGGCATACCCTAGACAAACAAAGAAGGCTATAAACACATAGAATTTAGTACTAGAGGTTAAAACTATACAGTGGCTGCTGAATATGTCTGGAACAAATAAGACAAGATCTTCTTGTAGTCACCAAATTGAGCACCAGTATTGGGATCAATAAAGTAAGGTACCTGAAAGATGACAAACTTTCCTTAGTAATGCTTAAAGTCCCCTGTAGGTGAAAAAACATGCATGCAGGAAAGCAAAATACCTTCAAGTCTTCAACTTACCATGCAAGCTGTTAACGATTGTCTGTGTGTGTGTGTGTGTGTGTTCTCCCTGTATCACAAGGCTACATGAGGCCTAGGCCATTGGACAGGCAATGCACATAAACAGATTTAATATCCACAAGTGTTTATTTCTGCCTAATTAAGGTAGGAGTACATTCAAGTATCTCTATCTCAGGATGGCAGCAGAGTCTCAAGGCCAATGGAAAAACACTACAACTAGTCTATTCAGACAAGCAAAATACTAGCAAAATTGAATTCATCTCAAGTACAATATGTCATAGATATTAAGAATGACTAAATATTGTAACAAAACTAACATCTTTGGATTGAGATGCATCAAGAAGTAACTTTGTCCGCGCGGAACCTTCTCCCACATTATGGAGGATGTACGCAAGCTCCAACTCACATAGTGCCTCCCGCACAATTCTTGCATACTGTAAAGTGTAAGTTTGGGAAAAAGGAAGTGAAACATATTACACTATATCAAGGAATGCTTAAACTACTAGAATATACTTAAAAAGTATGACTAACATGGCAGGTCTAGAAAGTGTTTCTGTGTACTCTACTGGTCCTAGTATTTTTGACTTATTTTACACCCAATTTGACAATCTTGCACACTGTCTGAGTTTTTTTCTTTTTTCCAGGTTCTTTTAGTTGACAACTCAGGGATGTGTGGTATCCAAACTTTGCACAAATGAAAGTGTTGTTACCTCTCTGAATGAGTACATGCCTTGATTTGGCTAAATGAAGGCCATTAATCAAACTTAGCTAGCTATAGTGAGTGTACACTTTGACTTCAAAAAAAGAAAAAAGAAAAAGAGGATACCCTTTATTTACTACTTAAAACTGCAACAGACCTCTGGTTTCCTGACCTAGTTACTCAAAAACAAAGGGGGAAAAAGAAAGAAACAAAAATACTTATTTTCCGACATACTATGATGTCAGCCCTGTTACATAATACAGAAGTGAAATAAATACCATTCATATTATAAAACACAATCATCTAGACAATAAAGGGAGTAGGTAGACATTATCTTACCGCATTATTTTCATAAGAGAAAAGTTCCAACTTTTTTGGTGGTGGGTCTTGTCTGGCTTTTTCCCACAATGTCATTCCTCTTCCAGCCCGAAGAATTGTCGGCATCCATCCTGTGAACAGTGTGCTGCATGAGAGAGAGGAAGAGAGAATGAGAATGAGAGCCAAGTGAATACAGGATTGATATGACTATAAGCTCTAATTCAAATGAGACTTTCCTCCTTCATAAAAATGGATGAACGGTGGGGTCATGGGTTTAGGACCTCTTTACAATTTACTAATAATAATAGATTAAAAAAAAGGTGATACCACTGACAGTGGGCATTGATCATACATCCAATACATGCCAAAATTCATTTGTACCTCAAAACTGTCATCTTCATACTTTGAAATGCATAAAATAATCATATTCATACCCTCAAAGTGCATATGATGATTATAGACCTCGTAAAAATTTCTAGTCATTGCCTTTCTATTACGGATAACATCAGCAGAGATATGTTGTGTTACATCGAGGGAGAATTTATGTTGAAGAAAATATTCTTCATTTGATCAAATGGGAAGTTCAAAGGAGAATTAAAGGGAATGGATACTTTACTAACTCTATTCAAAACAGTCTTGTGTACATGAGAAATTTCTTTAGATGCTCCTAAATCCTCTTCTTCTTAATTCCTTTCTATTGTTGTAGCTAGGTGATTGTTTCCCTTGTATATGAGTTAGATTTGATATTTTAAATGGTGTTCCAGTTTTGCTAATAGGTGCTGTTACATGAACTTTGTACCCTATTCACTTGATGTAATAAAATATTCTCATTCATCAAAAAAAAAAAAAAAAGTGCAATATCGCATAAAGACAGGAGTACACTAAACAATTTAACATCATATTAAGGTAAATGTGTACTTGATTATCTCAAAATAATTATAAGAAGACATGGAAGATAACATCAATTGATAACTTTGTTTCAAGTCTCAAAGCTGTCTAATTGATTATCTCAAAATAACTATAAGAAGACATGGAAAATACCAGCAATTGATAACTTCATCTCAAGTCTCAAAGTTGTACTCATAAAAAATACAAAATCCTTGACCATTGAGACAATTTCTGATGTCCATACCTTTCCAAAAGTCCTGTTGATGGGCTTCTCCCTTTACCATATTGCTGAAATAGGTAATTCACAATATCACCTAACACCCAAAGTTAGAAAAAAAATGCATGTTAAAGAACATGTGAACTTGTTATCCAGAATGCAATTAGGTATAAGATAAATTACAAATGCTGACAATGACTTTCATCAACCAGTTGTGTCTGCTTTATTGACCAATATTTCGCTTTATTTTTGGAATAAATTATAAATTGACATAGTCGTCATCATCATTACTATGCCAAATCAGGGAATGGTTCCATAGATCCAATTTATCCAAAAAATTATATCTTCAATTTTGTGTGAGGTTTTATCCTCAAATTCCTCTGTGGGCCATCTATGTATAGATTGGTCAAACCCAATTATCTAATTACCCTCTGGTCAATATTTTATATATTACTCAGGTAAAAAAAATTATATATTTCAAATTTAATGTGTGAAACTAGAACACCATTTCCTACAGGATAATCAATTGTTTCTGACATTGCTTATATTTTGATGTAATACACTAAATACACCAAGAGGTCTTGACATGTTTATGCATCTAGTCAGTCCTGCTCCTGCATGGCATTTCATAATGAGTTTCAAACAAGCATGCTACTATACAGATCTGCTGGCACTTTAAGAATCTTGCAGCTTATGGCTAATTGTGGCCATAAAAACCATAGACACTATTTGGGAATGCCTCATTAAGGAATAACATAAATAATTTTAAAGAGATTACAAGAATCACCTTTACAACAATAATCACACTCAATAAATGAGAATACATAGTTGAGGCATCCATTATCAACAAATTTGCTCATACGAGATCTGAAAATAAGACTAAGCTTTATACTTACCACTTTCATACAATGAAATACCAGTATTTGGATCAATGAGGAAAGGAAACCTGCATGGAAAATAAGAAGCTCTATAAATATGCAAAATTTTGTGAAGGTAGAGAAGCAAAAGAAGGAAGGACATCCTCTTCTCAAAGAATAAATGTCCAAAACAGATTAAGGATATCAACATCATAAAGGTTCATACTGGACCAGATTAAAAATGAAATGCTGACCTCATACACATAACTGATTGTTACAGAACAAGTTCATATATGAAACTTGGTAGAGAATTAATTACATACTGCTCTTTTCCACCGGATCTTCTAACCATTTCTCTATGTCTTAGAGAGCCTTTTGGACAGGGATAGACCTATATATATTTGCCATTGAGTTCAAATTAGGAAAGTAAATGACAAAAGAGCACCAATAAGAAAATAATTTCCAAGTTTTACAAACAAGGCTGAAAAATAAAGGACATAAAATAGTTAATCCACAAATATACTAGACACAATGTCTTCTCTAAAAAAAATCACATTCAGCTATACAAGCCAGTTTTAACAAATTATCAAGATCTGCTTGAATGAGTTTGAACTAAGACTTCCACTAGGTGTGTGGGATAATCATCAGCTTGATCATGCAACATCTATATTTCGTTTATGAAAGAATGTAATGTTAGCTATATCCAGATAATTGGATCAGGTTTGGTAACCTGATGAGTTATGGCTTTCAAACCATTTTGCCCCAAAACTAAGTTTATATCAGGGCTTAATTAATTATCTGACAAGCAAAAAATAAGAAATGAAGGAGGAGTGAAATTAATCTTATTGTGTTAATCTATCTGATATTCAGAAGGTAAGATTCCATTTTCAGATTCAACAGCCTGATCCAAGTATTGCTCTGAACCGACTAGTTTTAGTTGTACAACTATTACAAAGTTACTCCTACCATTTTCCATGCCAAGTATGAAAACCTTCTTTATTTCCTTTTTACATAACAGATACATGCTGGACATAGAATCAAGTCCACAATTCTCAGCTTAAGCATGGGCTCAAACTGTCTATGACTTTCCTTATTTAATGTTTTTCATGATGAAGGAATATGCCTAGAATGCAAAATAGAATGGTGTCAAATCAATGAGACAGCAAAGATAATGATTGTGCACTCTAACAATAGGACAGCTACCAAGCATGGGAAATTGATGTAAGCAATGGTTTGGTGATTATATCTAAAGTATCCATTCTTACCTCTACAGAAAGATCTAGCTCAGTCATGGCCTCTCGAACCCTCCGGCAAAAGGGGCATGCCTCTGTTGACAAATAATATTTGAAAGATTAAAGTTACAGAAAAAAGCCAATCCCTGAAAACAATCTGCAACACATGATACGAGAACTTAGTTGAGGAATCCTTATCCAAAAAAAAAGTATCAGGACTACCTAGACCAATATATGACTTGATTCTTCACTATGGTCTAGTCATACCTATATCTAAGCTTATAGCCCGTATTCAATCATATTGACACATTCAAGCAGAAATCATGTTCCAAAAGTATTATTGATCTTCATAATTTAAAAAGTGCATGAAACAGAGGGCATTTTTCCACTAGCAACAAAATTGATTATCACTTTACGGATGATTAGCCAACAGTCTTATCAGGGAGAAGCTTACCAAATTCAAAGAGTTGCAAACGCATAGGTGGATCTAAAGTGGTGATCTCTTCACTATATAAATTGTCTGATAGTGCTTTGGATCCCCATGGAAGTCTTGCCAGAGTGGACAGTGAAGATGTTGCTAACTAAATTCAGAAGCAAAAGCAAGGATGTCTGAGTAAGCTAGCAATTGAAGCCCACCAAGCGCAAAGTTGATATTACTATGCAAATGTACAGATCCATGCATGCCTACATGCATACATATCATAAAGAGAAGTACTTGCAGGGGCACAAGAAAGGAGGTACAAAGTAAAATGCATGTTACACTTAATGAACAGTATAGATGCTGGTAATCTTAATAGGTTTTTCGAAGTATTCTCTTCTACGCATCTAGAGAAGTTACGCAAACTAAATTTTGTTCATGCCACAAGATTCATCTAGTGACCATATTGATTACTTCATCCAGGGTTTTTTTATAGTTATTTCGTTTTTGATGTATGTTTATATGAAAAGATGAAAGGCGAAAAGCGTCAACTAAGAATGAAAATAGTGAAAAGGCAAAAAGAAGAATAGCGGCAAGAAAAATCCACATAAAGCGATATTAAATTTGAGTTCTGAAAATAAGAAACCCTTAAAAAAAGATTACCTCCAAACTATAATTCCGTTCTTGAGAAGGATCTCCTCCCTGAAAGAAAGAAGACAAACATAATGGTATATATAAATGACAAAAAAGAAAACAAACAAGAAGTTTGGACCTGTACTATACATAACAAAATCAAAAGAAGAATTATGCAACTGGGCACCACAATAAAAGGTTGCATATTTACAGAATATGTTAAATCATGCATACAACAGAATTTTCAAGGTAAGTAGCATTAATTAGTGATTAAATACAACAAGTCAAGTTAAAGACTTTCTTTTATGCAATTGCTAGAATTGCACTTTATAGGGTATTTGGCTGTACCCATCAGGGAATTTCGGCTGCATAGGCTCCTTACATCTCAATTTTTACAGGTACAATTCTGTGGCTGTACTCCTCTATGCTAATATGCCTAGTTGAAGTGACCTTATCAAAATTAATCCATCCACTTGATGGGGAGAACAACAAGAACCTAAAATTTGATAAACACTACTTCAACCTTGTCTGTTACCTTATGGGACCTTTAAATCCTTCCTCTTAGTCATATGATGCAGATAACACCAACACCACAATCATATGATATCTGTATCCCAATTATGTGCTCATGCAACATGTAACATTGACTAATGCTGAAATTCTTCTATACATAATTCCCCAGTTAGGAGTAACAAAATTGACTGTAAACCCAAAATTCCAATATTTTATCCAGCATAATCCACTTCATTACACATGTTGGATGCTAATTCCAATACCCCAAATCCATTTTACAATAATTACCAGTTCCATAAACACATTCTCTTGGACCAATTGAAACATAGGAATTTCCATCTAGATGACTAATATGTTCTGACAATTGTATTTCATCCTATGTCAATAAATACTATAGCACTAAACAGATTTACCATATAAGATGCATAAAGGTTTCAACTTTCCATAGTTTAATTTTAAAAAAAAGGGGGGGATTAAGAGACTTACAGAGAAGAGCTTGAGCAGAGGACAAAGAATGGACAGAAAACTGGTTGATGGGTTGCCACTACTATTGGAAACTGTACCATTTTCCTGGGAAACTTGGGCGGATGGCTGGTTGGCATTGGGTTCTGAGTCAGCAGATTTTGCATGAAATCTGTTTCTGTGAGAAACCCAGTTCCCATTTCCCAACAACCGTTGAGAAAATGGTGAGAATTTCAAAGTAGCAGCTCGAGTTGAAGAAGTACTTGGGAATGGAAAATTCTTAAACTTTGTAGGAAGATGTTGTGGTGGTGAAGTTGAGAAATAGATAGACTGAGAGCATGTGAAAGATAGCAGTGACATTGTTTTAGTACTCTGATTGGTTAGCGTAGAATGTCTCAGTATCAGTGTAGTGTTACATGGTACTACACTAGTACAGTGCCTCTAACCTGGTAATGGATCGGGTTCAGTAGAATTGGGTCGGATCATTCTTGGTGCGGGTCAAAGCTATCTGAGTTTTTTTTTTGGGCCGAATTATCTGAGTTTGAACACGTACATTTTTCTTGTACCAATGAACATTTGGATTTCCTGTAGCGTGTTTTGCTCTCAATAAAGGTTTTTGTTAACGGCGCATTTAGCTAATGAAAAAAATGGTCTCATCGAACTGGGGTTCGAAAAAGTATCAAAAACAAATAAATAGTTTTTTTTTAAAATAAAATGTTGTGCAATTCCTAAAAATACTAAATTACTAATCAATAACAATAAAAATTTGAATTTTAATCAATACCTTATTTAAATCAATTGTTATAACCGACTTATGTATAAAAATATGAGACCACAAATTCAAAAAAGCACTTGGTCCTTCAAATGTTGACATTGTTTTACTTGTGTAAAAGAATAATGACATTCAAAAACAAGGATACATAAAGAACAACCGCATCAGCTTATGCAAACTTTTCATCTATTTTGCACAAAAAAATTACTTTTTTTTTATTTTATACACAAATTTTTACAAAACACCTACATCTGTCCATCTATTTTACACATCTATTTAATAAAATATTCATTATTTTACAAATTTTTTTATTATTTTCTCACTTATTACCCCTTTTTCTCACACACCCAACACTACCAAAAAATACTAAAATATTAAATGCACAAGCTATAATGACCGTGCATATATGCAATTATGCACGGTTACTGTAGTACTTGTGCATTTATGCACAATTTTACATCTACTGATGTGGGTGTTTTTTTTATCAGAATGTACATATCTCAACACTTTTTCTATCTTGAACTATTTTGCACTTACTGATGCAAGTGCTCTAGGTTCTTGGTAAGATCATTCATGCAAAAATCACCCTCAATGCTCATCTTGTCAGAGTAAGAATAAAAAATGTGTCATACATATTTTATAGACACAATGGACTTCCAATGAACAAAATAAAATATCACCCCAATTAACCTGTTTGGCAAAATTAAATCTTAAAATTAGTTTGTTTGTAAAATGCTTCTGGTTCTTTTTCTTTTTTCTTTTTATTTATTTCTTTCCTGTTTTTTGGGTACGCGAACTGTTGGAAAAGAAGGAACTTTAAATAGTGTTAAATATTTTTTTTCTTAGGAAATAAATTGAATATTTTTTACTTTTAAAAAAAGTAAATAACTGAATATCTTTAAAATGTTTTGATAGTACTTATTATTACCCTAAACCTCAAATATGAATTTTCTAATAGAGGGTGGATTTTCCATCCATTTGAGAATTATTTATTTTCTTTAGTTTATTTACAAAATATTTTTAAAAAAATAATAGTTTTGATGTTAAATGTGATACAGAAGATTAATTAGTTTATTTAAAAAAAAAATCCCATAAAAAAGTCTAATTTTCTTATCTAGAGTCAAATTTATTTTAAAAAAATTTAAAAATTTAATTAATTGTAAAAAAAAATTTAAACAAAAAGCAAAATTTTTTAGGAGTGTAAAAAAAAAAATGGAAAAAATAGAAGAAGAAAAGAACAGAAACAAAAACAGAACAAAACTGAATGAGAAGAACAACAAAGAAAGAAAGAAATGAGAGGGTTGTTATCTATGTACCAGAGAAGCTCATTGTCACTATGGAGAAGAACAACAACAAATGAACCGTACCGTATATTGTTGTCCGGTTCTTTCAGCACAGACCCAGATGGGAACCAAAGCTCAAAAGTCAATATCTTCGATCGCCAACTCAAACGCAAACAGGTTCACAAACAATTATAATTATAAATTCTCTGTCTAAACCCACTGTCTTGTTTACCCATTTCACAATTCATTTTTGTAATTCAATTAAAACTCAAAAAAAGCACTTACTTACCAAACAATGAATTACTTTATAATGTTTTTTAAAGTTTAGACCTTTTTGTTGGGTTTTTATTTATTTATTTATTATTTATTTAATTTTGTTCTTCTTTGTTTGGCTTGTGGAAAAATTTGGGAAAGGAAAGGAAATGTTTTGTTTTGATTTTTTTTTGTAGTTAAGAATAAGCTAGAAAGATAATGCTTAATGTGAGTTGTGTTAGGCTGAGGAAATTATTGTTTAGAAGTCTGCCACTGAGTTCTGTTTGGTTGTGTAGAAAATGAGAGAAAGGATAGGAATTTTGAAATTGGATTTTTTTTTTTTTTGAAAACTTGCTGTGTTGTGTTAATTTTTTTTTGAGATAGTGTAATATTTATTTTATTTCATCGTTTTTTTAATAAATTTGAGTGTATCTTTTAGTTGATTTTTTTTTTTTTTTTGGTTGCATTAAGATGTGAGTTCTGATTGGTTGCAAGGAAAATGTGGGAACTAAAAGGAAAGGAAAGGAAAGTTTAAGTTTTTTTTTTTTTTGGTAAAGATGTTGTGTTAGTTAAATTTTTTTGAGAAAGTTTTAGGGATGTGTATGAAGAAATTGAGTTCACCATTTTTTGTTCATAAATTTGAATTAATCTTTTAGTTGAACTTATTTTTATTACATTAAAGTTATATGCTACTCTTTTCGTCAAATCTTTTAGAAATGAGGTGGTTAGGCTACACCATTTAAGGTTTATCAAAATTTGATGCTTCTTTCTGCTACTTGAAGAAATTAGATAGTGAAATTTGGATGAAAAGACTAAGGAAGGAGATTTAATCATGTTGAAATTCTACGCCATTGCTGTCTTGCCTTTGATTGATCCTACTCGGGCTCTGTCTGGTTCAGGATTTGGATTCCATCTTTTCAATGGATAATCTAGTTTTTAAAGCCTGCAATAGAAAATCTTGTGATGGTTTTTGAGCTATAACGTGAAGTCCACAAAAGTTAATCACCTGAGAAGGGAAATAATTGAATTCTTTAGTAGCCCTGTAAATTTTTGGGACTAAGGCTTGGTTGCCGTTGTTATTGTTGTTGCTGTATCTGGTCATGGGTTGTTTCTTGGTGGCAGCGTGATCGAGCTGCTTGGTTGATGCGTCCAAATGATTCTTTTGTTGATGCTGTTGCTGAGAATCTGTTGGATCGCTTGGAGGTAGTAATAAGCATCTTTATAATTTAATCTTTTTCCATTCTCTCCAGTAACGCTGAAGGGTTACATGTTCTTCTGTTGGGCAAAGCTCTCAAGTTTGGGTAAATATTTGTAACATGCAATGCTGATTTCACTTCCAAAGTTTGAGTTTCTACTACTTGGAATTCAAATGCAAGTCTTAAATATTTTATGCCTGTTATAACTTCAGAATTGTTTCCTCATTAGGTTTATGTTGGCTATGTGTTTGCCTTTTGCAGGATTGTAAAAAATCGTTTCCAACAGCATTATGTTTGGGTGGTTCATTGGAAGCTGTCAGGCATCTGTTAGGTGGTCGTGGTAAGAATTTAAAGTTTCGTTTTTTTTCCTCCAACCATTTATCTACCTTTTACTTTCTGTGTTGCTATGTAATTAGTTGTCTGCAATCACTTTAAAAGATTAAAGAATTATTTGAGATGTGAATTAGGAAGGACTAGGATGTAATGGATGTGATAATTTGGGGTTGATGCCTTGATGGAATTATGGGAATTAGAATTTGCATTATGGCTATCCTTTTAATTGCATAGGAATTAGTCCAGTGGTTTTTTATTTTTATTTTTGTTGGACGACATTTTAATGCTCTATTGAGGAAGATGCTACCTGTGCAATTAGGGCAAGGTGGTCTGTCGTCTTTTTAGTGATCATTACAGCAATGTCGTTTTTTGTTTTACCTGTCTTTTTTTTTTTTTTTCCTTCTTCTTGTACGTCATTTTTATTTCCAAGACTAATAGATTGTAATATCATAAACGCTTTCCCTGATGTCAGGTGGCATTGAAAAGCTCATTATGATGGATACATCATATGACATGATAAAACTGTGTAAGGATACTGAAAAAAATGTGCACAATGAAAACATTGAAACGTCCTACATAGTTGGCGATGAGGAGTTTTTGCCTCTTAAAGAAAGGTGTGCATGTATTCTTCTTTCCCCTTTATGGATTCATGTGCAATACACTGAACGAGGGGTTTTTAATTTACTTATATAGAATGTATTTGTGGTTTGAAGTTCTGTAGATGTGGTATTAAGCTGCTTGGGGCTACACTGGACAAATGATCTTCCAGGTTCCATGATACAGGTATGCGATCTTAGTGTAAGCTTCAGTGGTCCATTATGCAACAAATTCATTAGAATTTTGATTGCAAAACTCAATAAGTTCTTTAATATAATGGGAAAGTTGTATTGGAACAAATGCCTAATCATTGTACTGTATGTTTTATTTCTTTATGTTGTCAGAAGCACAAAGATCAAGTACATATATGAAAGATTACATGTTGTAAAAATAATAAGCACTGGAAATGCCTCTAAAGCTATCAGTTGGTCTTCATCTTGATTTATTTTATTTCATTGATTAAAAAACTTCGAAAGTTTTCAATCATAAATTAAACACAAAGAAATATCAGGTATTTCTTTATTTTGCAATTTGACCGCCAAAGGTATCAAATGTGTGTACATGCATTGAACAAAGAGTAGTTCATGTGCATGTGTGCACACAGATATCTATTAATAACCTACGTGGTTTTAAAGAAAAATAAAACCTTTTTTTTTTTTTGCAACTTAAAAATATATATATATATATATATATATTGTATCTCTCCTTGTACCAATGAATATAATGGAAGCCAGAAATTTGTTAAAGCTGACTTACAGGCTCGAAACATTGTGTGAGTCAAAGTTGTCCTTCCATCTTTTCCTCCCAAATTCTAATCTTTTCATATATATAAAGGGATCCTTGCTTTATTCATTTCTAACAAATGTTTATCTTTGCCAGTGTAGATTAGCATTGAAGCCGGATGGCATATTTTTAGGAGCTATTCTTGGTGGAGAAACCTTAAAGTTGCCTATTCCTTTTCATTTATTTCTTTATTTACTTATCTGAAGTTAAAATTATACATCAATGCTTGAAATGCCTGGTTGATTTTTCTAATTGCTCATACTTGTGACTAGGGAGCTGAGAATAGCATGCACTGTCGCACAAATGGAGCGTGAAGGAGGCATCAGTCCACGAATATCACCTCTGGCACAAGTAAATTTTTTTTTTTTTTTTTTTGAAGAATTTGTCTCAGTTTCTTTATTGAAAAAAGTATATTTTTATTTCTTTTTCAAGTGAATCCATGCAGTTATATTTCTTCATGATTAATGTTGCTATCTAATTGTCTTAGCTTCCATGACCACTCACAATTAATTTTTTTTCAATAATTTTAATTTGAAAATTCTTGAGAAATGAACACAAACTTATATGCCCTATTTCACATTGTGAACCAGTCAACAGATTTTTTGCTTATCTTGTTTAGGTGCGGGATGCAGGCAATCTTTTGTCTAGGGCTGGCTTCGCCCTTCCAGGTGTTGATGTTGATGAATACGTTGTTAAATATCAAAGTGGTAAGAATTTTCTCATCCTCTTGTGATGTTTATTTAGCAAAAATGGAACTTTTAGAACAAAAATTAATTGCTGGTTTACAAATTCTGTGGTCAATGAACTGGTGTTAACCAAAATACCCTTTATTGTATATGAACTACAAGCATCAAATGAGTTCAAGGCTTCAAGCTTTTGATTTCATGTTACTATGATGTTTCACTTGCTCTCTTTATTTAATATTGTGGTGGGGGCAAGGCTTTCTTTCCTATGAATAATAAAGAATAATGCTGGGAAGTTGATACACAGATGTAGTCAAGCTCCTGCAATTTATTTTCACAAGAGGGGTAGAGTGTCCAACAGTGTTGGTGAGGGTCAACATAATTTTCTCGTGAAATATTACCAAAGAAAATGGCATAAAACTCACTCTTCACTCTTCAGTGTAAAGCCCAGTTTGGCATCAAATGATGCATGCACACAAGAGATAGTGTATCCTCTTCATCAATGTTCTTTTGAGTTGTGGAATTAGTGGCATTGAATTGCATATCAGTGCTGACATTTAAAATTTAATTACAAAGCCAGTACTTGATCCACCTTTGTCTTTGAAATATATTTTTCTGCTCTTTTTTTATTGCTTATCACTTAATTTCAATATAAACCCTTTAGAATGATAGTTATCTAGTCCTTTTCTTTTCTTTTCCTTTTTAATATTCTTTTTTCTCTCTGTTTGGTGTAGCTCTGGAGCTGATAGAACATTTGCGTTCAATGGGTGAAACTAATGCTCTCCTGCAAAGGAATAATGTGAGAGTTTTTATATTTGTTAAATGCTGAATATCCTTTCTTTCCAATGACTCAAGTACAGAGCATGAGCTAGTTTGGAAATCTCAATTGAAATTTGATGTTTTCATTGATGAAACCAGATGCTAAACAGAGAAACAGCACTGGCTACGGCAGCTATTTATGACTCAATGTTTGCTGCAGAAGATGGCACCATCCCTGCAACCTTCCAGGTGAACATAGTAGATTACTTATTCACCATTGACTTTTTTCCTTGCTAATGTCTAATGAAACTTGGGAATTTACAAATAATCCCATATAGGGCTAAACAATAGTAGTGAGATCATATATAAAATAACATATGCAAGATATCACTTTCTTTAAAAATTTAGGGAATGCACCAATGAAGACTCTGGAGTTGTCTGTGATTAGTACAATATTTGCCATCAACAATGTTCCTGGGTACTCTTAAATCATTATGCTTCTATATACTCAGTCACAAGATATGTTATATGTGCATAGCCAAAAAGGAATATATGATGTTGCTAGAAGCTTTTGATACAAGGCACTCCAATTTCTTTTTTTCTTTTTTTTGGGAAAAATTTAGAGTCTCTTCATTTTTGACAGAAAGGTAACAGTTCAATATTTCCAGTCCACATATTGATAATGTGGGTAGTTTTTCACATTGAATCTATTTGGTCTTTTTAATACACAATATATTTTTGTTAAGAGCAGATATATGTTATGTAAATAGGATTAACTGGCTATTTTATGCAACACTATGCCAATGATAGATCTCTGTAACCACTGCCAAAACCCAGCTTCCATAACCTTCAAAACAGCTTCTTTTGCTTGGTGACTTTCATATTATCTATTGGAAAACTTGGAAACTAGATGCAGAGGGAGTCTGCTCTCTCTCTCTCTCTCTCTCTCTCTCTCAGTGTGACCTGGGAACTATAAAATTTGCTCATTTTTCAATGTAGAAGTTGTATTCATTCATTATTGTTGTACACAATTGTTTGCTTGGAATATATCATGGCACAAATTTTTCTTGGTTATTTGTGGGGCAGTTAATTGAAATTAAGACCTCTAATGACACTCAAATACTTGAAAGGAAAAGGAAAAAAAATAATACAGTTTACTATTCTTAACATAGAATGTAAATATGCAAATCTGTGTGGACTAGTATCCAGCATTCCAATTCCTATTTCTTTCCGTATTAGGAAGTAGAGTACTACTGAAAGTAAAATCCTCTTCCCTGGCCGTATACTACGTTTGACACTGCTCTTGGTTGTAGGTAATTTTCATGACAGGGTGGAGGGAACATTCTTCTCAGCAGAAGGCCAAAAGGAGGGGGTCTGCCACTGTATCTTTCAAGGATATCCAGAAGAAATTTGGAAATGGGAACTGAGCACTCTTTCTCTCTCTCTCTCTCTCTCTCTCTCCTCAGTATACCTTGGATGAACAAAGAGTTGAAAAAAATAAAAACTGTAATAGCTTTTCTTTTTCATTTTTCAGTGCTTTTTTTCTTTTCTTTTTCAAATTCTCCACTTGTTAAACTAATAAAACATTGTTAATAAAATTCTTGATAAGTTGGTTCCTAATTGATTAAAGATAGACCACACTTTGTTCAATTCCTTGATGATGAGCTTGCAACCTGAAACCTTTACTTCTGAGTTGGTTACTGAGTGATGAAATATAGACAACAGCATGGTTCATATTCAGCATAAAATGGGAGTAAACCTTTATTAAGCAAAATATTTCTAAAGTACAACATGAAATGCCATCTCTAATTGTTTCTTGTTTTCTTTTTTTCCTTGCATGCAAATTATGCCTTTGGCATCACTCTTACTTTCAAATTTTGGAACACCAATATGTCTGACAAGTACACTTACTGTTTTCGTTTTATAATCAAGGCTATCAAGCCACTGTATTGGTAATTCCAGTATGGATCACAATGCAGATTTCTCAGACATAGAAAACAATCAACCGTTTGTATGAATCAACAATACAATTCAAAAGCATGCACAATTAGATTAATGAAAAACACACAATCTTTATTACCTTTACTGCAAAGTACAAAGACACTCTTAAAGTTCTCATACAAAACCTGCCCTAGCCTAGATCAGCCACCAACACTTGCAAACATAGAGTTTACAATGGTTCCCAACATACTATACTCTTTAAGTTTTTCCTCTTTTACACGTTGACACAACTAATTGTTTTATGTAAACATACACGAAATAGTTGTTGCAGTGGTTGCTTGCCAAGTAACTAAACCTAGACTTGTTACCACAACCTTGGAAGTGCCTGTTTGTCTTGGCACTTTTTCATGTTTTAACATATGCACTACTTGTGCACATGTTACAACACATCACTACCCTTTTGCATCCCAGCCACACTAGGGCAAGCAAGCTAAAACCCAGCAATAAGCCCATGGCAAAGCCCACGGTAAGACTATTGTGCCTTACCTATTGCACATGTTGCCCACACCACAGCATATACATGGTGTCTAATTTACCAAGCCATGACAAAGAGTCCATCACCTTTACAAAGCCACTGTCACATTGCCATTCAACCAACACGACTATGCATGCACCACAACAAGGTCGTATATAGCTTGTTGCTGTTTCAAGGAACTTACTCAGTTCATGGCATATGCCTCCTTCATGTCCATAGGTTTGTGCATGACTAACATTCTTAGATAAAGCACAAGAACACACAAATCACACATAAAAGGTTGAATTACTCGAGCAAGTCTTCACAGAAATTTCAAGTGAAATAAAATACTACAAGAGAGAGACTATCATAACATCCTTGATTAAAATTCTGAAATGTGAGTGGATAAATTCTGAAATCCACCTTAGCAAAAATTTGAGTGGATAAATTCTGAAATCCACCTTAACAAATACAATAAGTTAATGAGTTTTACACGTCAAAACAACTGTAATAAAATGATATTGTAGGTTTTAGCTGAAAGGATAGTAATTAAATCTAGTGACACAAAAGTTAAGTTCTACATTTATCTAATGATTTATGAAAAAAACTTGTAGGTTTTGGCAGAGATGATAATTTGCCGTATTCCTCCTATGGGTGCAAGGACTGCTATCAAAACTCCGATGATAATCGAAATCTGAAATTAAACACAAATATGTTAAATTAGTTACGAACAAAGAAATACCCATTACTAGTTTTGAATAATGGAATAATAAAGTATGAATAGATTAAAGTTTAAATGGAATTAAGCTTACCCAGGATGCAATCCAATGAAAGCTCCATCTATTTGGTTTTTTTAAGACAAGCCAAATGATACAAGGGGTCTGCATTGAGAAGTTACCAAAGTTACAATCGGTATATAATTTTGGTTTCAATTTTTTTTTTTTTCCTTTTTTCAAAGTTGAAAAAGGATATATAATGTATTATAAACTTACAAAGTATGAGGTTGAGGCAAACACTAGTCCTCCAAAGAACCCCAACAATCCTCCAAAGAATGGAATACACAATGCAATGAACCCTGTTATGGCTGTTATAAAATTCACAATATGAATCAGTCATCAATAGAGATATATAAAGAAAGAAAATCTCTACAAAGTTTTTATTCATTTATTTTTTTGGTACCAAAATGCAAAATCATAAAGAACACCATTAATTAACCATACTTACCTACGTATGTGCTACGACCAGCGAGGCGTAGGGCTCGTCCAGGAGTGAAATGTAACTTTTGCACCAAACATGACTCAAGCATGTCGAATACAGGCATAGCAAAAACCTGAAAAAGGTAAGGGAAACAACAATATTTACTACATCTTTGTTTCTCATTTTAAATCATTCTTAGCCACCTTTTTTTAGCTTTTCCTTTTCGTTCTATAATGGGAAAAGTAATAGTATTGGGGCAGATACAAAATTTATGATAACCCTTTTTTTTTTTTGGTTAAGATGACATGTTTTTATTGAATCATTGAAACAATTTCACTTTTAGATAAACATATTATTGTTACTGCTTTTATAATATATATATATATATCAATTGTTAAAAAAAAAAAAAATTTGTTGAGTTTTATTATTTTGGAAAAATATTAAAACTAATAACAATTTTATAGTACCACTTTAACAATATAATAAATATAAATGTTTTATAATTATTAATTAGTAACACATCAATTTATAAGACATACCTGATAGCTTCCTATGACATGTAAAAACACCATAAAGTTTGCAATGGCAATAAGCCAACGGGGTTGTTCAAGTGAAATGAGAATATCATCTTCAACAACGTTGCCAAAAGCCCAGAACCCAGAGATAGAGACTGCTAAATAACAAAGGGCTACAATGATATAAGCCACCACGCAACCTTTCCACATGGGCTTCTTGGATGTGTTCTTTTGAGTTGAAGGGATTGTAGCCTGAATCTCTAAAACCACACTGTGACCAGCATATGCAAATGCTATGGTTCCAATACCATTTAGAACATCAAAGATTTGGCCAGCAGTTGTGTGAGATCGAACTCCATATGTTACTGGATGGTGATGACTACCCCTAATGGTTGATGCTATAAAAGCCACCATTGAATAACTGCAGCAATTTACAAAATCACTTTTAAAACTTTTGTTTTGTGTAAGTAAACACAATCTGATTTACATTTTGTTTAGTAAGTTAAATACAAAAAGAAAATTAATCATTCAATTAAGTATTAAGCTATAAACTATATTGTACACGTGCACATGCCTTGTCAAAAAGCTATTTCAAATAGATCTATTCTATAATTTATATTAAATATTATAAATCTAACTTGTATCTAATGTCGTATTATTCAAAATTTTAAATAATATGACACCGTGTATATTACTAGATACAAAATATAAAATATAAAATGAAATCCTAATCTTAAAATAAACTCTTTCCACATGATCATATTCTTTTCACATGGCTATACTTGTGTGGCCATCGGCAAGTAGATATTCATCTTTGTGTTGTGCATATGAGTAGATTTGTGTGAAAGCTTTTCATTCACGTTAGGTTTTTACCAAGAGGAACCCACCAATGAGGTTCATCATCCAGTAGATCATATACCAAAAACAATGTAGCATACATATTGATTTAACATATAAAAAAAAATTACTATTTTACATATCTAATATGTGCGCACCAAAAACTCTGACCCGTTGGGCTGGGCCTCACTTGGGCTCACAACTTATTTATATGGTGGGTTTGGATTTCCCACAATGGGTCGTTCTAAACACCAAAGCTCAACTGTGGCGATTTCCTCTTCTCGGGGACCTGACCCAATTCCTCACTCTGCTCTCTCTGTTTACACTCTTCCTTCCCTTAATTCACCAACCCTTGTCTTCTCAAACCTTCTTGTATTTATAGCCCATTGTCTAGTGGAGAGTCATAATTACTCGCCAGTAGGTGCAACCGGCGGTCCAGTGTGGTCGATGGTAAGTGGGTGGTTAGGTGGGAGTGGGAAGCGGTGACGGTGGCGTTGGAACTTGGTTCCCACTTCCACGATGGTTCCCGGCAGCGGTGCCTCTCCGAGGTATGACCGAGTAGATACAGGGCGGGATGTTCCGCAAGCTGTGTTCATCACTGCTCGGGCAGGGTCTGCCGAGAGACGATGTAAAAGCTGATCGTGGGCCTGCAGCCCGCTGGGCTCGGGGTGGGCCGCTAGGCAGAGGGAGACCGGCCTTATGGCCTTATACCCAGGCCAGGCCCGAGGCCCACTACGGGGCTTGGTTCGGGGACCGTACAATAGCCCCCCCTTGATTCGCCCCCCATCCACGGGGGTGAATCAAGGATCCCGAGGGGTAAGTGCCTGTTTGGGGGAGTCGAAGGGTCAGTGCCCGACCATTAATTGGCGCATTAATGCGCGTCTCAAAAGACGCGTTTGAGATTGACTGACGGCCTACCCGCCATCATTGCCTGACGGTTCGTGAACCGAGGCGTCGCGCGTGTGGCAGTTGAAGCGGCGGTCCGCGTGGTCTCCTTTCAGCGGATCATTAATTGCCCTTCATCCTGCTTCCTCATGCCTATAAATAGTCCCTCTTGTTACTGAATCCCACTTTTGCATTCCTCACCTTTCAGTTTTCTCCTCTGCCGAGCATCTCTCCCGCGGATCATCTTCTGGCCCAGAATACACCTACTCCTTAGAGCCCACAGTAAGTTCCTTTCCCTCTTCTTGCTTTTTCAGTTCAGCCATTTCAGTACATTCTTCGATAATCGTAGCGCTTCTTTTCCCTTTTTGTAAGAAAAACTGTTTTGAAAAAAGAAAGCATGAGTTACTCTTACCTCCTTACCACCGAGCATGCTTTGGCTAGATTTAGGGAAGCATACAAGGTTCCGAGGGACGTGGATATCGCCTACTGCAATATGGGCGATATCGACATTCAGAGGCGCCGAGGGGAGAACACGGTGTTCTTTCCCCTGATGGCCATGTTAGAGGGCGGGCTTAGGTTCCCGGTAGATCCTCTAATTCTCAGCACCCTTAGGTTTTATGGCCTTTGTCCCGACCAACTTCCCCCCAACTTTTACCGGGTAGTGAGTTGTGTGAGTACACTGAACCGGTTGTATGGGTTAGAACTTAACCACCACGACATCAATCACATGTACAGTTTGTGCGGCAAGATTGAGTCCGACTACTACCTTAAGACTAGGGACGCGAGGGTACGGCTTATTTCATGCCTGCCGGACTCGAACCGTAACTCGGCCAAAGACTTCGTTCGGGTGAGCGGCAATTGGTTTGCCGAGGAGTACCCCTGCGCGCTTTCGCCGCGTGACGTTGGTCGGTGACAAGCCCCCATTTATTTTGATGTATTTTTATTTTGTTCCGGCCACGTAATCTCTAACCATTGTTTCCTTTGTGCAGAGAGCAAAAGATTCAAGCCCGACGTCAGAGTGGTGCACGTTCGGGACTTGAACTTCGTACTCCGGTCGGAAATCTTTGTGCACACGGACGGACAACTCCGAGCGTCCCACCTCATCCTCGGCGTCAGTCCCGTCTACTCAACTTGGCAGCCGTTCGGCCAAGCTTTGCTAGTAGACAGTCCCCTCATTTCATACATCGACGTCCGGCACGCAAACTTCCTCCCCCCAAGGTTAACAGTAGGCGAGGCTCGTGAGCACGGTCCTCGGTACATTTGTTCGGACGAGCGACCGCCCGTCCGTGACGAATCAGCCGAGCGCGTATCTGCCGAGCGTCGGAGGCGAGCTCACGAGCAAATCCAGCAAGCTCCTGCTCAGCCTGAGAGAATCGTAGAGTCCGCTGCACCTGTTCGGGAAGGTGAGGTTGTAGCCGCAGAAACGACTGACTCTTCGGAAACAGGATCTGATCCGGGAAACGCAATGGTGGCCAGGAGGAAGATGACAATAGATCGCTTCGTCCCGAGTGCCCGGCCAACCGGGCAACAACAACAAGCACCTGCCCGAGATGCTTCCCCTCCCGCACCCCCACCGACCCGAGTTCGAAAGAGGCCGCGCACTACCGATCAAACACAGCCGGACTCGGGCAATGTGCCCATCCGACCCTCGGCCGGAATCGTCATCCGGGAACCTGTAGCGCGAACCGGGATAGACCTGGCGTCTACTTCCCGAGCCCCGGCGGCATGGCGACCCTCCTTCAAACTTGGCGGCGATCCTCTCCCGTCAACGGCCAGTGCCCGAGTGTGGGATAGGGGGCTTGGAGGCTGTGGCGCAGAGTCTGGCGCGCGGCATCCTTTTGCCCGAGGACTTACATGCCTTTACGGAATCGACGGATGAGTCCCTGGGGAGACGTTTGCAATGGCACACCATAGCGGTAATTGTTCTACACCTCTATGACTCTCGGTTCCCCTTTTGATTGTGTATGTGTTTTTTTTTTTTTTTTTATCTCATCTTACGAAGCGGATATTGTGTGGTCAGGCTGCGCAAATGTCGTACGTGGTGGACGGGAGGATGAAGGAGCTGGCCGAGGACGCCGAGCGGGAAAAAAACTCTGAAGGAAGTTGCCGAGGCCACGGCGAAGGAGCAATCGAAAATTGCCGAGGAGGCAAAGGATAAGATTGCTACAGCCGTGAAGGCCCAGGCGCTTGCCGAAACGAAGCGCGAGGAACTGGAACTCCAGTTGGGGGGCACCGAGCTTAAGTTGGCCGAGGCTCAGAGCTTGAATACAATGCTGGAGGGGCAGCTGACCGACTCGAAGGCGGCGCTGGAGGCTTGCGAATCCAAGTGGTATAACGAGGGTTTCGCGGATGCCGAGAATTCGGCGGAGCCGATCGTTCGTCAGGCCCATAAGCTCGGGTATGAGGAGGGTTGGTTCGCCGCTCTCCAAGCCATGGGGATTCCCGAGGATTCCCCGTTGAGGGATCGCAGCAGGATTCCTTTCCCGAGCATCCCCAATACCGAGAATCCTGCGCCCCTTGTCATCGACGAGGAAGAGACCTCCAGCATGAGGGAACTGGTGAATGCCATTGATTCTCATGCGGTGCCGACCGACATGGAGGGGACCAGCCATCCCCCGGCCGGGGACCGAACCGGGGAGGACATCCAGCCGCCAACTCCTCACGCCGATCAACACTCTCAAGAGGACGCATCCTCCGCCCATGCCGCGGACATCTGACGCCGACAGCCAGCCCTTCTTTACTTTTCCCTTACTTTGAGAATTTTGAATAAACAGAATTGCCTATGTCACCGGGATGTGGTGACAGGATTATTTGTTTTACGTTGCCTTTTCTTTACTTTGAGTTGCCGGGTTTTGGCAACAGAACACTAATTTTAAGTTTCATTTTGTAATATAAATGCCTTACCGCGTTGCTCGTACGTATTTGCTGAGTAATAACCTCTTTGTGGCTGTCTTTTTATTGTGATGTGTCCGACCATGTTAAGGCCTCCAAACGCTAATTTAAGTTTAAGGTGCTCGGTGATAAGATAGAGCCGAGGGTCGGGCTTCCGACTTTAAGAGTTGATCGTCAGGTCTCCATACGCTCGGGGGGTTAGGGTCTAACCGAGGGTTGGTTTCCTGTCCTTGGAGTTAACAGTTCGGGTGTCCACCCGCTAAGGTTTCCCCCTGCTCGGTGATAGGGATCGAACCGAGAGTCAGGTTTCTGTCCTTGTAGTTAGTCGTTAAGGTTTCCACCTGCTCGGTGGTAGGGATCGAACCGAGAGTCAGGTTTCTGTCCTTGAGACGAGAAGGCTAAGGTTTCCACCTGCTCGGTGATAGGGATCGAACCGAGAATCAGGTTTCTGTCCTTGTAGTTAGTCGTTAAGGTTTCCACCTGCTCGGTGATAGGGATCGAACCGAGAGTCAGGTTTCTGTCCTTGAGACGAGAAGGCTAAGGTTTCCACCTGCTCGGTGATAGGGATCGAACCGAGAGTCAGGTTTCTGTCCTTGTAATTAGTCGTTAAGGTTTCCACCTGCTCGGTGATAGGGATCGAACCGAGAGTCAGGTTTCTGTCCTTGAGACGAGAAGGCTAAGGTTTCCACCTGCTCGGTGATAGGGATCGAACCGAGAGTCAGGTTTCTGTCCTTGTAATTAGTCGTTAAGGTTTCCACCTGCTCGGTGATAGGGATCGAACCGAGAGTCAGGTTTCTGTCCTTGAGACGAGAAGGCTAAGGTTTCCACCTGCTCGGTGATAGGGATCGAACTGAGAATTTTGGTTAGAATTGTGCGATTCTGCATGAAAGACATCATTAGTACAACTAGCATATCATATGAATCATTACCAACAAAACACATACAACATGTTGCGGTTAACTCTATGCTCGGAGAACCGCCCATCAATGATAGTACTTCTTCAGATTATGGACGTTCCATGGTCGGGGAAGTTGTCTCTCGTCCAGGTCTTCCAAGAAATAAGCCCCGGTGCCGGCCACAGCCGTGACCCTATAAGGTCCCTCCCATGTCTGTGCCAATTTCCCGGCACCAGTGTCCCGCATGTTTCCCACGGCTTTTCTGAGAACCAAATCCCCGGGGACAAATACCCTCGCCCTCACACCTCGGTTGTATCTCCGGGCGAGCTTCTGCTGGTACTCCGCGAGCCGTATTGTCACCAATTCGCGGTACTCTTCCACCTTGTCCAAATATCCTACCATCATAGCGTCGTTCTGGGCCTGGTTGAAACCCGCCACTCTTGCACTGCACAGATTCACCTCGGTGGGGATCACGGCCTCCGCTCCGTACGTGAGAGAGAATGGGGTCTCCCCGGTGGACCGTCTAGGAGTGGTGCGGTATGCCCATAACACTTTGGGGAGCTCCTCGGCCCAGCTTCCCTTCGCTCCCTCCAGCCTTTTCTTCAGCCCACTTACAATCACCTTATTCACGGCCTCGGCCTGGCCGTTGCCCTGTGGGTAAGCGGGAGTTGAGTACCTGTTCTTGATGCCGAGGCCGGAGCAAAATTCTCGGAAGGCCCGGCTGTCAAACTGTAGCCCGTTGTCAGATATGATAGTGTTCGGCACCCCGAACCTGGTGATGACGTTTTTCCATATGAACTTCTTTACTTCCACATCCCGTATGTTGGCCAACGCTTCCGCCTCTGCCCACTTGGTAAAATAGTCGACGGCCACCAAAACGAACTTTCGGCCGCCAGTCGCCTTCGGGAACGGGCCGATAATGTCCAGCCCCCACTGCGCAAAAGGCCAAGGACTGCTGATCGGGTTCAGGTGGCCCGCGGGCTGATGGATCAGAGGGGCGTGCTTTTGACACTGCTCACACTTAAGCACATACTCGGCAGCATCCTTCTGCATTTGAGGCCACCAGAACCCCTGGGTCATGGCTCGGTGCGCCAATGAGCGTCCCCCGACGTGGCCGCCGCACACCCCAGAGTGGAGCTCCGCCAAGAGCTCGCCCACCTTCTCCGGGCGTAAGCACAAGAGGTACGGCCCTCCAAAAGACCTTCGGTACAAAGTCCGGTCCCCTGCCAACCAATACCGAGGAGCCATCCTACGGATCCTGATGCCCTCCTTCTCATCACTCGGCAGTCGGTCGTCGGCCAGAAAGTCGACGATGGGGTCGATCCAGCAATTGGCAGGGGCCGCGATTGCCGTGACGTTGATCCCTGTAGTTCCCGAGTTTCTCGTTACACTGATGCTCGGCTCCGAAATAAGCTCGACTTTGATCTGCCGTGGTATATCCTCGGCCACTGAGGACGCCAGCGTGGCTAGGGAGTCAGCGTGCCTGTTTTGTGTTCGGGCTATGTGGAAAACTTTCACCGTGTTGAAGCTGGTCATAATTAGCCTAGCCTGTTCTAGGTATGCTTTCATCCGGGGATCTCGGGCCTCGAAACTGCCCTGCACCTGATTAACCACCAGACGCGAATCCGAGTATAGCTCAATATCCCGAGCCCCCAGGTTCGAAGCTACCCTCAGTCCGGCCAAGAAAGCCTCGTATTCCGCCTCGTTGTTGGACGCCCTGAAACTCAGTCTAAACGAGTGTTCCAGCCGAATTCCTTCGTGGGTAATCATGACTACACCTGAACCGGCCCCCGTGGAGCTCGAGGCGCCGTCCACAAATATCTTCCACGGTCTGACCTCCAATTGGCAAACCATCTCTCCCTTTTCTCTTGGTGAAAACTCAGCGATGAAGTCCGCAAGGACCTGGCCTTTCACCGAGCTCCGAGGCCTGTACCGTATGTCGAAGGACCCGAGTCGAGTACCCCATTTGGCTATGCGGCCCGTGAAATCAGACCTCTTTAATAACGACTGTAATGGGTACTCGGTCAAGACGTGTACGGTGTGAGCTTGGAAATAGTGCGGCAACTTCCTTGTGGCGTGTATCAGGGCCAGTACGAGCTTCTCCAAAGGCAAGTACCTCGTCTCGGCGTCGACGAGAGTTTTGCTGATGTAGTATACGGGCTGCTGGATCCCTTTGTCCCTTAGCAGCACGGCACTCACGGCGTGCTCGGAAACCGCCAGATACATGAATAGGTCCTCATCTGCCTCCGGTGCCGCGAGCATGGGCGCTCGTGCCAAATAAATCTTCAGATCCGCAAAGGCCTGTTCGCACTCCTCGGTCCACCGAAATCCCGTCCATTTCTTCAGCAGTTGGTAGAATGGTCGGCATCGGTCTGCGAATTTTGAGATGAACCTGTTAAGGGCGGCCAACATCCCGGTTAGTATTTGCACTTCCTTCGGGTTGCTCGGTGGCTTCAGTCTTCTCACAGCCTCTATCTGGTCCGGGTTGACTTCAATCCCCCGTGTACTGATCAGGTACCCCAAGAACTTCCCGGCCCCCACGCCAAACGCGCACTTCTCCGCATTAAGGCGCAGCTTGTGCCGTCGGAGAATCTCGAAGACCTCCACGAGGTCCCCCATATGCAAGGCTTCCTGTTTGCTTTTAACCACCATGTCGTCGATGTATACCTCGACTGTGCGCCCAATCTTGTCTCGGAACATTCTCGTCATCATTCGTTGGTAAGTGGCCCCGGCGTTCTTCAGTCCGAACGGCATCCTTGTGTAGTGGTAATTTGCCTCTGGGGAGATGAATGCTGTTTTCTCTTGATCCTCGGGCGCTAGGGCGATCTGGTGATACCCTTGGAAAGCGTCCAGAAAGCTCATCCTCGGGTGCCCACACGTGGCGTCAACCAGCTGATCAATCTTCGGCACGGGAAAAGGGTCTTTCGGACAGGCTCTGTTTAGATCGGTAAAATCGACGCAGACCCTCCACGTGCCGTTCTTCTTCTTCACTACCACGGTGTTTGCCAACCAATCCGGGAAGATGATCTCCCGAATCACCCCCGCCTCCTTCAGTCTCTGAACTTCCACTTTTACTGCCTCGGAGTGCTCCCAGGCTGATCTTCTCGGCCTCTGCTTTTTAGGGGTGAATGAGGGGTCAACTCCAAGTCTATGCATGATAAATTCGGGATCCACCCCGGGCACCTCGTACGGACTCCAAGCGAATACGTCCACATTCTGTATTAGAAGCAGCAACATCTCCACTTTTTCCCGGCCCTCCATGCTCTCCCCTATGTGGAAGTACTTGTCCGCGTCCGGCAACACCTTCACCCTCAGCATGTTCTCGGTACGGGCGACCTCCTCTGTCGGACCCTGTAACTGCTATAAAGGCGTCCCTGACGACGAACACTTGGGGTCAGCCTGACTCTCCCGGTCGGTTTGCTCCTTTTTCCAATCGACCATGGCGATCAAGCATTGCCTGGCCGCCTGCTGACTCCCTTGTACCACCGTGACACCATAATCAGTATGAAACTTGACCCTCATGTGCAGAGTGGACGGGACAGCCCCCATTGCATGTATCCATGGCCTTCCTAGAATCGCAGTGTAGGGGGAGTATGACGTAACTGCGAAGAAGCTTACCAGCACTTCCTTGCCCCCCATGATCACGGGCAGAGAGATTTGCCCCTCGGGCGCCACCATCTTCCCATCGAATCCGACCAGGGGGGTGTTGTTCTTCGACAGGTCCTTATCCCTCAGCCCGAGCCCCCTGAATAGGTCCGGGTACATAACATCCGCTCCGCTTCCCTGGTCTATCATTATCCTCTTCACAACGAAACCGCCAACCCTTGCCGCTACTATCAACGCGTCGTCGTGCGGCTGAATGGTTCCTTCTAGATCACTGTCGTCAAAAGAGATCGGCTCCCGGGTAGGTCTGATCCTCTTCGCGGCAGGAGGCACGCCCGTACTCCCCTCCACCGATATCATCGTCAGCACCTCCTTCCCCTTTGCCGTCGAGATGCCCCTCGGGGCGACGTGGATGACGTCAATTATCCCAAGAGGGGGCGGAAGGGGATTCCCTCTGTGCGGGGCGCCGTTCCCCGTTCCTCTATCCCCGGAATCCGTCACAAAATCCTTGAGGTGTCCTGCTTTAGCCAACTGCCCGAGATGGTCCTTTAGCACTCGGCACTGCTCGGTAGTATGCCCCCGGTCTTTGTGGTAGGTGCAGTACAGGTTCTGATTTCTCCTAGAGGGGTCGCCAGCCATCCGGTTCGGCCATCTGAAATACGGCTCGTGTTTGATCTTATCCACGATCTTGTGCACGGGCTCCTTGAACGCCACGTTCACCTCCCCTGCTGTTGCTGCCGGCTCTTGAATCCTCAAATTTCCCCGTGCCCTCTGCGGAAAACCGCTCAGCCGAGGACGATCAGCTACCTGTGCTTTGCCTTTGCTTTGTATCTTATCGTCTTCCAGCCGCTTGTACTCCTCGATGCGTCTCATCAGCTGCCTCATGTCCTCGGGAGGCTTCTTAGTTAACGACTCTCTCAACCCCGAGTCGTCAGGCAACCCCAATCTGAAGGTGCTCGCCGCAATCTTTTCGTTCCCTCCGCCAATCTCGTTGTAGAGCTCCCAGTATCGGTTGGCGTAATCCCGGAGGGTTTCCCCTGCCCTCATCTTCATAGACAACAGCGCGTCCACCGGTTGTTGCTCCCGGCTGCATGTCACGAAACGGGAACCGAACTCCTGTATTAGCTCGGCGAAACTGTGAATGGAGCCCTTGCGCAACCCGTTGAACCACCTTAAGGCCGTGGGACCAAGGCTGGAGGGAAAAACCTTGCACATCAGAGCGTCATTGCGGGTATGCAAAGACATCATCTGGATATAGTGGCTGACATGCTCTACGGGGTCTGTTTTCCCACCATACGAATTGAACGGCGGGCGCGTAAACCTGTCCGGCATCGGTGCGCGCTCGATATCTTCCGAGAACGGTGACCGGGCAGCCCTGCGTAATGCGCGGCTCATAGCATCCATGGCCGCATTCTTCGGTCGTCCCTCTGGAGACTCCGAGCCCCGATTCCCATATTCCCTCGACCGAGAGCGATTTCGCCGCCGATGAGACTCTGCTGAATTGGAACGGTCTCGGCGGCGACGGGACTCCCTCGAGTGTGAGCGCTCCCTGTGGTGGCGGGATCCTGATTGATTCGATCCCACCCCGCGTCTTTCTCCCTCGGCGCCGGGCCCTCTGTCTCGGTCGTCTTGACCTGCTCGGTGGCGCTCGTTTCGGGCTTCCAACTCCAGGTCTTGTACTTGCCTCCGCAGCCGCTCGAGCTCTTCATCCCTAGCGTCGTGCTGCCTATGCCGGGAGGCATGGGATGCCGTTCTCCCAGTTTGATACGACCCTTCCCCGAGGCCGGACCGCTCCTCCAGTTGCTCGTGAAACGGATCCTCGCGTCTCTTCTGCCTCTGCTCCCGCCAGGTGGAGCCCCTGGAAGACCCTGCCGAGCCACTCTCGGCGTTACCTCCAGACATCTTTCCTGTATACGAGCTTTGGCAGAACCACTGCTTAGTAGGATTTCCCACAGACGGCGCCAATTGTGCGCACCAAAAACTCTGACCCGTTGGGCTGGGCCTCACTTGGGCTCACAACTTATTTATATGGTGGGTTTGGATTTCCCACAATGGGTCGTTCTAAACACCAAAGCTCAACTGTGGCGATTTCCTCTTCTCGGGGACCTGACCCAATTCCTCACTCTGCTCTCTCTGTTTACACTCTTCCTTCCCTTAATTCACCAACCCTTGTCTTCTCAAACCTTCTTGTATTTATAGCCCATTGTCTAGTGGAGAGTCATAATTACTCGCCAGTAGGTGCAACCGGCGGTCCAGTGTGGTCGATGGTAAGTGGGTGGTTAGGTGGGAGTGGGAAGCGGTGACGGTGGCGTTGGAACTTGGTTCCCACTTCCACGATGGTTCCCGGCAGCGGTGCCTCTCCGAGGTATGACCGAGTAGATACAGGGCGGGATGTTCCGCAAGCTGTGTTCATCACTGCTCGGGCAGGGTCTGCCGAGAGACGATGTAAAAGCTGATCGTGGGCCTGCAGCCCGCTGGGCTCGGGGTGGGCCGCTAGGCAGAGGGAGACCGGCCTTATGGCCTTATACCCAGGCCAGGCCCGAGGCCCACTACGGGGCTTGGTTCGGGGACCGTACATAATATATACATTATCTCTCTCACATTTTGTGACTTCCACTACTGTATGAAATCTACACATTGTGAGATGATTAATACATATGTCGAATACATGAGTTATCTTATACAAAAGAGGAGGACGAAAAGTACCAGAATGACATCACTGCAGCAAGTAGGGAAATTCCTTTCAAGGAATTAAAATTAGGGGTTTGGGAGATGAAGACTTGCAGGCACGAAAAGAAGAGGATGAAATATGTTAGTCTAACATCAGCCACGCTTGGAATCAGCAGATCAAAGAACTTCTTCAATGACTTCCCACCCGTGACCGAATACACTATGGTTGAAGCCACTTGAACACACGTTTGCTGAGGCATAACAATCCAGTACCCTAATTTAGGACCAAAAGCATGCTCTCCCAATTCAGGGTACCTATCAAACCTCTTTCCAGGCACTGCTTCATGCAGTTCAACCAGTTGCCACAACGTATAAAAAGTGATCAACCATGAACCAAGAATCGCTACAATTCCAGGGATCCTACAAATTAATTAACCAAAGAACATATAAGTTCAAGTAAATGTAACACAATACAACAATAATGACGATAACAACCAAGTCTTACTCTTAAAATTTTGAGATCGGACTAATCAAGATCAATCTCATATATAAAAATAACACAATATTCAATTAGATTTAGTTTTGTAAATGCTAATAAGTACGTACCAGCCAAGTTGGGATAGTGCAAAGGGTAAGCCAAGAACCCCAGCACCCACCATAGCCGTAACATTGTGGAAAGCTGAGTACCACCACTTTGCTTTTCTAGATGCAGTTACAGGCAGCCAACTATTAAGGTCTACCACTTGCTCAGTTTCCCTAGACCGAGGAGCCATTTGATCACTTGCATTCCCATTGTTTTCCTGAAATTAGATTGTATAGCATTACATGAACATAACAATATATGCTTTAAGTAAGGGATAAAGTTTAGTTACAAAATTGGTGGTAACTCAAAATTACAATCTTACTCAATAAAATAAATTACTACATATTTTGATAATCTAATCATTGAATTGTATGTTTTTTACACTTTTAATACACATGTCAAATTTTGTGTCAATCGGATATTATTTACTATATGATCTATAAGTTTATATCTTATGCATAATTTTAAACTACAAAAATTTGCAATTTAAACAATTTATTGATGACATAACTAAATCTTTAATTTTCTAGAAATTTTGCAAGTATGGAAGATATATGAAGAAGATGTAATCTAATGATGAATAACAAATTCACATTCAATAAAATGATATTGAGTAAAATTGTAACCTTTCGCTACAACTAATTTTGTAGCAACAAAACCAAATATTCAAAGTACGTAGTTTGTGTATGTGCGTCACTGCATGGATATTAAGACATACCATTGAAGTCTCGTGGTTGCACATTCTCCTTCAGCACTTACTCTTTGCTGAGAGTAATAAGTTGAGTGTCTCTGAAACTATGATCTGCAGTGGTTTTAAAAACGAAGAGTTTGAGTTAATTAGATCTTAGGGGTATCTAATTAATAGATCCTAATGTTGTGGGTCTTGAATCAGTCATGGAATCTCAACCACAATAAAAAGACAAATCAGATAAGCTTATCCTTCCTACAAAAGTGTACCGAAAAAAGCTTAGTCGGAGCAAAGATTTAGAGTAAGATGAGAAAAAAATATTTGTCACGTGTAAGTTTCAATATCAGAAAGTTTAAGAACTCGACAAAATCCCACCATATTTTCATAATATTTTTGTTTTGAATTGTGATAAGTCCAAATATAATTTTATTTTGCCTTCTAATGATTTAGCAACTCAACTTGTGAAAAAATTAGGAGATTTTGTAGAAGAACTCAACATCTAAGATATCCTAAAGACATGGGCGTACTCTATAAATTAACAGGTGGCTCTTGATGAAGAACTTGAACTAGTCGTGGATACTCAGCAATAACTAAACTAATAGTTAAAAAAAAATATTTCTCTTTTCTTTCTAATTTCTTTTCTTGATAAATTGATTTATCGATCCATATGTATAATATCATTATGTACTACGGCATAAAAAATAAATAAAATTGACTCGTAGAATGTACCTCTTCTACTTCCTCTTCTTTCAGAGAGTCTATACGATATTCACAGCCTCTTCTTCTTCTTTCAGAGTCTATATTCACAGCCAAAATCTTCTTCTTCTTTCATAGAGTCTATATTCACAGCCAAAAGCTAGGAGAAAGAAATCACGAGCAATCCTAGCTCGTGAATGTAAAGGGTCTTTTATAAGAATCTTAAACGTCTCACTCCATTAAATAAATAAAAGAGGAAGATGAATATTAATTAAGGTACATATAAACACGGATTGGTTATTTATATAGTTTTATTCGGAATTCAACACTAATTAGTGTTATATATTCACCAGTATCCTATTCCTATCCAAAATCTTTTATTGGATTTATGATTTTTTTTTTTTTAAGAGAATTTCAACGTATGGGGTCCGCTTCTGATGAAGCCAAAACACCAATAAGTTTTTAGTGTAGGCGGGGATTGAATCCCAGATCTCTTATTCAACCATCAGAGACTTTACCAGTTGAGTTAGCTGAAATTCATGGGTTTATGACCTTTTATATATATAGGATCACCATCCAACTAATTTGTAACTAGAAAATTAAATAACATCTTTCCTCACTTCCCATAAATAAATAAATAACCATCTTTTCTCACCGGGATTATATCATCTTGACTTTCTTTGTTGATTTTTCGTGTTTTTCTATTTTTGGTAATATAAAAAAATTAGGTGAAAATTATCATTTAATTTCCCCCATCTATTATATATATATATATATATATATAATCAAAACCTCTGAAACTCTCACAACTTTTCATTTTAATATTTAAATAAAATTATTTTTATTTAGTCCAAACATAATAAGAAGTGAAACTCTATCTCTCTAACAAATCCAACTTAAACTCAAACTCATCATTATAATTTTTTTTAAATAAAATTATTTTTATTTAATCCAAACTTAACAAGGAATGATATTCTATCTCTTTAACAAAACCAACTTAAACTCAAACTCAAACATTGATAATTTATATCTAAATTTGCGAGGTTAATTATAAACATTATAAAAGCAAAGCAAACCCCAATATATTTTTTTTAAGCCGAGTAAAGGTATGAGCTTTTCTTATATTATTTTCTTCTCCTCTACTTTGTTAAAATATATATATATATATATATATATATATTATGGTTTTTCATGTATTTTTTTAAAAGTAATTTTCATACATGCATGAACCACCAAACTCTCTTTAGCCCTTTTTTACAACATAAAAAAGCTTATAATAATTGAAATTATTCTTTCGAATGTAACCCATCTTTTTCTTATATTTCTCTATTGTTTAGTTTTTTTTTTTTTTTTTCAATAATTTCTAAGTAATCAATCATCTGATTTTTTTATATTTTTTGGTCTTTCAGAAGTTTTAATATCTGAATTTTTAAGTTATTTTTTTGCAGTATTTGAATATGTCTGACAAATTTTTTGTAAGCCATTGCACGTTCAAGCAATAGCTTCTTCATCAAATTGTAATACAAAATGAAGTCATACTAGAGCAAATCATACAATGATGTAGTTTCTTAAATTTTTTATAAAATTATTTTAGTCTACCTCACAAATAAGAATAAGTAAATTCTTGTGCATAGCACGGGTTAATAACTAGTTTAACTTAGCATGAAACATAATTTTTTTTTTCACTAAATTTTTTTAGAAAATAACTTTATTTCATGTCAAACTAAATAGTGGAAGTCAAAAGATAGTTATCCAATCCATTTTTAAGATTGCTATCAAACATGAAAAAATAAAATAATTATCTAGAAAATACTTTTTAAAAAATAATTTATTTTTCAGAAAATGTTATAATGTCTAAATAAACGGACTCTTAGCCAATTGTTCTTAAAATTTGCATTTTGATGTTTTAATAGCTACGTTGCTGATTTCAAATATCATTTATGTAATGACTTTAAAATATTTGTTATGATTTGCCTTTGTTGAAGCGAACAAAATCATTGTAATGGCCACCTCAACAAATTTCAAAATAATTTTAGAAACAATTTATTTTTCCCTCGCAAAATTTGTATACATTTTCCTTCTTGGATTATTGAAATGAATTATATTACACGACTGTTGAACTACATGATATATTTATATTTCTAACCATCTCAAAAAAATAAAAATTTTTAATTTAATTGGTTGGTACCTTCTGATGTTTTCAAAAACATCTAAGATTCAAATCGTCTTATTCTATTGTAACTTTCAACTTATCCACACAAAAAAAAAAGAAAAAAAGAAAAAAAAAACATGGTATCTAATTCATAAATTCAAAGATTCATAAATTCAAAGGAAGAAAAAAAATTCAAATGCTTAAATTAAAACAATGCTGCAAATTAAAGCTTATTATTATTATTTTTATAGCTGAAAATTATTAAGATAAGTAATGTTAAGAACATAAATATTTTCACGTCCTTTTTCTAAAACTTGTTAAAAAGTATTAAACAATGTCACAGCTTTCATTATACACCAATAACAAACCGTCATATCAACAATTAAAAAAAAATTGTAAAAATATCTTGTAAAATAACATATATATATAATAGGGCATTGTACGTTGGTTAAAGTAGATTATTTATATGCGTCATATATTTCATGTGTTAAGTATGATCATATTTAAAAAATATGAACAACACATGTAAATTATGAACACTGTATCCATAGTATGCAGAGTGTACTTTTTTAAGGAGTATGTGAGAATATTTTCACCTGAATTCCTTTTTTTTTTTTTTTAACAAAAAAAAATGTAAACAGCCCAGTAGTCCACTATCTAATTTGTCCATATGTGTACAATAATTGGACCACCATTCCATTAAATGTGAGCGACTTATATTATGGTATTATGACTATTCATTCAATTGTAACTGGACGCATTATGTTTTGTGGTATAAGCAACAAATTCAAAATTTTTATCATGCTTAATTAGATGATTGGTAGTATGATTCTCTTAAAAACAATTATGTAAAAAAAATTATTATCTAATAATAAGTGTATATTATATGTATTTATCAGGCTGATTTGGCCAATATTTCATTATTAATCAAAAGTTTCTTCTTCTGAAAAAAATTTATTTTTTCAAATAATTAATAGAAAGGTCTTTGTTTTTTTACTATTTTTTTTATAAAGTTTGTTTCTATCTTTTAATCAATAATAATAATAATAGGTTGCGGTTTCATATTGATCATTGAGCAAGCTCAACACCCCCCACATTAAATGTTCCCTATTTAATTTCACTTTGAAGAGAAACAGATAAGTACGAATATTAACACCCATTATTTTTTCATTAGACACAAGCTCATTTTTGTCTTTTATTTATTTATTTATTTTTTAAGAGTAGGTGTTGAGTATTGACCAACACATAAAAATAAACGATTTATAATTCTTACGTGTCCATCTATATAACCATAAAAGTCAAGGCATGATTTTATTTTATTTATAAAAAAAAAATTAAAAAAAAAAAAAAAAACCTCAAGGCATCACTCTTCTCTCTAGAACCTTAACCTTAAACACTCATGTGTTTAACTTATTGTTTTAAAAAATGAAGTAAATCACTAATGAGTTTCTTAGTATATAGTACTTCTATTAAATTTCATATAAAAATGATTTTTTTATTTAATAGAGTTTCAATCTATGACGTATATTTTTGATAATTGCGCTTTTTATCATCTGAGCAATACATCAATTGATTTTGGTGGTAAGTGGGGATTGAATTTAGATTCTTTATTCCATGTCCATGAAATGACTTTTTACCCATCACTAAGAAAAGTACAAAAGTTAAAAAAGAAAAAAAAAGAATTATAAAAGTGTATAATGAAAAAGTGGAGTTTTTAAAAAGTCCATAATGAAAAAGCTGAGTTTCAAAAAGCTGAGTGTTTTGTAAAGCTGTTAAAAAATGCTTTTTGAAAAAGCTGAGTGTTTGGCTAACACTTATAAAAGTGGCTGTTTGAAGGGTAAATTACCAAAAAGGACAATGTATTATAAGGGAGTTTATTTCATACCTTTTTTTTTTTTTTTTTTTAATGTGAGTTTATTTCATACTTAATTAAAAATCAACTACGTCATATACTTACTAAATAATAATAATAATAATAATAAATATATTATTGGTATTATTCTAATAATGTTTGGGCAATTTTTCTTTTTTAGTGTCATAATTATTTGTTATTACCATTAACGACTTCTTATTAATATTAATTAAATCTAAATAATTTTTGTGGGGGAGAAAAGCCCAGCCCAACTTAATTGGGCCAAAGGCCCTATCCGAGGACCACTGTTCGACCGAGGAGGCCAGGACGCAGCCAGTGGCCCATGTGAAAGGGGAATGTCCGCAGACGAGCACGTGTACCGTCCGAGGAGATGCTCACACGTCCGAGGAGACCGACATCGTCGGACCCGACGAGGCTTATGTCCGGCACGTGTCAAGCGATCTGTTTAACAAGTGTCAGGGGAGAAAGGGACCTCGGACACGCGAGAAGGTGACAGGAATAGAGAAATATCAAGGAGACAGACTTCAACCACCGCATTTAATGCTCTGCACCTACCCACCTGGCCGCATTTATGTGGAGAAGACCCCTGAACAGTGCATCCTCAGCTACCGCCACTCAGACAGGGCTAAAGGGGGAGTATGATGGGACATGCACTCAAGTGGGCGCATAGATGGTGAACAAGTGGACGGTGGAGATGGAGAAGGGCAGCACTATATAAGAGAGAGAGGTATCTGATAGTGGGGATCGAGAATCAAGAGAGAGAAAAGAGCATATAATTTTACTGTAGCTCCAACATTTGTAACTTAAGTTCATCAATGAAAATCGCCTCCTCGGACGAGATATTGATCACTGTCCGAGCACATTTTTATTCAAATTTCCCCATCTCCTATGCCGTTTAATACTGTTATTTTTCATTACTAGCCTAGCTCTTTCACCCACTCTCTACAAATTTATTGTTTTGGGTTCAGTGGGCTCCAAACCCATACCTCCTTGGGCTTGGGCTGCAGAATCTGACCCTACAATTTTCATCATCATGAAGCACAAAATGAAAATGTAAAAAGATGATAAAATATACACCAATAATCCAAATTTAAATTGTACTACATAAAAATGTAAAAACATATAAAATACATATCAATAACCCAATTTTAAATTGTACAACACAAAAATGTAAAAAAGATAATAAAATACATACCAATAATCCAAGTTTAAATTGTACTACATGATATTATAAATAAATAAATAAAAAAGACAACTACTAATTATTATCCTCCCAAATAGAATTAGCAATGGAATCACGAAGAACCACCATCGCAGGGTCTGTTAAAGATCCTGAGTTCTGCTCATAACTGCTACCTGCTTCACTATTATGTTCCACACAAAGGTCACAAAAAATAGTTGTCCATGTTGGATTAACATCCCAATCTGCTCTAGCCTTTTTTTCCTCGGGGTTGGAAGGAGTTTTTTTACCCATCTATAAAAATAACTAATAAATATAATCTCATAACATAACTAATAAAACTTGAAAATTCATATCAAGCAAAAGACTTTCAACCACAACCTTAAAAACCCAGATAATTAAATAACTAATAATCAACATTAAAACACAAAAACTTTTGGTTGTGTGGGGTGCTGATGAGGTGTGCGTGCTCTACTGATGTGGGGTGCGTCTGCTGCTGATGGGGCATGCGTGTGCAGCTGCACACGCATGCCCCATCAGCAGCAGACGCACCCCACATCAGCAGAGCACGCACACCCTGCAACACCTCACCATGCAGCAACCAAACAAGCCTAATAATCATTATGATCATTCAGCAAACATTCATTATGAGTAATTAAGCTAACATTCAGCAAATATGAATCAATGATGGCATCATGAACCACAAAAGAAAGAAAAAAAAATCCTCAGCAGAATATTTTATTACTGCATCGATGTAAACATTATTTCTCCAATTGATTCTGCAAACGTAACATATTAAAAGAGTTCAACATAACCAAGTAAATAAAGCCAATAAAAAATAACGTTAAAGAAGTTGGTTTTCAATAAAATAAGTAGGTTGTCTGATGTATAAAAATATTTTTTAATTCAGATAATTAGAAAGGAAAAAGAGGAAGGCTTGTTATGTTTGTATTACTCCTAAGAATGTTGTGCTAGATAACTAATAAAATCATTATCTAAATTAGGAAATAGATCATATGCTTGTCAATTGAATATGGTTAGAATCAACTTGCCCACTATCATGAAAATTGTGTATTTTCCCCAAAATTTGAATAATTGAACACGTGGGATTACAATCCTAACAAACTTCCAACAAACTACTCTAACAAACTCTATAAATATCTTTTCAGTTACAGCCAAAATATCTACAGAAAATATTTACGAGAAAATATTCTAACACAAACACAAACACGAACACGCACAGTGAGAGAGAGAGTTTTGAGAGATAGAACTGAAAGATAAAGAAAAGGGAGGGGGTGTTGAGTTGAGATGAGAGTTGAGATCCGAAATCAGAGCATTAGTCCTCTACCTAAAGACAGAGCATCCACAAAATAAAGATAGAGGACTTAAAAACAGAGCATCCACAAAAAAAAAAAAAAAAAAAAAATTACGAGTAAATCTACCTACAAATTTTTTTCAGTACCCAGCAACAGAACAAATACATCTTTAGCAAGAACAAAAGCATGCAAGATCCGAAATTTTTTTTGGTACAGATTGGCGGTTTTTTTGGGAGCAGATATGTAAAAAAAAAATTTCAGATCAGTGTTGGTACCTGGCGGTTTTTGGTAGCAGATCGGCCTTGCTTCGTGTTTTGTTGATCAAAACTCTCCCTTCAAAACATATTTCTCATATCAGATTACACAAATTAAATTATAAAAAAAAAAAAAAAAAAAATTACAGAGGAAGCCGCTGAAGAAGACGAAGAAAGAAGAAGAAGAGGAAGAAGATTTTCAAGACAAAAGAAAAGAGAGACTTACGTGAGGTTTTGAGGATTCGAGCTTCTTCGTGAGGGAGCTGCGCAGAGAGAGATGAAGATGAGAGAGCAATTTCTCTGAAGGGTAAGACAGATGTGTGGCTGCGTGTGTGAAGATTCTGAAGTGTAACTCTTGCCCTTTAGTCAAGGGCAGTTTTGTAACTCCACGAGCCCAACGGATATAAAAATAAAAGCTGAGTCCCAGCTTTTCAATTATGGAGCAAAAAGCATCCATTTCCAAAATGCGCAAGATGTGAAGGAATGTAAAAGCCAACTTTCAGAAAAAGTTGGCTTTACTCTCACCAAACGCAAATATAAAGCCAGCATTTTGTAAAAGCCAACTTTTAGGCTTAGAAAGTTCAACCAAACGGGCACTAAAAAAATTATTGAAAGATCCCTATATGTGCTGCTATCATTTTCAGCCTTATCCAACTTTATAATTTAAATTTACATTTTAAAATGGTTATTAGTGTGGTCAATTTATTAAATTTTAAAATGTAGTATAATACCCAATACCATGTTTTTATATTCTTATTTAAAAAATAAAAAATAACCAAAGAAATAATTTTAATTTTTTTTTATACAAGATAAAAATTATACTCTAGCCTAATTTAAGTATATATGTATGTATGTAAAAAAAATTTTTGAAGACTAAAACCCTAGTCCTTGCCCCCCACACCCCACAAATATGAGAAATTATATAGTCCTTTGGTGAATCACGTCACTTGTTCACAATTTTACTAAAAGACTCTCACTTGTTTAAAATTGCTGAGTTAGTAATCATTTTCTATTTAAAAAAAAAAATTTAACTCAATAATTTTAAACAAGTGGGAGTCTTTTAGTGGAATGGTGGACCACGTTACTTGTCCACTAGGAGGACCTTATAATTTCTCCACAAATACTTATACTTGTAAAATGACCATCTCATTGAAGGCACATGGCGGTTTTTAGTGCATTTCTATTGACACTTGTAAGATATAATTAATTATAGGCTATTTAATTGTTCAAGGGTGATTATATATATATATATATATTGTAGGGTCAATTTTTGTGGCTCAAGCCCAAGAAGGTATGGATTTTGAGCCCACCGAACCCAAGACAATAAATTTGTAGAGAGTGGGTGAAAGAGCTAGGCTAACAATGAATTAACAGTATAAGACAACAGTGTTTGTGGATAAATTTGTATTCAAACGTGCTCGGACAGAGGCAAATGTAACGTCCGAAGAGGAGTTTGTATTCAATAAAGTTAGGTTACAATTCTTGGAACTACAATTATGGAACCCCCCTTTTTTTCAGAGGCATTCTCCTCTTATATAGTACCCCCTTCCTACATCTTCACCGTCCACTTGTTCATCATCTAGACGCCCACTTGAGTGCATGTCCCATCATGCACCATCTTTAGCTTTGTGTGGGTGGTGATAGCTGAGGGTGCACTGTTCAGGTGTCTTCTCCACATTAATGCAGCCAAGGAAGTAGGTGCAGTGCATTTAATGCGGTGGTTGAAGTCTGTCTCCTTGATATTTCTCCATTCCTGTTATCCTCATGCGTGTCTGAGGTTCATTTCCCTCCTTACATTTGTCAGAAGGATCACTTGAGCTTTCCACACACCTGTCGAGCCAAGCTTCTTCGGATCCGAGGATATTGAGCTCCTCGGACAAGTGAACGTCTCCTCGGATCGTGCACGTGCTCCTCTCCAGACATGCTCCCTTTACATGGGCTTCTAACTGAGCGTTTTCATCTCTTCGGACAAAGAGTCGTCCTCAAATAGGGCCTAGGGCCCAATACGTTAGGTTGGGCTTTTCACCCCCCACAATAGCCCCTCAAAATTGTAGTTTTTCCCTCACATCCGAAGAGAAAAAGTGGGATTTTGACTTGCCACGGAGCAAAAGCTTGAGAACAGGCAAATTTGAACTGGCACGTGTGTAGGCATAGAAATAGACGCTTCATTAATGCCGCTGCAGTTTCCATATTCCCAAGGCGCTGCATTAATTGCACCAGGTGGCACCTTGTCCTTCGTATCCAACGGTGAATGATTGATCCAACGGCTGTGGTTTTTTCTTCAGAATTTGGGCGGGAGTGCCCCTGACTCTTCGTTTGACCCCGTATAAAACCTCAGAAGAAGTTATTTTTTCCTCACTTTGCAAATCTTCAGACATTCCAGCAAGAACAAGCGTGCCACTCCGTCCAAATCTCTCAGTCGCCGGTTCCAGTCTTCCCCAAAATCTTCACGAACCTTTCTACGAGCCTGAAATCCTTTCTCCGACCTAGTCCTTGTAAGTTGTCGTCCACCAAATCCTTTAGTTTTCTCTTCGGCCAGTCATTTTTGTTTAAGCACCATGGGGAAACTCCAGTACCTGGTAGATAGCCCTGAGCAAATGGAGGCGTTCAGGGCCGCATATCGCATACCCCCAAACGTGGGTGTGAGGTATTGCCCCCCAGAAAAAATACTAACAGATCGGAAGACGGGCGAAGTGGTTATCCCCCTTATCGCCTTCCTAGAAGGAGGGATGACCATCCCTATGGGTCCCAACACCACTAGCTACCTTCGAAACCATAGGCTCACTCCCTGGCAGTGCGCGCCCAACATGTTTAGGATCTTAGGACCAATTGAGGATCTTAACCTTCACCTGGGATTGGGACTCACCTGGCTCGACGTGGTGCATATGTACGAGTGCCAGAGCCAGCAGGGGGCGAGGTATTATTTAAAATCCCGGTCCGACATTGTTAGGCTCATTTCCTGCCTCCCCAAATCTAATAAAGGGATGAAGGACGACTACGTGATCGTCTCGGGCGCATGGTATGATGGCCCTCACTGCCCAACCAAGCCAGGAGAGCCAGGTGGGACATGTTAGACTTAGGCACACTAACCATAGGCCTAGGATCCTCGCCTTTTAATGGTTTTTTATTCTTCTTATGCTGCTATTTCTGAGTCTCTAACATAGTTTTGCTGTGCCTTGTAACAGATAAAAACTTCATTGCTCCTCGGCTCAGCCTTACGAACATCGCCGCCCTTAATTTTCTGTTGAGATCGGAGATTTTCGTGAGCGAGGACGGACAGCTACGATCGGCTCCCCTTATTCTAGGATACACAGGAAAGCCAAAGGGTTTCCAACCAGTCGGCAACGCGATTGTTCAAGGAGACCATCGCCTTGCACGTATTGACGTCGGTCGGAAGGGTTTTTTGGCGCCGTACGAGCTTGAACCCGTACCCCATCCACGTCCTCAGGCTATACCCCCGCTCGTCCAGCCGCTCTAGCAAGTTCCCCTCGAACAGGTGGTTGAGGGTGCGAGGGTCGGCTCTTCCACCTCTTCGCTAGAAGAGCAGATAGACAACTTCCAGTTCGTGGGAGAGGCTTCAGGAGCAAATCGAGTGATAGAGGTCTCAGACGCCGAGGAAGAGACCGACAGGCAGTCAAGCATTCACCTTAATTTGCTAGTTGATCATTCCGAAGACTCCTCGGACGACGATATGGACTTGAGGAGTTTGATGAAGGGTAGGGGCAAAAATGCCGAGCAGAAAGGGACTACTATGTCCCAACCCGTGGTAAGTCTGCCTCCAGCACCGTCCCAGGTTCCTGACCTCGGCCTGAAGCCCATGCAGGATCTGAAGAAGAAAAGGGTTCTCCTTGAGACTGAGGAAAAGGAGGCGTTGCCACCCAAAGGGGCCAAGCAACAGAAGGTGGTGAAAGACCACCGAAAAACGAGGGCCTCGTCCACCGAGAGCCGAGATGAGGCACACGTGGCTGATGTGCGCCGAGGAGGGGGACCTCGAATCTGGTCTCCAAAGTTGGAGTTAGATGGCGCTCCAATCTCCTGGGAGACCTCCCTTAGGAATTACGATGGGGGAAGGGCAGGTTACGTTGCTGAGGCCTTGCAGCAGCCACTCCTCCTCCCCCACGACATGGAGTCTTTTAGGCGATTCAACCAACAGGAGCTCTTCCAATCCCTTAAGAGGGACTTAGCAATGGTAAGTGAGCTCAGTCTGCTCGACCGAATCATTGAAACTTTTGTTTTCCCTGTGCCTTATATTTGTGATTTCCATTATGTAGGTCACCCAGCAGATCTATGTGGCCGAGGAGTGGAATAAGAAGAAGCATCTTGAGGCCCAGGCAGCGGTCTATTCTCGTGACGAGGCGGAGAAATCTCTGGGCCAGCTGAAGGATGATTATACCCGTCTGTCCGAGGATTTCAAAGAGATGACCCACCAGAAGAAAAGCCTCGATCCTGGTATAAAAAACGTTGAAAAGCAGGCCGAAGAGCAACGTAAGTTGTTGCATATGGCCGAGATCAACTTGGCAACTAAGCGGGGGCTGGTGAAAGGGCTTAGAGGTGAGCTTGAAAATGCTAAGGAAAGCGCCCGATTAGCCGAGCAGAATGCTCAACTGGCCAAGGAGGCAATAGAGGCTGAGAGAAAAGCAGCCTATCAGCTGGGGGTGGATGAGACCTCGTCCTAGCTTATGGAGCAATTTGCCTCGGTTAGCCGAGACTATTGCGGCATAACTTGGAGCAAGGCGCTGGACGCCGCTGGAGTCCCTACTAACTCTGAGCTGAGGCTGCCCGGGAGCGTATACTACGATCCTGAGATCCGAGAGCTCCAGGTGGATGATCCTCCTGCTCCACAGCTTCCAGAGGCTTCGGAGCCAACCCTGGTCAGTCAAGCTCCTCCATCCACCCTTGATGCACCCAAAGAGGCTGGTCAGCCAGGTGACAAGGGTAAACCAGCTGAACCAGCCAAAGACAAAGGCCAAGGGTCGGGCAAAGAGAAGACTCCTGCTGAGCCCTAGGATCAAGCCCCTAAAGCACCTGCTCGGACAGGCCAAGTTGCTGACCCTGTGCTCCCTCCAGCAGAAGAATAGATACGTAGGGCTTTTGTTTTGCACTTGTATTTACTTTTGTTTTTATTTAAGGAATCGTAAACTCTTTTCTTTTATCAATGAAATGGCTTCCCATTCGTCTCTGGTGTTTTTAATACATGTTTTATTACTTACTACTGTTGCATATAACTGTACATTGCAATTATAATAAAATAATGCAAATAAACTTGATTGATACATCGTACTGATGGTGTGAGTATTTGAGATTGATATTGAAAAGAACAGTCCAGATAATAGCTATTAATAAGTAATAATTGCAGCGAATAATTAGGTAAGTTTCACATGTCTTTCCAAATATGTGAAGTGTTACTACCCCTCGGCTTTAAGTTAAACATAACTAAGGAAGACAGTCATAAGTTAGAATCAATTTAAACACAATCAGGAATTTTAGCACTAAGCCCCAGTGACAATAGCTGTGTGGGGGTATTGACTAACCTGTGTCATTTGATTCAAGGACCATGGGGGACGAACGTATTCGAGTGTTAACTAACCCTAATCATCTGGTCCGAGGACTACAGGCATGATTGGATTTAAGTTTAAACACTTAGAGAACTGCACCGGAGTGTTAACTAACCCTAATCATCTGGTCCGAGGACTACAGGCATGATTGGATTTAAGTTTAAACACTTAGAGAACTGTAACGGAGTGTTAACTAACCCTAATCATCTGGTCCGAGGACTACAGGCATGATTGGATTTAAGTTTAAACACTATAGAACTGTAACGGAGTGTTAACTAACCCTAATCATCTGGTCCGAGGACTACAGGCATGATTGGATTTAAGTTTAAACACTTAGAGAACTGCACCGGAGTGTTAACTAACCCTAATCATCTGGTCCGAGGACTACAGGCATGATTGGATTTAAGTTTAAACACTTAGAGAACTGCAACGGAGTGTTAACTAACCCTAATCATCTGGTCCGAGGACTACAGGCATGATTGGATTTAAGTTTAAACACTTAGAGAACTGCAACGGAGTGTTAACTAACCCTAATCATCTGGTCCGAGGACTACAGGCATGATTGGATTTAAGTTTAAACACTTAGAGAACTGCACCGGAGTGTTAACTAACCCTAATCATCTGGTCCGAGGACTACAGGCATGATTGGATTTAAGTTTAAACACTTAGAGAACTGCAACAGAGTGTTAACTAACCTTAATCATCTGGTCCGAGGACTACAGGCATGATTGGATTTAAGTTTAAACACTATAGAACTGCACTGGAGTGTTAACTAACCCTAATCATCTGGTCCGAGGACTACAGGCATGATTGAATTTAAGTTTAAACACTATAGAACTGTAACGGAGTGTTAACTAACCCTAATCATCTGGTCCGAGGACTACATGCATGATTGGATTTAAGTTTAAACACTTAGAGAACTGCAACGGAGTGTTAACTAACCCTAATCATCTGGTCCGAGGACTACAGGCATGATTGGATTTAAGTTTAAACACTATAGAACTGTAACGGAGTGTTAACTAACCCTAATCATCTGGTCCGAGGACTACAGACATGATTGGATTTAAGTTTAAACACTTATAGAACTGTAACGGAGTGTTAACTAACCCTAATCATCTGGTCCGAGGACTACAGGCATGATTGGATTTAAGTTTAAACACTTAGAGAACTGTAACGGAGTGTTAACTAACCCTAATCATCTGGTCCGAGGACTACAGGCATGATTGGATTTAAGTTTAAACACTTAGAGAACTGTAACGGAGTGTTAACTAACCCTAATCATCTGGTACGAGGACTACAGGCATGATTGGATTTAAGTTTAAACACTATAGAACTATAATGGAGTGTTAACTAACCCTAATCATCTGGTCCGAGGACTACAGGTATGATTGGATTTAAGTTTAAACACTTAGAGAACTGCACTGGAGTGTTAACTAACCCTAATCATCTGGTCCGAGGACTACAGGCATGATTGGATTTAAGTTTAAACACTTAGAGAACTGCAACGGAGTGTTAACTAACCCTAATCATCTGGTCCGAGGACTACAGGCATGATTGGATTTAAGTTTAAACACTTAGAGAACTGCAACGGAGTGTTAACTAACCCTAATCATCTGGTCCGAGGACTACAGGCATGATTGGATTTAAGTTTAAACACTTAGAGAACTGCAACGGAGTGTTAACTAACCCTAAACATCTGGTCCGAGGACTACAGGCATGATTGGATTTAAGTTTAAACACTTAGAGAACTGCAACGGAGTGTTAACTAACCCTAATCATCTGGTCCGAGGACTACAGGCATGATTGGATTTAAGTTTAAACACTTAGAAAACTGCACCGGAGTGTTAACTAACCCTAATCATCTGGTCCGAGGACTACAGGAATGATTGGATTTAAGTTTAAACACTTAGAGAACTGCAACAGAGTGTTAACTAACCTTAATCATCTGGTCCGAGGACTACAGACATGATTGGATTTAAGTTTGAACACTATAGAACTGCACTGGAGTGTTAACTAACCCTAATCATCTGGTCCGAGGACTACAGACATGATTGGATTTAAGTTTAAACACTATAGAACTGTAACGGAGTGTTAACTAACCCTAATCATCTGGTCCGAGGACTACAGGCATGATTGGATTTAAGTTGAAACACTTAGAGAACTGTAACGGAGTGTTAACTAATCCTAATCATCTGGTCCGAAGACTACAGGCATGATTGGATTTAAGTTTAAACACTATAGAACTGTAACGGAGTGTTAACTGACCCTAATCATCTGGTCCGAGGACTACAGACATGATTGGATTTAAATTTAAACACTTAGAGAACTGTAACGGAGTGTTAACTAACCCTAATCATCTGGTCCGAGGACTACAGGCATGATTGGATTTAAGTTTAAACACTTAGAGAACTGTAACGGAGTGTTAACTAACCCTAATCATCTGGTCCGAGGACTACAGGCATGATTGGATTTAAGTTTAAACACTTAGAGAACTGTAACGGAGTGTTAACTAACCCTAATCATCTGGTCCGAGGACTACAGGCATGATTGGATTTAAGTTTAAACACTATAGAACTGTAACGGAGTGTTAACTAACCCTAATCATCTGGTCCGAGGACTACAGGTATGATTGGATTTAAGTTTAAACACTTAGAGAACTGCACTGGAGTGTTAACTAACCCTAATCATCTGGTCCGAGGACTACAGGCATGATTGGATTTAAGTTTAAACACTATAGAACTGTAACGGAGTGTTAACTAACCCTAATCATCTAGTCCGAGGATTACAGGCATGATTGGATTTAAGTTTAAACACTTGACGTAAATGCGGCGGAGTGTTAACTAACCCAAATCATCTGGTCCGAGGACTACAGGCATGATTGGAGTTAAGTTTAAACACTTGAGAGAAAGCTTTACGTATCGAATTGGCATACTAGCTGAAGAAAAGATTTGATTAATAAAAGTACCTCTGCATTCTTTCGTCCTTCGCCTCAAACTCGCCTTGTACTTGACCTACGACCAATCTTGAGTCCGAGAACAACTCCACGGACTTTCCTCCCATTCTTAGGACCATAGCCATTCCCATCAGTAGGGCCTCGTACTCTGCTTCATTATTCGTTACCGAGAAGTCCAGCCTTAACGACTTCTCGATAATGATCCTCTCGGGGGATATCAACACCAGCCCAACTCCAGAACCTCTTTGGTTCGCTGCGCCATCAACGTACACTTCCCAACGGGAGGGATTCTGTTGGGATATCATGCCAACTGATTTTTCATCCATGTCTGACGTGGGCTTTACTTCTTCTAGTTGGGGCTCCGTGAACTCAGCCACCAAATCCGCAAGGACCTGGCCCTTGATTGATGTGTGGGGCATATATCTTATATCAAAAGCCCCTAAGATCGTACCCCATTTGGTAATCCGACCAGTGTAATCAGCGCTTCGGAGTATAGCTTTGAGTGGGAGTTGGGTGAGAACAAGACCGTGTGGGCCTGGAAGTAGTGAGGTAGTTTCCGTGTGCCGAGCACTACCGCTAGGATAGCCTTCTCCAGAGGCAAGTAACGGATCTCGGCCTCATGCAGCGCCTTACTTACGTAATAAACTGGTCTTTGTACACCACAGTCTGATCGTATCAACACCAGGCTCACCACACAGGGAGCTACGGCAACGTAGGCGAACAGTACCTCATCTGGCTCAGGACTGGACATGATTGGTGGCCGAGCTAGATAATCCTTGAGTTGCTGGAAAGCCAAAGCACACTATTCAGTCCATTCGAATCCCTTCCACTTGTGGAGCAGAGAAAAGAAAGGCCGACACCTGTCTGCTGATCTAGAGATGAACCGATTGAGGGCAGCAGTCATTCCGGTTAGTTTCTGAACTTCCTTGGGATTTTGAGGAGCCCATAGATCATTGATGGCTTTTATCTGGTCAGGGTTAACCTCAATCCCTCTGTGAGTCACCATGTAACCCAAAAACTTGCCGGACCCCACTCCAAATGAGCACTTAGAAGCATTCAGTCGCAGCTCGTACTTTCTTAGAACCTCAAAGGTACTTTCAAGGTCCTTCACATGCTCGGCGATAACCTTACTCTTCGCTACCATCTCATCTATGTAGACCTCGATATTTTTGCCCAGCTGTGGCTTGAACATCCTCGTCATCATCCTCTGGTAGGTAGCACCCGCGTTCTTCAAGCCAAATGGCATCACTTTATAGTGGTAGTTACCAATAGGAGTGACAAAAGCAGTTTTCTTCTGGTCATCCGGGGCTAATGGTATCTGGTGGTAGCCTTGGAAGGTGTCTAGGAAGCTCATCCGAGGGTGGCCGACAGTGGCATCCACCAGCTGATCAATTTTTGGCATAGGGAATGGATCTTTGGGGCAAGCCCTGTTCAAATCGGTGAAGTCTACGCACACTCGTCATTTCCCACTCTTCTTCTTTACCACCACGGTATTTGCCAGCCATTCAGGATAAAAAACTTCTTTGATAGCCCCAGCTTGTTTGAGTTTCGCTACCTCCTCTCTCACTGCGTCAGCATGTTCCTTGTACGGGCGCCAAATAGGCTGTTTCTTGGGGGTGACCAGTGGATTCACCTTCAAGTGGTGACATATAAACTCCGGATCTACCCCTGTGGCTTCATAAGCACTCCAGGCAAACACATCGAGATTTCGCTTGAGGAACTCTATTAGCTCTTCCCTCTCTTGAAGAGGCAGCTGAGATCCGACTTGGAAGAACCTATCAGGATCATCTCCAATAACCACTTTCGTTAGATCCTCACATCGAGTGCCTTCATCTGAATCTCCGACGGGCAGTTCCCGAGACTGTAGCTGCTATAAACCCCTTTCGGTCATGGCCGAGGACTCGGCTTGGGTCTCATGTTGAATGGCGGCCACCAGGCACTGTCGGGCAACGGACTGGTCTCCTCGGATCTCATGGATCTGCCCTTCAGATGGGTATTTGACCTTCTGGTGCAAAGTAGAGGGGACAGCCCCAAGTGCATGAATCCAAGGTCTGCCTACGAGTGCCGTGTAGGGTGAATATACGTCCACAACTATAAAATCCAGCTCCACCACCTCGGAGCCGGCCTGCACAGGTAAACGTATCCGGCCTTTCGGGGTGACAGGCCTTCCTTTGGTTAAAATGACTCACGTGCTCCACGGGGTCTGTTTTACCATTGTAAATGGTGAACGTTGGTTGGTTAAAGCGCCGAGGAAGTCTCGCCTCCTCAATCCTGCGCGCGAAGGGTGACTTAGAGATCTGATTCAGCGCCCTGTTCATGGCATCGTTTTCCATGTCCCCACGTGATGGGCTTCTACGTTGCCTCTTACGATGGGACTCCTCTTCATAGGTGTAGGACTCGCTGGCTGGTGTCCTAGATTTATGCTAATAAGTGACATCCGGCTCGTTATCGGAGTCTTCATCAGAGTACGACGAAATCCGTTTCCTCTTTGCATGGCGCAGCTCCCTTTTCAATTTTTCAACCTCTAGTTGCAAATCCCGGTTCTTCTCTGCATGGGACATGTGACTTCCGCCCTGTGACTGGCTTTGGCTAATGCGCACAGTGTGTACACTGCCCTCATGATTTTGTCTTCTCTCTAGGTTAACAAAAGGGTCCACGTGTTGGGATGCCCTGGACTCTGCTTATTGTTCACCTTGGCCTGCCATCATCAACCATTGTTTTCACCCTTGCACAAGCTCTCCCCACAGACGGCGCCAATTGTAGGGTCAATTTTTGTGGCTCAAGCCCAAGAAGGTATGGATTTTGAGCCCACCGAACCCAAGACAATAAATTTGTAGAGAGTGGGTGAAAGAGCTAGGCTAACAATGAATTAACAGTATAAGACAACAGTGTTTGTGGATAAATTTGTATTCAAACGTGCTCGGACAGAGGCAAACGTAACGTCCGAAGAGGAGTTTGTATTTAATAAAGTTGGGTTACAATTCTTGGAACTACAGTAATGGAGCTCTCTCCTTTTTTACTTCTAATTTTCGATCCCCTTCTATCAGAGGCATCCTCCTCTTATATAGTACTCCCTTCCTACATCTTCACCGTCCACTTGTTCATCATCTAGACGCCCACTTGAGTGAATGTCCCATCATGCACCATCTTTAGCCTTGTGTGAGTGGTTGTAGCTGAGAGTGCACTGTTCAAGTGTCTTCTCCACATTAATGCGGCCAGGGAAGTAGGTGCAGTGCATTTAATGCGGTGGTTGAAGTCTGTCCCCTTGATATTTCTCCGTTCCTGTTATCCTCATGCGTGTCTGAGGTTCATTTCCCTCATTACATTTGTCAGAAGGATCACTTGAACTTCCCAGACACCTGTTGGGCCAAGCTTCTTCGGATCTGAGGGTATTGGACTCCTCGGACAAATGAACATCTCCTCGGATCGTGCACGTGTTCCTCTCCAGACATGCTCCTTTTACATGGGCCTCTGACTGAGTGTTTTCATCTCTTCGGACGAACAGTGGTCCTCAAACAGGGTCTTGGGCCCAATACGTTAGGTTGGACTTTTCACCCCCCATATATATATATATATATATTCAAAGTAATAAAGAGATTAGGAGGATTCAACCAAACTTTACGGGAGGAGGAGGTTCCAAGTGACCTACAAATTAATAGCAATTACAAATTTTGGAAAAAGCCAAAGTTGTTGTTGTTGTTATTATTATTATTATTATTATTTTGCAAAAATTTTACGCACTAGCAATACTGATAATAGATATGATTACTTGATTAGTGACACATCAACATAATAAATAAAATTTTGAATTTTTTTTGTGTGTTTAAAATTTGACACATCAATTTTTTAGGCTTATGTGTAAATTTTGTTGTTACATCGCTCACAAATTCTTATGTTTAAAACAACCCAAATAATTATAGGCTTATGTGTAAATTTTTGAATTTTTTTTCATTGGTGTATTAATATTTATTCTTTAAACATGGCCAAACAATCTAAAATACTATTTTATCATTTTTGCAACAATAAAGTTTACCCTTATCTTCAAACAAATTCCCTCATTCGAATCCCATCTTTCTTTGTATGTTCACTCATATGTCTTAACATTCGCCTTTAGCTACACTTTTTTTTTTTATGAATATGTTGTTTTTTAACAACCTGACATTCAATGTCATAGAGCACAATTGATCTTATAGCCGTCTTTATAATAATAAAAAAAATTTCTTTTAACTTAATAGGTATTCTATAATATACAATACTCATGTTGTGCTTCTCCTCTTAATCCACCGTACTCTTATCCTATGATTAATTACATCATCTCCATTCTCTCAATCTCTTTGAATTATTGATCCAATATATCAAAAACTCCTATTGCTTGATATCTCCTAATCATAAAGTCTTAGAGCCCCTTAATCCTTGTTACTACCTTGACTAAACTTACATTTCATGTACTATGTTTTGGTCTTGCTTAAAAAAACCCTTTACATTCCTCTCAAATCAATGTAATGAGCTTATTTATCACTGGCATAGTACAAATATATATATATATATATATATATATAGAGAGAGAGAGAGAGAGAGAGAGAGAGAGAGAGAGAGAGAGAGAGTTGAGTTCAAGCTACATCTAGTGTAACTTTAAGTAATATTACATCACCCAATAACTTGTTATTAAATTCATATTTTGGAAATTTTACTGTTGGATTACATGTTCTATATGTTCTTAACATGCTCAATTTTCATACTAATCGGATGTTATTTACCATTTCATCCATAAACTTATTTTTTATGCATTATTTTAAATTACAAAAACTTGAATTTAAACAATTAATTGATGACATGGCTATTGATATTTGATCACCTTGAAATTTTGCAAGTATGAAGAATATACGAAGATAATGTAATCCAAAAGTAGATTTGTCAAAATTGGCATTCTATTAAAAAATATTGAATGGTGTAACGTTACTTAGAGTTACACTAGGTGTGATTTGAATCCAACCTATATAATATATATATATCCTTGATTCAAACTTATAGTTATATATAGGAAACTTGTATTGTCTTAACTTATTCTCACACTAATTACAACTCCACCAGACCACCATACCTATTTTAATCAATTGAATAATAAATATATTTTGGAGATTTTTTATTTTAACAAAATCCATTCACATAACCTCTCTAAGGACCCTATAAATTGAAAAAGATACTATTAACATGATAATTATTCAAGAAAGTCTATAGACGGTAGACACACAAAATTTGACACTCACTAATGTTGTAGATTGTTAGTAGTAAGTAAAAAAAATGTTTGTATTAATTTAAAATAAAAATCAGTACATATTTGCCAACTCAACTATTGTCAATTTTTTTGTGTATGTCCCATTACTCTAATTATTCCTATCTCTCACCAAAACACATAACATCTTTAGAAACTTATTAACATACCTGGGTTTTAGCCAAAGTAATGTAACATACCCAAAAAAAAAAAAAATGAAAACCTTTTTCACACTTATTAAGTTATCAAAATTTTACTAATTTTCATTTTAACCCACTTGTATCACTTCTTAGCTTGTCACTAATCATTTTGACACATCAGCAGAGTGTCAATTTTTTTGGCGTACTTGGATTTTCTCTTTTAGCCATGAGAGAGAGAGAGAGAGAGGAACAGACACCAATGATAGTTGTAAAGTGGGGCCTTAAATTACCCGCCGGCGCACATTAATGCAAGATGCACTCAAAGTAGCACTAACGTGAGCTCACAATGCGCACAACAAACAAAATCCTCCACACTCATCACCAGTGCCACCCCATGAACCAAGACCCATCCACACACACAAACACAGTCACTCTCTCTCTCTCTCTCTCTCTCTCTCTCACATACACAATTCGGTTATAATAAAGCATATTCTCTTTCTCTATTTCGCTTTCAATTTCTCTCTCTCTCTCTCTCTCTCTCTCTTTCTCTGTTTTTTTTTTTTGTTTGTTTTTTTTTGTTAATATATATAAAAAATATATTTATTTTTATATATATCCGTTACTGATTATCTCACCCTTCTTTAACTTTCTCATCGTTTCCAACGTTAAACAGTGAAAGAGAAAAAGAAAAGAAAAAAGAAAACATACACACAGAGATTGAGATAAAATCGGAATTTGGTTTTCAGGGAAAACAAAATCTTTTGGGGGTAGTGGTGGAGGAAGAAGAGGGATGGATCTGTGGGCAGTGCATCATGTAAAGAGCACGACCCGGACCCCAGTCTTTCTCAGGAACTCGTTTTCCGAGAAACCCAATTCCTGGAACTTGGGAAAACCCAATTCTTGTAGCGGAGCTGACTGTAAAGGCAAGGTCTTTGAGATCAGGGTTTTGAGGAGACGCAGAATTTCAACTTCTTCTTCTTCTTCCTTCGCTGTTAGAGCTATGGCAAAGAAGAATCATGAAAATTCCGGTATTGGGTTTTCTTCTTCTTCTTTTTCTTTTTTACTTTGCTTTAAATTTTGTTGGATTTTTGGTTCCTGGGATTCTTCGAATTGGTTTCGTTTCTGGGTTTGTTTTGGGTTGATTGATGTATGTGTTTTTTATTGGGTCTTATGGTGTTTGATTTTTGTTTAAGGTTGACTTTTTTAGCTCTGTTTGCTAGCTGACATGTTGGAGGGTTTTTGAAAGGAATGGTTTTTATGTTCAAAAACTCATAAACTAAAGGACTTGAAAAAAAAAAAAAAATGAAAGTTAGAATTTTTATGTTCGAAAATGCCCATCAACAAAAACTAGAAACTTTATTTTTATTTTAAGGCTTTTTGGGTGTCAGAGAGTGTGTCAATTATGATTATTAGCTAGAAGCAAATGGGACTGGAATTGTTTGAACATGTGAGATTATTCACAGAAGGTTCAATTTTTATTAGAGGCTGTGGGAAGAGATGGTAAACAGAATTGTTATTGTGGGTTGTTCAATATGTTGGTGCTTGATCTGAGAGAGTGACTGTTGGTTTGAGACCGTTTAGATATTGGGCAGGCAAGTTAGTTGGTTAATTACTGAGATATTACGTTATTATATTAGGTATCTATATAGCATTGAGGACTGATTTGAAAGTGGAAGGTTTCTGATTACATAAAAAAAAAAATTCTCCTTAAGGTCTGTAAAGTTAGTTAATCTATAGCGGAAAAATAAGGGCTGGATCTACTAGAGGTTTCAAATTGCTTGGAATAAACTTGCCCAGGTTGGTTTTTTAGCTAAATGGACTAGTTTAATCTGAGATTTGAATATTTTGTTACATGGTTGAGGCGGCCAAAAATGGTAGTGCTGTTGAATTATAGGCCTTAAGAGTCATCTATTTAAAAGGAAAAAAGAAAAAAAGAAAAAGGCTTTAGAGTCTTAGACATGGTAATTCAATAATCACACACTTCTTGTCCTTTCTTCTTTCTTTATATTTGTTTCTATTTAGTTGATTTAGTAGCATTGATGTGGAGACATGATGTTTTCTATGGGAAAAAATGATTTGAGTGGTGATGTTCTGTTGTCTGAAAGCAGAATGGATAGCTGTTGATGTTTTGCTGAATCACTGAAAGAACCTGACCTGATAGCATTTGGACATTTGAAAGCTATGGATTTTATTTTGCCCCATGTGGATGATATGAGTTGCGGAACCAAAGCTCATTCAGGGTTGTTTTTATGTGATTAATATATATTGTTTGATCTTTAAATCTGTAGAGGATCACATTCTGGGAGTTCTTATATTTTGAAGCTTGTCTATCTGGTTGTTAGAGATTTCTTCAATCTCATACCCAAATGTCTAGAAAACTAGAGTTAAGAGTTTCTATACTTCGAAGAGCAAACTCATATTCTATGTGTGATCTCTCAATGCACAAGGTTTTGCCTTTGTAGCTTGTTGACCTATCCAAAAGCACATTTTGTGGTATCTGACCGGTGCCACTTTCTTGCACCGGATTCTAGATAGTTAGCTGATCATACTTCAAACGGCTTATGACTTGGCTCTACTAAAAAAATTTTGTCTCCTAGATCTAGTTTAATAAAGCAATAGGCAATGCTTCCATATCCTAGAACTCTCTTCATCCTTAATATGGTAGGTGATTGACCAGATTGTAAAAGCTGGTCTCTAAAGGCATTCTGGATTACAAAAGAATGCATGGACAAATTTAATCAATCCCATTCAGGAGATGCAGCTAGCAATTTTTGATTAAGATTTTGAGTGATGATTTGGAATGAGGGACCAGAAACTACCTCTTTTGCTTGAGAAGAAAGGCTTTAGAAATGAAATGAGGAAAAATGTTATGCCTCTTTATTTTTAGCTTACTTGGCGATTCTCCGTAAAACAAAACTAATAGTTGTTATAGTTTGGTGCTAAGAATCTTTTAAGCAGGGACAATTATGAAAGCATCTTTGATATACTTGACATTGAGAATACTTTGTTTATATATATATATATATATATATACACAAATTGTGGGATCATGTGCATGTGGATAATGCCGACATGAAAGAAAAGATGTTTGCGCGTTATCAAAACATGTAGTTGTCATAATTGATGCCTTGCCTTCCAAAAACTCTGCAAGGTGGTGTTGTGTGTGTGTGCGTGAGTACACATGCATTTATGTGCATGCAAGTGTGCTTGTAGCTTTGTTAAACTAATGCCATAAAATAAGTATACATGTGGCCTTATGGATTTCTTATTGCCAGTTTACTGTCTTGCATAATATTTTATTCTATTGCACATCTTTACTTACCACTGCATCCTTTGTTTTTAGGGTCTTCTTCTTGCCTCTGGCACCTTGTGTGTGAATCATATTACAAGTAATAGTTGTGATTCTAGCATATGACTAAACAATCTAAGCCATCTTTCTCAGAGCTTTGCTTTTAAGCTGATGCTACTTCTCTTCTTATCAATGCGTTCATATTTTATAATACTCTTCTTAAAATCTTTTTACCCAAGTGCACTTATCGATCTTTCTTTTCCCATTGACTTTGTTTAATATTATTAATCATAAAGCATGTTCTGTTTTACAGATTCTTTTTTTTCTTCTTTCAATTTCTTTTAATAGGTATAATGCGATCACGCTACTTAGACACACTTCTCTGCATGCTTTCTACTACTATATTTACATGGGTGGAATTCTGACCATATCCCCTTCTCATGAATAGTTTATTCAAGCTTGCCGTCATCTTTTATTACTATTCCCCTGTTTTTTCTCCCAGTTTTGTGATGTTTTTTGTAGTCCTGTTACAAGTTTAGCTTAAAATTTAACAGTAATTTAGACAATTAAAATATTGTATGACTGTATGATTAGCAAACAGATAGGGTCTTGGTGTAATCTTTGGCATAAGCTTATTTTGATTGGAAATTTATCTTCTCTCTTCTATTTCTTCACATGTTAGTAATAGTCTATTATACTTGTCTCTGATTATATTGATATATTTGGCTGATACTTCTTTAAGGCTTTATATCATTGTTCCCTTAAATGTTTCTCTTTCCCCCATAAAAAGAATCATTGGCTTCTTATAAATTCCACCACTACTTATTTTTGTTGTGAAAATGTTAAATGATCAACTGACGCAGGTGCAAATGATTTTTTCATGAAATTTTTTGAGTCTTTAATTTCATTTTTAATATTTTTCTTAATTAAATATACACTTGCTTCCTGATAGATAATGTGTTCCACCACTTCGGATAGAAGACATGTTTTGGTCACCATGTCAGAATCTGACTTGTTGGTGCGTAGTTGCTGTCTATGTATGCTAGGTAACAACTCCACTAGAATTGTATGCCTAGATCTTGCTTAAGTTATTGTCTACTCTTTGGGAAAAATAGCATCCTACCATTATAAAGACAATACATCCAGTTTTGTGGGTAGAATTTAGGGTAGCACTGGAGGATTTATGATGTTTTCTCATTAGTCACAAATTCCATGCGCAAAGATGATTGAGGGACCTTGAATATTGATCGAGGATTATGATTCATGAAAGTGTGGATTTTTTTTCTGGTCATTCTTACAAATTGATTCTAGGTGTATCAACTATGGAAATTAGAATGTGTTCTTCAATGCAAAATGGAACGTTATTGCAAAATAGTGCAGATGTTAACGTTCATATGGTACTAATTCTCATTGAGCATGGAGTAGGATCTGATCTATTTTTATCATTTTATAACTTAAAATTGAATACTTAAATGTGACCGAATTAGAAATATTTTGTTGTTAATGAAATACAGGAAATGGTGATCGTTCTATTCCAGAAGGAGATGGGAAGAAAAAGAACAATTCTTCTGATGGAAACAAATCCAATGACACTGCTTCCAATAAATCTGAGCGTACAAGCTTGGACTGGAGAGAGTTCAGAGCAAACCTATTTGCTCGGGAGCAGGTGATATATTTCTCTCTTAGCATAGCTGTTATCTTCCTGAAATTGAACGGTACTATTTGTAAAGTCCCAAATGTATCATGTGTTTCACTCAATGTGATGTACAACATTAAGGCGCTGAGATAAGAGCTTTTTAGAAGTGCTAATGTTTGTATTAGATTGACCCCATCCGTTATGGGCTTGTCTGGTTTGTTGTTTTTAATTATCTAGCCTTCCATTTGGATAGTTTGTGAAAAATTTCCTTACATGCCTTAAGAGCTGGCACAGTTCTGGGTTGTTGGGTCAAATAGTCTCCTGCTTATAATCTGATTCTTCTGGGGTTCATTAGGTTTTGATGCCTGGCACAAATCAACCAGTTTGCAATTGTGGTGGATATTGGTTTGAGAGTTCAATTAGATGAGATTAACCTCCATCTATAAGGTTCTTGGAAATTTAGGCCCCCCTTTTTGGTTATGCGAACCACTAGTAAATGTTGAATGCTCGTGTGATTTAACAAAGTAGACAAGATGGTTCAAAATCATGCTTCATAAACTGTAAAAATCACTTTTATTCTTTTGTAGAATTAAAATTCATACTCAAAATGATTATTTTGCAGGCGGAAAAGGTAGAGACTGATACTCACAACCAGGATGTGAAGCCCCATGAGTCCAAACCTCTTGGCCTTAAATGGGCCCATCCTATTCCAGTACCTGAGACTGGCTGCGTCCTTGTCGCTACAGAAAAACTTGATGGAGTGCGAACTTTCGAGAGAACTGTTGTTCTCCTTCTTAGATCTGGAACCAGACACCCACAAGAAGGCCCGTTTGGGATTGTCATCAACCGTCCACTTCACAAAAAGATCAAACACATGAAACCCACTAATCTTGATCTAGCAACCACCTTTTCTGATTGTTCCTTGCATTTTGGGGGACCTCTTGAGGCAAGCATGTTTTTGTTAAAAACTGGGGAAAAATCAAAGCTTCCTGGATTTGAAGAGGTGATCCCTGGCTTGTGCTTTGGTGCTCGAAACAGTTTGGATGAAGCTGCAGTGTTGGTAAAGAAGGGTATTCTTAAGCCTCAGGATTTCAGATTCTTTGTTGGTTATGCTGGGTGGCAGCTGGACCAATTGAGAGAGGAGATTGAATCTGATTATTGGTATGTGGCTGCTTGCAGCTCAAATTTGATTTGTGGGGCTTCATCAGATTCTTCATCAGAAGGTTTGTGGGAGGAGATATTGCAACTAATGGGTGGTCACTATTCAGAATTGAGCCGGAAGCCTAAGCAAGATATGTAGTTATTGGATGAGCCTATGCTTGTTTACTAAATAAAAACCAATCGAAGAGTTGAAGGGAGACATGTAATCAAATTATTAGTAAAGCCAATTGTACAGAAAGTTCTCTGGCTTTTCAAATCAGTAGATCTTCTTTCTGTTTCTTAAGCCTTTTGTTTTCTTTTTTCCCCCGGTTCTATTTTATTTTATTTATAATTAGAGAACCTTATATGTTTTTGTATGTAATGATACTCTTTAGGTTACCTCATTGATAAGAAGTTAAGCAATTACAAATAGCTTTGTAACAGTGATGCAGTTTATTTCTGTAATTGGCTAATTGCTCTAGTGGTACGAGCTTTAGACATCATCAGAAATGCTTCTGGGGAAGTTTGAGTCTAATGATGATAGTGATTTCCTTTGTTTTGAAATAAACTTCCACAGGGAGTAGTCATGATTCAATAGGTTAGGTGCAAGGGATACCCAAATGGATCCAGCACCTCTTTGTGGTTCCTGGGCACTGAGGTTTGAATTCCACCAGCTTCTCTCCATATTTTATTGGCAATACACACACACACACACACACAATGTTAGAATATTTGCAAGAGGATTTATTGCTGTCTTTCCAAGGATCAGACTGAAATAAGGAAAATAGTTATCCTTCACTAAACTTGAACAATATGAGCACCTCTTAGCTGGATCATGTACGTATGCACTTTAGTTATTCATGAAGGAGGCGAGAATGTTTCTAATGCTGACTAAATGATCAAGATTATTTTAGCAAGAGTTGATACCATCAGAGAGAACAGGTCAGTAGGATGCAGGAGATGCCAAAAATATTAAATCTCTGAATCCAAATGACAATGATTATGTACACTGATTAAACTGCATTAGCATTCACTAATTTCTGCAGCCATTTGATGATCCATCAACAGAAGCAGTGCAGGTTTATACTTGTGGCAACATTTTTGTGGAAAATATGACTAGGCTAGGAAAGTATCTAGCTCCTCTCCCAAGACTCAGCAAGACCAGAACTGAGTAATTGTCAGATTCTGTATTTCTTTACATTGTTTGCAAAATTTGTATTGGCTACCACAGAAAATGTAACAAATCATTTCAGAATCCATTAAGAAATTGGGGCTCCCAAAAAGTGCTTTTCTCAATGTTCCTCCCACCACCCTGTTGTGAATTGAGATAATTGAAAGATAGTGTAGTCAATTCGAGATGACCAATCTCCTGAACTTGAGAGAGGAAATAAACATTTTTGATTAATTTTCTGCTTGCTTCATTCATAATTCCTACGTACATAAATACTAGTGAAGAGATAATCCTCATCACCACAAATTCCTAAAACATAGGACCCAACTCCTATTTGAGTTGAAATACAAATATTAATCCTAAACCTAATCCTAATCCTAATCCTAATTTATTGCTGAAATTCTTATCCTAATCTACTACATAATTTTATTAGAATTCTATTCAAATTCAAACTTCTTCAACTACTTCAAAATTATTTGCCATTTGGCCTTGGGACACAACATTCCCTTCCCCTTCAGATGAATCTTGTCCTCAAGATTCTGCAACATAGAAATTAACCCTTGCTCACATTGATTGGAGAATACTCGGCCTCGGATTTTGAAGTGTTGAAGGAAAATTATGACCATGGAGACTTGCACCAATTCTTTAACCATTTTTGTGAGCACTAGAAACAAAAATATCTTGCTTCTCATACCCTTGAACTCATCGGAAATGACAAATTCAATGTGTGGGATTGAGATCGACTCATTTGAATTCATGAAAAGATCCCTTTGATCAATTTTTTCCACTTCATTGAACCTTTGATCTTCAAACTCAATTTTTGTAGAAAGTGCACCCTCCAACATATTACTTTCTTGAATTGTTGGTGATGCTTGGAGCACTTCACTTTGATTTTCCGAAATTTCATGAGATCCTTGATCTTTTGATTGTTCTTTGAGTTCCAAAAGTACATTGGATTGTTTATCTAAGACCTCTATCATTTGATCCCACGAATCTTGCATCTTTGCTTCCATCCTTGCTATGCTTTTGGACATGTCCTTGGTAATATCTAACATTCGGTTGACAATCTCTGACATGCTCTCCATTCTTTGTTTGCTGGGATTGACACACTTGATAGATAGATGTGGCTTTTTTTTTTTTTTGGATGGGTGTTGCAGCGGCTGCCTGGAACTATGGTGGCTGTTGTTTGCCTAGGGTTGTAGATGGGAGGATAGTGTGATAGTGTGGGATGAGAATACGACTAGATTTTTTTTTTTTTTAAGAAACTAGATGGATCTGTTGGCTCTGATACCAAATGTTGTGAACTGAGATAATTGAAAGATAGTGTAGTCAATTCGAGATGACCAATCTCCTGAACTTGAGAGAGGAAATAGACATTTTTGATTAATTTTCTGCTTGCTTCATTCATAATTCCTACGTACATAAATACTAGTGAAGAGATAATCCTCATCACCACAAATTCCTAAAACATAGGACCCAACTCCTATTTGAATTGAAATACAAATATTAATCCTAATCCTAATCCTAATCCTAATCCTAATTTATTGCTGAAATTCTCATCCTAATCTACTACATAATTTTATTAGAATTCTATTCAAATTCAAACTTCTTCAACTACTTCAAAATTATTTGCCATTTGGCCTTGGGACACAACACACCCCCTCTCCTCTTTATCCCTCATTCTTTTAATCAGTAATTTCTAACTAGTAATTAATGTTGATCAAAAAATAAAATTTAAGATCTAAGATTTATTACTCATCAAAAGCTGGTAACTAATGCCCAAAACTGTTAACAGATTAGCACACTGACTAAAATTCTGTATATTCCTTTCTCGTAAGTACAAGTAAAATACATGAAAAGAAAATGAATATTTATACATTGCATGTATATACTGGCTTCAATTGAACAAACCCTTTCTACTATACAAAGCAAAAACCTGCACATAATGTCTAAGCAACCAAAGAAATAATCACAGATCCTTCTAACTTGACAATTTCAAAGCAACCCCGCAGCACATACAACCGTCTGAATGCCTTGTTTTCTTCTCTTTTCTTTTTCTTTTCTTCTTTAGGGGAGGAAGGGGGGGTGGCAGAACTATAATCACCTTAGTGGCATATTATCTCTATTCAGTATGTGGTGATCACGAAAGAAGCTTCCGGCTGGCGTGCACGATAAATTCACTGGTCAGAACAGCCAGGTCATAGAAAATCCATTCCTACCAAGGAAGAGAAGTTTCAAATTTTGAGAATCATGAAACATTTCTTTAATGGTAACCATCGTAGTTTTTATTGGTTCTGGTCTTGTCAAGTCGTGCTTTACGAACAGCCTGTTGGATTTGTCTCTCATGCTCTTTGAGCATATCTTCAATGTTTCCTCCTGGAGGCATCAATGGTCCAGAGTAGTGGATTCTGTTCTTCTTTGGTACATATCCCTGTAATCAAACGAGGAGAGTCTCAGTAATCTTAAATACTTGGTGATAACTCAGTATCAGGAAATAAATGTACAAAAAAGTGTATATTTTGTATTGGAAAACATTGTAAAAATTCTTGGCTAAATAAAAAAAACTTACAAATTCGTCAAAATATTATTATATAAATTGAGTGCTGTCACAAGTAGCTTATGTTATGATAGCCCAACAGTTCATGTATTAGTTTTCAGGTCCACAGTTTTGACTTGTGAAAGAAAAGTATATAGTTAAGGAAGGATTATGAGCAAGAAAAAAGTTAGTTATTACCATTCCAGGTTCTTTTCTAGCTACTCTTTCATCTTTATGCGGAGAATTGGACAGGTCTGCAGCTGCTGGAGGCATGTGAGACTTCTGTGCCTTTGACTCACCATTGTATCTTGCAGGGGCTCCAGGCCTGTTCAATGATGATCCTACTAAACTAGTGTGTGCCACTGAACTAGAATGAGTGAAGCCATTCTTCCTAGCTCCTCTAGGTGGCTCCATCCGGAAACCAGACCCACTTTCCTCCGTGGGATCGTACTTGTGACTAGAGGTTTTGGGATTAGTCTGCCCCTGTCATGTTTAAGTTAGCCAGATAAGTGAAATGAAAATTACAATAATAATAATAATAATAATAATAATTAGTTGTCATTCAAGCCTTAAAATACCTTCAAAGAAACATCTCCCTGGGCGTTGAATTCTGGTGTTGGCACTGCCTTGGCGTCTCTTAAACCCCTTCTGACAGAATCAGCACCACGTCCTTTTACATTTTCAGCTTTTCTCCTGAAATAAAAAAGACTGCATTTATTGCAACATCCCAATAAAATTTCAAGGCATCACCACCTAGAAATTTCAACAAAATCTACAAAAAGGGACTCTAATTTCAAGCTCTGCAAAATGTTACATTTGAGGTTTCCACACAAATTAATATATCAAATTAATATTTCCACACAAAATCTATAAGTGGCGCATTCCTTGAAGTTCTTTTTATTTAGGCTTCTACTTCAAAGAGTTTACATTTATATCAAATTATTAGTTAATTGAATCAGCTAATAGAGTAAATGTATATACTAATTATCTATAGTTGTACATTAATTATTTATATTAAATGAATTTATAAGATTATTTTTATAAACTTTATTTAAGAAATAATTTTTAGTTGGAATAATAATATTAGATTTAGAATATGACATTATTCCTCATGTTTAGTTGTTTTGACAAAAATTGACACAAAAACTTAAAAAAAAAAAAAAACATTTGTGAATTCACTAAAAATTAATCTTAACCCTTTAAATTTTCCGATTCCTTTAAGTGACATGTGATATATATATATATATATATATGTACGTATGTATGTATGTATGTATGTGAAACTAACGTTGTGTTATTTATTTTATGTAATTAGAAAGATAACTAATAGAATGAATATGTTTATTTTGTTATATTAATTATTTTAAGCATAATGAAATTTTAATATCATTTTTCTAAGATTTATATGAAAAACAACTGATTTTTTTATTATTTTTTATTTGAGGAACAATTGATTTGAAATATGGTATTCTTACTAAAATTTTAGTGGTCTTTGCAACTATTGAAACAATGTCCAACAAAGCATACCTTCTTTCTTCCTCATCTCGAAGCTTGGCATCAATCTCCTTGCTTGGAGGATATTTTGGTAAACTTGATGGGTCACAAGGTAGGGGCTTTGTTGTGAAGAACTGAAATGGAAAAGTCCAAATTATAAATCCAATAATTGAAACACACATAAATGAGTTTAATTACCTCAAGTTAGGCGTAAGGTCCAAGGGATACAAAGGAAAACTCAAAGTTACCTCACTTCTAAGTGCAGATGCAGCTGATCCTCGTTTCTCTGGTTCTATTGAAAGGAGTTTATCAACAAGAGCCAAAGCAGAAGAGGGAAAGTCTTTGAATGTGTCAGCAACAAAACGCCTGTATCGATGTTGAGGTTTGAAACTAGTTGCATGAGGCAATTTTGATTTTTGCCAGTAGTCCTCAGAGGGTGACCCACAAAGCTTAAAAATCTTATGCATTTGTTCCACCTAGTAATAGTTGGGATGTTATTGACCACCATTAAAAAATATTTGAAGGAGTAAATGATATGTTTTTATGTTACTACTATGTTAACACAAATTCAAAACCAGGATCAGCTCTGAGTTCTCAGTGCTGATTAGCAGGCTTAGGGGTATAGAAAGTAGGAAATAATACTTAACAAGCATAGATGATGATGTTCTTTACACCCTACAAAGTATGCATACAATCCAAGCAATTTAATCCTATAAGGGGATTACCTCTGTTCTTCCAGGCATAATAGGCTTCCCAGCAAACAGTTCTGCTAGGATGCAACCCGAGCTCCACATATCAATAGCAGCCCCATACTCTGTAGCCCCAAGCAAGAGCTCAGGTGCTCTATACCACAGGGTTACAACACGGCTTGTCAACGGCTGCTCTTGATCAGGCTCATAAAAGGTGGCCAAACCAAAGTCTCCAATCTTAAGAACTCCATTATTGTCAATCAGAAGATTTGAACCCTTGATGTCTCGGTGAAGAATACCACGACTATGGCAGTGCTCAAGGCCACAAAGCAACTGTTGCATGTAACATTTAATCTGCAAGCACATCGTATAAATATCAATTTTAGACTAGCATCATTTCGAGCAAAGAAATCTGTCAAATGGAACAAGCAAAAAAGGAAAATTTCATGTCAATCTTTTCCAATTCAAACTTCTGGTATTTGTTGAAAAAGTGAATCCCCTCATTTCTTTTGGCTGCCAAACTGCCAGAAATGATTTATTTCCATGAATAATAAAAAGAAGAAATTAATGAAGAAGAAAAAAAGACAAGGCAGAAGCTTTAGTATCTTGATCATAGTGAAAAAATGCCCAAGGCAAAATAAATTTAATCAAAACCTCCATATAGCTTTGAATATTCTTCTTTTTGTCTATTTCAACTGGCTAGGTGTATCTCTCTTTTTAAAATAAAATAAATTAAATTCATCAAAATCTTTTTAATTGTTGAAAAAGAGATTAGGAAAGCTCTTAATGAACCATGAAATGTCTACCATTAACTACTTAGTATATTACAGTCCAAACATAAATCTGGTAGGTCCACCATGTACTTTTTCTTTTGGGCCTGAGCACCCTTTGCATTAAGAAACCATGCTCAAAATGAATACCTTCAAATTTTTAAGAGTAAGTGATAGAAGAGAAGGTACCTGTGGTTCGGTAAACTTGATGCTACGTGTTCCTGCAAGCCCAGCAAGGTCATGATCCATGTACTCAAAGACAAGGTACAAGCTGCTTGACATCCTTGATGTAACTATTCCCTCAAGCTTCATAACATTTGGATGGTCAAGTTTACGCAGAATATGGATTTCCCTAGCCATAAAACGTACACTTTCTGGATCCATATTTAGAAATCGAACTTTCTTCAATGCAACGATTTTGCCAGTGTCAAGGTCACGAGCCTTATATACACTGCTGTAAGTTCCTTGTCCAATCTGCATTAATAGCATCCCATCTGGACATCAATATATAAGATATTGAACGAGCCTATAACTACAAATCAAAATCCTATACCACAAAAAGAAAAACGATACCTCTATCAAGTAAAGAGAATAATTTTAGTACCTGATAACACTGCCATGCTCAAATTTCACTTAGAACTTAAAAAAGGAAGAAAATAACTTCAAAGTTTTTGAATATTTATCACTATATTGAGATATCTTATTCTGATTGAAACTACAATTGCTAACCGTTCATTTTTTTTTTCCTCCCCCAAACTACTCAATTTTCACTTAAGCAACATGTAAGCAACATATATATATATATATATATATTAAACTTAGCATTTTCAAGGAAATAACAATTATAGTCAATATATTCTTACTATAAATCTTAAAGATATATAGTCAATATATTCCTGTTTTGTATGAATAAATTTTGATATGTTATTTTAGTTATTAAAATGGGATGAACCTCATATTTCTATCAAGTTAAGATATATAAGCTTGTCCCGCTCCTCCAATTTTGTTTCCTTTCATCAGTATATCATTTTAAGAAATATTTATTCCTGAAAAAAAAAAAATCTCATGCAGTTTAAAGAAAATGATATAGAAATATCATTTATACGTAGGATTTTTGTTGGTTCCTATTTCATGGTTCATATGATTCTCATGCTAAAATCCATATACTTATCAGTATCACAAGATCGCATACAAGTCTCAAACATGATGACAAAACTATTCTTTCAAAACGGCCACTGACATCAACAAACAAGGACAGCGTTTCAATAGTAGAGGCCTATCTCAAAAAGAGATACAATCAAAACATTATCAACATAATAAAACAAGGCATACATTGCACGCAATAAGAGACATTGAAAGAAGTGATCAATTAGAAAACTAACTTTGTCTAACTTCTCAAACGATTCTGCGCGTCGAGGCACCCAACCTTTGATGGCTTCTCCTGCAACTGCAGTTAACCAAGACGGCCACTCAGCCGCACTTTGCTCCCCTTTACCACCTTGGGGCGTGCTAATTATCTTAGACACCTCAGAATGTCTTCCACTTGACCCTAAATCCATTGTTGCCCATCTTTGGTGATGGCCATTGATTGGTCTTTCCACAATCCTTTTTTTCTTCTCTTCAGTGTCCTTTGCTGACGTGATAGACCCCGAATTCACTGTTGAGGATGCCTTAGATTTCGGACGCAATGAACAATCAACTCCTCCACCACCTATTACCTCTACTACCACCTCCTGTCTCTTAGAGGGAGCTGGAGCTACCACTTGAACTGTGGACTTACTAAGCTCCTGCGCTCTCTCCCAATCAGCAATCTTTTCAGCGTCTGAGGCTCCTCTGGAGCAAATGCACCCCATATTCTCACCTCAGAATGTTCTAAACATATACAGCAACAACAACAACAACAATCCCTTTTGCAATGTTATAACCAATAATCAAATGGGTAGACCTGCATTTTTTTTCCTCAAAAGCCAAAGCTTCCAGTTTCAGCAAATCATATTTCCTCAAATTCTCAATCTGGGTGCTCTCAAATTCAATTTGAAACCAGTAAAAGAATCAAGTTTCTGATTCTTTTTGAACAAAGAAAGCCCACCCCTATTTATAATTGCAATGCAATATGATTGACCTTAGGTTCCCAGACCCTTCAGAATAAAGGAAGTTGCAGCCTCAGAATTTTCTTCCAGCAGATCAATGCTCCAAAACTTTAGATAACCCAATTGTAAAGTTTCAATCTTTAATACAATGAGGGTGGGAAGGAAATCAATGAATCCAAGAATTGTAGAACAAAAGAAAAAAAAAATTTGTGACAAAGAATGTTTTAGACTGTAAAATTTCAAAAATTAAATTGTACAATAAAAATCAACAAACAACAATACAATTTCAAAGGTTCAAAATTGATCTTGAAAAACCCAGACCAGAAAATCCTGCTTTGAACATAAAAGAAATTAAAATGTGAAAAAAAAAAAATGAAAAAGAAGAACAAAAAACAAATATGTTCTTGGTGCAGGAGTTTCTGGGTTGCAGGCTTTTTCTGCTTTTGTTTTCAATTGAAGAAACAATCAAAAGAGTTCAAATTAATGTATTTTTCCTTTAGTATATGCAAAGATTAGAGATTGAAGAAATGCAGAGGACATTAATGGAAAATCCAAAAAAAAAAAATGTATAAAAGTGAAAAAAGAATTGAAAAAAAATTAAGGGTCTTGGAGATTGCCCTGAGTTGGAATGTAGGTCATGTGAGAGAGAGAGAGAGAGAGATTTGCGGAAGCGGGTTAGTCCTAGAAATGCGAAAAACCAAAGGTTTTTGGGACATGACAGAGTGGTGCTTGTTTGAGCTGACCTAGCTTAACTCTCTCTATCTCTCTTGAGAGAGAGAGAGAGAAAGAGAGAGAGAGAGAATCTCTAAGGAAAATGAACATGTATCTAGATAGATAGATACATGTATCGTGTATGAAACAGAAATGGGAATGTTAGGAATCTGTGTCCTTCTGGCAGAGACACATAGAGATTGTAACTTGTAAGAGAGAGAGAGAGTTTGTGACTGTTTGCAAAAAAAGAAAAGAAAACAATGCAGACGTGCACTGCAGTATGTAGTAGAGAATCCACGTGTATCCATGTCAACTTGGACTACTTGGCTCCACCTCACAAAATCTTTTCCTTTAATTTGTTTTTTTTTTTTCCTTTTGTTTTTAATTTTATCCAAAGAAGATCAAATTTTTTTCCCACTCATCTTAAGATTATGTCCAATTGTTAGGTGTATATTTTTTGTCACGTGGCTTTTGAGGCAAATCACCTCATATTTCTAGTGATGGCAGGCCCTCTGCTCAATCGGGAAATCCATCACCTAAAAATATCATCTCCAAAATACTGTTTTTTGTTTGTTTTTATTTTTGTTTTTTTAGCATTCTTATAGTCACTTCTTCTTTGTTAATACGGCTAATGTGTTAAAAATTTGGGTATTATTTTATTACTTTCTTTCTACTCTATTAATAAAGAAAATAATTAAAAATAAATAAAGAGATAATATTTAAATAAAGTGATGAGAAAATAGAACATATTATGTAAGATCTATTGCTAAATTGTGTATTAAAATAAATAAAGTAACCTTTTGATGTGACAAAATAACATTTTTTTTAACATAGCTGATATTAATGCTTTTGGAGTCATTTCTTTAAAGATGGCAAAATATATTCTAGGCAAGAAAATGATATATATATATATATATATATATATATATGATCTAGATTGTTTGTACTGCCTCACCATCCTTACAATATAAACATGTTATTAATGGCTTATGATCATATTATTGTCTTATTGGATAGAGGAAAATTTTATAATATTACTATGTTTTTTAGGGTATGACCATTATAGGTAAGTACTATGATCATAATAATGTGTTTTAAAGTATTTTAATGTCTACCATTTCCTGATGAGTATAAATAAAACGATAAGATTAATATGGTTGAAATAAACCATTTTCATCACAGTGGATATCATATCCTAGTTATACCACATAAAACAAATAATTTGATTCACTTTACCCCATCTTTGGGAGAGAAGGTTCTAAGAAAAGAAAAAAAAAATTGTGAAAGAAATATCTTCCCATCAATGATAAGTGGGGGAAAAAATTGGAAAAGATGAGTAAAATGGAAGTTTTCATTTTTTGAAATATATAAATTTCAAAAGTTGTTACACCTAATAAGGGATAGTTATTGTTTTCAACCAAAAAAAAAGTTATTACAATCATTTTGCATAGAAATAGATTAATTATTTTTTTTAACAAAATCTGACAATTATTTTATAACAAATTAACCAATTTGTAAGCCAGGAATAAATGTTGATTTTAAATTTAATGAAAAAAATATTCTTAAGGAAATATCTTATTCAGTAAATAAAATACAAAATACAAAATTTTTTAAGAGAAACTATTGATGAATCATAAACCTAAATTTCTATTTCAAACAATATACATTACCTTATTTCAACATTGTAATAGGCTATAACTCATTCCCTAGTGAGGAGAGCGAATATCCCCCTCATATGTCCGTTTGGATGGAAGAAATGCCACTAGACCTTTTATCTATATTTCAGACTGATTTCACTAATCTACCTTAATAATATGCACTGAAATTTTTCTCAAAAAAAAAAAAAAAAAAAACATAAATAGGCCAGTTTCAACCCATATTAGATTTATTGTCAGGCTTATAAGGTTCAGTTCCATAGCCTCATTTCTCTCATTCATGACTCTTAGTCTCTCGTCTCTCTCACTCTCAGTCTCACTCACACTTGAATTATTTTTAATTGGGAAAAATGATGATTATTTTTGGGTTTTAAATAAATTTTTGAAACTTTGAGTATAATCATAACAGCAAGCTCCATCATAAGCAGAGGTGCTTTTGCTTGTGTATTTCATATTTGTTACTTTGTCTTATGCAAAAATGAAAAGAGGAGAATTTGGCTCATAATGTTGGGAACTATGTTTTTCATGATACTTGATTTTAAGGAGATAAAGCCCGTCTAAAACTAAAGTAGCCTCATTTCCCTCAATTCATCACTCTCAGTCTCTCATCTCTCTCACTCTCTCACTCAACATTGGAATCTACTTTTTAGCTATTTCGTGAAAGCTCAACTTTAATATATTTTGGTTGCCCAATTGAGATAATTCTTGATTACTTGGTTTAATATGTGTTTTTTTTGGTTTCCCAAATCTTAGTTTCTTGAGTTCTTGCTATTTGGTTGTTTAAAGTTCATGACTTTGTCATTAGTAGGGATGCCCTTTAATAGTATTCATTTTTTATTTGCAAAAAATGATTATTATTTTCGGGTTGCATAAATGTTTTGAAAGTCTGAGGATAATCATAGCTGCAAGCTCCATCCCGCTTTTGCTTGTGTATTTCATATTTATTACTTTGTTAAATGCAAGTTAGACTTTTGCCAAATAAACTCATTTTTAAGTACAAGTATTGTGGAAGAACATTTACAATTTACATATTCATTTTACAAGATGTTAGTAATATGCCTATGCACAACATCGGTTAAGAAAAAAAAAATCATACGTATATTAAAGAAAAAATTTATTAAATGAGAAATTTTAAAAAATAAAATAGACATAATTCTTTTTAAAAAATCTCTTAAGTTACATAGCTGAAGCATATTCATAAAATATATTTATGTTGCTGCTCTTGCAACTGGGAAGCCTCCAAAAGTTCTTCTTATGAACACATATAAGTATATACCAATTGTTTTTTTTTTTAAATTTATAAAATGTCACCTTTACAAAACACATAAATGTCATATATATAGTGTGTGTGATACTAAGTATAGGCTTACAAAGATTCTAAAAAAAAAAAAAGTATAGGCTTACAATTATAGCCCATATATTATTACAAAAATGAAAAGAGGAGAATTTGGCTTATAATGTTGGGAACTATGTTTTTCATGATACTTGATTTCAAGGAGATAAAGCACCTCATTTCGCTCAATTCATCACTTTCAATCTCTCATCTCTCTCACTCTCACACTGGAATCTGCTTTTTAGCTATTTCGTGAAAGCTCAAGTTTAATATATTTTGGTTGCCCAGTTGAGACAATTCCTGATTACTTGGTTTAATATGTGTTTTTTTGGTTACCCAAATCTTAGTTTCTTGAGTTCTTGCTATTTGGTTATTTAAAGTTCATGTCTTTGTCATTAGTAGGGATGCCCTTTAATAGCATTCATTTTTTATTTAGGAAAAATGATTATTATTTTCGGGTTACATAAATGTTTTGAAAGTCTAAGGATAATCACAGCAACAAGCTGCATCCCACTTTTACTTGTGTATTTCATATTTGTCACTTTGTTTACTGCAAGTTAGACTTTTGCCAAATAGACTCATTTTAAGTACAAGTAATGTGGAAGAACATTTACAATTTAGATATTCATTTTACAAGATACTTGTAATACGCCTATGCACAACATTGGTCAAGAAAAAAAAAATCATATGTATATTAAAGAAAAAATTTATTAAATGAGAAATTTAAAAAAATAAAATAGATATAATTTTTTTTAAAAATATCTTAAGTTACATAGCTAAAGTATATTCATAAAATATATTTATGTTGTTGCTCTTGCAACTGGGAAGCCTCCAAGAGCTCTTCTTCTTGTGAACACACATATAAGTATATATCAATTGTTTTTTTAAAATTTATAAACTGCCACCTTTACAAAACACATAAATGTCGTATAAGTATAGGCTTACAAAGATTCTAAAAAAAAGAGAGTATAGGCTTACAAGTATAGCCCATATATTATTATAAAAATGAAAAGAGGAGAATTTGGCTCATAATGTTGGGAACTATGTTTTTCATGATACTTGATTTCAAGGAGATAAAGCCTGTCTAAAACTAAAGCAGCCTCATTTCGCTCAATTCAACGCTCTCAGTCTCTCATCTCTCTCACTCTCATACTAGAATATTCTTTTTAGCTATTTCGTGAAAACTTAAGTTTAATATATTTTGATTGCCCAGTTGAGATAATTCTTGATTACTTGGTTTAATATGTGTTTTTTTGGTTACCCAAATCTTAGTTTCTTGAGTTCTTGCTCTTTGGTTGTTTAAAATTCATGTCTTTGTCATTAGTAGGGATGCCCTTTAATAGCATTCATTTTTTATTTGGGAAAAATGATTATTGTTTTTGGGTTACATAAATGTTTTGAAAGTCTGAGGATAATCATAGCAGCAAGCTTCATCCCACTTTTGCTTGGTGCGAGCATGAAAAAGGGGATTGGAAGCAATGGCAAGGGCAGAAACATTGTCACACCAAAGCTTAGGAGGGAAAGGGAGAAAAATACCAAGGTCTTTCAAAACTTGACGAGGCCAGGAAAGCTCAGCAGCAATGGTGGCCAAAGCTCTATACTCAGACTCAATGGAGGATCTAGAGATGATGTCTTGCTTCTTGGCACTCCAAGTGATGGGATTATAACCAAGATAGACTATGTAACTAATGATGGAGCGCCTGTCAAAAGGATCTCCTACCCAATCTGAATCAGAAAAGGCTGAAAGGGAGAGAGGCCTTGGTTGAAGAAAAACACCATTGTGCAATGTGCCATGAACATATCTTAGGATTGTCTTAGCAGCAATTAAGTGAACATCAGTGGGAGTAGACATAAATTGACACATATACTGCACTGCAAAACTGAGGTTAGGCCTCGTGAAGGTCAAATAGTGAAGAGAGCCAACCAAACACCTATGCTCATAAGGGTTAGAAAGCATGGAACCCTCAGTAGGAACCAATCTTGAATTTGGAGCACAAGGTGTCCTAGTTAGTTTGGAGGTGTGCATATTGACCTTGTGAAGTAAGTCCTGAGCATACTTGGTTTGAGTTAAGAATAACCCTTTAGAAGTCCTGGTGATTTGAAGTCCAAGGAAGTATTGTAGAGGACCCAAATCCTTAAGCTCAAAGGCACATTGAGTTGAGTAATTAATGAGGATAAAAATTAAGGATTGTTCCCAGTCATGACTATGTCATCAACATACACAAGAAGGTATGCCACCATTTACCTTGTCTGAGAATGAACAAGGAAGAATTTGAGAGAGAGGCCTAAAATCCCATATGTAGTAATTGGGTGGAGAATCTTTCAAACCAAGCTCTAGGGGCTTGTTTAAGACCATAGAGAGATTTTATAAACTTGCAAACATGATTGGGATGAGCTGGGTCCACATAACCTGGTGGCTAAACCATATAAACTTCCTCCCTCAAAAAACCATGAAGGAAGGCATTACTGACATCAAGCTGTCTTAGAGACCAATTGAACTGGACAACAAGAGAGAGAATAATTCTCACAGTAGGAGGTTTAATGATTGGACTGAAAGTCTCCTAAAAATCAACCCTATATTGTTGATGAAATCCCTTTGCAACTAACCTGGCCTTATACCTGTTGATAGTCCCATCACTGTTATGTTTGAGCCTAAATACCCACTTGCAACCCACCAAATTTTGAGATGGAGAAGGTGGAACCAAAACCCAGGTACCTTGCCTCTGGAGAGTAGCAAACTCATCATCCATTGTGGAACACCATTGAGGATATTGTGCAACAATCCTATAAGAAGGTGGTTCTGGAGTAATGTAATCAGACTTAGAAGGGGAACCTGATTTCTTAGACTTAGAACACTGCACTCTAGGAGTGAAGGTATTGGGCTCAGCACACATATCAATAGCTGAATTGGTGGTGCTTAGATGGTACAACAGCAGTCATGGCAGTGAGGGCTTTAGGCTTGTAAATCCCATCTTTGGATCTAGTGATCATAGGATGAGCATTGACAGTAATAGGAACATGTGGATCGGCTGTGGGGATGGCAGTAGGTATAGCAGGAGTAGGTGAGGTAGAAGAGAGAGAAGTAGGACTTGACAGGGACTGATCAATGTGTGCAGAGGATTTTCAATTTTTTAGATCTAAAATTTGGCCCAAGCTTTTGTATTTGTTTAGGGTTTCTTTTCTCATAACCCTTACATGGTCATTAGTATACATGTACTTCAAGCAAACTACATAGTCAAGAATGCTTAGTATGGCCATTAGTATACAAACTATCACTATTATGCCCAAATAATAAAACAAGAATGGAGTTGACATGTGAATGAGTTGAAATCATGAAAACAACTCATGAATCTATTTGGTAATATTATTCTAGTAACGTTGTTTGTATTTTTTAGAAATACGTGTGGGTGAAAAAGTGTGTGAAAATACATGTAATGTTGTTTAAACACTAAAACCTATTGTTCAAAACACCCTACCAAATAGCTAATAAATTCAAACACCATGGCTGCAAATACATGAAACCATCTTCAAGTGTTCACGTTCTTCTCTACTGTGACAGTCATTACATAAATAATATTTTAGACACTTACTTAAATGGAACTATGATACATTCAATTTATAAGTTAAAAGCAAGTCACTATATGCCAGAATAGTTATGGGGCACCGGGCACAAGGACACAATTACACCTACATAGCCATAATGAAAGTTTCATAATTGTACGTGTAATAAGTATAACTATATAACTCAAACAAGCTCCTTCTAAGTTTGTAGCATCAAAAAAGTATACCAATGTTGCTCGGTTTGAACCATTAGATAGTTAATCAGTAGCTCTTAATTGAATTAACAGAAGAATCAAACATTAATTTTCATGCAAAGACACAAATTTGTTCTATAATATCTTCAAATTTTAATGGTTTTATTTAATATATTATATATTATTTATAATTTTTTTTACATGTTTTATTATCATTTTCAAAATATTTGTCCTTCTTTTACCATTCTTATAGTCATCCCTCTTTTGTTAGAGTCATCTCATTAATGGCCTGTTTGGATGTTTAAAAAAGGAGGGGAGTAGAGTAGAGGGAGGGAGAGTAATTCAATTACCTTATTTGGAAGTTTTTTTAAAGAAGGAGGGTGAGGAGTTTGGAGGGGTTTCAACCCCCTCTAACCCCTCATTTTTAATTCCCCCAAATTGGAGAGATTTGGAGGGAGAGTAGAGTAGATAAATTATTGTCCAAGTAAATTCCCTAACTTATCCTTTCTAAATTAACAAATTAATCATAGACCAATGTTGCTAGGGGTGTGCGCGGTTCGGTAAGGGCGGTTTTTTTCCAAATTTATTACCGAACCGATAAAGATCGGTTTTTTCATAATTGGAACCGATACCGCCTAGGGTCGGTTTTCCGACCTATAGCGGTGCGGTTTTTTGCGGTGCAGTGTAGTCGGTTTGGTCGGTTTGAAATATTATAAAAAAAAACAATTTTTTAATAAAATAAGTGCTTCCTACTTAGTAGACTGTGACAAATAAAATAAGTGCTGAAAAATTGATAACAACTAAACTGACAAGAAAAGCATTAACTATAAGCAAGAGAGCATTATAAAACTACACTATATAAAATAAATTAACCAAACTGACTAAATAAATAAATAACTAAAAACTAACTAAGTAAATTATATATAAACTAACTAAATAAATTAACTGCACGCCGTATAAACTAACTATAAACTAAACTTTCTACACTCTTCTAAACTAGTGCACGGTATTAAAAACTAACCCTTTCTTTCTTTCTACACTGTTCTAAACTAGTGCACGTTTCTACACGGGATTTTTTAGAAAATAACTATAAAACCCAAACAATATTATTAGTTAGGCAACGTTTCAAACATATTGCATTTCTAACAATTCGACTTCAGAGGAGTCGATTTTACTGTTCATATCGCCTATTTTTGCGCCACGTAGATAAAGAAATCGAGTCCTTTATACTCATTTTTTATACATAGAAATCGACTTCCCTGGAGTCGTTTTCAATACAAAGAAAACGACTCCAGTGGAGTCGTTTTCTTTTTATTGAAAACGACTCCAGTGAAGTCGATTTGCCCAAAAACCCACCAACACCACGAACTCCACACAGTTAAGCTTCAGTTGTGTTAAAAAACCCCATGCCGTCACAGAAGAACCCAGCAAACGAACCCAGCAACATCGACGAGCAACACCGACGAACCCAGGCGTCGATTTCACCAGACCCCGACGAACCCAGCAACACCGACGGCGAAGCACGAAGAATCCAGGCGCCGATTCTGACCAAACCCCGGCGAAAGCTTCAGGTGATCGGATCGGATCAGTGGAGGAGAACACGCTCGGGTACGACTCCGTTTTGGATTTGATTTCTTCTGGGGTTCTTCTGGCGCCGATTTTGACCAAACCCCGGCGAAAGCTTCAGGTGATCGGATCGGATCAGTGGAGGAGAACACGCTCGGGTACGACTCCGTTTTGGATTTGATTTCTTCTGGGGTTCTTCTGGTTGTGAGGTTTTTTTTCAGGGAATTATGGCAATGACGTGAATGGATTTCTTTGAATTTCTACACAGAGAAATCGACTTCAGTGAAGTCGGTTTCTACACATGGAAATAGACTTCACTGAAGTCGATTTCTTTGTATAGAAATCGACTCCAGCGAAGTCGGTTTCTGTGTATAAGAAATGAGTCCAAAGGACTCGATTTCTTTATCTACGTGGCGCAAAAAATAGGCGATATGAACAGTAAAATCGACTCCTCTGAAGTCGAATTGTTAGAAATGCAATATGTTTGAAACGTTGCCTAACTAATAATATTGTTTGGGTTTTGTAGTTATTTTCTAAAAAATCCCCGTTTCTACACTCTTCTAAACTAGTGCACGGTATAAAAAGTTAAAAACTAACCCTTTCTTTCTACACTCTTCTAAAGAATCTAAACTAGTGCACGGTAAGAGCCTTCTACACTCTTCTACGCTTTCTACCCTTTCCATCTCTAACTCACAAGTCACAACTTCCCTACTGAGTATTGAACAACAACAACAACAACTCATACGCACGCGGCACGCCTTTGTCTAATCTTATCTTAGTACCTACAACTACAAACACAATCTCTCTCACTCCGTCTCCATTAAAACCAAAAGAAAGGGGTTGATGACTTACCGTGCGGTGAGCTGCTGCTGCTGCGAGGCGTGACTCAGGCCGGCGAGACCGCGAGAAGCTAGAGGCGACTGACGACTCGGTGACTGACAGCGAGAGCGAGAGAGAGAGTTAAGGGCCCAGGTGCGAATAGGAGTGAATATATAGTGGGTATGTCTGAAAACCTACATAAAACAGTGCCGTTTTGTGTTTTGTGTTTTGTGTTTTTTTATTTTTTTTATTTAATAATAACCCAATACGACGACGTTTCAGTAAAAAATTTTAAAATGGATACACGCCTAAACGACGCCGTATCCTTGATCTGAAATTATTTCACTGTATAACTCTGTTTGTATCGGTTCGGTTCGGCTCGGCTCTACTCGGTGCGTGCTTTGCGTCTCCGATGTCCTCACCGCACCGGCATCGGCTCCGTCGGTCAGTGCAAATGGCGGTGCGGGAGGGTCGGTGCCGGTCAGTGTTGTCGGCTCCGGTGATGGTTTGCACACCCCTAAATGTTGTAAGTCCATTTTCAAATAGGAGTAAATTTGTCCATTTTAATCATTTCCTCTCATCTCCATCCTAATTTTTAAAACATCCAAATAAAGGGAAGGGCTAATTACTCCCTTCCCCCTTACTAATTTTAAAAACATCCAAACAAGGTGGAGGGGAACCATTCCCCTCTACTCTCCTCCCCACTACTCTACTCCCCTCTACTCTCCTCCCTCTCTAAACTTCCAAACAGGCCATAAAGTTGGCCAAGAAAGATACACTCTTTTGTTTTGGAGAGCAAATCTAAAAATCTAAATTAAAATACAAGTATTTTTTTAGCAGAAGATACAAGTTTTGTTTGTGTAGATTTTCATTTCAAATGGGCTCTCTCCTCTTTTTGATGGGCCGAAGTTAGAGTTTTAAAGGTGGACTGGAGCCTATTTTGGTTTTTTAACTGTTATTAATGGACGAATCTGCCCCCTGGATCATAGCACAGATGATAACGACGTAGTATCGCTAGCGATCTTTTCAACGGAACTCGACTTCTTACTAAATCGAGTATTGTGTAAAACCAAAACGCTTCCCTTTTTATCAGGCAGAGAGTATTTCGTCTCTCTTTCGCTCTCTTTTACGCTCTTTAAGTTGTATTTATATACGCTCAAATCTCAATCTCTCTCTCTCTCTCTCTCGCCCATCAACATTTGAATATCTAACGTTTGAAAAGAGATTCCTTCTTGTTCGTGTGAAAATTTTCCATACAATAAAAAGTTATATTTAAAGAGTGTAAAACAGTATGCGTTGGAGAAATATGCTGTTGGTGTATAAAAGTTGTGCATGGCCCTGGTCCTGGTCAGTGCAGAGAATATGGCCCTGGTCCCCTGGATACTCCTTGGTCATTATGGTGTGAAAAAATGGAAGTACATATTTTAGAGCTTTGATCTTGAAAGAAATCACAGATGCGATGCTTGGATTTAAAACTTTTGTTGTGTAATTTTTATTTTGGATATATTCTATTTTAAAGAGTTTGAATATATTCTATTGATTATAAGCGTTAAGCATTACAATGGTCATGACTGGAAGTACTATCTTGATTTTCATGTATCTAAACTTTCATTTTTTTTTTAATCACAGGGTAATATTGATAGTCTTGATTGTTCTGTTTTTGTACATAATAATTGCTATTTGTTATGGAGGTATCACCTTACCTTCCTGTAGATCTTGATTTCTATACTAGCCAGTGTTGGAATTATGTTGAGATATGCAACAATTGTCTTTTTTTTAATGGTGTCTTTACATTTTTTTTAGAGAGGTTCTGAGGGTTTCATGGTCCATTTTTTTTATGATTATGTGGGAAAATGATATATTTTTCTTTGCAAAATGTATTAATACACAACAAATTCATTATTTAGTTTTTTTTTTTGGTTGGTTGTAATCTCAAGTCTCAACGCTTAATTTGCTATTACATACAACTATACAATCAATTAAATCATTCGATTTCCTTATATGTTTTGTGCTGATTTCTCTTTTTATATATGTAGTTACTTCTTTTCAAGCATGACAAGACTTAATAATTCAGTCACAAGAGTTTAGTTCTTTATTCATGTGGTCAATGCTGCTTTGCTATTGCTTTTCTTGCTTCTTAATTTTGCATATGAAACGAATTTTAGGAATGTTTAGTGAAATGTTTGTTGTGAATTTTTTTTTAAAATATAATAATTATATGATGTAAGAATATGGTGACCCGATGTATGTAACATTCTGATTTAATGGGCCGTTAGTTTAAGGTATGTGTTAAGTCGGTACTCATTTTGCATCTTTGAGCCTTGTGAAAAATCTTTTCTTTTCTTTTTTTGAAAACTTAAATTTAAAAAAAAAAAAAAATTTTAAGCATGATGACAGGTATTGAAAATTTGAAATGAGTTGACAGGCTTTTCCATAAGGGGGTTGATGTCTAACTTAAATAATTTGTTTCCCTTTGCTTTCAGATTACCTATCACTATGTTAAGGCCTTGGTGGTCGTGAAACCTATGTACTAAAATCAATTGCAAGCATATAATGGAGAGAGGTTTGTGATATTCAAAAGATTCTTTAGCATTATGATATGAACGCTATATTTTTTGGAAATTGCACTCTTATTTCATATATTATATAGTTATCACATAATCTGCAAGCACTTGAACCATGTGAATTTGAGTAGGATCTAATGATTTTATTTTGGCTTCTATGACAATTTTATCTCCTCATTTGTCTAAACCTTTTTTAATTAGAATCATAATATTCCACAAGATCTAATTAACATGATTCTTCAGTGCTGTGTCGAAGTCATTTCACTGCCTAAAAGTTTTCTCATGTTATTTCTGTCTATTGGAAAGTATCATTGAAAAGACAACTATACAGTTTTTCTTTTCATAAATGATTTTATTTCTTGATTATTTGACTACAGAATTTAGAACCAGTGATTGGTACCAAAAAAAGATATAAAAAGAGAAACTTAGAAGAAATATTTGTGAACTCACAATATGGACTATATACTTTTGAAAAATAGTTAATTTAGCTAGTAGCTATTGAATCTAATCAGGAATAAGTTACTTTGTAAACACAGCATTTACAAACTAGAATGTGTTAAAATTTAGATGATAAGAAGTCAGATGGAAGTATTTCAAGATGAGTCATCAAGTCAGGCAGAGAGGCAGAGTATTGAAGCAGAGCATTTGTGGTTAAATTTGCTATTTTCACTAAACGGCTTCTACATCAAATACGACCTGTAGCTTTATCTTAGAATAGTTAGTTAGCATATATGGACATGTGTAATGTAATGATCAGTGGTGTAATGTGATGATCAATGGTAGATAGTTGATCCGCATATTTTGGAATTAGTTTAGAGTTAGTTATTTTATTTTCTTTTGGCTAATTCTGCCATATAAACCTTTTGTAATTCATTTTGTAGATTAATGAAAGATCTCAGATTTTTTTTCAATCTTGATTCTCCATCTTTCTCTCTCTAGCTTCATTATACTGTGATACTCTATTTTCTTATATGGTATCAGAGCTTCGTGCTTTCATCAATGGCGAATCAAGATCAAAACCCTTCATCTTCTGCTTCTCAATCTACTGCTCATCGTGAGCTTACTCCAATGGAGGATTCGAGAAGCCCTTTCTTCTTGCACCATGGAGAATCACCAGGTGCGATTCTAGTCACTCAACTCTTAACTGAGGACAATTACCCTAATTGGGATAGGGCTATGCTTATGGCATTAGATGCGAAAAGCAAGCTAGGTTTTGTGGATGGATCTATCACAGCTTCCATGACTGTTACGCCTCTAGAGAAGATTGCTTGGTCAAAGAAAAATTCCATGATTTCTTCATGGATCTTGAATTCCGTTTCACCTCATATCACTGCAAGTGTGATTTACAGAAACACTGCAATGGAGGTTTGGAATTCACTTAGAAATTGTTTCTCCCAAGCCAATGGTCCACGGATTTCACAGCTTCAGAAAATGATCTCAACAATTATGCAAGGAGATGCAACAGTGACTACCTACTTCACTAATCTTCAAGCTTCTTGGGATCAATTGCTTAATCTCATGCCTTTACCATCTTGATCTTGTGGTAGATGTATCTGCGAAGTGAATGATAATATCACACTCTTCAATCATCAAGATACATTGATGCAATTCCTCAATGGCTTAAATGAAGCCTTTTCACAAGTTAGGACTCAGATCCTAATGATGGAGCCAAGTCCATCAATTGACAAAGCCTTTTCTTTGGTGATACAAGAAGAAAGGCAGAGGGCTTTAGGCTTCAATGGAGGTGCCGTATCAGTTGATTCAACAGCTCTTGCAGTCAAGACTCAAGGGTTCAATCAAGGTGGGAAGAACAAAGGCAAGGGCGAACCTGTATGCAGCCACTGTGGCAAACTTGGCCATTTCATGGAAAAGTGTTACAAGTTAGTGGGATTTCCTCTAGGATACAAGCAAAATGGCAGAGTTTCTGTGGCAAATCAAGTGACCTTTGATGGTGAAATGGGTCAATTCGAGGCTGCATCAAGCTCTTTCCCTTTTACAACTGAACAATGCCAACAGTTATTGTCAATGCTGAGCTCACATGCATCGCCTTCCAACAATCAAGAGGTTGTTCATGCAGCAAGTTTAGCTCTCTCAAGTATTTCTTGTGCTTCTTTCCATGATTCTGTTTGCCTTAATTTGAAGAATTCAATTTTTGCTGAAAATCATTCAAACAAAACAGCCCACAATGCAGAAACTTGGATTCTTGACACAGGAGCCACTGATCACATCATTCATTCTACATCTCTTTTTACCAATAAAACTAGTTCACTATCTTCTTTTGTGCATTTGCCTAATGGTGAAAAAGTCCTTCTCACACACATAAGCACAGTTCAACTCACTCCAACCTTGATTCTTGAAAATGTGATTTGTGTTCCAACATTTTCTTTTAATCTGATCTCAGTAAGCAAATTAACGAAATTCTTGTCATGTTGCTTAGTTTTTCTATCAAACTACTGTTTCATATAGGACCTTACTTGTTGGAAAGTGATTGGATTGGATAAGCTTCATAACAACCTATACCTTCTGCAAACTTCAGAGAATTGCAAGTTTGCATCAAAAGCCACTACTGTCCTAGAGTCAGTTTTCAAATCTTTTGTTCATTATGTTTCCAATGCTTCCAATGTCAATAAGCCTTACTTGTGGCATCTTAGATTAGGACATGTGTCTGATGACAAACTTCCCTATTGTATATCAGATATGCCTTCTTTTCATTCAAATAAAGACTGTGTTGTTTGTCCTATTGCAAAGCTTAAAAGACTGCCCTTTCCTAATTCTAATCATCTATCTGAGCATGTTTTTGATTTAATACATTGTGATGTATGGGGACCATTTGCTAAAACTACTCATGATGGTTTTAGGTACTTTCTTACAATTGTAGATGATGCTACAAGGTCCATATGGGTTTACCTCATGAAGTCTAAAACAGAAACTAGGCCTTTGTTAATCTCATTTTACAATATGATCTTTACTCAATTTCAAACCAATATCAAAGTATTTAGAACTGATAATGCTCAAGAATTCTTTCTAAAAGAATTTTCATGGGGTTATTCATCAACACTCATGTGTTGCTACTCCACAACAAAACTCAGTTGTGGAAAGAAAGCATTAACACATTTTAAATATTGCTAGAGCATTAAAATTTCAGTCTAATATACCACTTTACTATTGGGGGGATTGTGTTTTGACAGCTGTATACATTATTAACAGGCTGCCTAGTGCTATTTTGGACCATAAAACCCCATTTGAGAAACTTTATTGCAAAACTCCTTCTTATCATCATTAAAAGTATTTGGTTGTCTTTGTTTTGCATCTACTCTAGCTCACAATAAGTCTAAATTTGCTTTTAGATCTATTCATTGTGTCTTCATTGGCTACCCTTTTGGTGTTAAAGGTTACAAATTGTTAAATTTGGTCACAAAACAGATTTTCATCTCAAGGGATGTTTCATTTCATGAACATGTCTTTCCTTTTATTTCTTCTGTCACCTCACCACAATCATCCATTTCTTTCCCTCATATATGTCCTAATGTAGCAAATCCAGTTGATGCCATGTTTCTTCATCCTATTTCTTCTCCAAGCATGCATTCTTCCACTGGTAGTCCTACTCAGGTTTCTAATCAAGCATTGGATCCTATACTTCCTGTCAATTCAGATTCTGCAGAACCAGAATCTGTTATATCAAATTCTAATCATAACCATTATGCAGAACATGATTCTTTGTCCCATGATCACATTCTCATAGTTGTTCCACCTGCTTCCATTCCTTCTTTAAGAAGGTCCTCTAGGCCTTCCAAAACTCCTGCATACTTGCATGACTATAAATGCAGCACTATCAGTTCAAATAAGCTTACACAATCCACTCATTTCAACAAAAAGTCAAGTACTAAATATCCTCTTTCTGATTACATTGATTCTTCCCATCTCTCTTCTTCGTATGCCAATTTTTGCACACTTATCACCTCAATACCTGAACCGAGATTCTATCATGAGGCTGTTAAGGATCCAAAATGGAAAGAGGCCATGAATGCTGAGATTGCAGCCTTGGTTTCCAATCACACTTGGACTTTTACCCCTTTGCCTTCCAACAAAAAGGCTATTGGATGCAAATGGGTCTATAGAGTAAAATACAAGGCAGATGGGTCTGTGGAAAGATATAAAGCAAGACTAGTTGCAAAGGGGTTCACTCAACAAGAGTGATTGGATTTTATTGATACATTCTCACCAGTTGCCAAATTGACTACGGTTAAGACTCTTCTTGCCATATCTGGTGTGAAGGGATGGCATTTAGTCCAATTAGATGTCAACAATGCATTCTTAAATGGGGATTTACATGAGGAAGTCTATATGCAACTCCTTCAAGGCTTTCACAGCAAAGGGGGGAATGTTGTTTGCAAGTTAAATAAGTCTCTATACGGACTTAAACAGGCCTCAAGGCAATGGATTGCAAAATTCTGTTCTGTTCTTAAACAGCTTGGGTTTAAGTAATCAAAGGCTGATTACTCTTTGTTTGCAAGGAAGTTTGATAATTTTTTCATAGCATTGGTGGTTTATGTCGATGATATACTCATAGCTAACAACAATGTTCAAGAAGTTGAAGCACTCAAAGTTTCTTTAGATCAACACTTCAAACTTAAAGACCTTGGAGGTTTGAAGTATTTTCTTGGTCTTGAGATAGCCAGGTCAAATAAAGGAATCAGTTTATGCCAACGAAAGTATGATTTAGAGATTCCAAAGGATGCAGGAATGTCAGCTTGCAAGCCTAGTAAAATACCAATGGAACAAAATCTAAAGTTGAACAAGCTTCAAGGTACATTGTTATCTGATCCTGAAGTCTACAGAAGGCTAGTGGGTAGGCTGTTGTATCTAACTATCACTAGACCAGATATAGCATACCCGATTCACAAGCTGAGTCAGTTCATGTCCAAACCCAGGAACCTCATTTAGATGCAGCTTACAAAGTTTTGCAGTACATAAAGGGGTGTCCAGGTCAAGGAATCTTCTTATCTGCATCTTCAAATTTCCATTTAAAAGCTTATACAGATGCTGATTGGGCATCCTGTATAGACACCAGAAGATCAACCACAGGGTATTGTATATTTTTGGGTGATTCTTTAATCTCTTAGAAGTCTAAGAAACAGTTTATAGTATCTAGATCTTCGGCTGAGGCAGAATATAAAGCTATGGCTGTCACAGTGTGTGAGCTGACTTGGCTGCTAGCATTATTGAAGGATTTGGAGATCTATCATCCTCAATTTGCTCTTTTATTTTGTGACAATCAAGCAGCCATTTATATTGGAGAAAATCCTATATTCCATGAGAGAACCAAACACATAGAAGTTAACTGCCATGTTGTCAAAGATAAGGTGTAAGACAATGTGGTTAGATTGTTCTTCACTCCTACACACACACAACTGGCAGATTTACTTACTAAGGCCCTTAACAGTTCACAGCTAAGATACTTGTTAAGTAAAATGAATGTTATGAATATCCACAGCTCAGCTTCTCATCCTAAGGGGGAATGCAAAAGTTTAGGTGATAAAGGGTCAGATGCAAAGAAGACAGATGCAAGCAACAGTTCAGATTCTCATCTTGAGGGGGAATGTTAAAATTTAGATGATAAGAAGTCAGATGGAAGTATTTCAAGATGAGTCATCAAGTCAAGCAGAGAGGCAGAGTATTGAAGCAGAGCATTTGTTCATCAGGTCAGGCAGAGAGGCAGAGTATTGAAGTAGAGCATTTGTGGTTAAATTTGCTATTTTCACTAAACGGCTTCTACATCAAATACGACCTATAGCTTTATCTTAGAATAGTTAGTTAGCATATATGGACACGTGTAATGTAATGATCAGTAGTGTAATGTGATGATCAATGGTGGATAGTTGATCCGCATAGTTAGGAATTGGTTTAGAGTTAGTTATTTGATTTTCCTTTAGCTAATTCTGCTATATAAACCTTTTGTAATTCATTTTGTTAATTAATGAAAGATCTCAGATATTTCTCAATCTTGATTCTCCATCTTTCTCTCTAGCCTCACTACACTGTGATACTCTGTTTTTCTCATAGAATGGGCATAATTTTATTTATTTTTATTTTTGTGTTTTGCTGCAATGAGCATGCTTTTTTTATTTCTCACTATACAATTCTTGATGTATTGTTGAGTAGCAAATATTCATGTTATGCTTTTTAACCACGCCCTTAAAAATTAATGGGATTGTTGACTTTAGACTCTATCACTTGGCTGCAGCGAGAAGGATTAGATGGTGGCTATGCAATTTGATTGGCTTGAAAGTTGGATTGCAAGAGATAAATCTCGATGGATATGACCCATTTAAAAGACTAGATACATATTTCCCTACTTAAATATCAACATTTTTTAGCATAAATGGTTGGCAAATTATATTTGGAAATGCTATGCTTTATTTCATTCTTTATGAAGTGTAAACATCAATAAAAGAAAATTTGTGTAGTCCAAAAATTATATTTGGAAATTAGAATACGGCAAGGCATGAGAAAGAAAATCTGAACTCTTGTTGGAGTTTGTGCAACACAGTATCAAATTGTCAATATGTGAAAGAAGGGAGGATCAACACAAACTTATGTCACTGGTTTACTAGTAAAAAATCCACCATTGCTAGTGAGCTTTGTTTGTAACATCCTAACGATGGTTCTCCAGTTACTTTACTTAACCGTGTCTGCCTCTAAGATATGGTGCTTTAAGTTGATTTATATGATCTTATAGGGGATAACTTTAATAAGGACAAAAACAATTGTTGTTTAAAACAGGTACTTGCTAGTTGTGTAGCCTTATGCAGTGGCCAATGCTCACATATAATATAATTTTATTGCTAGTGTTGGAAAATGTTCTGTTCATCTAGGATTTTAATCTATTTGATTTATCTTACTATTTAAAACTAGGACTGAACCACTGTTGCATCTATAGATATGCGTAGGATTTGTTATCAGTGCTATGAGTCTATGACCGACCTTTGAAGAAGATTTGTTGTAAAATGAGTGATTTTTTAAAATTTTGAGTAACTATGTACAAAATGAGCATTGTTGTACATCATTGTAGAGAGAAGATTTACTGGTCCAATTTTGACTCTTTAACTCTCATGAGATGTTAATTTCTTGTTACTGTAGGTTCACATTGTGAATGTCTAATGCTAGTGAAGTGTGAGAACGTGGACCTCAATTGGACAGCTTTAATGAATACTCCTTAATTAATAGCCTTTATAAGATGGTAGGAGGGATATTTCAAAATCAAACGACAATAATATAATAAAACTTTGGAAAAAATTAAAGGAAGTTTTTAGGGTATTCCGATCCGTTTAGGAAATATTTAAAAAAAAAAAAATTATAGACAAAGATATAAGTAATTAATTTTTTTGGGTACTTACATTCACATTTCTTGAAGTTTGGGAAGGAAGACTTTGAGAAGGAAGACTTTGAATTTCATTAAAGAAAATCAGCCATGATCGGTTAACAATACAGAATAAAAGTGTGGAGGAACATCCTCCATCTACACCAACAAACCTTTAACATGTCTAGCATGTTTAACTAGACTATGAGCAACAGAATTGTCTAGTCTACGAGTATGGGAAAAAGAAATACAATTAGCATCTGTAATGGATTTTGCCGAGGCAATAATGTGTCCAAATGGAGACAGAGAGTAATGAAATATTAAATTTTTATAACTTTACAAAAGTTTAACCATGGTTAGTAAAAAAATAACTGACCAATTTAGAATAAAAATGCAAAATTTATCAAGCACCAAAACATTTTCAATGGCAAATCTCTCCATAACATGTTGAAAGTACAAAAAATAAAAAAGACAAATTCACTCTTAATAATTTAAAATACACTTTAATTAAAATTTTAAAACAGTGAATTTTAATTATGAAATAACATAATTTTTTAAATCTACCCTTAGGCAAAGAACAAGTTAGTATACAACATTTTTAATATTAATTTAACAAAGTTTGGTCAATTGGATGTCAAGGGAAGAAAGTGTTTTTTTCTTCAAATTTAGGGTGAATTGTCATTTCCCCAAACTTTTTATTTCCCCAAACCTCAAGGGAGGGGAGTGTAATTACCTTTTTTTTTTCTTTTTTTACAGCTTTTGATATTTTCGATAAAAGTAGTATCAAAACTTTTTTAAATTGTCAATTAACAAATGTCTAAAGTCAATTAACAAATGTTTAAAGACACCTATTAACAAAGATCCACTTTTGACTTTATAGAGTGCAATGACGGAATCTTGGTTCAAATTGTGGCTAAAGATTAAAAATTGGGGAAAACTCCTACATTCATCCAAAAAATTGCACCTCATGAAGATCTTTATAGATGTCAAAGGTCATTTTGTTAGAAGTTAGCTGTAGTTAAATGATTAAATTTACTATATCCCAATAGCTTAAACTTTTGGAATAATCGGTAATTTAACATGGTATTAGAGTGAAAGGTCCTTAGTTCGATCATTGTTTTCGTAGATGATGATGGTCACTTTATAAAGAATCATTTTTTGGATCTGTCACAGAAGTACTCTGAGATGAAACTTTACCATCCTTTTCTTGAGCAGCAGCCTGGTAAGTGGTGTAAGACCCTGCCACCTGCTGAAATGCTGCCAAGGAATGAGGTCTCGGGAGGCCTCATTTTTGCATGTAACAAGGAAACAATGCAAGAGGATATCCACCACCAACTCTTCGGTAATTTCTCTAATCTTTTTGTCATTGTTCCAATAGATATTTCATAGAGTTAGGGAGAATCATCAAATTTTTTTTTTACTTCATAAGATGTTTCTCACATCACTTATGTTCCGGAGAGAAAAAGAAGAAGCTTCTTTAGTTACCATGTCATGCAAAGGTTAAGGTAAGTACCTTAATTAAACTCAACCTACAAAAATCTGTCCACTTAAAATTTGATACTTATAAGTAGTATTATTTCGAATTAAGCTATGAGAATATAGCAAATTAGAATTAAAGTGTCATTACTTTCTTTCTAATTACTAATCCAATTCTGTTTGCAGGGCTGCTTCAGAAATATAAGGACTCTGTTAGGGCTATAACCCCTGGTATCCCCTTTTTCTTTATAACTACACTTTGCACCAGCTGCATGGAGTATTCCAGCCTCCAGGTATGAATGCTACAAACCTTCCTTACGAGGGCCTCTGCTCTCAACCATTTGACTGAGCTTAGAAAATATTAAAAAAAAGATAAATTAAGTCACAATTATATCCACTTTTTCTTTTTCTTTTTTGAGTTACTTTTATTTATTTTGAAATGAAAAAAGACAGTCAATGGGAAGACAAGAAGTGCAAAGGAGAATCAAGATTTTCAGCGCTGGTAAAAAAGACTGGTGATTTGATCAATACATTCTCGTTTAACTTCTTCTTGTGAATAAGAACTTCAAAGGAATGGCATTGTTAATATCTAACTTCATTACAGGTTAGAATTTGTATCAAGTAGAAATGCAAACCATTAGAAGAAGATGCATTTAGGCCAATATTGCACCAATATGATGGCCCAAAGTTCCGATTGCAGCTCTCCGTGCCTGAGGTAAGCTTCTATGCCTTGCCTGCATCCTTAATATCAAAAAACTGTTACATGCCCATAATAGTACATTCTTGAAAAAAAAAAAGATTGATACATGCCAATAACGTTCTATGACATGCCTTAATAATTTCACTTGGCACAATATTATTAAGTTCCAAATTGGATCTATAGCAGACACTGGTATTGTTAGACTCGTTTGAAGAGGAGTACCTCTCAATGGTAGCAGTAGCAGGATTGCAGGACAGTCAAGCTCACTAAAGATGGCATACGAAATTATATATACATGAATAGAGAAAGTTACTCAAAGAATTAGTGGTGAAGGACTGCAGCATTAACTGATGGTTGCTTGAACAAAAGTTAACTCATGATGGTAACAGATGAAGATCTAAACAAAAAGCATGTTTATCATGTGGATTTCATTTCAGAAGTGTAGCATAGAAAATTCGACAAGGTCAAGAATAGAATATATTTTGACGTGGACACTTTAAAAAAGCTTCCTTTTCTATTTATTTCATAAATATGTTATTATAGGCAGCTACCAAATCAATGTCATGACTTAAAATGAAAGTAGTTTCATTGTAATATGGTAGGAGATTAGTGTGACTAGATGACTTATGAAAAGATATTCTTATCATAACATTGTCAATGGAAAAAGAGTTCTTTGACAAGGATTTTAGAATTTAAAGATGAAAGATGAAAAATGAAAAGAAAATATTATATATATATATATATATATAATATCTCAAAATTTTTAAATTGTCAACTCTGCAAAAAGGATATCTCATACTCAGTATGACTAAAGGCAGTAATGCCAATTTGACTGCAAGAATGATTGTCTACTTTTTTGCAAATTACACAATCATCATCAGAGGCCAAAAACATATCAATGCTTGACCCACTAATGTTAATTCTTAAATATTTTTAAGCATACCTCTCATCCTGCTAAAAAAAAAATTCAATCAAAGTTTACAGAACTTATTTGTAGCATCCAATAGAAAGTTAATAAGCGATGCATGCTCATAAACTTTAATCCATATATAACTTGAACCCAACTCATTAAAATCCATGGCTCTTAAGATCTTGAACATGACCAGATCATTTTTACAACTGTGCTCTGCTACTAGCTTGGGAAGTGTCATCACAAAATATCATATAATGATAACGGGATGTTATTTCAAAACTCCCCCAAGATTTTGGTTCTACAGTACATAATACCAATATACCTACTTATAGTACCAACTCCAGGAAGCCTTAAACTTGAGCAACTCCATTCTGGTACCAGATATGAATAAAGATTGTTTATTCCCTATTTTATTTTATCATAGAATGTCAGACCAGATACATGTCAAATGGCTCGTACTATACCATTAATGGTCATAATAGACAAGGACAAGTTTGTGGGGGGGGGGGGGGGGGGGGGGGAAGAAGGGATGAAAGATTATTGGGGAACCTCACAATGAGACCTGGATACCTTAGGTTGAGAGCTTTGCAAAACCGTCCTAAACCCAATGAGCTAAAATTCAAAATTTGTCTAACATGGCATTTTTAAAGGAATGGAGTGGCTAATTATCAACATTTGACGAGCACTCCAATGAGCTATTTTTACATAAATGAAAACAAGTTTACAATAACCCCACTTTTTTTTTTGATAGGTTTACAACAACCCCACCTTAGTTTCACAATTTTGGAGTTGGCCAAAAACAAAACAAGTATCAAGAGGAAAAAAAAAATGAACAATTTTTATCTTTAAAGCAAGTATTTCTCCCTAACTTATCCCCAAAGAAAAAATTTCTCTCTCTTATCCTACCAAAACTGCTCTGTCTAAGCTCTAAGACATAATTTTAGATTTGAAAAGCGCAGCTAGCAAGGGAAAGAAACCTCTTACACGAATAGTTAAAATACAACAAAATCATGGAGACAATACATGCACAATTCAAAATAATGAATTTCATATGCAGCAAGTGATTATGAACCTTCAGGAGTAGTTACCATTGATGCCAGGTCCAATTCTTCATCAGAGTCAATCGCATCTAAATAGTCATAATAGGGATTTGCCTGCATCCATTAAGAAACATTGTCACCAAAAAAAGAGGAGCAGCTCTGATATGGTCATAACTAGCATAAAACAAACTAACAAATATGAAATACCAAGCAAAAGCAACCCCGCTTATGATGGAGCTTGCTGCTATGATTATCCTCATACTATCAAAAAATTTCTGTAAAACCTGAAAATAATTATAATTTTTCCCAATTAAAAATTGAGTGTTATTAAATACCTGTGGTCTTGGAGCAACTGCTTCAAAGCTGTAAAATTTTGGATTATCAAAATTAGGGGGTTCCAGAACAATGTACGCCCCTTTATTTTTGTATCTTTCTTCTCCGGCCTGCATGGCATACAAGACATTTCATTGGGACAAATTACAGATGATGCAGCAAACAATATGAAAAGATTTAAATTCAGTAATTAAAACACACAAGGTTAATTAAACAAAATGAGAAAACATTCTTCAACAGTGGCATAAATCTATACTTCCTATTTAGAATTCCAGTCAAGCCAATTGTAAAAATGGAAAGAGTTGGAAATCCTTTAGCACCAACTCTTAAATAAAATAGATTGAAATTAGGGGTAATCCAGGAAATTAACCAATCTTAACTTATTTGACTGGTGTAAGACCCAAAATTGTTCTTACTGGTGATTTTTTTACCATCTCCATCAATGAAGATAAAGCACACAGAAGCATTTGAGACACTTTTTTGCGCTGTGTTGCTTGCTAACTAAAAATATACTCCCAAGTAGTGAGATATTTCCTTTTCTGGCAAAGAGTTTGAGAATTGTTTCTATAGCTTACACCAACAGTGTTGAACCCATTATTAGGCAAAGAAGTCCAATTACAATGATTCACTTACAATCACAACACAAAGTATGGCCACACACTTATGTTATTGTTACTAATTTAAGGAAGCAGTATCTTTTAGCTTTCAAAAAGAAAACAAAATTTTACACCGTCAGAATTTAAAATGCTTAAGAACGTGCTTGGATGAGCGTAATATCATTGAATAATTTGTTCAAAAAACAAGCTGTGACAAAGTACAATTCTACCTAATAAAGTGAGGCTTTAAATAGTTGTGCATAATCTGGCAGAGAAACTAAGGTATCATTTTAAGCTATAAAACAAACTCAGAGGGTAGAAGAAAGAAAAAAAAACAACTCCGGTATTTGGAGGGTTAAAGATCCCAACTAAAGTGACTTTTTTTACATGGATAGTTGCACTAGGAAAGAATCTCACCATACATTGCGATATAATTCGAAAATAACAGTCTCTGACCTTATTTAGGGTATTTTGGATTATGCCTAAGAGTGTGGTTGATTTGTTTGCATGCTAGAATGGGCAGTTTGGAAGGCATCAAAGTGCAGATATTTGGAATGCGATGCCTTCGTACATAATGTGGACTATTTGGAGAGAACACCACCCTTTATTTTTTAATAAATAAGTACAGCATGAAAAGGCACAGCCCAAGTAATTGAATGATCCACAGCGGAGATGAAGGTGTTATTTTTACCTTGCAGGTGTAACTGGATGGCTGCTGTGAATGACCACTCTTTTTCTAATTTACTTTTGCTTCTTGAATTTTGAAATTTTATATGATCTTTTTAGTATCTTATCTATGTACTTGGGCTACGCCCTTTTATTGTATAGTTAATAAAATTTCTTACTTACCTGGTGAAAAAATAAATGCAACTCCAACAAAGTTTCTTTGTAACCATTAAAAAAAATGTTACTCCAATAAAACAATCTAGAGAATAGCATTTAAATCAAACTAATAAATGCATGTGTGTATACCTATCAAATAAATAAATAAATGCGTGTGTATATGTGTAAGTGCTCACATAATGAGACCTCATAACGTGTGAATGTCCATAGTGCTGAATTTACATTAACATAGGCAAATCCATGAAATTTTGAAGGTACATTCCATCACTAACACTTTTTATAAGTAGATAGTGGGGGAGGAGGGAGCGCTAAGGGGGGTTCGACCCAAAGACATGAGGCACTACAAAGGATGTCATAACCACTGGGTTATCACTTGAACCCCAATCCATCATTAATACTATATATTGATGAAGATTGACTGTACATGAAAAGTTTTTATTTCCCTTTCTAAATATTTTCCCCTTATTTAGGAAATTATAGTATTGACTAGTTTCCAATACAATAAGAAACAAAGACTGATTCTTTCATTTCTCTGCTCTACACATTCTTGAGAACCATATCTAACTAACCAAACTATTCCAGCTATTTATGACAAGATAATGTTGCAAAAACTAGTCTTCACTTGCAAAGCATTACAGACTTCAATCTAGTAAATTAGAGATAATTCTTGTTGTCGTATATATATGATTCTAAACACGCTTTCAATTTATTTCATTAATCTATGAAATTTCTTTCACTTATCTGAGGTGCATTTTTGGATTCTGATATCACTTTAATGCACACTCATATAAGAAGGCTTTTACTATTAGTATAGGCAGATCGATGGAGTTGTCACTTGTAAGGATGTTTGACTTCATAAATAAGCTTGTGTTTTATACTGCTGTATCAACGAACTTCTGTTGGATTTTCAATTTTTTATCATTTTTTTGTTAAATTCTTGCAGTCGATCATCTTGTAAACGCTGCAAGTTTGGGACACACATTCTACTTTGAGGAAGTGACTGATACATCCGTGTTTCCACATTTAATGGTAAGGAGTACTAGTTATTTACAAGATTGTATCTAAGGTCCTTGCTAATCGGCTGAAAAGGATTCTTACTGTAGTTATTGATGAGTCCCAGAGTGCTTTTGTTCCAGGGAGAATTATAACCGATAATGTGTTAGTGGCCTTTGAGACTATGCACTGTATTGATGGGAGGAAAAAAGGCAAGGAAGCTTTGATGGCCCTGAAGCTCGACATGAGTAAAGCTTATGACAGGGTAGAGTGGCTGTTCTTGGAGACGATAATGAGGAAATTGGGCTTCCACGAAAAATGGATATCTCTTATGCTTATGTGTATTTCTACGGTATCCTATTCGGTTCTGATAAATGGGGAAGCAAAAGGCAAGATCATCCCATCCCGGGGGCTGAGACAGGGGGATCCATTATCTCCCTACCTATTTTTGCTGTGCACGGAGGGGCTGTCCGCAAGGCTAAGAAAGGAAGAGTGTGAGGGTAACATTAGGGGAGTGTCAGTCAAGAGGGGGGCACCAAAGATCTCCCATCTTTTATTTGCCGATGACAGTATAATTTTTTGTAGAGCGACCGTGGAAGAAGGTAAAAGGGTACTTAAAGTTTTGGAGGATTATGAGGCCGAATCAGGGCAGAAATTGAATAAAGAAAAGACCTCCTTATTTTTCAGCAAGAATACCAACAGGGGGGTGAAAGCTGAAGTGAAACAACTTTTTGGGGCCCAAATTATACAGCATCATGAGAAATACCTTGGGCTGCCGCCGCTTGTGGGGAGAGGCAAAAGGAAGGCTTTTAGCTGTATCAAAGACCAAGTTGGTAGGAAAATAGCCGGATGGAAGGGGCGGCTCCTCTCCAATGCGGGTAGAGAAATTCTCATCAAAGCGGTAGCGCAAGCAACCCCTACGTACACCATGAGTTGCTTTAAACTCCCGGATACGCTGTGTAAAGAGCTTAATTCTATGATGAGCAAGTTTTGGTGGGGACAAAAGAATAATGAGAGGAAACTGAGCTGGATTGCATGGGAAAAGCTTTGTTCTCCAAAGGAGGAGGGTGGAATGGGGTTTAGAGACCTCAAAGCATTCAATCTCGCTCTACTCGCCAAGCAAGGATGGCGAATCCAGCAAAACCCAAACACACTTCTCCACAGGGTGTTCAAAGCAAAGTATTTTGCCAATTCGACATTCAAAGAAGCCAAAATCGGCCGTAGACCCTCATATGTGTGGCGAAGCTTGATGGCAGCCAAGGATATTGTTGTAAATGGTGCCAGATGGGTTGTTGGTAATGGGGAGAAAGTGAAGATTTGGGAGGACAAGTGGATTCCCACTCCGGACTCTTTCATGGTGGTCAGTCCGAAAATTCCTCTTGCATCTGATCTGGTTGCTTGCCTCATTGACAAGGAGACAAGGTCTTGGGATATAGATAAGGTAAAAGAAGTGTTTCTCCCACATGAAGCCGAGACTATTTTGGGCATGACATTAAGTTCTCGGTTGGTTGAAGACTCTGTGATTTGGGCGTGGACTACCAATGGAAAGTTTGCTGTGAAAAGTGCCTATAGGGTGGCTCAAAAGTGGCTAAAAGATCAATCTCAGAAGGCAGACAGGGGTAGCTCCTCAGACAACACCAGTATGCATGCATTATGGGGCTTGGTATGGAGACTGAAATGCCCAAACAAGCTGAAACAGTTCCTTTGGCGAGCATGTAGGAATATTCTACCAACAAAACACCGGTTAAAATCTAGGGGCGTTAATATTGAGGAGGGGTGTGATTTTTGTGGGGAGTGTGAAACTGTGGAACATGTTTTGTGGGGGTGCAAATATGCTGCTGAAGTCTGGGGGTCTTCAAAGCTTAAAATGCCACATCTTCCGTACTTAGCGGAGGAGTTCTTGGAGATTGTGTGGGAGATTAGGGAAAGAAAACCCAATGTTGATTGGGAGCTGTTTACTGCCACAGCATGGGGGTTATGGAATCAAAGGAACATGGTGAGGCATGGTGGTCAACAAAAAACTCCTCAGAGACTTTGCCGAGATGTGGAGGCGTTTCTGCAGGAATTTCGGCTTGAGAATCCTCCCCCTTGCAAGCTTCCTAGACCCTTCTCTCCCACCTGGACCCCTCCGAACCGGGGCTGGTATAAAGCAAATGTAGATGGGGCTGTTTGTAAAGAGAGTGGCTGCTGTGGTATTGGTGTGGTGATCAGGAATGAGGAGGGGCAGATTATGGGAGCAATGAGTAAAAAGCTGGAGCTTCCCCTGAAGGCGCTGGAAACAGAAGCTATGGCAGTTCAGGAAGGGATTATTTTGGCGTGGGAGCTGGGACTGAAAGATGTTGTGATTGAAAGTGACTCCTTGACTGTTATCTCGGCTCTATCAAACTCTTCTACCACTCCTTGGTCGATATTGAAGGTGATCGAAGGATCCAAGTTAAGCCTCGGTTTCTTTAATTCCTGGGCTGCAGTCCATGTCCGCAGAAATGGGAACGTGGCTGCCCATCTTATGGCAAAAAATGCCTTAACAGTTGTTGATTGTATTGTATGGGTTGAGGATACCCCACCTGTTATTGCTAGGCAGATCTCAAAAGATGTATCTTGTTCAAGTGTGGTTTCTCGGTAATTAATATATCCAATATTTCTGATAAAAAAAAAAAAAAAAAAAAAAAAAAAAAAAAAAAAAAAAATTTATTTTCAGTTACCACTACAATAACATTGTGGTTTTGGAATTTTTTGTTTGCAGGACATAAACTTTTGGGGAAATGTCTATCCAACATATGTTGCTTTACCTTATCTACATCACAGCAATGGTCGAATTATTGTTAATGCCTCAGTTGATAACTGGTTACCTCTGCCAAGAATGAGTTTATATGCTGTGAGTAGGACTATGAACTTTGACTTGTTTGAGTTTCTTTCACTTTCTTTTCAGGTGGTTTGTTAATTATTTATTTTTATTTGGGGATAATTAATTAGGTAGTTTTGTTTTCTGTAGTATTTGTAAATAAAGCTTCAGTTTAGACTCATTCGCCACCCAAAAAAAAAAAGTTCAAGAAAGATTCCGAATGCCAATATTGACACACAAAAAAGAACGCTAATGGGATAACTTTACCAGATTATGCAGAGGATAAAATTTAGTTATACAGCACCATTTTAGGAAGAAAATCTACGTGTCATTAACTCATAGCTAGAAATGTCCTAGAAGAATGAATATGATTCAATTTCATGGTCTTCCTAACTTTGCCATCATAGATATCAAAATTAAATATCATAATGCACCTGGTTACACACACACACACGTCTCCAAGGTCAATTTTTATTTTTCCTCTATGCTGTCTCTTTTGCTTTTGGCTTTGTTTTACCTTCCTTCATCCCACTGTATGCCATGTTTTCTTAATCAGGTAGCACTAATTGGTTTTCTTTTACTTCTGGTGTTTTGAACTACTAGGCTACTAAGGCAGCTCTTGTGAACTTCTATGAGACACTGAGATTTGAAGTGAAAGATGATGTTGGAATGACGATTGCAACACATGGTTGGATTGGAAGTGAAATAACTGGAGGCAAGTTCATGCTAGAGGATGGTGCAGAGATGCAATGGAAGGAAGAAAGAGAAGTAAGTCTTTAATTGATGGCTTTCATATCTCCACCATTATTGTATATACAGTTACCTTTGTTAAGAATGAACTTCTACAATTGTTTAGCACACTTTTCTCTTCCTTGTTCCTAAAGTAATAGTTTAAATGTTGATTCATGGAAAAATTACTTTATATCAAAACTGATAAAACTAAGGGTCAACGTTGCAGTCACCCCAATTGAGTGCTCTCTTTAATTATATCTGGTGTATAGGAGAGAGAAGGTGGACTACACACATCTCAGGTGCTCTAAGAGCCCTTGACACCTTGGGTTGCAGAAAGAGAATGCTAGTAGTTCTTAGTGGAGGACACTTATTTTGTTTTTGTGACCAAATAAAGAAGAGGATATTAATGTTCAAATGCATGACACTCGCCTTTAAAATTAACCTTGAGAGACACACTGTAAAAATGAAGAATACATATATTTGATACGTGAGGTAACGTATAGCTAATCGTTTATTTTTTAGGTACATGTGACGGGTGGACCTGCGGAGGACTACGCTAGGATGATTGTATCCGGGGCATGCCGAGGAGACTCATACGTGAAGTTTCCAAGTTGGTATGACATATTCCTTCCATACAGGGTTTTTGCACCAAACATTCTCAATTGGACACTCCGAATTCTGCTCTCAACTCATGGCTCAAGAAGAACATCCCTTGTGGGCACAGGGAGGCCCCTTTTGGATTACAGTGGAAGGGCTCTATTGGAGGGCACATCTCCTAGTAAATTTGTAGCTAGTCCTACTCATTATGCTCAATTCAGTCCCCAACAGGTAAAATGAGAATAAAAATGCTTTCAGAAGTATATGTATCCATGTACCTAGCTAGTTAGCATCTATTAGATTTAATATTCTATGTTGTTTAATTTGTGTTCAAGTTGGTCATGCTGGAAATTGGTGACATTAAAACATTATTACTATATTGTGTTTCAATAAACATTAAATTTCAGGCTCAAGCCTTGTTGGGGTCTTTTTGTACTGTACTGAATTTACTCATTGCTAAATGTTTCATAGTTGGATTTTGCGGGTCCTTTAGCCCGGTTGTGGTGGTACGATTTAATTGGTTTTGGCGGGTCATTTAGCCCAGCTTGTGAAAAATATAAAATGTTTGGGTCAAAAAACCCAGTACTAAAAAGAGAGATATTGGACATAAGACCCAAAACCAATTGGTGGCCTTTTAAGTTTATTTTTGGGCTTTATGCAAGCTCAACACCAAGTTAACATCACATATATCTTTTCAACTTTTGTTAACGTTATTATTGTGCTGTCCTCCTTACGAGGGGGTCAAAAATAACAAAAATTAATAAAAAAATTGGACTTTAACCTAAAGTAACTCGACTTCTATAAAAATTAGTTCAATCTTATTATAAAATTTTATTTAACAGGTGCATAAGAGTCCTATTGGCATTGGAAAATAGCAAAAATAAATTTTAAAAATAAGTGAATTTTAAGCTAAAAATAACCCGACACTCCATAAAAAGTACTTTGATTATATTATAATATTTTATTTTAACAAACGCATAAAAGAGTTCTATCGATATTGGAAAATAATAAATAAATAAAAACTAATAAAAATGTGAACTTTAAGTTAAAAGGGGCTCAACTCTCTATAAAAGGGCTCAACTCTCTATAAAAAATAGTTCAATTACATTATAAAATTTTAGTTTAACAAGTGCATAAGAGAGTCTTACGGAAAATAATAAAAACTAATAAATAAATAAACACTAAGCATAAATTTATAAATAAGTAAATTTTAAGTTAAAAGTTACTTCATGACTAACTCGATTCTTTGACCCTTTATAAGAAGGAATTCAAACTTCATTAAAAAATTAAAACTTTTACCACAAGAGGAACCTATCTTTTTAATCCATCCCATTACATATTCACATCATATCAATATCATGTGATTTGAGTTCTGAGTCCGGACCACCTGGATGGGATGGGACTTGGACATGAATGCATGAAACCAACCGACCAACCGCCCCTTTGAAAACTTCAACTTCGCCGACCTTGAAGCTTCTTGGAAGGTGACAATGAAAAGTTTGATGTACACTAACTTCTAAAATGTCGGTGTAATTTGATATTGATTTGTTTATCTTGTACAAACTTTCCATTTCTAAATAGCAACAAAAGGGAAGTAGGAAAGCCCAAGCCTAGAGCCATCTTTGTCTAGCCCTAGGGCTTGGGGCACTGACTGAGTCCAATTAAAAAAGATTTCCATTGAATAAAAAAAGTTCTTTCATTCAAAAAAAAAAAAAAAAAAACTCTCCAATAGCAATTACTAACAGAGTATTATAATTTTTACATATTATAATACTCCAGTGCCACAAATTTTTATTATACATATTATAATTTTTAAAATGATTGGTATAGTCGTATAGGTAGAATTACCATTTCAATTTATCAAGTTACCGTATTCAATACTTGTAGAAAAGCTTGTACTACATACAAATGGGATGGAAGGTGACCAATTGGGTCCAATTCGTTAAGGGGCACAACTAAAAGAGTCTTTTTCATTTCTTTTTTTTCATAAAAGTCGTTTGCCAATTGCAAAATGGTATTATATACCTTGAAAGAATATTTTATATACTTTTAATCACTCATAATCAATCATTTCAAAAATTATGAATTAAAAGAAGATTTTATGTGTTTTTCATTATTCATAATCAATCATTTCAATGAATTAAAAGAAGATTTTATGTACTTTTCATCACTCATAATCAATCATTTCAATGAATTAAAAGAAGATTTTATGTGCTTTCCATCACTCGTAATCAATCATTTCAATCATTTCAATGAATTAAAAGAAGATTTTATGTGCTTTCCATCGCTCGTAATCAATCATTTCCAGGATTATGAAATTTGAGGTGAAAATTTTGTATGCCTATCATTTTGCGTGTACTTGCTGCTATTTAGTAGCCTGGCCGGTCCATTAGCTTTGTCAAAAAGGCTAAGTCAATAAAATTTCGGAAACGCAGTGTAATAGATATAATTGATTAGTCTAATTAGTGGATGAGGTGGACTAGTCAAGCATGGTCTATCACCTTAAAGTAAAAATAACCACTTATTTCTCTTTCACACGGTCTGCAAGAGCAGGACCGCTCTAAGCAAGCACTAAAAACCGCTGTTTCTAAGAAATCAACCAGTAATATCTACCTTTCCCAGATGACAAAATGGTAGAAAGAAAATTCTAATAAGTATACGTGGCTTACAAATAAGGAAAGCTTAACAAAAGCAAACTCTAAATCTAGCCATGTCTTTGAAAGTTGAAACTGGAGAGGAAGCCAAAACACTGAGGAGTAATGTATATATATCATCAACTACTTGGGAATAATGACAGTACCATTGTCCCCAATTACATATCAAAAAGTATGAAAAACATAACAATTTTCTTAATCTTTTTCAGAACTGATGAGATGATTCGTTATGATTGTTATCAACTTTAGTGTAAACGTTGTGATAATGGTATTACTCCAATCATAAGTTATCAAGTCAACCAATTTGAAAAAAAAAAAAAGAGTAAATGGTTATGATTCAAACAATACTACCTACCTATATACAAGCAAAAGCTACATATGATAATCATAAAACCAAAACTAAAAGCCAGTTAAAGGTAGTCTTCAATGGAAATGCTCAAACCCTCTTCTTCCTTAAACTCGCTTCCTTGCCATGAATTAGTCCCATAATTATTGTCTCCCCCATTTTCCCAAAACCCAGTCCCCAAACCATGACCTCCACCACCACCACCACCACCACCACTATGACCATGACCATGATCATGATCAAAATTCTTCCTTTCATTACTTTCCGGCAACCTTTCTGTGATCAGCTGAGCATCAATAGCCATGCCAGCATCCGAGGCTGCCTTTTGCACTGACCTTGGAGACAAGTCAGTCCTCAAACTACACGAAGGTAACATTGATGGAAAGTTAAGCTTTTCCAAAGTTGATGGCTGGTGAAGACAATAAAAAGCAACATCACGAGCCATAGCTGCAGCCTCTGGTGTTGAATAAGAACCAAGCCAAAGCCTCTCTTGCGTGCCTGGAACTCGAATTTCAGACACCCACTTGCCCCATTTCCTTTGCCGAACTCCCTTGTATTTCTTCTGAGATGTGCATGCACCATTTTCTTCTGAGCTACAACTCATTTTGAATAAGATTGCAATTTGTGTGTGAATGTACAAGCTAGTTAAGAAAGCTTTTGAAAAAAATAGAGTGAGGAAGTGCTTATATAGGTTGAGAAAAAAAAAAAAAAAAAGTCAGACGTAGAGAGGGTCAAAATTTTCAAGGGTCAAAAGTAAAGTAGGGGTTGGGGAGGCTCCTTAGTCTTTTCATATAAAAAAACAGTGGGGTCGGTGAACTTTTTTATGGTCATATTGATACTCATACTCATTCCAAGTTGAAGAGTGATAACGTGTACAGTAAAAAATACAAATACAAAAACACAGTTGGACATCTTTAATTTGAGGTTTGATTAATAAAATTGCAAAAGGTGTGGTTTGGTCATTGGTGTGGCTTTAGGCGGAAAAAACGTGTTGCAACATTTATAGCCGCAAACTAAAAACCCCACCGCGAAGACTCGGATTCTAGATACTTTTGGTACATGCCATATTTATTCTTGCCGTTTATGTATATTACAAAAAATATATACATTCATACCATCTGGTCAAATAATAAATTCATACGAGTATGTTACAATTTTTTTTTTGGGATTAAAATTCAATTTGGCCCTTCTTCCTTTTGACTTTTGACTTTTATTGTAATTGTCAAATTAGTTTGTAAGGTTTAATTTTGTCAATTTAGTTTTTCAATTTGTCAAAATGAGCTAATCTTATTCTTATTTCTTTGTCCAACTTTATTAGTAAACATGTTTAAATATTTTTCTTTTCGTGTTAAACATAAATTAAAAATCATTCACGAGATGCTCGATCTAAATAGATCTTATTGTTTGATGAGTACTATTTACCTTGTTAAAATTGGATTTTATTTGCTTACAAATTTAGATGAAATGGCAAAATTGACTTGTTTTAATAAGATGGAGATAAAATTAAGCCTTAATAAATAATTTGACAATTGAAGTAAAAATTAAGAGTATAGATTGAATTTTAATGTAAATGTTTTTTTTTTAATATAAATTTTTTAATTCTAATTTATTGTAATAGTAAATTATCCATAGAAGTTCTGTTCATCACCCCACTTTTATTAAACCATTTGTCCATTTCCGATCTCGACCGATCACATCACACATGAAAATACTAAATATGTATATTTAATTGTATATTAGTAGGTATTAATAATATAAATTTAATGTTGTTGTATGGTCGAACATGTCTATTTTTGACACCTCAGGAATGATGTCATAACACACAAGTGGCAAGTCAGTGTCTCTTGAACTCCGTCAAGTCACTCCTTTAAAAGAAGTCAACCAACAGGAAAAAATGTGACATTTGATTTATCACAATTCACATATAGGGACCAGGTGAGGATTATAGTAAAAAGTCGTAGAAGATGGTAAAAAGGATTCATCATCCAAAACGTGCAACTAGTTAAAATTTCTTAGGGTAGGAAATTCTATCAATAATCATTACACTTTTTTTTTTTTATAAGGCATTTCTCATTAATACCAGTGCCGCCTGGAGGCCCTAACTTGTACACGTTTTATATACATTTTGTCATTACTATTCTATTTTGTTTGTGATTGATGGGAATAAAATTTGTAAGTCTATGTGATAGACTAATAGTGACAAACAGCTAAGTATAATTTATTTTATAAAACAGTTATAATAAAATGTGGGTATAAGAATGTGTGGTACAAATATTATTAAAGTTCTATTAATATGACTGGCGAATGCAGGAATTTTAAGGGGTGGTCTAATTATGCTCAAACGTCACAAAGAAGAATTCAAATATATAGAAATATGACTATCGTTTAAAGGTGGGTTGAAAGAAATTTTAAAGTGGTTATAATAATGACAATGTCAAAGGAAAATTCTAATGTGCATGTATTGGAAAATTTTGAGTATGGTCTAAAACATGCATGCATGCATGAGTTAGGTAACTTTTCAAAGTTAACATAAATAAATAAATAAAATGTTGTCATTATTAAACAAAGAAAAACAAATTTAGCGTGTGTAATTGTGTATGCCATAGAGTTCAAGATTCTGATTCAATGTTAGGGCATCTAATTAAACTTTGAACTACTAAATGGAAAGACGTAATTAGTACATTAACCCATAACCAAACACATCCCTACAGGAGATTCCTAACTTTCTTAACTTGAAATTTGTGGTTGACTTTCAAATAATCTCGTTGATGTTTTCTTTCTTGTTTTTTCTGACTTCTTAATATTTGTGATGTTGACTTTCAAATAATTTACCCGATTATATATGAGATTTATTATTATTATTATTATTATTATTTTTTAGGTTATGGATATTGTTATTTTCTTCTCATTGACCCTCTATATGAAAGAGGTATATCATGCATCTGACGTATGTACCCCTCCTCTCACGTGAGGTAGACCTCACATGTGGGGATTCTACTTCCATATAAGAGAGAAGAAACATATACCAAATACATAGTATTTTTTTTCTCCTTTACATTATGAGAGGGCTTTAAGAAACAAATGTTTTGCATGGGGTAATGAGTTTGATGGAAGATTAGGATGGTTTGGTTTTGTACTTATAAAGACAATATGGTTAAGCTTGTTCAATTTGGTTTGTTTCCATAAAGGGAATGGTGTGGCTTTTAGATTAGCAAAATTGAATAGTAGATAGCGTGAGCTTTTATTTAATAGGTAAGTGAGATAATTATTGTTACATAGTTAATTGGGCTATGTACCTCTAATGAGCTAGCAAGCAATATTCCCTATCTATTTGTAAGGTTATGCATGAAACCTAAAGTAGGTTGTCAAAATGCTCTTTATATTTTTAAATCATAATTCCTATACTTCCGAATTTTTTCCTTTTTTTAATACAAATTTTAAAAGGTCCATAAAACATTTAAAAAAAAATCAATAATAAATTTTTTTAATATATAAAATTTCAACAATAATTTTCATCTAATCTAGCTGATGCCTTTTGATTATAGTCACCCCCCACCCTCCCTCTTTTCCTAACTTGTTTCTTAACATTTGTAGTTGACTTCTAAAAAATCTGTTTGATACCTTTTGAGAGGTATTGTCAAATCCACACATTACAAGAAACTCTTATGGTTAGGCTTTTATTTTATTTTATTTTTTTATAATTTTATTTAAGATGTGATAGTATTTTATTGCGTATGCTATTTATTTATTTTTTATTCTTCTAAAAAAAAATCTTCTTAAAAAAAAGTAATTTATTTCTTATGTACATATATTCTTTGAACTTCGAATGGCACAAATCGCATCAAGTAATTTCTCACCTGATCCATTTGTGCTTCCGTCTTACCAAGTCACTATCATAAGTAATTTCTCAAAAAAAAAAAAAGTGTCACTATTATAAGTAATTCTATAAAGTAAAAAGTTACCATTATAATCTACAAGGATAAAAAAAAAAAAAAAGACACTTTGACTGGGTAAAAGCAACTATTTTTAAAGCGGTAAACGGACTGTTTGACGGTCCTACTCAAACACAAAATTACACATATTTTTACACACTTTTTTACTATCATATAAAATCACTCAAACAGTTTTATTCAAACTAACCCACCAAACAGGCCAATAGGAGGATAATTTCAGCGTTGGCTTTCCTGAATCCAAAAGACCGTACAGCTGACAGGTCTAACTTCTAAGAAATTAATTGACCAGTCCATTCTACAGAATGCAAAGTTGAAAACATCTCATGGAAGTTGAAAATAGAAGCCATTAGGGGAAAATAGGTGCAATTTTGATTTGTCTTATTTGAATATTTTTGATAAGCGTGATCCTTTGGACTATTATCAGCCTAATAAATTAATAATAATCATAACGAGGATTTTTTTTTTTTTGGTTAGAAATAATCATAAGGACAATAATCAAAAGAATTATGATTACGCTATACATATATATATATATATATATATATTTGTTAAAAAAATACATCACTTCTTTTTCCAAATATTAGAATATTTTAATCCACATTAAAGCGAAAATAATTTGTAAATTGTTAAATAAGTTGGTGCTAAACTAACACTTTATATAATCATATAATCTATCTTTTATTTGTGAAAATAAATTAATCACAAATTTGACATAACATTTTAATTGTCTTCTCTCTTTATTTTTACTTTTGAAGGGTTTATTGACTTTATTCCAATATATATATATATATATATATATATAACATGTGGGGATATATTTTTCAAAAAGTAATTGCATGTCAATTGTCAATCCACCAAAACCACTTGTGAAAACTACGAGCATTTACAAATTGATTAACATATCCATAGATTTCTCAAGTACACTAAGAAGTCACCCTGAAGTCAATGAATTTTTTTATATGGTCATGTATTTTTTTTTTTTTTAATAATTTACAGAATTAGAAACTTATTGGACTCATTAATCACGTGCTTGCTCATCATAGTCGGTAGACTAATCACAACATACGGAGAATCACTGTATGGAAAAAAAAAAAAAAACTTGAGCATGTATTCCACTATTCCCACCAATAAAAAAAATGGTCAAATGGATAAATTATATTATTATTATTATTATTATGGCAACTTTTTTTTTTTTTTCTCTTTGACCAATTTGTGGACGATGGCAGCTACCAAATCGATTAGAATTTCAACCTTTCATTTATTGCAATTAAAGAAAATTGAATTTTTTTAAGAGAAAAAAAGGAAAAATGATTTGAGGTTGACTTTTCACTTCCTAAAATAGAACCTATATTATATAGGGTTAGGTGTGGCTAGTGACTAGTTTCACTGAACACGTTAAGATGTAGACACGCATCTGTATCTTAACGTGTCCAGTGGAACTGGCCACTGGACACAAGCTGCACTGTATTATATATAGCAGCCTGTGTAATGCACGGGTCCTACATTTCATAATCTAACAATATTTTTTAATTAAAAAAAATAAAGGTACAATACTTTAGGTCATTGTATGAAAATCTCCAATTAGCACCTAATTGTTTAATTTGAATTAATTGTTCTTGAATTTAATAACACTATGTTTCTCAAAAAACAAACAAAACAAAAAATTAATAACACTGTTTGTGTTTTATTAGTTAATACTTAATACAATCATGTGTTTGAATTAAATTAAGAACCTAATATACTACACCTAAATTTTGCTCATATTTTAATTATCTTATTTAATTTCTTCCTTATTTTTAGGGTCCTCTTAAAGGGTACCCTTAAGATAATTGTTAACGAACCATTTTAGAAAAATTTTGACACTACTTTCATAGAAAATATTAAAAAAAAAATCAAAACAATTAATTGTATTTCTTTACATAAAAAATTGTTTAAAATAGTTTATAAACCAATCCCCTCAAGACATGCTTTAACATTTCATTTTTTTTTATTTTTTTTATGGGAGTTAATTACCTTATTTTCATTTATTATGTATAAATTATTGTAAATAATAAAATTTTGAAAAAGGAGGTTATGAATGATTAAGGTGATGTAAGTGGGATCCAAAGTTTTATTTTTTTTAAGAGGAAGAAAAAGGAGGGGAAAAAAAGAAATACATCTCTAAATATTATATCATGGTTAATATAATAAAGATGAGTTTTATAAGCTTGTTTACACCATGTAATGTAAGTGTTACAAAAAGTACCATATATTTTCACTATGTAACATTTTATAAATATAATAAATTTTTGTAGATAGGAACTTTGGTAATAATTTTTTTTGTTAGAGTAAGATTAACTTTTTAATGATGTATACTTTTTTTTATTAGTTGAGATATAAAGTTTTTTTTTTTCCTTGAAGTATGTAAAATAAATCAAATATAGGCTTCACTAAAATTAATTGGTCTTTTTATTTATTTATTTTTTTATAGGAATTTTATTTTATTTTATTTTATTTTTTATTTATAGTTAAAAACAACTCTCGTAAAACGGAAGCTATAAGTTCAAATCTTATCATATTAAAAAAAAAAAAAAAAAAAAAGTGATAAAAAGTTTATAAAAGAAAAGGGTAAAAAGAACATTTCACATGGGCTAAGAGACTAAAAGAAGATCATTTTTGTGTGAGATGAGAATGACTTTACAAAGTACCAATGTTTCTTGTCGGCTGTCGCACATATTTTCGGATGTTTTCCTCCACTAACGACTTGTAGCACGTACTTTCTGAACAACATAATACCGTGATTTTAGTGGCTTATTGAACACTGGTCCATCTATTTCAACACTGAGGCCCAACCCATCAAGAAAACTGAACCGCAGAAATTATGGGAGCTGTTGTGCCCGAAAGATAAGCCCAACATCGCCCAAAACAAATATAATCTCCATTGACAAAACATTAAATATATTTACCTTAGGCACCATAGAAGTCTCTGAATACACCTTTCAGAAACAAATTTGCCAATATTTATAATGTATTAAAAGCATTTGCAATGTCCTTCAATTTGAAAATTTGTATTTAGTGTACAAATTGATTAAAGTTATCAACTGCATGACATGAACAAGGATCAAACAACATGGTCTAATTTCTAGAGAATATACAATTACAAACAAACATGTCTAAACTATCAAAGAGACAAACATCAAAATGTGAAGAACAAAAAACAGGTAAACTTTCCTATGAATCAGACAGACTTCTTTAGCATTTTTGTTTTTTCATTTAATTCCCCCTTGTGAATGCTGGGAAAGACAAACTCTTTCTTCCTGAAAGAACCATGACAAGTTGACAACATCTAGTTGAAAGCTTTGGAGGCAGCATATAGAAAGTCCAAGAAACCAGTTCCCTTGAGAAGACCTTTACCAGTCAAAAGTTCAAAATCTAACAATAGCAGGAAACCAATTACAGCTGCCTTTCCATTGATAATTTCATTCTTCTTGATGAAACCGAACCCCTGTTGACCCTCATCAACCACCATTCTTATCTAAAACACATATAGAGTAAACAAATCAGAATAATAGATATGAAAGTAACAAACTGCTTTCTTGCTTCAAGGGGTCCATAGATTTTAATTCCTACGAGTAGGCTGTAGTTCTTTTTTTTTTTTTCCTTTCCCTCTTATTAATGGTAATTAGGTAGTAGTTTCATGAGGTCTTTCGTACAAGTCTCCTACACTACACATTGGGGCCACCCCAAAGAGATTACTTAGTGCTTGTTTGACTGGCACGTTTTCGAATCACGTCTGCGTTTATTCAGCTTTTTTTTTTTTTTTTTTTTTAACGCGTTTCCAGCTCTTTTTTACTGTAGCAATTACTGTTTAATGAACAGTAACCGCAATAGTTGACTTTTCAGCACAAATTTTACTGTTTACGAACCCACAAATTTTACTTTTCAGCAATTTTTTCCATTATTATTAATACCGTTTCGGACCCCATTTCGGTTTGTCCAGTGGAATGGAATATTTCGGTACCGGCCGATTTTGGCGTACCGTTTCAGGGTGTTTCGGAGTTCTTAAAAAATAATTTATATATATCCTTATTGAACATAAAATTGTCAATTCTAATAAATAAATAACTAAATATCAAATAATACAAATCATTTAGTCTTAACTCTTAAGTCTTAAACATCAATATAACATCACACAATAAGAAGATTTACAAGACAATAACTAAATATCAAAAAATACAATATTTACTCCTCCTCCTCATCATTATCCATGAGAAAATGATCAAATTCATCATCAAAAGAACTCCCAACACCCATTGGACCTTTACTCTTTTTTTTTTACTTTTTTACTTTTTTTTTTTTAATAATAGGCCAAATCCGGTACCGGCCGGAATTTGCATCTCGGCCGGAATTGGCCGGAATTTACTGGAATGGCCGGAATGGACCGGAATTTGACCCGAGATGGAACGTGAGTATTCCGGTACCGGTTTGCATACCGGTACGAAAAATTCCGCCCGTTCCGAACGGAACGGAACGGAATCAATAACAATGATTTTTTCATTAAAAATGGGTCCTACGATACTATTCACACATTTAAAAATTATTTTACAACAATATTTTTCAGTTTTCAATTTCAATTTTCAGTTGTATCCAAACGGACGCTGCAATTATCCGGTACGTATGAGACAGGGACTACATGCACCTGGGGTTAGCCAGGTGCTCTAACTTCTAAGACGACTGGACACCCACATTTAAAAAATAAATAAAAAGAAGGTTCAGTTTCCTCATCCACATTGACATCAGTTGCAGTTATACCAGGTTGAGCCTTCCCACTGAAGACAATCTCAGCCGATGCATCAGAACTTAGGCCTCCTCTCATGCTGATGTAAATATTTTCTTTATCGGTTTTCATAGGATAAACAAAGAGATTCCTTAAGCAGGAGTAAGGGCTCTCAGTACAGGATTTTTTGGATACCATTCCTTCAGTGCTCCAGTTCGGAGATCAAATGTGCTATCAGTTGTTGGACAAACTATACAGCCATCCTTTCAATAAAAGGAAAAAGGAAAACACAGTCAGCCTTTTTTGCTTCCCATCATTTTAGAGCAATATCTCAAAGAGAGTTCATGGCATATTTCGACACAAATATGAGTCCGTACGCACGTGTATCTTATAGAAGTTTGTAATGACATTGATAGAGTTCATAGAGTTAATACTGCTGAATAAACATTTTCAAGTGTCCTAAAAACAGCAGAATCCAATTTAGAATTATTAAGGCTAAATTATCATATATGGGAAGGATTATAGTAAAAAGTCATAGAAAATGGTAAAAAGGAGTCATTATCCAAAACGTGCAACTAGTTAAAATTTCTTAGGGTAGGAAATTCTATCAATAATTATTACACTTTTTTTTTTTATAAGGCATTTCTCATTGATGCCAGCGCCGCCTAAAGGCCCTAACTTGCACATGTTTGTATACTTTTTGTCATTACTATTCTATTTAGTTTGTGATTAATGGGAATAAAAATTTGTAAGTCTATGTGATAGACTAATAGTGACAGACAGCTAAGTATAATCTGCTTTATAAAACAGTTATAATAAAATGTGTATATGAAAATGTGTGGTACAAACATTATTGAAATTCTATTAATATGATTGCCGAATGCAGGAATTTTAAGGGGTGGTCTAATTATGCTCAAGTATCACAATGAAGAATTAAAATATATATATGAATATGACTATGGTTTAATGGTGGATTGAAAGAAAATTGAAAGTGGTTATAATAATGACAATGTCAAAGGAAAATTTTATGTGTATTTGGAAATTTTTGAATCTGGTTTAAACCATGCATGAGTTGGTTAACTTTTCAAATTTCAAATAAATAAATAAATAAATAAAACGTTTTCATAGAAAATAGTAAAAATAAGTCTTTATCCAAAACATGCAACTAGTTAAAATTTCTTAGGGTAGAAATTCTATCAATAATTATCACACTTTTTTTTTTTTTTGACAAGGCATTCCTCGTTGATGCCGATGCCACCTGGAGGTCCTAACTTGCACATTTTTATATATATCTTGTCATTACTATCCTATACAATTTGTGATTGATGCAAAAAAAAAATTGTAGGTCTATGGATAGTAACAGACAACTAATCATAATTGCTTTATAAAATAGTTATGACAAAGTGTGTGTGAAAATATATGCTGCAAAATTGATTGAAATTTTTTTATTTTTTATTTTTTTTGAGAAACAAAACTAAAATTCTATTAGTATGACTACTAAATGCATAAATTTTAAGGGGCGGTCTAATTATGCTCAAGCATCATAAGGAATAATTCAAATATATAGAAATATGACTATGGTTTAAAGGTGGATTGAAAGAAATTAGAAAGTGGTTATAATAATGACAATGTCAAAGGAAAATTCTAATGTGTATAGGAAAATTCTAAAGTGTATTGGAAAATTTTGAGTCTGGCCTAAAACATGCATGCATGAGTTAGTTAACTTTTCAAAGTTAAAATAAATAAATAAAATGTTGTGATTATTAAACAAAGAAAAACGAATTTAGCATGTGTAATTGTGTATGCCATAGAGTTCAAGATTCTGATTCAATGTTAGGGCATCTAATTAAACTTTGAACTACTAAGTGGAAACACGTAATTAGTACATTAACCCATAACTTGACACATCCCTATGGGAGATTCCTAACTTTCTTAAGTTGACATTTGTGATTGATTTTCAAATAATCTTGTTGATGTTTTCTTTCTTGTTTTTCCTAACTTCTTAATATTTGTGGTGTTGACTTTCTAATAATTTATCCGATTATATATGAGATTTAAACTTTTTTTTTTTGGTTATGGATATTGCTATTTATCGTTTTCTTCTCATTTCCCCTTTATATAGAAGAGATATACCATGCATCTAGTGTATGTATCCTTCCTCTCACATGAGGTGGACCTCATACATGTGGGATCTACTTATAAAATTTCAACAATAATTTTCAACTAATCTAGCTGATGCCTTTTGATTATAGTCACCCCCCACCCTCCCTCTTTTCTCAACTTATTTCTTAACATTTGTAGTTTGACTTCTAAAAATTCTGTTTGATACCTTTTGAGAGGTATTGTCAAATCCACACATTACAAGAAACTCTTATGGTTAGGTTTTTATTTTATTTTATTTATAATTTTATTTAAGATGTGATAGTATTTTATTGTGTATGCTATTTATTTATTTTTTATTCTTCTTAAAAAAAGTAATTTATTTCTTATGTACATATATTCTTTGAACTTCGAATGGCACAAATCGTATCAAGTAATTTCTCAACTGATCCATTTGTGCTTTTGTCTTACCAAGTCACTATTATAAGTAATTTCTCCAAAAAAAAAAGTCACTATTATAAGTAATTCTAGAACGTAAAAAGTTACTATTATAATTTACATGGATAAAAAATAAATAAATAAAAATGAAGGACATTTTGACTGGGTAAAAGTAAATATTTTTAAAGCTGTAAACACTAAGGTGGCGTTTGGTATAGGGTAATGTTTTAGGATTCCTAGGAATGTTTAAAGATTCTCATGTTTGGTTGCAAATCATGCTAGGGAATTAGATGCCAGGAGAATCCTTAAACCCCTCTCAGTGGGAATGTGGATTCCCTTTAAAACAGGTGGGAATCCAGATTCCCAAGCTTAAAGGAAATTGTATTTTTTATAAATTGACAATTTTAACCCTTTTTTTAAAATGACTTGGTAGTTCACATTCAAATCTAAGGATAGAATGGGAAAAATAAATAATTCATTTAAGATTCCTGGGAATAAACCAAACATAGGAATAGCTATATTTTTAGGAATGTGATTCCTAAGAATCACATTCCTAGGAATCTGGATGCCAGAAGTAATGTGGATTCCCTGTACCAAACGCCACATAAGGGATTTGGTAGAGTAGTTTAAAATAAGATTTTTGTAATTTTTTAAAATTTGTGTAAATAAAAAATTGTATAAAAATATGTGTAAAGTTGTTTAAAATATAAAAATGTGAGTATGAGATTTTGTAACAAACAGGCCTAAATAGGAGTTCAATTTCAGCGTCGCCTTTCCTGAATCCAAAAGACCTTACAGGCGTACAGCTCACAGGTCTAACTTCTAATTGACCAGTCCGTTCTATAGAAGGCAAAGTTGAAAACAGCTCACAGGAAAAAAAAATCCTCATTATGATTATTATTAATTTATTAGGCTGATAATAGTCCAAAGGATCACGCTTATAAAAAATATTCAAATAAGACAAACCAAGATTGCACCTTTTTTCTCCTGGATAATAGTCCAAAAAATCACGCTTATAAAAAATATTCAAATAAGACAAACCAAGATTGCACCTTTTTTCTCCTGGTAGGAGAAAAAAGGTGCAATCTTGGTTTGTCTTATTTGAATATTTTTTATAAGCGTGATCCTTTGGACTATTATCAGCCTAATAAATTAATAATAATCATAACGAGGAATTTTTTTTTGGCTAAAAATAATAATAAGGACAATAATCAAAAGAATTATGATTACGCTATATATATATATATATTTTTGTTAAAAAAATACATCACTTTTTTTTCCAAATACTAGAATATTTTAATCCACGTTAAGGAGAAAATAATTTGTAAATTGTTAAATAAGTTGGTGCTAAACTAACACTTTATATAATCATATAATCTATCTATTATTTGTGAAAATAAATTAATCGCAAATTTGACACAACATTTCAATTGTCTTTTCCCTTTATTTTTACTTTTGGGGGGTTTATTGACTTTATCCCAATAAAAGTTTACTCTTTATATATATATATAACATGTGGGGATATATTTTTCAAAAAGTAATTGCATGTCAATTGTCAATCCACCAAAACCACTTGTGAAAACTACGAGCATTTACAAATTGATTAACATATCCATAGATTTCTCAAGTACACTAAGAAGTCACCCTGAAGTCAATGAATTTTTTTATATGGTCATGTATTTTTTTTTTTTTTTTAATTTACAGAATTAGAAACTTATTGGACTCATTAATCACGTGCTTGCTCATCATAGTCGGTAGACTAATCACAACATACGGAGAATCACTGTATGGAAAAAAAAAAAAAACTTGAGCATGTATTCCACTATTCCCACCAATAAAAAAAATGGTCAAATGGATAAATTATATTATTATTATTATTATGGTAACTTCCTTTTTTTTTTCCCCTTTGACCAATTTGTAAGGGTCGTCAATGGGCCGGGTCGGGCTGGCCCGACCCATTTTTACTTGGCCCAAGGGCACAATGGGCTGGGCATAATGGGCTATTAACTAGTTAACGGGCCGGGTCGGGCTGGGCCGAAAGAGAAAACCCCAGCCCACGACCCTGCCCATGGGCAATGCCCATTTTGTCTTTATGGGCTAGGCTACTAAGTTGGGCCTAATGGGCTACTCATGAGATTGTGTTAGCATATTATTTTATTATTTTTAGAAATAAATAATCAATTTTTAATAAGGGAATAATCAATCTAGTTTTTTTTTTAAAGGAAAGAATCAAAGAATTTAATACTTAATTACAATTTTTTTTATCGTCAAATCTATTTAATTTTTTGTTTTGTTGATGGAAACTTATTTAATTTTTTTTAAATAAGGCTTCAAATAGTTTTTTATTTTTATCTTTAATAAAAAAAATCAAATGGTTAATTCAAATTTGCTAGACTACTAAAAAAATATATATTTAGTAAACTAAGTTTAGCACAATAACTTTAAGTATCTTAGTGGTTGAGAGAGTTCTCTTAAGAAATTCTATTACAATATCTCAAGATCAATCCTTCATACACTTCCTATATATTTTTGTTAAAAATTCTAAGTTATTGGGCTGGGCAACGGGTTGGGCCAACGGGCTGGGCTACTGGGCTAGCCCACCGGGTGCCCATGGGCATAAAAACTAGCCCACGGCCTAACCCACTAGGCTAGTGGGCTACCCATGGGCCTTAATAACAACGGGCTGGGCCGCCCATTAGCCCGATGGGCTGCCGGGTTTTTGGGTCGGGCCGTGGGCCATGGGCTATTTGATGACCCTTAAATTTGTGGACGATGGCAACTACCACATCGACTAGAATTTCAACCATTCATTTATTGCGATTAAAGAAAAATGAATTTTTTTAAGAGAAAAAATGAAAAATGATTTGAGGTTGACTTTTCACTCCCTAAAATAGAACCTATATTATATAGGGTTGGCTGTCTAGTGACTAGTTTTATTGAACATGTTAAGATACAGACACACGTCTATATCTTAACGTGTTCAGTGGAACTGGCCACTGAACAGAAGTTACACCCTATTATATATAGCAACCCGTGTAATGCATGGGTCTTACATTTCATACTCTTAACAATATTTTTTAATTGAAAAAAATAAAGGTTCAATACTTTAGGTCAGTGTATGAAAATCTCCAATTAGCACCTAATTGTTTAATTTGAATTAATTGGTTTTGAATTTAGAAACACTATGTTTCTCAAAAAACAAACAAAACAAAAAATTAATAAACACTATTTGTGTTTTGTGGGGGTAAAAGTCCAACATTATGTATTGGGTCTAGGGCCCTATTTGAAGATTACGGTGTGTCCGAAGAGAAGAAAATGATTGAGAAGGATTCCGTGTGGAAGAGATATCCCTGGAAATGATCGAGGAGTATAGTCCGAGGAGAGCATCAGTAGTCCGAGGAGTTTATTCTCCTCGGATGTAAAGAGTCTCAATCAAGCAAATACTTGGGAGGTTCGAGTGATCTTCCTAATGATTCCAATGATAAGGATAAGCTTCGGGCATGTATGGAGATGATAAGAATGGATAAACATCTAAAAGAAAAAGCTGCTACCATCGTGTTTAATGCACTGCAACAACTTTTCTGGCCACATTTATATAGAGAAGACCCCTGAACAGTGCGACCTCAGCTACCGCCACTCATGGAGAACTAAAAGGAGATACCTGATGTGACATGTACTCAAGTGAATGCTTAGATGAAGAACAAGTGTACGATGAAGATGGGGGGAAGCATGCTATATAAATGGAAGAGGCCTCTGATGAAAAAAAAAAAAAGAAGAAGAAGGAGAGAACAATTTTACTGTAGCTCGAACAACTGTATTCACCTTTCAATCAATAATATACCTCTTCGGACATCAGTTTGTTTAGCATTCAAGTGTGTTTTTACGTTGGTTTATCCCTTAATATCATAGTTAACTGTTGTTAAATTTACAACTAGCTCAGCTCTTTCACCCACTCTCTACAAATTCATTGTTTTGGGCTTGGGCTACAAATCTTAACCCTACATGTTTTATTAGTTAATACTTAATACAATCATGTGTTTGAATTAAATTAAGAACCTAATATACTACACCTAAATTTTGCTCATATTTTAATTATCTTATTTAATTTCTTCCTTATTTTTTGGGTCCTCTTAAAGGGTACCCTTAAGATAATTGTTAACAAACCATTTTAGGAAAATTTTGACACCACTTTCATAGAAAATATAAAATTAAAAAAAAAAACTATCAAAACAATTAATTGTATTTTTTTTTTTTTTTACATAAAACGTTGTTTAAAATAGTTTATAAACCAATGCCCTCAGGCATCCTTTAACATTTTTTTTTTTATGGGAGTTAATTACCTTATTTTCATTTATTATGCATAAATTATTGTAAATAGTAAAATTTTGAAAAAGGAGGTTATGAATGATTAAGGTGATGTAAGTGGGAGTTTTTATTTTATTTTATTTTTTTTTAAGAGAAAGAAAAAGGAGGGGGAAGAAGAAGAAGAAGAATACATCTCAAAATATTATATCATGGTTAATATAATAAAATTTTGAAAAAGGAGGTTATGAATGATTAAGGTGATGTAAGCAGGGCTCTAAAGTTTTATTTTTTTAAGAGAAAGAAAAAGGAGGGGGGGGGGGGAAGAAGAAATACATCTCAAAATATTATATCATGGTTAATATAATAAAGATGAGTTTTATAAGCTTGTTTACACCATGTAATGTAAGTGTTACAAAAAGTACCACATATTTTCACTATATAATATTTTATAAATGTGGGGATAAAAGCCCAAATTCGTATATTGGGCCTTGGACCCTATTTGAAGATGTGGGTACGTCCGAAAAGGAGTAAAGGATTGGGAGAGGCCCCAGAGTGAAGAATCACGTAAGGAAAGGATAAAGGAATATAGTCCGAGGAGTATATCCTCCTCGGACTTGAAGAATATTGGTCAAACAAATACCTGGACAGTTTGGGTGAACTTCCAGGAAGTTCCCATGATAAGGATGAATCTCCTGCTCGTATAAAGATGATAAGAAGAAAGAAATATCTAAAGAAAAAGCTGCTACCACCGCATTTAATGCACTGCAGCAACTTTCCTGACCGTATTTATGTGGAGAAGACCCCTGAACAGTGCAATCTCAGCTGCTACCACTCATGGAGAATCGAAGAGGATACCTGATGGGACATGTACTCAAGTGAATGCTTAGATGAAGAACAAGTGTACGATGAAGATGGTTTAAAAGATAACTATATAAATGTAAGAGACCTCTCATGAAAGGGGGATCGGAAAAAAGAGAAAAAGAAGAAGAAGAAAATTTTACTGTAACTTTAAGAACTGTACTAACCTTTCATACAATAATTTATCTCCTCGGACATCAATTTATTCAAGTTTTAAGTGTGTTTTCGCACTGGTTCATCCCTTAAAATCTTGATTAACTGTTGTTTAATTCACAAACAGCCTAGTTCTTTCACCCACTCTCTACAAATTCATTGTATTAGGCTTATTGGGCTCCAATCCCTTACCTTTTGGGCTTGGGCTACAAATCTTGACCCTACAATAAATATAATAAATTTTTGTAGATAGAAACTTTGGTAATAAACTTTTTGTTAGAGTAAGATTAACTTTATAATGATGTATACTTTTTTTTATTAGTTGAGATAAATTTTTTTTTTTTTCTTGAAGTATGCAAAATAAATCAAATATAGGCTTCACTAAAATTAATTGGACTTTTTTTTTTTAAGTTAAAAACAACTATCATAAAACGAAAGTTATAAGTTCAAATCTTATCAAATTTACAAAAGAAAAAAAAAACGATAAAAAGTTTATAGAATAAAAGGGTACAAAGAACTTTTCACATGGGCTAAGAGAGTAAAAGAAGAAAAAATATGAGAGGGCATCCACATGATATAACCACAACACGTAGGACATGTCTTTGACATTTTATCATTTTTGTGTGAGATGAGAAATGATTTTAAAAAGTACCAATGTTTCTTGTCGGCTGTTGCACATATTTTCGAATATTTTCCTCCACTAACGACTTGTAGCACGTACTTTCGGAAAATTATTGTGTACTCCCGGAATACCATAAATGCGTATTCCCTCCTCTCACATGAATGGTGGGTCCCACTAATTTAATTTATGGTGGGACCCACCATTTATGTGAGAGGAGGGAGTACGCATTTATGATACTCCAGGATTACTTAATAATTTTCCCGTACTTTCTGAACAACATAATACCGTGATTTTAGTGGCTTATTGAACACTGGTCCATCTATTTCAACACTGAGGCCCAACCCATCAAGAAAACTGAACCTCAGAAACCATGGACCTATTGTGCCCGAAAGATAAGCCCAACATCGCCCAAAACAAAAGGGCCATTCGGCCCATTATATTTACCTTAGACACCATAGAAGTCTCTGAATACATAGTGGCGACTCTAGGAAATTTTTTCAGGGCGTTCCTCAACAAGCATAAATTACACAATCTAATAAAAAGAAAATTTTATATATTGACAACAACAACAATCAAAAAATACGCAAATACATAAAATTTACAATTGCCCTCTACGAGTTTTTATATTTTGAAATCGTTGCATAATAGTCTCATTATTAATGTTACAAGCTACATCTTTTTCAATATACACAACCAAGCAATCATTCATCCATTGATCTCCCATTCGATTGCGCAATTCATTCTTTATATATTTCATTGCTGAAAAACTTCTTTCTACTGTTGCAGTAGCAACTGGAAGGGTCAAAGCTAGCTTCACAAGTAAATAGACTAATAGATAAGTCTCGTTCTTTCTTGTGCTCACTAACTTTTCAGCAAGTTCACTAACTCCTTGAAGCTTTAAAAAGAAGTCATTGTTGCGCTTATCAAAAATGTAATTCTGCAGTTGAGAGTCAAGTGCCAAAATATCTGTCCCAAGAAAATCAGAGGGATAGAACTTAGCTAGACGTATCAACTTTTCCTTATCGAATGCCACAAATGAATTACTTGGATCCAAGCAAACCATACAAAGTAGCAAATCGGTATTCGCCTTAGAAAAGCGGTTATTAAGCTCTTGAAGTTGCATATCTATGACTGTGTAGAATAGCTCAACACGATAATGATGTAAATTTTTATTTTGTTGGGTGTTGCGTCGCGGCCTCCCACTAACTACAAATATCGCTTCCATGTCCAAGATAGGAATATCATGTGAAGTACAAAATAAAGATACTTCAGCCAATAAAGATACCCATCCATCATCTCTCATCACTTGCAACCGTTGTTTAGACACTTTAACAAGATCCATAACATTTACTATATCTTGATTTTTTTTTTTTGCAATGCTATTGACAACTCATTTGTGATCTTTAAAATATTTTTCATCAAGTGTAGAGCAAAGACAAATTCAAAAGATAGAATTGACCTCATAATAGATCGAGCTTCAACTTTTTGGTCGGAGAGGCCATCTTCTTTAATAATCTCTAGTACATCAACAACAGCAGAGAACATCAAAATCAAGTTGTGAATAGTCCCATAATATGATCCCCAACGTGTATCACCAAGACGTTTAAGATTTGTCTCTTGATTCAAACCTTGCCCACTTTTACGCACACTATTCTCTAAATCTTCTTTAATTTTGGCAAATTGTGTATCTCGAAGAGCATCTCGTCTCTTACAAGAGCCTCCAACAACAGTTACTAAATTACTAACCACATAAAAAAATTTAGCAATGTTAATGTGATTTTTAGCAACAGCAACAAGTGTCAATTGAAGTTGATGAGCAAAACAATGGACATAAAATGCTAACTTGTTCTCTTTCCAAATTAAAGTTTTAAGTCCATTGATATTACCTTGCATATTACTAACCCCGTCATAACCTTGCCCACATAGGTTCGATAAACTTAAATTATGTTCACAAAGTAAACATTCAATAGCATGTTTAAGTGACAAAGCGGTGGTACTTGCTATATGTACAATACCAAGGAACCGCTCTATAATAATTCATTCTTTGTTCACATAACGAAGAACGAGGGTCATTTGTTCTTTCACTGAGATATCACGTGACTCATAAACTAATATTGAAAAGAACCCGTTGTCAAAATCCTTGATGATGACTTTGGATGTTTCATGTGCAATTGCATTCACAATGTCTTTTTGAATATCAGAGTGGGTAAGCTTGCAATTTTTCCAAGATTTTTTCAACACTTCATTGATAGATTCATTGCGATCCCCCAAAAATTGTAAAAGCTCAAGGAAGTTTCCTCTATCACTTGAACCTTGAGATTCATCGTGACCACGAAAAGCTAATCCTCGGCATAAAAGGAATTTTACGCAATCAACTATTGCATTTAATTGAATCCGATATTCAGTTTTATCTTGTTTTGATTGCTTAACAAAAACACTTTGAATGTGTTGCTTTTCCTTCAGTAGATCTTCACTCTTCTTGACAGCTTAGTTATGAGCACTATTAACTCCTCCAACATGAGAATCTAGCTTCGCAAGTTGATTCTAAAGTTTGAATCCCTTCGTTATAAAAGTCTCACCTCCTCCTTGCTTACCAACATCCTGTCCAAATAGGTAGCAATAAAAACAAAATGCCGCATCCTTGTCTATACTATATTCCAACCATTTTCTATTTACATACCATTCCGATCTAATCAACGGGGCTTTCCAGAAAAATATGATACAGGGTAATCATGAACAGGTGGTTGACAAGGGCCTTTTGTTAAATAATATCTTCTTATTTCATCATGATTACTAGGATGATAAGATGATATCTTTTGTCGTAACCCAGGATCTGAAGGAAGATTTTATAAGTTAAAGTCAATACGAATTCGCTTAGAAGATGAAGATAAATCTTGCGCAAGAGCTGAATCTTGCACAGGAGATGAATCTTGGGTATGTGGTTTTCTTATCAAATATTTGTCCATAATTCTAGCAAAAGAATAAACAATAAACTATAAGTTTATTTGAAATATTAATAAAATTATTAATTATTATTGTTTAGTTGTTTCATTAATTTGTTTTTCTTTTATAAATTATAATTTGTTATATTGTTGTTTTATTAATTATAAAATTATTAATTGTTAGTTAGCCTAACATAATTTAATTTATTTGTCTTTTATAATGTATTAGTTAATTTAATTATACAGTTTTAATTATTGTTATTTAGCATAACAATAAACTATATTGCTTTAATTTATTTGTCATTAATTATATTGCTTTAATTTGTTTGTCATTAATTATACTGCTTTAATTTGTTATATTGTTTAGTCCCTTATGCACATTACACAAAAAGAGCCGGACATTACACATTCTATGTGCAGCACAATAATTAAAGCAGTGTAATGTGTAGCACATTACACTACTTTAATTATTGTTTATCCTGCCCCAGCCCATTAGCCCATCTACACCCCCTTCCACTCAACAAACAAGCACATGCTTGATGCCCAATCACAATAACCTGTCAATCAGAAAATTTCACAACCACAATAGACAATACACATTACACTGACACAAAAAAAAAAAAAAAAATCAATATTTCACCAACACCAACACCAACACCAACACACTAACCAGCACGGCAACACCAACAGATAAGGATAAAGCCAAATTCAAAAAGAGTAAAGACAAAAAAAAAAATAGGCAAAAGCAAAATATAAATAAAGGTAATGGCCAATCAGAGAATTCAAAAGAGAGAGAGTGTTACTGAGTTAGAGTATTAAAGAATAAAGAGAGAGAGAAGCGTTCATTACTTTCATTTCATTTTCGCATTTCAGTGAGATAAAGAGAGAGACTGAGAGAGAAAAAGAGAGCGAAATACCTTGAGGGAGGGAGCACCAAGGTCCAAGCGGCGAGCACCGAGCACCAGAGCAGAGCGATCTACGATCTGCGATGAGGGCAAGCGGCGACGACGACGATGAGCGAGCTACGATGACGACGAGCGATCTACGAGCGACGGCAATGTGACCGTGGGTTTGGTTTGCTGGGGTTTGGTTTTGGTTTGCTAGGGTTTGGTTTTGGTTTGCTCTATATTGGGGACTTTTTTTTTTCTTTTTTTTTTTGAGATAAACACTAAAACACCTCTGTATTGAGTTTGTTTTGCTTTTGCTCTGTGTATGGACTGACTATATTGGGATTTGGTTTTTTGATTTCTTTGCCAGCGACGTGACCGTGGCGTACCGTTGGCACCATTGCGAGCCATAGCTGCAGCCTCTGGCGTTGAATAAGAACCAAGCCAAAGCCTCTCTTACGTGCCTGGGACACGAATTTCAGACACCCACTTGCCCCATTTCCTTTGACGAACTCCCTTGTATTTCTTCTGAGATGTGCATGCACCATTCTCTTCAGAGCTACAACTCATTCCGACTAAGTGAGAGAGAAAAAAGAAAAGAAAAGAATAGGGGCTGTTTGGTTTTTGTGTTTCCATCGCGCATAACTTTGTTTCCATCACCCATAACTCAAAAATGGTGGGACCCACGGCTGAGAAGTCTGTTTGGTTTTTGTTTTCAGTTTTTGTTTTCATTACTTAATTATCTGATTTTTGAGCGATGAGCTATGGAAACTAAAAACACATTTTAAGTATTTTCAGTTTTCAAAACTCAGTTTCTAATGACATTTTCGTAATTAAACACACACTGAGAGACCCACTATTAGTGCAAAGTCATACTAGCCCACCTTTTGATACTACTTGCAACGACTCTCTTCATCCATGGGAACCAGATCACTCCTCCATCTTCATACCACCATCTTCTTCTTATTTTATTATTATTTTTTTTTTGGTGAACTATACCACCATCTTCATACCACCGCCAATCGGAGCTCAGATCCACCATCTTCTCCATCCTTTTTGGCTCCACCGTTGGCACCATCATCTCAGTCTCAGACCCATTAATCTCCAAAATCAAGAAACAAACTTTTCAATTCAAACAATGCCCATAAACAATACCCACAAACTTTTCAATTCAAACAATCTCCAAAATCTCTGACCCACTACTCTGTTTTTCTCTCTCTTTCAGTTTCAGATTTTTTATCAATGGTGTCGCTCGTCGCTCTTCGGCTTTGTCGCTCATCAATGGCGTCGCTCATCGCTCTTGCTCTGAGCCAACTCGGCCTCGAACACATCGAAGATTTCGTGAATCACTTGGCGATTCGGCGACTCATCCCATCTGACCCAGTAACTCGTGTAGCAATGGAAACAATTACAGTTAAACTGCAGTGGGTGATTGGAGCTCACCGTTGAGGTTAGTATGGTGGCGGGAAGGAAGGACAGGTGGTCAGAGATGATTGGTGGTGACGGATGAACTGTGCCTCTGCGATACAATTTCTTCATGGTAAAAAAAAATATAGGACAAAACTCTGAGAAACAAAGACCAAAGAGAGAGAGAGAGAGAGAGTTATTAGGGAGCTGTGAGTGAGGAGTTAGGCATGGGTCTCACAAAATAGTAGAAATATTTGAGTGATGAGAAAGTGAAAATATGTGTCAAACGGGGGAGTATAGGAAATTGGGGTATTTTAAGTAATGAGTGATGAAAAAAAAAAAAAACCAAACAGTCCCTAAGATTGCAATTTGTGTGTGTATGTGCAAGCTAGTTAAGAAAGCTTTTGAAAAAAATAGAGTGAGGAAGTGTTTATGTAGGTTGAGAAAAAAAAAAAGTTAGACGTAGAGAGGGTCAAAATTTTCAAGGGTCACAAGTAAAGTAGGGGTTGGGGAGGCTCTTTTCTTATTAAAAAAAAAGTGGGGTTAAGTGAATTTTTTTAGGCGAAACTACAATGTTGGTCCCTCAAGTTCACCATATGTGCGCAGTTGGTCCCTCAAGTTTGAAGCGAGCACAATTGGTCTCTTAAGTTTTAAAATTGAGTTGTATTAGTTCTTCTATTAATTGCCGTTAGTGATGTTACTTACATGGCTAACGGAACAATGATTTGGCATTTTTTTTTTAATAATGTGACATTTTTTTAATTAAAAAAATTACAAATTGTTTAGAACTGATTGGATCTTAGTATTATGTTGGTGCCAACTTGTTAAACCTTGCAAGTAAGTTAAAGATTAAAAAAAAGAAAAAAAAAAACTGCTTGCAAAGCTGCTCAAATTTTTCATACAAGTTTTGAAAAATATTGGTTGACATTTACGGAGGCTTCAGCCTTCAGCGACTGTCCCGCCCTTGTGGCTTTTAAAACATATTTACTGGTTTAGTTTTTTTTTTTTAAATGTTTATTGAAATCCAATTCATGTAGCGTCTGTGTCTTCCTTTTACTTGATTTGATTTTCTTAATGAATTTTTCTTGTTGATGTATATGGAATGGCCCTTCTTCATGAACTGCGGTAATTAATCTGACATTTTAAACAAATTTCCAATGTCTAGGAAGTGAAGAGGATGGAAGTAAACTACCTGCAGTATCATCCAATCCAGATGGCCTACCATGTTGCTCAACAGCTTATATGTTTGAAGTACTCCAGCCAAGATGAGGATTCAATTCGACAAGCATTGCAGGATCTAAAAGAACAATAAATTGACGGAAGGATCTAAAGTTTGGTGTAAAGCACAATTCTGTATTTTGGTACCTACTTGGTACTGAAAGAACAATGTAACAGGTTTGCTATCTGGACCGGAGATGTATCGCCAAACTTTTGTAGAATAATCATTACGTCTGTGTTAACAGGTTCAAATTTTAATTAAAAAAATTTGTAATTTTTTTAATGATGCGGCTAGGGTTTGAGTTTCTCCCCTCTCTCCCCTTCTCTCTCTTGTTTGGTACTAGGTTGTGAATCAAATTGCTTATTACATTTTTTTTATGGGGAGATTATTTCTTACGTGTAAATTTATTTTGTAATTTTTTTATTAAAAAAATACCACATCATTAAAACAATGTCAAGTAATTGTTCCGTTAGCAATGCAAGTAACACCACTAACGGTAATTAGTAAAATGACTAATACAACTCAATTTTAAAACTTAAGGGATCAATTGTATTCACTTCAAACTTAAGGGACTAATTGCGCATACAGAGTGAACTTGAGGGACCAACATTATAGTTTTGCCATCTTTTTATGGTCATATTAATTGATACTCATTCCAAGTTGAAGAGTGATGACGTGTACAGTAGAAAATACAAATACAAAAATACAGTTGGAAATCTTTAATTTGAGGTTTGATTTATAAATTGCAAAAGGTGTGGTTTGGTGTGGCTTTAGGGGCAAAATTTGCCAAACAGTATATTTCCCAAAAAAAATTAGACGTGTGGTATGCGTTCAAAGTTATTTAGTAAGTTAGATTGTTTTTGAAAATCGAGTTTGGCAAACTAGACTTTGGGCTGGAAAACGAACACTATAGTGGCGTTTTTTTTAGTGGCGTTTGTAAACTCGATTTTCAAAAACAGTCTAACTTACTAAATAACTTTGAACGCATGCCACACGCCTAATTTTTTTTTGGAAATGTACTGTTTGGCAAATTTTGCCGGCTTTAGGCAGCAAAAACGTGTTGCAACTTGCAACATTTATAGCCGCAAACTAAAAACCCCACCGCGAAGACTCGGATTCTAGATACTTTTGGTACATGCCATATTTATTCTTGCCGTTTATGTATATTACAAAAAATATATACATTCATACCATCTGGTCAAATAATAAATTCATACGAGTATGTTACAATTTTTTTTTTTGGGATTAAAATTCAATTTGGTCCTTCTTCCTTTTGACTTTTGACTTTTATTGTAATTGTCAAATTAGTTTGTAAGATTTAATTTTGTCAATTTAGTTTTTCAATTTGTCAAAATGAGCTAATCTTATTCTTATTTCTTTGTCCAACTTTATTAGTAACAATGTCTAAATATTTTATTTCGTGTTAAAGATAAATTAAAAAACATTCACGAGATGCTCCATGTAAATAGATCTTGTTGTTTGATGAGTACTATTTACCTTGTTAAAATTGAGTTTCAGTTGCTTACAAATTTAGATAAAATGGCTAAATTGACTCATTTTAATAAGATGGAGATAAAATTAAGCCTTAATAAATAATTTGACTATTGAAGTAAAAATTAAGAGAATAGATTGAATTTTAATCTAAATGTTTTTTTTTTAATAAATTTTTTATTCTAATTTATTGTAATAGTAAATTATCCATAGAGGTTCTGTTCATCACCCCTCTTTTATTAAAACATTTCCGATCTCGACCGATCACATCACACATGAAAATACTAAATATGTACATTTAATTGTATTTTAGTCGGTTATAATAATCTAAATTTAATGTTGTTGTATGGTCGGAGATGTCTATTTTTGACACCTCAGGAATGATGTCATAACACACAAGTGGCAAGTCAATGTCTCTTGAACTCAGTCTAGTCACTCCTCTAAAAGAAGTCAACCAACAGGAAAAAATGTGACATTTGATTTATCATATATAGGGACCAGGGGAGGATTATAGTAAAAAGTCATAGAAATTGGTAAAATAGAGTCATCATCCAGAACGTGCAACTAGTTAAAATTTCTTAGGGTAGAAATTCTATCAATAATTATCACACGTTTTTTTTTTGTTTGATAAGGCATTCCTCGTTGAAGCTGGCGCCGTCTGAAGGCCTAACTCACACATTTTTATATACATTTTGTCATTACTATTCTATACCGTTTGTGATTGATAGGAAAAAAAAATTGTAAGTCTATGTGATAGACTAATAGTGATAGACAACTAATTATAATTTGCTTTGTAAAATAGTTATAATAAAATGTGTGTATGAAAATGTGTGGTACAAACATTATTGAAATTCTATTAGTATGACTGCCGAATGCATAGATTTTAAGGGGCGGTCTAATTATACTCAAGTATCACAATGAAAAATTAAAATATATATGAATATGACTATGGTTTAATGGTGGATTGAAAGAATTTTTTTTTTTTTTTTTTGAGAGATAATTACAACATGTTGTTAACCCCGCAGTTAGAATTCTTTTCCCCCTAAACCCTCAAACACTTTGTACATGGGGAAGTGTCAATTCAGCTATAAGGCATTTGGTGAAAGAAATTTGAAAGTGGTTATAATAATGACAATGTCATAGGAAAATTTAATGTGTATTTGGAAATTTCTGAATCTCGTTTAAACCATGCATGAGTTGGTTACCTTTCAAAGTTAAAATAAATAAATAAAATGTTTTCATAGAAAATAGTAAAAATAAGTCATTATCCAAAACATGCAACTAGTTAAAATTTCTTAGGGTAGAAATTCTATCAATAATTATAACACTTTTTTTTTTTTTTTACAAGGCATTCCCCGTTGATGCTAGCGCCGCTTGGAGGCCCTAACTTGCACATTTTTATATACATTTTGACATTACTATCCTATATAGTTTGTGATTGATGCGAAAAAAAAAATTGTAGGTCTATGGATAGTAACAGAAAGCTAATCATAATTGCTTTATAAAACAGTTATGACAAAGTGTGTGTGAAAATATATGCGGCAAAATTGATTGAAATTTTTTCATTTTTTATTTTTTTGAGAAACAAAACTGAAATTCTATTAGAGCATCCACATTCCAATCCTATATCTCATCCTATTTTACCATCTCAAAAATTTACTTTTTCAATTATACCATACCATTTACAATACACCTAGCATTCCAAAATTCTATTTCTTATCCCATTTTATTTAAATATTCTATTTTATTCTTTTTTTTTACTATTTCCCTTTTTCTATTCCTCTTCCTCTCTTTTTTCCTCATTACCGGTTTCAACCCAGCCACACACACACACACAGCCAAACCCATCACCACATACACACACACACACACGGCAACCCCACCTCCACGGCTCCACCATCATCAATCACCACACCACCACCACACTCGATCAACCACCACGCCGAACCCAAACCCACACCGCCACACTTGATCAACCAATCCGCACCGATCAACCACCACGCCACCACCGCACCGATCAACCAATCTGCACCGATCAACCACCACACCACCACCACACTCGATCAACCACCACGCCGAACCCAAACCCACACCACCACGCCGAACCCAAACCCACACTGCCACACTCGATCAACCAATCCGCACCGATCAACCACCACGCCACCACCGCACCGATCAACCACCACGTCGAACCCAAACCCACACCACCACGCCGAACCCAAACCCACACCGCCACACTCGATCAACCAATCCGCACCAATCAACCACCACACTCGATCGCATCCGTCAGCCAACCGATTTGCACCGAGAAAGAGAGAAGGAAGAGAGCAGACAAAGCACAAAAGCTATGGGTTTTGGGTCTGAAGAGAGAAGGATGAGAGAAGAGTAAACGAGAGAGAGAGTGATATCATTATTTAATAAAAATAGGAGGGAGCTCCGATCTAGAAGCCTTGCCACCACGCCGATCTATAAATCCGATCCGGCGTGAGCTCCGATCTGGCTTGGTGATTCGGCGTGGGCTCCGATCTGGCATAGACAAAAGAGAGAAGATTGACAATGGCGAGAGAGAGAGGGGATGAGAAAGAGAGAAGGAAGAGAGAGAAAAGAAAGAGATAAAATGAGAGAGGAGAGAGAAATTACCCGGTAAAAAAGCATTAAAAAATTATTATTTTTTATACAATTTTGCTACAGTACCATCTTACATTTGAGATGGTACTGTAGCAAAATCTCAAAAAAATTTTTTTTTGCATATGGGATATGGCCTTCCCATTGCTGATGAGTTTTGGGGCTTAAATGCCAAATGTTCTTAACATTTGGCATTTACAAGCCCAAATGCGGATGCTCTTAGTATGACTGCTGAATGCATAAATTTTAAGGGGCGGTCTAATTATGCTCAAGCATCACAAGGAAGAATTCAAATATATAGAAATATGACTATGGTTTAAAGATGGATTGAAAGAAATTAGAAAGTGGTTATAATAATGACAATGTCAAAGGAAAATTCTAATGTGTATTGGAAAATTTTGAGTCTGGCCTAAAACATGCATGCATGAGTTAGTTAACTTTTCAAAGTTAAAATAAATAAATAAAATGTTGTGATTATTAAACAAAGAAAAACGAATTTAGCATGTGTAATTGTGTATGCCATAGAGTTCAAGATTCTGATTCAATGTTAGGGCATCTAATTAAACTTTGAACTACTAAATGGAAAGACATAATTAGTACATTAACCCAAAAAAACACATCCCTATGGGAGATTCCTAACTTTCTTTAGTTGACATTTGTGGAATTGACTTTCAAATAATCTTGTTGATGTTTTCTTTCTTGTTTTTCCTAAATTCTTAATATTTGTGGTGTTGACTTTCAAATAATTTACCCGATTATATATGAAATTTATTTATTTATTTATTTATTTTTTGGTTATGGATATTGCTATCTATTATTTTCTTCTCATTTCCCCTTTATATAGAAGAGGTATACCATGCATCTGGTGTATGTATCATTCCTCTCACATGAGGTGGACCCCACACATGTAGGATTTACTTATATGTGAGAAGAAGGAAACATACACCAAATACGTAATTCATTTTTCTCCTTTATATGATGAGAGGGCTTTAAGAAAAAAAATGTCTTGCGCTGGGGTAATGAGTTTCATGGAAGATTAGAATGGTTTGGTTTTGTAATTAAAGACAATATGGTTAAGCTTGCTTAATTTGGTTTGTTACCATAAAGGGAATGGGGTGGCTTTTGGATTAGCAAAATTGAATAATAGATAGTGTGAGCTTTTATTTAATAGGTAAGTGAGATAATTAATGTAACATAGTTAATTGGGCTATGTACCTCTAATGAGCTAGCAAGCAATATTCCCTATCTGTTTGTAAGGTTATGCATGAAACCTAAAGTAAGTTGTCAAAATGCTCTTTATATTTTTAAATCATAATTCCTATATCTTCCGAATTTTTTCTATTCTTTTATTAATATTTTAAAAGGTGCATAAAACATTAAAAAAAAAAAAATCAATAGTATATATATATTTTTTATTTTTATAAAATTTCAAAAATAATTTTCAACTATTCTAGCTGATGCCTTTTGATTATAGTCGCCCTCCACCCTCTCTCTTTTCCTAACTTGATTCTTAACATTTGTAGTTGACTTCTAAAAATTATGTTTGATACTGTAAGGACCTGATTTAAACTCCTAACCCAACGGGTGTATGAACGTAAGCCCAAAAAATCCAAAACAATAAATTTGTAGAGAATGGGTTGGAAAACTGTACTTTTGTGAATTAAGTAACAAGCCAATAGATTTTGATGATAAAGAAAGAAAGATAATAGACGTTAACTAAGAAAAAACGTCCTCGACTAAGTCCGAGGAGACTGAATCTAAAGTATTACTTTCAAAGCTTTATTACAAGTCTGGTTCTAGATTGCTACAATGTTTCTTTCTTAATTTTCTGATCCCTTCCTCATGGAGGGTCCCTTCCATTATATAGCTCCCCTTGGACTATCTTAATCCTACACTTGTTGATTATTTGAGCTCTTACGTGAGTGCCCGTCCCATCAGACACCCTCTTTGGCTTTCTGTGAGTTGTGGTAGCCAATGCAGCACTGTTCAGGGGTCTTCTCCACACAAATGCGGCCAGAAAAGTAGTTGCAGTGCATTTAATGCGGTGGTAGCAGGTTTTTCCTTAGATATTTTTGGGTTCCCTTCCTTCTCTTATGTTCATGAGGCCCGTTCCTATCACTGAGGCTTTTATAAAGGTTATTTTCATCGTTGGAATACACATCTGAGTGATATCTATCATACCTAAGGAGGAATTCCCTCTCGGACCGCCTTTCATTCATTTCTTATTTATGAGACTTTAAACTGGAATCCCTCATTACTATTTATCCCTCCTCGGACCTGTTAACGTTCTCGGACAAAACCCAAGGCTCAATATATGATTTTGGGCCCTTATCCCTACAAATACCTTTTGAAGGTATTGTCAAATCCACACATTACAAGAAACTCTTATGGTTAGGCTTTTTTTTTTTTTTTTTTAATTTTATTTAAGATGTGATAGTATTTTATTATGTATGCTCGAAATTTTGAATCTTGTTAAGGAAAGGATACATAGAAATAGACAGAAACACCTAACACTACTTCACTTAACCAGTAATTTATTTATTTATTTTTTATTCTTCTCAAAAAAAATTCTTCTTAAAAAAGTAATTTATTTCTTATGTACATATATTCTTTGAACTTCGAATGGCACAAATCGTATCAAGTAATTTCTCACCTGATTCATTTGTGCTTTCGTCTTACCAAGTCACTATTATAAGTAATTTTTCAACAACAAAAAAAGTCACTATTATAAGTAATTCTAGAAAATAAAAAGTTACCACTATAATCTACAAGGATTAAAAAAAAAAAAATGAAGGACATTTTGACTTTGTAAAAGTAAATATTTTTAAAGCTGCAAATAGTAAATAGGAGGACAATTTCAGCGTTGCCTTTCCTGAATGGCTGAATCCAAAAGACCGTACTTTCTCGGTGAATAACTCAATCTTCTTTTTTTTGGTGAAAGAATAACTCAATCTTCACCCACAGTTCACAGGTCTAACTTCTAAGAAATTAATTGACCAGACCATTCTATAGAAGGCAAAGTTGAAAACATAAGGCAATTTTGGTTTGTCTTATTTGAATATTTTTGATAAGCGTGATCATTTGGACTATTATCAGCCTAATAAATTAATAATAATAATCATAACGAGGATATTTTTTTGCTAAAAATAATCATAACGACAATATTCAAAAGAATTATGATTACGCTATATATATATATATATATATATAGATTTTACTAATGTGTGCCCTAATTTTCATTTTTTGAAAATTTTTTTTTGAGAATTGAAAAAGTAATGACAACTTTTTCAATTCTCGAGAAAATGTTTCCAAAAATAGAAAACTTAATGTGTGCCCTAAGGGCACACATTAACCGGACCCTTTTTTCCAAATACTAGAATATTTTGATCCACATTAAGGAGAAAATAATTTGTAAATTGTTAAATAAGTTGGTGCTAAACTAACACTTTATATAATCATATAATCTATATTTTATTTGTGGAAATAAAATTAATCACAAATTTGACACAACATTTCAATCCTCTTCTCTCTTTATTTTTACTTTTGGAGGGTTTATTGACTTTATTCCATTAAAATTCTATAAATAATCAGTTTTTGGTGTAGGCATGAATTGAACCCCAAATCTCTTATACAACCATGTTGCAAACATGTTGCAACGTGTTTGGATGCTTTTTTTTGCTTACTCAATTTCCGTCACTCAATTTCCATCACTCATCACTCATAATTCATCACTCATCACTCATCACCCATAACTCTAAAATACCATGTTTGTTTGGCACCATCACTCAATTCCCATCACTCAATATTTTTCACACTATTTGTGGGCCCTATACCTGTCACCGCTGCAGTTTTTTTTTTTTTTTTTTTTAGTACCCAACCTCACCGAACCTAGTGAAAAAAAAAAAAAAAAAAAAAAAAAAATCCAGAACATGAAGACCGAACCAGTGCAAGAAGAAGAAGAAAAAAAAAGAAGAAGGAAGAAACTCAGGGACGGTGAACCCAGGTGGAAAAAAAAAAGAAAAAAAAAAGGAAGAAAGAAGGACGGTGAACCCAGTGAAAGAAAAAAAAAAAAAACTTAGGAGTAGAACACCGAACCACTTAAAGTAGAAAGGAAAAAGAAAAAAAAAAGTGAAAAGGGAGTCAAAAGGTGCGACTGAATTTATAACAGTGGGTCCCCCTTGTTTGTTTTATTAAAAAATGCTATTGAGTTATGAGAATTGAAAACTGAAAACAGCCAAAAGTTGTTTTCAGTTTCCACAATTCATAACTCAAAAAGTAGAGAATTGAGTGTTGAAAACAGAGTTATGAAAACAAAGAAATTGTGCAGGCAAACGAGTATTTTGCTATGGGTCCCACCATTTTTGAGAATTGAGTTATGAAAACAGAGAATTGAGTCATGAAAACTAGTGAACCAAACAACCTCTAAAAACCCCATCGCGAAGACTCAGATTCTAGATATTTTTGGTAATGACATATTTATTCCTGTCGTTTATGTATATTACCAAAAAAATATACATTCATAACATCTGGTCAAATAATAAATTCATACGAGTATAATACAATTTTTTTTTTTGGGATTAAAATTCAATTCGGTCCTTCTTCCTTTTTGACTTATATTGTAATTGTGAAATTAGTTTGTAAGGTTTAATTTTGTCAATTTGGTCTCTTAATTTGTCAAAATGAGCTAATCAAATCTTTTTGTCCAACTTTATTAGTAAACAAAGGTTAAATATTTTTTTATGATTTAATTGAAAATATTCACAAGGTAAATAGGTCTTGTTGTTTAATGAGTACTATTTATATACATATATACACACACATATTTATATGGTTTTATTTGCTTACAGATTTAGTTAGAATGACCAAATTGGATCATTTTAACAAGGCGGAGATAAAAATTAAGAACTAATTTGAAAATTAAAGTAAAAATTAAGAGAATGAGTTGAATTTTAACCTAATTTTTTAAATATTTCTTCATAATTTACTAAAATAATATATTATTTAAGCTCTAATTAATGAATGCTCTTAGGGCGTTTATTAATTAATTATTTTAAAAAAAAATTATGAGAAATTGAAAAGAATTGTCTAAAAAAAGTATTTTTTAATTTTTGAAAAATTTCTAAAATAATTTATTATGTGTTAGTAAAATCCAATAATTTTAGAGGATCGTTCCGGCTTTTATTAATACATTTCCGATTTCGACCGATCACATCACACATGAAAATACTAAATATGTACATTTAATTGTAATTTTTTTTTTTTTTTTGATAAGCATTTAATTGTATTTTAGTCGGTTATAATAATCTAAATTTAATGTTGTTGTATGGTCGGAGATGTCTATTTTTGACACCTCAGGAATGATGTCATAACACACAAGTGGCCAGTCAATGTCTCTTGAACTCAGTCTAGTCACTCCTCTAAATTAAAGAGTCAACCAACAGGAAAAAAGGTGACATTTGGAGTCATCATCCAAAACGTGCAACTAGTTAAAATTTCTTAGGGTAGAAATTCTATCAATAATTATCACACTTTTTTTTTTTTGATAAGGCATTCCTCGTTGAAGCTGGCGCCGCCTGGAGGCCTAACTCACACATTTTTATATACATTTTGTCATTACTATTCTATACAGTTTGTGATTGATGAGGAAAAAAAAATTGTAAGTCTATGTGATAGACTAATAGTGATAGTAAGATAACTAATTATAATCTGCTTTGTAAAATAGTTATAATAAAATGTGTGTATGAAAATGTGTGGTACAAACATTATTGAAATTCTATTAGTATGACTGCCGAATGCATGAATTTTAAGGGGCGGTCTAATTATACTCAAGTATCACAATGAAAAATTAAAATATATACAAATATGACTACGGTTTAATGGTGGATTGAAAGAAATTTGAAAGTTTTTTTTTTGAGAGAGATAATTACAACATGTTGCTAACCCCGCAGTTCGAACCCTTTCCCTCTTAAACCCCCAAACACTTTGTACATGGGGAGGTGCCAATTTAGCTATAAGGCATTTGGCGAAAGAAATTTGAAAGTGGTAATAATAATGGCAATGTCATAAGAAAATTTAATGTGTATTTAGAAATTTTTGAATCTCGTTTAAACTGTGCATGAGTTGGTTACCTTTTCAAAGTTAAAATAAATAAATAAATAAATAAAATGTTTTCATAGAAAATAGTAAAAATAAGTCATTATCCAAAACATGCAACTGGTTAAAATTTCTTAGGGTAGAAATTCTATCAATAATTATAACGCATTTTTTTTTTTTTTGACAAGACATTCCTTATTGATGCTGGTGCCGCCTGGAGGCCCTAACTTGCACATTTTTATATATATTTTGTCATTACTATCCTATACAGTTTGTGATTGATGCCAAAAAAAAAATTGTAGGTCTATGGATAGTAACAGAAAGCTAATCATAATTGCTTTATAAAACAATTATGACAAAGTGTGTGAAAATATATGCTGCAAAATTGATTGAAATTTTTTTATTTTTTTATTTTTTTTGAGAAACAAAACTGAAATTCTATTAATATGACTGCCAAATGCAGGAATTTTAAGGAGTGGTCTAATTATGCTCAAGCATCACAAGAAAGAATTCAAATATATAGAAATCGGACTATGGTTTAAAGGTGGATTGAAAGAAATTTGAAAGTGGTTATAATAATGACAATATCAAAGGAAAATTCTAATGTGCATGTATTGGAAAATTTGGAGTCTGGTCTAAAACATGCATGCATGCAAGAGTTAGGTAACTTTTCAAAGTTAAAATAAATAAATAAAATGTTGTGATTATTAAACAAAGAAAAACGATTTTAAAATATGTAATTGTGTATGCCATAGAGTTCAAGATTCTGATTCAATGTTAGGGCATCTAATTAAACTTTGAACTACTAAGTGGAAAGACATAATCAGTACATTAACCCATAAAAACACATCCGTATGGGAGATTCCTAACTTTCTTAAGTTGACATTTGTGGTTGACTTTCAAATAATCTTGTTGATGTTTTCTTTCTTGTTTTTCCTAACTTTTTGAGTCAGTTTAGTACATGTGTTTAAATACATATTTTCAGTTTTTAAACAACATTACACGAATTTCTATACACTTTTTCACTTACACGTATTTTCGAAAAATACAAACAACGTTACTAGAACAACATTACGAAATGGGCCCTTAATATTTGTGGTATTGACTTTCAAATAATTTACCCGATTATATATGAGATTTATTTTTTTTTATTTTTTTTTGGTTATGGATATTGCTATCTATCATTTTCTTCTCATTTTCCCTTTATATAGAAGAGGTATACCATGCATCTGGTGTGTGTATTTTTCCTCTCACATGAGGTGGACCCCACACATGCGGGATCTACTTATATGTGAGAAGAAGAAAACATACACTAGATACATAATTCATTTTTCTCCTTTATATGATGAGAGGGCTTTAAGAAAAAAAAATGTCTTGCGCGGGGGTAATGAGTTTCATGGAAGATTAGAATGGTTTGGTTTTGTAATTAAAGGCAATATGGTTAAGCTTGCTTAATTTGGTTTGTTACCGTAAAGGGAATGGAGTGGCTTTTAGATTAGCAAAATTGAATAATAGATAGGGTGAGCTTTTATTTAATAGGTAAGTGAGATAATTAATGTAACATAGTTAATTGGGCTATGTACCTCTAATGAGCTAGCAAGCAATATTCCCTATCTGTTTGTAAGGTTATGCATGAAACCTAAAGTAAGTTGTCAAAATGCTCTTTATATTTTTAAATCATAATTCCTATATCTTCCGAATTTTTTCTATTCTTTTATTAATATTTTAAAAGGTCCATAAAACATTAAAAAAAAAAAAGAATCAATAGTATATATATATATATATATATTTTTTTTTTTAATTATTATAAAATTTCAAAAATAATTTTCAACTATTCTAGCTGATGCCATTTGATTATAGTCGCCCCCCACCCTCCCTCTTTTCCTAACTTGATTCTTAACATTTGTAGTTGACTTCTTAAAATTATGTTTGATACTGCAAGGACCTGATTTGAACTCCTAGCCCAACGGGTGTATGGACGTAAGCCCAAAAAGCCCAAAACAATAAATTTATAGAGAATGAGTTGGAAAACTGGGCTTTAGTGAATTAAGTAACAATCTAATAGATTTTGATGGCAAAGAAAGAAAGATAATAGACGTTAACTAAGGAAAAACGTCACCGGCCAAGTCTGAGGAGACTAAATCTAAAGTATTGCTTTTAAAGCTTTATTACAAGTCTGGTTCTAGATTGCTATAGTGTTTCTTTCTTGATTTTTCGATCCCTTCCTCATGGAGGGTCCATTCCATTATATAGCTCCCCTTGGACTATCTTGGTCCTACACTTGTTGGTCATTTGAGCCCTTACTTGAGTGTCCGTCCCATCAGACATCCTCTTTAGCTTTCTGTGAGTTGTAGTAGCCAAGGAAGCACTGTTCAGGAGTCTTCTTCACATAAATGCGGCCAGAAAAGTAGCTGTAGTGCATTTAATACGATGATAGCAGGTTTCCGTAGATATTTTTGGGTTCTCTTCCTTCTTGTATATTTATAAGACACGTTCCTATCACTGGGGTTTCTATGAAGGTTACTTTCATCGTTGGAATACACATCTGAGCGATATTTATCATACCTGAGGAGGAATTCCCTCTCGGACTGCCTTCCATCCATTTCTTATTTATGAGACTCTAAATTTAAATCCCTCATAACTATTTATCCCTCTTCGGACATGTCAATGTCCTCGGACAAAGCGCAAAGCCCAATATATGATTTTGGGCCCTTACAGATACCTTTCGAAGGTATTGTCAAATCCACACATTACAAGAAACTCTAATGGTTAGGCTTTTTTATTTTAATTTATTTTATAATTTTATTTAAGATGTGATAGTATTTTATTATGTATGCTCGAAATTTTGAATCTTGTTAAGGAAAGGATACATAGAAATAGACATTAACACCTAACACTACTTCACTTAACCAGTAATTTATTTATTTATTTTTTATTCTTCTCAAAAAAAATTCTTCTTAAAAAAGTAATTTATTTCTTATGTACATATATTCTTTGAACTTCGAATGGCACAAATCGTATCAAGTAATTTCTCACCTGATTCATTTGTGCTTTCATCTTACCAAGTCACTATTATAAGTAATTTCTCCAAAAAAAAAAAAAGTCACTATTATAAGTAATTCTAGAAAATAAAAAGTTACCACTATAATCTACAAGGATTAAAAAAAAAAAAAATGAAGGACATTTTGACTTGGTAAAAGTAAATATTTTTAAAGCTGCAAATAGTAAATAGGAGGACAATTTCAGCGTTGCCTTTCATGAATGGCTGAATCCAAAAGACCGTACTTTCTCGGTGAATAACTCAATCTTCACCCACAGCTCACTGGTCTAACTTCTAAGAAATGAATTGACCAGACCATTCTATAGAAGGCAAAGTTGAAAACATAAGGCAATTTTGGTTTGTCTTATTTGAATATTTTTGATCAGCGTGATCATTTGGACTATTATCAGCCTAATAAATTAATAATAATAATCATAACGAGGATATTTTTTTGCTAAAAATAATCACAACGACAATAATCAAAAGAATTATGATTACGCTATATATATATTTTGTAAAAAAAATACATCACTTTTTTTTCCAAATACTAGAATATTTTGATCCACATTAAGGAGAAAATAATTTGTAAATTGTTAAATAAGTTGGTGCTAAACTAACCCTTTATATAATCATATAATCTATATTTTATTTGTGAAAATAAAATTAATCACAAATTTGACACAACATTTCAATCGTCTTCTCTCTTTATATATACTTTTGGAGTGTTTATTTTCTTTATTCTATTAAAATTCTAGAAATTATCAGTTTTTGGTGTAGGCGGAGATTGAACTCCAAATTTCTTATACAATCATCAGAGACTTTACCAGTTGAGCTAACTGGAACCCACAATGAGTTTTATAAACTTGTTTACATCATGTAATGTAAGTGTTACAAAAAGTACCACATATTTTCACTATGTAACATTTTATAAATATAATAAATTTTTGTAGATAAAAACTTTGGTAATAAATTTTTTGTTAAGAGTAAGATTATCTTTATAATGATGTATACTTTTTTTTATTAGTTGAGATAAAAAGTTTTTTTTTTTAAGTATGCAAAATAAATCAAATATTGGCTTCACTAAAATTAATTGGTCTTTTTTTTTCTTTTTTTTCTTTTTTTTAATTTTTAGTTAAAAACAACTATCATAAAACGAAAGTTATAAGTTCAAATCTTATCATATTTACAAAGGAAAGGGAAAAAAAAAAAACTGATAAAAAGTTTATAGAATAAAAGGGTAAAAAGAACTTTTCACATGGGCTCAGAGAGTAAAAGAAGAAAAAATATGAGAGGGCATCCATATGATATAACCACAACATGTAGGACATGTCTTTTGACATTTTATCATTTTTGTGTGAGATGAGAAATGACTTCACAAAGTACCAATGTTTCTTTTCCTCTTTTTCCTTTTCTTTCCACTAACGACTTGTCGGCTGTCGCACATACTTTCGGATATTTCCTCCACTAACGACTTGTAGCACATACTTTCTGAACAACATAATACCGTGATTTTAATGGCTTATTGAAAACTGGTCCATCTATTTCAACACTGATGCCCAACCCATCATGAAAACTGAACCTCAGAAACTATGGGAGCTGTTGTGTCCGAAAGATAAGCCCAACATCGCCCAACAAAAGGGCCATTCGGCCCATTATAATCTCCATTGACAAAACATCAATATATTTACCTTAGGCACCATAGAAGTCTCTGAATACACCTTTCAGAAACAAATTTGCCAATATTTATAATGTATTAAAACCATTTGCAATGTCCTTCAATTTGAAAATTCGTATTTAGTGTACAAATTGATTGAAATTATCAACTGCATGACATGAGCAAGGATCAACAACATGGTCTGATTTCTAGAGAATATACAATTACAAACAAACATGTCTAAACTATCAAAGAGACAAACATCAAAATGTGAAGAACAAAAAACAGGTAAACTTTCCTATGAATCAGACTTCTTTAGCATTTTTTGTTTTTTCATTTAATTCCCCCTTGTGAATGCTGGGAAAGACAAACTCTTTCTTCCTGAAAGAACCATGACAAGTTGACAACATCTACTTGAAAGCTTTGGAGGCAGCATATAGAAAGTCCAAGAAACCAGTTCCCTTGAGAAGACCTTTACCAGTCAAAAGTTCAAAATCTAACAATAGCAGGAAGCCAATTACAGCTGCCTTTCCATTGATAATTTCATTCTTCTTGATGAAACCAAACCCCTGTTGACCCTCATCAACCACCATTCTTATCTAAAACACATATAGAGTAAACAAATCAGAATAATAGATATGAAAGTAACAAACTGCTTTCTTGCTTCAAGGGGTCCATAGATTTTAATTCCTACGAGTAGGCTGTAGTTCTTTTTTTTTTTCCTTTCCCTCTTATTAAAGGTAATTAGGTAGTAGTTTCATGAGGTCTTTGGTACAAGTCTCCTAGACTACACATTGGGGCCACCCAAAGAGATTACTTACTGTAATTATCCGGTATGTGTGAGACATGAGACGGGGGATTACATGCACCTGGGGTTAGCCAGGTGCTCTAAGACAACTGGACACCTACATTTAAAAAATAAATAAAGAGAAGGTTCAGTTACCTCATCCACATTGACATCAGTTGCAGTTATACCAGGTTGAGCCTTCCCACTGAAGACAATCTCAGCCGATGCATCAGAACTTAGACCTCCACTCATGCTGATGTAAATATTTTCTTCATCGGTTTTCACAGGATAAACAAAGAGATTCCTTAAAGCAGGAGTAAGGGCTCTCAGCACAGGATTTTTTGGATACCATTCCTTCAGTGCTCCAGTTCGGAGATCAAATGTGCTATCAGTTGTTGGACAAACTATACAGCCATCCTTTCAATAAAAGGAAAAAGGAAAACACAATCAGCCTTTTTTGCTTCCCATCATTTTATTTTAGAACAATATCTCAAAGACAGTTCATGGCATATTTCAACACAAATATGAGTCCATACATGTATCTTATAGAAGTTCGTAATGACATTGATAGAGTTCATAGAGTTAATACTGCTGAATAAACATTTTCAAGTATCCTAAAACCAGCAGAATCCAATTTAGAATTATTAAGGCTAAAGCCTCTATTGGCCATGAGATATGACATCTAGAAATGGAAAGGAACCATTTAATGCAACGCATTTGTCAACTATAATTCTCCTTATCCTTAAAATGTTTGTTTGCAATTGTTCGAGAAAGAGTTTAAATTGAGGATACTGTAACAGCTCTTAAAACAAGGTTTAGAAATGAAAGGATACTCAAACACTTCCCATCAGCTATCAATACATAAAATGAAAGTTAGTTTCCTTTCCGCATAGTTTATATTACTTCCACCAGTACTAGAGGGAGGGTGGAGCAATGGAAAATAGAACATTTACAAAATCATTGATCCAACTGTTCTAAATATTATTCATTGTTTGGGTGGCAGAATTTTCTCAAATCTAAATTCTGAACAATGTAGGAGTGACATTCCAATGCATAGCAGTTAGCATCAATTCAAGCATTGGGCACAATTACAATATCCCTCTCCTACTAGAAACTTAAGACAATCTCTAAGAACACATTGCTCAATGGGATAAATTCCTCCAATAAGATAGTACTGACTTCATTGACTATGTTTTTAATTTTTCGCATCAGAATACATAAACTTGCATGCACACTAAGAAGCTAGTCATATAAAAGAGTATGTATACTCAAGTTCCTTTCTCAATCCAAATAAACATGATTATCAAATAAATGAATTGTTCAAATACATGCTTATTAATGAAAATGTAAAAATATAATGACAACCTGTTAAATGTTTCTTTTCTTCAACATTTTCCAAAAACCAAAGACAAATCCTAAATGAAAAGAAACATGTAATAGGGTATACCAACTCATAATTGCACAATTTCCTTAACGTGTAAATTTTAATAAAACAATAAGTATACCAGCACAAAAATTTTCACCATTTTTATTTTACAATTGCTTAATGGCATGTTGTGATTAGTGCATGATAAAGGAAAGAGTTTCGCCAACTTTTTCACACACCATCCCTGTGTTTTTATGTTGTGATGGGCCTAGTCAAGCACCATCTCAAATGTTCTGTGTTCTGTGTCAATGTTATGTGAGTAGGAAAATGTGAAGACAATCCCCATTTGTGTCATGAAATAAGTTATACAAGGAACACTAGCAAAAAGAAAAGGAAAAAGGTTGTAAACAATGAAGTTGAAAGTAACCTTAGTGAGCTTGGCATTGATCAAGCCTTCGCTGTAGGCACCTTCAGCAGGGGACCTGTTTTCTATAGCGAACACTTCATCCTTATACCACAGCAGCAGTATGGTCTCGCCTTCCTGAATTATCACGCGCCTCTCCCCACGCGGCAGTGCTCCCAGTGGCACCACCGGCACCCACTTCTCTCCTCCTCCGCCGCCTCCAGACGGTGATGGTTCTTCTGCCACTGAGACTTCCGTGGCCTTGCATGTGGGGAGTCTCTTCCGAATGGGAGGAGGGGAAAACTGGTCATATCGGAGTGTGCAGAAGTGATGGTGGTGGTGGTGGTGGTGGTGGTGAGGGAGGGAGAGAGGGGTGAGGGAGTAATTACGGGGTAATGTGGGGGCTAATGGGGAAGTGAGGTTGAAGAGTTTGGTGGTGGTTGTGGTGGCCATGTCACATGTGATGTGAGGAGTTCTTTTTCTGTTTGAGGAGGAGAAGGAAAATAATGGAAAAGCGTGTGTGTGTGAAAGAGAGGAGAAGAGGGAGTGTCATGGCTTGATGATAGCCACACTCCTATGGTAGTGGATATGGTGATGTCAACCACATTTTTATGTGCTATTACTACTCACTAGTAATTATTAGGGCATTCACATATGCAAATTTTATCTTATTCTATTTTACCATTTCAAAAAATTACTTTGTTAATTATTTTATATCATTTTACAACACAATTAATATCTCAATTTTTATTTTCCTATTCTACTCATTAAAATAATATATATTACCCACTAAAATAATATAATATGTAATTTTTGTGCTACTGCTACAGTTTTATAGTGATTTTTTGGAATTAAAATATATTATAATTTTTACAATTGTGCTATAGTGCCATCTTACATTTAGGATGGCACTATAGCACAATTGCAAAAAAATTTGTAATTCTCAGATTTTACAAGTCCAGCTATTGGGCTCTTCTTGTGCTTTGATGCTAAATTTCTCCTACATTTCTCATTTACAATTGCCAATGGGAATGCTCTTACTGGCCAAAGCTTGGATCTAGTATTTAGTTGTACTGCACTTATTGAGATGGTGATATGTGTATACTTTTGACTATATGCGATCATATCAACTTTTAAAAAGATACATCCATACTTTTCATAGATTCATTGGTTTAGAACTTTATGGTATCAATTGATAGGATTTTCAAGGCGTTTCATGACCAAAGTGAAATGGACAAAATTTTCTTTCAAAGTGATTTGGAAGAATTTTTCTTTGATCCACTTTGTGATGATTCATAAGACCATTCATACGTATTATTTAAACAAGCTATATACCTCACTCAATCCTCAATCCTATAGTGAAATTGTGAATAATCTTTCCAACCCGCTATTTAATGGATTTGGAGAAAAGCTTTCAGAGTGGAATAGTCCTCCCAAAACTAGGACACCACTGGGGGAAATACTACCTTAGGTCCATGGTCCTTAAAGAAGAGAGGTCCAGTGTTCAAAAAAGAAAAGAAAAAGGTTGTTGGCATAGGGTCAGAAACTAAAATTGGTTCTTCTAGGCCCAATAGCAATAGTATTAGACTGAATGTGATGAACAGAGGTACTAACTACAAAATCATAGGTTACTATAATAGTGCAGATGCTGCGATTTATCCTATCTATCAAGAATATAGAATATTACAGAGTGCTTTTCATGTGATACATACACTGACTGAGAAGAAGAAGTTATGGCAGCCCAAAAAGAGCTAATTCATCAAAGATAAAGATGAGATTGGGCGTCAAACAACCCAGCTATATTTTTTCATGTCGGCCCACATTGAGCGGGCCTCTCACAATAACAGGTGATTTTTGGGCTCTTTCCAAACCCATGTACCCTTTAATGAAATCGGGTGGACCCTTTTCCTTCCTTTTATTTGGTATTGTTCTTTTTCTTTTTGCTTTTAATTTTATTTTTATGGAGACTGATTTTTTGCTTTTATTTATCTATTTATTTTGCTGAAATTTTGCTTTACTTCTTTTATAGGTCAATTTCTCCATAGAAAAGCATGGGTCTTTATGTATGGTTATTATAGGGCTTTAAGTCCATGAAATCTCTAAGGAAAAGAAAGAGCATACTTAGAAATTATAGTTCTAAATCAAATAAAGGCTTACAGTAACTTATATTAAACTGATCTGTCTCTCTTTTGTAATACACAATTTTGGGGGCCTTTTACCCCATGTTGTGACTAGTTGCTCTTTTCTTTTCCAAGCCAAATTTCTAAAAATGTACAAAAAGTTTTTCCACACAACTTTTTCAGCTCAATTTGGGTTTTCCCATTTTGAATCTGAAGTTCAATCAGATTAGTTGGGAAAAGCTAACAAAACCCAACCAAGTTGTCAAGCTTTTTTTTTTTTTTTTGAGAAACCACCCCAAGAAGACAGGGAGCACTACAAGAAATTTGGTCTTTAGTGACGACATATAGTCGTCACTAATGTTTTAAATATCGTCGCTAATTATATTGGCGACGAAAAATGTCGTCGCTAACTTTCGTTAAACGAAAGTGGTAACTAAAAAGTTTTTTAGTGACGATATAAATGTCGTCGCAAATACAATACTATTAACGACTACAAAGTCATCGCTAATAGTGACAATTGTCGTCATAAATAACTCAAGAACCCAAGACGAAATGTCATCACTACTAGCTCATTAGTAGTGATAAACTTTTTTGTCATCGCTAGTAGATTATTATTAACGACAACATTTTTGTTGTTGCTAATATGTCATTACTAGCGACGACGTTTACTATTGTCATTGATAATGATATATAAGTGACCACAAACATGTCATCACTAAAAATTGGATATTAGCGATGATATTTTTTGTTGTCACTAATGATATGATAAAATATTAGCCATGACATTGTTGTCGCTAATAATATTTTACATTTTTTTGGATTTTTCTATAAAATTTACATTTTGAATTTTACATGGGTACCTGATGGAAAATAATAAAACACAATCCCACACATCACAAGTTTTCAATCACAAATACACATATAAGCATAATAACTGCTCAATCAATAACTACTAATAAGGAAAAACAATACCCACATTGAATGTCATATAACATAATTTAAGTTCCAATCTATTCTCTCAAATACTAATCAAATAATAACATATTCCTCATGACGATATGTTGCCAAGCTAAAACTTGTTGCAATAAAATATATCTCCCCTCGACGTCATCTATAAAACTGTAACCCAAGGCATGCGACATTTTAACCTGAAACAAAGAGTATAAACCAATGTAAAGGTCAACTAAAATAGATGAGAAAAATACTTACGAAATAGTTTTAACATTCAAGTAAAATTTTAACATTTATATTTTTCAAAAATACCATAGATGTGGATATAAGTTAGTAAACTTCTTGCTTTATAGATGCTTATAAGTTAATAAGTAGTGTATTATGTATTAATTATTATAAAAAAAGTAGCTAGTGTAGCATGAAATGAAAACAGTGGGACAAAATAACAAAACTTCTATCATCACTCATTTATAACAAGACTAACACAAAATCTAAACCTTTACTTATTTTGTTATCTCCATACATATAACTCAAGCATAATTATACAACCATTAACATTTTCATCACTTGCACTTCACTAATTAAGTTGGAAGGCTCACACAAAATATTTTGGGAGTTATAAATTCATGGATAGCTGAATCAAGACGAATTGATGAACACAGAAAGAGAATTGAAAATCCAGACGAAACATAAATAAGTTTTTCTATGAAAAAAATTGTAAAATTGTCTTTTCCAAAACTTTTTTTTTTTTTTTGATAAATTGTCTTTTCCAAACCTTCACTGTAAACATGCTTGGTGAATTCAACGAATTATATAATCAGCATGACATGTTTTCACTCAATTTCAATTATCTATGTTGAATTCATTCACAATGAGAACTTAATTAAGTGTTATTTTTTTTAAGACAAAGGTAGAAATAAGTTGTAGAGTACAAAATTCCTTAGAAGATAGAAGACAAAGAAATGAGGTGTTTGTGTTTCCATGGTTACCTTGACAAAACAACTTTGCAACTACATAAAGAAACTATATAGCTGAGGACCAGAAATACAATCCAACTCCAAAAGTTAGGACTAACCATCACTGCAAATCAGATATTCAAATAATAATTTGATAAGTCAATCATTCAAAACAGTATTATAATATCATCCATTTTCAGTCGAGCCCCATGAGCCCTATTTCAACCTCTTAAGTTTGGATGAGACATGATGTGGATACTTATTTTCTGAAGTGCACGAAGTATCACGTTTACTACATGGTAAGACATACATGAAAGACAACTGTAAAATTTTAAGAATTCATACAAAGAGGGAAAATAATCATGAAGTTAAAAATAAAAAATAAAAAATAAAAAAAAGAAAAGAAAAAAGGAGAAGAGAGAATGTAAATTAATTCACCCCATTATTATTTTTGTCTTATATATGTTTTAATATTTTTCTCCATGTGACATTTATTACTCAATACTCAAATAAGTAATAACAACACATAAGAAGAAAACATGTAGTTGTGATGATCTAAAATTCTAGAATGTAGCCTATCTAGACAAGGTATTGATTAAAAAAAAAAAAAAACTGTGTTGTTCATCTAAAAATAAAACAAACATATTTGTAGGAACATAAAATAGTTTTTATTTTATAACTTAGTTATTTCTTCTCAATCAAAAAAAAAAAAAAAAAAACTAATTTTTTCTTCTACTCCCCCTAAAACAGAAAAACAATAACCTATCTAGTAGAAACTTTCGTTTTACTAGTAACAAAAAGAAAATAGTAATATTAAAAAGTCCCAGGATCCAAAAAAAAGGTATGTGACCACATTCTCATTAAATAAAAAAAAATAAAAAAAAAAAAAAAAAAAAAAAAAAACAACATCCATATAGAATCTAGTGCTACTGCTATACGAACAAAAGTACTTTCTTAGAGGGTTTGACAACAATATCCTGACAAAATAAGATTAAATAATCATTTAAAAAAATAAGCTAAACTAAGATTAAATTAATTAATTAGACAAGTAAAGCCACCATCACCAAATCTTAATGCCAATGGCAGAGCCAAGAATTTATTTTTGAAGGGGCCCAACAAAAAATAATTTTTTCGTTTATATATATCAATTATATTCCTATTATGTATGATAGTTTCAAATAGTAATGTAAATGTAATTCAATATATAAGTTAAATTTTTTATAATTCAATGTTTGCTAAAAATATGTATTTATTAAATTAAACAATCAAGAGAAGACAAATTTGAGAGAAAGAATGAGTCAATAGTTTTTAATTTGCCTATAGACCTAAATTTTCAAAATAAATTAGACAAACAGTCACTCAAATTTCAATAAGAATCTAATAAGAAACAACCAAATTGCAATACAAAAAGGAAAATGCTAGAATTATATAAAATGACACAATTTTGTATCACAACTTGCCATATGATAAGTTGTGATTGGTGAAGGTGTATCCTCACATGGCCCACATACACTCTTTCACCAGTCACAACTCATCATGTAGTGAATTGTGACACAAAATTGTATAATATTTGATAATCCTAGCACAACTCATACAAAAATCTAAATATAGTACTAGTAATAGTATATTTTAATAACAAATAAATATATGAGAAGAAAAGTCAAATCAGTAAAAAGATGAGAAGAAAACGTACCCTGCACTCCTGCAGGAAACTTTACACTAGTACACTTGCTTTGTATAATAATTTTGTGTCATAACTTGTCATGTAGTGAATTGTGATTGATAAAGGTGTGTTCTCATATGGCCTTACAGACACTTTTTCACTAGTTACAACTCATCACGTGACGAGTTGTGGTACAAAATTGTACAATATTTGATGATCCTAGCACAACTCATACAAAAATCTAAATATAGTACTAGTAATAGTATATTTTAATAACAAATGAATATATGAAAAGAAAAGTGAAATCAGTAAAAAGATGAGAAGAAAACGTGCCTACAGAAACTCTACACGAGTACACTTGCTTTGTGTCACAATTTTGTGTCATAACTTGTCATGTGGTGAGTTGTGATTGATAAATGTGTGTTTCCATATAACTCACAGACACTCTTTCACCAATTACAACTTATCATGTGACAAATTGTAGCACAAAATTGTACAATATTTGATAATCCTAACCCAACTCGTACAAAAATCTAAATATAGTACTAGTAATAGTATATTTTAATAACAAATAAATATATGAGAAGAAAAGTCAAATCAATAAAAAGATGAGAAGAAAACATACCTTCAGGAGACTCTACACCAGTACGCTTGCTTTGCTTTATATTTGATAATCCTAGCCCAACTCATACAAAAATCTAAATATAGTACTAGACTACTAGTAATAGTATATTTTAATAACAAATAAATATACGAGAAGAAAAGTCAAATCAATAAAAAGATGAGAAGAAAACATACCTTCAGGAAACTCTACACCAGTACACTTGCTTTGCTTTTAACCATACACGTGTGGAGCATTGGAGCCTTGGAGGTTAATATATCTATTTGGACGGTTGGATCAAAACTTTAAATGTTACACAGCTAACAGCTTCGTAAATAACGCAAGAAGTAAAGAAGTAAAGGGAAGAAAAACACAGGAACTGATGGTGTTTGCAACAGCTTAATGCGATGGGTTCTTGTTCTTGTTCTTGGAACTTGAGAAGAAAAAAAAAATTTGCTTCTCAAGCGAAAAATTGTGGGATCAAAGGTGTCAGGTACAGCTCCAGCCTTTTTTAGATGCTTTTTGTTTTTATTTTCTCATTTTAACTTTATGAAAGAATAAACAAAATATGAATCAGAGAGCAATTGAGTGAAAAAAAAATACCTGGCCAGTGGTAGAGGAGAGACGAGCAGTGGTAAACTTGCAGTGGGCTAGCAATGGGTCCGAACTTTGTATAGTGTATAGGTTCAACCGTTCAGCAAGAGATAGAGCGTGTTAGTGATAGGTACTAGACTGAGAAAAAAATGGGATCATGGGATTTCAATTCAATTTGTAGACCACCACAATTGCAATATTGGAGCGGGAAACTCTCCCTCCAATGCTGAAAAAGAGACTCTTTTTCAAAAAAATGAAAAGGGATTTCTTTTTTTTTTTCTTTTTTTTTTAATGACCAATTTTTATATAAAAAATCTATTAAAAAAAAAAGTGTTATGTTCACAATATTTTTACAACAAATCATAGGTGATTAGTTGTTATTGGTTCAAATTTGAACCTAACACTAAGATTATTTTTTTGCTCCAACAATAACAACTAGTAACAATCTATCACTTAAGATTTGTTGTAAAAATGTTGTGAAAATATTGTGAACATATCATTTCTCTAAAAAAAATGTTAATTTTTTTTTATCGATTAAAGATAGGTATGTGGTTCAAGTTAAGGATTTTTTTCAATCTAACCCATTATGGTTGGGTTAAAAAAAATGCAACCTAACTCAATCCATCGCAGGGGTCCAACCTAACCCACCTGGATCAGGTTGGACAGTTTTTATTTTATTTTATTTTTAGCATTAACCACTAGAATGACCAAAATATCCCTAAACCTAAAAATTTATTAATATAACTCCAAAATCTCTAAAATGATCAAAATATCCCCAAAACCTCTCAAATGAGTAAAAATACCATAAAACCTCTAAAATAACAAAAAATACCCTGAAACCTCTAAATGACCAAAATACAACCGAAACCATTTGAATGACCATAATACCCTCAAAACTTATAAAATAACCAAAATACCCAGAAACCTCTAAAATAACTAAAAATTTCCTTTAACTTGTAGAATGACCAACATACTCTCTAAGCTTCTAAAATGACCAAAATACGTATAGAATGAGCAAAAATACCACGAAAACTACTTAAATGACCAAAAACCTCACAAAATGATTATTAATATACTACCAAAATCACAAAAAGGACAAAAATGCCCTCAAATCCTCTAGAATGAGAAAAAAGATACACTAGAGCCTCTAAAATGACAAAAATACTTTGAAATTGGTAAAATGACCAAAATAACCCTAAATCCTCTACAATGAAATTTTTGGCCATTTTAGAGGTTAAAGAGTATCTTAGCCATTTTAGAAATTTCAGATATTTTGGTCATTTTAGATATTTTAAGGGTGATTGGGTCATTTCAGAGGTTTCAGAGGGTATTTTGGTAATTCTGGTTGTTTCGGGAGTATTTTCGTCATTTTAGAATATACTTGCCTAGTCTTTAGGGCATATGTCCCATGATATCTTACATGCATCAAGAATAATACATGTGTTTAGATATTGATGATTTTGATTTTAGAGGAAACAAATTAGCTTTAGTTTGAAAACCATTTGAAAAACCCATGATTAGCAAGAGTTAATGTAAAGATAAATTGAAAATCTCATGTTTGATCCAGGGGAAAACATACCTTTAAAGGAAGTACTTTGGGGAACATAATTTTAATCGAATGGAAAGATTATCATAATGGAGCTAACGAAATCTTCATGGGGCCACATGGCTTGTGACCATCATGCACCAATTCATATTCAAATCTTGGTCATTGGATTGAAATTTGAGACCAATTAGTTGGTCAGATTGAGAAAGCATAGTCATACAGGTACACAACACATGTCCATCATGCGCTATACTTAGATTTTAAATCTAACCGTTGGATTTGAAAAGTGTAATGAATGGTTAATTTTGGTAAATTATGATCACAATCAAATGGTTGGATTTAGAGAAAGGCGCGATCAAAGTTTAGTTAAAGTTGGTCAAACCAAGTCAAACTTAATAAACGGTCCCGAGACCGCTGGACTTGGTGAAATTCATATTCAAACCTTGATCATTGGTATTGAAGAGTATGATGACATATTAGTGTTTATGAAATTTGAGACTAATTGGATGGTCAAATTGAGAGAACATAGTCATACAAGTATACAACACATGTCTATCACGCGCCATGCTTAGATTTGAAATTTAACCGTTGGATTTGAAGAGTGTAATGAATGGTTAATTTTGGTAAATTATGGTCACAATCAGACGGTTGGATTTAGAGAAAGGCGCGGTCAAAGTTTAGTTAAAGTTGGTCAAACCTAGTCAAACTTAATAGATAGTCCCGAGACCACTGGACTTGGTGAAATACATATTCAAACCTTGATCATTGGTATTGAAGAGTATGATGACGTATTGGTGTTGGTGAAATTTGAGACCAATTGGATGGTCAGATTGAGAAAACATAGCCATACAGGTACACAACATATGTCCATCATGCACCATACTTAGATTTGAAATCTAACTGTTGGATTTGAAGAGTGCAATGAAAGGTTAATTTTGATAAATTATGGCCACAATCAGACGATTGGATTTAAAGAAAGACGCGGTCAAAGTTTACTTAAAATTTGTCAAACTTAATAGATGGTCTCAAGACCACTAGACTTGGTGAAATTCATATTCAAATCTTTATCATTGGTATTGAAGAGTACGATGACATATTAGTGCTGGTGAAATTTGAGATCAATTGGATAGTCAAATTGAGAGAACATAGCCATACAAGTACACAACACATGTCCATCACGCGCCATACTTAGATTTGAAATCTAACCGTTAGATTTGAAGAGTGTAATGAATGGTTAATTTTGTTAAATTATGGTCACAATCAAATGGTTGGATTTAGAGAAAGGCGCGATCAAAGTCTAGTTAAAGTTGGTCAAACCAGGTCAAACTTAATAAATGGTTCCGAGACCACTGGACTTGGTGAAATTCATATTCAAACCTTGATCATTGGTATTAAAGAGTACGGTGACATATTAGTGTTGGTGAAATTTGAGACCAATTGGATGGTCAAATTGAGAGAACATAGCCATACAAGTACACAACACATGTCCATCACGTGCCGTACTTAGATTTGAAATCTAACCGTTAGATTTGAAGAGTGTAATGAATGGTTAATTTTGTTAAAATTATGGCCATAATCAGACGGTTGGATTTATAGAAAGGCGTGGTCAAAGTTTAGTTAAAGTTTGTCAAACCTAGTCAAACTTAATAGATAGTCCGGAGACCACTGGACTTGGTGAAATTCATATTCAAACCTTGATAATTGGTATTGAAGAGTATGGTGAAATTTAAGACCAATTGGATGGTCAGATTGAGAAAACATAGTCATACAGGTACACAACACGTCTATCATACGCCATACTTAGATTTGAAATCTAACCGTTGGATTTGAAAAGTGTAATGAAAGGTTAATTTTGGTAAATTATGGTCACAATCAGACGGTTGGATTTAAAGAAAGACGCGGTCAAAGTTTACTTAAAATTGGTCAAACTTAATAAATGGTCCTGAGATCACTGGACTTGGTGAAATTCATAGTCAAACCTTAATCATTGGTATTGAAGAATATGGTGACATATTAGTGTTGGTGAAATTTGAGACCAATTGGATGGTCAAATTGAGAGAACATAGTCATACAAGTACACAACACATGTCCATCACGCGCCATACTTAGATTTGAAATCTAACCGTTAGATTTGAAGAGTGTAATGAATGGTTAATTTTGGTAAATTATGGTCACAATCAGACGGTTGGATTTAGAGAAATGTGCAGTCAAAGTTTATTTAAAGTTGGTCAAACCTGATCAAACTTAATAGATAGTCCCAAGACCACTGGACCTGGTGAAAATCATATTCAAACCTTCATAACTGGTATTGAAGAGTATGGTGACGTATTGGTGTTGGTGAAATTTGAGACCAATTAGATGGTCAGATTGAGATAACATAGCCATACAGGTACACAACACATGTCTATCACGTGTCATTCTTAGATTTGAAATCTAACCGTTGGATTTGAAGAGTGTAATGAAAAGTTAATTGTGGTAAATTATGGTCACAATCAGACGATTGGATTTAGAGAAAGGCGTGGTCAAAGTTTAGTTAAATTTGGTCAAACCCGGTCAAACTTAATAGATGGTTCCGAGACCACTAGACTTGGTGAAACTAGGAGTGGGATGGTTTTCAGTAGATTATTGGGTATTGGAATAGTTGTTAGAAAATGTCAATGAAGAAATAATTTTGAAAGATGATGAACATCATGTTAACATTGACTTAGGTAAAGTTGATTTGGCAAAATGACAAATTTTTTTTATTATTTTGGCTCATATATCATGTCATATCATTTTTGATTTTAATCAATTTGAATATGTATGTTGTAAATATATTTTCATTTGATTTACTTAGTTACTTTTGGTAAATATTAAATTGATGATTGAATTGGTTATTAGTTGAATATATTATGAATTTATAATGAATATACCTCTCATATATTTATAATGAATTTATTAGTTTGGTAAATATTGACTAATACCTTTCTTATGACACAAGATACAGAAAAATCCAAAATTGATTCACGATATGATTCACATTTTGATAACTATGGATATTAGTCAGTATTTTGAGTGGAATCAGAACTTTCTCGATTTTTGTTATTTTATCGATTTCGAGTTTCAAATGGGTAACATTATGATTTAGGAGTATTTTGAAGCAACAAGCCCTCTCTTGTCTCATTTTTTCTTTTTTCTTTTTAACACATTTGAGAGTTTTAAATTACTTTAGAGGTTTCAAGGTTATTTTGGTCATTTTGACGTGTTTAATGGAATTTTAATTATTTCATATATTTTAAAGGAATTTATGTCATTTTAAATATTTTAAGACGCATTTGGAGGATTTGATAAAAAAAATCATCTTATATCATATCAAAATTATTTTGGCCACATATTAGTGACGACAATCTTTGTCTTCAATAAAAGATCCCTTATAGCGACGACATAATTCGTTACTAATATATAATCTGCTTCCCTCCAATAATTCCCACCACTTTTTGAGAGTGAAATTTTTTCCCTTCATTATATTTTGGTAGATATATTTGCGACGACATGTTGTGTCGTTGCTAAAAGGTGACTATCAGAGACGACAAATTATATCATTGCTAATAGCCTTCTAATAGCGACGAATAATGTGTCGTCGCTGATAAATAAAGCGTATATATAATATATTTACTATATATTTTTAGCCACATATTTGCAACGAAACACTAGGTCGTCACTAAAGATGATTATTAGCGACGACAGATGTCGTCATTAAAATTAACCTTATTTTAGCGACATAAATGTCATCGCTACAAAATTTATTATCGTTGCTAAAAGTTTCCCTCCATTTTCCAAAAGTAAATAAAATTCCCTCCATAACGTTAGCAACGAATTATTAGCAACGATCTTAGTGTTGTTGCTACTATGCACTTATTAGCGACGACCATATATTATTGTCGCTAATGTGTGCCTAATAGTGACAACTTTTTGGTCATCGCTAAAACATTGGTCGCAAAAGACCAAAATTCTTGTAGTGGAGGAGGGGGGAAATTCATTCAAGTAGTTCATTCAAGCTTTCTAAATCACCACGATTTAGTGAGAAATAAGATAAGTTATCTTTTGGTTTTGGGGTCCATGAGCCACGTCAATTTCTAGATGACACTCTATTTTTTAACAATGTCTATGCCCCCTTGGGTTATCCATCTTTTCATAAGGCTTTACTTTAACACCACTGTCAGTAGTGCTAGTACCATTAATGTGCTTTATGTTTTATCAATCAGAATTCCCTTTAATTAGGATAAGAAAGAAACTCCAAGAGCTCCTGGGAAAACTACAAAAAATTGGATAAGTATGCTGTACTTTCTGACAAGCAATCATACACATAATTGTTTCCAGTGTGGAAACAACCAAGAGTGGCTTCCACACGGTATATCAGTTATACAAAATTACAAACAAGAACGTCCTAGACCTCTTTGGCTAGATTTGACACTAATTTCAAAAGGCTATCATATATGTTTAGTGTTTACGATGTCAAGTCAGGGGAAAAAATCCTCCTTTCACTTAACCTCTTGTATTATCATCATCAAGAGTTAATTGATGTTGCTGCACTAAACTAGTGTAAGAGTTAATTGATCATAATCCGCTTGCTTTGATGCCCGATTATTGTATTATTTCTTTATAATATCATGATAGAAGCAACTAAGAGCATTTGACAATACAAGATATGAAAATGACTCAATTGTACACGTTGGAGTTTTAAAATCACACACATTAGTCAAGTAAAAAATTGTATAAAATTACAAAATTACTACAGTGTAGTTATGTATTTAATTTTTTAGTCATTTCTCATCTCTCCCTCCCTCCTCCCTTCTTTCTTTGTTAATAAAGAAATAATATTTTAATAAAATATAGTGTAAAATTAATAATTTGGTGTGAGGCTTTTTAAAAAATGATGGTGTAAAATAGAAAAAAAGTAAATTCTTATGCTAAAATAGTTTTTTTTTTTTTTTGCATGAGTTGATGCGAATGCTTTAAAATTCATATAATACATGCATTGACGAATATTACTTTTCTCCTAAGGTTTTCCAAATACCTAAATAAATAAAAAATTCCAAACAGTAATCTTTGAATTATTTAAATCTTTCAACACAAATCCTACGACAATAGGCAAAACAACGTCTCATTGCAAAATATGGGAATACTAAGCTACATGAAGGAGGTGTTAAGCACTTTAGCTGGTCCTCCACAACTTCAAAACTTCCAACACAAATAAAAATCTATTTTAATTTTATAGGAGAACTAATGAAATTTGAGTAGATTGATGATAACAGATACAAAAACTTAATATTAATTAGTTTTATGTCTTCAAAAAAATAAATTATTTATCTATGTATATTTTCCTTTAAGAACAATTTTATAGATGCTCCAAAAACAAAAAAAAAAAGACACAGTACTATATGAACAAATTCTTTTAATATTCCCTCTGCTAATTAAGTGCATCCTCATTCTTTTTGGTGTGTCTCAAAATGATGCCCATACTCCACATTTCCCTTGCCTGCAAAATATATATTTAAGAGTACATAAAGATAAATTAGATAATTATGGAACACCTACTTTGGGATGAAGAGAGTTCCTAATAAAATTGCAGAGCCAATTATTGGCGTCTTATGGAGATTCAAACCCAAGAGAGTGAAGCCTGACTGCACTGAGCCCTAAGTTCTCATAGGAGTAGGAGAGAATGATGCATGTAGCGTAGATTGGCGACAAAGACCTCAGCTAACTTAATACTTGATCAATTGGCAAGTGAGTAAAGAGAGCATCACAAACAACACACTCCAATTTTGTTGGCTTGGCGGAGTGAGCCTTTTAAGCAATTTTTTTTTAAGCCACAAGACCCCTAAATTAATAAAAATGGTTTAAGTTAAGTTTGATGTTAGTTAGCAATAAATATTTGGAAATTAAGGATAAAAAAAATATTGAGAGTAAAGGTGAACCATTTTTGGTAAATAATATTTTAAAAAAAATTATTTATCAAAAGAGCAATGTTTGAAAGCAATTTGGCAAATAACCTTTGAAAATATGGTACTCGTCTTTTCAAAAATCGCTTTTCACTTGGACATAATGTCTAGTAGAACTGTAGAAGACATGATATCTGGCATAAGATGAGCCTGTCTCCACAAGGGACAAGATACCAAAAAGACTATTCTACGAGAAAACCTTTAAACTTACCATTTTGACATGCAAGCCTCAATCTCATTTTACGGTTGTACTAATATCCAAGTAATACCTCTCTATTTATGACCATCATTGCAAAGTTGTAGCTTTCATTGTTATACCATCAAGATCATCACATTGTTACTTTCATGGTGTGCCAATATAGTCTTTTAAGCATTCACACCCGAGTTTGTATAAAAATGTATATTTTACTTGTTGGGTCTCAAATAATATTATCATAAATATTAGCAATCTAAAATAGTAATCACATATAAGAACATAAATATTTACGTGAAAAACCTTTTTTTTAAGGGAAAAACTATGGAACAAACTTCAAATAATTTCACTATTATCAAATCAATTATAATAATTTTTTGTGAATGTCTCACAGCTAAAGAAAAATCTCTCTTATTTTTCTTTACTCTCGCACACTAATTATCTCTCTCAAAAATAACAATCATTTTTCTCTATTCAATATGCGGCTCCCTGTTTCTTTTTTCTTTTTTCACTGTGCGGCACACAAAAAACAATCACGTATAGTCCTTATCTAAATAACCTTAGCCGCGCCACCATCCTTGTATTACACAAATACAAAATCCATTTGAACTAGGAATACTAGTTGGCCACAGAATAATAATACAAACCCATATGTGGGCTTTTACTTTGTGGGCTGAACCATGTGCTTTATGCACCCAATATTATCATTTAAAAGTTTACTTTATTTATTATATCATTTTACTTTATAATATATCACATTTCAATCTTTATTCTTTCACCGTTTTATTTAAATATTTTTTTTTTATTTACTATTTACTTGAGAGAAAGAGAGTACGAAGAGAGAGAAAAAATGATAAAAAGGTTAATAATTATTTATCAGAGGATAGAGACAATAAAATAAAATATATTAGTTTTACCATCTAATTACAGTAATTTGTATATATACACATTATTCATAGTTGTTAAATTTTTTTAATAATACATACTCAGGAAAAACACAATTTGAGCAAGTGTATTGCTAAAATATCAATTTGGGGCCAATCCTAATGCTTAACCAATTTTATTTTCAAATCTCACATTTGGAGAGAATGTCATTGTTAGTGGGCCTTGGAGGAGAATTTTAAATCATGTTGTCCCTTTCCTTTTTTTATTTTCTCATTTACTAACCAAACAATTAAAAAGAAAAAGACAGGTAGATTTTTTTTCTCTTGTTTTTTCCCTCCGTGTGGTGGTAAACCAATGACCAAAGACACCAAAAGAAACACTTTTGGATATTCTATTTTGATTCTCAGGGCAGCTTCGGATATTCCTTCTGGTTATCGATGCAGTGATGACTATATTTATAAGGTACCACCACTACTCCCAAGGTTATCCAGAAAAGTGTTTCCTGGACTTTAAAATGATTGCAACTTGTAAGAAAATAGCTCCAAAATGGGAGTGGGAGACTTTCTTTTTGGTGTCAATGGTGAAAAGAAGAATTAAAACGTGTAACATGCACAGATTAAGTTTATAAAGTGGAAAGAAGCACATGCCAATTAGGTTTTTGCAAGTGATCGAAAAGAAAGGAATAACTCCTTTCGAAGAAAGTGCTTAGTGATGCATTTTTGTTTTCCATTAGTTTGCCATGTGATTACTCGATGTTCCTCAAATAAAACAAATAAAGCACTCTGAGAGTCTGAGTCACATGTATGATTCTAATTGAAGGAGATCCACCAGACTACCAGATTTATTATAAGTTCCTCCCGCGGAAGAAAGTTCTTGTTTTTGGCAAATAGATGATACCATTGAGTATATAGTATATACACGTGTGAGTAAAAGTTTTAATGACAAAGATAAAGAAATTGAGTGATTAATTTAACATAGTTAGACCCAAAATCATATACTTATATATATATTTTTAATTAAGTGGTATTTCTATATATTATATTAAAACTTCAAAGTTGTCTCCAAGAAGTGTATTCTAACTAACTTGGTAAATTCTACCCAAAATTTCATTGCAAATGTATTTTCTAATATTTATGCATGGTAAAATATCCTATCCGATTGTGTATTATATATTTGTGTGTGTGTGTGTTTTTTTACCATCTCAAAACACTTTGTCTTTTAATATCTATACTATTACTACCACTCCTCTTCTTTCTCATTTATGAGTAGTTGGAACCACTGATCCTTAGAAATTTAGAGATGACTAAATGCTTTCACAATTTCACTCTATCCACTTTAACCTACCCTGCGAGGGTTTTCTAACCTAAAAGAAGGAATGAGACCATGATTTGATCTTAGTCTAGTGCATTTTTATTCCTACTTATCACATCAAGTTGATTAAGCACAAAAATAACAAATTAAAAAGCTAAGTTCTTATTTAATTGCAATTGAGGTCTCCATATTTAGTTGTGAAAATAGAGTAGTTAAGAAAGTGTTTGGGAGGTTACTTAAATTTATATAATTTTAGGATATAAAAGTATTTTATGCTTTAAATTATTATTTATAAATTTCAAAATCATTTAATCTTTTTAAAAAATAAAATCTACTTTTTAGTTACGGTAAATATTATAATGTCTTATAGTGTTATACAATTTTTTTTTTAATAAAATATGAATTAAGAAAATCAAGTTTCAATATATTCAACAATATTGTGGCAAATATAAATATTATTCAACAAAATAAGTATAATATGTAGATCTTAATATACATAAAAATGATTTTAAATGAAATTGTAAAGTAAATTGTGCATTGCGCGAGACATCATTTAATTTAATGTAATTAGACCCAAAACCATAGACTTGTATTTTTTTTTTTAATTAATTGGAGTTCCTATATATTATATTAAAACTTCAAAGTCTTCTCAAGAAGTATATTCCAACTAACAAGGTAAATTCTACTCAAAATGTCATAGTAAATGTATTTTCTTATATTTATGTATGGGAAAATATCCCATCCGACTGTTTGTATTTTTTATTATATATATATATATACACACACTTTTACTATTTCAAAACATTTTATCTTTTATTATCAATACTATTACTAGTGCTCCTCTCCTTTCTCATTTATGAGTGTTGGAACTACTGATATTAGAAATTTAGAGATGACTAAATGCTTTCACTCGACATCACTTTAACCTACTCCAGTAGGGCTTTCTAATCTAAAAGGAGCGAGAGATACTGATGATTCAATCTTACTCCAGTGCATTTCATTCCTACTTATCACATCAAGTTGATTAATCACAAAAATAACAAATTAAAAAGCTAAGTTCCTATTAATAAATCTATTATTGTCAATTATATGAAAAATATCTGTTCCTAGCCCTCACTTTCACTAGAGTTAGATAGTTTAGGGAAAAAAAAACTATAAAGACAAAAAAAAAGAAGAGGGCGGGGGCAGACCCACAGGGACAGGGTGGCCAAGAGGGCCCGGGCCCCCAGCCCAAAGAAAAAATAATGATTATATATATATATATATATATATATATATATTATTTTTAGAGTTGCGCCTTACACTTCCAAAAATATCGACTTCCTTTCTTTTAATTAACCTAATCCAACTAGCAACTACTCAACTCAAAAAAAAAAAAAATTAACAAAAACAAAATTAAAAAAAAAAAAAATCCTAGTCAGCTTAGTATTAGAGTACGAGCATTAGGTGTTCTAAATGGTAAATATTTAGTATTTAAAACACCGAATACCAAAAACATAATACTGCACGAGACATTTCAAATGCTATATTAAAGTAGCAAAAGTAAGTTTTGGTTTGTAAAAATAAATTTTTTTTGGTAACAGTTGATGCTCTTAAGAAACAATATTATTTTGTATTTGTTAGTAAATGATTGTATTTTAATGTATTAAGAAATAATAATTTTGTGTATTGATTTTAGTTGATAGTTTGTTAGTACTATATGGATACCTATTTGAATTTTTTTTCTTTCTTATACTTCGACCTCCCCTAACTAGCTTGAAATCCTAGGTACGCCTCTATCATGACTTGCCTCAAAATTGACATCTAATATTCAAATATATTGTAAGGTAACAAGTGAAAAGAAAAGTCAGGCTCGTTTTGGGAAATTATAGTGTGTTATTAAGTCATAATGAATATGATAGATTGAGACACACCACAGTAAAGGTTAGGCAGGGTTAGGCATGAAGCTGATTTATTTAAAAAATATTATACATTTTAGTATTGTATGTTATCCTTTTGTCTTACTTTATTAGCTGGTTTCCATCCCTTTGAATTATCTCTAAAATTAATGTACGTCCCGTAGGCAATCTTACCAACCTTCAAAAACCCTTTTTATAAGCTTTGATTTTTATGATTGAAAATGGCCGTACAAAAAATTTATATATTTTTACATGTTCATCTCTCTTTGATGCTAGCATTTTTGTAAGTTTCCATTTGTTGACATTGTATTTGAAATGTGCTTTTCAGTATATAGATTGAAAAAGATGTCATATGAATGAAATCAAAATTAGAAGATCAATAATCAATTATTGCAATCCAAGCCAATGGACCTAATTTATACCTAATTAATTTGATCATAATAAGAAGTTAACTCGAATTAAGCACAAGTTAGACTCAAGTTGAAGTTAGAGCTAGAAAAGGCAATAGGAAGATAACAGGTACTTAGGAACTTTGACAAATTAGGGGAGACACAGTTATGGAGGTTGTAATTAAGTCTAAACTATCTAGAATTTGGAGTGAAGACCAATTTTGTCATCCATTATGTTTTTTGAACTTATTTCTTTTTTAAAATTACTTGGTTTTGTTCGCTCAGAATTGCTGAATAGGTTAAAGGTGGGTATTGAAAAATATATATAAATATATATATATATATATAATATATTTATAGAGCAAGGATAGGAGTTATTTATCTTACCTGCTTAAGGATAGAGATGGAGAATCAACCTGTTTGTCTCTGCCACATTTGCTAGTCCTACTCCTACACATAATATATATATATATATATATATATAAAATTATATATAGAGCAAGGATAGAAGTTATTTATCTTACCTGCTTAAGGATAGAGATGGAGAATCAACCTGTCTGTCTCTGCCACATTTGCTAGTCCTACTCCTATATATATATATATATATTTTGAGAAGAAGACTGTAGTATTAAAAAAGAATAACCGCATTGGCTAAAACTACATTATAGAGGTGTGGAGGAATATCCTTCATCCACACTAAGGCCTTGCTAACATGTCTAGTAATGTTATGAACAACAGAATTATACCTGCCATCTAATACAGAGAAACTCAATAGCAATAAAAAATTTTTTGCTAAGGTCTTCGCCTCTTCTTCCAAGTGGCCATAGGCAACAAGAGAGGGACCTTTGCTGTTCAGCACATTGATAATTACTCCTACACATAATATTGATTCTTAGAGTTTGTTTGGGAACAATTTATTTAGTTTAAACTGAATTTTTTTTTACTGAAAGTATTGTAAATAAAATTAAAAAGTAGCTGAAATAATACAGTGAGATTCATAAATAGTACCAAAAATAAACTGAATAGTAGCAAAAATAAACTAAATAGTAAAAAAAAGTTGGTTTTTTAAGCCAATACCAAATGCAACCTTAGTTGACAAAATTCTTCATTTTAGATTATATATCCAAGTTACAATCATACCGTTATTCCCCTTAAAAATTATTTAGGTAATCAATTGCAAGCCTATCTTTTGAATCCTTCATTGTATCCCGACCACATCAATATAAATGGAATGTGATACAAGAATATTTTTTATCTTTTATTTGACGTTAATAGATTTTAGCTAGTAAGCTAACTAAAATTCATATGTAAAAGAATTCATTTTGATTTTTTAATATATTTTTTATATATGCATTTTAATTGAAATAATGAAGTAGAGTAAGTATAAGCAGTAAAAGGCAATCTTCCCTCTTTTTAATTTCTGCCTTTTAATTAAACAAACCTAAAGTATCCAGTTAAATAAGAAGAAAAAGAAATATAATATATATACCAAGAACTTTGCAGTTTTTTATCCATTTCGTCCAATTTTTTTTTTGAAGGGATCCATTTCGTCCATTTGACTGTTCAAATTTTATTTAATAAACAGGTTTAATAAATTTAATAGTGTATAGACTATTGACTATGTCCAAAAATCTACTTTGGACTATGAAATATAATAAATGAAACGGACAATATTTGCAATGAAGAGGATTCTTAAAGGAAGGGCACTTCTGGTAAGATATAATATTTGGCCAATAAGGTTGATGGTGATTGGTCAAATAATTAAAAGCAAGGTTAATTAAATAATTAGCTTCAAGAGAATATGTAATCAAATATTAAAAAAATAAAAGGATTTTAGTTAATTTAACTGATAAAATTTCTAATAGTTGAATAAAAGATCTGAGATTTAATCCCCGTCTACATCAAAAATTGATTGGTGTTTTGATCTGATGATAAAGAATTATGATCAAGAATGGACGCTATAAGTTGAAATTCTTGTAAAAAAAAATATTATAAAAAATTAAAATAAAAAGTTTTTTGAATAAATAAAAATAAATAAGTTGGGCACGTAAACGACTAGACTAAAATAAAGACATCACCCTTTTTTTTTCTTTTTTTCTTTTTTCAGTAAGGACATCCTTTTAGCTCCATTTACTGACTTAGTACTATTTATCTTCATGATTAAACAAAGGGAACCTGCTTGTGTTGTCATTTTAATGATGGGGCCATGGGGGAGTATAATTCACAGCATACATTTTAGGTAATTCAAATGTAGGAAAGATTTGAGGTAGGTCTCGCTTTTTTTTTTTTTTGAGAAGAGTAGGTCTCACTTTCAAATTCACCACATTATAATAAACCTATATGGGCAGAATATTTTTTTAAGACATCTTAAATATCAAGAATAGAGACTAATTCTGTCGTTTTATTAAATTTAAAAAAGAATAGGCTACAATATGATCTTTACCTGGATAAGATTTCATAGTTTTTTCATATTAAAAAAGAAAAGAAAAAGATTTCATAGTTTCATTTTATGTTACACAAATTATAGTATGTCATACATCTTTATTTTTTAATAAAATAATTAAAATAGAAAAAATAAATAAAATCAAAACACCCCTGATATGTCGTGTAACATAAAGCCTTATCTTTATCTGCTTACCTTATTATCTTTCACTTTCAAGGTCATTTTTTTTCTAGGTTTTGGATAATACACTTCTTATTATTCAGAGTGATAAGCTATATATGACCACAAGAATTTACTATATTAACATTTTTTTTTTCCTTCTCTAGTCAAACTTGCCACCGAAGAAATACCCATTTCACTCATCCCTCAATTCCTTGAAAACAAATTACTTCTTGTCATTATTGGCTTTTTGCAAGAGGATTACAGGATAATGATAAATTTCTCATAACTAAAATGGAGATTTATCAATGAGACTGTGAGAGCATATAATTCACAGCATAAATTTTAGGTAATTCAAAAGTAGGATATATTAATTTGAGGTAGGTCTCACTTTCAAATTCACCACATCATAATAGACATATATGGGCTGAATTGTTTTTTAAGTAATTATTTTATTTTTTATGACAACTTTTTTTTATTCGGTACAACAATTTTTTTTTTTTGGAAAACATTTGATATAACAACTTAAATATCAAGAATAGACTACTTTTGTGATTTTGGGTCCGTTTGGATACAGCTTATTTTGTTGGAAATTAAAAACTGAAAACACTGTAGCAAAATAATTTTTAAATATGTGAATAGTACAGTAGGACCTATTTTTAATATTTTTTTCTGAATAAAGTGGTTGTAGGTCCTGTGAACAGTACGTGAGCAGTATATAAACAGTATAAACAGTATATGAACAGTAATTTTATCCCCCTAAAAAAGCAACAGAAAAAAAAAAAAGAAGTGAAAATGCAGACGCACAAGAAATAATTTGTATCCAAACTAGCTTTTGTCTCTGTTTCATTTTATGTAACACTAATTATTGTCTGTTACATATTTTTATTTTCTTTATAAAATAATTAAAATTTAAAATAGAAAAAAAAAAAAAAATCAAACACATGATGTGATGGGGGTGGAACATGAAGACTAAGGGTAAAGAATTTGTATCTGTTTACGTGCTTACCTAATTATCTTTCACTTTCAAGTGTTTTTCCTTCTACGCTTTGGATAAATATAATACACGTCTTCTTATCGGGATTTATTTTGGGCTTATTTATTTTGTTAAAATTGAAATTATTTTGAAAGCTCGAAAATATGTTGAAAACATAAAAGTTATTTAGACCCTCCAATTAAAATTACGGCTTGGTTGATTTTACACTAACTTAATACTAAGTGCGGAATAGTGTAAACACAAGCGTATAAGCAAGACAACTACTCTAATCCATAATTAAAGCAACACAGCAGTAATAATGAAATGAACAAGAGTAGGGAAGAAAGATGCAAACACAGAAAACACCGAGACGTGTTTTCGAAGAGGAAACCGAAGAACTCGGTGAAAAACCTCTCCGCCGCCCTCCAAGCGGAAATCGATCCACTAGACAATCAGTTGGGATACATGAGTAAGCAAGAGACCCTCCAAGCCTAATCTACTCGATGTACCTAAGCCCTCTAAGCTCCTACTCCAACAAGGCTTCTCGGAACCGTGTCTTGTCTAGCACCCCGGATCCCGCAACAAGCTCCATGTTGCATTTGCCATTCCAGGCTTCTTCCAATGCTTCCCAGCAGCACCAAAACATCACTCAACACTCTCAAATGGTGTGGTAAGTGTTTGGGCTATCAACCTCTCAATGGTATGGAAATGGAGAGGGAATGGTTGAGGAGATACCACAAGCAAGTGTATAGAGAAAGGTGGGGAAGACAATCTCTAATTCCAAATGTGTTTGGCTAGGGTTTTCTCTCTGAAGCATTCCTCAACATTTGTGGGTAATGAGTAGGGGTGTGTCGGTTCGGTTTCGGTCGGTTTTTATAGGCATGGCCAGCCGAAACCGAATATTTCGGTTTGTGAAATTCTCAACCGAAACCGACCGAAATGGCTGGAAAACCATCGGTTTCGGTGTATTTCGGTTTCAGTCGATTTTCGGTTTTCCAAAGAGAGGGTTATTGAGATTTTCAAAACCCTAATTTTAATAAAGCAACAGAGAGAGAGCTATTGTACAAATCAGAACGACAAAGAAAGAAAAACTTCCAAGAATATTTGTTCAACAATTTACACACAAATTCCAACAAAAAATTGAAAATATTTTGAATTAGCAAAAGGTCCAAACAGAATTTTACCGTTGCCACACCATAGCAGGAGCCTACCAATGATTTTTCGTTCTCTGTACAGAGATATGCAGGAGCCAACTAGTGATTTTTCGTTCTCTGTACAGAACGAAAAGAAAAGAAAAGAATGAGGCGGCTGAGGTAGATGGGGAAGGAGCGGCTGAACTGAAGCGAGGATGGCAGAGACGTGAGAAGGGTAGAGGATTAGGGGTGGCTGAAGAAAAGAAAAGAGAAGAAGAAAATGGAGCGGCTAAACTGAAGCAAGAATGGCAGAACATGAGAAGTGTAGAGGATTAGGGGTGGCTAAAGAAAAGAAAAGAGAAGAAGAAAATAGAGAGACGGAGAAAAAATTAGGGAAGGGGGCGGCTGAAGAAAAGAAGAAATTAGGGATTAGGTGTATTTATATCATGCTACAGTACTAGGGTTTTAAAAAATTAAATTCCAAAAAACACACGCACACGCGAAGGCTCGAACTCTGGATCTGCTAGCCAAAATACAAGGAGCATACCACTAAGGCACTGATGACTTATGTTTTAAAGTTACATAAATAAATATATATATATATATATATATCGGTTTTTTCGGTTCGGTTTCGGGGTGAAAAATCTAACGCTAAAATCGAACCGAATATTTTCGGTTTTAAAAATTCAAAACCGAAACCGAACCAAACCAGAACCGAACCGAAAATTTGGCAACAGTTCGGTCGGTTTCGGCCGGTTTGTTCGGTTCGTCGGTTTTTTGCACACCCCTAGTAATGAGGGTATATATAAGATATGTGCAAAATGTGTGAGTCAGTCAGTACAGGCTGACAGAACAGCATGTCTCGCGGGTGTCTCGTGGGAAGGTCTTACCCGTGAGAGACAGCTGTCTCCACCTGTCCTGACTCTTCGCATTCTAGCACGTGCAGGGCACATGCTTCACTTTGCGGGAAGTTAAGTCGCGACATACCCGCGAGAATCCTTCAGCCTCCAAATGCTTGAGTCTTCACACACTCTCTATCACACACCCCTTACATCAATTCCCACAACAAATACAGGGTATAAACGATTGATAATAATTACAATCAAATTTGGCACGGAATAAAAGCCAACAAAATACATAGTTGTAAATAACAACTTTACATATTTTATTAAAAATATTGTAGATAACAGTAAAAATTAACTAAAATAGTATAGTAAGACTCATAAATAGTATTAAAAAGTATAATAAGACTCATAAATAGTAACAAAAATAAAATAAATAATAAAATAAGTTAGTAAAAATAATCTTTGCCAAACAAATACTAAGAGAAATTGGATAAGCTTTGACACAAGAATTTACTATATTAAGATTTTTTTTCTTCTCTAGTCAAACTTGCAGCTGAAGAAAGACCGGATTTACTCTTCCTTCCATTCCTTGAAAACACATTATTACTTGTCATTATTGACTTTTTGCAATTTAGAAAGCTGGATACCTTTTCCCCCCTTAATTTCCTCGAAACACAAAGAGGATTACAAGATAGTGATAAAATTTCTCATAAATAATGGAGATTTTATCAATGCCAGCATATAAAACTAATGGTGGCTTTATTATAAACTAAACGAGTGATCGTTGCAATAATTATAATTTATATTTTTATTGAAACACTACTTTATTATAAACTAAACAAGTGATATTATAATAATTACAACTGTTTATTTTATTGAAATCTTATAAACTGTACATATCATTATCAACTTTCAAAATACAAAATACAAAAAGAAAAAAAAAACACGAATTTGTATATATTTTTGACATGGCATCAACCATGTTTATCCATCAAGTTGTAAACCTGGTAAAATTCACAATAATTAACTTTACAATTTTTCTAAATTAAACAATTAGTAACTTACTATAAAAGGCCATTTCATATACATATACACATATATATATATATATATATTTTTTTTTTTTTGCACAAAATTCTGCACTTCTCCACAATAGTCCATAAGCCTCCAGGCTCCAATAATAGGATACTACCAAGTCTAGAACTCACAATATTTTTCTCATTTCTGACGTGGCAAACCCTATATATACTCCCTCACCTCATGCTCAATTTTCTTTCAAGAGCACTCTCATCGCACACCTACCATTTTCTCTCTCTCTCCTCTTCTTTCTTTCTTGCTTACAAGAAGATGGGTATTCTTCTTGATGGGAAGGCTTTTGGAGAAAATATTCAGGGCATGGACGGCCTCGAGGAGAAAGTTTCTGAGTTTTTTGGCGAAGATGGTAACGGCTCAAACAGGCCTTTGGAAGACCAACATGATGGATATGAATTCGATGGCAATGACTCCCATAATGACCCAGATGAGAGAAACTTGTACTGGGAAACACAAGAGGTTTTGCTCCAGGTACATATCATTAATTAACACAATCTTTCATATTACATATATATTCTTATCTTTCACAAAAGCATGAGAGAAAGGTTGGAGATTCCTTTTATTGTTTCTTTTTGGTGTTTCATAATATTTTGATATAAAGAGAAAGTAAAATTTTTTTAAAAAAATTGGTGGTTTTTTCTTCTTTCTGAAATTATGTTCTTGTGTTTGTGTGGCATAGCCTAACTAGAATGAAAAATAGGAGAAAAAATGATATTTTTCTGCTTATTGTCCTCGATCGACCTTTTATATTTATGCACAAACGCAAAGTTGAATTATTTCCATTTCAAAAAATGAAATTGAAACTTTAGATAGGTGCAAACAAAATAGAAAGTAATTGAAAGCTGAGATGTTTATGCGGTAATTAATACATGGCTGCAGCTTGCTGATTCAAGGCTCTAGCACCGGCATTAATTAATTGAAAGAAAACCAAAAAACAAAAAAAGTGTGTATGATACTATGATTTTTTTTTGAGAAAGAATGATATTGATATTTCCTGTTTGATTAATTATAAGTGATATTTAGGTTTAATTTTTTGTTTTTTTTTTCGTGAAAGTAACAGTTGGAATAATAGTTATTTTGTTATTTCAGAGTTAAGGTAGTGAAAATAAAATATCAGGTTCAAGTGTCTGGACAACACTCGTTTGTTTGTGGTTAATTTGGCACGACGTAGAGATATTATTGTTTGTGACAATAATTGGCTATGTTCATAACACTTGTCTTATTGCATTGCCACATCTTTTTTGTCTTTTTTCTTTTTTAAATCACCATCATTATTGTCCCTCAAAAAAAAAAAATCACCATCATTATTAAATCCAAATATATTTATGTTAAAAATGTCTGGAAAATTTAGCTTTAGAGCATCAATTATTTTCAGCCACATAACTAGATTATTATTTTTATCAGTAAACAAATTGATTAAAAAGAAAAAAAAAAGAATCAATAAAAAAATTAATAGAAAAAAAAAGGAGGTGATTATAATTTGTTTATTTTTTTATGGAACAAATGGGTTGTCAAGTTTCTATCAAATTCGATCCTTAGGCTAAAAATGATTGTGTTTTTATGTTATATTTTTCAGGAGATTTTGGAGAACTATAGTTTAACAGCATCTAGGTTGAGACAAGAGCTTAGCCGAATAATAGAGCTTGCCAAAAAGTCGGACTATTGCAAGTGCTCAAAGCCAAGCTCCGATGGTTGCATCCACTGCCTTAGACGTGGAGTTGTCACTTTGCTTTGTGAAAAAGGGTTCAGGGCCACTCTCTGCACCTCTAGATGGAGACACACCAAAAAGTTTCCAGGAGGTAAAACCTCTATTTTCTCTTAAAATATGAATCATCCATGGTTTAATTATGCTCAATTTGCAGAATTTTACTTGATATTTTAGTAGAAACATCATGCTAGACATTTGTTTCCTTTGCCTCAATATATGTGCTTTAAAATTATGACAAAGCTTAGATACGGATCTTTAAATATTATATTTTAAGTTATCACATGGTTGTATTGATTAATGTAGTAAAAAATAGTGTTATTATTTTTAAGAACAATTAAATTTAAGGATTTGATTTATTGCTCAATACAATCAAACTTGAAGTACAATACTTAGGGATAGTTACCTAAGTTTTATCTGTTTTATTACGAAAGTAATAAAGAATAGTTGAATACAATCCTAGCAATAATAACCATTGACATAGTAACTATTGCAAATTTTAAAAATCTTATATTGATCGTTTTTTTTTTTCTTGGAATATAGGTTCACATGAGTATATAGAAGTGATAGCAAGCACAGCCTCTCGAAAGAAACAAATATCATTCCTGATTGAGTTGGAGTTCCGTGACCAATTCAAGATTGCAAAAGCATGTGATGAGTACCACAAACTTACAAGCCAGTTACCAGAATATTACATAGGGAAACCTGACTACCTCAACGCCATTGTTCGAGTTGTGTGTGATGCAGCCAAGAAGTCGATGAAGGAAAAGAAAATCCATATGGGTCCTTGGAGAAAGAGAAGCTTCATGCAAATGAAATGGTCAGGTTCAAGTGAGAGGTCGTCTAGTCCTGATGATGAATCCACAAACAAACTTTCAACCTTGTCGTTTAGGCAAGCCAGTGAATCACGCTTACATGTTAATGCTTCTCCTGCTGTAGTAGTCACCTAAGGTTTTTGCTGGACCTCAACACGTTTTTGCCTTCCACAATTTTGATACTCTACTTAGGCTGGTACCATATATATGTTAGTAGTATTATTGTCTGCGCCATATATTGGTGAATGAGTTTTGTTACAAAATTTACTGCGGCTGATGAGACTCAAGCTAGGAAGACCCCCAGTGCGAAGCTGATTCTCTTTTGAAGCACTAATTTTGTAACTTGTGTGTCATTTGAGTATCAATTCTAGGGTCAACTCCTTAATACAAGAGCTTGCAGTGTGTTAGTATATGTACAATGTGCCTATCGAAGGCAGTTAATTCCTATCTTTTATATATATATATATACACATAATTCCAATCTTTCCCATATTATGTTATTATATATTTAGATTTGAGGTGACGCTGTATCATTAATATATGTTTCAAATTGAGGTCCTGGTTTTGATACAAAAAAACGAACGTCTTGGTTTTGAAACAAAAAACGAACGTCTTGGTGTGGTTAAGAGATTTCTCTTTGTAATTAACTAGTGACTGTGGACTAAAAATAACACACCTAAAAGAACGATCAATTGGTAGAAGAGCTCTAAACTGACTAAACACCCTCATTAGTAAAAGAATTTATTCCACAAATAATTGGTGGCAAGATTAGAGAAAGTAACTTGTCTATTTATTATACTAAGTCATGCATTCGTGTAATGGTGCAGTGAATAAATACCGTATGATATATTTTTATACTTTTTGCAAAAATTGGTCCTACCAACTTTTTATGCGGTATTCACTCATTAAGTTCTTACAAGAGAGACTTTCTTGCATGATTGAAGGTTGTTACCTACCCTTTAGAATGTATTCCAATATCAAACGGAAAAAAATGCCTTACACATTGGTTTCATCCATATATAAGAAGACTAGCCATCCATTGGAGTGACATGTTCGATAGAGTTGGTGTAATGTAAAAAAATACAGTGGTCCTAAGTCCTAACTTGAAGATGAAAGCTACCTACTAACCCCTTCTTCCATTAGGGGGAAAAAAAAAGCTACCTACTAATAATTCAAATTGAAAAAAATGTTAAATATGATATCAAAATCTATCACGTAATCTTTTTATTAAAAAAAAAAAATGAAGTAAGAATTGGTTTGTTATGGTACATGGAACTTTACTTTCATATGAATACTTTGCCTAAAAATGTTAGTCTCTTTTGTAACTAGGGTCACCTTGAGAGATCGGTCATCATCTTATATTGTGAATGACAGATTTGATTATAAATTAGAAATTCAGGCTCTTCAACACTCTCCCTCTCCTACATTGGAATTCCTCAACCCTTTTAAGTTACAGTATATAAATAGATATAGACTATAGTCAATATTAAAAAAAATAGCTAGCTATAAGGTTATTCAACATATAAGAATATTGAGTTTATTTAGTTGAAATTGAAAACTTTTTGCTAAAAGTGTAGAAAAAAAAAGTTAAAAGCTAGTTGAATAGTATAATAAGATCTATAAATAGTATAAAAAAGAAGCTAAAAATTCAAATAAGCCGAATCTTGTATCACATCCCAAATAGGCTCTAACTTATTAGAGAGATATATATATACACACACACACACAACTATGACAAAGATAGACATATATTAAAAATGTCAACACAAATATAAGTAGAAATAATTAATATGACAAAAATATAATGAAAAAAAAATCTAATAATTTATATAAATTAAGAGATACATTTTAGAAATAATTATTATATTAATAAATCATCAAAGATATTGCATTTGTTTATATTTTTCTTTAATATATAAAATTTCTTTTTCCAAAAAACCAAAATGTCAAAATATTTATAAATTTTAAATTTAAAAATTATATAAATAAATTATTTGAAGTACTACTTGAGAAAATTTAAACATTTTTAAGAATCCATCTAAACAAGTTCTAAAGAACTCATTGAATTTGACTTAGTAATAATAATATGCTTAAATGGTCCAGTTAAAAACCCGGACCAATTTAAGTACCAAATTATGAATTCATCAATCCAATCGTTTCGGTCGGTCTAGATTTAATAATTATAATCTTAAGTAGCTCAATTGTTAACCTCAAGCTCAATGATATTAAATTTGAAAACGCATGAATGATTGGCTAACTAGGTGGGTGATGCGAATTTGTCCAATTTGATTGCCATGCATATTTGCATGATTGATGATTGTCACGACCGAGGACTCACATTGGGCCGTGGATGATTTGGGCTTCAGGATTGAAAGTGGGCCTGTTGGGATGCCATTGCCTTATGGGTCAGGCTTTCCAATTAAATATAGGAATCCTTTTAAAGCTAGAAAACACACAAAATTATAACCCTAGTTTTTCTTTTCTAGGTTAATTAACAAACAGTACGTTGTAATGCATATCTCTTTTCATCACTCTCTTTTTTCTAGCTTATTATTCAATAGCCTTTTTTTTTTCAGATAAGCATGACAACATTACAATATGTTGTAACATTGATATGCATGTGACAATATTACAACAAGTTGTAATAATGTCATACGCATAGCTAAAAATTTATTACCGACGTACAATTATTACTAGTATATATAGGAGGACCTTCAAGCACATAGTTACATTAAGTATTCTTTACAGTCTATTCTCATACACACAGACTTTGATACCTCTCGTACACATAACGTTTAATACCCTATATTTTCATTGTATTGTTCCAATGGATCAAACACAACCCCTTTTTGAAATTAATCCTGAAGAATATGGAGATCTAATCACCATTCTTAGCATTGATGGAGGAGGAATAAGAGGGATAATTCCAAGCATTATGATTGAGTTCCTAGAATCCGAAATTCAGGTAATTTACGTCTCTTTTAGTTATATAATAGTTTAACTAATCAACCTTAAAATTTTGAGACTAAGTTAGACTTGGTTTTTTTTAAAAAAAAAGACCAATGACTTTCTTTGTAATGATTTCAGAGAATTAAATAGATTATTAAAGTGGTTTCGATTTGATACAAGCTTAATCAATCATGATACTTTAATTAAATAGTTGTGAAAAAGATTGTAAAAAATTATGTAGCCTACAATTATTGTTTTAGAAAACTCAAATCTGGTCTACCCTATCAAATTTTAAACTGTTACCCCAAACTTTTTTTAAAAACTCAAAGTTGGTCTACTAGGATTGAGATGGGTTAGATAATCAACTCGTCAATATGTCAACTGTCTTCCCTTAGTTCCTAGTATTTATTTGGTACAATTTTTAGTAGTTATGGTAGACAATAATATAGGGTGTTGTAAAAGTTCAATTGATTAATTTTTTTCTTTTCTTTTTGGTGTGCGAATAAAGTTCAATTTACCCATTACCGAATATACCTATAAGTCAAAATCATCTATATATATATATATATGTCACTTTTTTTTACCTGTATGTATCTCTTTTGTGTTTAACTTAACCTGTTTATATTCTCTCTCTCTCCCTCAAAAAAAGAAAAAAAGAAAAAAGCTTAACCTGTTTTTAAATACCAAAGTTCAGTCCCTAAGAAATTGATCGGCATTATACACTAAAGAAGGCTTCTTAAAGTAGGCTATTTTTAATGTTTTCTTCTTCTTCTTGTTAAAAAAAAAAAAAAAATTCAATTGGTTATGTAACTTATGTTCAGAAACTGGATGGGCCGGAAGCAAGAATTGCTGACTATTTTGATATAATTGCTGGGACTAGCACTGGTGGACTTGTGACTAGCATGCTAACTGCCCCAAATGAAAACAATCGCCCTTTGTTTGCTGCAAAAGATATCAAAAACTTCTATCTTGATCACTGCCCTAAAATCTTCCCTCAACATAACAGGTAAATCTTGATGATAAAATATCAACCATCAACACCTATGCCACTAATGTTATGGGGTTTGCTTGTTTTGTTTTTGTTTTTATTTTTATTTTATAGAAAATATTGTTTAATTAAGTTATAGTTTTATTATTATTTTTTCTCATACACACACATATATATATTAAGTTATTAATCTAATATAACCTTCTATATATTTCCTTGAGCAACAGGGTAATTTCTGAAGCCATAGAGATGGTCAAAAAATTGATTGGTCCAGAATATGACGGCCAGTATTTACATAAAATCCTCAAAGAAAAGTTAGGAGATACCCATTTACACCAGACACTAACAAATGTAGTGATTCCAACCTATGATATCAAGCTAAGACAAACTACTATCTTCTCTAGTTACAAGGTTAGTCTACATCGTTAAAAATTTAATTTTTTTTTATAACAGTTATATATTATTGTTCTTTCATGTTTGAATGTAATGTCTTTTAACAGTGTCTATATTAACAATGTCTTTTTTCATGGTTATAAGGTGAAGAAGAATCCTAGCATGGATGCCTTGCTCTCAGATATATGCATAGGAACTTCAGCTGCTCCAACATTTCTTCCAGCTTACTATTTTGAAACCAATGATCCCAAAATGGGAGAGAGGGAATTTAATCTAATTGATGGTGGTGTTACCGCTAACAATCCGGTAATTTGAAGATTTAATTTTTATTTTTTAGTTTTCAAAACTAGCAATAAAAATATTTATTCATTTGTATTTGTTCTTTGCAGACTAAGCTTGCTATTGGAGAAGCAGTAAGAGAAATCATTCCTAGCAAAGTAATCACCAAAGTTCGTTTTCTAGTTGTTTCCTTAGGAACTGGTTCACAAAAAATAGAAAATCCCTATGATGCCAATGAAGTGGCTAAGTGGGCTTTGGAGCAATGGTTGATCCATAAGGGTGAAAGTCCATTAGTGGATACACTTATGGAAGCTAATAAAGACAAGATGGACTGTGATCTTTGGACTTACCTTCAAATCTTTCAGTCTCAACAATATTATCTTCGAATTCAGGTATTTACTAATCATTCATTTGTCATATAGCCACAAATTATGTCAAAAGAGAAAAAAAAAAGATTTAAAAAGCTTGAGAAATTTAATTATATATATATATATATATATTTATCTACATTCTAACCTACCACATAAAACAAATGCAGGATGATACATTAAACAGAACAATTTCTTCTGTGGATATTGCCACCAAAGAAAACTTGGATAATCTTGTGAAAGTTGGAAAGGAATTATTAGATAAACCAGTTTCGAGGGTGAATTTGGATACTGGAATTCTTGAGCCTACTAATCAAGGTACAAATAGAGAGGCTCTCAGCAGGTATGTCACTATTCTTGTAGTATTTGAATCTTCAGAAACTTAGCATCATATCATAAATGCTGATTTTGCATGTTTCTACTTATCTATGCAGTGCAGCTAAAGTTTTATCCATGAATAAAAGGCTTGCTGAAGCAGGATCACAACACGGAAAATAAAGAATGGCTACCTCCAAATGATATAATTTTCAGAAAAAAAGAAGTTTCTATGACTATTAATATCAATAAAGTTGAAATGCTAATTATTTATGTTGTTATTAGCATGCAAGTGTCTCACATTGGATTTAAAATTTACTTATACGGAAAAGATAGTTATTGTTATCTCTATGATATTGATGCTTATGTCAATGGTATGAGCCAAATTGATTGAAGGATAAGTCTGATATGGGATCGATGTCATAATGACACAGCTATTCTGAGGCAATATTTAAAGGGCAACTAATGGTTTTGCTCAAATGGTCGTGGCCTTCAAAGTTTGATTTAGAGAAGAGTGCTGGGTTTCACAGTATTCTTGTGATGCTCAGGCTTCAAATTGGTCCCAAGTTTGGTATAGTCAAATTCTAGCCTATCACAAGCGCAAATTTGAGCATGTTTTCTAAACTTCCCCTCAGCTCTATGGAATATCTACCTCTAGTTTAAACTTTTAAAGCTACCAAGTGTCAATGTGGTTCTTTCTACTTTTACGTATGATATACTGACTTGGGCCATTTCTTTTGGACCATGTTACATAGAGAAACCAACTAGGAAATTCTGCTTGCTTTACCCTTAATTAGTAAGCTAAAGCCAAGTCTCACCTGGAATTGGATATAAATATCCATCAAGCATTTATAATTCGAGAAGGACAACAGTAAAATTGCTGTGCAGCCCCTCATACAATTGCTGGTAGTTAAAGATCACTTACAAAGACCAATAAAGAGTGTAATATATGCTTCATCACTACAGATAAATTTGTTTCACCATTTAGTTTGATTGCTTGATTCTAATTCTCCCTCTTATAAAAAAAGAAAAAAAAAGGAGGTATTTCTCTCAAATTCTACTAAAACTGCTCTATTTGAGCTCAATACATAATTTTAGATTTGAAAAGGGAAACTAGCAAGGGCAAGAAACCTTTTACATAAATACTAGTTAAAATACAACAAATTCATAGGGAAAATACATGAACAATTCAAAATTATGAATTTATATGCAGCAAGTTGTTATGAACCTTCAGGAGTAGTTACCATTGATGCCATGTCCAATTCTTCATCAGAATCATTCACATCTACATAGTCATAGTTGTAATTCACCTACATCCATTAAAAAATAGTCACCAAAAAGAAAAAGAAAAAAGAGTAGATCTGATATGGTCATAACTTGCATAAAACAAACTAACAAATATGAAAGCTATCCATTACATGTTTGTTTTCATAACCCCTCTTATGAAATGTAACTACTAGTCTGATTCACATGCTTTATAAAATAAAAAAGTCAGTAACCAATGCACAAAGTTCTCAATCTATGAAAGGTCATTGGTAGGGAGGTGTGCGTGTGTGTGTGTCAGAGAGAGAGAGAGAGAGAGAGAGAGAGAGAGAACTAAGGCAAGGCGTTATTTGGTGTATGAAATGATTTATAATTTTGTTTTTTTAATACTAAATTGCTCTTTACATTGACTGGGTTTATCTTTTATTTCCTTGTCATGGCAATCACTTCAGTTGGGCTAATACCGCTTACCATGGTTAGCTTGCAGTTAGTATATGTACAATGTGCCTAAAGAAGGCAGTTAATTCATATATTATATATATATACACACATAATTTCAAGCCTTCCCATATCATTAAAATATGTTTATAATAGAGGTCCTAAATTTGAAACCAAAAAGAGCATATTTGGACCACGGTCAAGGAGTTCAGCCTGTAATTATTTGTTATGACTTATGAATGGACCGGAAATAACACACATCGATGAAAATAGTCAGGTGCTCAAAGAGTTCTAGACACCATCGTTAGTAATATATATATTCATAAAATAATTCTTGACACGATTAGTGAAAGCATCTTCAATTTAACTATTATAATAAGTCATGCATCCATGTCACGGTCCAATTCCGCCAACTTTTTAAGTAGTACTCACTCATTTAGTCTTACAAGAGTAGCCTTCTTACATGATTGGAGGTTGTGGGTTTGTCCATGAGTCGGGTTTGTGACCAAGAACTGGACCCGTAGACAATCAGGGAGAGAAATTGGTTCGGGTGCGTCAGGTCTCCTTGAGTAGCGGTGGGTTATCAGTTGGAGTCGAGGAAGAGAGATTAAACAGAAAATAGATTGCAAATATCTCATCTACTCAATTGCAGTCCATTATTGTTAAGTCTACCAAGTTTTGGAGTCTTTATATTGTGACATTCATCAACATCTATGACAAAGATAGACATATATTAAAAATGTCAACACAAATATAAGTAGAAATAATTAATACGACAAAAATATAGTAAAAAATAATAATAAAAAATCCTAATACTTTATATAAATTAAGAGACACATTTTAGAAATAATTATTATTAATAAATCATCAAAGATATTGCATTTGTTTATATTTTTCTTTAATATATATAGAAAATTTCTTTTTCCAAAAAAACCAAAATGTCAAACTATTTATAAATTTTAAATTTAAAAATGATATAAATAAATTATTTGAAGTACTTGAGAAAATCTAAGCATTTCAAATCCTAAATAAAAATTTCAAAAAATACCCTTCTTCAGAAAATTTCAGCTTCTTCACAAAGATTAGACTTGAAGAGAGTGCAAACCGAAAAGGAGGAAAGAAAGAGAGAGCAAGATTAGAGACACGGAGAGGGTGTGGAAGTGAAAGGAGAGACCAAAAAAGCCCTAAATGGGTGCTGTGAGTGAGAAGGTGAGACTAAGCTGAGACTAAACTGAGAGTGAACGAGGGAGGGAGAGACAAAATAAGAGGACTGGACCAGACTTCTGTTTTAATTATTATTATTATTATTATTATCAGCCATTAAGAATAATTACAATCTCCAAAAAACAGGTTAGATTTTATTTGGTGTAGGGGGTGGATTCGAGCGCTCTCTAAGGATCGAGAGAGTGGGCCCAAGCCCAACTAACCCTTCAATAAATTTGTAGAGTGTGGGCTCAAGAGCTAGGCCTCAGTAAGGAAGGCAACGGCCATGCATGGTTGTACGTGGTTGCCAATAACTAGAACGTGGGCTTAAACACACCATGGGGCTCCTCGGACGTGCCTTATGGAGCTGGAAACTACTATTATCTCTTTTCAGAAGGGTTACAAGAGTTGGGAGAGAATACTCTGCTACAGTATTCCCTTTTTCTCTGGTTTTTCGTCCGTCCCCTTCATAAGAGGGATTTTTACATTATATACTCCTCACTCAGTTGATCCTAGCCCTACATTTGTTGATCAATCCGGCTTCTACTCGAGTGTCTGTCCCATCAGCCGCATTCCCATACCTCCAGTGGGTTGCAGCGCTCCAGGCGGCACTGTTCAGAGGTCCTGTCCTCATTAATGCGGCCAGAGCGTTAGTTGAGGGCATTTAATGTGGAGGTGACAGTTCACCTGGGACCTGCTCCTCCGCCATGCTCCAATGTCCGGCCATTGGTTCTCGTTATTTGCTCCTTGGATGCTTGGGGAGACCCCCCTTAAAGGTGTGACGTGTGCCCTCTTTCTGTCCTCGGCATGCCGAGGATGTAACCATCCTCGGCACGCTCCTTGGGTACTGGGCTCCAAACTTTGGTCCTCGGACCTCGGATCATCGAGGCGTCCTCGGCATGGGCCGTTGGGCTGGGCCTGGAGTGGGCCGGGGCTGCTGACTTATTCTGGCCCCACATTTGGCATAAGGATTTATTTTTAAAATAAATGGTTTTATTTTTATTAAATGGAAGGATTATTCAAAACACTCCCTTTTCGCTTATTTTATTAACAAAATTAATCAATTTAGGAGCAAGTTTTACTTAATGGCCCATCATCATTTTTTTTTCAAAATCCTCCCTCTAACTTATTTTTAATAACAATTTTTTTTTTTTTTTTGAATAAATATGGTAGAATTTCAGCATATAACGATAAGAAATTTTATCAATTAAGCTAACTATAACTCATAAAACCTTTTTTTTTTTTTTTTTTTAAGTTAATCTAAATTTTACTTAATGGACCCTTTACGTGCAAACACCTATTATTCAATTAAAAAAAAATGATTAGTGAGTGCTAAGGGTACAATGGCAACTATTGAATTTATTAAAATGAAAATTACAACATAATTCTTACTATCAATATTCTTTGCTTTTACGTTTTATTATATTAAATAAACTAATATCATTTTTAATCAAACTTTGATTTTTCATATATAAAGATTTTTCTATAACTTGGATGATTTTACTATGAAAAAATTTATGTTGCAATCAAACATGAATTCTTTATGACACACATATACACACACACACACACTTAAGCATGTAAATGAGCTGAATTAGGTATTAAAAGTTCAAAGTTATTCATTTAATATTAGTTTAAACACTGGCTGAACTTGAGCTTTTCACTTGCTCTTTTCCAAAAAAAAAATTTATTATTATTTCTAAACTTTTAAGTTTAACCGTCAATTGTCAAAGGCCTGTAGTTGAATTGGCACCTCTTCATGTTGTAATTAGCTCTTAAAAGAAAGTGTTTAACCATCAACTTATTATTATTTAATAAATTATCTTTTTTTTTTTTTTTTCTCTTTTCTTATAGTTCAACTAGTTGACACATTTTGTTATTTCTCATGGAGACATTCAAGTTTAAATCCCCTTCTTCTATTGTTACTATGGAATTATATATAAATTTTTTTAAAAAGTTGTTCAATTATAGAGGGAAAAAAAATACTTGAAACAAATCTTAAAGAGGAAGTTGCAAGACAAGTTAAACTTAAGATTTAAACCAATTTAAAGTATTAAAACTTAAAAGGTTACAATTTCATGCATACATGTTTACTTCAAGGTAAAGATTTAAAATTAAGGGCCTTCATACACATACAAATTTAAAGATGGTTACAATGTCATACAATTTTAGTCAAAGATAGTTACAATGTCATACAATTTTATATTAGTTGGAACTGAATTAACATTTCTCCATACACAAAGTGCTTGTAGGTCTAGGGGGAAAAAAATGACAGGGTTGGGCACTTGAAAATACACAAACTGCACTTAACATTTTCATTTGATACAATGATTAGAGTGAAATAACTAAAATAAGTAGCATGATGGGTTCTTCAAAGGTATTTGTGTCGTAGCAGCAAACAAAGCGCTCCCGATAGATGGGAACAAAAAAGATAACTAACATTAACATGCAAGTGATTTCTTCATAAATTATAAGTTACATGGCTCCCAGATACACTTCAGATGGAGCTTGAAAAAGCTCCATCTAAAGTTAATATCTTATATATGCAGCAAGGACAATTGTTCTTTTATGTTGTCAAGGAACAATAGCCTACCCAACTTGGACATTACCATCATTTCGGAATCCAGCAGAGAACATAAGAGAAGAAATATTCAGTTATAAGAATTTGTTGGTGCAAATTTAAAAGTTTCTGTACAAAATGAATAGAGAATGTTAAATATTATCACCTTTCAATTTGATAAATCTGTTCATGGACTATCACGGTCATGTTGGGCTATAAGCCATTAAAGCCAATCAGTGAATAGAAAACTTTAAAATGAACTTTCAATTTGAAAACATTGCCACCGTTTGTTGCAAGGTGTGTCCTTAATTAAAGGAAAGTGCTATGGAATATATATAATGACCATAATCATGGAATTATAAAAAGCTCTTCTATTTCTTTCTTCTTTTCCTCCAAAAACATATAGCATTCCTCACAGGTCATCTGCTTTTACTTTCTTTTGCAATCACTCCTGTGTAGATTAACCAAAGTGCCATATACAGAAAAGATAGATAGATAAATAGATCATTATATATTGTTAATACAGTTGGAAAGATGATGAGAAAAACGGGTGGAGGACTTAAAGGCTAAGGAAAAAGAAAAGAAAAGGAAAAACAAAGAATGAAAAGAGATATACAAAATTGTTATAATACAGTAGATACATACGATCATCTGATAACCTCCTGCTGGAAAAGGAATATATGTGACAGATGCTTGTGTTTGAAGGCCAACTAACTCTGAAGTGAAAGTGACAATAACCTTGAGATCCCTTAGGTTTTTATTCCCTTGAAAGAAGACGAAAGAATCCTAAAGAGCCCATCTGGGTTATCCGCTTGTACCTGTTAAAATAAGGCATTTGAAAATGTAATCAATTACTTCAAAAAAGAAAAGGAAATGTAGCCCATTACTTAAGCCCGTACGCAAACTGCACTCAAATTTCCATTTGATACAATGCTTAGAGTTGGTGATATTATTCATGTATCTCACACTGACACAAGCCTGCAAAGTAGCAGGTTGAGTTCTTGTGTGCTAGTGAAAATATTAAATTAACCTCTAAGCTAAAATTACACATCTTTAACATTTGCGAAGAAGCTAAAATGACCACCATTTTTTGGTAACCGCCCCATTCTTAAGGGGAGGAGGTGCTTGTAGTCTTGTCATCTATTTGTTTATGACATAGCAGCAAATAAATATATAATTGAACAGTGATTTAATTTTTATTTTCTGTTTGTTTTACATCACTGGGTGTAAAGTTGATGTGCACCAAAAACTGGCCTATGACCACTGGAAAGAGATGGGAACAAAAAAGATACCTATCTAAAGTTAATATGTAAGTGATTTTTTTCATAAATTTTAAGTTACATGGCTCCAAGAATACATGTCAAATGCCGCCTTTTCAAGCCCCATCTAAAGTTAATCTTATGCATGCAGCAAGGACAATTTTTCTTTATGCTGTCAAGGAACAATTGCCTGCCCAACTTGGACATTACCATCATATCGAAATCCAATGGAGAATGTATAAAGAGAAATATTCGCTTAAGAGAATTTAAAAGTTTCTGTCCAAAATAAATTGAGAACATTAAATATTATCACTTTTTCACCCTAGTTGATAAGGTTGTTCATGGACTATCACTGTCATGTTGGCCTATAAGTAATTGAAGCCAACCCGCGACTAGGAAACATTAAAAGAACTTTCAATTTTAACACATGGCCATCATTTGTTGTAAGGTGTGTCCTTAAGTTTAAGGAAGCTGCAGTGGAATATATAATGACCCCAATCATGGAATTTATAAAAAGAAATTCTAGTTCTTTCTTCTTTTCCTCCAAAACATTAATGATGGATATCAATTGTTCCCACCACTTAGAGCATACTGTGCGTATCACCAGATAAAAGTACACGATAACAACATACCCAATGGCCAGCATCTTCAAGGACATGCATTTCAACTCCAGCTCCCTCTTCAGCAGCAATTTCCTCAGCAGCATGAATTCTCTGGAGATCTTCAAGAGCCCACCTGTGCAGGCTCCTTTCAGCTTTCAAAAAATTAACATGCACACCTTGAGGCACATCTTCGACAATTTTCCTAAAATTATTCAGAGAAGATGAGAAGGCTTATTTTAGGATCAACTATTTACATTTTTCCCAAAAAGTGAAACCATAAGTTTGTCTTCTGCCTTTACTATTTTAAATTCTAAATTGTTAAAGCAAAAGGATTAAAAAAAATTTAGAGTTCAGTGTATCTAACAACCATATGTCCGTTGAGATTGACAACATATTTTTATATTCATGGCAAAGTTCCTGCACATCCCATACTCCCCCCAAAGAAGTCAATGGTATGGATATAACCTAAACAAATGAGAAGGATAGGTGCATTTGTATCTAAGAGACTCATTGGGGAAAAAAATGTATCAAGAGGGCCAACTCAATATTTGATATAATCCATGCTACTAAGAAAGTAACAAGAGATTAATACCATAGATTTGTTTCTTCATAGGATTGATACATTTCAGCTATTCCCTTGAGGTCAAACACCCATGAGAAGCTTGATGATGATGAACCAGGAGAACCATTTGTTCGAAGGTTAGTTACCACCCACTGCACAAGAGAAAAGATGTAAGGAATTAATTTATCGAGGCATCAAAAGTAAACCTAAGGGCAATAAAAAAATAAGGAAGCAAATAAAGGAAAAAGATGCAACTGTTCTTTATTTTTAGTATTTTATATAGGTACTATTACAAAGTTTGTTATACACTGACTCCCTCATATTCATATTGTCACAATTAAATACAATTTCAAAATAAACTTGCATTATAGAGAAACTAAATGCGATTGGCCAGAAAAAAATCTCAACGTAAAAAGGCGGTATTGTTAGCAAGTAGCATGAACTCTTCCACAAGGACCTGTACCCTACAGAATACTATAATACTTTGTAATATGTTTTTACACCTCTTAAATTCAGAATGAAATAAATATCTGGTACATGGAGGATTGTCCTGGAGACATACTATATACACCTTAAACAATAGAATTACAAAATTTTCTTTATACAGGATAGAAATGGACAGAATTGCAAGATCACAAGACTTTTAATTAAGCATTAACCAAAACTGTCAACCATTATATGGAAAGAGATTCTATCTATGAACAAGGCCCCATTTGTCCAGCTTCAAATTAATTTACTTCAGATAAGAGTTTTAAGGCCAGAATTGATGTTTCATAAATACCTGTGCCACATCTTTCGAAAATCCTTGTTGAATGAGAGCATTTACAACATCCCGCTTTGAGGAGACCTTCATTAAAGGAAAGATATAGCATAATTAATATCATTCTTACAAAAGGAAAGGAAAAGGAGGTGCTCTCCTTAAAGTAATCCATATAGTAAGCATAAAATGCCAGACTTTTGTTCTTGGCAACAACAGAATATGTTTGAGGATAATATGGCTGGCCAAACTCTAAATCTCTTACTTTGGTAACTTCATGTGAAAGTTAGTAGTTAGTAGGGTAACTTTCCTCAAATTTTCCCCTCATCTGGTGACCTCTTTTACTTTTCTAATGAATACTTACTCTTTATCTCCTTTATCTCCTTCATTGAGAACCTCAACTTTCAGGTAACCACATTATTGTCTATATATATATATATATATATATATATAACAAATGCAAGAAATATTATTTGCTTGGTGCCATGACGTGGTAAAATGGCTCAAGTTGCGTGTAGCAGGATATAAAGAGATGTTTGTGACAAGGTTAGAAACCTTAGTGTGGTGAAAAACCTAGCTAACACCACCCCCCCCCCCCCCCCTCTCTCTCTCTCTCTCTCCTTACTTCATCTTTCTTGAAAAGTAAAAGTTTAACTAAAGAAAGCAAGTGGAGGACTATAGCTTAGATTGATCCCTGAAGTTGCTAACCTCTTTAACTTTTCCAATGAATACTTACCCTGTTGATTTACTTCTTCAAGTCAAACATAATAAAAGAAATGATAAAATTGCATGGTCCTTGTCTCAAGGAAGGATACATGATGCATCGAAAAGAGAATTTTGAACAATTGACTAAATACTGACCTCCTTTGGCAATGTACTTAAAAATGCTATTAGTTCTTCCGGATGATCCTCTCCATCTCCACCAGATCGAAGCTTTCCAGGAGTAGCATCTAGAGACCAAACCTATATAAATAAATTGTAAACGGAAAAGGAAGATGATGTAAACTAGAAAACCAAAAAGAGAAAAAAGCACAAGCATATCATTACTTTGGCAATCAAGGTCCACAAAAGTTTAGCCAAGAATCATGGTTCAAATGTCAATAATGATTTCAAATTTCGAATAGCCCCAATTACGGTCAAAGTAAAAGTTCTAATAAATTCTCTCATGATCCAAAACCTACCGAAAAATGTACTTGGAACAGTGTCATTTTTCTTGTCCAAATTATTAAAGTCCCTTAACAAATTCAGTGAACAGAGAGCTTACTTTGACTGGTCGTGCAAGAGGTTTTGCAGCTTGCTCTACCATGCTCAATGCAACTGCATAAAAAGTTAGAGAGCATACTAAGCACCATCATCTGAAATATATGTAATTACACTACCATGTATATTTCTCTCAAATTAAGGTATATTCCACGTTAATATAATTATAGTACCTTTCCCTCCAAAACTATGGCCAACTAGAACTCGAGGTGTCATTCTTAGCTGTCCAACCTAGCCAAAAGATGAAGAATAAAAATCAAAAAGAAAAGTTTAAATACCTAACCTAATAAGTTGCTTGTCTACATTTTATAGAAGATCAAAAAAGAATACACGTCCTGGTAGAAAATATGGAAAGATGAGATGTATACAACTGTATACATAACCCAGAAAATCATGCATGTTCCCACACATATCTATTAGCAATTGAACTTGGCTTGTGGAACCTTAAAACAATTATAATTTGGGGGGGGAGGCGGGGGAAGGGGGGTGGTTATTAAGCTATCGACTATGTTGAATGCAATTTTGAAGCACCATAGCCCCGAAAGAAAAAATGATACGCCCAACTGCCTGAACTGTAGTAATTAGTGCAACATAATAAACATAGCAGTGGAAGAAGGTGTCTTTCATAATAAACATAGCCAAAACTCAGAATATACTTACTAGCTTTAAGACATCAAGAGCAGTGGAAGCAACAGTATGGGGACCCCTCTTCTTTATCAATGATGAATCACCGTGGCAACGCAAGTCTACTAAAAGAAACTGTCCAAAGGAATATGAGAAACAAATAAGATTGACTTGAAATCAGAAAGTCCCAAGTTGTTCTAGTAGAACCATGACAAAGGTGCCATAACAGGAAAAATAGGCGCTTAGATGGGTAAAAACTATGATGCATTCACAACTTTACAAATAAGTGGCATTGGAACAGAACACAACTGGTGGTCGACATTCTACAATGCACAAGTAGCAACTTCAACAAAAAGATTTTGTGGAAGGGAACCTATCCATATTTTGTAAAATGTACAAGGTACTCTATTAATGTCAACCAAGCACAATTTCAGAAAAGCACCTGCCATGCTGGAAATTCCTTGGCCAATCTCCGTGCAAAGGTGCCTGCAATATTAGCCATTATGCAACTCATTAATTTCTACAAAAACCTAACAAACAGTTGCCAAATATCATATCAAGTTGTTGGCCACCAATCAAGATGTCAAACAAAAAATCTTTCCTTTTGTTCCTCTCTGCTTGGGAACAAATTTAGGTGGACCAATGAAATTATCTATAGCAGATGTAAAGTACAAAGTACCCACCCCAGTTCTTCCTGCTACCTAGAATGCCATGCAGAAAAACAGCTGTTGGTGGGTCAGGAAATGACCTGTCCATTATAGAACTCCATCTTACCTGCAATCCAATAACATCATAATACAAAATTACAGTTTTTGAAAAATACCTGAGAAAATTTATCAAATACATGATATTTTCTGGAAGCATAAAAGATACACTTAAAAGCTTTTCTCACTTCTTATAAATGCAAAACTTGGATCTTTCTGATCAAGGATCATTTGAAAAGTCTCAGTTTCTAACTAACAAATTATTTACATGCTGATACTTGTCCGAACCTAATTATTGTCCCTAATATTTCCAGTTAATCAACCATTCCATGAAAAGATTGCCAAAAATAGCACAAAGGAAACACAACAACACCATAAATGATAGTGGTTGATTAATGCATTTTAATGAAACACATCAAATGCCCAATCAATGAAACGATAATGTTGTATGTGAATGCAAGATTGAAACAATGTAACCTATTGAGGAATAACATAATAATAGATCCATGTTAAAAATTCTTAAAGCAACTATTTATTAGTTTAAGGTCCCTCACAATGATACATTAAGAAAAACATAACCTATGTATGTAATAAATAAATAAATAAAAGAAGATAAATTAAGAAAACCATAGTGTATAAAATTGTACCAGCCGACCATATTGAGGCAACCAAGTATGAAGGAAGTATCATAAGTTAGAAACTAATCAGAGCAATATGGTAATTGTAGGAGCTAATGTATAACAACTGAAAAAAACATAATAGAATCAACAGCTTTTGTGCCCCCCCCCCCCCCCCCTCCCCTTTTTATAATGAGTTGAAGCAACAGCTCAATAAAGGCAACTATTTATGAAAGTAATCATATGCTAACACAATGTGATAACTTAAGCGTGACTAGACATAATTTGAGAAGATTTAAAGAATGAAAAATTGTTCAGATATTTCATATGAAGATTGAAGAATACACAAAGACTTACAAGTGCTCCTTGAATAAGATCATAAGCCTGCAAAGAAAATCATTGCAATGCCAAATCAGTTGAAATGACACAAACAGTAATCTTAAAATTATTGACTCTATATTACACAACAACAGTAGCAGTAAGCATCAAGCTTCTGGATGACTTGCACCTTATAAAATCATAGTAAACTAATATTGCAAGTCCAAAAGTTAGTTCAGTTACCAAGATTTCAGAAGTCTTCCCCACATTTCCCCTACGAGCAAGCCTCTCATCTACTATTGCCATACGTACAGTTAAATCTTTAGAGGCCCTGCTGGATTGACGAAGAGCTAAACGAGAGACGAGGAACTTGTCATTCTACAATAAGGAAGTGTTAAGTAATAAGTCAGTCAGTCATCCAAGAGTGAAAAAAAAACTACTATTAATGACATGGTTACATTACCAATGGCCACATTGGAACTAGTCTAGCATAATTGTATCATTCTTACATAAATTAGTTGCACGTCACAGAGCATACCGTACAACAACCCTCATTGTTAATCAAACTCTTATAGGCAACAAACCCCACCCGCCATAACCAATTATTGGGTAATCCAGAGGCTTTTCACCCTTGACGGGCTAAGCATATCTTAGTGTTTGCAAGTTCTTTACAGCTGTCATTAACTCATAGCAGTTCTAAACATAATGAACAAGAATAAACAAACATTTGCCTCATTCTCACAATACTCCGGAACTACTACACTTTCAAGTCACATATTACCTTCATTTCGAGTAAATTATTTAAGGATTCATAGTTTTTAATTTTTTTTAAATAGCAAACTCAATGATGACGGTAGTAATAAAACGCTTCTTTCCTATTTCTCATAGGACTTCCAAGACTTAATCTTACATAATTTAGATCATAAATACAATAGAACCAAAATAAGACAATTCAAAGCTGTAAATTCCATTGCAAGTTTATGGCATAAACTACATTCAAACAAGGCCGTGCCCATTCGACGTAAAACCCCCCACGACTCTGGAAAATTCATCAAGTTCAATGCTTTTTCGGTAACACACAAAAAACCCAAATAAATTAAAAATATTCACAGTGTCAATCAATTTGACTTCAAACTATACTAGGTCACAATCATTAACAAAGTAAAAGATATTGTTGATCCTTAAAATTACTGAACTATGAGCTATAACGCACATTTTCTCAACAAATCAATGGCTCACAAAGCATAAATTCACTGTGATTTTGCGTAATTCTAGAAATTAGTACCTCAAAAGGCCTCGGAATCAAAGCCATATTGGGCCGGAACTTCGACTCTGCCGCCGCCGCCGTCGTCCCGGAAAAACTAACCGATCTCCCTCCGCCGTAACAGGACGGGGCGAAATTCGAAACCGCCGACATTCCAGAGCAAAACGACGGCGTTTTTTCCTCTTTGCTGGGAACCGTAACGATCTTTTCACTTTTTTTCAGAGAAAGAAACGGATTTGAATAAAAAAGGGAGGCGGAGACACCGAGGGAGTAAATCGGTGCCTCTCTGTATGTGACTCCTTTTGGTTTTGTTCAACTGTGCTTTAGTAATGAGCTCCGAAGTGTTTTTATTTTATTTTATATTATTTTTGTGGTCGGTGGAAGTGTTACATGTGAGTTGAAATGTCGAGAATGCACCCCTCTTGCCAACGGTACTTGTACTTGGTCCTAGGTACGCGGCTCTGGCGTGTGGCCTGTAATCGTGTGTTGCTGTTGGGTTGTTAAGACTTAAAAAGAGTGGTGCACACTACTGTACCAGACACTCACAAGTCACAACTACTAACAAATGAGAGGATGTGAACGGTTTGAGTCAGCTTAACTAGCAAAGTTTTTAGTTTAGAGTTTGAGTCGATTGGTGTATTGGCTTTAGAGTAGGGGGTGTAAATGGGGTTGAGTTGGGGATTTTTTTTCAATATGAACCCAACCGAACTCATGTGAATCGGATTAAACTTATGGCTGATCATTTTTTAATTTAAAAAAAATTAAACATTAGAACAAAAAATTTATAAGATTATCAAAAATAAATAATAGCAGATTTATAATCTCGATTTGATAAGCAAATCAAACCTGAGCATATTACCAAACTAACACAAACTATTTTGTTAGTGCATCAAACCATATAATAATTAAATTATAAAATTATAAAATTTATATTTTAAGGGTAGTTAAGAAACAATTTTATGTAAATAAAGTTAACTTATTGTTAGAATTTGACCAATTTTATAGGGTGTATAACTAATAAAGAAAACCTTTTGAATTTCACTTGTCACTTCAGAACTATTTTCATTCATTTCATCAATTTATACAATTTTTTTATTAGGTGGACCCTACAATATATCATCCTTAACAGACACCTTACGGTGCCCGTTAACATTTCTCATATTTTAAATATATGTTAAATATAGGTGTGATGAATTAGACCAGACAGATTTGTGAATTTACTAACTTACACCGACTCAACAAGTTGTAAAAAAAATTTGGTTAACCTAACCCAACCTATCAACTCATAAAGGTCCACATATCCCATCAGGTTGGGTTGGATTAGGTCAATTTTAATGGATCGTTGGGTTGGCTGCACCACACCCCTAGAGTAATCATCCTTTTTTGTTTTTCGGTTAAAAAAAATAGAGGTTAGCTAAGTTACGCCAACCTCCAAGTAGGGCGCTTAGGTTAAGGCTCACAACCTAACCTTTATAGATGTCCACCAACAAATGACTGCTAATAACGGGACTCGAATCTAAGTGAGTTAGATAAAGTGCTCGAAACTTACCAACTGAACCATCCTGTTGGCCCCTATAGAGTAATCATCATGGCTTTAAATTTGAAGTTATAAGGTGTCTATATAATAATAATAATAATGAGACTGAGAGGTTTGCCGTTTGCTACAAGTCGTTTCACTTTCAAAAAAAAGAAGAAACTGAGGTCGTTTGAAACCCCTTGTGTTTTTGTTTTGGTTTTTTGAGGCCCCTTTATGGCTTAGCTGTAAAACCCTCACAAAACCCTCTCTTTCCACTGAGAAGCCGAGAAACCTCGCTGATACAAGGTTTCTGTCTGGTTCCCAAGAAACAGCAGGAAAACTAAGGAAGAAAGGATACAGAGAGAGAACCTTAATGCTCTGTTTGGATGTTTATAAAATAAATTCACGTTATTTCTCTCATCAGTCTGAAATTTCTCTCAACTCTCTCAGCCTTAAAGACTCAGCTGCCACTCTCTCACACGATTTCTTCCACACTTCACGCCGTCTCTCTCTCACACAACTTCTTCACAATCAATCGTCTCTCACGCCTGGGTCTTTATTTCAGAGGTAAACTCTGTTTTTCTCTTTGTTTCATGGGTTTCTTTTGAGTTGGATCAAATAACTATGTTCTTAAAATTGTGATTTTATTGGGTAATTTCTTATTAATTGTGATTTTATGGGGTAATAACATGTTATTTGTGGGTGGGTTTCGGATCTGATTGCTTTTTTTCCTTAAATTTTAAAGTTTCAAAGTATTGCTCATAACGTGTTTGATAAAGTGCTTGAGTGAGTCTAGATTGTGAACTTGCATAAATTTGTATATTGTAGCTATATATGGATCCGTGTTTCTTGTTTATTTTTATTGGGTAATTTCTTGTTTTTTGTGAATGGGTTTCTGATTTGGGTTTTTTTAAAATTTTTTTTTTTTACTAGAATTTTAAAGTTTCAAAGAGTTACTCACAATGTGTTTGATAAATTTTGGTGTCTACTCTTTTACAATCATTTCAACAGCTTGATCATTTGTACACTAATAGTGACCTGATTGCTAAACTTCCTTGATCAGGGCCAATGCAAAACTAGTTTATGCGAATGGAATCCCAATGCCATTGAGGCACTCCAACACAATCTACAAGCCAATTCAGTGAGTGATCTTTGTATCGTACTTGAAGGAGATAACCGGATTATAGCACCGAAAGTACGTCCATACACTGATTTGTTTTGTTAGTTAATAAATTCTAAATAGTCAAGCTGTAGCACTAGTATATTATGATTAAATTCCTATTAGGTTATTTTAAGTTAATGAAACTTTTCTTGTCTAGTGATGTAGAGAGGAAATTTTAACTGACAATGTATATTTGAAGGTCATGACTGGTTAATAGATGTTGTCCTGTCAACTTTCCTGTGTAATGTTTGATGAACATTATTATTATTTTTTTGATAGGTTGATGAACATTTTTAAATGCTTGATTTGAACCTAATTTGGAAGACGAGTTATTATACTTAGATGCTTCTTTTTTCTTTTCTTTTTTTTATTAAGTCAAAAATTGAATTTAAGATGTAGGCAACCACAACCCACCTAATAGTTGCCTAAGCCAAAGTCCAAGGAGATCTTCTGAGGTGTCAGTTGAATGTGTTATCTTTTGACGCTTCAAATTAAATTTAGAAGCACACGGCCAGTGGTTGAAACCTTTTATGGCTGGTTTGCAACAGATTGTGAAACCATCCTTTGTTGATATAGAATACTGATGAGCTAGTTTGCAGTGGCTGATATATTACACTGGTCCAAAAGGAAAAGTTTATCATGAAAACATGCATTAATGTACAAGAAGATGGACTGCTCTGATTGATTCCTTTTGATTTTCTGCATGCAGGGTGTTGCTGATCGTGTTTGTCTTGGTCTCATTCCAAAAATTGAGGGTAGCTGGTTCACTGCTGTAAGGGCATTAAGGTAACTGCCAATACTCTGTATATGGTTCCATTCAATCACTTGTTTTTTTGTTTTGTTTTGTGGTCCAAAATGTCTTCAGCTTCCAGGAAATGTTTAAGACTGCATTACTTCCAATTTTTGTTATTTACTTTTCAAAATGTTTAAAATTTCTAGTATCCTTTCATGGCATTGTTTCTTGTTGCTGTTTCGTTCTGTAGTTTGAAACATCTCAAATGTCCAGGAAATGTTTCAAATTCTGAACAACCTCAGTGTTAAAACTTCCATTCCTGGCTTAGGTTTTGTTTCCAAATATACATTAATTTCCACAAGATTCTTTCTTATCCAAGGCATGTGGACTAGAATTTTAAAGTTGCAAAGAGTTACTCACAATGTGGTTACAATTTGACAGTTCGGTAGTTTTTACAATCTCCAGGACACTAGATTTAGACGTGTTCCATCTCTTGGATGAGATAGGAATTGATTCTAGATTGCGAATGAGGGCTTATCTCTATCTTATTAAGAATCCAGATATGTTGAGAGCTTTTATTGGCTATCCAGTGGAGGAGTGCAAGGAGCTATTGTTCACAATGATGTCTGATCCTTAAATTTCTCTAACAGTTAGACAAGTAAATGTTCCAAGACAATTTCAGCTTCTAAAAACCTTTTCAATTGATCATTGAACTGTAAACTCTTGGGATTAATTTTTCTTTGGCACTAGCTTGTGTTTATTTTTAGTTTTGCTTTCTGAAACAAATCTGTTAGCAATTACAGATATGGTCATAGCTCATTGTAACACCATCCTTTTTTCAGTGGCTTGAAGACTTTGTCTGCTTACATTCATTTTTATGCTTTTTGCATCTTAGTTGTCTGGCATGATACAATGTCGTTGACTCCACGAGCTGACTTCTTAGGTCTTGTGTTGTGTCCTTAGTTGTTCAATACTGTTTACTGGTATAGGTGCTAGTTTAAATTGTCTTGTTATTGTACAGGAATTTTAGCCCTTGGTTTAATCTTGTTTGTAAATGATTAGGCTCTCTTTTTTGGCCTGGTTTGGACTTGCCTTAGTTGCTGGACCACTTGAATCTTGATATTTTTTATTGAAAGTTTTAGACCCTGTTCTATTAAAATAAAAAAAAGATTTTGCTTTATTAATTAGATGGACAAGGCATTCTCAACGGGCTTTATGTTTGGAAAATTCCAGTATCTCATGTCATGATTCAAAGTGGCATTGGTTCCTAAACGGATAGGCATGGTCATGAAAAAAAATGTTTTAGTGTGTGAAATTCTGCATTTTTTTAGAAATTATTGTCATTTGTTTTGGTTGAAATTTGTGTGCTATTGCTTAGTATTTAGCTGGATATTCTCTTGAGAATTTTGAGTTGCTTTCTTTTTTGAATAGTAAGTGGGCAAACACTTGAATTTAAATTACATAGTAGGATCTTATTTTTTGAGTTGATTCATAGAGTCACTCTCCCCAACTTTTTTGGTTTTTTGGGTCTCAATTCTTCTCCGAGTCCTCAAAAAATTAAATTCACGTACTAAGCAAAATAAAAAAATATTAAAAAAAATAATAATAAATGAAAGAAACACTCAAAATTCAATATTTTGTTGATTTTTTCAGTAAACAAACAAACCAAACATTTTTTTCTTATTTTAATTATTATCAATTAAGGATGGTTTTTTTAGTATAATAAAAAAGCAGAAAAAATATTTAATCATAGACCAATGTTGATTATTTAATTCACATCAGAAAAAAAAAAAAAAAATTTTATCAAAAAAAAAATATATTGCATGCTATAGTCATAATTATTTAATCTAACAAATTAATCATAGACCAATGTTGCAAGTCTATTTTTAAATAGGGATAAATTTATCTATTTAAATCATTTCTTTTCATTTCCATCTTAATTTTTAAAACATCCAAACAAGAGAAAGGGCTAATTACTTCCCTCTCCCTTACTAATTTTAAAAACATCCAAACAAGGTAGAGGATAATCATTCCCCTCTACTCTCCTCTCCTCTCCTCTACTCTCCTCCCTCTTTAAACTCCCAAACAGACCATAATTTTGTTTCTTTGGAGGTACGCATAGGCTCTGGTGAGTACGCCTTTGGGTAATACGGTTTTTGTTGTTTTACTTAAGACTCTTCTCTAATAATTGGTTGGTTGCTGAGAAAATAAATTTAAAAACTTTGCATGGTTGTGTTAAACTGAACAAAAATGTTACTGCTCAAAGTTCAATTTTTTTTTTTCCTCCTGTGTTTTCTAAAGTTTGATTTTTGCTAGCTACTTCCCTGAATGATTATTACTTAGAAGTGATTTTATTTGATTTCTTTTTGAACGCAAATGATCTTTGAATTGTAATGTTTATAAGTATATTTGTGATCTCTGAAGATTATATATGTCTGATTTTCATGTTGAGAAAATGGAAGGACAGAAAGAAAGAATAAATTTGTGTTTTTTACCCCTTAAAACAAAAATATATGAATTTCAACTAAATTTACCCAATTTGCAAGAAATTTGTAGTTTAGTGGCATTGCTTGGTCTCGTTTATGAGGAGAGTGTGCGAGGTAACAATTGAATTATTTAAATAAATTAAAAAAAAACCCAATTGAAGAATGTTTTTGGGCATATGTGGGAATTAGTGTGAAGAGTTCTTTCTCTAACACTCTAATGATTAATTCATAGCTTACGTTATCTCTGATTTTGCAGGGGAAGTATTGCCTTCAGTCCATGATTGAATGAAGTAGTCTTTGATGTTAATAAGCAAAAATTGGGTCAGCTGAGAGCGGATTTTTCCAAGCCACATGTTGCAAATGTGGGTGAAGCCATGCGGTCAGTTCTCACTGACCATGCTATCATCACACACGCATACATTTATAGTGTATGCCGCCTGCTCCATCTCGGTTTATCCCAAGGGGTATCTCTATATCTCAAATCCAGAAATACATTCCTAGAAAATGGAGACAAGGTACAGAACAATATGATAAGCCATCCACATCATGCAAATCAAATGATTCTGTCCCGGAAACAAACACAAGCAGTGATGAATCTATGATTAATTCCCTTTTTACATCTCTCAAGGACTTTGCAAGCCAAGGCCATCTATCAAAAGCATTCAAAAACTTTTCTCTTATCCAGCTCCATGCCTCTTCTTCTTCTTATGACCTTATCTTACATCCCATCTCTTTTCTTCTTCTATCTTGCACTAACCTTAAATCACTCCCACAAGGTCAACAGCTTCATGCCCAGATTATCTCCTTGGGTCTCGAACAACACCCCATTTTGGTGCCCAAGCTTGTTACTTTTTACTCAAGTTTTGACCTCCTTGCTGAAGCCCATACTATTGCTGCGAATTCAGGTATTTTGCAGCCTTTGCCTTGGAATTTGCTTATCTCTGCTTATGTTAGGAATGGGATTTTCGGGGAGGCTCTCTCTGCCTATAAAGAAATGGTGGATAAGGGGATTAGACCAGATAATTTTACTTACCCATCTGTTCTCAAGGCTTGTGGTGAAAAATTGGATTTGGGTTTTGGTAGGGAGGTTCATAATTCTATTAATGCTAGCTCTGCTGGGTGGAACTTGTTTGTACATAATGCCTTGGTCTCCATGTATGGGAGGTTTGGGGAAATTGATATTGCTCGAAGCTTGTTCGACAAAATGCCAGAAAAGGATGATGTTTCTTGGAACATAATCATATCTGCTTATGCCTCCAGGGGAATGTGGGGGGAAGCATTTCAGCTTTTTGAAAGCATGAGAATTACAAATAATGAAGTGAATATCATAACTTGGAATACTATAGCTGGTGGGTGCTTGCGAACGGGAAATTTTAAGGGAGCACTTGACTTGCTTTCTCAGATGCGAACTTGTGGCGTTCTTTTGGATTCTGTGGCAATGCTTATTGGTTTGGGTGCATGTTCCCACATTGGGGCAATTAAACTGGGAAAAGAAATTCATGGTTCTGCAATTCGTAGCTGTTGTGATGAGTTTGATACTGTCAAGAATGCACTAATTACTATGTATTCTAGGTGCAAAGACCTAAGGCGTGCCTATATTTTGTTCCAATTGGTAGAAAATAAGAGTATAATTACTTGGAATTCTATGCTTTCTGGCTACAGCCACATGGATCAATCAGAGGAAGCATCATTCCTATTTAGAGAGATGTTGCTTTCCAGAGTTGAACCAAGTTATGTGACAATTGCCAGTATTCTTCCCCTCTGTGCTCGAGTGGCCAATCTGCAACATGGGAAGGAGTTCCACTGCTACATTACAAAGCGTGGAGAGTTCAAGGACTATTTGCTTTTGTGGAATGCTCTTGTAGACATGTATGCAAGGTCGGGCAAAGTTTTAGAAGCCAAAAGAGTGTTTGATTCGTTAAGCAAAAGGGATGAGGTGACTTATACTTCCTTGATTGCTGGATATGGAATACAGGGAGAGGGACAAGCTGCACTGAAAGTATTTGAAGAGATGGAAAGGTTCCAGATCAAACCAGACCATATAACCATGGTTGCGGTTCTATCAGCTTGTAGCCATTCTGGTCTTGTAATCCAAGGCCAGAGGCTGTTTGAAAAAATGCCTTGTGTTTATGGTTTAAGTCCTCAACTGGAGCATTACTCTTGCATGGTTGATCTATTTGGCAGGGCTGGTTTGTTGCACAAAGCGAAAGAAATTATCAAAACAATGCCTTACAGGCCAACTCCTGCCATGTGGGCTACTCTAATAGGAGCCTGTCGGATTTATGGAAATACAGAATTAGGGGAGTGGGCAGCTGAGAAACTGTTAGAAATGAGGCCTGAAAATTCAGGTTATTACGTCTTGATTGCTAATATGTATGCTGCTGATGGTCGTTGGAACATGCTAGCTGAGGTTAGGACTTCCATGAGGGATTTGGGTGTGAGGAAGGCTCCTGGCTGTGCTTGGATTGACGTGGGCTTGGGATTTTCGCCCTTTATGGTGGGCGACACATCAAACCCCCATGCGGAAGAAATTTATACTTTATTGGATGGATTAAATGAGCTAATGAAAGATGTGGGATATGTAGCAAGTGGGGATTTTGGGTCAGAAGTGAATTTTGTGGAATATGATGAACAATAGAATTTATACTAAACAAAGGACTGCTAACATGTTTCAAATGGATTTAGATTGCCATTTAAAGAAGCACAGAAAGAACCACAATTGTTGAACTTATTTGAAGTGAAGATATTCTTTGTAGATGGGGTTTACAAGGAGAATGCTAAAAAACTCAGGAATCAGAAACGTTGGGGCTCAAAATTTGAGACCTTGGTTGCCCATGGCACTCTTTGAGAATGACTTCTACCTTTATTAGTTTGCTATTTTAATTTTGCAGCAGATTTGAGCTCATCGCTTCAGCGGTCTGTATTTTTATGGTTTCCAATTTGACCTAATTCCATTGCCCCTTTTTTATTTGGGCAGAAATGATTAATGCACTTCTTAATGAAAACAGGTGTGCATCTCTGAATTAATACAGCATTTTTTGTTAGTGACCAAACTGATAGTACATTCATAATGTAGCAGTATTGAATGGTGAACTCACATTTCACATTGTAATTTTTAAAAACATACCTGAGTATAGACTTCACTTATCAAAAAAAAAAAAAAGTTTCTTCTTTGAGCTATATTTGATTTTTTTTTTTTTGGTGATCAATACTGAAATGTCATCATTTAAATGTTGATGATACTTGTCCTTTTTCCCCCTCCTTTTAAATGCAAAGGAATCAGTTGACTAATTTATGCCTTTGGCATATGTCTTCATGCAATCGTTAGCATTTTAATACACAGAAGAGATTCTTGTCTGTGTGAAAAGTCCTGTACAATTCTCCTTTAAAGTAAAATAAGAGTCTTTGAATTAACCATCAAATGGCTCTAGCCGACTAAATTCTTGTAGCCATGTCCACACCCCCCCCCCCCCCCTTCTTTTTTGCGATGCAAGCGTAATGTTCTGCTAAATATCTTTCAAATAAAGAAATTGAAATAATTTTTCCATGTGGAAAGGATGATGTATACTTTGATTGTTGTTTTTATTTTCTCCCATTATAATGAAAAATATTTTATTTTTTGCTGGACAGTATTTATGTCTAATTGGTCGCATTAAAGAATTTTCCAACATAAAAACTAGGCTCGAATTGGTTAGAGGGTCATGATGTGAAGAGAAATGTAGTTTATAATAGTACCTTCTCTTGTTTTGTAACAAAAGGAATTTGCAAAATGAGTTTCAATTTAAAAGGATGTAGAAAAATACCTCTGGATCAAAGTCATCCTCGTAGCCTTTTCAAGCGTATAAATAAAATAATAGTGAATTTCTGGTCATGAGCTTTTGGTTTCAGCCATGGAATTGGTCAGTCTGAACGAGAAAATCATTTTGTTACCATCAAAGTGGTGAAGTTTTGAATTTTCTGAAATCTTCTTTGTGACTTTGAGCATCGCAGTAATTTTATCTCTCTCTCCACCCATTCATGGCTATGGCACTGATGACACTCTGTGAGAGAGTTCATGTGACGTTATAGAAAGAGTTATTATTGCGAGATTTTTTTGGTCATTTTGGCTTTCTCTTGCATGAGCAACCTGATCTGGCATAAATGAAGATTGCATGTAAGGTGTATCCTATTCTTTTTGATATTTTGAACCTAATAAACTCTCAGTCAAAATGGATTTATGGCACAAATGAAGCAGCTGGTTTGGCCAAAATAGCTTCCAAAGCCAACATGAACATGAGCTGGTCGAACTCTCAATGGCTCTAAGGTCCTCCTGTAAACTGTAATGGATGAGTCTATTTCTTTTTAAAATTTTCTCTTGTTATGCCTGTGCAATTTTCTTCTATTTTTAAAACTAAAATAAAATTAAAAAAAAAAAAAAAGAAGAAGAAAAAAAAAAAAAACTATAAGTTTTCACTAATGTTCTATTCTACAGGCATCTTCTACCATGGCATCCATGATTATTTATTTTTGCTGAATGTAAGTAGGGGATTTGACCCCAAGTTTTTGAATCCACCGAAGAAGCCCAATGGCATCAGCCAAGTTATTTAGCTATGATCTTATTCTTGGTGTTTAATGTGTTCTATGTAAGAAAGACATTGAGGCTTTAAAATACAGCATGTGACCACAAAGAGCATTGCGCACCAGAAATATTTTACTGTAATGATATAATTGAAGAAACTGATCACCAAATATTTTGTTGCATATTAAATTAACAGCGTAGTAAAGAATACAGTGTGGTTGGGAGCAGATTTAACTATACATTTGAACCTAAAATCTAAATCTTTATCAAATTTAAATAAGCCTATAATCATTTCTATTAAAGATGAAAAAATAATTGCTTGAGAGCTGCTATCATATCCGGTCTGCCAGCTGAGGAAATTGCTGCAGAAGCCAAGTTACACCTCTGATAATCACCTGCACACATACAGTAATTTGATTAGAAGGACAAAATGTATGCATAAGCATAATAACTGAATCAATACGATTTTAAATTTTTATCCATCAATGCAAAATTTATTTTTTTATATCAATTGGTTCCTAGGAAGACCATCAGAAAATTGAAATATATAGGTTATCAGGGAAAAAAATTAGCGTATCAGAGGTGAGATACAATGAGTTTCTCTCCAAATTCAATCTCAACACCAACTTAGTGGAGTTGAGCAAGGTTTGTAAGCAAGGGCTGAAACAGACCAATGCATACTCAAGTTCAACCAAAATAATTTTTAGATTTTAGGGGTAATATGAGGATGAAGGAAAGCATGCACACATGCGTGTGCACCCACACACACAGTAGTATTCTGACGTCTTATTTTTATTTCTCTCTTCTAATTTTTATTTCCTTGTTTTCCAGTCTATCTCTGGACATGTGTATTATTACCTGACATCTAAAGGGCAAAAAATGTGTGTGTGATGGCTAATTTACATACCAAAGCTGCCTCCCCAGGTTTGATTGCAGGTTCTACAATATCTCGTCCATAACTGTATTTTGAAAAAAGCAAGATTAGTCTCCCAACACAATCTATGCAAATCTTTGCATTGCATGGTGCAAATATGTTATAAGCATCTTATGAACTAAATAAACACAAATTCTTTTAGATGAGGTTTTATAGAGTACATTAGCAGTTTCTGATTGAAACACGTTTCCTAGTAGAGAATTGCTCCATATATAACAAGCAGTTTGTTGGAGAATTTTACATTATCAACAAAAAATCCAAATATAATCTTCATAATTAACCATAAATCTACCTCTTATTGTCTTTCCTTTACAATTTGCTTCCTCATGGTAAGCACTAAAAGTCTAAAGTAATGATTAATGAAGGAGCAACAAGAGGGAATTGTCAGTGGGCTGGCAGAGCTAACCTGGTCCTGTTTTCAATTTCTCATTCAAATGAAAGATTTGCACCCTTGAAACTAAAGTGGAAAATCAGAGCAAGACCATATCGGTAAGAAGTATGTAAAGCATGGCTTCAAATGGCCAAGAGAGACCATATGATTAAAATTACCAGTTGTACAATATGATTAAAAAACATATCTTAAGGCATACACCGTTTAACTTTAAGCAGTTGTGGTTAATCAGTGATTTTTCCCAATAGAAAGTCCTATTTATTTGTTACTGAATGGACCATAACTAACTCCCTTTTATTTGGGAGTATTGAATTCCCCCATAAATATGTAAAGTTATCATCTTAATTTACTATTTAAGTATTGAAGAAAAGGGCCTCATTGTATAATTGGCATCCTGGATGACAAGGTATTGCATTTCAAGGGTTTCTTCTCTTTGAAATCTTGGTCTTTCAGGAAGGAACAGGAGCAGCAAGGCTTAACACAATGGAGATTCTTATCATTGATTTGGTGGCACCATGGAGTCCAACATACTCAAGTTATACCAAAAAGGACATGAGCAATGGACCCTATGTTGGCTAAGGGTGAGAAGGCGCTCCTTTTGTTAGGTTGGAGCTGGGGAGGTTAAAGCAGAACCTCTAGTCTGAGGTTGTCCAATCATTATGTCTCAGGTAGGTTAACTCAATGCCATATTAGGTTAACTCAATGCCATATTCTGCAAATTTGTCCAAAACTAATAGTACAATCATCATGAATATAAAAAATCTATCATGATGAAATGGTAGTTATAAAAATATGTTCAATTGGGTTTTCAAAAAGAATTAGCCAAGTAATCTAATGATTACCACATCCAAATAAAGAAATCAGGGTGGAATGGAATTTTTATCTAATTTAGACAAAAATAAATAAATTATAGGACAAGTATTACCTTTTGGACTAAGATTAAACATGCCAACTTGTAAGGTCAGGCACTAGGCCGCTAGCACATGATGCAAGTTCTTTTATTCTTAAATTGAAAATTTATTTGTATTTACATCAGGATTAAGCAAGTTTTGATGTTTTGCTAGCTCCCATTTGCATTATCTCAAAGATATATACAAAGTGAAAAACATTGGACTCTCACAATCAATTATGTTTCAACCCAGAATTCAAATTATTTTCTTTTTGTGGAACCAAAATTGTGATTGCAAACAATACCCTTATTTAAGGGTTAATGAAATTCTCTTAAGGCAGATTCTTTCAACTAGGGTTAGATCATCCATTGCAGATAGTATATAGTGTACTACATATTCAACATTAAAATATCACTTACATTATTTGTCTCTTTTTATTCACGACCTCCAATCGATAAAAGCTGCATCCTTTGCTAAAAGGAAAAGGCCTCTTCCTCTAATCTGAAGTTATTTCCCACATTAATCAGGTTGAAAAAAAAAAACTAACTAACTAGGTTACTAATACTTACTGGGATGAAGAAGGTAAAAAGCATAGGATATTTTTCAACATACCTAAATGCCATGTCACTCCAACTGCTGAGGAATCCTCAGTAGACAAATCATCAATAACAAATTGGAGGTCTATGGAGGTGGAATCAGTGAATTTTTTGAAGAACTGCAGGATTTCCTACATATTGAATCAAACTATGTTTAGAGAAGGGAAGAGATACATAAATGAAACAGAGGGATGTTTTTACCACTTTTTTTTTTTTTTTTTTCATATAGTCATATTCATGCTGTATCAAGTTGCAGAGGTTTTCAATGATTCAAATTGGTCTAAAGATTGTATCTTTAGGTTGATAAATCAGATTAGAAATTTTTATGAGTGAATCCTTTGAAAAATGTCCAATTGAAAAATCCTGCAATAAGAAACCTAGGAAAGAGGAGGTGTTTCTCTTTTGCCCTATCTCATTAACTGTTACCACCAAACAAAATCTATTGAAGAGAACATCTTCCCTGCTGTTACTTTATTCCCCTCCACTAAGTAATTCTCAGAGACATCATTGACTTTTAATATGCTTCCTTATCAACAAACTCAAATCCGCTTCATGAAATTCAAAGGATGCTAAAGTCACATGAATCTATATTATGAAAAAAATAAAGGGACTGATGAAACAATATGAGAATGTCAGTTTAAATTATACTTCATTGAAAGTTATGAATTCTAAAATATTTAAATTATACATTAGGATATTATCATAGATCATGGTTTTCTAGAATACAATGGACTACCATAATTTTGTATACCAAGGGCTACCATGTCTTTAGAGTTACCATACTAAAGGTAATGTACATTAGATCCATTGTAACACATATTCAGTATAGCTGCTTAGATTCAGCTGTGGAGATGAACCATTAGGCCAAACCATGTTAATTATCTTACTTCTTTCTCTCTATACATCATTCACACAGTTGCCTGCAATGAGTTCTTCCACAGAGACCAAATCGTGGACATTGATTCCCTCGTAGAAGTTCTTCACAACATATGCAGCAGATTGTATGACATCCTCATCATCATCACCATTGGTTGTAGTTATTGTTCTTGGTGATGAGAACCTATTAAAAGTCAGTGACACCCTCCTTCTACTTCTTGTGTTAGGAGAAGTACTACAAGGAGTAATGAAACTGGGAGTGGCTTTGTTATAGAAGATATACGAGATGAAGCAGGTTCATCTGCATGGTTGATAGATGTGGCTAATTTACGTACCTCAAATAGACACAGAAACTGCCTATTTAGGATACTGGAGAACAAAATGTAGGATTGGTATTTTGGATATATAGAAGCAAAAGTCAAAGAAAGCATTATCAGTATGATAGGAACTAGGAAGAATTCTTGAATTATATTGTTCATTCTTTCTTGGAAAAAATAGGCGCATTTTACCATAAAGGACTAGAAAAGGATATGTGACTCAATTATCATGGACCAATTAGTGTTCAGTTTGCTTATCCTAATAGCTCCTAATCATATTAGAATTGGGATAGATCCATCTTTCAGAATAGGACAATCAACACGACTCAAAAAAAACAGATAGTGGAGAATCAAAACTCAAAACTAAAGTGATGACTTTAGACCTGGAAACATTCCGTCTAAATTATTATATTTTGGACACCAAGTTGAAGTCCAAGTTGGGGTGGACTAAGGTTTGGCCTGATTTTCCCCTGATCATAAAACACCATACCAATATACATTTTGTTCTAACATGATTTAATACTTAAACGATTTTTCTTCATATATGTATGCTCGTTTGGTTCCACTTGTCCTCAGTTTGTTTGACTAGATACAACTTTTTTACGAGAATTACATACAGCCTTTTCAATTGTTTAAAGACAAGGTTTTGTTAACTGAGTATCCTAAAAATATGGATTAAGAAAAGATTTTTTTTTTTTTTTTTTTTTTTTTTTTTTTTTTGAGAAAAGAAAAAGGGGACTCGCGTGTGGCAGTCATTGTCCCACGCCCCATGGTACAGTTGGGTAAGCCCATGGGTACCACCAGCTCGAACTGGAGCTCGGAAACTCCGAACCCACACACACCCCAGGCTCTATTGGTTTTTGGGACTTCCAGAAATTGCAATTACAGTCCTCGTGAGAACTCGAACCTGGGATGTGGTGAAGCCTCAGCAGTCACCTACCAGTTGTACCACACCCGCTGGTGGTTGATTAAGAAAAGATTAAATGTTCAAAATCATGAATTACAATTTAAGGGGAAGAGGGTGGATCCGTTAACAAAAAGGGAGATTTCGGCAAATTTTAGATACAATTTCCTAGTAGCTTACCTTGAGTTTTTCAATTAAATTTAACCATTTGATTGTTTTGATCAATAAATCACATATTTACTATTTGTACTACATTAAGCAATACAGCACCTAAAGATTTGATTGTATCATTGTATTGTAGTTTTGCCTATACGTGTACATATACTAACGTAAAATATCCATATACAATTATACATACGCATGTGTGGCAGTGTGTGTGACATTTGAAGAAAAACAGGTTGAGAAATGTGGTGTACCTTGCGACCAACAAAAGGAGTTGCAAAGATAAGGTCCTCGTACACGCAGTTACTGGCAATGAGGTCCTCCACGGAGGCCAAGTCGCGGCCATTGATTCCATCATAGAATTTTCTCACAACTTCTTCAGCAGATTCTACAACAACATCCTCGTCATCATCAACAACATTTACCTTCGTTGTTGTTGGGATTGATGCAATAGCAACCTTTGTTTCATCTGAGGATGAGACTCTTGTAACAGTTCGTGGTACCCATCTTCCTCTACTGCCTCTTGTGTTAGAAGAAGTACTTGAAATGATGAAATTTTGAAGAGTGGCTTTGTTAGTGTTGAAGTGAAGGAGAGGAGGTGAAGGAGAAATGAGAGAAAGCATTGTTTTGGTGGGGTTTGTTGTTTAAGGCTTTAAGTTTAAGCACTTCTGACACTTCTCAGCCAGACACATATGCTACCTGCCTAGATTATTGGGGAACATAGTCTTGGATTTGATTTGGTATATTCGTGTGGAAGAGTAAGTGAGTGAAACATTGTCCACTTACTTTTTAAAGCTTTTATTTTTCAAGGTTATAAACAACAAATCTCATAAAATTTTCATAATTTGTTGAGTTTAGCATATTATAAATTTATAATTAGTGTAACATCAATTTTTACATATCATTTTTATTGTAAATCAATCACAATTTATAAATTCTAAGTATTTGTTTAGTGGTTGACCTTCGTTCTCCTCGTCACAAAGGCTTGAGTTAGTGTAACATCAATTTTTACATATCATTTTTATTGTAAATCAATCACGACTTATAAATTTTAAGTAGTTGTTTAGTGGTTGACCTTCGTTCTCGTCACAAAGACTTGAGTTTGAGACACTAATAGCACTTGAGGACATAAGTTCATATGTGTGACGAGTTTATCTTACTAAGTAGGATGTGACTAGTCTCACAATCTTAACTTATATACCTAAGAATTTGTCGTTATCAAATTGTGAAATTTTTTATATAATTAAAATTATGATAAGATTTAAAATTATGATTTCATTTTTATGGTAACAAGCAGAGCTAAATAAACCTTGAAAGTGATTAAAAAAAAAACTGCCCAAATTCCATTCTCTCCCATAGTCAAGCCCCATTATCATCTTTAAGCTTCTATAAAAATTCATTCTTCTTCTAAAAGATTGCATAAATGTTTTAGAATTCTTATCACCTTCTGTAAGCCACAAATTCGCACAATTTCAGTTTTTCAAATCAATTCTTCACCTTAGAGCTCTTGAATTTTATTCATGTGGTCTTTTACTTTGGAATCGACAAAACCCAAAGCTTTATTAATTTAGTTTTAAAACTAGGATTTTATTCGTTGAAAAGTAAAAACTCCCAAAACTTAAAAATATGTCTAGTGCTATATCCAAATAAAATATATGGCTTGAAGCACCTAGCCACACGTAGACGAGGGCTGAAGTAGATAAAGAAACAAGCAACCAATACCCAATTCCTTCTGTCAAGTCCAAGCCAAACGAACTCTCTGTTTTTGTGAACCCCAAAAGACAAACCCATGGAAGTTATACTTCCATGGACTCTACATCTCCACCCAAATCCCTTCACTAACTACACCCACAACAGAAACTCCCACTTCTTCAAAACCAAAGCCTCAACAAAATCCCCAGTACCAAGCCAAACCCATAACCCAAAACCACCACCATCACACTCCCACCAACAACAACGCAAAAAAACATCCAATTTTCCATCCAAAAAGCCACCACCGTTTTCACAAAAAGATGCATTCCCAGAATCTTTACCACTCCACACCAAAAACCCATATGCCATTTACAAAGACATCCAAAGATTTGCTAAGCAAAACAAGCTCAAACAAGCATTTGCCATATTGGACTACTTGGACCAACAAGGTATACCTGTTAACCCCACCACTTTTTCTTCTCTTATTACTGCTTGTGTTCGAACCAAATCCTTAACCGAAGGGAAACAAGTTCACACTCATATAAGGATTAATGGGCTTGAAAATAACGAGTTTTTACGTACAAAACTTGTGAATATGTACACAGCTTGTGGGTCGATTGAAGATGCACACCAACTGTTTGATGAATGTTCTAGTAAGAATGTGTATTCGTGGAATGCCTTGCTTAGAGGCAGTGTGATATCGGGTAGGCGGCGATATCGTGATGTGCTTTCGACTTATACTGAAATGAGGGAATTAGGGGTCGGATTGAATGTTTATTCTTTTTCTAATGTTATCAAGAGTTTCGCCGGTGCATCTGCGCTTTGGCAAGGTTTAAAGACTCATGCCCTTTTGATAAAGAATGGTTTTTTTAATAGTTCAATTCTTGGGACGAGTTTGGTTGATATGTACTTTAAATGTGGAAAGATAAAGCTTGCGCGTCGTGTTTTTGAAGAGATTGGTGAGAGGGATGTTGTGGTGTGGGGAGCGATGATTGCGGGTTTTGCACACAATAGGTTGCAAAAGGAAGCTTTGGAGTATGTGAGGAGAATGGTAGAAGAAGGGCTAAGGCCAAACTCGGTTATATTGACTACAATACTTCCTGTTATTGGAGAAGTCTGGGCACATAGATTAGGCCGAGAAGTTCATGCGTATGTGTTGAAGACAAAGAGTTACTCGAGGCAGATTTTCATTCAGTCTGCCTTGATTGACATGTATTGTAAGTGTGGGGACATGGGATCAGGGAGGCAGGTGTTTTATGCATCAATGGAGAGGAATACTATTTGTTGGACTGCTTTGATGTCAGGTTATGCTTCAAATGGGAGGCTCGAGCAGGCTTTGAGATCAATAATTTGGATGCAGCAGGAAGGGTTTAAGCCTGATATTGTCACAGTTGCCACTGTTCTTCCAGTTTGTGCAGAGTTGAGGGCTCTGACTCAAGGGAAGGAGATTCATGCTTATGCTTTGAAGAACTGGTTCCTACCTAATGTATCTATTGTTTCCTCTTTGATGATAATGTACTCAAAGTGTGGCCTGTTGAAGTATTCTTTAAAATTGTTTGATGGTATGGAACAGAGGAATGTGATCTTGTGGACAGCCATGATTGATTCATACGTAGAACATGGGCATCTAAATGAAGCACTTGGTGTGTTTAGGTCAATGCAGTTGTCAAAACACAGGCCAGATTCAGTTACGATAGCAAGGATATTGAGTGTTTGTGGTGAACTAAAAAGTTTGAAGCTTGGGAAGGAGGTACATGGACAAGTCTTGAAGAAGAATTTTGAGTGTACCCATTTTGTCTCTGCTGCAGTTGTGAAGTTGTATGGGAGTTGTGGAGCAATTGGTCATGCAAAGTCAGTTTTTGATGCAATCCCCGTTAAGGGAGTAATGACATGGACTGCAATTATAGAGGCATATGGATATAATAACCAGTGTCAAGATGCAATTGCTCAGTTTGATCAGATGAGATCGGGTGGTTTTACTCCAAACCATTTCACTTTCAAAGTGGTTCTATCTATTTGTGATCACGCTGGATTTGTGGATGATGCTTGCAGGATATTTAATTTAATGCATCATAGATATAAAATAAAGGCATCTGAAGAACATTACTCTATAATCATTGGACTTCTCAACCGTTTTGGTCGCATTGAGGAAGCTCAAAGATTTGTACAGATGAGTTCTTCCTCATCATAACAAAGAGGCAATGAAATCTTTACTCTTCTTCTTTAGGTTCATTAAGTTCGTTGATGAAACATGCTCATGAATAGCCAATAACTCAGTAATGTGCAAATGTATAGACCTGTTGTAACTTTATGCATCTCATTAAAACTATCTGTAAGGATTTGTATATTTTGATGGCGAATGAGAAAGGTTGACAGTGAAATTCCTGAATTTATATTTGGATGTAAGAACTTTATTTGTTTCCTAGTCATGGTGACAGTGGCATGTATTAATAGTTTTATATGTTTGTATAGATCATAAGGCTGTGGAGTGTGGATGCTTATTTAGGAGCCTAGTTTACAGATATGGGAACTCTTCTTGAACCAAATACTCTTGTACTCACAGTAGTTGGAGTTTGGATTTGTTGATTAGCTTTTACTAATAAGCTACCAGAAACCTTATTATTATTATTATTATTATTTTTTGATGAAAGAACTACAAGAAACCTTAATATGAACTGAAGCAAGATGTGTGGATTCCAGTTAACTCAACAAGTAAAATCTCTGATGGTTGTATAAGAGATCTGGGGTTCAATTCCCGTTTACACCAAAAATTGATTGGTGTCTTGGTTTGATGATAAAAAGCTATTATCGAGAGCAAGCGCCACATGTTGAAACTATTTAAAAAAAAAAAAAAAAAAACTGAAGCAAGATATCATTTATATTTTTTGGAAAAGAATTAAACAAACAAACCCAATATAGGATCATTTCTGAACGCATGATATATTGTTGAAAATATATCATGGTTTTTTCTTTTCTTTTTCTACACACAGTGATTGTGCCGGGACTTGTTTTTTACTTCTTTACGTCTAAGGCTGAATGCAATTTTAAATTTTTTCATGTGTCGGCTAATTCAGCTAGAAAAATCTGTGTTGTATCAGAGAGCTAAATGTCTCCCTAAAAACTAATTCTAAAAGACCTGCAAACATTTTTTTTTTTTTTTTTGGTTGCTTTAGTCATTGAAACAAACACATATTACAAAGGGAGATCCCAAGAAACCAGCGAAACCTCCTTGCTACAGTTACCAAATTACAAAGCTAACTATAAAACCAAAGCAAGCCAAAACAAATGGCAAAGCAAAACACACTAACAACTAAACAAAACATCTATAAGGTATCCAAACTAGCACCTTCAGCACAGTAACACATAGACAATACAATAGCACTTTGGCAAAAGCACAGCATCACAGGATTTCTAGAATCAAATTAAAATACTACTTGTATCAATCTCTCAATTACAACAGATGGTAGCATTTAAAACTGACTTCTTGAACTTGGTTTTAAACTCTAGCCTAGCTTTGACATTTTTTTTTTGTTTACAAGATAGAAATTCTATTATAGAATAATCTAAGTGTATATGTGTGTGAAGCTTCATCATGGAGACTTGAATCTCGGTCTTTACCTCTTACACCCCCACAAGCACTTATACTCGTGGATGCACGATAGTGCTTTGACATCCTTAATGATGTTTCTCTTTAGCTGCTCTTTAGTCCAAATTCTTTCTTCATGAACTATGACATTCCTTGGAAGCCAAATGTGGTAGACAACCACAAATCATGAAAGATTTTAAATGTAATATCTGATTTTTTTTTTTTTTTTTTTTTTTAAAAATTTGCTTCAGAACCAATCATTTTCAACATGTAGCTTACCTTGACTCAATCCCAACAATCAAGGTGTCCTAGAAACAGTGATGAGAATGCGGCCCAAACCTGCCCCATGGTTCTGTTTTACGCATGGATTTTTCCATTGCTTGCCCAATACGGAGGGTTGGGTTGATGTCAGTGGGCCAGTTACTTGTATATCTTGATCCACGAGGTACATGCACTAAATATGTGAGTGAGTGAGCAAATATGAACTTTGTTATCAGCCCAAACCAAAAAAACACTTCAAACCATCATTATTCGGCGACTGAGTGAGCAAATATGAACTTCGTTATCAGCCCAAACCCAAAAAAAAAAAAAAACACTTCAAACCATCATTATTTGGTAGAGAAATATTAAGGAAAATTCCATTTTAAACTCTATCGTTTAAGGGCTAATAACAAATTAAACCCTAATATGAACTTTGTTATCAGCCCAAACCAAAAAAAAGCACTTCAAACTATCATTATTTGATAGAAATATATTAAGGAAAATTCCATTTTAGACTCTATAATGTAAGGGCTAATAACAAATTAAACTCAAATATCATTTGTAACAACCTGAGGAAAGTGATAGTCACATCTACACTTATACCTCAAAAGGACTAGTTAAATTGCAATTGGGGCTCCTCACAATCACTTATAAACCCAAGTTTCATTTAGTAAATATTTAATGTGAGACTCAACACATGCTTGTACAACACACATTCCAATAATCCAATCCAATTGGTTTTGCACAATTTGGGATATCATAGTTGGTCTAGTGGTTTTTAAGGCCTAATGAAATTCATGGAGTTTTGAGTTCAAAATTCCTAGTTATCATCTTGGGGTCACTCTAATGAATTCCCCCTCTCAACTATCCAGTGTATGATGGATAGGGAGACAATATACACTTGGAATAATAGTCAAGCTCTTTAAAAGCTCTGGACATCTTATAAGGATGGCAATAAGGGAGGTAAGGTTGGACTGGGTGTCTTGCCATTGTGGTGAATGTATTTTACCATTAATAATGAAGTTTTTATTTTTATTTTTTACACTGATGAGCATGGTTGTCAAAATCCCAATCTGGATCCTACGATCCTACGATTTTACAATCCCACTTGCCCAAAACAATCTGGATCTTTCAAGGATTTTAGGGATCGTTTAGGATACGATTTTGATTATTCCAAACAAACCCGGTTTCTTGTAATCTTCTTTAACTTGATAGAAGACTCAGTTGGATCCAAATGAAAAATAACATCCCAATAGACCAAGTTTTGCTATTCTAATGTAGAGAGATAGAGTGTTAGTTGAATCAAACGAAAAATAACATTCCAATAGAGTGTCACGTTTTGAGATTTTTGGCATCTTTTTTTAAATGATGCTTACAAATGGGTGTAATGTAACAATGTATGGTAATTACATCAAATGAATGCAAATATTTGGTTTTTTTTATGAATATATAATTTATGTGATTATTTAACATATCAATTTTTTTTTCTCAAATATTGTAGGGTCTTACGATTCACGATCCCACCTACCTCCTACGATCTTTCGTATGATTCTGATTTTGATAACCTTGTTGATGAGAGAAAGAGATGGATAAAGAAATTGAATAGTTGGTAGGAGGTGAATGTTTTGAATGTGAGTAATATAGATATATATATATATATATATATATACATATATTCGTGTCAGAACAAGATAGGACGAGACGGGGCAAGATCGTGTAAATAGAATTTATTCATGTCATATCAAAAAATTATGTGGGGGCAAAATAGTGCTGATTGGACCGGAAATTTTGCAATCCCTCAAAACACTTAACAAGGAAAATTTCACTTCTTTGTCCTAACAAGGGTAGGTGAGAAAAAGAACCTTATTATTAACCGACCTAGCTATATTGTCTTCCCTAAAGTTTGCGTATTAGGTCAATCTTTGTCGGACCGCAGTCAAAGAGTGAAACCTTAATGGCACCGGCATTCTAGCATCATTACCCCACAAAACCCAGGGAATTGCACTCATATATGGACACTTTTCAATTGGATTATTTGCCACTTAATTTTGGTCAAAAGCAAAATAATGTCTTTATTTGCAATATTAAAAATAAGCTAGTTTACTCCTTTGTTAGTCAATAAGAAAATCTATGTGAAACCTCTTTTTGTATGTGTTGCAGCTGTTTCCCTCTCTCTTAAGCTAATGTTTGTCGCTTTATTAGTACAATATTCTAATCAAATCAAGGTTTTAATACAATAATTTTTGAGACACAACATTAGACCCCTTATCCCCTTTCCCATGAAGCTGGATGGATGGTTCTTTAATCCTAAGCCCCTAGATTCTAAAACCCAGTTTCTAGTTTTATCCAAAACATAGGACCACATGTGTTTGCATCCTATGCTCTATATCATATATCATTAGTATCTTTGATACTTATTAAAGAAAAGATTGTCGGTGAACACACAGGTTTTCTCTGTGTTCAGTGAATGATGACTGGATAAATTGACTTGTAAACCATGTGATTAGGAAAAACTTAAGTCTTGTAATAGTATTACTTGATAGGAATGTTAGGTAGTTGTGTGTCGGCCCACATTAAGTGCACTTGAACAGAGTCGATGCTCTATTTCTTTGATAATCATAAGCTTCAAGGCAACAATTAATGCTCAACCATGTCCTACTTTTATTTATATATGTATTCTATTCAATTGATTTAGTGGATTAGTACTTTGTTAATAAAGATGTTTGAGGCAAGAAATGCCTGATCAAGTAAGTGGAGTAGGTCAGATGATAATATGTCCCTCAAATATTTGGATAAATTTACTATATTGGGCTAAGGAAATATGTTAAGTAATTTGTCATTTTTTATAAATACAAGATGGATAAGCAAATATTTGGTATTTTGAATCTTAGAAAGTAGAATAAAAGGTTTAGAAATTTGTATTTCTCTGTTGTGTAAAACTTTTTATTTTTCCTCATTTTCTCCTACCTTTATTTTCGGAATACTATGTGATAAGAATTAACAAAAAAATGACCTCTCTGTTTTTCTCTCTAATGGTTGTGATTGTGATTATTTTGTTTATTTTTGCACGATTTATTTTGGTAAAGTTACAATTTAAACCTTGTATAGTTTAGGAGTGTAATAAATTAAGTTCTATAGTTTCAAAAGTAATAAATTAATCCCTAATATTTCAAAATAACAACTTGAACGATATAATTTCAAAAGTAACTGGTTGAACCATATAATTAAACCCTAAAGTACTAAATATCAGATTCAAAATGTAATCTACTCATTTGGTTTTTAAGCAAAACAAGTTCATGAAAATAAGTTTATTCAATTTAACTAGTGACCAATTTGGTCCATTTATTTTACAAACTCACTTTATTTAGTAATTATTTTTTATATTTTTGATAATTCAATATTTATAATGGGGGAGAGGAGGAGTTTTAAACTTTGAATGTCTCTCTTGAAAATATAAGAAGGTGTCAACCAATTGAATTATAAGATTTTTGGCTATTTAGTAATTATTTAATTGAAAGAAGTGGATAAAAAGTCTTATAATCATGACTCTCAAACTCACATAAAAAGGAGTACTTCAATTGGAAAAGTTGATAATAGTATATGGAATCTTGTATTGAAATGTTATGGACACAAAAAGAAGTATACGTTAACAAGTTTAATTTCATCTTATACGCAATTTAATTATTGCACCAATTTTCTATCTGTATGAAAGCTCGAAAAGGCTGCAGAAATTGTGTTAAACATCACCCCCTCCAAAAAATAAAATAAAATAATAAAAAATAACAAATGAAAAACACATGTCTCATAATGAAAATTTCTCTCGACAAACTTTTTTTTTTCTTGACCAAAGAAAACGATTTGAACTTTGAAGACACCATGGATGATGAATAGGTCAAACATTGTGCAACGCGGAGATAGTGTGTGTCTATGTATAAGGTTTGGCATTTCAAATCAATACAAGTTTTGACAAAAAAACATTGATGGTGATATTGATTGTAAGCACTAGTTGTTATATTACTTTTTTCTTGAATATGGTTGAACCTTAGCTTATAGACTAGTTTCATTTTTTATTTATTTAAATTATAGTGACATATAGTTGAAGCTTAGCATGATCCAGCTGTTTCCAAACTCACTTAGCAGCCAAAAAGTTCTTCTAGCTTGAAAGACCCACTCTAACCAAAAATATCATGCGTGTGCTTGTTAGAAATAAAAGTCTCAATAAAATTTGGGACGCAATAATTGACAATTTACAACAATTTTACAATATTTTCACATCAGTTTACTATTTTATTTGTGAGCCTACTTCGATAAGAAAAAGTCTATGGACACCTTCTGTGCCAAACGTTTTTCATAATCCAGACATTTACGGCTGTAAATGATAGAGAAAAAAAATTATAAATTTATATAAAAGTGATATTTCACCGATTATAGTCTCACATATTATCAAATAATGGCAAAAGTTTTGGCAAAGTATAGGGGTCCTAAAATAAATTAATCAATATCAAGGTGACAAGTTATTAGTAGGTAAAAAGTGATATTAGTAGTGAGTTTAACTAAGAATCAGTAAAAACTAACCAACTCAAACGTTAAAAAGATTATTGTGTTTGTAACATTACGCATAATTTTTTTTTAATGGACATGTATGAGGTGATTGACTAATTTAAGAATATTCTCAAATTATTGAAAATTTGTGTTATGCCCTTTGTTGGATTATCTCGTTTTGAGCATTCCACTTTATATTTCATCCATCACAATTTGTAGTATTTAATTTTTTTAAATAAAATAATCAAAGTTTATAATTTCAAAGGAAAAAAAATTCTTACGCGTGGTGCAGTGTAATTTGTGAAGCAACAAGTGGAATATTACGAATAAGACAAGATTTTTATTCGGTTGTTGGGTGATATATGCTCCTGAGTTGGTGCCCTCAAAAGTGTAGATATTGACGTGAATGAAGGGTTTTATTTGTGTCCAAGCCAATAACAACAAAGAGTTGCTTAAACCTATTAGCCAATAACATCTTCAACCATGGTGTATGCTTAATTGTTACCCACTCAAAAATGGAAGCTAGCTACATAATGGGTTTTTGTGACTTCAGGTGTTTTATGAACCAATGCAATGAAGATCGAATTTTCTAGTATAGTTTATTCAAAAAAAGTATAATTGTAATGTCAATTCAAGATCATTCTTAAAATTATTTGATATATTTATATAATATTAATCTTGAACTTTAGTGATGTTTTTATTTTCAAATACAGGAGGGTAATAGTTCTATTTTTCTCATAATTGTGGGATTTGTGAGATTGAGAATGATTCGGTGATGATTTTGCAAAAGAAAAAAATAATGAGTATTCTATAATCTATACATGTGAAGTAGATGGCTACTATTCTAATACAATAAAGATTGAATAATAACTTCCTTCTTTTGGTGTTTCTACAAAATTTTTGAAAGGTACTAAAAACAAATCAAATCCCATAATTTTAAAAGCAACAAATTAAATGAGTAAAAATTATTACGGGCAAAAATTATGTATAATTTCTTAGTTACTGTACTTGGGTTTTCCAATTAAATTTAATTGCTTAATTTTGAACAACAATTAAATTCAACTATATGATTCATTGGTCAATGCAATCACTTGATTGAATTTGATCAAGGACCTAATATACAAACACCCAAGGAATTGCACATAAATTTTACCCTTATCTATTTATAAATTAAATTATTATCATGCATACTTTAATAAGCTTCATATAGGGTTTATTCAAGTGACAACATTATAGTAATGATATCTTTTATGATATCATATATCCGTGGTTCAAGTTCAAATCCCAACTTGCCCTCCCCAATATCTATCAGTCTACCTACAAAAACAAATAAGCTTTAGAAACTATCATATGCATCATTTCTAATTTGTCAAGGGAACATTTTGATATTTCAGGAGGAGAATTGCATCTCCAATCTTTCGTTATTTAGCAAGGAAACAAAATGTTTGTTCTACAAATCATGTATCGATAAGAAACTTTCTACATTTTTTTTTTTTTTTATAAGTAGCCCTAATTTGTTTCATTCCTCGGTGGTACTAGTACTAACATCTTTAAGTACTAGTTACTTGTCATGATTGAGTTTTGTTTATCAACCTTCACTTCAAAAATTTTCTTTCTATGGTAAGTTTTATCAATCATCACCTAATGCAACAAACCAAGGGATTGTTTTTTTGTCGTAAACAACAAACAAACATGATTTTTAATGGGAAGGTATGGCAAATGATGTACCACGAAACTGTTATCAAAGTCATATCAGTTGTAGAAATAATAATAGGATAATAAGGTTTAGAGTTCAGTTCTCAAACATTAGGAAATCACGTTTCTTTATTACTTAACATGTGAGAAAATTTATAAAAAAAAAAAAAATGAGCATAATAAAAAATTGGCTAAACTATGAAATACACCTCTAATTTCACTTGTTTCCAGTTCAGTCTCTTAATTAATTTATTGTTTTTGTTTTTTCTATTTTAATCTTTTTATTTATATAATTTCCAACGTAATTCTTCCAATCCTCATTGTTATGTCCACCAAAATAACGTCATCTTGAAAAATGAAAAATACAAAAACTAACGAAGGAATGCAATGATTAGAAATATGAGTGGTTTATTTCCAATTATACATTGTCTTTTATTAAAGAGAAAAGTTAAATAAATAAAATTAAAACTTTTACCAAATTGTATTATGATAATTGTTTTCAAAGCCGAAAACTAAAATCATTGAATCAAGCACTATAAGGGGAATGGTTTTTTTTTTTTATTTTATTTATAAAGATTTTAAAAGCTAAAAATTAGTTTTCCAAATGTGCTACCAAGCAGCCTAATGTTATGTCTAGAAGGTTAATTATTTATATATAAAAAACGATATTCGTAAAAAAGGAAAAAGAAAAAATCATGTGTAAATCTACTATTTCTCTTTTACTAAATAGGAACAAAAAGAAAGCTTTCGGTGAATGAGTTATCTTAGTTGCTATCAATTGTTTTTTCTTAGTACTTTAGAACTTTTGACTTGAGAGATACTTTGCTAGAAAGGAGTGGTTATGTTTTTTAGTTTTGCTTTTGTTTTATGCATTTTTAGGTTATGAAAAGAAATGTATTTCTTCAACCACCACGGGCCGGGGTAGGGCCTTGTCCTTTTGGATTGTTTTGAAGTGTCTGGTTAAGTGGTCCACGTCTAAGCATTGGAAACCAATCAAAAGGGATAAGAAGTAGTACATACTGTTTAAGATTTTGGAGGTGTTGTATGGCATAAAATGAATCTCAAATCAAGTATATTCTGAAATGATTTGGGTTATATAAATAATTATTCAAAGTTTTAATTATGATTAGAATTTTTGAGATATAATGCAAATGTGATTACTACTTTTTTCTGATGGTGACAAATGTAGAAAAATTTTCAAGAATGAAAATGAAGATATATTAGAAGTCTCATTTTGCCATTGGTTATAATACTACAACAACAACAATAATAAAAATTTGATATATTTTTATTATTCTTTGGATATTGTGTCATGTATTTTTGTTATTGTAATGGTAATTAATTGCATCACTTGTGTACGATTTGTAAGTTTGTTGATTCTATACTTTTGTCTGAAGATTAAATTTTTAGTTTTGTTATTTTTATTCAATATTTGTTAAAGTTATCACAATATATTATCAAATTTATCATATGACCTTCAAATATTGTTGTTTAGTAAGGCATTGTGTGAATGAGCAAATCATATTTATGTATTTAATTAGTTATATACTATTTAATTGAAATATTGATTTTTATTTTGAAGAAATTATAAAAAAAAAAAATCCAATATTAGGCATAGCGTTAAAGGGAATTCCTAATGAAAATTAACATTATTAAATAAATTAAATAATATACTTATTTGATTATTATTATTATTATTATTATTTTGAGAAGGAACTTATTTAATTAATTAATATTTAGTTTGGCCCCCTAAAGTGAAATTCTAAATCTGCCAATGGAACTAAGGATCAAATTAAATAAATCTACCCATCAAATTGAACAAATTCTAGAGCTTGTGAATTCCTTTAATATGATGTTGAATGTGAATTTAATAATTTTCAAGAGTCTTTTGGGTAAGTGGTATATTGTAATGAGCAAGACTTAAGTACAGGAATTATGTGCTGTTCCTTAAGGTCCCTTTTAAGATTTTGCCATGTGAATTTTTTTTTTATGAGAAGGAAGTGTATTATTTAGTTAAGTAGCCACATGACTGAATTTTAAGAGAGGAATTTAAGGAACAGCATTTAAAGTACTGTATCTAAGTTTTGTTCTTTTGTAATTCTCATGTAAAGGAGAATTTGAGTTTTTATTAAATCTCTCTCCCTGTTTGCTGTAAAAGAAAAAAAAGAAACAAATAATCTCTCTTTTTTTTTTTTTTTTTTTGGGTAGAAAAAAAAATTCTCTAGTACTGGCTTAAATTATTCTTATTATTCTTATTTTAAGCATATGCTGTAGAGAATCAAGAGGTATTACTTGCTAGATTAATACATTTCAGTACACTAACTTGCATGTGAAATACAAGGGAATTTGTGTAATATCTTTATGCACACCTTTGAAGTGAAAGTTGTTGTGGGATTAGGTGTGATGATTGAATAATGAGCGGAAGTATGAATCTAATTATGTAAGGTTTATATATTAGAAAATACTTAATCCTAAGCTAACTATAAACTATCATAAAATTAATATACTTGTTCTATAAGTACATAAGTCTACAATTGGTTTCGACGTACCACCTTAGTTATAATATATCCAACAAAGGAAATTTCAGGAATTGATGTTTGAAAATCAAGATCAATATTAAAGTAGATCACTTTATATGTGATTTTCTCAAAGGGAATATCTCTAATTACCCTTCTCCCAACACTTAAGAGCATTGGTCTTCACTTTGTGGTTGTAGCCTTGTGGTCATGTGAATTAGGTCCGTTTGATTTTGCAATGTTTTGGAAAGAAAAAGTTTTGTTGAACACTTTTTCTTTTTTAGAAAACAGCTTTTTGAGTTCTTTTTTTTTTTATTTTTTTTATTTTTAATTTAAATCACTTTCTGAATTTTGACAAACCCAAAAAATCACTTTTCAAATAAAAAAAATATTTTACTACCTCAATAATCTCTACCATACCATACGAGTACAATGTCCTCGATCTATTTTAAAGAACTGCTATTGTAAAAGCTAGAATTGTTGTTGACAAAAAAAAATTCAAACACATAAATCATTACTCTTTTTCACAGTTTAGGAACTTTCAAGCACAATTGACTTTGTGAGTTCCGAGGTTATGAGACCTCTCTTGTGGGGACAATTTTTTAGCTTTGGCGATATCAGCTGGATCCCATGATTCCCATCCCATGCACAATCGTGTGCGAGGATAATATTTCATATAAATTTATATACCTGATATATAAAATACATTTTTCTTTACTCGCACTTGTACCTTATTGGATTGGTTGTATGGTCCATTAATGTTACTCCACACAAAATAATCATATTAGCAAAGCCAATTTCTTTTTTCAAGGCGTTCCAAAATTATATATAGTGATATAAAAATCTGAGTTAAGATTTAAGAACTTATCTAAATAATAATCTATCTTGAGAATTCATGCTCTACTGTTCCACTAACAACACATTAAAAATTACAAGTTCATTAATTCTACGTATTCATACAAATGTGAATTAATATACTAATTTAATATATGTAGCTCACCAAGTAGTGATCTACCATTAACTTACACAAAATATCAATACTAATACACTTACATAAAATATAAATACCAATGTTATAATATTTCAATTACAAGTTTTTAAGAAACCCAATTTCACATTTGGTGATATCTATAATAAAACAATAAATTGTAAAAAGGGAGTTGTGAAAGATATATGAATATGATATTATTAGCTATAGCGCATTAGTTAAGTAGTTCTATATCTATAATGACATAAACAAATAACTATTATTTTTGAAAGAGATTAAAGTAGATGATTTAAAAAGAAAATTAGCTTTACAATATCAATATAAAATATAGGATATTATTAAATATCCGAGGGGCAAAAAAATATTGTGATATTTTAATTTGAAAATGATATGAAGGAAGAATTACACCATAAATGCTATAAATTGTATTAAATACTACTTCAACAACATAATTATTAAATATTGAATTACTCTTTTACGATTAGATATGTTCTCATCATGTATAAAATTTTTAATATTTCTAACATATTAGCTTCATTTTGTCCCTTAGACAAATATATTATAACCAACTCTTTAACAATCTTGATTATGTATATTATAAGTCTATTTAAAAATTTTTATATATTATTTCTGTGTTTGTGTATTCTAATAAGTATTATTGTTTGCTAAAATATATATATATATATATATATATAAAGATGTTTATCCCACATTAGTTGTGTGTGTTAAAATTTCAGTCCTTATAACCTCGGGTTTATATATTTAATAAATATTACTGTTTTCTAAAAAAAAAAAAAAAAAAACCTCTTTTAACAATCCATTAATTATTATAGAACGTTATCTAGGACTTTATTCTATTTGTACTTTTGTGATTCCTTTGTCCAACTCCTTTTTTATTTGTCATTTATCAGATCCTGTCTATAATTTATTCAATTCTTTTTCTTTTCTTTTCTTTTTTGTCACTCAGAAGATTCTGTTCATGATCTCATAAATCTATGATGATAACGTCATTTTCATATTATTCGTGCTTTGATTTTATGCCCAAGAAAAATGGACTTTTTCTAAAAGAAAACTGTACAACAATCTTTATCTCTAGCCTGATCTAAGATTCAGCTCCAAATGTGGGATTAGTGGGTCCGAACTTTTTATTGCCACCTGCTGAGAAACCGCGTTCTAAATAGGAAACACTATGTCCCTCTAATTTTTATCTTATTGGTCCTGCTACAAATTCCATACAACTTTAATTCTTCAATCACCAAATGAATATTCGAAATGAATTAACTCGGCATGCTATGACTGGTCCTTCAGAGAAATTTTTGGTTTCTTCAAATACTTTTATCTTTTTTTTATTATTTTGTTTTCTTTTTTGGGTTTAAGCAAATTAACATGAAGAAAGTTGTGACCATGCACATATTCACATCATTTTCAATGGTGCAACTACGTGGAAGCTCACCTCAGTCCAGGTTAATTCACCACGTTTCAGTCAAATCGCATAATTCCACATCTATAAATACTTATAACCGGATTACACTATCATTCACCAGTGCATTTACTTGAACTAAACAATAATATAGCTTTCTAGCAACTTGAGTTGAGTGGATGGAAGAAGAGCCAATAGTAGCGGTAACACAAGCAGTACTAACCATGGTGCTGCCTCGTCTAGCTACAGAGGAGTCCGGAAGAGAAAATGGGGCAAATGGGTGTCTGAGATTCGTGAGCCAGGCAAGAAAACAAGAATTTGGTTGGGAAGCTTTGAGACACCTGAAATGGCTGCTGCTGCTTATGATGTTGCTGCGTTACACTTTAGGGGAAATGAGGCACGTCTCAACTTTCCTGAATTGGTTCACAGCCTCCCTCGCCCTGCTAGCTCTAATTCTGAACACATACGCATGGCGGCTCATGAAGCGGCCTTAAGGATTCGAGGCTCTCAAGGAGTGGCTGAGGTTGGAGGAGGTTCTAGCTCGAACATGGCGCCGGTCACGGTGAGGCTCTCTCCTAGCCAGATTGAGGCCATTAATGAGTTCCCTCTTGATTCACCCAGCAAGATGTGGATGCAAATGGCAACGGAACAGTCTATGACGTTCTCCAATGACATTGAAGAGAATGAATGGGAAGATATGCAAAATGATTCTCTTTGGGACCCCTAGGTAACTTTCAAATTATGTAACACTATTTTTTAGTACATAGGATAACTTAACCCTCTATATTAAATTGTTATATGTATTTGATTTTCTATAGTTTTTCTATAGCATCTATGACTAGGAGGGATATAATTTGACTTACAAAAAGTCATAAAAGTATAGTAAGAGAAGATTGTAATTGAAAAAGAATATGCTGGGCTTGCTTATTATTTAGTTCAAGCACTAAAACTTGAATCTGGGAAATAGAGAGGGCTACTAGGCTTCTATGGCTTCTAAGGCATTGGATTTTGTAGCAAGTATACAAGGATTCACTGTTTCATGGAATAGTACCTGAAGGCCATTGTGTTTTTGAGAGAAAGCCACCTGTATTCTCAGAATGGGTTTTGGCGGGTCCCAATTGACATCAAAGGATTTGGTTTTTTCGGTATTTTAAGAAGTATTTTAGTGGATGAAATTAATATATAGTGAATGGGGCCATATTGGCTACTTTTTTTTTTTTTTTTGGTTATTGGCCACTTGTTTGGAAGGGTGTGGTGTGATTCATATTTTATTATTAATGGTTTGATGTAATAGAATTGGATTGTTATTTAAATGAATAAGTTGCTTATTTGATTTGTTATCCACTTCTTTTTCATTATTCTATTTATATATTTCATTTTGGAGGGACTATTAATCTTCCATCTTCAAGTAAATGATTTTTCTATTCTTGTACCACCCACGTGGCAAGAATTAAATCCACGCAGCATAAGATAATTTTTAACCAATTCACATTTTTCAATGTGATGTGGCATCATACAAAGTCCTGTAAAAGGCTTTCTTTTTCTAGCTAGTTTGAGTTTCCATGGAAAACATAGTTACAATGGGCAATCCTCATTCAATTTAAATCCTTCGAAATAGATAGAGAAAAGTGCCAATGTCTGGTTGATCAAAGATGGGTTCGTATGGGAGAACTTATTATGGACTGTAATCAATAGAAAGAGTAATGAGGTATTGACTTATTCCTTCGGTAAAAATATAAAGATTGTTTTGGTTTGAATGAGGACGTTTACATAACTTTTTTTTTTATAATCCTTTTTTTTATAATCGACCTGTACATAACTTTAGCTGTTATATTGTATGATACCAAACCCGACCAACTCTAGAGTTTGTTCAGGTTTTCCAAGGGAGTCACAATATCGTATGGAAATCATTTCAGACCAATTCTGACTCATTTTGGACAATACCATGTTAATGATGACAATAAGAACCAATCTTTTTGCTATTACCATCTTTTCGCCAAGCATTTGGATAAAAAGAACGGATTTGAAATTGAAGCATGAACAATGGTGGTAAAGATGGATTTTCTGATGTACCCTTTTTCTGATCATTGTGATGCATGCATGAAGGACTTTAGAGGTAGGATTTAGGGTGTGTTAGCATATTTTTGTGTCTAAATAAGTGCTAACACCATTATATTCAAAATAGCTGAGTTAGGCATTGAGAGTCAGTTTCATAAGATTGTTGGAGCAACTTCATTCTCACTTGAGCAAACTCAAAAAAAAGAGTTTGTTTAACCCTTATTCGACTGAAATTAGGGTAAACGATAAACCAATCTTGCTAAATTGACATTTTAACTTTGTTTTCACTAATATAATTTGTAACTAAACCCTTTCTTCGCTCGGAATTAGAGAGTTGGTGTTGAATTACTTTGTGAAGCTTTACAGTATAGACTTTGAAAGTTCATTCATATACATTCTATACTTGCACTCTACAAAGAAACTTAGGCATGATATTGTTGATGTCCTCTCCGCATGAATAATTCAGGGCAAATAGTATGTTATTAAAAATTGATCTTATGACCAGTCGGAATGGAGCTTCAGTAATCATAGTCTATCAAATTTTTTTTTCCTTTGCCTAGGATAAAGCTTATTGTAAAGTTGTGATTTACAACTATTTTGTGTTGGCTTTAATTCCGTGCCAAATTTGATTGTAATTATGTTCAATCTTTTGTACCCTGTATTTTATGTGGGATTTTATTGTAAGGGTTGTGTGTGAGAGAGAGTGTGAAGACTCAAGGCAATTGAAGACCAAAGAAGTTTTCGCGACTGGTTCGCGAGTAAAGTCTTCCCGCGAAACGTTTTGTGCTTCAGAGGCATTTTTCGCGAGTAACTTCGCGGGAAGGTAACCCGCAAAAAACACGTGTTTTCAGTTTTATAGGGCTAATGTGACAGATTTTCAAACACATCCTATTTTCCCTCGTTTCGCCACCCTCAAGCCTCTTTCCAACCCAAAACTGTTTTTCACTCAAAAACCCAACAATTTTCAAGTACAATCATTTCAAAAACTTCTCTAAGGTATGTTTTTAACATATTTTATCTTTATTTCCTTAGATTATGAAGAAAATTTCTAGGCTTTACTTGTATTGGGGATTTTTTGAAAAAGGGTTGGGAACTCTAATTTTTGCAAAAAGTTTTTCAAGTTCTTGATTGGGCTTTGTCCCATTTGATGTGTTTGTGTTTGTGTTGGCCCCTTGTGACATTTTAACATGTATTTAGGCAAGATTCAATCATGTTCATGCATTGCCCACATGTTATTTTTATAGGTGCATACCAAGTGTTTGACAAAATGCTCAAATGGCATTTTTGTGTTGTTTTGGACTCCAATGAGTACAAAATTTTGGGGATTACCATGGTTATCCATGTTTATCATGTTTTGATCATTGGGTGTGTGTCTTACACACTTCGACCCAATCGTGCTTAATCATGCCTTGCACATGCATTTCATAGGCACACCTCATGCACATACTTGCTCACTTGTCATGTTTTGCATATAACTCATGCTAGATTTTTCTTGCTTACATGTTTAGCATTGTTAACATGATTTTAGGACTTTGTATATGTTCTTTTTAGGACTTTGTGCTTATTTCTATGGACTAACTTGGACCTAATCAAGTTTGTGTTACTTGTTTTGTGTTTTTTTTTGCACTTGTTTCTTTGTTGTGTGTTTGTTTGTGCAAATGTCTCCCACTTAGCATTCTGCTTCCAAGAAGTCCTCAAAGCATCCACGCACAGACTTAGAAAACTTCAGAATCATTAAGGCTGACATGGCCTACAATGACTTTTACAAAAAGGCAACAATTATCATGGAAAGGTTGATAAGAATGGAAACCCTTGAAAACACTGCCATTCTTGAGATGTTCAAGGAGAGAACTTGGACAAAGCTGCTGAATCCGAGTGGAAATGTGTATGCTGAACTCATAAGGGAGTTCTTCGCCAATGCCACTGTGGAAGCAGACCATATCAACGATTGGATTGGACTCTCTTGAGCCTATGGCGGAGCTCCTTGGCGGCTTTCTCAAGAAGAAGTCAATGAACACTATCCCTTTCAACGCGGAGATGAGGACATTAGCCTATGTCATGATTCACAACCTCTACTCGATGACGAATTTGACAACACTGTCCGGACCAACAACCATTTTCCTATATGATCTCTACACACATCAAGAGATTGACATATGTGAACACATATTCTACCTCCTGACCAAGAGCATCACCAAAAGGAACTCAAGAACAATCATGCCATTCCCTAGTCTCATCATGGGTCTCATTGCAAAGACAAGACCAAAGATTCCAAGCGGTCTTACCATCGTGCCAAGAGACTATCCCATTGGTGCTAACACAGTGACCCGAAGCAAAGCCCACATCACTGGATCAAGAACCAGCATTTCTCAAATCCTAAGGGATAATGTTGAGGAAGAAGGTGGAGACACGGAGGAAGAAATTGATAGGTTCACCTCAGCCCCGGAGGGCTCTGCACAGCCATCTTCCTAAGCACAAGCACGAGGGCCCGAATGCCTTGATCACTTTATTGCTAGGATAGAGAAGATTTATGGCATGCTCAAATCCCATGTGTAGCACACCGCCGATTAGTTTGCGTATATCCAAGGCCAAATTACTGCATTATCATCACAGATTGAAGACATGACGATGGCGCAGGGATCCAATTCAGAATCTGAGCAATTCTAGCTCCTTTGGCCATTCCGGTCAAAAAGGGGGAGAAAGTTTTGAGGGGGAGTCGCACATTTTGAGGGGGAGCATAGAGTCGCACATGCACATGCACATCATAGATATTATTGGTTCATTTTGGTGGTTTAGTGGTTTCATTTTATGTTTACTTTTATAGTTTTTATAACTCTTGGTTATTTACATTGCTTTCTTTTAAAACTTTAAGTACTTTGGTTTAAAACTTTCAGTTTATATTCAGTATTGTCTTTTATATTCTTGCTTTATAGCATTTTTTTAAGTACTTTTAGATTTTGTTGCATTATCTTGAGTACTACACACTTGTGCCCTTGTTGGATCTTGTATCCTTGATGCAAATACTTTCTGTATTTCGCATTGGTTATGTGTTGGACATGCAATTGATTTTTTGCATTGCTCTTAATTGCATTGCATGTCTGGATGATCATTTACTAGCTAAATGTTCATTGTAGTCATTCTTTAATGACTGGCCCTGTTTGATCAAGATATGCTTAATTGTTTATATAGTGTTTATTACCTTGATTGCACTTTACTTGCTTATATACGTACCGTGTATTCAACTTGTCATAAGCTTAATGAAAGTTTTGTTTGTGTGCTAGTGTTTCAAGTTACAGGTATATACATGCAAGTGCTTCACAGCTTCTAGACTAGGTGTGAGTGAGTTTTACCACTATTTCCAAACTCACGTTTAAGTCTAGAGTCTGTTTTAGGGGTTTTGTCACGGAATAGTCAAAGGGAGAGATTGTAAAGTTGTGATTTACAACTATTTTGTGTTGGTTTTAATTCCATGCTAAATTTGATTGTAATTATGTTCAATCTTTTGTACCCTATATTTTATGTGGAATTTTATTGTAAGGGTTGGGTGTGAGAGAAAGTGTAAAGACTCAAGGCAATTGAAGACCAAAGAAGTTTTCGTGAGTAGCTCGCGAGTAGCCTTCCCGCGAAGTGAAGCACGTGCTCAGCACATGACTAGAATGCAAAGAGTCATGACAGATGGTGATAACTGGTTTTCGTGAGTGTCTCGTGGGTAAGGCCTTCCCGCGAGATACCTGCGAAACATTTTGTTTTGCCAATTTGTCATATCTGACACACCCTGTCTATACCCACACTATATATACCCACATTACCCACATATGTTGAGGAGTGCTTTTCAGAGAGAAAACCCTAGCCACAACCCTTGAGAGTTAGAGATTGCTATACCCAAAATCCTCTACACAATCCATTGTAGTTTTCCTCAACTCCTACCTCTCAATTTCCAAATCCTTGAGATGTTGATAGTCCAAACACTTATTACACCCATCCTGAGTGTAAAGTGAGGTTTTGGTGCTGTTGGGAAGCATTGGAAGAAGCCATTTGTTTGGTGGATGCAATCGGGCTAAATTGCGTGATTCGAAGAGCTAGAGAAGACAAGACTTGGCAAAGTCAGTTGGTAACAGGAGCATGGAGGGCTCGAGTACATGGGGTAGACTAGGCTTGGAGGGTCTTTTGTTATTCGTGTACTTCTACTTATTCTCTAGTGGATTGATTTACCGCTTGGAGGGCGGCGGAGAGGTTTTTCACCGAGTATTTCGGTTTCCTCTTCGATAACACATTGGCGTGTTATCTTATGTTTGTATTCTTCTTCCCTACTCTTTTAGCTTTCATTTTCTTGCTGTGTTATGATGAATATGGCTTAGAGTATTTTTATTGTTTATCTGCTCGCATTTACTCTATTCCGCACTTAGTTTAAGTTAGAGTAAAATCAACTGAGCCGTAAATTTTAATTTGGGGGTCTGAACAGCTCTTGTGTTTTCACACATTTTTGAGCTTTCACTTATTATGCCTCGTGTGTCATCCTCTAGTCTTGGTATTTTAGTGAACGGTAAAAGATGGAATTCCTTCCAATTTTCTCGAGGAATTTGACAATGGCGGCCCACTCTTCCCATATATATTCATCATTTGCATCAAGTACTTGGTTTGGTTAATCTAGAGGTGAGTGGCCAATAAGAATTGGGTGGGCATAAGATCTTTTAGGGGGTCCAATTTTTACTCACCTCTTCTTTATAGATGACCTTGTCCTATTTATAGAAGCCATTGTGAAGAATTCTCAAGCAACTAAAAGGGTTCTAAATGAATTCTATAAAATCATGGGGAAAAGAATTTAGCAAATTTAAATTTTATTTCTCCTAAAGGTTGATTAAAAAAAAAAAAAAAATTCCTTGCTAGTCTTGAGTTTTGAAAATAGATAAAATTTACGCACACCTTACCTCATACAACCATACACACATATTTTGCACTGAAATCGTGACTTAACCAACTTAACTTGAAAATTTCTTGGTGTTTCTATTGTTAATGATAGCATAAATAGGAATGTCTATAATTTTGTGTTAAAAAAAAAAAAAAAAATCAGGAATAGACCTTCGAAATTGACAAATTAAAGACATTTTTTGTGGGGGCATACACTGAAGAAAAAAAGAAAAGAAAAAAAAAAGACCTTAACTAAACTTAGTTGGTTAGGACACAACTACCCATACCAAAGATATAAGGAGGGCTAGGTATTAAGCGAGCCTCATACTGCAACAAGGCCCTTCTTGCTAAAAGAACCTAGGCCGTATGAGGAGATTTGGGCATCAACACTCAAGAGGAAATGTCTCTTGAATTATCACACCACAAAACGGAAGTCTGTCATTTCATTTGGGCTTAGCTTATGTAGTAAGGACTCGGCCCAGATAATAAAAAAATTGCATGTCTATTAACTTACTGAATGACCATTGGACAGGCTTGGGAACCACTAGGTAGGGAGGAAATGGACCTTAGACTTGTAGGTATTTGGGATACACAAGAGAATTGGAATCGTGATACAATTTTTTAGGTACAAGCACTTAGCCATTACACCAAAAACTATACTTTATGGTAAGGTCGCAACTTTATTCCCTTAAAAGATGGTAGTCCAGCGCCAACAGATTGACTAAGATTTGACCCAACCTTACATCCACCTCTATAAGATGCTCGGCCCACTAAGCCTCTCCCAACACAATCTATCACTTTGTTTCAATAGATCTTAATAATCATTAGGGCTTTGGCAAAGCCCTCTTTTTCCAATCAAGTTGACTCTTTAACTTAGGCTCCTTAGAATAGATTTTTTTAGACAACCTCGAGTCAACCTACCAAATCACTCTTGACGTGGAATTCCCTCCATACCTCATATTGACTTACCATGAGAGTTTCAGAAATGTCATCTTAGATGGCACTTGCTTGTTATAATACCCCCAAGACCTAACTCAAATACGGATGGTTTCGCATATTTGGGTTATAATTGTTAGAATATGAAGAATTATTTGGCCAATATGAATTAAATGCATGTACTTGTTCTTCTGGCACATTCAAGAATGATGAAAGTGATGCACATTCATTTGTAGCATGGTTTATCTCATGACAGATTTTACACACCTCCATTGGGTCCTCTCTAAAGGTAGCACTAACACTCCTACTTCCTTTCATTTTGAGTGCTTCAATTTCTTTAGTTAACATGCTAATTTTTGCACTCATGTTATCATCTTCCCTCAACTTGAAAACACTTCCACTAGAAGTGGTAGTGTTAGTTCTAGTCCTATCAGTGGAGTCCATAGGGCAAGGTCCAGTCCATGTGTTAGAGTTTTCAGCAATCTCATCAAGATAATCCATTGCATCTTCGGGTTCTTTTTGTAAAAAGTCCCCTCCGCATGAAAGTTGAATAAACTGTCGATCCCTAGGTGTAAGTCCTTCATAAAAATAGCTAACTAATCTCCAATCTTCATACCCATGATTTGGGTAGAAATTGAAAAGATCTTTGTACCTTTCCCAAGCTTGGTATAAGGTCTCATTTTCGCCTTGGACAAAACTAGCTATCCTTCTTTTTACTTGCTGGACTTTGTGGGGAGGAAAGTGTTTCTTAAAAAACTCTTTGGCCATCTCCCCCCAACTACCTATAGACCTAGGTTTCAAGGTGTAAAGCCAACTTCTTGCCTTATCCTTAAGAGAAAAAGGAAAGAAACGTAACTTAGCAGTCTCAATAACATTTTGTGCATAGAAACTACTAATTACCTCTTCAAAAGCTCTAACATGGACATAAGGATTTTCATTTTCTTGTCCCCTAAACTCAGGAAGTATTGCTAGTAAACCTTGTTTCAATTCTACATGTGGTGCATTAGGTGGAAACATGATGCATGAAGGAACAGAATTTTGTGTGGGATGCAACAATTCATACATAGTTCTTCTATTCTCCTCATGATTATTACGTGTTTCATCACCCATAATTGATGAAGAAGGTGAAGGCAAAGGTGTGTCAAAAAGATTACCAAAATAAGTTTCAAAAATTTCTAATCTGCCTCTCTTGTTTCTAACCCAAATGCTCATGTAACAATGAATCCACAATAAAATAAAATAAAATAAAAACAAACAGAAAAATAAAAACAAAAAAAAGGGAAAAAAAATTGGAACGAAGTTACCAATAGAAGAATTTCCACCGGTTGTGCTTTGCTCCCAAAAATTGCCTCTGAACACGCAACACCTCCCCAGCAACGGCGCCAAAATTGCTTGCTCAGTCCCAAGTGCAGGAGATCGTAGCAATATAATTCTCGGAGTACCGAGGTCGAACCACAAGGAGTAGGGTAAATTCAAAAACAATATAATTAAATAACAATTTGGATGAAGAAGAAAAATACTTTTGCTTGGTGATTGTTAACAAGAATAATAATAAAAACTGATTAAATCAATAATGTAAATACTAGGGCATCGGGGTGTTTCCCTATATCGATATGAAATTCTTTGTGATCTAAGAAAATATCTATTTCATAATTGATTGTTCTTATACAATTAAAAACTTATGATTCGGTTGAACTGAGACAATTCAAGAACGCATGATAACCTCGATTAATAATGCGGTTAGAAAAGTTTTCAGAAAAACCCATTCACTTTAAAACCTGATTTCTATTTGAAACTATTAGAAATTCCTCTAAACAATAAGAAAAACATGATTGAACTTATTGAAAGCATGGAAGAACTAATACATCAAAAGAATTTTAATTGAACAATCAAATATGTTATTGATAAAATCTTAAAAAGAATCACATTGAATATTCATACCGCATAGAAGAAACATACCCCTAGCCCTAGCAAAGAGTTTAGGCTGTCATTAGAGAAAGGAAAATACAAGTTTTTCTCTGCCAAAATTCGTTCTCCAGCCTCCCTCTTAAAACCCTAATGTCTAAGTGTCCAAAGAAAATAAAACTTTTCCTATTTTAATTTCCGTCCAGGTTTACAGCGGTAACTTGTGAGTTAATTTCGGCCTTCAAAACTTGAGAATTTGGAAAAACTCAAAACTGGAAAGTTGTAGATATTTAAGTCATGGTTCCAACCCATCTGTCCTTGTGTCAATTAAATTTTTGAGGAGAGAGATATGCCCAAAATACTGATCAGTGCTCAAATCAGATTTTTTCTTTTCAGATTCAGCCTCTTTGATTTCTTTCCTTATTTGAAGCTTCCAATCATGTTAGATGATCCAAGCACTCCAGCTGCACCTCCTTAGACATTTAAGCATGGTCCTTTAGCTCCACTTTAATTCTAGTTTGACTTCTATTCTCTCACAAATTCCTGTAAACTCATCTTTCTCACATGATTTCCTGAAAGTAGAAAATTACACACAATGAATAGCATCTTATTCAAGAAATTATGTAAAGATAAATAATAGGGACTAATACAAATCATGGCTTAATTATACAAATTAAGCATAGTAATAAGGAGATAACGCCCACATAAATATATAACTAGTACACATTTTAAGGCATGATCAAGACCCTAAGCACATTTTTAAGGATGAGCAAGACTTAGGTACAATACTTAGGTGCTGTTCCTTAGGTTCTCCTTTTAAGATTCTATCATGTGAATTTTTTTTCATGAGACGAAAGTGTATTTTTTAGATAAGTATCCATATGGCAGAATCTGAAAAGGGAAACCTAAGAAACTACACCTAAAGTATTGTACCTAAGTTTTGTCATTTAAGGATTGTCTCTCTGTAAGTCAAATTTAGGAACTAATCGAGAATATATTTATTTTCTCTGCCTATGAAAGAATATGTCAAATTCCTTTATATACTTTAATTCACCAATTTCAATTAATTTGGATTCTTGATGGAGACTTGTTTTCCCCACAACCTTGTGGCAAATCTGCAATGCCCGAAATAAGAATGTCTTCAAGGACCAAGCTTTTGAAACAATGATCATTTTTCATAGAATTAGAACTCTATCCACTGATTCTCTACTTCTCACACTATGAGTAATTTCGTGGTGACCAGCTAATAGCCATATGAAGCACCGCGTTAATTTTTTTTTTTTTTTTTTCTTTCTTCAGAAGCCATTTACTACAAGCTTTATATAAAATAAATAAATGAAGTTACTACAAGTTTTACTATATGAATTTTTTTTTTTTGAGACAGAACTATATGAATATTTGAATTGCATTACACATCAATTTTGAGTTCAATTAATGTAATAAGATTGGTAGTACTCCGAGCAATTACAAATTGACTTTTTTGGATCATACAGATACACGAAGCTGTAGTTGGGGGGGGGGGGGGGGGGGGGGGGGGGAAGGTGTGTAGAGACCTAGTTTCCTCCAAGTCTCCTTATTCAAAATAATAATCATTGTTGAGTTTCTTTTGCAAAGCTCATAATAGGTTTAAATGAAAATTTTAAAAACGGTAAATATATAGTTTTTTTTTTTCTTAGTGAACATAAAATTTTCATTAATTGAGAAAGAGAACAATATGGTATTGTTTATTTTAGTATTAAAAAAAAAAACTTGCCCTGGTTGGTTTTGTAAAGGGTTAAATTAATAGTTTAATACACTTAAAGATTAAATATTTTCATGAGAAGATATTTGTAATAGATGAATAATTTAATATATGATACTACAAATATTTTAGAAAATAAATTATATATTATACTGCATTACAAAATAATTACATACATCACACGGGCCCGTAACTATTACTTATCAATGCCTCATCCCAACCTCAAGCCTCATGGTTTATAAGATCATCTACAATTAAAGACTCCTTTGCAAATCCAGATTACTATTTGGGTTGGCTTTAATTTTCTGGACCCATGGAATCCAAAGACCCTCCCACATATCAATGCTATTAGTATCACCTACATATCATGCACTTATTATAGCTTTTTCAAAACCTCTCCATATCAATAGTCCTTTTCCTTCAACCACCTTTGCCACTTCTTGCCATATGTCCATACTTGCCTCTCAACACTTGAAACAAAGGATGTCTTGGTCAAAAGCAATCGCATCCAACTTAGTTTGGCAATTATGGCTTGATTAAATTGTTTGAACTTTCTGAAACCCAGTTCCCCACTTTTGCTTAGACTGCCGAATTAAATCCCATGTTTTCCAACCAACAGACCTGCCATATTCATCAAAATTTTCTGACATCAGCTCCCCTTTTTTTCACACTGCAAATTGAAAGAAGCCAGAGTGTATGTAGAGATAGATTGTGTCACACAGCTGCTGTATCATATATTAATTACTGAAATTGTGGCATTGCTCCTAAATACATGCTTCATTACAAGTCAAGATTTTAATCATTATTCACATTCCATAATATGCTCCAAGATTGACATTAGCTTCTATATGTTGTCAACAGATTCCTTTAGCAACGTCAGCTTCTACATTGGCCTGATATGCTGATTTAATTTGAAGAAAGATATTAACAATATAGTGGTTAGGCCATAACTATCAACTAGACAAATCCGTAAAAATCAAAGAAGATTACATTAACTATCAACTTGTTTGAAGCTTCCAACAATGTTTGTTGACTTTTTAATTGCAAGGATATATACTAGAATGAAAATTGCATTAATGCTTAGCTAATCGTACAGCGTGATTGATAAAAAGTAGTAGCTTCTAAACGTCTACAAAATTCACAACTCATGCTCTCATAGACATTAAATCAAAATCACTACACAAGAGAATTGTGCAAAGTTAACTGAAAGTATAGCTTGTATACCATCCAATAACAGTAGGCTCAATTGAACGTCATCCGGTAGAAATCATTATAACTGGTACAGACTAAAACCCCTTTAAAAAAGAAAGGAAAAGACCATATTCTACAGTCATTATGAAACAAGATACAAGGATATGTCACTTGAATACATTTCCAAATCATTATAACCGAAACCATTTACAAATTCAATACAGCATACAAGAATTTTCAACTAAAAAATAAACAGTCATATTGACAGAAATGCTTATGCACATCCAGTAGCAGTAGCCTCAACTGAAATTCAAGCTAAGAAAATCTTCACTATTTAGTAGCCAATCAAAGTATAAGACATGAGCGTCATCTTCTAGAGACCAAAATTGTTTTCACCTACATATATGTGAAAACTTGAGTTAGTATGGCACTATAATTAAAATAATAATAATAATATTTAGGGCAAATTACAACTTACCCACCTGTGATTTGGCCGAAATTTAAGTTGTCTACCTGTGATTTGAAATTTGACACTTTACTTACTTGAAGTTAGCTTAGTTAAATTTCGTAACCCGCTTCTATTAAAAATATAGGTAAATATGTAATTTCACTTCACCTTTATGTCTCTATCCTCAAAAAACACAAAAAATATAAAAATACAAGATCAAATAAGATCAAAAAGAATTCAGCGGAACACTTGCATAATGGAATTTCAAATCACAGGTAGGCAACTTAAATTTTGATCAAACCTCAGGTGGGTAAAGTGTCAAATTTTAAACCCCAGGTAAGCAACTTAAATTTTGATCAAACCTCAAGTAGGTAAAGTGTCAAATTTCAAACCACATGTAGGCAACTTAAATTTCAGTTAAACCACAAGTAGGTAAATTGTAATTTACCCTAATATTTAACTCATGAATAATCAGTATAATTGGAGTTCCTCCTTGCCCTTTCTAGAAGGCATAGCACCAATGATTATATGAAGTATAGACATGGTAGAGAAGGAAGTACTATAGTAACTATACAGTTGATGAAAATTTCTCTTGCTTTTGCCAGCACTCCACAAGGTAAATATGAAAATTAGCATAATACTTGAACACTTACAAATGGGATGCCATAATAGGACTGAACCATCTACCTTATAAAAATTCATAAAATTTATAACGTTCATCCTCATCTTCATCTTCATCAACATCCTCATCATCGTCCTCATTATCATCCCCATCATCATCACCAACTGCATATATGTGTAAACCTGAGTTAGTATGATAATAATAATAATAATTCACTCATTACTAATGAGTGTAATTGGAGTTTGCTTCCTACAGGTTTTGTTAGGCATGACACCAATGATTACAAAGAATATATATGGTAAGGAAGGAAATACTATATAGTCTCTAGCTGTTACATTTCAAAAATTTATCAGGAAAAGTTGTATTGCATTTGCCAGCACAAAATGAATATGTAAAATAGCATAATATCTGATAGTTACAAATAGGATGCCAAATTAGGATTGAAAGATTTGCATTAGCAAAATCAATAGAGAAATGTGATGGGTGAAGCTTGAGAATGTATTTCCTATCTAGATCATATTCTTGTAAGTGATGATGATATAGAGGCTTAGACAATTGGCAATAAACTCATGTGGCAAAATTTAAGTTTAATTTTCAGGAACTCAGAAAGTACAGGGTGATTGGGATTGCTTGCGCATGGTGAGCCAAAAGAAGAAAAAGAAAAATGACGAGACTTACTTGCCAATGACAAAACCAGATGTATAGTTAGAAAGAAAATAAGATAGAAAAGGATTGGACATTAATGGGAAGGATGGTTGAGATGGTCATTACCAGTTAATTTATAGATAGGTACTTCCCCAAAGCTCGCTATCAAACATTGTGCATTTGTTTGGTTGAACTCAATCCACATCTTTCTCGTATACCAATCTGACCCCAAATTTCGTCTCACATAGCTTACCGCCATCAAATATAACTTTAATCTGACTGCATTCACCATTCCCAACAGTAGCAAACCACTCATTGCGAGACAAATACGATAGGTAATTATTGAAGTAAAATTCAGTTCTGACCTCAACATTTATCTGGGTAGTAAAAAGTTCAAAGGCACAGTGATTTTGAGGCATTTTACCAATGGCTACCTCACGATCTCTAATACCATATATAAGCGATATATATGGTGCTGATGCCCAGAGAGCTAATCCTATCCATTTACTATTATACCAATTTGAAATCAGCTCTATGCTTATTGAATTCTCCACTATTTCAGTTAAACATGACGCCATAATTATCTGAAACTCAGTTATAGATCCATCCTCTTTCACTTTGGAAGAAGTTCCAAAAACGGTTTTACGACAAAGGAACAATATTGTAAATTCCTATACCCAAAACACAACTATTGTTAATTGTTATTATTTAACAATGAGAGAGAGAGAGAGAGAGATTACCTGTAGGAAATGGAACAATATTGTAAATTCCTTTCGACTGCACCTCTCATCATACGAAAGCCATTGGGAGAGAGGTTGTGACCAGATACTCAGTTTGACCGGTGCTGGTAACCATTTTAGGGAATCACAATATACCACTTCTATAATTCTTACAGTTGATGGAAGCCTTGGCAACGATTTTAGTTTTTGGCAACTGGTAAGATTGAGTGTTTGAAGAGACCTCAAATTATCCATGTTGCTTGGAAGACATTCGAGATTTGTGAATGCTAGATCTAAGAAAGTAAGGGCAGTCAAACACTTGATCGATGAGGGTGGTACTTTCTTAATAGCAGTACAATTCAAATTGAGTTGCGATAGGCTTTTCATAATTCCCGTAAATTTCGGAAACGAACTGAATTTTGAGCAATGTGTAAGTCTAAGCTTCGAAAGGGACTGCATTACAGCAGACATGCAGGGAAGATCGGTAAGAGATTCGCATTCTTCCAAAAGTAAATACCTGAGCTTGCTGAGTTGTCCAATAGATGGGTGGATCTCTACCAAGCTATCGCACGCAGAAAGGTTTAGTCCCTCAAGCATCGGAACACCTGAAAAGTCAGGTGTCCTGATAAGGTTTTTGGAACAACAAAGATTAATGAACGCTGTTACCAAAAAAATAAAAAAGAGTTTTCGTTAAACGTAGAAATTAGTATTTGTAGCTACACTTAAAAAAAGAGAGATAATAAAAAGCAATAGAAAGGCAGTTAAAAAGAACAAAATTACCATTACTCCTTCCCAAAGATATTCAATTCTGCTATCCTTCAAGTCAAGTTGAACAAGCTCCTTTGGTTGGGAACTAGATGACAAACATTTTAAAGGACAGTAAGATCGCCTGGGTCATACAAGTAGTCCGTCTCCTGAATTATCATCAATTTAAGATTAGACATCTTTGATGATAACACTTCAGGAACTTCTTCGAGGTTAAAATCATTTTTCTCGTATTGAACGACTATGGCTTGAATTGCTTCTGTTGCCTAAGATTTCAAAAGCAAAGGCTTGGTGATTTGCACAATCAAATGACAAGAATACTAAAATTATTCAATTTTTATACCGTTTTTAAAGCTGTAAAGGAGATTAAAATATATATATATCTACTCCCTAAGTTTTCCATATATAAAACTCTCTAAAATTTATATTTCTTTTAAAGGCCCTCCAATATGCTGGGCCCAACCTCAAATTTATTATTTAAAAATAGGAAAATGTCATCAAATTATATACCATTTGGCATTGCAATTTTGTAGAGAAAAAGAGAAATTTAAATGATAAGATTGGTGTTTGGTTTTGCATTTTAAAAATTACATTTTTATAATAGAAGAAAAGTAGCATTTTCAAATAGCAGCTCATGGAAATCACTAGAAAATTGCATTTTCACGCTGCAATTTCTCATATCAATAATAATTTCTATATATTTTACCAAACACTTAATTTCATTTTGAAAAACACATTTTCTAAACACAACTTCTAAAGTTTTCAAAACATGAATTTTCATAAAACTAACCCAAACAGATTCTAAAGAGTCCCATTAGTAACTAATAGATCATAGTACAATATCATATGTTGATAGTAAAATGTACTACATATAAAGGCCAATTAATAGATTGTATTACATACCAATGCACACTTTTGGTGTGATGGTCACTCCACAAGTATAAGTGCTTGTAGGGTGTGAGGGGCAATGGCTAGGGTTCAAGTCTCCAGGAGAGAGCTTCACATATATATACACTTAAATTAGGCTAGAGTATAATTTCTATCTTATATAAATAAAAATAGATTGTATTAAATTTTTTTTTAAGTCTTTTTTTCTTATTAATCTGTTTAAAATTCATACATTAAAACTTGAAAGGTGCACTTATACCTTTTAGAAATTCAAGAGCAAAGGGGGTGGGGGGAAGGAAATCACAACATTACTTTTAGAGTGATGGAAAAAGAAAATAAAGCCTTTAGAATGATTTTTTTTATTATTATTAAAAAAATTGTTTAGATAGCCTTTTGTTTTAGGTAGTAACCAAGAGATGAATGATTAGTTCATTACATCAAGAAAAATAAATTTAATTTCATAAACAATTACAAAGAGATAATATATATTTTAAAAATATAAGAGATCATCATTGACAATGTATTAGCATGGTAATTGGTAAATGAATGTTTTATTCTTGATTTCATTACATAAATACATATTGAACAAAATTATTTTACTATACCAACTCAACATTATTCATTGAAATAAAATTATAGTTTTGTCATTTTCCTTACCATATCGTTCTCCAATACATAATGCAAGTACTCAATAAGCCATAACCTACTTTGCTTTCCAAGCTTTCCACCTGATTCAAAACGAATAATTTTTTGACCCATTTCTACTAGCAGATCATGCATTGCCAAATATTCATTGTCATCCCCCAAATATTTATTGTCGTCCATTGTTAGGAGAGATTTTTCCACAAGAACATTTATACCAATTATTGCATTAAAACCACAATTCTCTAATATCTGTATTACATGATTTTTCTTCCATTCTCTAAAGAAACATGCAATATCTAAGAATATCTCCTTCCACATTGGGTTATATGCACTAATTTGTTAAGAGATACATTGATTGAGCAAAAAATTAAGCATCTCATTTCATGCTTGATTGCTAAGAGAAACCTCATTGGAATATTTTAAGTTGAACATGCTAAATATAAATTTTTAAGACCCTTTGAGGTTGCTTGAGTACAAAATATTAATAACAATGGCAATACTCAAAATTTTCAAAGTAGACAATTGAAAAAGCTTTGTATACCAGGTAAATGAGTGAAGAGGAGGTATTGGTTTCTATTAATTAAAAATAAAATTTAATGATTTATACCTTTGTGCCAACACAAACCCAAGCTTTTACTTCTTTAGTCGAGGCCCAAAGGTATGTTATGTTTCTCTTTGAATAAAATCATTCAAAAGCACCCTAATATCAATGATAAACTCCTCAAAGCTATACTTCTTCAAATTAAATTATGTAAACAATTGGTTTGGGAATGGGAATAAAATGGATAAATTGGTTTGATAATATTTTAAACAGAAATAATGAATGAGCCAAAATTAAATCTTTATGAAATTGGCATGCCTACCTTGAATCCAAAATATAACTTGCCAAAAGTTAATCCAAAATATATATATTCTTGAATCAAGTAATTCCATTTTGATCTTTTCACAGAGCTTCCCTAAGCCCAGATTCACAACCACTTCTACTGTTCCTAAAAATTTAACAGAATTTTAACTAGTATACCATGATGTAGTTCAATCCATGTATATTATGATATATTCTCTTAGCTAATTATATGCTTCATGGTAATTAAAAGAAACTTATCATTTGCAATTTATGGAAATTACCTATTTTGTAGATACAGATCCCAACCGTTGATATCAGCCACTTTTTTTAAAGTATCTCTCCATGTTTCCACCTTTCTATGTTATCCTCAAAGCGTTTCCGGTGATCAGGGAAGGCTTTTTTAAAAGTTTCTATTTGTTTTCGTACAACAGATGGGCTCACATCATAAAAAACTGGCAAAACTATTAGTCTCATTTCATCCTTGCATTTGATAATCTTGGCAAGCTCTTCCAAGCACCACGTAGAAGATGCATAGTTTCTTGAGAGAATGATGATAGCAAACTGTGATTCTTCAATTGCTTTGAAGAGCTTAGAAATACGTTCTCCTTTCTTGAGTTCTTCTTCATCCCTAAAAGTAATAATCCCCTTTCGTTTCAAAGCAACATATAGATGGTCAGTAAAATTAGTACGGGTGTCCTCACCTCTAAAACTAAGAAATACATCGTATTTTGGCTGACATGTTGAAGAAGAAGATGGTGACGGCGATGACTCTCTTTTACGCTTCACTGAAGCTGTTGGAAAATTAGATAAAAGGAGTACAACCAATTAAAAATAAAGAAAATTAAATAATTAAATTAAGGAAGAAGAAAACGTTGTGAAGTGGGATTTTAATTTCAGGCAGGGAGTGAAAGAATAATAATAAAAAGAGAGGATTTTGCGTTAAAACTTAAAAGTGAGAACTTACCCATTTGTGAGAAGGAATTACAGCAGTGATGGCCTCCAAAACCTCCTGAAAACACTCCTGTTTTTGCAGTGATTATGTGTGAAAAAGGACAACTTACAGATTTGGAAATTGAAATTAGAGTAGAGTAGTAGTGATTGTAATGCTGGAAACCCAAGTTGAAACAAAGGCAGATCCAATTGGTGTTAGATATCTATTGGCTGTTTAATAAAGGAATGGATTCTGTTCTTTATTTCTCCGTGTGTTTGTGACCACAACTTCAATATCCCCGGTTTTAAGTCAAGTCAAGTCAACACTCTTCCTGGGCCAGCCTCAAATGCCTTTTCCCATTACACTTTTTTTTTTTTATTTTTACGTGGCACAAAAGTCATTGACTACACCACTTTCTTACTCCTTCACTTTATTGCTTTTTTATTTTTATAATTATTTGTTAAATCGATAAAAAAGAGACCGTATATAGATACAATATTTTCATGGTAACCAGTTATGAGCTAACTATGAAAATCTGTTTAAATTTCCTTAAATTCAATCAGATGTGGTGGGGGCGTACCGCGTATGAGAGATTTCCATATCTACAATAAAGTTTCTTCCCTAGTCTCCTCATTCAGAGAATTGAAGAAGAAAAAAATAAAAATAAAAACTTTTTATTTAGCTAAAATTTTATGGTAAAATATAAAAATTATCATCAGATTTTGTCATACTATTAAAATTCTTAGTACAAAGGTCACATAAAGCCATTTGAAAATTTATTTGCTCTTGCTTTCATCTCCATCTCTTTTATTTATTTATCAAAAACTTCCTTCTTCATTTCTAATTGTTATTTATTTATTTAAAAAAAATTTAATTGTAATTTGTCTATTATGGCTTATTCATACACTTTATTATATATATATATATATATAATATGTTGAGTAGATACGTGATTTCACATTAAATGATAATGAAAATAGTGAATGGTTATTATAATATAATTTGATCTTGTTTTGTTTTGAAAGTGTAATAGAAATTTCATTAATGAATATGAGTAAAGTCAAAATACAAAGCACCTAACTTAGGTTTTTAAATTAAATGGTGTACTTTATATTATATTTCATACTTAATGAATCTATTATTTCTCCTATTTGTGTGTGGTTTCTCAATTTTACAACTACCTTTCAATTAAGTCAACCGCATTTTTACTTCTTTAGTTTAGTCAAGCACTTTTTCCAATCCCCCAGTTTCTTACTCATTTGCTTTATTATTATGGATTTTACTAATGTGTGTCCTTAGGGCACACATTAGTTTTCATTTTTGGAAAAAAAATTTTTAAGAATTGAAAAAGTAATGACAGCTTTTTCAATTCCCGAGAAAATGTTTCCAAAAATAGAAAAGTTAATGTGTGCCCTAAGGGCACACATTAACCGGACCCTATTATTATTATTATTATTATTTAAATCTATAGAGGAGGACAAAGTACAAACCAATAAAGTGTTCCTCTTGAGATATCTTTTTAAAGAAAAACGGAGTTTTTGGTGTGGACTTATTGATTTCATATCACGTGACGGTAAGAGCAATACTTCGTGTATCACTTGGGTGAGGCTATCATAGTGGGAATAACATATTTGTTGAAATGTCACTACTCGAACTGTCTTGAAATTTGGGTTTATTGTCAGATGCTATCAAATTTTTAAAAAATATTCAATTTCCTCTATAGGCATAAACAAACATCATTTAATACAATTTGAAAATTCTATTGCTCTTCCTTCTCCATCTTAAACAGTTATTTATCTATCACTAGCTACTAGATATTCTTTCACGCATATAATTGGCATAACATAATTTGATTCCTTCTCCATTGCAAATTTTTGGTTTTTATGAATGTATAATTTATGTGATTATTTAACATACCAATTTGTTTTTTCTCAAATAATGTAGGATCTTACGATTTACGATCCAATCCTATGATCCACGATCCCACCTACCTCTCACAATCTTTTGTAGGATCCCGATTTTGACAACCTTGCTGATGAGAGTATGAGAGGGATAAAGAAATTGAATGGTTGGTAGGCTAGTGGGGAGGGAGGTAAATGTTTTGGATGTGAGTAATATATATATATATATATATATATATATTTGTGTCAGAACAAGATAGGATGAGACGAGGCAAGATGGTGTAAACAGAATTTATTCATGTCATATCAAAAATTTATGTGGGGGCAAAATAGTGCTGATTGGATCGGAAATTTTGCAATCCTTGGCCTGTTTGGTAGAGCATTTTAGTAGTATGTTTTTAGTTTTTAAATAACATTACACGCATTTTCATATACACTTTTTCACTCATACATATTTTAAAAAAATACAAACATCATTACTTAAATTACTCTACCAAACGGGCCCTTAATAAGGAAAATTTCACTTCTTTTTCCTAACAAGGGTAGGTGAGAAAAAGAACCTTATTATTAGCCGACCTAGCTATATTGTCTTCCCCAAAGTTTGCGTATTAGGTCAATCTTTGTCGGACCGCAGTCAAACAGTGAAACCTTAATGGCACCGGCATTCTAGCATCATTACCCCACAAAACCCAGGGAATTGCACTCATATATGGACACTTTTCAATTGGATTATTTGCCACTTAATTTTGGTCAAAAGCAAAATAATGTCTTTATTTGCAATATTAAAACTAAGCCAGTTTACTCCTTTGTTAGTCAATAAGAAAATCTATGTGAAACCTCTTTTTGTATGTGTTGCAGCTGTTTCCCTCTCTCTTAAGCTAATGTTTGTCGCTTTATTAGTACAATATTTTAACCAAATCAAGGTTTTAATACAATAATTTTTGACACAACATTAGACCCCTTATCCCCTTTCCCATGAAGCTGGATGGATGTTGCTTTAATATTAATCCTAAGCCCCTAGATTCTGAAACCCAGTTTCTAGTTTTATCCAAAACATAGGACCACGTGTGTTTGCATCGTATGCTCTATATCATATATCATTAGTATCTTTGATACTTAAAGTGCACTTGAACAGAGTCGATGCTCTATTTCTTTGATAATCATAAGCTTCAAGGCAACAATGCTCAACCATGTCCTACTTTTATTTATATATGTATCTATTCAATTGATTTAGTGGATTAGTACTTTGTTAATAATGATATTTGAGGCAAGAAATGCCTGATCAAGTAAGTGGAGTATGTCAGATGATTATATGTCCCCCAAATATTTGGATAAATTTACTATATTGGGCTAAGGAAATATGTAAAATAATTTGTCATTTTTATAAACACAAGATGGGTAAGCAAATATTTGGTATTTTGAATCTTAGAACGTGGAATAAAAGGTTTGGAAATTTGTATTCTGTTGTGTAAAACTTTTTATTTTTCCTCATTTTCTCCTACCTTTATTTTGGGAACACAGTGTGATAAGAATTAACAAAAAATTGACCTCTCTCTCTTTTTCTAATGGTTGTGATTGTGATTATTTTGTTTATTTTTCCAAGTAGGTATAATTTCTTAAAGCTTTACATATTGTATTTTTGAACGATTTATTTTGGAAAAGTTACAATTTAAACTTTGTATAGTTTAGAAGTGTAACAAATTAAGTTCTATAGTTTCAAAAGTAATAAATTAATCCCTAATGTTTCAAAATAACAACTTGAATGATATAATTTTAAAAGTAACTGGCTGAACCATATAATTAAACCCTAAAGTACTAAATATTGGATTCAAAATGTAATCTACTCATTTGGTTTTTTAGCAAAACAAATTAATGAAATAAGTTTATTCAATTAAACTAGTGACAAATTTGGTCCATTTATTTTATAAACTCACTTTATTTAGTAATTAGTTTTTTTTTTTTTAGTTTTTTTTTTGTTGATAATTCAATATTATAATGGGGGAGAGGAAGAGTTTTAAACTTTGAATGTCTATCTTGGAAATATAAGAATGTGTCAACCAATTGAATTATAAGATTTTTGGCTATTTAGTAATTATTTAATTGAAAGAAGTGGATAAAAAGTCTTATAATCATGACTCTCAAACTCACGTAAAAAGGAGAACTTCAATTGGAAAAGTTGATAATAGTATATGGAATCTTGTATAGAAATGGTATGGACACAAAAAGAAGTACACGTTAACAAGTTTTATTTCATCTGATACCCAATTTAATTATTGCACCAATTTTCTACCTGTATGAAAGCTCGAAAAGACTGCAGAAATTGTGTTAAACATCACCCCCTCCAAAAAAATAAAATAAAATAATAAAAAATAACAAATGAAAAACACATGTCTCATAATGAAATTTCTCTCGACAAATTTTTTTTTTTCTTGACCAAAGAAAACGATTTGAACTTTGAAGACACCATGGATGATGAATAGGTCAAACATTGTGCAACACGGAGATAGTGTGTGTCTATGTATAAGGTTTGGCATTTCAAATCAATACAAGTTTTGACAAAAAAGATTGATGGTGATATTGATTGTAAGCACTAGTTGTTATATTACTTTTTTCTTGACTATGGTTGAACCTTAGCTTATAGACTAGTTTCCTTTTTTAATATAGAGACATAGTTGAAGCTTAGCATGATCCAGCTGTTTCCAAACTCACTTAGCCAAAAAGTTCTTCTAGCTTGAAAGGCCCACTCTAACCAAAAATAGCATGCGTGTGCTTCTTGGAAATAAAAGTCTCAATGAAATTTGGGACATGATAATTGATAATTCATAACAATTTTACAATAATTTCACATCAGCTTACCATCTTACATGTGAGCCTACTTTGATAAGAAAAAGTCTATAGACACCTTTTTTGCCAAACTTTTTTCATAATTTAGACATATAAGGCTGTAAATGATTGATAAAAAAGTATAGGTTTATATGAAAGTGATAGTTCACCAATTACAATCATATATATTATCAAATTATGGCATAAGTTTTGGCAAAGTATGGGGATCCTAGAATAACTTTTTCCATACCAAGGTGACAAATTATTGATAGGTAAAAAGTGACGTTAGTCTCGAGTTCAAATGAGAACTAGTAAAAACTAACTAACTCAATGGTTAAGAAAACTATTGTGTTTGTAGGATTGCTCTTAATTTTTTTTAATGGACATGTATGAGGTGAATAGCTAATTTAAGAATATTGTGAAATTATTAAGAATTTGTGTTGTGCCCGTAGATGGATTATCTCGTTTTGTGCATTTTATTTTATACTTCATTCATCACAATTCGTAATATTTCATTTTTTAAATAAAATAATCAAAGTTTAAAATTTAAAAGAAAAAAAAAAATCCCTTACGCGTGGTGCAGTGTAATTTGTGAAGCAACAAGTGGAATATTACGAATAAGACAGGACTTTTATTCGGTTGTTGGGTGATATATGCTCCTGAGTTGGTGCCCTTAAAAGTGTAGATATTGACGCGAATGAAGGGTTTTATTTGTGTCCAAGCCAATAACAACAAAGAGTTGCTTAAACCTATTAGCCAATAACATCTTCAACCATGGTGTATGCTTAATTGTTACCCACTCAAAAATGGAAGCTAGCTACATAATGGGTTTTTGTGACTTCAGGTGTTTTATGAACCAATGCAATGAAGATCGAATTTTCTAGTATAGTTTAATCAAGAAAGGTATAATTGTAATGTCAATTCAAGATCATTCCTACAATTATTTGATATATTTATATAATATTAATCTTGAACTTTAGTGATGTTTTTATTTTCAAATAAAGGAGGGTTATAGTTTTTATTTTTCTCATAATTGTGGGATTTGTGAGATTGAGAATGATTCGGTGATGATTTTGCGAAAGAAAAAAATAATGAGTATTCTATAATCTATATATGTGAAGTAGATGGCTAATATTCTAATACAATAAAGATTGAATAATAACTTCCTTCTTTTGGTGTTTCTACAAAATTTTTGAAAGGTACTAAAAACAAATCAAATCCCATAATTTTAAAAGCAACAAATTAAATGAGTAAAAATTATTACGGGCAAAAATTATGTATAATTTCTTAGTTATTATACTTGGGTTTTCCAATTAAATTTAATTGCTTAATTTTGAACAACAATTAAATTCAACTATATGATTCACTGGTCAATGCAATCACTTGATTGAATTTGATCAAGGACCTAATATACAAACACCCAAGGAAATGCACATAAATTTTACCCTTATCTATTTATAAATTAAATTATTATCATGCATACTTTAATAAGCTTCATATGGGGTTTATTCAAGTGACAACTTTATAGTAATGATATCTTTTAGATATCTCATATCTGTGGTTCAAGTTCAAATCCCAACTTGCCCTCCCCAACATCTATTAGTCTACATACAAAAACGAATAAGCTTTAGAAACTGTCATATGCATCATTTCTAATTTGTCAAGGGAACATTTCGATATTTCAGGAGGAGAATTGCACCTCCAATCTTTCGTTATTTAGCAAGGAAACAAAATGTTTGTTCTGCAAATAATGTATCGATAATAAACTTTCTACTTTTTATTTATTTTTTTATAAGTAGTCCTAATTTGTTTCAATATTCCTCGGTGGTACTAGTACTAACATCTATAAGTACTAGTTACTTGTCATGATTGAGTTTTGTTTATCAACCTTCACTTCAAAAATTTTCTTTCTATGGTAAGTTTTATCAATCATCACCTAATGCAACAAACCAAGGGATTGTTTTTTTTTTTGTCGTAAACAACAAACAAACATGATTTTTATTGGGAAGGTATGGCAAATGATGTACCACGAAACTGTTATCAAAGTCATATCAGTTGTAGAAATAATAATAGGATAATAAGGTTTAGAATTCAGTTCTCAAACATTAGGAAATCATGTTTCTTTATTACTTAACATGTGAGAAAAAAAAAATGAGCATAATAAAAAATTGGCTAAACTATGAAATACACCTCTAATTTCACTTGTTTCCAATTCAGTCTCTTAATTAATTTATTGTTTTTGTTTTTTCCATTTTAATCTTTTTATTTATATAATTTTTAACTTAATTCTTCCAACAATTCCTCATCGTTATGTCCACCAAAATAACGTCATCTTGAAAAATGAAAAATACTAAAACTAATGAAGGAGAGCAATGATTAGAAATATGAGTGGTTTATTTACAATTATACATTGTCTTTTATTAAAGAGAAAAGTTAAATAAACCAAATTAAAACTTTTACAAAAATGTATTTTGATAATTGTTTTCAAAGCCAAAAACTAAAATCATTAAATCAAGCACTATAAGGGTGTGAGAGTGCTTTTTTCTCTTAGCACATAGGCCCAAGTAGAGGCACTATAAGGGTGTGAGAGTGCTTTTTTCTCTTAGCACATAGGCCCAAGTAGAGACAAGGATCCTGGGCCCAAATACTTGTTGTTTTGGTGGACTGGGCTTGGTTCACCGCAGCTAAATGGGGCTGATTACGAACCAAGTTGTGCGCAAGTCACATAAAGCTCCTCAAGATGAAAAATGCAATTCCTCTTGGTACTCGGGGCGTACTGTCGTGGGATCCCGGGCGTACTGTCATGGGATCCCGAGGCGTATTAGGCCTGTAAGAACCCAGAATGCTTTGTTTCTCTGAAATATATGATCTTTTCCATGTTTATTATTCAATAGAGCTTTGTCCTTTCCCTATACCTCTATCGGTGCTACATAAAAAAACACACTACACATATCTTCAAATAATTGTTAGTTTCTTAGATTAGGATATACATTTTAATACATATACATATATGTAAATGAGTTTCATGAGAATGATTCAGCCACGAGGATCCTGGCCCCAATTCTCACAGACTTAGTGCTTTTGCACAAGACTTGTGGGATTTGGAACTCAAGTCCGAGTGGCTTTGCTTGGGCTTTGCCTTCCAAGATAGTTAAGTGAGAAGGATTTTAGCAAGAAACAATAAAGGAAGACAACGTAATAAAAAAATACACCAAATAATTGTTAGAGATCCTTAAATCAATATGAGGTATTTCATTATTTTTCTTGATTGTGGATTACAGTGTGCTCACTAAGACATGATACAAGGTTCAAATTAACTCAAAAATTGTAGACTTTGATGGCTATTCAAATCTCTAAGACTTGCAAAGTTTGAATCCTTTCGAATCCAAGTATGTGCTATAGTGGCTATTTTCTGGGATACCGAGAGACAGTCCTCTGTTTTTCTTTGGGTTTTACAGATTTCTTTCTATGACTCTGTTGTGCTATCTTTTCTCCGATCAAAATGGTGATGAAAATGAATGTCCCTCGGCATGGGTTTTCTCTTCCTTTTATAGTGCGACTCTAAGGCTCTGGGGCACGAGCGATTTCTCTCTTTTGCCCCTTAGAGCTCGTACTGTGTCAGTTACCCAAGGGCTGGTCATTTCCTTTTTTCTTTTAATTTCTTTCTTTTGGTGCGACCAAGCAGAAAGCCCCTAGCTGGTTTTCTATTTCAAGGTTCCCTCTGTTCGCTGATCTTCAACTATTTGGCCTTTTCTTCCACTTTTCCAACTTTTGGTTGCACTCCATCCTTGTCATTTTCCTCAAATAGTTGGAATCTTTTACTGCTGGGTTGAAAGCTTCTTCCAGTTACCTCTTTTTTTATGGTTTTCTCATTGTTGGTTCCTTGAGGCACATCTCTTGCATTTTGCTTCGTACTTTCTGATCCCACTGTATGTTTGGGCGCATGAGACCTGCATGCTATTTGTCTTTTATCCCTCTTTTGAACCTGCTTCAATCCTTCTTTAGCTGTGCTGCACGTCCCGAGGATCCCGAGCCTCTGGCAACCTCTGGAGATCCCGGCCCAGTTCTTTCACTGGAATTTGCTGGACATTTTAATGACCTTTTTTTGCTGGAAATCTGAACATACATAGGGCCTTGATGTTGATTCTTCTTGCTACACGAATTGGGCATTCTTTATTTTTATGGAATGGGCTTTGTTGTGAAATTTTGGACCTTAACATTAGCCCCCCGAGCTCGTGGGTTATCTGTAGCCCACGCACAAGAAAATAAATTATTTTTGGACACTTTCCTGCTTTGTAGAACCAATGTGTAGATCAAATAATTCTTAAGGGAAACCAAATGAATTGCTACACTTCCTTCATGGAATGAACTAACATGTTGCCAAAGATTAGAATTCACCTTCATGTTAGTATTAAGCTGTAGATTGGTATTCAATTTTCCATAAAACAAATCAATTTTGTCAGGCCGACAATGAAGTATTCATATATAGCCAAAATTATATTGGTATTGCATTTGATGCCAAGAGTATACTTCTAGCACTAGTGTTTTTTGCTAGTAATTCTAGGATATGCTTTTTGAAATTAGCATACAAAAATTAAATCTCAATATCAGATAGCATTGCTTTGTCAACAAGATTTTGTTTGTTTTACAAAATAGGTTGAGTAAGGGCAGCCCCCATGAACTTTGCCAAAGATATTCTATGCATTGTAGTACATGCTTGCTATGGTTATGGTGAATAACACCCAAATGTTTGCCACATGAGATTTTTAGTCCATGAATAGTGACTTACCAATGAGACCATGATATCATAAGTCATTGAATCATATAAACATGCTAATTTAAAGTCTAATCAAGGCTAGCTATTCTTCTCAAAATGTATTAAGAGACAGAAAATTCCCTGAGGACATGGCTTAGAATGCTTAAGAACATCTCCATGCCTTGCTTTAGCTAAAGACCTTGCTCTTCTTGTGGATGCTCTTGATCTTTGCCTTATTCTTTTTCCAAATTGTGAGAGATTGTATAATATTTTAAATTGCAGCAAATTATTCACATATCATGCCACCAATTATATTGCTATATACCATATAGTTCATGTGTCAAAGAAAATAACAGTGGTTGAACTTATGTATAGTAAAGTTTGCACTAGGCTTCTCAATTTTCATCAAGTGAAAGATATATCTAAATTTTTTTTTTAATCTTATCTTAGCCCCCAGTGTATGCACTAGAAAAGCCAATTGCCAAATAAGACATAGCAATAAAATTATTTCATGTATATGAAACCATGTGAGGATTTCAACCACACAAGAATTCCAAATTTTGATTTTTGATAATTGGTCAAGTAAGAAGACCAAAATATTAGAATTTTCACTTTAATCTATATGCATAAAGTATTAGTGCATGGGTGATACCTCTTGCACAGCTTTCTGCAGTGTTTTGATATATTCGAACATGGTATTAATGAGTGGGCTTACCGAAAGGGTACCTTTCTTTTGTTGAATCAAAGTACCTCCAAGCCTTGGTGAGTTTGCACCTTGTAGGAGGAGGAAAATGTTGCTAGTTGGTTTGTAATGTCATTGACTAATCTCTTTGTATAGAGACTTGCAAAAGTATCCATGTTTTTGCAGCTTTGAGTGATGTACTTTTAGAATTTTTTTTTTTTAAAAGTTACGCCTTCCTTGCTTCCTTAGGCTCCCTTGAACCAATTCCTTTCAAGGAGGTCAATCTTGTGTACTTTTATACACCCACTTTTGGGTTTTCATACCCACTCGAGGCTCTTTCTCTTTATACCCCTCGTTAGGCCTTGCTTACAATTTGCACCCTTTGCTGGGACGTACTATGGCTTGTACCTATTGCTAGTACGTGCTACAACTTGTACCCATTGCTGGTACATACTACAAGTTGTAGCTATGACTGGGATATGCTTACAATCTGCACTTGTACCTATCGTTGGTACATGCTATAGCTTGTACCCATAAACTTTTGCTTTTGACCATTTTCTTGGTTGTACTTGGAAACTTTTGGTCTTGGCCAATATCTGAACCATGTATTTAGAAAATTTGTTCTAGGCCAAGTCCTGGGCTAGGTACATGAAGAGTTTACCCTTCCCAAGTCCTAGGCCATGTCACTTGAAATTTGTTTTGGCCAAGTACTGGGCCAGGTACAAAGAAAGTTTGTTCTTTCTAAGTCCTAGGCCATGTCACTTGGAAAATTCTATTTTGGTCAAGTCCTGGGCTAGGTACATGGAAAATTTTCCCTTTCCCAAGTCCTAGGCCATGTCACTTGGAAAATTTTTGTTTTGATCAAGTCCTAGGCTAGGTACATGGAAAATTTTCTCTTTCCCAAGTCCTAGGCCATGCCACTTGGAAAATTCTGTTTTGGTCAAGTCCTGTGCCAGATACATGGAAAGTTTGCCCTTTCCCAAGTAAATTTCTATTATGATCAAGTCCTGGGCTAAGTATGTGGAGAGTTTGCCCTTTCCCATGTCCTAGGCCATGCCACTTGGAAAATTTCTATTATGATCAAGTCCTGGGCTAGGTACGTGGAAAAGTTTCCCTTTCCCAAGTCCTAGGCCATGCCACTTGGAAAATTCTGTTTTGGTCAAGTCCTGTGCCAGGTACATGGAAAGTTTTCCCTTTCCCAAGTCCTAGGCCATGCCACTTGGAAAATTTCTATTATGATCAAGTCCTGGGCTAGGTACATGGAAAAGTTTCCCTTTCCCAAGTCCTAGGCCATGCCACTTGGAAAATTTCTATTATGATCAAGTCCTGGGCTAGGTACGTGGAAAAGTTTCCCTTTCCCAAGTCCTAGGCCATGCCACTTGGAAAATTTCTATTATGATCAAGTCCCGGGCGGTACATGAAAAATTTTCCCTTTCCCAAGTCCTAGGCCATGCCACTTGGAAAATTTCTATTATGATCAAGTCTTGGGCTATGTACATGGAAAATTTTCTCTTCCTCAAGTCCTAGGCCATGCCACTTGGAAAATTCTGTTTTCGTCAAGTCCTGGGCTAGGTACATGGAAAGTTTTCCCTTTCCCAAGTCCTAGGCCATGCTACTTGGAAAATTTCTATTATGATCAAGTCCTAAGCTAGGTACATGGAAAATTTTCCCTTTTCCAAGTCCTAGGCCATGCCATTTGGAAAATTCTGTTTTGGTCAAGTCTTGGGTTAGGTACATGGAAAATTTTCCCTTTCCCAAGTCCTAGGCCATGCCACTTGAAAAGTTTGTTCATGACCATTGAATTTTTCAATTTTCAGAAAAAGTTCCTTCGTAGCCCCTCGTTCTTAAGTGGACTCACTGAACTAATTTCTTTTCTTTTCTTTAAAGGGTTGAGGATTTGTCTCCTTCTCCGGGGATCTTCTAAAATATACTCTCTTGGCTGTGAACAAATCCTTTATGGAAATAAACTTCTTTTATGAGTCATCTAAGGTTACTCTCACTGGTGAACTGGTGGCCAGAAGCTCCACCAAGATGATTCTGTCATGGTGTTTTCTTCAAGTGGGGGATCCTCTTACGGGGATCCTGGAAGAGGAAGGCTTCCTCTAGGCATGTTCATAGAAGGCTGTCTTTACAAACCTCATAGTCTGTTTCTTTACAAGGATCTCTACCGCTATTGCTTTTTTTAGAGATCTTCTCACTCGATAGGTACTCCTCTTCTTCGGGGAACTAGGTCAGTAAGTTTGCTACAAGTTAGCTCTTGACAGCTTTGGGGATCCTTCTGACCCGTACTGTATTGAAAAATTAATATTAACCACCGGGCTACTCTTCAAGATCGCAAGGGCTGATGGACGAGGGCTTTTACTGGATGAGAGCTTGTCACCAATAGGATTTGGTGGGATGAAAAGTAATGATTCAGTTGTTGAGATGCATGACTGCCGTACACGCCCTTTCTATGTTGGGATGCCTCATTTCGGTGTCCTTCAATGCTCTATATGCTTGCGATCAAGATCCCAGGTATAACAATAGTGATTCTGCCATGGACTAGTACCCATAAGGCAGGCAAATGACTTATGATATGTTGAAGTTTTATAAAATGCATTTGGTTGCTCAACTCCCCATATGAAAACATTCCCCTTTTTCAATAGTTTGGATAATCCATTGGTGACCAAGGCTAGTCTTGGTGTGAACTTCCTAACGTAGGAAACTCTTTCTAAGAAGCTCTTGAATTCCCTGACCGTGGTATGCCTTTTCATGGTTGATATTGTTGTTGCCTTAGTTGGATCTATGAGGAGATCGATGTTAGGCAAAGGAAATTTATCCTTTGGACATGCCTTATTTAATTTGAAGGAGTTCACGCCAATAAATCTTCATAATTTTCAATAGCTCCACCAGTTGCTCTTTTTTTTTAATAACTGATTGCTGATTAGGATGGGCCCTGGGTTCCTTAGGTCAGCCCCCAAGTTCACCTCTTCTAGTTTTTTCCTTTGGAGGATTTATGCCTTCCTTTCCATATTCATAAGTTTCTCCGGGTTCTTCAAAAGCAGTATATTAGCCTTCCTCCTTCTGTCTTTTTTCTGTTCAAGGGATCCCTCAAACCATGGGTATTGTTTCCTTCTTCTGGGATGGGAGCCCTTTGGGATCCTAGAGATGGGATATTCTGACTCATTGTATCCCCAGGTTCCTCCAAGATCTCTTCTTGGGCTATCATGTAAGATGGTGGTCCAGGATCCTTTTGTAGGCTACATTCAGGTCCCGCGTGCCTTCATAAGTAAAATTCTGCCTTCCCTCCAAGTTTCTTCTTCTTCTAGGATAGGAGCCCCCGGGAATCCTCAAGATGGGAGCCCCCTGGGATCCTAACAATAGGATATTCTCCAGCTGGAGCCGATTCATCATAAAGTATATTTTCTACAAAATTTACTTTGTGCTGGATGAAAGGACTAGGATTGGCAGTGACTTTTGTGGACTTCCCATTTAATTCCTCTTTCATGTACTAGTGGTACATTGAGGGGATTAGGCAATACTTGTGATGTCATGGTTGGCCTTTAAAGTTAGTTGTAGGTGTCCTTCAGTGGTCTCTGTATCTCCTCCAAATCTTCTTATTTCCATGGGTGGGCCCAATTGTTGAGCTATAAGAAATGATAGATGTACTGTATAGTTGTTGAGCTTTCAATAATGTTGATTTTGCTGCTGACTTGCAATGTAGTGTTTCTGTTGATTTTCTCCAAAATATATTCAAGGCCCATCGTACAATAGGCTTTAGTCCCTAGGACATGAGGTAGTTGTTAAACCATGCTTGATCCACCTTCTCTTGATGTTATTGTTGAACTTCTATCAAAGTTTTATTTATTTATTTATTTTTTTTTTTTTTATGCCTCCATTTTTTTTTTATAACCATTTAACTTTACTGGATCCATGGAGGTACTTTAACTTTGTTGGAATCAGAAAACTATTCCATCAAGGAACAACTCAAAATTTTTTATGGAAACAAAGAACTACTTCATTTTGCTAGAACCATGGTTGGAACTAAGGAACTACTCAACTTCTTTGAAATCAAGGAGCTACTTCTATTTTTTGTTGGATTCATGTCTAGATCCAGGGAACTACTAAGGTTTTTTTTTTTTGTTTTTTTTTTTGTAAATACTGGAATCTAGGATCTCATTTGGAATCAAGGATCTCCTCAGCTTTGTTGGGATCAAGGATCTCCCAGGCTTTGCTACCTGGAGTCAAGGATCTCCTAGGCTTTGTTGAGATCATGGAACAACTCCATTTTGCCAAATCCATGGGCAGAGCCAAGGAAACTTGTCCATTTTGTTAACTTGCGCCATATGATATTATTATCAAGTTGCTGCAAAATTATTTAGCCCCACAACGTGAGACGATTGCTTTGCTATGTAATTTACATTTCATCAAGCCTCTTTGATTCGCTTACTTCTCTTTCTCTTTTTTTTTTCTTTTTTTTTAAAGAAAAAAGAAATGAAACAATATTATGAAATTTTTTTTAAAAGAAAATAAATCAGCCCCCAAACGCGAGGCAATTGCTTTATTGTGTAGCTCATACAATCTTCATTCCATCTATCTTTTTTTTTTTTTTTTATTAGCTCACTTCTCCATATTTTTTTTTTTAGCAATGGGACAATGTTTTGATTGTTAAAATATTATTACATGACCCCTCTTACCCCCTTTTGTAAAGAGTAGAATCCTCATGAGAAACAATATTTTGCTTCTTCTAGCTAAGTTCAATATTTATTTTCAACTTTCTCATTGTACTTTACAGGTTGGCTCTACTCTCAAAACACCTTTAGTATTAGTTAAGTTTTATGAGATCAGTGAGTTGCCTTTGGAGACCAATGGTACAAAGTAGTTTCACACCACCAATACCTCATTCATCAAGCATCTTCAAGTTTTGGACTTCAAAGTTTAGGACTAAACTAACTGCATAAATGCTAATCAAAGTGTGAAGTCATCAGCAGCCAATCCCATACCATGTTCAGAACATTGTGAACTTTTGATCAATGTCTAAACCATTTAGCAACATGGTCTCAACCACCAATAAGCTGAAATAAAACAATATTGCAGTACCCCACCTCCAACACAAGGTTGAAGAATAAGTTGAGCTGAGCTAAGGGCTTGGCCACCAAAGATTCCAAGTCCTTGTGGAGGAAAGAGCGTCCAACCATTCAGCTCTTGGCCCTGATTGTTCCCAATCCAATCCTACACTTTTCAGTACTTTTGTACCTTATAAGAAGAAAGGGGCAAAAGAAAGAGGGCATGCCTTTCATTGACAAACTGGATAATTTTGTCCCTTGAATCATTTTTCATTTTTATTTTTTATACTTATTCTCAATAGTATAAAGGAATTATCCAAGCCAAAATAATTTTTTAAAATAAACATGAGTTTTCTACTAAAAATTTGTAATTTTTTATTTATTTATTATTGTAAGGACTCAATTTGGAAAAGCCCTCGAAAATAAGAAGGAAAATGATCCAGTAAGCCCAAACAATAAATTTTTAGAGAGTGGGAGAAAGAACTAGTTCTATTAGACAGAAAAGACTATAGTCTTTGTGCAGCTTCCAAAAGTCCCCGTAATGTCATCCTCTTTCACGTTATATACCTCGTTCTTCCCCTTGTGTTCACCGTACACATGTAGATTCCATTCTGGGAACTCCTTTCTGTCCCATCTAACCACCCCCCAGAATTTCTAGCTAGCAACCATAAGGCTGCTTGATCACTGTTCAGGCATCACCTCCATATTAATGCGGCTAAAGAGTTAGTTGAGGAGCATTTAATGTGGAGGTAGCAGTGTCAGAAGATATTTGTTGCTTCCACTATCCCACATCCGCTTCTCAATGACAATACAATTTTGTGGACCCTCCAGTAGTAACAAGATAGTTGCATCCACCTCGAACCGTCATTCCGAGGTGAATCTTATCCTCGGACATACTTTGGGCTTTCATGTGCAATCCTCACCTCTTCTTCTTATATTATTCGTATCATGCCCTTATTAAATTATCCTCGGACGAGTTGCTATCCTCGGATTGGGCCACTGGGCCGCAGGCCCGGTTCCTACAAACTTACTAATACCTCCTTACATAGCTGGCCCCACAATAACCCCTCAAAATCTCACTTTTTGTCACCTCGGCAGAAGGGAGATTTTGATATCCTGCCGTCATCCCCCTTTTCCTAATCTCTAAAACGCCTTTCTACCTGCCTAAGGCGCACTTCTGGCATCTTGGCATCAGGAGCATGCCATCATTAAATTGTGGCAGCCTCTCTGTCCCCCACGTTCAACAGCAAGATGCCAATCTAACGATGGAGGGTTTTCAGTATTTATGAGCGGGATTTTTCCCGCTTACAATTTCTGCGCCACTATAAATAGCTTTTCAAATCAACCTTCTTTCCAATTACAACAATCATACTACTATAGCGTACATCCATTGAACCTGTCACACTCTTTTCTCTCTTCATGCGTTCATAAATACCACAGCCCTGTCCGAGGACCTCCTTTTTGAACCTGTAAGTCTCCCTGAACCTTCTTAGTTCTCGTTCCCTTTTTGTTAATTTTTCTTCATAACTTTTAGAGAATGGGTAGGTTCCAAAGTCTGGTTGAGTCCGAGGAGAATATAGAAACATTTAGATCTAAGTATAGGATTCCCTCAACGGTGGGTATGAGATATGCCTCGCCAAAAACTTGGGTAAACGATAGGAAGACAGGGGAAGTGGTTATCCCTATGATTGCTTTCATAGAAGGAGGGATGACCATTCCCATGGGCAATCTCACTAGAAGTTATCTTAGATTCTTTAGGATATCCCCCACACAGTGTGCTCCCAATATGTTCAGGGTGTTAGGGAGTATAGAAGTCTTAAATGAGAAGTTGAATCTAGGCCTGACCCATCACGATGTGAACTGGATTTACAATCTTAATCATCTAAAGGGTCAAGGCTACTATCTTAAGTCTAGGCACTCTGAAGTCAGGTTAATTCAATGTCTCCCTACATCGAATAAGGGTTTAAAAGATGACTTTTTAATCTTTTCCGGGGAGTGGCATGACGGTCTACCCTGTCCGACTAGAGAGGGAACACCAAGTGTGGCTTTTGGTTATAAGCCTATATAGTCTAGACTGTATTCTTTAGCTCAAATTATTTTTGTTTCTAACAAGGTTTTTCTCCTGTATTACTGATCTTGCAGACAAGCGCGCCACCAAACCTCAGTTCAGACTAGTCAATAGGGAGAGTTTAGACAGACTTTTGCGATCCGAGATATATGTGAACCCCTCTGACGGTCAATTGAGAGCAGCACATATCATCCTTAGATACAAGCCCATCTCTACAGCATTTCAAGCTCCTAAGTGTGTAATAAAGGCTAGAGATCCTCGGCTTCACCGTATCAGTGTCGCTTTTGAGGGATTTATTGTTCCCGAGGGCGTTCCGATTCCTGAGGGGACTCATTTCACCCAGCCGCTACACGTGGCCACGCTTTCTGTAGGGGCCTCCTCGTCGCGCTCTGCTCCTCAGGAAAGAAGAGAGGAAGAAGAAGAAGAAGAAGAAGAAGAAAAAAGCACTTCAGAGGGGGTCGTAGAACTGTTGGATTCTGCGGACGAATTCGAGGTATTTAATCAACCCCCATCTCCCGAGATAATGTCTGACGAAATGGGCATTCAGAGGAAGAGTCAGAGGAGTTTAATTGACGTGATCGAAGGTCAGCCTGAAAGGGGTGCGCCGGGGAAGTCAACACAGCTCAAACTTCCTCCCCCTCCCAAATCTCCTCTTCCCCCTCATCAACCATCCCAACCACCTGTGATAGAGCCTACAGACCCGAAGAGGAGGAGGGATGCAAAAGATAAGGAAGTGGTGGAGGCTGGGAGGTCTCGTCCGCCTCTTGAAGATGAGGCTCAACGAGCTGTGAAGCAACAAAAGGTCAGCCATGGACCTCAGCGAGTCGCGGGAAGGACCACCACTCCATCCTCGGAGCCCGAGGCTTGGCTCCCTGCACCCATGCTTAGCGGTGAGCCCCTGAGGGAGGATGCCTCGCTTAGGGATTTCAACGGTGGAACTGGGTGCCACATTGCCTCAGTCCTAGAGGAAACCCTTCTACTTCCTAAAGACATGGCAGAGCTGAGAGGCATAAGGAAGAATGAAGTTTTTCTGAATGCTAAGAGATATCTGGGCATGGTATGATACCCTTTTAGCTTTGTTCCTTTAAGTATAAATGTCATACACTACTTTATTTATTGTATTTCTAACCCCCTTTTTTCTAGGCCATCCAAGCCACTTTCAGGATGGAGGAGATAACTAATTCTTATGGCCAACAACTGGATGATGAGAGGAAGAGGCGGGCCACAGCTGTGCAAACACTCAATGTTGCTGAGCAAAGCAATGTGCAGCTGAAGAAGAAGTTATCTGAGAAAGAACACGCTCGTAAGAGTGCTGAGTCAGCCTTGGAGAACTCTCACAGGCAGGCCGAGGACCAGAGGAAGCTCCTGCGCGATGCTAATGACCAGCTGGCAACCTCCAAGGAACATATATCAAAACTGAAGAAGCATCTGGAGGAAGCCCAAAGGCTCAAAGACCAAGCTGAGAAGGCAAAGGCTGAGGCGGAGATAGCAAAAGCTAAGGCTGAGAAAGAAAAAGACAAAGTCGAACAAGAAGGATATGACATCGGCGTAGCAGAAACGTAGGACAAATTCGGGGCTGAGGTGCCAGTTGTGTGCCGAGTGTACTGTGCACAGACTTAGACAGAAGCTCTCAACCGTGCTAGGGTTGAGCCTTCTTCCAAGTTGAGAAAGCCAGAAAATGTTTATTTCCCTCCAGCTATACGAGCCTCAAGTCCTTCTCAGTCGCAGGATGCACCCTCCACAGCTGCTGATTCGGCCAAAGAAGCCCAAGTTCAGAATCCTCTCCCTCTCAATCAGCAGGAGCAACCCAAAGTGCCTGAAGTTACCCAAGATGTTTCCGTAGAGAGGCCTAAAGATGGAGCAGCTTCTCAAAGTTTTGAACAAGCTTTAGCTTCAACCACTTTGCCAGCTGGAGGAGTTCAAAAGGAAAAAGGAAAAAGGAAAAAGGAAAAGATGTTCCTCCAGAGGCAACTAGCAAAGCTCTCCAACCCAAGCTCCAAATAAAATTAAAACCATGAATAACTTAGTTAAATTCTCTTTCTTTTCCATTTTATTTATCTTTTGAGGACATTTTAAATGTGATGTATATTTTTCCTTTTATTGCATTTATATAAGAAGTTATTGTTTTATCTATTACTTGTGCAATTCTTTGTACAAATATTCTTTGTTCTTTTTTGATCGCATGAAAGGAAAGTCTAATACCACAAGGTAAAACCTAACCTTATGTATGCTAGTTAAGAACCAAAGTAGACCATATTCATGAATTTCGTAACACTACCAATGCTTGCTTTTAATTCGTTAAACAAGGCCCAAAATTGGAGAAGACATTCTAAATATTTAAACCATTGAGGTACTGGGCACCTTAAAATGCTTTAAGTGAGGCTCATGGAGTTTGCGTTGATATACTATTTTCATTGCAGGGAACCCATTTAAGAAACAGAGACTTCCTCTAAGTTTGTTGTCTGCATAATCCGTTATACCTTGTTTTCTGTTTAACACTTCAATAGAAATGAAAAGGTACTAAGTTTGTAAGCCGAGGACTTAACATAACTTAGTTTCTGTTCAATACTTCAATGGATGTCATAGTGTATTAATTTTCACTAAGTTTGTGGTCCGAGGACCTGACATAACTTAGTTTCTGTTTAATACTTCAAAGGATGTCATAGTGTATTAATTTTCACTAAGTTTGTGGTCCGAGGACCTGACATAACTTAGTTTCTGTTTAATACTTCAAAGCACAAGTTGCAAAATTAGGACATTATAAAAGGAAGTAAAATGAAATTGTTCTTATTAATAATAATACCTCCTTAGATTGCTTACATTCCAGGGATGGAGTACAGTTTTTTCATCCAAATCTTCTAAGTAATAAGCACCTATTCCCGCTACAGATGTGATACGATACGGTCCTTCCCAATTAGGCCCCAACTTTCCCCAAGCTGGATTTTTGGTGGTTCCCAAGACTTTTCTCAATACCAGATCTCCTGGGGCTAACGGCCTCGACCTGACATTTGCATCATAACCTTGTTTCAGCTTGTGTTGGTAGTAGGCCAATTGAACCATCGCATTCTCCCGTCGTTCGTCTATCAAGTCTAGATTCTTCTTCAACAGCTCGTTATTTCCTTCCGAGGTAAAAATACTGGTCCTTAGCGTGGGAAAACCCGTTTCAAGAGGAATCACAGCCTCAGCCCCATAAGCCATTGAAAATGGGGTCTCCCTTGTTAACCGTCGAGGTGTTGTTCAATACGTCCAGAGGACATGTGGCAACTCCTCCACCCATCTTCCCTTTGCATCATCTAATCTTTTTTTGAGTCCTCCCACTATGACCTTGTTGACAGCCTCGGCTTGCCCATTTCCCTGTGGGTAGGCTGGAGTGGAATATCTGTTCTTTATCCCCAGATCGGAACAATAATTTTTGAAAGCTTTGCTGTCAAATTGAAGACCATTATCCGAGATAAGAGCTTGAGGAATCCCGAATCGAGTAATGATATTTTTCCACACAAACCTCTTGACATCTACATCCCTGATATTGGCCAAAGGCTTAGCTTCGACCCACTTCGTAAAATAGTCTGTGCCAACCAGCAGATATTTTTTACTTCCTACTGCTTTAGAGAAAAGGCCAACGATGTCTAAGCCCCACTGAGCAAAAGGCCAAGGACTAGAAAGCAGATTAAGAACTCCCCCCGGTTGATGGATGTTCGGTGCGAACCTCTAACATTGATCACATTTCCTAACATACTCTTGTGCTTCTTTTTGCATACCTGGCCACCAATACCCTTAAGTAATTGCCCAGTGAGATAGAGACCTTCCTCCAGTGTGACTTCCACAAATCCCTTCATGTAGCTCTTCTAAGAGTGCCTCTGATGCCTCGGGATGTACACAAAGCAGATATGGCCCAGAGAAAGAACGTTTATATAACTTTTTGTCCTCGGACAGCCAAAACCAAGGAGCCTTCCTTTGTACCTTTTCAGCTTCTGACTTGTCCTCGAGCAATATATCCTTCTCAAGGAATAGCAATAGAGGGTCCGTCCAGCTGCGCGCCAAACTAACTTGATTGACCTAAAGTGAGTTCCCTATTACCGAGGTGGGTGTGTTTAGGTCTTCAACTATTATCATTCGGGGTAAGTTCTGCGCCGAGGAGGTAGCAAGGGTAGCCAAAGAGTCTGCATGGGCATTTTCGCTCCTAGGGACATAGGTTACTTCAAAAAATTCAAAATTTACTTGCATGCGCCTAACTTCGCCCAAGTACTCCTGCATTCTGGTGTCTTGAGCCTCCAACTCGCCTCCAACCTGACTCACAACCAGTCTTGAATCCGAGAAAATCTCTACCGCTTTTCCATCTAGTTTATTGACCATTGCCATCCCATTTAATAGGGCTTCATACTCTACCTCGTTATTAGTAGCTGTAAATCCCAACCTTAAAGACTTCTCAATAATGACCTTTTCAGGAGATATCAGAACCAACCCCACTCCTGATCCCCGATGGTTTGCTGCTCCATCTACATACACTTTCCAAGGTGAGGCATGTTGCACGGAGATAAGGCCAACCGATTTTTCATCCATGTCCTGTGGACCTGTTGTTATTTCTTCAGGGCCTTCAGCAAATTTGGCCACCAGATCGGCGAGAATTTTCCCCTTCACAGAGGTACGAGGCATATATTTAATATCAAAAGCCCCTAGAATTGTGCCCCACTTGGTAACCCTACCAGTGTAGTCTGCACTCCGAAGTACTGCCCTAAGCGGGTACTGAGTGAGGACAACCACAGTATGCGCCTGAAAATAGTGGGGAAGTTTCCTTGTAGCGTGTACCACTGCCAAAATGGCCTTTTTCCAACGGTAGATAACGTACCTCAGCCTCATGAAGCGACTTGCTCACGTAATAGATTGGCCGTTGTACGCCATTATCTACTCGTATCAAAACAAAACTAATTGCATAAGTGGTTATCGCTACGTAGGAAAAAAGGACTTCATCCATCTCGGGGCTAAACATAATGGGTGGCCGAGATAGGTATTCCTTAAGCTGCTGAAATGCCAGGGCGCACTCCTCTGTCCACTCGAATCCCTTCCATTTGTGGAGTAAAAGGAAAAAAGGTCTGCACCTGTCCGCCGATCTGGAAATAAATCTATTCAAAGCGGCGGTCATCCCAGTCAATCTTTGTACCTCTTTGGGATTCCGAGGTGCTTGCAAGCTACTTATGGCTCTAATCTGATCGGGGTTCACCTCAATTCCTCGGTGAGTCACCATGTAGCCCAAAAAGTTCCCCGAGCTCACACCGAATGCGCACTTGGACGCGTTTAGTCACAATTTGTATTTCCTTAGAATCTCAAAAGTGCTGGTAAGGTCTGCAATGTGCTCAGTCACTACCCTGCTCTTTACAACCATATCATCAATATAAACTTCAATGCTCTTGCCCAAATATGGCTCAAACATCTTCGTCATCATTCGTTGGTAAGTAGACTCTGCATTCTTTAGGCCAAAGGGCATCACCTTGTAGTGATAATTTTCAGTGGGAGTAAGAAAAGCGGTCTTTTCCTGGTCATCCAATGCCAGTGGGATTTAATGATAACCCTGGAAGGCATCTAAGAAGCTCATCCGAGGGTGGCCTACTGTTGCGTCTACCAACTAATCTATATGGGGCATAGGGAAAGGGTCTTTTGGGCAAGCTTTATTAAGGTCCATAAAATCAACACATACACGCCATTTTCCGTTTTTCTTTTTCACCACGACCGTATTAGCCAACCACTGAGGGTAAAAAACCTCCTTGATAGCCCCTGCTTGTTTGAGTTTGGTCACCTCATCCCTAATAGCCTCGGCATGCGCCCTGGATGGAGCCGAGGTGGTTGTTTCTTCAGAATAACAGAGGGATTAACATTCAAATGATGGCAAATGAAGTCTGGATCTACCCTTGGGGCTTTATGAGCATCCCATGCAAACATATCGATGTTTCTCCTTAGGACCTCAACTAACTGCTCCTTCTCCGCCTCAAGCAACTGCGCCCCGACCTGAAAGAACTTATCTGGGTCATTACCAACACTTACCCTCTCCAAAGTCTCACACTCCACTCCCTTAGCAGATGTGTTTAAGAGGTTCGCCGGAGCCTTTGACTACTATAAATCATTCTTGGCCGTGGCCGAAGTGTCTATCTCTGGCTGATGTTGAATAGCCGTTATCAAGCACTGTCTAGCCATGGTCTGATTTCCCAATATCTCTAATACTTGGCCTCCCGATGGATATTTCACCTTCTGATGAAGTGTAGAAGAGAAAGCCCCCAAGGTATGTAGCCAAGGCCTACCTAAGATAGCCGTGTACGGAGAAAAAGCATTCACTACAATAAAATCCACCTCTACCACATCCGAGCCAGTCTGCACGGACAATCTAATCATGCCCATTGGAATGACCGATCTACCTTCAAAACTCACCAATGGGGAGCTATAAGCTGTCAGATCCTGGGGTCTTAGATTTAGCCCCCTATACAGGTCGGGATACATCACCTTGGCTGTGCTCCCCTCGTCAATCATCACCCTTCTCACATCATACCCCCCGATTCTAAGTGTAACCACCAAAGCATCATTATGTGGTTGTATAGTTCCCCTCTTATCCTCCTCTGAAAAGCCCAACACCAGCGATGCATCCAATCTGGTTCTCTTCGACGTTGAACTGGATCCCTCATCCAAACAATGAGACACAGACATTACCCTGGAGAGGCAAGATCTGGTTCTACTCGGGGCAGCAAATATAACGTGTATCGTACCTAAGGGGGGTCCTGAAGAAGCATCCCCCCTAAATGTCGAACCTGCTTGGCTTCCTCAGCCATTGGAATGATGCAAAAGCTAGGTCAACCTCCCTTCTCGGACCAGCTAATCCAAATGGTCCCACAAATTTCTGCAATCTTCAGTAATATGTCCATGATCCTGGTGATATTTTCAGTAAAGGTTTTGATTACGTTTCGCAGGATCCCCTGCCATCCTATTGGGCCATTTGAAGAATGGCTCATTTTTTATCTTTTCTAAAACCCGTTGCACTGGTTCTCGGAACGTGGCATTAACCACCTGGGAATTAGCAGATCCTGATTGTCCCCCAAAGTCTCTCCGAGGTCGATTGTTGTTATACCGGTCCGACCTGAAATCCTTTCTCTCCTAAGGGACTACCTTGGACTTTCCTCTACCCTATATCTGATTCTTCTCTACTCTTCTGTACTTGTTAATCCAATCCATAAGCCGACGCACGTTGGTAACAGATTTACTAGTTAGAGATTTCCTCAGATCGTGCTCGGTTGGAAGGCCCTCCTTAAAGGTATTGATGGCCACGTCATCATAGGCTCCATCTACCTCGTTGAACATTTCTCAGTATCTATCAGAATAGGCCTTTAGGGTTTCCCGCTCCCGCATAGACATGGATAATAACGATCCCAAGGGCTGAACAACCCTCCTGCAGGTTATAAAACGGGCACCAAAAGCTTGGGTAAGCTTCTCAAAGGAATCAATAGTATTCGTTCTCAGACCATTGAACCATCTCATCGCCACTAGACCCAGGCTAGATGGGAAAACTTTGCACATCAAGGCCTCATCCTTAGCGTGAACGGCCATTCTTTGACTAAAATGGCTAACGTGTTCCACTGGATCCATTTGTCCATTATAAATGGTGAACGCGGGCTGATGGAACCGCCGAGGAAGACTTGCATTCTCGATACGTCGCGTGAAGGGCGATTTAGAAACTTGACTCAACGCTTTGTTCAGGGCGTCATTCCCTAAGCCCTGGCGAGGCGGACTCTTATCCTCTTGTCTGCAGTGGTGCTCCTCAGCATAGGAAAAGGACTCACTGGGTGGAGTTCTTGACCTCCGCCTATAACTGGTGTCATCTGACTCCTCAGAAGATTGCCTGGAGTGGTGAGACCTACGCTTTCGTCGCTCGTGTCGCAGTTGCCTTTTTAACTTGCTAATCTCACGTTGCATGTCCTCGTCGTTCTTTACATGGGAAATATGGCTTTTCTCCCGAGAATAACTTCTCTCAGTGTGGGTTGTTCGCACACTTCCCTTGCGATCCCTCCTTTGTTCATGGACTACCAATGGATTATCATGCTGAGACCCCCTGGATTCGGCTTGGTGTGGATTAACATCTGTCGTTGTAGGTCCACCACGGGCTGTTGCAGTGCTCCCCCTTCCATCTCGGCTGCTGCACTTGCCTTTCCCTACAAATAGATCAAGCTCTTCCCACAGACGGCGCTAATTTGGAAAAGCCCTCGAAAATAAGAAGGAAAATGATCCAGTAAGCCCAAACAATAAATTTTTAGAGAGTAGGAGAAAGAACTAGTTCTATTAGACAGAAAAGACTATAGTCTTTGTGCAGCTTCCAAAAGTCCCCGTAATGTCATCCTCTTTCACGTTATATACCTCGTTCTTCCCCTTGTGTTCACCGTACACATGTAGATTCCATTCTAGGAACTCCTTTCTGTCCCATCTAACCACTCACAGAATTTCTAGCTAGCAACCACAAGGCTGCTTGATCACTGTTCAGGCATCACCTCCACATTAATGCGGCCAGAGAGTCAGTTGAGGAGCATTTAATGTGGAGGTAGCAGCGTCAGAAGATATTTGTTGCTTCCACTATCCCACATCCGCTTCTCAATGACAATACAATTTTGTGGACCCTCCAATAGTAACAAGATAGTTGCATCCACCTCGGACCGTCATTCCGAGGTGACTCTTATCCTCGGACATACTTTGGGCTTTCATGCGCAATCCTCACCTCTTCTTCTTATATTATTCGTATCATGCCCTTATTAAATTATCCTCGGACGAGTTGCTATCCTTGGATTGGGCCACTGGGCCGCAGGCCCAGTTCCTACAAACTTACCAATACCTCCTTACATAGCTGGCCCCACAATTATTTTTCGAAACTAATTAATTCAGTTGGGCAGTTATCTTTTATGAACATCTTTGAATGAGGTCCATTTAATTTGAGGATATGTATGACAACTAAACTTATCTATGATTCTATATTGTGTAGAACAAGTGTCTACTTCTATTACTAAACAATTCAATGCTTTTGCTTTTATGCAACACAATGATAGCTATCCATGTGAAAACCATAAACTTCAGTCCATTATGTTCAAAATATAAAATGGAGAAAATAATGATGCATAAAACTTATCTTGTGTTGGGAAGTTCCCCAAAATTCCATATAGAGTCCCTTAGTAGAACGTTTGTTGGAGGAACCCGCACTTTTGGGATCTTGGTGTTGAATGCACTAAGAGGAACTTTCCTTCCTCTAGGTGTTTCCTAGCTTTGGAGCCATGCTTGCGAAGGGACTACTTTTTCCCTCTCCTTTTTTCCTAGTCCCTAGTGGAGTCGCCAAAATGTGAGAGTGCTTTTTTTCTTCGCACATAGGCCTAAGTAGAGACAAGGATCCCAGGCCTAAATACTTGTTGTTTTGGTGGACTGGGCTTGGTTCACCGCAGTTAAATGGGGCTGATTACGAACCAAGTTATGCGCAAGTCACATAAAGCTCCTCAAGATGAAAAATGCAATTCCTCTTTGCACCCCGGGGCGTACTGTCGTGGGATCCCGGGCATACTGTCATGGGATCCCAAGGCGTATTAGGCCTGTAAGAACCAAGAATGCTCTGTTTCTCTGAAATATATGATCTTTTCCATGCTTATTATGCAATAGAGCTTTGTCTTTCCCTATACCTCTATGGGTGCTACATAAAAAAACACACTACACATATCTTCAAATAATTGTTAGTTTCTTAGATTATGATATACATTTTAATACGTATACATATATGTAAATGAGTTTCATGAGAATGATTCAGCCACGAGGATCTTGGCCCCAATTCTCACAAACTTAGTGCTTTTGCACAAGACTTGTGGGATTTGGAACTCAAGTCCGAGTGGCTTTGCTTGAGCTTTGCCTTCCAAGATAGTTAGGTGAGAAGGATTTTAGCAAGAAACAGTAAAGGAAGACAATGTAATAAAGGAATACACCAAATTATTGTTAGAGATCCTCAAATCAATATGAGGTATTTCATTATTTTTCTTGATTGTGGATTACAGCATGCTCACTAAGACATGATACAAGGTTCAAATTAACTCAAAAAATTGCAGACTTTGATGGCTATTCAAACCTCTAAGACTTGCAAAGTTTGAATCCTTTCGAATCTAAGTATGTGCTATAGTGGCTATTTTCTAGGATACCAGGAGACAATCCTCTATTTTTCTTTAGGTTTTACAGAGTTCTTTCTATGGCTCTGTTGTGATATCTTTTCTCATATCAAAATGGTGATGAAAATGAATGTCCCTCGGCATGGGTTTTCTCTTCCTTTTATAGTGCAACTCTAAGGCTCTGGGGCACGAGCGATTTCTCTCTTTTGCCCCTCAGAGCTCGTATTGTGTCAGTTACCCTGGGGCTGGTCGTTTCCTTTTTTCTTTTAATTTCTTCCTTTTGGTGTGACCAAGCGGAAAGCCCTTAGCTGGTTTTCTATTTCAAGGTTCCCTCTGTTCGCTGATCTTCAACTATTTGGCTTTTTCTTCCACTTTTCCAGCTTTTGATTGCACTCCATCCTTGTCATTTTCCTCAAATAGTTGGAATCTTTTACTGTTGGGTTGAAAGCTCCTTCCCGTTACCTCTTTTTTTATGGTTTTCTCATTGTTGGTTCCTTGAGGCACAGCTCTTGCATTTTGCTTCGTACTTTCTGATCCCACTGTATGTTTGGACGCATGAGACCTGCATACTCTTTGTCTTTTATCCCTCTTTTGAACCTGCTTCAATCCCACTTTAGCTATGTTGCACATCCCGAGGATCCCGAGCCTCTGGCAGACTCTAGGGATCCCGGCCCAGTTCTTTCACTAGAATTTGCTGGACTTTTTTGCTGGAAATCTGAACATACATAGGGCCTTGATGTCAATTCTTCTTGCTGCACGAATTGGGCCTTTTTTATTTTATGGAATGGGCTTTGTTGTGAAATTTTGGACCTCAACAAAGGGGAATTTTTTTTTTTTTTTTTTTTAAGATTTTAAAAGCTAAAAATTAGTTTTCGAAATGTGCTACCAAGCAGCCTAATGATTCTCTAGAAGGTTAATTATTTATATATAAAAAATGATATTTGTAAAAAAGAAAAAGAAAAAAATCATGTGTAAATTTACTATTTCTCTTTTACTAAATAGGAACAAAAAGAAAGCTTTCGGTGAATGTGTTATCTTAGTTGCTATCAATTGTTTTTCTTAGTGGGACTTTAAAACTTTTGACTTGAGAGATACTTTGTTAGAAAGGAATGGTTATGTTTTTTAGTTTTGCTTTTGTTTTATGCATTTTTAGGTTATGAAAAGAAATGTATTTCTTCAATCACCACGGGCCGGGGTAGGGCCTTGTCCTTTTGGATTGTTTTGAATTGGTTGGTTAAATGGTCCATGTCTAAGCATTAGAAACCAATCAAAAGGGATGAGAAGTGGTACATACTTTTTAAGATTTTGGAGGGGTTGTAAGGCATAAAATGAATCTCAAATCAAGTATATACTGAAATGATTTGGGTTATATAAATAATTCTTTAAAACTTTAGTTATGATTAGAATTTTTGAGATGTGATTATTATTTTTTTTAAATTGCGACAAATGTAGACAAAATTTCAAGAATGAAAATGATGATATATTATTAGAAGTCTCATTTTGGCATTGGTTATAATACTACTACAACAACAATAGTAATAACAATTTGATATATTTTTATTATTCTTTGTGATAGTTCACAATTTGAATGACCCCTAGTGATTAATCCTAATTAATTACTTTAGCCAAGTTATTAATTAATCAATTAATCATGCAATTTCATGGAAGCACAAACAAATCACCAAAAACTAAATATGCAACGGAAAATAAATAACACGGTGATTTGTTTACGAATGGGGAAAACCCTAACGGCAAAAACCCCACCGGGTGATTTTCAGGTCACCACTCCCAAAACTCCACTATTATCAAATCAAGCGATTACAAGTAAAGGAATCCCAAGTACCTTACCAACTTACAGTTGAACCCTTACCCCAATACCCAATTGGACTTGATCTGTAGTGACAGTTCCTGCCTTTGATGCACGGCTCCCAAGTACGTGACTAACCAATGCGCAGATCCAAGTACGCGACTTCAGAACACCAACTAAGGAAGAATGGTTGGCTGCAAAGTTCTTCAGTTCATCTTTTATGATGAATAGCAGGAAGATGCTTGGTCACAAAACCCTACGGTGCAAAATACACAGCAACTTCTTGATGAAAGATGAACTAGGTCAAGAACTTCGTCTTTTGATCACAATTTGCTTGAACAGAGATTGCTCAATGATAATGCAACTTGTGTCACACTTGACTGCTCTTAAAACAATCCTTTTATATGTTTAGGGTTAGAAGAAAAGAAGGCCCAAAATCATATTCACGGATCCCAAGAAAATCAGATTGAAAATCTGAAATTTTAAATCTCGACAGATAGCAGGTGTCGAGGTAGCTATCGAGAAGGTGTCGAGCTTTAAAAACCTTGCACTTCAGCTTGCTTTCTCTTGGACAGACTTGATGACTTCAACACTTGACCTTGAAACATTGTTTCTTGAAGTATTAAAAATACCTAGAACTATCCAATTACAAATAGAGTGCGTTTTGTCAAAGGATTAGCCAATTTACATAAATAAGTGACATATGTTCTTAATCAAGTTAAAACATATATGTCCTAACAATCTCCCCCTTTGGCAATCTGTGACAAAACCACAACAAACAAATGAGCATATGAGAGAAGTCATAAATCACTCAACTCATATTCACTTGTTGAATACAATAAAATCTATCCTAGCACAAACTCTTGAAAAATTTTGCAAGAAGAGAGCTTATGATAAGTAGACTTTGACAACCTGTATTTCTGAAACACTTTAAACAAAACTCATCAAGGCATCTTGTGTGAAACAGAAATAATAAATTGCATACAAGTATAAAGAACATGTGTATAAAGATAGAAAAGAAACAACACATAAAGAAGAGAGGTGAAAGAAACATACATCAACATATAGAGAATATAAGTACAGTGTATGTAAAATGGTCAAAGGACCTCATATACAAGATGAATGTATCTAAGAGATAAGAAAAGAAAAAAATACATATATAGCCTCACTACATCCCTCAAAAATGACAACACTCCCCCTAAGATGACTACTCTCATAGCCTAAAACTACTCCCCCTTTTTGTCACGAGTGACAAAGGGTAGAGGGTCATGTAGACATCTCATCGGCAGAGCTAGCATCCCCATCATCATCATCATCGTCATCCTCATCATCCTCAAAATCTAAAGCTGTTGGAGTAGGTGGTGAAGGAGTAGCCTTTGGAGCAAATCCACCCATGATCGCCTGCCGTCGTGCAATACGACCAACACGAACATTCACCTGATACAACTCAGCAGAGAGTGTATCAAGACGAGTGTCCATGCGCTGCAGCTGCGCCATAATATCTCCAAGGGATACATCGCTCGAAGAGGAAGAAGGAGCAGATGTAGATGGAGCCGAACGGGAGGGAGGAGTGACACCTAGCTGTCTCGACCTGAACTGTGCCTCACTACGTTTTACGGTAGCGGCATCTATGGCAGATATGTGTGTGAAGTGGTCGGACACAGGAAAGGGAACGGAAAAATGGCGTAGAATCCGCGTGATAGCAGAAGGAAAGATGAGCTTATCACAGGACGCCGAATCAAGATAAACCTCTATGATAGACCGGATGAAGTGAGAAGGGAAGTCTATGGTAAGGTGCTCTAGCAAAGATAGCAGAAATCGAGCACGAGGCTCTGTGATAGAGTTATAGTGAGAAAGAGGATGGATAACAAAAGTCATCACCATGTTAATGAATCTAGGACCTTTAGCAAAAGGCCTACATGATGTGAACTGATGCTCACCCCAATTAGTAGGGCGCTCATAAAAAGCGAAAATGAGCTCATCTTTGGACACAGTCCTCAGACGCTCACAAGAGGGGTAATCAGGAAACTCTATCCTAGGTACCCGAAGCACATCCGCAACAAGCTGCAGTGTGACAGGAATGCGCGTACCTCGAACGCGAGTGACAAAGTGAGGTACTGAAAGATCAATCCCATGCATGTTGGAGTAGAACTCCTGTATCAGCACGAGAGGGCAAGTGACCGGGATGTCACACAGTGACCCCCATCCCCTACTGTGAATGACAGAGGGAAGATCAGTATCAGCGAAGTCCGCCAGAATAACTTGGCGTTCCGAATGAACACCTCGTTTAGAAAAGTTCTCCAAAAATGCCTTATGGGCATCTCCATCACCGAACCGAATGTTAAAAAGGAGCAGTATCTGAAGAAGTAGAAGCTCCAGAACGCAGAGGGCAGGAGTGGATTTACGTTTGGGTGCCATAGACACTACTAACGTAAAAGAATGAGAGAAAGAGACACTCAGAAAATTTCCCAAAACAGTTCATAAATGACAAATATCTTGAATAACAAGTACGTATGCATGGGAATGCATGATCATGTGATATGTAAAACACAAATATCATCATGGGCTAAGCCTAATCCAATCCTACCAGCACACAGCATATAGCACACATCTAAATGCATGTAAATATCATTATAATGCACATGAAATGCAATGTATGACATTTTAACAATATTTAAGTGTAAACCCAACCCAAAATTTCAAGAAAAACTCAACAATTTTGAAAAACCCCAAATTTTTATGAAAAATCCCAAAAACTAGGTTTTCAAACATGCAATGCATGAAAAAGGAAGAGAATAGAGATCTTACCAAGTGTTTTGAGCAAGAAATGATCAAAATCCAAGAGGGTTGGAGGATTAGAGTGAAAGGAGAGTGAAAGGGAGATGAACAGACACGGAGAGATCGAGAGAGATCGAGTGAAAATGAAGAAAAATCACGACAGAACCTTAAATAGGCACCTCAGTAAATCTCGACAGCTGAGGTGTCGAGAGGTATCGAGGAAGCTGTCGAGGAAGGTGTCGAGAAAATTGCCTTCGACAGCTAAAGGTGTCGAGAGGTATCGAGATGCATGAAGAAATATAGATGCGTGATGCTCAATCGATCGCGAAGGTGTCGAGAAGGTATCGAGGAGACAGAAGATATCTCGATCGATCCATAAGGTATCGAGATAGGTGTCGAGAAAGAAGACTCAAATAGCATAAATGAATCTCGATCGATCCATAAGGTGTCGAGAATCTATCGAGGGGACAGAGACTTTCTCGATCGATCCATCAGGTGTCGAAGAGGTGTCGAGATTGCGATAAGAAACAACTTGAGAAGCTTGACAGATGACCAGGTATCGAGGAGGTGTCGAGGGAGGTGTCGAGCCAGTAGTAAAAAGCAGTTTTTCGAGAAGGGAAAAACAGAGACATGAATGCAATCCAACACACATCTCAACCAAAGATCCACTCAACATATAAAACTCTCAAAAACATCTCTCAACAAAAATATAAGCACAAGGATCATCCAAAACACACACACACACTAAACAAGTCTAACCAATTTTATTTTTCAAAAACAAGTCAAGACAGTTTAGTGAGCATACATTAGCACATGTAAAACCTTTGTGATGGTCAAATCACATTGTACCTGCACATGTATCAAAAGTAGCAAAGAATATTGCGTGTTGTGTGTGAAAAACATCGCAAGATTGCATATGTGTATAGATGTTATGACGATCTGAGATATGAGAAAATAATTTTTAATTCACACACAATCATAACTATTTGATGGGGATTATCACCTTCAAGGTACATCCTATAACTCCCACATCTCCTAGAATACACGCTTGCAACCATATTTAAAGCATTTTTAATATTTTTGCTTTTTATTTTCTTTGCATACTTTCTTTTATTTTTAGCATATCATACATGGGCATAAAAAGAGAGAAAAGAAATACCCAAGATGTTAAGCATTTGACATCGCACTTTTGCTATGCCGAAGCATACGAATGTCTTTGACATTGCACTTTTATTATGCCGAAGTATACAGGTGTCATATTATGATTGGCGGGCAATAGTGGTGAGATTGTTATTTATGGCTTTCTCTTAGGATTTTCTAGTCCTACCCATCAAAAAGAGTGACATGAGTGTTAAGTTTTAAGAGATAACTTAATCTTACTCATCACAAACAAGAGTCACAAAGCTCACTTGCTTAGTTGTGCATAGAGATGCTCATCTAAGCTACAAACGATACAAAATTTAGAAACTTTGTTTCAATGGCCATCCAAGGTACACAAGTACCAAAGTATACAAAACACACACTGTTTTTGTATTTTTCTGATTTTTCAAATTTTTTTTCTCTTATCAAAAACAAAATAAACAAAATTGAAAGTAAACACACAAAACATGTTAAACAAAATAAAGCAAAAACTAGACTGACTCAGCAGAAAAACAAAACACACAAGCAATGCAATACACAAAAAAAAACAATGAGGGAAAAGAAAGTGATGAAATCACTTAAAGTCCTTTTTCTTCCACGCCTTGGAAGAGCCTTTCTTTTGATTGAATCCTTGAACTGGCGGTGAGGGGGAAGAATTTAAACCGTTCAAGTTCGAAAGGAACATGAGGGCTTTCAGAAGATCTCCAAGAGGAGCAAGAGAGGATTGAAGCTGATTTTGACTTCCAGATGCTATCATGCCATTGCTCTGTTGAGTGGCTAACCACTTATAGCAATTTGGTCTAGTATGACTGGCAGCTCCATAATGATGACAGAGATGCTGCTTCTTTTGTTTAGGCTTTTGAGAGTTAGCCTTCTTAGCCCTAGGGTTTTTAGCATCTTTCTTATCTTGCTTAGGGGGTGCTCCTAAGATAGATTTACCCTTGTCTAAGTTCTCACTAGCTAATTCAATTTTAACATCAATATTCTCAATTTCAGTGTTATTAGCAGGAGGAACAAAAACAGTATTGCTAGTAGAAGCAGTATTAGAGAAAGAAATACCATACCCCAAACCAGTTCGATTCGAAGCAGATTTCTGATTGCTAAGCATCTCATCAAGCTTTGCACTTGAAGTCCTCTCCAGTTGAGCTTTTACTTGAAACAGCTCCGCTTCAAGCTTCTTGGTCTTCTCAGCCAAGAAATTGTTTTCAAATCTCAGTGCTCCAATAGTTTGATTCGCCTCATCAAACTTTGTGGACAACTCTTCACGATCAAGTTCCACATCACTAAGCTTCTTGGTGGCCAGCCTGTATAATTTCTCATGCTTTTCAAAGAGCTTGTAAAGCTTCTCATAGGCTGAATGGATATCATCTTAATCATCCATTTTCTCAAATTTTGACTCCATCAGTTCTTCTTCTTCATCCACTTCTTCAACAATCCCTTCAGTAGGATTGACTGTGGCAGTGAAGGCATTTAAGATTCCGTCATCCTCATTGTCGGAATCATCTTCAGGCTCAGTGTCACTTAGAGTTGCAGCAAGTGCCTTGCTTTTCCCAATGCTCTTGAGATATGTAAGACACTCATGTTTCATGTGTCCGAACCCATGACATCCAAAGCACTTTGGTCCTGCAGGAACAGTGTACTGACTGCCATCCTTAGCATCCTTCTTCCCTTTGTCTTGGCTTTTAGACTGAGAAGAACTGAACTGCCTACGGTCCTTGTCGAAGCTCCTTCCATTGGCATTTTTCATAAATTTCTTGAACTGCCAAGTGATGTAGGACTTCATCTTAGAATCTTCATCATCGGAAGACTCATCTGTATCACTGTTTTTTGCCTTCAAGGCCATGCTTTTACCTTTACTTGACTTGACAATCCTAGATAATCCTATCTCATAGGTTTGCAAGTTTCCTACCAGCTCAGTTAAAGGAATCTTGTCAATGTCCTTTGATTCCTCTATCGCCGTAATCTTGGCATGAAATCTCTCAGGTAGAGATCTGAGCACCTTCCTTACAATCTTAGGGAAACCATCCCTGAACCCAAGATTGAAGGCTGAGTTCACTATGTCCTTGAGCTTGGCATAGAACTCATCAAATGACTCATCCTCCTCCATCTTAATTTCTTCAAAACTTGTAGTGAGCCTCTGAAGCTTTGAATCTTTGACGGCCTTTGTTCCTTCATAGGTTGTCTGGAGGATGGTCCAAGCCTCTTTAGCAGTTTCAGTTGAGGATATCTTTTTGAACTCCTCATTTGTGACTGCGCTAAATAGGGCATTTAATGCTCTGCTGTTGAAGTTAGCCGCCTTGATCTTAGTATCATCCCAATTGGCCGGTTCTTCTGTTGGCTTAGTCCGGCCAATCTCTACAACTTGCCACACCTTTTCATCTAAAGACTGCAAGAAAGCTCTCATGCGTACTTTCCAGTATGCATAGTTAGTGCCATCAAATAAAGGAGGTATAATTAAAGAATGTCCTCTATCCATGACAAACAGGGGTCAATGGATCAACATAGCAAAGATTAAACCCTAATTAGAGTGTGCCTGCTCTGATACCACTTGATAGGTCACAATCTGAATGACCCCTTGTGATTAACCCTAATTAATTAATTTAGTCAAGTAATTAATTAATCAATTAATCATGCAATTTTATGGAAGTACAAACAAATCACCAACAACTAAAAACGCAGCGGAAAATAAATAACACGGTGATTTGTTTACGAATGGGGAAAACCCTAATGGCAAAAACCCCACCGGGTGATTTTCAGGTCACCACTCCCGAAACTCCACTATTATCAAATCAAGCGGTTACAAGTAAAGGAATCCCAAGTACCTTACCAACCTACAGTTGAACCCTTACCCCAATACCCAATTGGACTTGATCTGTAGTGACAGTCTCCACCTTTGATGCACGGCTCCCAAGTACGTGACTAACCAATGCGCGAATCCAAGTACACGACTTCAGAACACCAACTGAGGAAGAATGGTTGGCTGCAAAGTTATTCAGTTCATCCTTTATGACGAATAGCAGGAAGATGCTTGGTTACAAAACCCTATGGTGCAAATACATAGCAACTTCTTGATGAAAGATGAACTAGGTCAAGAACTTCCTCTTTTAATCACAATTTGCTTGAACAGAGATTGCTCAATGATAATGCAACTTGTGTCACACTTGACGGCTCTTAAAATAATCATTTTATATGTTTAGGGTTAGAAGAAAAGAAGGCCCAAAAATATATTCACGGATCCCAAGAAAATCAGATTGGAAATCTGAATTTTTAAATCTCGACAGATAGCAGGTGTCGAGGTAGCTATCGAGCAGGTGTCGAGCTTTAAAAACCTTGCACTTCAGCTTGCTTTCTCTTGGACAGACTTGATGACTTCAACACTTGACCTTGAAACATTGGTTCTTGAAGTATTAAAAACACCTAGAACTGCCCAATTACAAGTAGAGTGCATTTTGTCAAAAGATTAGCCAATTTACATAATTAAGTGACATATGTTCTTAAACAAGTTAAAACATATATGTCCTAACACTTTGGATATTATCTATATATATATATATAAAACCGAAGCTTTTGAAGCCTCCACAATTTTCCACGTCATCATTACTTAAATAAAAATAAAAATAAAAAAACAAAAATTCTAATTTTAGTATAAAACCGGAAAAAAAATTCTCTGCCACTTAAAACAAAACCCGATTATTATTATTATTATTTTTGATAATTCATGATCATAGCATTAAACTAACGATAAGAAGCCTCCTCCCGATTATACTTCTTCTATAACTAAAACTCGATTAAAAAAAAAAAAAAAAAAAAAACTCTCTCTTCTCACAAATTCTCTTCCTTCCTAACCCTTCGACAATTCCTCCTTTCTCTCTTCGTTCTCATCTAAACACAGACCTTCCCCTCTAACCTCTCACTAATTCGTTTCTCTCATAAGTTTCTGATGGTGGATTCAACTCAACCAAACCCTTCGCACAATCTGGGTTTCATCCTTAATACTCTATTTTTTTTTTCCTGACCAGATTCTCTCCGTAAACATTACTGGTAAGTTTTTTTTTTTATTTTGTTCTATAATTTTGGTTGTTAAATATGATTTAGGGTTTCATTTTTGGTTGTTAAATATGATTTAGGTCTCATAAGTTTCTGATGGTGGATTCAACTCAACCAAACCCTTCGCACAATCTGGGTTTCATCCTTAATACTCTGTTTTTTATTTTTATTTTAATTTTTTTTTTATGACCAGATTCTCTCCGCAAAAATTACTGGTAAGTTTTTTTTTTTTTTTTTTTTGTTCTATAATTTTGGTTGTTAAATATGATTTAGGGTTTCGTTTTTGGTTGTTAAATATGATTTAGGGTTTCGTTTGGGAGTGTTTCTTTTGAATGATTAGTTTAGATTGATGGGTTTGGAGTGTAGTGGGTTTTATTAATTTCAATTATTGGCGGTGAGAAAATCCATCTGGGATTTTAGAGTTGTTATTTTGTTTCATTGTTAATAATTTTGTTATGTTTTGTGTAATGATATTTCCTGTCCTTTTATTAGATGAGCATCCTTGGCATGCCCTTGATGTTTTTGTGAGTCATTTGTTTGTGTTTGGATTTAATTTAAGTTTCTGGGTTTATATACAAATGCAAGTAAATTAATTTAGTTATTGGAGCAGCATGCCTTTGATGTTTTTAAGTCATTTGTTTGTGTTTGAATTTAATATAAGTTTCTGGGTTTATATACAAATGCAAGTATATTAATTTAGTTATTGAATAATTAACTTATTGTTGTAGATTATTGAATTATTTTAGCCTCATGTGGATTTGTAGTTAATTATATATTATATATACTTGTTGGCAGTATTCAGTTTTGATCTTAGCCTCCCAATCCTATAGGTTTTGCTTTCATGTGTTTCAGTTTCGTGGCTTTTTTTCTTTTTTTCTTTTGCTTACCTGGGATTTATGGTTTCATGATCGGGCTATATTTTATACTACCTCATGTATTGTTTTCATAAATTGCTAATTCATGGTCAACTAGAATGTTTTTATTGTGAAGTGAATGTGACAATGGTTTTGGGTTTTAAAGGTTTTTTGTTTTACTATGATATGAACATTAGCAAAAGATTTATAAGTTTGTTTTGAGAGTGATGTTATGGTTAGCTCAAAAACTCTTTAATGTTTGTCTTGCCCTATATTTATATGTGGGTTATGCATTGTTCTCATTGTGAATGATTAATTTCATTAAATGTATTTCTTATATTTGGAGGTTTTTGACCCTTTTTTTTACTCAAATGAATTGACAGCAGATTTCAATGTGATAGTTATAATACACTATTTGATGTGCAGTATGCATTTTTTGGCAAAAATGTTGTTGAGTTGGGGGGTTGCCATTCTTCATTACTAGGAGTCTCAAAATCTGTTATCAACTCATCATAGCTTTCATGATGTTCAATAATAATTGGTATTTGGTAGTTGATTTCATGCTTTGAATTTCTAATTTGTTAAAGCCCTATTTTTTTTTTTTTTAATGTTTAGTTTTGTCTTTTCTTTTCTATTCTTTTGTAGGTCCTGATGAGTTTTTGTAATTGAAACCCTCATTGGAGATTGTTATTCATGCTGTTCATTCTGTTTTCTTTTTAAGGAAGAGAGATGCAAATAATAATTGGGTATCGGTATTTTTTACCCGGGTTGCCAGTGGACTCTGATTATCACAATTGGGTATTATATGAGTTTCTTATAAACACTCTTTCTTTTTGTATCATTATGCGCATGTTTGTATTTTTTGTTTTAATAATAATTTTGGTTTGGTTAACAAGAAAGTGTAGGTATAAGTTTTGGATTTTTATTTAATATGTTTGGGATTCAAGCATCTTTATATAGTTGTTTGGGATAGAGTTTAACAGGGATGGTGAAGGCTCAGCGTGCTAGGATAATTCCTTTGAGAAGAGGTGATGGATTCCTAAAAAAGATGAGAAGCTGACAGTTTACAACTTTACATTAAACGACATGGCATTTGGAATTGGAGTTAGAATCCAAAACCTTATGGTAGGAAACATGTAAATGTTTAATTTCAATGAATAAAAACTCAAGTCATAAATTTTTCATGGTTGTTTGCAGTTGTTTCTCTTAATGATTATTTGATTTAAAGTTTTCTTTCATTCTTTTTTTCTAGGTTTGGTAAGGTCTGGGAAGAGTCATTCACTTCTCCAAAAAAGGTTTGGGAAGAGTTGTAGACTTTGTTGGATGAATTATGTGGAAACTTTTGGAAATGAGAGGAAACTATACTCAAGCTTTATAAAGCTTTATTCATATGAAAACTATTTTATCAAATATAGTTTGTTAAATTCTGATTAAGATGAATGGATAATTCAAAACAATTACACTTATTTTTTATTTGTTTCTTTTAAATGTTGTTACACAATATATTTATATATTGATTGCTGTACCATTATTATGTGATAAAAGTATTTTCATGTATCATTTGGCTGCCACATCTATAAAACCCTAAAACTTAATACCACATACAGAACATGTATAAACTTCAACATCAATGATGTGCCAGCAGTGATTAAAGCTTGCAAGGTGTTCCATAATTATTATGAAGTTAGCAAAAAACTTGGTAAAATTGTTGATGTCTGTTTAGGTTTTGTGCAAACGTGATTTTTACTTGATACCCCTTGCTGAAAACTCACTTCAAATTGTTGATGAATAGGATTAAAATAAAGGAGGAGCATACTTGGGTCAAAACTATCCGATGGAATGCCCTTATGATAGCTCTTGCAATTGTTATTGGCTTGCAAGAATGAATGGGAGGACTGCCTTTGTTATTTGTAGTGGCTCATCTTGAATTGGCTTGAGTTTTCACTTTTTATTTTATTTTTCAAATATTATTAAAACTGTAGGGTCAGATTCTACAGCCCAAGCCCAAGAAGATGTGGATTTGGAGCCCACTGAACCCAAAACAATAAATTTGTAGAGAGTGGGTGAAAGAGCTAGGCTAATAATGAAAAATAACAGTATTAGACGGCACTGATGATAGGAAGATTTGAACTAATACGTGCTCGGACAGTGGTGAATGTCTCGTCCGAGGAGGTGATTTTCATTGATGAACTTAAGTTACAAATGCTTGAGCTACAGTAAAATGATATGCTCTTTTCTCTCTCTTAATTTTCAATCCACACTATCAGAGACTCCTCTCTCTTATATAGTACTGCCTTTCTACATCTCCACCGTCCACTTGTTCATCATCAGGGCGCCCACTTGAGTGCATGTCCCATCACACTCCCCCTTTAGCCCTGTCTGAGTGGCGGTAGCTGAGGATGCACTGTTCAGGGGTCTTCTCCACATAAATGTGGCCAGAAGGGTAGGTGCAGTGCATTAAATGCGGTGGTTGAAGTCTGTCTCCTTGATATTTCTCTGTTCCAGTCACCTTCTTGTGTGTCCGAGGCCCCTTTTCTCCTTTGACACTTGTCAGACAGATCGCTTGACACGTGCCGGACAAAAACCTCGTCGGGTCCGAGGGTATCGGTCTCCTCGGACATATGAACAACTCCTCGGACAGTGCACGTGTTCGCCTGCGGGCATCCTCCTTTCACATGGGCCTTTGACTGCGTCCTGGTCTCCTCGGACGAACAGTGGTCCTCGGATAGGGCCTTGGGCCCAATAAGTTGGGTTGGGCTTTTCTCCCCCACAACAGCCCCTCAAAATTGTAGTTTTTCCCTCGCATCCGAGGAGAAAAAGTAGGATTTTGACTTGCCACGGAGCAAAAGCTTGGAAACACGCACAACCGAGCTGGCACGTGTGTAAGCGTGGGAACAGACGCCTCATTAATGCCGCTGCAGTTTCCTTATTCCCAAGGCGCTGCATTAACTGCACTAGGTGACGTTTCGTCCTTCGCATCCAACGGTGGCTGATTGATCAAACGGCTGTGGTTTTTCTTCAGGATTTGGGCGGGAGTGCCCCTGACCTTTCGCTTGACCGCGTATAAAGCTTCAGAGGAAATCATTTCTTCCTCACTTTACCAATCTTCAGACGCTCCAGCAAGAACAGACGCGCCACTCCGTCCACATCTCTCCGTCCGAATCTCCCAGTCGCCAGTGCCGATCTTACTCAGAACCTTCACGAGTCCTCCTACGAGCCTGCAATCGCTTCTCCGGTCTAGCCCTTGTAAGTCGCCGCCCACCGAATCTTTTAGTTTTCTCTTCGGCCCTCCGTTTCACTTAAGCACCATGGGAAAACTCGAGAACATGATGGATAGCCCTGAGCAAATAGAGGCGTTTAGGACCGCGTACCGCATACCCCCTGACGTGGGCGTGAGGTATTGCCCCCCAGAAAAAATACTAACAGACCGGGAGACGGGAGAGGTGGTTATCCCCCTCATCGCCTTCAAAGAAGGGGGAATGACAATCCCCATGGGTCCCATCACCACTGCCTACCTTCGGAACCATAGACTTACTCCCTGGCAATGCGCGCCCAACATGTTTAGGATCCTAGGAGCGATTGAGGACCTTGAGCGCCATTTGGGGTTGGGACTCACCTGGCTTGACGTGGTACATATGTACGAATGCCATAGCCAGCAAGATGCTGGGTACTACTTAAAATCCCGGTCGGATGTTGTCAGGCTCATTTCCTGCCTTCCTAAATCCAACAAAGGGATGAAAGACGACTATGTAATCGTCTCGGGCGCCTGGCGCAACGGCCCTGGTTGCCCCACCAAGCCTGGGAAGCCAGGTGTGACATGTAGATTTAGGCGTACTGACCATAGGCTTAGGGCTCCCGTCTTTTAACTGTCTTTGATTTCTCTTCGGTCGCTATTTCTGAGCTTCTAACCATTTTTTCTTTTACTTGCAACAGATAAGAGACAAGTTTCTCCTCAGCTCAGCCTAACGAATGTTAATGCCCTCAACTACCTTTTAAGGTCGGAGATCTTCGTGAGCGAGGACGGGCAACTACGATCTGCTCCCCTTATTCTTGGATATACAGCGAAGTCAAAGGGTTTTCAACCGGTCGGTAACGCAATCGTCCAGGGAGACTATCGCCTTGCGCGTATTGACGTCGGTCGGAAGGGCTTCTTGGCGCCAGACGATCTTGAGCCTGTACCCCGTCCAATTCCTCGGGCTGCACCTCCCCTTATCCAACCACTCCAGCAAGTTCCCTTCGGACAAGCGATTGAAGGTGAGGGGGCTGGCTCTTCCACTTCCTCGCTTGAAGAACAAATAGACGAATTTCGGTTTGAGGGAGAAGCTTCAAGGGTAAACCAGGTGGTAGAGATCTCAGACGCCGAGGAAGAAACCTGCGAGCAGTTAGGCGCCCAACTTAACTTGTTAGCCACTCATTTAGAAGACTCCTCGGACGAAGATATGGATCTGAGGAATTTGATGAAGGGGAGAGGCAAAAAATCCGACCCGAAAGATGCTGGGACATCTAAAACAGTGGTGACACTTCCTCCGGTGTCTACCCAGATCCCTGACCCAAACTTGAAACCCATGCCAACCCTGCAGAAGAAGAGGCCCCACACTGAGGTTGAGGAAAAACAGGTGCCACCAACCAGGGGGGCCAAGCAGCAAAAGGTGGCACAGGACAGCCGAAGTCGCAGGGCTGTGTCTACTGAAAGCCGAGACGAGGGCACAGTGGCAGAGGTTCGCCGAGGAGGAGGGGGACCACGGATTTGGTCTCCAAAATTGGAGTTGGAGGGTGCTCCAATCCTCTGGGAGACCTCCCTCAGGAATTATGATGGAGGGAGAGCCGGCTACGTTGCTGAGGCCCTGCAGCAACCACTTCTCCTCCCTCATGACATGGAGTCCTTCAGGCGTTTCAACCCGCCGGAGCTCTTTCGATCCCTGAAGAGGGATTTAGCCATCGTAAGTAACCTCAATCCGATTAGCTGAATCATTGACTTTTGCCTTTCCCATTTCTGTGTTTGACGTTTAGAGTTCCCACCATGCAGGTCACTCAGCAGATTTATGTAGCCGAGGAGTGGGACAAGAAGAATCGCCTTGAAACCCAGGCAGCACTCTGCTCCCGAGATGAGGCGGAGAAATCTCTGGGCCAACTGAAAGACGATTATGCCCGTCTGTCCGGGGAGCTTGCGGATATGACCAGCCAGAAGAAAAGCCTGGACGCTGGGATAAAGAACGTTGAGAAGCAGGCTGAGGATCAGCGTAAATTGCTAAAGGCGGCAGAGGCCAATCTGAAGACTGAGAGGGAGCTGGTAAACGGGCTAAGGGATGAACTCCGAAGAGCTAAAGACAGCGTCCAATATGCCGAGGAGAAAGCCCAGTTGGCTCAGGAAGCGACCGAGGCTGAAAAGAAAACAGCTTACCAGCTGGGGGTAGAGGCAGCCACGTCCCAGCTTCTAGAGCAGTTCGCCTCGGTCAGCCGAGATTACTGCGACATAAGTTGGGGCAAAGCCCTAGATGCAGCTGGAGTCCCTGCCGACTCGGAGCTGAGGCGGCCTGGGAGCGTATTCTATGATCCTGATATCCGAGAGCTCCCAGGAACTGATCTCCCTCCTGCTCCACAGCTTCCAGAAGCTTCAGAGCCAACTTTGGTCAGCCATGCTCCTCCACTTACTCTTGGTGCAAGCAAGGAAACTGGTCAGCCAAGCGGCAAGGATAAGCCGGCTGAACCAGCCAAAGAGAAAGTCCAAGGGTCAGGCGAAGAGAAAATTCCTTCTGAGCCCAAGGATCGAGCCCCTGACGCGACTGCTCGGACAGGCCAGGCTGCTGACCCGGTGCTCCCCTCAGCAAAAGAATAGATGTATAGGGCTTTTACTTTTTGCGCCTGTGCTTTCTTTTGTTTTATCCAAGGAATTGTAAACCATACTTTTATCTATGGAATAGAGTTTTATTTGTCTATGATGTTTTAAATACCGGCCTTACTAATTACTAATGTCACATACAACTGTACACTGCACTTATCACCAAATAATGCAAATAAATCTGCTTGATACATCATACTTATGGTGTAAGTAATCAAAATTAATATTGAAAAGGATAGGCCTAGCCAGAGTTAATGATGATTTGCATGTCTTTTCAGGTTATACATAAGTTATTATTCCTCGGCTTCAAACTAAACACAACTAGGGGTAGCATTTATAAATCAGGAACAATTTAAACGCGATTAGGAGTTTTAGCACTAACCTGTCGCTTGGTTCAAGGATTATAGAATCCGAATGTACTCGAGTGTTAACTAACCCTAGTCATCTGGTCCGAGGACTGCAGGCATGACTGGATTTAAGTTTAAACATGAACTGCACCGGAGTGTTAACTAACCCTAATCATCTGGTCCGAGGACTTCAGGCATAACTGGATTTAAGTTTAAACACTAGAGAATCGTAATTGAGTGCTAACTAACCCAAATCATCTGGTCCGAGGACAACAGGCATGATTGGATTTAAGTTTAAACACTATAGAACTGTAACTGAGTGCTAACTAACCCGAATCATCTGGTCCGAGGACTACAGGCATGATTGGATTTAAGTTTAAACACTTGAGCTAACGGTGTTAACTAACCCTAATCATCTGGTCCGAGGACTACAGGCATGATTGGATTTAAGTTTAAACACCTAAGCTAGTGGCGAATGAGTGTTAACTAACCCTAATCATCTGGTCCGAGGACTACAGACATGATTGGATTTAAGTTTAAACACTAGAAAATCGTAATTGAGTGCTAACTAACCCAAATCATCTGGTCCGAGGACAACAGGCATGATTGGATTTAAGTTTAAACACTTTGAGAGAAAACTCTACGCAGCGAATTGGTACATCAATTGAAGAGAAGACTTGACTAATAGAAGTACCTCTTGAGGTTATTTACATTCCAAGGGCGAGGGATTACATGACTATCCAAATCTTCCAAGAAATATGCTCCAATACCAGCGCCTGAAGTGATACGATATGGTCCTTCCCAATTGGGTCTTAATTTTCCCCAAGCTGGGTTCCTCGCGGTGCCCACAACTTTCCTCAGCACCAGATCACCGGGCTCTAAAGGCCTCCGCTTCACGTTAGCATCGTAGCCTTGTCTGAGCTTTTGTTGGTAGTGTGCCAGCAGAACCATTGCATTCTCCCTTCTTTCCTCAATCAAGTCTAAGCTCTTCTGTAGCTGCTCGTCGTTGTCGGCTGGACTGAATGAGCAAGTTCTTAGTGTTGGGAACCCTGTTTCCAGAGGAATAACGGCTTCAGCCCCATAGGTCATCGAGAAGGGGGTCTCTCCAGTGGACCTGCGGGGCGTAGTTCTGTAAGCCCAAAGCACATGTGGCAACTCTTCTACCCATTTGCCCTTTGCATCATCTAGCCTCTTCTTTAAGCCGTTCAGTATGACCTTATTGGAAGCTTCTGCTTGGCCATTACCCTGGGGATAGGCTGGAGTGGAGTATCTGTTTGTGATTCCCAGCTCACTGCAGTAATTCCTGAATGCCTTGCTGTCGAACTGTAAACCGTTGTCCGAGATGAGGGTGTGAGGAACTCCAAACCGTGTGACAATGTTCTTCCACACGAACTTTTGCACATCAACGTCTCTGATATTGGCTAGCGGCTCGGCTTCAACCCACTTGGTGAAATAGTCTGTTCCGACCAGTAGGTACTTCTTGTTTCCTGCAGCTTTGGGGAAGGGTCCCACAATATCCAAGCCCCACTGGGCAAAGGGCCATGGGCTAGATAGTGGATTAAGGTTTCCCCCTGGCTGGTGAATGTTTGGAGCGAAGCGCTGACATTGATCGCACTTTTTGACGTACTCGTGTGCCTCCTTCTGCATGTTAGGCCACCAATAGCCTTGGGTGAGGGCTCGGTGAGCCAAGGATCTGCCTCCAGTGTGGCTCCCACAGATTCCTTCGTGCAGCTCTTCTAGCAGTGTCTCAGTCGCCTCGGGATGTACGCATAACAAATATGGTCCCGAATAGGAGCGTTTGTATAGTTTCTGGTCTTCGGACAGCCAGAACTTAGTCGCCTTCCTCCAAACTTTATCGGCTTCAGCCTTCTCTTCCGGCAATATATCTTCTTTGATAAATTTGACTAAAGGGTCCATCCAGCACGGCCCGGCCCTGATCTGGTGAACCTGGACTCCCCCTGACTTCGTCTCTGTAGGACTGTACAGGTCCTCGACGAGGATGACCCTCGGTAGGTCTTGTGCCGAAGAGGTGGCAAGCGTGGCCAAAGAGTCAGCATGTGAATTGCCACTCCTGGGGATGTGCAGCAGACTGAAAAATTCGAACTCTGATTGCAGATGTTTAACACGACCCAAGTATCCCTGCATTCTTTCGTCCTTTGCCTCGAATTCGCCTTGTACTTGACCTACTACCAGTCTTGAGTCCGAGAACAACTCCACGGACTTCCCACCCATTCGGCGGACCATAGTCATCGCCATCAGTAGGGCCTCATACTCTGCTTCGTTATTTGTAGCCGAGAAGTCCAGCCTCAACGATTTCTCGATGATGATTTTCTCGGGGGATATCAATACCAGCCCAACTCCAGAGCCTCTTTGGTTTGCTGCGCCATCGACATACACTTCCCAATGGGAGGGATTCTGTTGAGAGACCATGCCAACTGATTTTTCATCCATGCCCGACGCGGGCTTCACCTCTTCTAGCTGGGGCTCCGTGAACTCAGCCACCAAATCTGCGAGGACCTGTCCCTTGACCGATGTGCGGGGCATATATCTTATATCGAAAGCCCCTAAGATTGTACCCCACTTGGCAATCCGACCAGTGTAATCGGCACTTCGGAGTATAGCTTTGAGTGGGAGTTGTGTGAGAACGATCACCGTGTGGGCTTGGAAGTAGTGAGGTAGCTTCCGTGTGCCAAGCACTACTGCTAAGATAGCCTTCTCCAGTGGCAAGTAACGAATTTCAGCCTCATGCAGCGACTTGCTCACGTAATAGACGGGTCTTTGTACACCAGAGTCTGACCGTATCAACACCAGGCTCACCGCATAGGGAGCTACAGCGATGTAGGCGAACAGTACCTCGTCTGGCTCAGGACTGGACATGATTGGTGGCCGAGACAGGTAATCCTTGAGTTGCTGGAACGCCAAAGCACATTCCTCAGTCCATTCGAATCCCTTCCACTTGTTGAGCAGAGAGAAAAAGGGCTGACACCTGTCTGCTGATCTTGAGATGAATCGATTGAGGGCAGCGGTTATTCCGGTCAGTTTTTGAACTTTCTTGGGATTCCGAGGAGCTCGGAGGTTGTTGATGGCTTTTATCTGGTCGGGGTTGACCTCAATTCCTCTGTGGGTGACCATGTATCCCAAGAACTTGCCGGACCCTACCCCAAACGAGCACTTGGAGGCATTTAGTCGTAGCTTGTATTTCCGTAGAACCTCAAAAGTACTTTCAAGGTCCTTCACATGCTCGGTTATAACTTTGCTCTTCACCACCATGTCATCTATGTAAATCTCAATGTTCTTGCCCAGCTGCGGCTCGAACATCCTTGTCATCATCCTCTGGTAGGTAGCTCCCGCGTTCTTCAGGCCGAACGGCATCACTTTATAGTGGTAGTTGCCAATAGGGGTGACAAAAGCAGTTTTCTTCTGGTCCTCCAGGGCTAATGGTATCTGATGGTAGCCTTGGAAGGCGTCCAGGAAGCTCATCCGAGGGTGGCCGACAGTGGCATCAACCAGCTGATCGATTTTCGGCATAGGGAACGGGTCTTTGGGGCATGCCCTATTCAGGTCCGTGAAGTCAACGCATACTCGCCACTTCCCACTCTTCTTCTTTACCACCACGGTATTCGCTAACCATTCGGGATAGAAAACCTCTTTAATAGCCCCCGCTGCTTTGAGTTTCGCCACCTCATCCCTCACTGCGTCGGCATGCTCCTTGGATGGGCGCCGAATAGGTTGCTGCTTGGGGGTGACCAGTGGGTTCACCTTCAAATGATGGCATATGAACTCCGAGTCCACCCCTGGGGCCTCGTAAGCACTCCAGGCAAACACGTCGAGATTTTGCTTGAGGAACTCTACCAGCTCCTCTTTCTCTTGAAGAGGCAGCTGAGATCCGACTTGGAAGAACCTGTTAGGATCATCCCCAATGATCACTTTCGTTAGATCCTCGCATCGAGTGCCTTCATCCGATTCTTCAAAGGGCAATCCCCGGGACTGTAGTTGCTATAAATTCCTCCCAGCTACGTCCGAGGACTCGGCTGGGGCCTCATGCTGAATGGCGGCTATCAGGCACTGCCTAGCAACAGACTGATCTCCTCGGATTTCATGTATCTGTCCTCCTGATGGATATTTGACCTTCTGGTGCAAAGTAGAGGGGACAGCCCCAAGTGCGTGAATCCAAGGTCTGCCTACGAGTGCCGTGTAGGGCGAATATGCGTCCACGACGATAAAATCCAGCTCTACCACCTCGGAGCCGGACTGCACAGGTAAGCGTATCCAGCCTTTCGGAATGACAGGCCTTCCTTCAAAGGTAAAAAGGGGGGAATCGTACGGCGTCAGGTCCTGGGGTTTTAGGCCTAGCCCCTTGTAGAGGTCCGGGTACATTATCTCCACGGCACTGCCCTGGTCCACCATCACCCTCTTTACATCGTACCCTCCTATTCTGAGGGTGATGACCAGTGCATCATCATGGGGTTGGATGGTGCCGACCATGTCCTCGTCCGAGAATCCCATGACCGGCGGGGCACCAGACCTTGCTCTCTTCGACCCTCGGCTCGACTCCCCTGCGGGTGGTCGGCTTACTGACATAACTTTCACAGGCCAGGACCCTGTCCTCCCAGGCGCAGCGAAGACGACGTTTATAGTCCCAAGCGGCGGCTTTGGGGGGTCATCCCTGCGTGGCCCCGAGCCTGTCTGCCCTCGGCCGCTGGAGTGGTGCAGAAGATGTTTCAGTTTACCATCGCGGACTAACTGGTCCAGGTGATCCCACAGACTCCTACAATCTTCCGTTGTATGCCCATGGTCTTGGTGGTACTGACAGTAGAGATTGTGGTTGCGTCTCTCGGGGTTTCCTACCATCTTGTTCGGCCACCGGAAGAATGATTCATTCTTAATTTTCTCCAGGACCTGATGCACTGGCTCTTTGAACACGGTGTTGACCGATTGAGGATTCATCGACCCTGATTGTCCGGCAAAATCCCTCCGCGGTTTATTGTAATTGTACCGATCCGACCGCGAATCTCTCCTCTCCTGAGGGATAATCTTATCCTTTCCCTTGCCCTGCTGCTGATCTTCTTCGACCCTCTTATACTTCTCTATGCGGTCCATCAGTTGTCGCACGTTTGTGACTGGTTTACCAGACAGGGAACCCCTCAAACCGTGGTCAGTAGGGAGGCCGAGCTTGAACGTGCTGAGGGCCATTGCATCGTTGTTGCCCTCCACCTCATTGAACATCTCCCAATATCTGTCTGAATATGCCTTCAAGGACTCGCCTTCCTGCATGGACAAGGATAACAGGGAAGAGAGAGGCCTGGCCACTCTTCGGCACGTGACAAAACGGGAGCCGAATGCCTGAGTGAGCTCTTTGAAGGAGTTGATGGAGCCCGCCTTCAAGCCATCAAACCATCTCATTGCAACGGGCCCAAGACTGGAAGGGAAAACTTTGCACATCAGAGCTTCATCTCTGGAGTAGACAGCCATCCTCTGGTTAAAATGACTCACATGCTCCACGGGGTCAGTTTTACCATTGTAGACGGTGAATGTTGGCTGGTTAAAGCGCCGAGGGAGTCTGGCCTCCTCTATCCTGCGCGTGAAGGGTGATCTAGATATCTGATTTAGAGCCCTGTTCATGGCATCATTCTCCATGTCCTCGCGTGATGGGCTCCTACGCTCCCTTTTACGATGGGACTCCTCTACATAGGTGTAGGACTCGCTAGCTGGTGTCTTGGACTTGTGTTGGTAAGAGACGTCCTGCTCGTCATCAAGATCATCTTCAGAGTACGAGGAAGCCCGCTTCCTCTTTGCGTGTCGCAACTCTCTCTTTAGTTTTTCCACTTCCAGTTGTAAGTCACGGTTCTTCTCTGCATGGGACATGTGACTCCCGCTCTGTGATTGGCTCTGGCTAAGGCGCACAGTGTGTACACTGCCCTCACGGTTTTGTCTCCTCTCTAAGTTGCCAAAGCGGTCCACGTGTTGGGATGCCCTGGATTCTGCTTGTTGATCACCTTGTTCTGCCATTATCAACTGTTTATTCCACTCTTGCACAAGCTCTCCCCACAGACGGCGCCAATTGTAGGGTCAGATTCTACAGCCCAAGCCCAAGAAGATGTGGATTTGGAGCCCACTGAACCCAAAACAATAAATTTGTAGAGAGTGGGTGAAAGAGCTAGGCTAATAATGAAAAATAACAGTATTAGACGGCACTGATGATAGGAAGATTTGAACTAATACGTGCTCGGACAGTGGTGAATGTCTCGTCCGAGGAGGTGATTTTCATTGATGAACTTAAGTTACAAATGCTTGAGCTACAGTAAAATGATATGCTCTTTTCTCTCTCTTAATTTTCGATCCACACTATCAGAGACTCCTCTCTCTTATATAGTACTGCCTTTCTACATCTCCACCGTCCACTTGTTCATCATCAGGGCGCCCACTTGAGTGCATGTCCCATCACACTCCCCCTTTAGCCCTGTCTGAGTGGCGGTAGCTGAGGATGCACTGTTCAGGGGTCTTCTCCACATAAATGCGGCCAGAAGGGTAGGTGCAGTGCATTAAATGCGGTGGTTGAAGTCTGTCTCCTTGATATTTCTCTGTTCCAGTCACCTTCTTGTGTGTCCGAGGCCCCTTTTCTCCCTTGACACTTGTCAGACAGATCGCTTGACACGTGCCGGACAAAAACCTCGTCGGGTCCGAGGGTATCGGTCTCCTCGGACATATGAACAACTCCTCGGACAGTGCACGTGTTCGCCTGCGGGCATCCTCCTTTCACATGGGCCTTTGACTGTGTCCTGGTCTCCTCGGACTAACAGTGGTCCTCGGATAGGGCCTTGGGCCCAATAAGTTGGGTTGGGCTTTTCTCCCCCACAAAAACTATTATAGTTCATGTAAAATTAAAAAGTTTTAATGTATAAACTATGCTTTCATAAGATTTTCCCGTGCATCGCACGGGTTAGCGACTAGTGTAATATATTTTTGTTATTGTAATGGTAATTAATTGCATCACTCGCGTACAATTTGTAAGTTTGTTGATTCTATATTTTTGTCTGAAGATTAAAATTTTAGTTTTGTTATTTTTATTCAATATTTGTTAAAGTTATCACAATATATTATCAAATTTATCATATGACCTTGAACTATTGTTGTTTAGTAAGGCATTGTGTGAATGAGCAAATCATATTTATGTAATTAATTAGTTATATACTATTTAATTGAGATATTGATTTTTATTTTGAAGAAATTATAAAAGCAATTATACAATATTAGGAATAGCGTTAAAGGGGATTCCTAATGAAAATTAAAATTCTTTAATAAATTAAATAATATACTTATTTAATTAGTTAATATTTAGTTTGGCCCCCTAAAGTGAAATTCTAAATCTGCCAATGGAACTAAGGATCAAATTAAATAAATCTACCCATCAAATTGAACAAATTCTAGAGCTCGTGAATTCCTTTAATATGATGTTGAATGTAAATTTAATAATTTTCAAGAGTCTTTTGGGTAAGTGGTATTTTGTAATTCTCATGTAAAGGAGAATTTGAGTTTTTATTAAATCTCTCTCCCCGTTTGCCGTAAAGGAAAAAAAGAAACAAATAATCTCTCCTTTTTTTTTTGGGTAGAAAAAAAAATCTCTAGTATTGGCTTAAATTATTCTTATTTTAAGCATATGCTGTAGAGAATCAAGAGGTATTACTAGCTAGGTTAATACATTTCAATACACTAACTTGCATGTAAAATACAAGGGAATTTATGTAATATCTGTATGCACACCTTTAAAGTGAAAGTTGTTGTATGATTAGGTGTGATGATTGAATAATGAGCAGAAGCATGAGCCTAATTATGTAAGATTTATATATTACAGAATACTTGATCCTAAGCTAATTATAAACTATCATAAAATTAATATGCTCATTCTATAAGTACATAAGTTTTCAATTATAGTTTGGATCACCTTGGTTATAATATATCCAACAAAGGAAATTTCAGGAATTAATGTTTGAAAATCGAGATCAATATTAAAGTAGATCACTTTATATGTGGTTTTCTCAAAGGAAATATCTCTAATTACCCTTCTCCCAACACTTAAGAGCGTTGATCTTTCACTTTGTGGTTGTAGCCTTGTAGGTCATGTGAATTAGGTCCGTTTGATTTTGCAATGTTTTGGAAAGAAAAAGTTTTGTCGAACACTTTTTCCTTTTTAGAAAACAGCTTTTTGAGTCTTTTTTTTTTTTTAAAATTTTAAATCACTTTCTGAATTTTGACAAACCCAAAAAATCACTTTTCAAATAAAAAAAATATTTTACTACCTCAATAATCTCTACCATACCATACGAGTACATTGTCTTTGATTTCTTTTTAAGGACTGTTACTGTAAAAGCTAGAATTGTTGTTGACAAAAAAAAAAAAAAAATTCAAACACATAAATCATTACCCTTTTTCACAGTTTAGGAACTTTCAAGCACAATTGACTTTGTGAGTTCCGAGGCAATAATATGAGACCTCTTGTGGGGACAAGTTTTTAGCTTTGGCGATATCAGCTGGATCCCATCCCATGCACAATCGTGTGAGGATAATATAATATTTCATATAAATTTATATATCCGATATATAAAATACATTTTTCTTTACTCACACTTGTACCTTATTGGATTAGTTGTATGGTCCATTAATGTTACTCCACACAAAATAATCATATTAGCAAAGCCAATTTCTTTTTTTAAGGGGTACCAAAATTATATATAGTGATATAAAAATTTGAGTTAAGATTTAAGAACTCATCTAAATAATAATCTATGTTGAGAATTCCTGCTCTAGTGCTCCACTAACAACACATTAAAAATTACAAGTTCATTAATTCTACGTATATATCATACAAATGTGAATTAATATACTAATTTAATATATGTAGCTCACCAAGTAGTGATCTACCATTAACTTACACAAAATATCAATACCAATACACTTACACAAAATATAAACACCAATGTTATAATATTTCAATTACAAGTTTTTAAGAAACCCAATTTTGCATTTGGTGATATCTATAATTTAAAAAAAAAAAACACTAAATTGTAAAAAGGGAGTTGTGAAAGATATATGAATATGATATTATTAACTACAGTGCATTAGTTAAGTAGTTCTATATCTATAATGACATAAATAAAAAACTATTACTTTTGAAAGAGATTAAAGTAGATGATTTAAAAAGAAAATTAGCTATACAATATCAATATAAAATATAGGATATTATTAAATATTCAAGGGGCAAAAAAATATTGTGATATTTTAATTTAAAAATAATATGAAGGAAGAATTACACCATAAATGCTATAAATAGTATTAAATACTACTTCAACAACATAATTAGTAAATATTGAATTACTTTTTTACTATTAGATATGTTCTCATGTATAAAATTTTTAATATTTCTAACATATTAGCTTCATTGTCCCTCACACAAATATATTATAACCAACTCTTTAACAGTCTTAGTTATGTAATATATTATAAGTCTATTTAAAAAACTATATATACTACTTTCGTATTTGTGTGTTTTAATAAGTATTATTGTTTCCTAAAAAAAAAAAAAGATATTTATCCCACATTAATTATGTGTGTTAGAATTTCAGTTCTTATAATCTCAAGCTACTATTATAAAGGTTAGGCATTTTTATAGTGTTACTCCTATTTTTGTGTTTATGTATTTTAATAGATATTATTGTTTCCTCATTAAAAATAAAATTAAAAAAAAAAAACTCTTTTAACAATCCATTAATTATTATAGAACGTTATCTAGGACTTTATTCTATTTGTACTTTTGTGATTCCTTGTCGAACTCCCTTTTTATTTGTCATTTATCAGATCCTATCTATGAATTATTCAATTCTTTTTTCTTTTGTTTTTTCATTCAGGAGATTCTGTTCATAATCTCATAAATCTATGATGATATCGTCATTTTCGTATTCTTCATGCTTTGATTTTATGCCCAAAAAAAAAGGACCTTTTCTAAAAGAAAACTGTACAACACTCTTTATCTCTAGCCTGATCTAAGATTCAGCTCCAAATGTGGGATTAGTGGGTCCAAAGACTCCAAACTTTTTAATGCCACCTGCAGAGAAACCGCGTTCTAAATAGGAAACACTATGTCCCTCAATTTTTATCTTATTGGTCCTGCTACAAATTCCATACATCTTTAATTCTTCAATCACCAAATAAATATCCAAAATGAATTGACTCGGCAAATTTTTGGTTCCTTCAAATACTTTTATCTTTTTTTATTATTTTGTTTTCTTTTTTGGGTTTAAGCAAATTAACATGAAGAAAGTTGTGACCATGCACATATTCACATCATTTTCAATGGTGCAACTACGTGGAAGCTCACCTCAATCCATGTTAATTCACCACGTTTCAGTCAAATCGCATAATTCCACATCTATAAATACTTATAACCGGATTACACTATCATTCACCAGTGCATTTACTTGAACTAAACAATAATATAGCTTTCTAGCAACTTGAGTGGATGGAAGAAGAGCCAAATATTAGCGGTAACACAAGCAGTACTAGCCATGGTGCTGCATCGTCTAGCTACAGAGGAGTCCGGAAGAGGAAATGGGGCAAATGGGTGTCTGAGATTCGTGAGCCAGGCAAGAAAACAAGAATTTGGTTGGGGAGCTTTGAGACACCTGAAATGGCTGCTGCTGCTTATGATGTTGCTGCGTTACACTTTAGGGGACATGAGGCACGTCTCAACTTTCCTGAATTGGTTCATAGCCTCCCTCGCCCTGCTAGCTCTAATTCTGAACACATACGCATGGCGGCTCATGAAGCGGCCTTAAGGCTTCGAGGCTCTCAAGGAGTGGCTGAGGTTGGAGGAGGTTCTAGCTTGAACATGGCACCGGTCACGGTGAGGCTCTCTCCTAGCCAGATTGAGGCCATTAACGAGTTCCCTCTTGACTCACCCAGCAAGATGTGGATGCAAATGTCAATGGAAGAGTCTATGACGTTCTCCAATGACATTGAAGAAAATGAATGGGAAGATATGCAAAATGATTCTCTTTCGGACCCTTAGGTAACTTTCAAATTATATAACAATATTTTTTAGTACATAGGATAACATAACCCTCTATATTAAATTGTTATATGCATTAATTTGATTTCCTATAGTTTTTCTATAGCATCTATGACTAGGAGGGATATATTGACTTACAAAAAGTCATAAAAGTATAGTAAGAGAAGATTGTAATTGAAAAAGAACATGCTGGGCCTGCTTATTATTTAGTTCAAGCACTAAAACTTGAATCTGGGAAATAGAGAGGGCTTCTAGGCTTCTAAGGCATTGGATTTTGTAGCAGAGTATACAAGGATTCACTGTTTCATGGAATAGTACCTGAAGGCCATTGTGTTTTTGAGAGAAAGCCACCTGTATTCTCAGAATGGGTTTTGGCGGGTCCCAATTGACATCAAAGGAGTTGGGTTTTTTCGCTATTTTAAGAAGTATTTTAGTGGATGAAATTAATATATAGTGAATGGGGCCATATTGGCTATTTTTTTTTTTTTTTTTGGTTATTGGCTACTTGTTTGGAAGGGTGTGGTGTGGTGTGATTTATATTTTATTATTAATGGTTTGATGTAATAGAATAGGATTGTTATTTAAATGAATAAGTTCCTCATTTGATTTGTTATCCACTTCTTTTTCATTATTCTATTTATATATTTCATTTTGGAGGGACTATTAATCTTCCATCTTCAAGGAAACGATTTTTCTATTCTTGTACCACCCACGTGGCAAGAATTAAATCCACGCGGATAAGATAATTTTGAACTAATAAGATAATGAGTGTCCTTTTTCAATATGATGTGGCATTTTTTTTTTTTGTATACAAAGTGCTGTAAAAAGGCTTTTTTCTAGCTAGTTTCTATGGAAAACATAGTTACAATGGGCAATCCTTATTTAATACTCTTGGTGCAGTGGTTACTCTACAAGTATAAGTGCTTGTGGGGTGTGAAGGGGAAGAGCCGGGATTCAAGTCTTCAGAAGGGAGTTTCACACACATATACACTTAGATTAGGTTATAGTAGAATTTCTATCTTGTATAAAAATTAAAAAAAAAAAAAAAAATCCTTTGAAATAGATAGAGAAAAGTGCCAATGTCTTGTTGATCAAAGTTGGGTTTGTATTGGAGAACTTATTATGGGCTATAATCAATAGAAAGAGTAATGAGGTATTGATTGGGCCAATTATCTATGCTATATATAAGAGAACCCCCTTCTTTCAATTGGACTTTTAGGTGGTTCAAAAATACCCTCATTAATGAAGGGTAACTTCATTTAAAAATAAGGTCATAAATGACAAATAACAAAATTCATTTTGAATTCAAAAAGAGAACTTCTAAAATTTAGAATTTTTTTCCCTTCACCTTTAAAAAAGAAATTACAGTTACTGCTTATCTCTAAAATTTATTGTGGAGGTAAAAGCTCAAACGCGTATGTTGGGTCTTAGGCCCCATTTAAAGATATAAGTATGTCCAAGTAGGAGTAAAGGGTTGGGAAATGCCCCAGAATGGAGAATCACGTAAGGAAAGGGAGGGGAGTATAGTCTGAGTAGGGTGTCCTCCTCGGACTTGAAGAATATCGGTCAAGCATATACCTGGACAATTCGAATGAACTTCTAGGAAGTTCCAGCGATAAGGATGAACTTCATGCACGTATAAAGATGAAAAGAATGGAGAAATATCTGAAGAAAAAGCTAATACCACCGCATTTAATGCATTGCAGCAACTTTTCTGGCCGCATTTATGTGGAGAAAACCCCTGAACAGTGCAATCTCAGCTGCCACCACTCATGGAAAACTAAAGAAGATACCTGATGTGACATGTACTCAAGTGAATGCTTAGATGAAGAACAAATGTACGATGAAGATGGCTTAAAAGAAAACTATATAAACAGAAGAGACCTCTCATGAAGGGAGATCGGGAGAAAAAGAAGGAAAAGAGGAAGAAGAAAGATTTATAGTAGCTCCAAAAGTAACCTTAGCCATTCAAACTATAATTTGTCTCCTCGGACCTAAATTTTATTCAAGTTCCCAGCGTTTTCGTACCTGTTCTTTTAATAAAACCTTGATTAACTGTTGTTGAGTTCACAAACAGCCTAGTTCTTTCACCCACTCTCTACAAATTCATTATATTGGGCTTAGTAGGCTCATATCCCATCTTTTTTGGGCTTAGGCTACAAATCTTGGCCCTACAATTGGTGCCGTCTGTGGGAAGAGCTTGAGCCGGAGTGAAATCACCAGTTAACGATGGCTGAACCAGGCCAACAACTAGCAGAGTCCAGAGCATCCCAGCACAGTGATCCTTTCCTCAACCTCGAACGAAGAGGTGATCGTGAAGAAAGTGTACATACAATATGTGATGAGAGGAACTAGTCACGAGGTGATAGTCGCATCTCCCATGCAGATGGCAACAGGGCCATGCAACTGGAGATTGACCGGTTGAAAAGGGAGCTACGCCATGCAAAAAGGAAGAGAGCTTCCTCGGATAGTGACATTTCTTCTGGTTATGAAAAAGACATCAGTTACAAACCCAGTGAATCTTTCTCTTACGAAGAAGAGCTCCATGACAAGCAGCAGTTTAAGAGCCCTCCACTTAGGGGTGTAGGAAACGATGCTATGAGTAAAACCTTGACCAAATATCTAAGTCGCCTTTCACGTGTAGAATTGAAGGGGCGAGACTTCCCCAGCGTTTTCATCAGCCAACATTCACCATTTACAACGGACGAACGGATCCTGTTGAGCATGTGAGCCATTTTAACCAAAAAATGGCTGTTTATTCCAAAAATGAGGTCTCGATGTGTAAAGTCTTTCCATCCAGTCTTAGACCCATTGCGATGAGATGGTTTGATGGCCTAAGGGCGAAATCCATAAATTCCTTTCATGAGCTTACCCAAGCATTTGGCTCCCAGTTCGTGACATGCAGGAGAGTTCCTAGGTCAGTAGCTTCCCTGTTATCTTTGAGCATGCAAGAAAGGGAGAATCTTAAAACATACTCGGACAGATACTGGGGAAATGTTTAATGAAATTGAGGGTGATTTCGACGAGGTGGCTATCAATACCTTTAAGCTCGGCCTTCCGTCCAAGCACGGTTTAAGAAAATCCTTGACTGGCAAACCTGTTACTAACATGTGTCAGCTCATGGACCGTATTGACAAGTATAAAAGAGTTGAGGAGGATCAACAGCAAGGGAAGGGAAAGGACAAGGTTATCCCTCAGGAGAGAAGGGATTTCAGGTCGGACAGATACAACAACAGCAAGCCGCGTAGGGATTTCGCTGGGCAGTCAGGATCAGCAAATCCTCAAGCAGTCAATGCTGTATTTAAAGAGCCAGTGCATCAGGTTCTGGAAAAGATCAAGAATGAATCGTACTTCAAGTGGCCGAACAAGATAGTGGGAAACCCAGAAAGGCGTAATCATAACCTTTATTGTCAGTATCATCAGGACCATGGACATACTACAGAAGATTGCAGGAGCCTCTGGGATCATTTGGACCAACTTGTCCGTGAGGGCAAATTGAAACAACTCTTGCACCACTCTAGTGGCCGAGGAAGTTAGGCAAGCTGGGAGCCCTGAAGAGATGATTCTTCAAGACCCCCATTGAGAACTATCAATGTCATCCTTGCTGCACCCGGGAGAACAAGATCCTGGCCATCTCGGATAATGTCCGTTGCTTATTTACCCACAGGAGACAGTAGTCAGGATTTGAAGAAGGCTAAAAGGGAGAGCCCGCTGGTACTGGGCTTCTCGGATGAGGATAAGATCGGAACCATCCAACCACATGATGATGCCTTAGTAATCACCCTTAGAATTGGAGGGTATGATGTAAAAAGGGGTGATGGTGGATCATGGTAGTGGGGCTGAGGTAATGTATCCTGACCTCTACAAGGGGCTGAACTTAAAATCTGAAGACTTAATTCCCTATAGTTCTCCTCTGGTGGGCTTCGATGGGAAAGTAGTCATTCCGAAGGGCCAGATACGGCTACCTGTGCAAGCTGGTACGGAGATAGTAGAGGTAGATTTTATTGTTATGGACGCATATTCACTCTATACAACGATCGTGGCCAGATCGTGGCTTCATGCACTAGGGGCTGTTCCTTCTTCTCTGTATCAGAAGATTAAATACCCATCTGAAGGCAGGGTTCAAAAAATTTTGGGAGATCAGTCGGTGGCCAGAAGATGCCTGGTGGCGACCATACAACACAAGTCTAAAGCTGAGACCTCGGATCATCCAGGAGAAAAGTTATAACAGTTAAAGCATTCAGCGGCGCTTACCGATGAGGCAGCCGAGGAGGCCAAATGTGAAGATTTGGTGAAAGTCACTATTGGGGACGACCCAGAGAAGTTTTTTCAAGTCGGTTCACAGTTGCCACCTCAAGAAAAGGCAGAATTGGTAGAATTTCTCAGAAGGAACATAGATGTATTTGCTTGGAATGCTTATGAAGCCCCAGGGGTGGATCCAGAGTTTATCTGTCACCATTTCAATGTCAACCCCCTGGTCATCCCTAAGAAACAGTCTCCTCGGCGCCCATCTAAGGAGCATGCTGACGCAGTACGGGAGGAAGTAGCGAAGCTTAAGCAGGCTGGAGCTATTAAGGAAGTATTTTATCCTGAATGGCTAGCTAATACTGTAGTGGTGAAGAAGAAGAATGGGAAGTGGAGAATGTGCGTGGATTTCACAGACCTCAATAAGGCGTGTCCGAAAGACCCATTTCCCATGCCTAAAATTGATCAGCTAGTGGATGCAACGGTAGGAAATCCTCGAATGAGTTTCTTAGATGCCTTTCAGGGCTATCATCAAATACCCCTAGCCCTGGATGATCAAGAAAAAACTGCTTTTGTTACCCCTATTGGGAACTACCACTACAAAGTGATGTCATTTGGCTTAAAGAACGCAGGATCTATATACCAGAGAATGATGACGAGGATGTTTGAGCCGTAGTTAGGAAAGAATATCGAGATTTACATAGATGACATGGTGGTGAAAAGCAAAGTTGTTTCTGGGCATGTAAAGGACCTTGAAAATATTTTTGAAGTTCTTAGAAAGTATAAATTGCGTCTAAACGCGTCTAAGTGCTCGTTCGGTGTGGGGTTAGGCAAATTCTTGGGCTACATGGTAACTCACAGGGGAATTGAGGTAAACCCTGACCAGATAAAGACCATTAACAATTTGTAGCCACCTCGGAATCCCAAAGAAGTCCAGAAGTTGACTGGCATGGCCGCTGCTTTAAACCGTTTTATCTCTCGGTCAGCAGAAAGATGCAAACCTTTCTTCTTGTTGATCAACAGGTGGAAGGGGTTTGAATGGACTGAAGAATGCGTCATAGCTTTTCAGCAACTCAAGGAATATCTAGCTCGGCCCCCTATCATGTCTAGCCCTGAAATAGACGAAGTCCTATATGCTTATATTGCTGTGGCCCCCTATGCAGTTAGTTTGGTATTGATAAGAGTTGATGGCGGTATACAAAGGCCCATTTATTACGTGAGTAAGTCATTGCATGAAGCTGAAATTCGTTATTTGCCATTAGAAAAAGCCATCCTAGCAGTTGTGCTTGGTACATGGAAGCTGCCTCATTATTTCCAAACACATACAGTCGTTGTCCTCACCTAGCTCCCACTTAAAGCCATACTCCGAAGTGCTGACTACATGGGAAGGATTTCTAAATGGGGCACAATCCTAGGGGCTTTTGACATCAAATACATGCCTCGCACTTCAATTAAGGGCCAGATTCTTGCAAATCTTGTGGCCGAGTTCACTGAGCCTCATTTAGAAGAATTAACGCCAACACAGGACATGGATGAAAAATTAGTTGGCATGATTTCTCAACATGGTCCCTTATCTTGGGAAGTATACGTGGATGGCACAGTGAACCAGAAAGGTTCCGGAGTGGGATTAGTGCTAATATCCCCTGAAAAAATCACCATTGAAAAGTCATTGAGGCTGGACTTCTCGGCTACCAATAATGAGGCCGAATATGAAGCTTTATTAATGGGAATGATCATGGTTCAAAAGATGGGCGGAAGGACAGTGGAGATGTTCTCAGACTCAAGGTTAATCGTTGGCCAAGTGAAGGGAGAGTTTGAAGCTAAGGATGAAAGAATGCAGGAGTACTTAAGCCAAGTCAAACACCTTCAATCAGAGTTTGAATCTTTCACTTTGCTGCATATTCCCAGAAGTGGAAACACACATGCGGATTCCCTAGCCACTCTCGCAACTTCCTCGGCGCAAGATTTGCCTCGGGTTATCCTCGTGGAAGACTTGCATAAACCCACTGAGATGAAAGGAGAGGCAGTCCGGATACATCAAATCAGAGTTGAACCCAGCTGGATGGACCCTATAATCAAATTCTTGAGGGAAGATGTTTTGCCTGATGAGAAGTCAGAAGCTGAGAAAGTGCGGAGGAAAGCCACTAGGTTCTGGCTGTCCGAGAACCATAAGTTGTATAAACGTTCATTTTCGGGGCCATATTTGCTGTGTATACACCCTGAGGAAACTGAATCAATCCTTGAGGAATTACACGAAGGAATTTACGTGAGCCACACGAGGGGTAAGTCCTTGGCACATAAAGCCATTACCCAAGGCTATTGGTGGCCAAACATGCAAAGAGAAGCCCAGGAATATGTGAAAAAATGCAATCAATGCCAACAATTTGCACCAAACATACACTAGCCTAGGAGAGTCCTTAATCCATTATCTAGCCCTTGGCCATTTGCTTAGTGGGGCCTAGACATTGTGGATCCGTTCCCTAAGGCGGTAGGAAATAAAAGGTATCTGCTAGTCGGTACGGATTATTTCACAAAATGGGTTGAAGCCAAACCTCTTGCTAACATCAGAGATGTGGACGCAAAGAAGTTTGTTTGGAAAAACATTATCACACGGTTTGGAATTCCACATACACTTATCTCAGATAATGGTCTCCAATTTGACAGCAAAGCATTCAGAAGTTATTGTTGTGAATTAGGGATCACGAATAGGTGTTCCACCCCTGCTTACCCCTAGGGAAATGGACAGGTGGAAGCTATGAACAAAGTTATAGTAAACGGACTAAAGAAAAGACTGGATGATGCAAAAGGCAAATGAGTGGAAGAACTACCACGTGTTTTTTAGACGTACAGGACTACGCCTCGTAGATCTACTAGGGAGACCCCCTTCTCAATGACTTATGGAGCTGAAGCTGTCATCCCTCTGGAGGTTGGTTTCCCAACGCTAAAAACTAATTCATACAGCCCGAGCAGCTAGAGAGAAATTTGGACTTGATTGAAGAAAGGTGGGAGAATGCAATGGTCCAATTGGCATACTACCAACAAAAGTTCAGACAAGGTTATGACGCCAACGTAAAAGTAAGGTCTTTGTCACCTGGTGATCTGGTATTAAGGAAGGTCGTAGGCGCTACAAAGAACCCAGCTTGGGGGAAGTTAGGACCCAATTGGGAAAGGTCATATCGTATTACTTTAGGGGCTGGTATCAGAGCATATTTTTTGGAAGATTTAGATGGTCATGTAATCCCACGACCATGGAATGTAAACAATCTAAAAATGTATTATTATTAAACAAGTATTTTCCTTGAGCAATTCGTCTGTTTATTACATAAGAGTCTTGTATGTCCTGTCATTAAGTGTTTAAACTTAAATCCAATCATGCCTGAAGTCCTCGGACCAGATGATATGGGTTAGTTAGCACTCCATTAAAGTTTTTATAAGTGTTTAAACTTAAATCCAATCATACCTGAAGTCCTCGGACCATATGATATAGGTTAGTTAGCACTCCATTAAAGTTCTTATAACTGTTTAAACTTAAATCCAGTCATGCCTGAAGTCCTCGGACCAGATGATATGGGTTAGTTAGCACTTCATTAAAGTTTTTATAAGTATTTAAACTTAAATCCAGTCATGCTTGAAGTCCTCGGACCAGATGATATGGGTTACTTACCACTCCATTAAAGTTTTTATAAGTGTTTAAACTTAAATCCAGTCATGCCTGAAGTCCTCAGACCAGATGATATGGGTTAGTTAGCACTCCATTAAAGTTTTTATAAGTGTTAAACTTAAATCTAATCATGCCTGAAGTCCTCGGACCAGATGATGTGGATTAATTAACACCTCTTTACAGTTCTTATTAATGTTTAAACTTAAAGGCAATTGCACCTGAAGTCCTTGGAGATATTTAAATAGACTCTAACTTATGATAAGCCTCTTCGATCATGTACTTGGTTCAGAAACAACGCTCAGCAGTATTCTTTGAAAGTGTTGTAGAAAAGCCAATTCGAGTAAAGCATCTAATTATTTAAGTATCAAAAAATATATAAAACCTTCATATCATTCATTATTTCTTATGTTCATTAGCAATTCTTATACGATTTATTTCTTCTCAGTATTTGTATAAGTTATTTGCATAACTAGCAGGATATCGTTGTTAAGTCTACTCAGATTACAGTAGCTATCAGTTAGCATTATTTGTAATAACAATGAATATTCTAATATGTGCAACAAAGATATAGAAAATAAAAGAAGAAAAATTTCATTGATCAAGAAAGAAAGTACTTTTCAATACCTTACAATGTAAAAAAAAAAAAAAAAAAAAAAAAAAAAAAAAAAAAAAAAAAAAAAAAAACTAATAATAATAATAACAACATGAGACTAGTACAGATGAAATAAAAATCCTAAGTATTCTCCATTCTAGCTTGGGACACCAGGTGCGTTGTCCTCGTCGCATCTCAGCAAAAAGAAGGTCTTCTCGGCTTTCAGTAGACGAAGCTCTTCTTCTCCTGGGGTCCTTGACCATTTTCTGTTGCTTAGTTCCTTTTGGGGGCACCACCTCCCCTTCTTCAGTATCTGTAATGTGCCTTTTCTTCTTAGAATCTGGTAATGGCTTCAAGCCGAGGTCAGAAGGGACCTGAGGAGGTGGTGGAGGAAGGTTAATAACTGGTTGAGACGAACTAGTCTCTTTGGCCTCAAATGCTTTTTTCCTGGCCTTCATTAAGTCCCTTAGGCTTGCCATTTCTTCTTCTTCTGAAGAATCGTCTGGAAGGGCAGTTACGAGAACAGGAGCGTGGACGCTAGACTGTCTGTCAGTCTCCTCCTCAGCGTCCGAAACTGGAATCACCTGAACTTCTCTTGTTGCCTCTTCTTCAAATTGAAACCGATCAATCTGTTCCTCAAGTGAAGAGGTTGAGGAAGCAACTCTTTCCTCTGCTGCGACTGGTTCGAGGGGAGCCTGTTGAACCGATTGAATGAGTAATGGTACACCCTGCGGGTTTGGATGTGGTACAAGGGCAAGATCAAAAGGAGCTAAAAAATTTGGTCGAGTAACGTCAATCCGGTTTATGCGATGGTTTCCCTACCTAATTGCATTGCCAACCGGTTGAAATGTGTCCGAAAGCGGCTTGAAATCAAGAATGAGATGTGCGGCCCTAAGTTGCCCGTCTTCACTTAAAAAATCTCCGATCTTAGTAAGTAATTGAGTGCGGCGACGTTTGTCAAGTTGAGCCGAGGAGATACGTGCCTTTTATCTATTAACAAGACGAACATAATCAGAAACTAAAGGTGAAATACCAGTAAAAAAAACACACACACAACACTAATAATGAAGATTCTAAATCTATTTCTAAGGAACCTAGGTCTGGGATATCCCACCTGGCTCTCCTGGTTGGGTTAGGCAATGAAGACCGTCATGCCACGCTCCCGAGACGATCACATAATCGTCTTTCATCCCCTTGTTAGATTTGGGAAGACAGGAGATGAGCCTAACGATGTCGGATCGGGATTTAAGATAGTATCCCGCCCCTTTTTGTCTATGGCATTCGTACATCTGGACTACATCGAGCCAGGTGAGTCCCAGACCTAAATGTCGATTCAACGCATCAACTGATCCTAAGATCCTAAAGACATTAGGCGCACACTGATCGGGACTAAGCCTATGATTACGAAGGTAATCTCGGGTAATAGGACCCATAGGAATGGTCATTCCCCCTTCTATGAAGGCTATTACAGGGATTATGACTTCCCCCACCCTCCGGTCGGTTAGTAGTCTCTCTAGGGGACAATATCGCAAGTGTACGTCCTGGGGTATGTGATACGTTTCTTTAAATATCTCTATCTGGGCAGGACTATCCACCAAATACCTAAATCTACCCATTTCGGATAACCAGAAAGAAGGAAGCACTACGAATAGTAATGGAGGAATGAGAATTGGAAGGCCGAGGATGATGGCCGAAGAGAAAAAGATTTGTGCGAAGAAACTGGAACTTACACAAACTGGGTTGAGGAGTGATCCTTAAGTCTTTAGTAAGATTCTTGTAAATTTATGAAGAAATGATACTGATGATTTGGAAAGCTTTGTAAGTTTGAGTGTCTGAGTTCGCTGGAGAGTTTGAGAAATTGTGAAGTAAAGGAGAAAGGATCTCCTTTGAGGCTTTATATAAGGGCCAGAGAATGGGTGGGAATTATCCCGCCTAAATCCTGAAGAAAAATGTCGTTCATTGGATCAATTGGTCACCATTGGATGCCAAAGACATAATGCCGCCTGGAACAATTAATAGCGCCTCGTAAATACCGAAACGTCAGACGCAATAATGAAGTGCCTAAATCTATGCTCCCACACGAGTAAATTCAAGTACTTTTACATCTCTAGCCTTTATTTTTGTTGCAATTCAAAATCCTATTTTTTTTCATCGGACATGAGGGAAAAATTAAAATTTTGAGGGGCTATTATGGGGGTAAAAGCCCAAACGCGTATGTTGGGCCTTAGGCCCCATTTAAAAATATAAGTATGTCCGAGGAGGAGTAAAAGATTGGGAAAGGCCCCAGAATGGAGAATCACGTAAGGAAAGGGAGGAGGAGTATAGTCTGAGTAGGGTGTTCTCCTCGGACTTAAAGAATATCGGTCTATACCTAGACAATTTGAGTGAACTTTTAGGAAGTTCCAACGATAAGGATGAACTTTATGCACGCATAAAGATGATAAAAATGGAGAAATATCTAAAGAAAAAGCTGATACCACTGCATTTAATGCATTACAGCAACTTTTTTGGCCGTATTTATGTGGAGAAGACTCTTGAACAATGCAATCTCGGCTGCCACCACTCATGGAGAACTAAAGAAGATACCTGATATGACATGTACTCAAGTGAATACTTAGATGAATAACAAGTATACGATGAAGATGGCTTAAAAGAAAACTATATAAACAGAAGATACCTCTCACGAAGGGGGATCGGAAAAAAGAGGAAAAGAGGAAGGAAAAAAATTTACTGTAGCTCCAAGAGTGACCTTAGCCATTGAAACTATAATTTGTTTCCTCGGACCTAAATTTATTCAAGTTCCCAGTGTTTTATTACTTGTTATTTTAATAGAATCTTAATTAACTATTGTTGAGTTCACAAACAGCCTAATTCTTTTACCCACTCTCTACAAATTCATTGTATTGGGCATAGTAGACTCACATCTCATCTCTTTTGGGCTTGGGCCACGAATCTAGTCTCTACATTTATCATTTTTATTTGTTTGAAATTTTTTTTTTAATTATAATAAATGCAAATTCTGACTCATTTCAGACAATACCATGTTAATGAGGACAAGAACCAATCTTTTTGCCAAGCTTTTGGATAAAAAGAATGGATTTGAAATTGAAGCATGAATAATGGTGGTAAAGATGGATTTTCTGATGTACCCTTTTTCTGATCATTGCGATGCATGCATGACGGACTTTAGAGGTAGGATTTTAGAGTGTGCTGGCATATTTTTGTGTCTAAACAGGTGGCAACGACCGTTATATTCAAAATAGTTGAGTTAGACATTGAGAGTCAAGAAGTAAAGTTTCATAAGATTGTTGGAGCAACTTCATTCTCACTTGAGTGAACTCAAACAAAAAGTTTGCTTAACCCTTATTCGATTTAAATTAGGTTAAACAACGAACCAATTACCTTGCTAAATTGACATTGTAACTTAGTTTTCACTAATATATTCAAGTAACTAAACCCACACTTCACCCAAAATTAGAGAGTTTGGTGATGAAATACTTTGCGAAGCTTTACAGTATAGACTTTTTTTTTTTTTTTTTTGATGGGATTTACAGTATAGACTTTGAAAATTCATTCCTATACCTTCTATTCTTGCACTCTACAAAAAAACTTAGGCAAGATATATGGTTGATGTCCTCTCCGCATGAATTCCTCTAAGGGCAAACAGTATGTCATTAAAAATCAATCTTAAAAAACGCTTATAATTGGTTGGAATGGAGCTTCATTAGGCATAGTCTATCATTTTTTTGGTTTTCCTTCGCCTTAGATAAAGTTTATCATGTCTCGTGTGTCATCCTCTAGTCTTGGTATTTTAGTGAACGGTAAAAGATTGAATTCCTTCCAATTTTCTTGAGGAATCTGACAAGGCAGCCCACTCTCTTCATACATATTCCTCATTTGCATGGAATATCTGGTTTGGTTAATCAAAGAAGTGGGTGGCTATAAGATCTTTTTGGGGTCCAATTTTAACTCATCTCTTCTTTATAGATGACCTTGTCTTATTTGCAAAAGCCACGGAGAAGAATTGTCGAGCAACTTAAGGGTTTCTAAATGAAATCTGTAAAGTCATGGGGGTAAAATAAAATTCAGCAAATTTAAATTTTATTTCTTCCCAAGATTGTTAATCAAAGAAAAAACTTGCTAGTCTTGAGTTTTGAAAATGGATAAAACTTACACACACATCCCTTATCTCACACACCTGTACACACACATATTTTGCACTAAAATCATGACTTAACCCAACTTTGAAAATTTCTTGGTGTTCCTACTGTTAACGATGGCTTAAATAGGAATGCCTATGATTTTGTGTTAAAAAAATAATCAGTAATAGACTTTCGGGCTGGTAAGCCAAAAGCTTTTCTCTGGTTAGCAAGTCACTCTCATCAACTCGACGACCACAGTTATTACCACACACATCATGCAATGTGTTCTCCTGGCTCCTTCCCAATAGAGTAAGTAAAGAAATTGACAAACTAAAGATATTTTTGGTGGCGGCATACACCTAAAAAAAAAAAAAAAAAACTAAACTTAGTTGGGCAGTACACAACTACCCAAAACCAAAGATATAAGGAGGGCTAGGTATTAAGCGAGCCTCATACTGCAACAAGGCCCTACTTGCAAAAAGAGTCTGGACCGTATGAGGATATTTGGGCATCAACATTCAAGAGGAAATGTCTCTTGAATTATCACACCACAAAACGGAAGTCTGTCATTTCATTTGGGATTAGCTTATGTGAAACAAAGGAGATATGCAGTAAGGACTCGGCCCAGATAATAAAAAAATGGAATGTCTATTGACTTACAGGATCACCATTGGATAGGCTTGGGAACCACTTGGCAGGGAAGAAATGGACCTCAAACTTGTAGGTATTTGGGATACACGAGAATTGGAATCTTGCTATAATAGGTTAGAAACAAGCGCTTGGTCGTTATACCAAAAACTATAATCGATGGTAAGAGTGTAACTTTATTCTCTTAAAGGGTGGCAATCCAGCACCAACGGATTGACTGAGATTTGTCCCAACCTAACCTCCACCTCTGTAGGATGCTTGACTTGGCCCACTAGGCTTCCACCCGACACAATCTATCACTTTGCTTAACAATAACTAGGGCTGTGCCGAAGCCCTCCTTTTCCAAACAAGTTGACTCCTTAACTTGGGGGCTCCTTAGAAGAGATTTTTTGAGACAACCTCAAGTCTACCAAATCACTCTTGACTTGGCATTCCCTCATCCCAAACTTCCCTCTTGGAAGTGGATTTGGAAAATCAACTCCATACCTCAGGTTGACTTACCATGAGAGACTCAGAAATATTATCTTGGATGACGCTTGTTATAATACCCCCAAGACCCTAAGGCACATTTTTAAGGATTGTCCCTCTGTAAGTCAAGTTAGGGAACTAACTGGGAATATATTTATTTTCTCTGCCTTTGTAAGTCCATTAATTTGGAATTTTGGACTCTTGATGGAGACATGTTTTCCCCACTACCTTGAGGCAAATCTGCAATGCCCAAAATAAGAATGTCTTCGAGGACCTACTAGCTTTTGAAACAATGATCATTTTTTATAAAATTAGAGCTCTATCCACTGATTCTCTACTTCTCGCACCATGAGTAATTTCGGGGTGACCAGCTATTAGCCATATGAAGCATTGTGTAATTTTTAATTTATTTTTTTATTCAGATGCCATTTATTACAAACTTTATATAAAATAAATAAATAAAGTTACTATTTACTACAAGTTTTATTACATTAATATTTGAATTGCCTCTTTATAATATGGCTTATAAGATCATCTACAGTTAAAGACTCCTTTGCAAATCCAGATTAATATTTGGGTTGGCTTTAAACCCCTGGACCCATGAAATCCTAAGACCTTCCCACATATCAATGCTGTTAGTATCACACTATCACCTGCATATCATGCACATATTATAGCTTTTTCAAAACCTCTCCATATCAAGAATCCTTTCCCTTCAACCCACTTTGCCACTTGTTATATGTCCATACTTGCCTCTTAACACTTGAAACAAAGGATGTATTGGTCAAAAGCAACCATCCAACCTAGTTTGGCAATTATGGCTTTGATTAAATTCTTTTAACTTTCTGAAACCCAGTTCCCCACTTTTGCTTAGGCTGGCAACTCAAATCCCATGTTTTCCAAGCAACATACCTGCCATTTCCATCAAAATTTTCTGACATCAGCTCCCCTTTTTCTCACACTACAAATTGAAAGAAGCCATAGTGTTAGTGTATGTAGAGATAGATTGTGTGTCACACAGTTGCTGTATCATGTATAAAGTCATTTGATATGAATTCTTATGCTATCTCTCGTGCTGCAAATGAAACCGTGTTTGCAAGCCAGGGGAACTTTTGTCGTTTTACAACCGGCAACTAAAATTCATAGAGCTCTGTTTATACTATTTCTTTTGGTAATTAAAAATTGTTTGTTTGGGCTAGTCGAAGTTTTTGTCTGCCAAATTAGTAGATATAAAATTTTGTTCCAATCCATAATGATTCATGTTTAACTTAGTCTAATACTGAAAGGTGTATCAGTGCCTGCTCATATGATATAGCCATATTAGTCTAGTGACTAGTGTACATACCATTGAATCACCGCATTGCTGATTGCTCATGTATAAAAGTTCCTTCTGTCACAGCACCTAAATATGTGTTTCATTACTGAGAATAGAAAGGGACCACTATTAACAAGATTTTAATCATTATTTACATTCCACCATAATAATATCATTTACATTGTAGCATAATTTTGTTATAAAGACCAAGGAATTATAAGATCATTTTTATTTTTCAAAACAAACACAAATTTCTCTCTCTATTTTGTTATCTGCTACAAGAATCTCTCAATTGTCCTCTCTCTGGCTTTTTACACCTGTAACATCAATAAAAATCCAACTATGCATTCCAAACTAGTTTAGTCTACAAGCCTAGTACATCTCAATTTCCACCAATTTTAACCAAATATAGATGTGAGACTAGTTGTTCTGGTCTTAAATAGTCATAGGATTTGGAATATTCAAGCTTTACAATCAATTTGAGCATAAACAAGGTAAATTACAGTAAGAAGAAGAAGAAGAAAAGGGAGCGGGTGGGGTGGGGGAACAATTATGTGGAAAGGAAGAATTTTTTGTACTATAATAACTTGCTTCTACCAATTAGTGAAACTTGTTCCATGAGCAAGCAGAAATGCTTGTACAATAGACCCTGTCTCTACATCCAATTCAAAGGACTTTTGAGTATACAACAGATAATATGCTCCAAGATTGCATCAGTTTCTACATTCGCCTGATATGCTGATTTAACTTGAAGAAAGATATTAACAATATACTGGTTAGGCCATAACAATCAACTAGACAATCCCAAAAATAATCAAAGAAGATTACATCAAGGGTGAACTTGTTTGAAGCTTCCAACAGTGTTTGTTGACTTTTTAATTGCAAGGAAATACTCTAGACTGTAGACTACATTAATGCTTAGCTGATCATATAGCTTTATTGATAAAATGTAGTAGCTTCTAAACATCTCCAAAATTTACAACTCATGCTCTCATAGACATTAACTCAAAATCACTATACAAGAGAATTGTGCAAAGTTACCTGAAAGTATAGCTTGTATACCATCCAATAACAGTAGGCTCAATTGAACATCATCTATGGAAATCTTAATAACTGATACGGACTAAACCCCTTAAAAAAAGAAAAGAAAAGACCCCACTCTACTGTCATTATGAAACAAGATACAAGGATATCTCACTTGAATACATTTCCAAATCATTATAACAAAAACCATTTATAAATTCAATACAACATACTAGGATTTTTATCTAAAAATAAAAAAATAAAAGTAATACTGACAGAATTGCTTATGCACATCCAGTAGCAGTAGCCTCAACTGAAATTCAAGCTATGAAAATCTTCGCTATTTAGCAGCCAGTCAAAGTATAAGTAGGACATGAGCGTCATCTTCTAGAGACATCAATTGTTATCACCTACATATATGTGAAAACTTGAGTTAGTATGGTACTATAATTAAAACAAAAAATAATAATATTTCACTCATTAATAATCAGTATAATTGGAGTTCCTCCTTGCCCTTTCTAGAAGGCATAGCACCAATGATTAAGAAGTATAGACATGGTAGAGAAGGAAGTACTATAGTCTCTAGTTTTCACATTTCAAAAATTTATTAGGAAAATTTCTCTTGCTTTTGCCAGCACTGCACAAGGTGAATATGAAAATTAGCATACTACTTGAACACTTACATATATGGGATGCCATAATAAGACTGAACCATCTACCTTAAAGTTCATCATCACCATCACCATCACCATCTGCATATATGTGAAAACTTGAGTTAGTGTGATGATGATGATGATAATAATAATAATAATTCACTCATTACTAATGAGTGTAATTAGAATTTGCTTCCTACTGGCTAGTTTTGGAAGGCATGACACCAATGATTACGAAGAATATACATGGTAAGGAAGGAAATACTATACAGTCTCTAGCTTTTACATTTCAAAAATTTATCAGGAAAAGTTGTATTACATTTGCCAGCACAAAATTAATATGCAAAATAGCATAATACTCTAATAGTTACGAATAGGATGTGAAATTAGGACTAAAAGATCTACATTAGCAAAATCCTTAGGGAAATTTAATGGGTGAAGCTTGAGAATGTATTTCCTATCTAGATCATATTCTCAATTGCTTGCCTAATGTTTTACTAATTAATAGCAATAAACTCATGTGGCAAAATTGAAGTTTAATTTTCAGGAACTTAGAAAGTATAGGGTGATTGGGATTGCTTGTGCATGGTGAGCCAAAAGAAGAAAAAGAAAAATGACTTGACTTACTTGCCAGAGACAAAACCAGATGTATAGCTAGAAATAAAATAAGATAAAATAGGATTGGACATTATTGGGAAGGATGTTTGAGATGGTCATTACCAATTAATTTACAGATAATTTCTTTCCCAAAGCTCTCAATCATACATTGTGCATTTGTTTGGTTGAACTCTTCCACATCTTGCTCATATACCAAACTGACCCCGCAACATTCCCACACACGAAATGCTGAGTCATGGGTCTCAAATATAACCTTAATCTGACTGCATTCACCATTCCCAACTTTAGCAAACCAATCATCACGAGAGAAATACAATAGGCAAATACTGTCCCCACAATGCATCGTGGAAGTAAAAAGTTCAGAGGCACAGTGATTCTGAGGCATATCACCAAGGGCTATCACACGAGCTCTAATACCATATTTGATACTGATGCCCAGAGAGCAAATCCTATCCATTTACTATTATACCAATTTGAAGGCAACTCTATGCTTATTGAATTGCCCACTTTTTGAGTTAAACAAGATGGAATAATTATCTGAAATTCAGTTCTAAATCCATCCTCTTCCCTTTTGGAAGAAGTTCCATAAACGGTTTGACGATAAAGGAGACCCTGTACCCAAAACACAACTATTGTTAACTGTTATTATTTAACAATGAGAGAGAGAGAGAGAGAAGAGATTACCTGTAGGAAATGGAATAATATTGTAAATTCCACTCCAATGCTGCTCTTATCAAACGGAAGCCACTGGGAGAGAGGTTGTGACCACCTACAAAGTTTGACTTCTGCTGGTGTCCAATTTAGGGAATAACAATGATAAACATCTATGTATCTTATTGTTGATGGAAGCCTTGGGATCGATTTTAGTTTTGAGCATCCGGAAAGAATGAGGTTTTCAAGAGACCTCAAACTATCCATGTTGCTTGGAAAACATTTGAAATTTCTGCAGTCTGTAAGATCTAACAAAGTAAGGGCAGTCAAACACTCGATCGATGAGGGTGCTAGTTTCTTAATAGCAGTCTCACCCAAATTGAGTTCCGATAGGCTTTTCATAATTCCAGTAAATTTCGGAATCGAACTGATTTTTAAGCAACCAAAAAGATCAAGAACCGTAAGGGACTTCATTTTAGAAGACATGCTGGGAAGATCTATAAGAGATCTGCAGTATTGCAGATGCAAATACCTAAGCCTGCTGAGTTGTCCAATAGATGGGTGGATCTCAACCAATTGAGAGCACGAAGAAAGGTTTAGTCCCTCAAGTATAGGAGCACCTGAAAAGTCAGGTGTCCTAATAAGGTTTTCGGAATAACTAAGATCAATGAACTTTAACTTGTCTGAAAGCTGTTACCAAAAAAAAAAAAGAGTTTCCATTAAACGTAAAAATTAATTTAATAAGTAAATAATTCTTTTAAATTAAAACAGCTTTATAAATGAAAGGAGGAAGCTCAATTACACCGGGAGTGTATCTGTATTTGTAGCTACACTTAAAAAACAAAAAGATTATCAAAAAAAAAAAAAAGGAGAAATAATAAATAATAGAAAGGCAGTTTAGAGAACAAAATTACCATTTTTCCTTCCCAAAGATATTCAAATTTGTTGGATAGCAAGTCAAGTTGAACAAGCGGCATTCGTTTGTGCCTAGATGCCAAACATTTAAAAGGACAGAAATTCCACTGAAGATATCTTAGGTTATTAGGAAGAGCAAGATGTCTTTGGGTATAAGGAACACTCGGGTTCTTAATTATCAGCAATCTAAGATTAGTCATCTTTGAAAACACTTCAGATAATTCTTCTTGATTGAAATACTCTTCCTGGCCTTTGATAACTATGGCTTGAATTGCTTCTGTTGCCTAAGATTTCAAAAGCAAAGGATTGGTGATTTGCAGTCAAATGATAAGAATCCTAGAATTATTCAAGTTTTATACAGTGTTAAAGCCATAAAGGAGATAATATATATATATATATATATATATATATATATATATATATATATATATATATACATATTCCCTAAGTTTTCTAAATACAAAACTCTCAAAAAAATAATTTTATTCTCTCAAAAAAATAATTTTATTTTTTTTATTCCCCAACACACACAACACCGCCCCCCCCCCCCCGCGGGGCGCCTTAAAGCCCCTTCAATATGACGGGCCCAACCTTAAATTTAATAGTAAAATATACTTCATATTATATACCATTTGGCATTGCGATTTTATGGAGAAAAAGAGAAATTTAAATTTAAATGAAAATGAAAAAGAATTGGTGTTTGGCTTTACGTTTTTAAGAAAATTGCTCTTTTTTTTCTTTCTTTTTTTTTTTAATAGAAGAAAATTTGCATTTTCAAATCACAGCTCATGGAAATTACCTGAAAATCAGACAACAGTTTTCACACTGCAATTTTCCATATCAACAATAGTTTATACATATTTTACCCATAGTTTTAAAAATCAAACGGTACCAGCCGTTCAGTCAGGAATCAGGCACCAATCCAGTTCAGTAAAATCCCCAAACAGATACTAAAGAGTCCCATTAGTAAAAACACCAATCCATGAATTTTTCATAAAACTAACCCAAACAGATATTAAAGAGTCCCATTAGTAACTAAAGGTGCACTTCCACCTTTTAGAAATTCAAGACCAAATGGGGAAAAAATAGGAAATCACAACATTACTTTCAAGTGATGGAAAAAGAAAAATAATAATAAAATAAAGCCTACGAAATGAATTTTTTAATATTAGAAAAAAAAGTTAAGATAGCTTTTTGTTCTAGGTTTTCTACCAAGAGATGAATGATTAGTTCATTACATCAAGATAATTTAATTTAATTTTATAAACAATTACAAAGAGATATTAATTTTTTTTCAAAATATAAGAAATCATCATTGACAATATATTAGCATGGTAAATGAATGTTTTATTCTTGATTTCGTTACATAAATACTTAGGTAACCACTTACCTATTGGAATTTTATTTTAAAGAACTAATTTATTGAACAAAATTATGTTACTATACCTACTCAATCTTATTCACTGAAATAAAATTATAGCTTTGTCATTTTTCTTACCATATCGTTCTCCAATACATGAAGCAAGTCCTTAAAAAGCCACAACCTACTCTGCTTTCCACCTGATTCAAAACGAACAATTTTTTCACCCATTTCTTGTAGTAGATCATGCATCCCCAAATCTTCGTTGTAGTCCATGGATAGGAGAGATTTTTCCATGAGAACACTTATACCAATTCTTGCATTAAAACCACAATTCTCTAATATATGTATTACTTCATTTTTCTTCCACCCTCTAAAGAAACATGCAATATCTAAGAATATCTCCTTCCACATTTCCTCTAGTCCATCATAACTTATTTTAAGTATATCAAATATTTCTCTTTTTGGATTTTTTTTAAAATTTTCCAATGCACTTTGAATTTCATCTATTGTTCTTCCAAACAAAAAGGAACCCAAAGTAACAAGAGCTAATGGAAGGCCATTAGCATATTTGACAACTGCTTGGGAGAGTTGCATATATCCTTCTTTGGGTTGCTCATTTTTGAAGGCTTTCAAACAAAAAAGTTTTAAAGCATCATCATCTTTTAATCCATTGGGATTATATCTGTTAAGCACTTCATGTTGGATTAATACATGTTCATCTCTAGTTGTTATAATGATCCAACTCCCCAATCCAAACCAGTCTTGTTCTCCAGCCAAATTTTTTAATTGGTCCACATGGTCAACATCATCAATAACAAGTAAAACTTTTTTGTGACGCAACTTATTGTTAATCATGTCAACTCCATCAAAAACATTCCTTATTTTTATTTTTTGGTCCCCCAAAATGTCTGTAAGAAGCTGTTGTTGTAATCGAGGCAAACCATATTTTTTTGAATCTTCCCTAACATGAGCAATAAAGCTAGAACTTTCAAAATGACTACGAAACTCATCAAAAACAACTCTAGCAAGAGTTGTTTTCCCCAATCCCCCCATACCATGAATTCCTATCATGTAAACATTATCCTCAAAACCTAAATATGAAGGGATAAATTTTGACATAGTAGATTCCATTCCCACGAAGTTTTTGTAAATGCTTGTGGATTTGGAACGTAATTTCTTCATCACCTCGTTCACAATGTGTTGGATAAATTCGGACTCATGCCTGTGAAGAAGATAGAAAATATTTACACGATGGTCCAAACCAATTATGAATCATCTTTTTCACAATGTGTTGGTTAAATTCTAACTCATGCTAGTGAACAAGATAGAAAATAATTGCATGTTGGTCCAAACACATTTATAAGACCGCGGGGTAGGAAGAAAACTATTAGGCAAGATTACTCCTTGCTCAAACACGTGAATTCATTAGCTCAAGTAACATGGATAGGACTACTCATATAAGAATTGTATATTATATCAATTATATATAGTTCAAACAACCATATTTAGAGCTATAGTTTTTGTTATACTTGGTTGAAATATCCATCAAATTTAAGGTTGCTTGAGTACAAATAATAAAAGCTAAGCCTTAGTGCCAGCACTAACGCAAGTCTTTACCTCGAGAGGCCCAAATTAGGATTTTCTTTTTTTTCCTTGCTCAAGAGAAGGTGTTATTTAATCTTCTATTTAGACACTAATATCATTATAAACTACTCGATGCTCATGGGTTTCAATTAGCTTAATTGGTAAAATTTTTAATGGTTGAATAAGAAATCTGAAATTCAATTTCCGTCTACACCAAAAAAACAATTGGTGTCTTAATTTAATGATAAAAAGCTATCACTAGGAGTAGATGTCATAGGATGAAACTTTCTCCAAAAAAAAAATACTAGAAGCTCTACTTTTTCAAAATATGTAAACATATTTTTATTGAATAAAATTATGTAAACAATTGATTTGCGAATCAAACAGTTAAATGCGCTTTAAGGTTTTTATTTACCCAAAATGATGATTGGGCCAAAACTAAATCCTTTTAAAACGGACATACATTCCCAACGTAAACTTAATCCAATCTATAATTTGAAAAAAAAAAAGGTAATTTTGGGTTTATAAAAAGTATTATAAACATGAAAGTTAATACCATATCGGTACTAGCCCTAATAGCCATTAAACTGGTATTGATACTTTAAAATGTACAAAATAAAATTCTGAGCTAAATCGGGAATTTTTCTAGTGTTTTGGCCGGTATTGATATTTTGGCTAGTGCAATAAAAAATAACTAATTTTTTTATATATAAAAATTAAATAATATGTTATTTAAGCTAATACATTGGGTTAATGTACTCAAGTCAATATTTGGCCTTATAAAATTTGTGGATTTTATATTACATGTTGATAAACATAAATATAAATATAAAAATAAATAAATACACACACTCATATATATATATATATATGGATGGAAGTATATAAATTACAGTAACCCCAAAATGGTACTGCGGTATTAATTGATACTGAAATATTTATTCCCCTTGATCAAACTAAAACAGGCATGAAATTAACTTACTTAGTTATAAATGTCTCCAAAATTGGAATTCAAATGACTTAGGGGCTGTTTGGGTTTTTTTTTTTTTTTTTTTTTTTTTTTTATCACTCATCACTCCTCACTCCTCACTCAATTTTCATCACTCATCACTCATCACTTAAAATACCTCGATTTCCTATACCCACCCATTTGGCACACTTCACTCAGCTTCTCATCACTCAATTTTTCTACTTTTTTATGGGACCCACGGGTTGACTTGGTGCAGCTTTTACTTCTTCTTTTTTTTTTTTCCACCCCCAATACCCAAACTCACCAAACCCAATGAAAAAAAAAAGATAAAAAAAAGATAAAGAAGACCAGACTAAACCCATCGTGAAAGGGAAAAGAAAAAAAAGAAGAAGAAGAAGAAGACCAGTGTGAAAGGAAAAAGAAAAAAAGAAGAAGAAGAAAACCACCCAAACTCACCAAACCCAGTGAAAAAAAATGAAGAAGACCAAACCCAGCATGAAAAGGAAAAGAAAAAGAAGAAGAAGAAGAAGAAGACCAGTGTGAAAGGAAAAAGAAAAAAAGAAGAAGAAGAAAACCACCCAAACTCACCAAACCCAGTGAAAAAAAATGAAGAAGACCAAACCCAGCATGAAAAGGAAAAGGAAAAAAGAAGAAGAAGAAGAAGAAGACCAGTGTGAAAGGAAAAAGAAAAAAAGAAGAAGAAGAAGACCACCAAACTCACTGAACCTAGTGAAAAAAAAAAAAAAAAAAAAGGTCAAAAGTTGCGGTTGAGAAGTATAACCGTGGGTCCCTCAATGTGTGTGTATTTATAAAAATGTCATCATAATTCTATTTCTATAACTTGAAAACACCTAAAATGTGTTTTCAGTTTCCATAACTCATCACTCAAAAAACAAAGAATTGATTGATAGAAGCAAAAACTAAAAACAATGCCAAACACACTTCTCAGTTGTGAGACCCACATATTTTGAGTTATGAGTGATGGAAACAGAGTTACCCGATGGAAACTGAAAATCCAAACACCTCCTTAGATTCTCAAGGGCAAGACTAGACAAATTGTTGACTGTTTGCCCATAAAATATAGCATTAGGTGCTTAATGATTGATGCCTCTTTATTGTAGAAAACTAGAATTAATTTTTTTTAGTCATCAAAATGTATAGTCTGTCAACCATTTTATAGGTAGAAGCACTTCTGGGATGTGAGGGGTAAGGGCCGGGGTACAAGTCTCCAAAAAGGAGACTCACACACATATACACTTAGATTAGGCTAAAGTAGAATTCTATCTTGTATAAAAAAAAAAAAAAAAAAATATATATATATATATATATATATAGGTAGAATTTGACTAGAGAAGCCTGTCGGTTAGCTTATCTTACCAGAAAAAAGAAAAAAAAAAAAAAAAAAAAAAAAAGTAATTGTAATTTACCCTTTGGTTTGGTCCTTTCACAATTTAGTATACAAAGTTTCAATTACTATATTTAGATCCTACTTCCTTGCAGAATTAATTATTTTAGTCACCAAAATGTATAGTCTGTCATCCATTTTATAGTATACAAAGTTTCAATTACTATATTTAAATCCTTAAACCACAAGAGTTCCGTCTAAATTTAGAGATTTTTCACACGTGTGAGACTTGTGAGCAATTTTATGGACTAGCTTGACAAAATAACCCCTCACAATTCCAACTATATTCAATTCATCAATTTTTTCTTGAAAAAGAGTGAGAAAACAATAACAAAAGTAAAATTTAAAAGATAAAAATAAAAGATGGAGAAGATGAACCAGGCATTGAGCATGGCAACACCCAAGTGCTCGACCATGCTGCAATGGAAGAATAGGAAGAGGAAGAAGAGAAATAAATTGAGGGATAAATTTATCTTTAAAATACAAAATCTATTAAGTTGGACAGAATCCTAATAGTTTCATTTATAGTCCACACTTTAAGGGAGTGGATATAGCAATTAAAATTTTGTGAACTAAATTGTGAAATGGCAAAACCACAAAGAGTAAATTGTGATTTACACAAATAATAATAATGAAGATAATAGACAATCTCAATAGATTTATAATTCATAGAAAGTTATGTGCTTAAACCAAATAATTCCTTTTAAATTATTGCAAAGGAGCATCTCTATTTTCTAAAGTCCTAAAACAGGGGTCACAAACTATTTCTAATAACACAACAAAATTCTAACTAGTATATGTTGTAATATTTCAATCCATGCATATTATGCTACATTCTAATAACTATTTATATACTTCAAGATATATGAAAGAAGCTGCCCATTTAAATATCAAAAGAAATAAATTTGTCATGGAAATTACCTCTCTTGTAAATGCCAACCAGAGAGATTGGCTACTTCTCTCAAAGCAGCCCTCCACATTTCCACCATCTTTATGTTCTCTTTAAAACGTTTTTCGTGTTCATTAAAGGCTTGTCCAAAAGTTCCCGTCTGTTTTCGTACATCAGATGGATCCACGTCGTAAAAAATAGGCCAAATTATCAATCTTGTCTCTCTCATGCATCTAACGATCTTTGCAAGTTCATCCAAACACCACGTTGAAAATGCATAATTTTTTGAGAAAATTACAAATGCAAACCTTGATTCTTCTATTGCTTTCAAGAGCTCTCATGAAATAGATTTTCCTCTCTCAAGTTCTTCATCATCCCTAAATGTCAAAATGCCTTTCCGTTGCAAAGCAGCATATAGATGGTCAGTAAAACCTCTACGGGTGTCCACCCCTCTAAAACTGAGAAACACTTCATATTTCCATTGAGGTGCTGAGGAAGAAGATGGTGGAGACATTGAGGCTCCTTGATTGCTCATGGTACATTCAATTAAACTAAAGATGCAGAAAATATTCAATTAAACTGGAGAAAATATTCGTGTCAAAGATACATTGTTTTTTTATGAGAGGGTGATGATAGCAAACCTTGATTCTTCTTTTTCTTTCACGAGCTCTAGTGAAATAGATTTCCCTCTCTCAAGTTCTTCATTTTCCCTAAAAAGCCAAACACCCATCCATCGCCAAACAGCAAATACAAGATCTACAAAACTTTTTCTAAAACTCCACCGAGTTGTTGAAGAAGAAGATAATGACGATGAGGTTCCTTGAGTACTCATGGAAATTGTTGGAAATATACTGGTAAATCTTGAATTATAATATAGATAACAAAAAAAGTACATTAAATTAAAACTAAAGAGAAATAAAATTAATAGGAAAGTAAATTAAGGAAGAAGAAAACAATTTGATATTGGTATTTCATTTCAAGAAAAAAAAATGAAAGGAAAGAAATAAAAGGGATGAATATGTGTGAAAAATGACAACTTACAGATTTGGAAATTGAAATAACAGTAGACTAGTAGTGATTGTTTGTAATGCTCGAAACCCAGAATTTGTGTGAAAAAAGTGACAACTTACAGATTTAGAAATTGAAATAACAGTAGACTAGTGGTGATTGTTTGTAATGCTCGAAACCCACTTGAAACAAAGCCAGATCCAATTGATATTAGATATCTATTGCCTGTTTAATAAAGGACTGTACTCTGTTCTTTCTTTCTCAGTGTGTGCGTGTTCACAACCAGACAATTTCCCATCCCCTGTTTTTAGTCAAGTCAACAACTTTTTCCGGGCGTCTCAACTCTCAAATGCCTTTATCGTTTTTTTTTTTTTTTTTTTTGGCTTTAGCGTGGTACAAAGTCATTGATTACCGCACTTTCTTGTTCCTTTCCTCTATTGCTTTTTTATTTTTTTTTTTAATTATCTTTTTAGAGAATGCTATATATACAAATTATTTTATAATATTTTTATAAACTGTTGATGTGACTTTAGTAATTTTCAAATAATCATTGATAAACATAAATGTGATATTAATGGTAGACCCATATTAGAACTAATAAGAATTTTCTATATCAATAATTTGTAAAAATGTTATAAAATAATTTATGATGATAGCACTACTCATCTTTTTAAATGAGGGAGGAGGAATAGAGTAGTTTTGTGGTAACCAGCTTTGAATATGAAGCTCTGTTTTAAATTTCCATTTCAATTAGATGTGGTGGGGCGTACGGCGTTCACGTATTAGTGTCCGTTTGGCAAAAATAATTTATTTTACTATTCAACTTATTTTTGCTACTATTTATAAGTTCTATTGCACTTTTTAGTATTAGTCATGAGTCTTATTATACTATTTCAGCTAACTTTTACTATTATCTATAGTATTTTCAGTAAAAAAATTTCAGTTTTAACAAAATAAGCGTATCCCAAATGAAACCCTTAGAGATTTCCATCTACAAAAAAGTTTTCTCCTTAGTCTCCTCGTTCAGGGACTAAAGGAAAAAAAAAAAAAACTCTTGTTTTTAGCAAAAATTTATTATTACTATTTTTTTTATTTAGAAAAAATAAACTATACATATTTAGCTCTCTCTTTTGACTTTTCCAATGTTACACGTTACCCTTGTGTTAACTTTTGAATTACCATTTCATATACGTACGGAGTGCAAACCTACACAATGGATAAGAAGAGAATGGATTGAGAATTAGGAATTTTGCTGGTTTGATATAAGTGTATTTTCACTTATTTATTTTGTTTAAAAAATAAATTGAATCAATATAAGCTATACCAAAAAGTAGTAAGATTTTTAAAAATTTTTAGATAAACCAATGATGAAAAAAAGTTGAATGTTAAGCTTATCCAACATATACAAAGATTTTGCAATTGCCAATAATATCAACAATCATGACTTTCTTGCCTCAACTAATTTCAAGAATCATGATTTGTTTTCCTCAAATAATTTAAGAATGATTTTTTTTCCTTAAATAGAGGTAACAAATTTATTGAATAAAATAGTGAAAGATTACATCAAATCACAGTATAGGTGGTGTTTCCATAGTTGTCAAAACGTGAATCGTATCGTGAATCGATTTTTAATTTTTCTGTATCGTGTATCGTATCGTATCGTGTATCGTAAGATACACAAACACTTAATAAAATTTATAAAAAATTATAAATATACATATATAAAGGGTATATTCATTATAAATTTTGAATATATTCAACTAATGACTAATTTATTTATCACTTATGTAATAATATTTAACAAGCTAACTAAATAAATCAAACTAGCATGTATTTATAACATACACATTCAAATTACTTAAATTCAAAAGTGATAATATATAACAAATGACCCAAAAATAATAATTTATTTTCATCATATTCATCAAATTGCCTAATCAACCCCATCTAAGTCAACGTTATCATCATGTTTATAATTTTGCAAATTTATTTCTTCATTAAAATTTTCTTCATCGTTATTCGTCATTAACATTTACTATCTCTTCTTGTTCTTTTTATTTTAATAATTTTTTTATAAATTTTTTTTTTTGGCATTCTAGTTTCTTGAACTTATAACAATAACAGTAAAAATAAAAAAAATTAAATTAATTTTTTTTTAAATATTAAAGTGAAAAATAAGTGTGTACTGTGTAGTCCAATTGTAGGAGAGAAGAAAAAAACTTATGAATATGTTATTTTAGTAGGTTAAATTAAGTAAACTAATAATTTTTTGCTAAAAACAAGTTTAACAACTTGTTAGATTCAAATAAAAGTACAAATTTTAACAAAAAATCTCATTTTAAAGCATTTGTCTATATATCGTACGATACGTACAATTTTACGATACGATACGATTTATACGATACGCACACTGTATCGTACAATTCATAAGCACTTACGATATGCCGATACAATATGGAACTTTTTTCACACGATACGATATGTATCGTACAATACGTATCGCGTATCATACGATACTGACAACTATGAGTGTTTCCCCTTGCCACAGTTGTGGGGAATTATTAATATGGTAGGCATGAATGTTTAGCCAAACACAGTGCTCCCCTAATGTTTCAGGTTGAATATAAGATATTTATTCATTCCTATGGGAGGACACATAGGAATGAGCAATTCCTCAGTTGAATATATTGTCATTATTTATGACTTGCGTTTTTGTATGGATTTGATTTTATAGATGTACACAAGTGCACACACTTGGAGCATTAGCATCCGAGGATGCCAAAAAAAAAAAAAAAAATATTTTGCATCCTCAAACACTATTTTATCTATTTTACCAACTCATTTTACAATTCACCCTACATCCCAGTTTTTATTTTTACATATAACCCAATAAAATAATATAAACTACCTAATAAAATAATAAAAGTATTATTTTCTCTCTTTTTTCCCACTCACTTTTTCTCTTCACACGCAACCACATATTAAAATAATTTTTTTTTTTACAACCTATGAATAGTAATGTTGCATATATGCAACCTTACTATTTATAGGTTGCAAATTTTTTTAAGTTTATAAACCCGGATGGAATGGATTTTGGGTGGCTTAGGTTGTAAAATAGCAACTGGGAGTGTACACCCCCTAATGCTAGTGCTCTTATGGATACATATAACAAAATTTTGTAGTAATTCAATCTTCTCTCTACAAAAATAGAAAAAAATGGCAATAATGTCTTTATAAAGAGGTTTAGATCTTAGAGCATTAGCATCCTGGTTTGTAAACTGGTCTCTATTTTACCATTTAAAAAGTTACGTTATCTATTATACCAACTCATTTTACAATACACCATACATCCCGTTTCTATTCTTTAACCACTTAAATTAAATATTCTTTTTTAATTCTTTATTTACCATTTCTTTATTTTTATTTATTCTTTCTCTCTCATTCTTTCTGTACAAGAACCACCACAAATCTACTGACACCACCACCACCACAAGCCCACCACTGCTGCACTACACACACCTGACACCACCACCACCAGCAACCCATAATCCACAAAAAAGTGGAGAGACTATAGCACCAATCCACCATCACACACAATCAACACCAAATGCAGCAACCCACAGTCCCCACCACTGTGAGAAAAACCCAAACTCACGGCGAGCAAAACCCAGACCCACGGCCACAATCAACAAACACCCCCAACCACAAACCCAAAACAACAAACCCATCCATCATCCACCACTCACCACAAACCCATGCCACCGAACCAACAACCCAGCCACCACCACTGAATATCTGAAGAACACCACCTTCTCCGACCATCAACACCACAAAAAAACAGCAACCCAAGGTCCCCACAACCCGCAGCGGCAAACCTAAACCCAAACCCACGACAAACCCAAACCCACACCCATGGCAGCAAACCCAGACCCAGACCCAAACCCAGACCCATGACAAACCCAAACCCACACCCACGACAGCAAACCTAGACCCATGGCGAGCAAACCCATGGTGGCCAACCCATCCACCTCAAAAACAGCCACCCTCAACCTCACCGATCCACCACCATTAGAACATGGAGAACTTAGAGAAGAGAGAATCAGAGATCCTACCTAAAATCACGAGGGAGAGTTGAGAGAGAAGAGAGTTTCGGAGATTGAGAGAGACTGAGAGAGCAGTGTAGAGAGTTGAGAGAAAAGAGAGTTTCAGAGATTGAGAGAGACTGAGGGAGAAGTGCAGAGAGAGAGAGAGAGAGAGAGAGAGAGAGAGAGAAAGTGAATAAATTATTATTATTTTGTTTACAAACTCGTGAACAACAGGTTCTAAATATAAGTACATAATGTTCACGAGTTGTAAAATTTTTAAGATTTACATACCAGGATGGAGCTCTTTTTAGTGGCTAAAATAGCAACTAAGGGTGTTACACCCCCCAATACTAGTGCTCTTAGAGCATTAGCATCTGGTGCAAAAGTTTCTTTCTATTTTACAATAAACACCTACTTTTTCTATTTTACACAATCAATTTGCAAAAACACATGCATCAAATTATCTATAATGCACCATCTTTTATTAAAATAATACCTTTTCACATTTTTTTTCCTTACCCATACACGGCCCCACCACCTTACCACACATCACTTCTCTGAAACACTCTCTCTCTTTCTTTTTCTCCTTCTTCTTTCTACTTTCTTCTTTCTTCTTCTCCTTCTTTCTTCTTCTACGATTTTTCTTCTTCAGCATCTTCTTTCTTTCTTTTTCTTCTTCTTTTTCTTTTGCTATTCTTTCTTTCTTCTTCTTCTTTTTCATTTCTAAAAAAAAAAAAATTCTTTCTCTTTCTCCCCCTCTCTTTCTCTATCAAATCGGTGCTCTCTTCAAATCTAAAAAAAAATCTCTCTACCAAGCTTTCGTGGCTCAATACACTCACACTCTCTCTCTCTCTCTCTCTCATGGCAGCGACAAGCTTGTGTTTTGGGTTGATTTGTGTTTTGCCAAATGGGTTTTCTGTTGTGTTTTATTTTGAGTTGATTTTGCTTTGAATTGATTTTAAGTTGGGTTTGTGATGATTTTCATTAATTTTGGGTTGTTTGTGTTTGGATTAAATTGATGTTGTAATGGGTTGGTTGTGGTGGTGGTTGGTTAGTGATGGTTGGCGTCTTCTTCTTCTTCTTCTCAGCATTGAAGAGTGGGTGAGAGAGAGTCTGAAAAGGCAAGGAAGAGGAGGGAGGAAAAAATAAAATAATCATATAGAAAGATACAGTAACCATGCATATATGCACGGTTACTATAGCAATTTTGCATAGAAAAGCACTAGCATTGGTGGTAATGCTAGTGCTAAAATGCTATATTGCTACTTTTAGCACCACCAAATGCAAAAATGAGGCTCCATTGGTGGAGTTACAACTAAAATTTTTGGCTTCTTTTCTACAATGCATCGCTAAAAATAGTTGTGCACTGTAACTCAAAGCTAAAAAAAAAAAAAAAAAAAATTATTCTGCGTTCACACTACTTTAATAATTTTATTGATTTCTTTTCTTTCTTCTTTTCTTTATTTTTCTCTTCCTTTTCTTCCAGCTCTGTTCATCCGTATCCCTCATTTTCTCTACTCTTTCATTTTCTTGCTCTTTTCTTTTCTCAAAACTCTCTTTTTCTTCTCAAATTTTCTCTCTTTCTTCTCAATTTTTTCTCTATTGTATGAGGGTCTCTTCTTTTTCCATGTGGGTGTGGGTGTGGTGGGTCATTAGCGTCGTGGTCATGCCGTGGGTGTGGTGGGTCATTGGTTTTGGGTCATGCCGTGGGTGTGGGTTGCCGTGGGTTTTATTTTTGTGGTTGTGGATTGATTTTCTTGGGTAGTTGTGGGCTGATTTTGGTGGTTATGGTGGTGGGCTATGTGAAGTGGTGGCTGACCGGTGGTTGTGATTGTTGTTTATTATAGTAGATATATTATTTTATTGTAATGGGTATATTATTTTAATGTGTTGTTTATCTTATTTTATTGTATTGAAAGCTAAAATAAAACCACTGATGTTGGGTGTTTTGTAAAGTGAGAAGGTAAAATAAATAAAATAGCTATTAGTGGAGCCAAATAGCTAAAATTATGGCTCCACCAATGTGGATGCTCTAAACAGTGTTTTAGATAGACTGAAGTGGGTAGTTTTTGAGCTAAAATGTGTAAAATTTGCAACTTTTTCTAATTTGCACTGCCTGGTGCTATTGCTCTTAAAACTCTAAAATCTTCCACAACCAAAACATTGGAAAGAGTTCCCAAAAAAAATACTAAAAAAATTTTCCTCTTTCAGGTTGTGAGAAATGGAATGATGATATTATTGTATTTTCCTTTTATACGTTGGATAAAAATTAATATTAGCCTAACTAGACTTCTTTGGAACATCTTACAAATAAAAAAATGACTAAATATCTCCATCAAATATCCTCTCTCTTGCTTTTGATACCTGAAACATCAACATAAATACAACTAAGCATTCAAATTTCAAAATGGTTTAGTCTAATATTTTGTCCATTCAACTCAATTGGACACCAATTATTTCAGTCACAAATAGTTATAAGGTTCTCAATTTTCATACTATATGATCAAGTTGAACATGAATTTTAGTTGTAGAAAGTGTAAAAATAAAACCAAATATATAGAAAGGAATAATTTTTTTGTACTAATAACCTGTTTTTCCCAATTTGTGAAACTTGTTTTAAGAGCTAGAAGAAATGCTTGTACAGTAGACCCTATCACCATTCCGATCCAAAGACCCTTTCCTTTCAAGTGTACAACAAAGGCGAAAACAACATCTACTGGAACCCCAACCAGATGATATGTCCTCAAGATTTACATAGGCTCCTATATCCTGCCACCCACTTCATCTAGCAACCCCTGATGCATATATAGCACAAAATAACTTTGTGAGTTAATGGCAAGCAATATCAAGAAAGAATCACAACTTCTACATTGGCATCTTATGCTGACCTATTTTGATGAAATATACACAATATGATTATGATGGTTATGACTATGACTATGACTATGACTATGGCAAACTACTAACTAGACATTTCCTGTTAAGGATGTAAGGCTATTTTTTAATCTAGAAAGAAATTTACTTCCAAGAGTAAACTTGTTTAAATCTTTCCACACCATTAGTTAACTTTTTAATTGCAAAGAAAATATTCTAAATGAAGACTATATTTTTTTTAATGATTGAATTGTCTTATTAAATTCTTAATAGAGTAATACAAAAGACACAACACAAATTATTTTTAATGAATTATAAAGACCAATAAGTTATCTAAGTTGAGTTAAATTGTTAAATAAAAGAATTAAAAAGAGTAAAGACAAAAAGCAATAAATAATAAATTAAAGTATTCTAAGCAGTAATAATTAAAGTTCACTCAACAGTAATAATTAATAATTTTATTATAGTAAGAGACAATAGATGATTTTTAAGATTTAATCTTAATAACAATAATTAATATATTTATTATATCAAGAAACAATATGCTCAACAAACATATAATTTATCATTTATTCTCTTATTGGTATTATATATAAATTTTTTCTAATAAGGAAATCATGTGTATGCAAGATTCATCTCCTAACTAAGATTCATCTTCTAAGAGAACTCGTGTTGACTAAAAAAATCTTTCTTTAAATCATGGATTATGAGAATAGATTTCATCTTATCATCCTAATCCATACAAAATAAAAAAATATTAATATTATTTGAAAAGAGGTTCTTGTCAGCCTCTTTAACATGAATTTGAATGACCCCCTTAAAAAACTGCCAAAATTAGAGGCTACCCAAAGCATTATCTCTCCAACGAAATAAAAAGGAAAACAAATTAGGGGTGAAGAAAATGATTTTTTGGGGATATTTTATTTCAAGAAGGGAGTGACAAGGAGAAGAAATAAATGATATTTATGTGTGCATGAAAAGTCAGTTCCTACCATGTACGATTTCTTGGTCAAATAAATTAATGAGCATTCACATCCTCTGCTTTGAGTCAAGTCAGAAGACTCCATTTATTAATGAATACAGGCATATTCTAGGTAAAACGAAGATAATATTCAATTAAAGAAAAAATAGAGGAACCACGAAGTTTTGGCCATCTGTCTTTCAGTCAATTGACCACGCTTATACCCTTTACTTCTTTTTGAGGAGTCTTTTGGTTAAAAATTGTAAAAAATGGAGTTTATTGGTGTTATAGGTACTGAAAGTTCAATATGGGTATAAAACACCCTTGAACGTTTAGACCCCAAATTATAAAAATACCAATTCAAGCTTTATATCAAACAATTAATGTGCGAAACGTGATAATAAGCCAATAACAGAATTGATAGACAATCTAAGCCAAATATAAACACATCCACAGCAGTAAATATAAGGCAAAGATAAAGGGAAGAACGATGCAAACACACGGACAACACACGATGTGTTATCGAAGAGGAAACCGAAGTCCTCGACGTAAAACCTCACCGCCGCCCTCCAAGCGGTGATAAAATCCACTAAAGAATGTAGTTGGGATACATGAACAGCAGAAGACCCTCCAAGCCTAATCTACCCAGGTACTTAAGCCCTCCAAGCTTCTTGCTCCAACGAGGTTACGCCGAACCTATTTCTTCTTTAGCTTCCCGGATTCCTCTACTTGACCATAGCATCAACCAATGTATATTGGTTCTTTCCAAACTGCTTCTCTCAGCACCAAATAAACCTTCTCACAGACGTATATGTGGTGAGATAAGGTTTTGGTAAAAGACCTCTCAAGGGTATGACAATGGAGAGGAAGAGAGTAGAGGAATTTGTAGAGTTTCTTAGATGAAGATTGGGGATGAGGCAATCTTGTTTTTCTCTAGGGTTTTCTCTCACAAAAATTCTCTCTAGAAACTCTCTACATTTAGTGAGTATTAGGGTCTATATATAGTGAGGTGATATGAGAATACGAAGAGACAGATTTTTGCCAAACAGGGTAAATTGGCGGCTTGATCTCGCGGCTTGTCCAAGTCGCGAATACAAGTCGCGACGTAACGGCCTGGCCAGCCTGGGACTTTTGTCCTGTAGTGTGACAATTGGCGTGACCCTTCAACTTCCCTGCATGCATCTCACGTGCCTGGAGTTGGTGACTTGCAGCCGCGAGCCACCCGCGAGTCCTAGCCGCGAAGATCTGCTTCTTTGCACATACTTGAGCTTTTCTTCACAACTTCTCACACACTACCCTTACAATAATTCCACCTAAATACAGGGTTACTAAGTGCTTAATTTACAAGCAAATTGGCACGGAATAAAGCCAACACGATGGTTGATAATTTTCAACCTTACAGGTACTGTTCAAAGTTATTTGACAAAATGAAAAGAGAGACTGAATTTCGGCAATAGTGTTGCCAAAATTGCAAGAAAAAGTAGAATGTGTCATGGGAGAGAGAAAATTGAATTTCGATAATGAGATTACCGAAATTCTTGTCCTGCCCGTGGACTGCCAAGCCTGCCTGTGAAGTGCCCAAAATGCATGCGAGAGCTTGAAATGGAAACCAATTGTGGCAATGGCATTGCCGAAAATGAGAGGAAAAAAAAAAAAGAAAAAGAATTGTGGCAACCAAGTTACCGAAAATGGAGGGAAAAAAAAAGTTTGCTACGTCCACAACATTTTTCACAACAAATTACAGGTGGTTAATTGTTGTCGGGGACGTTTTTGCGACAAGGGCCGAAAATGCGAGAATGGCCCAAATCTCCCCTTGGGTTCTTTAGAAGTGTTTATTGTGGAGAATCAAGCCCAAAATTCCAAATGTATAATGAACAAAAGGCTAATGGTGCTTTGACAAGAAAAAATAAAAAATGCTTATAACAAAAGTGCAGAAAACCATAAAAACATAACAAGTCTGAAACTTCGACCCACAGTCACACAGAAGAGGGAATTGAGAGAGGTTGTGAGGAAGAGAGGGAAGGTTCCCCTGTACCCATATTTCCACCCCCAAACTTCGGAATTGTGAGATTGTTGACTGGCTGAATGGGGTTTTGCTCTGAAGTTTCAGGTCTGTGAGTAGAACGTGGCTCAACAGGTCTGAAACTTCGGCCCGCAGTCACACAGAAGAGGAAATTGAGGGAGGTCGTGAGGAAGAGAGGGAAGGCTCCCCTGTACCCATATTTCCACCCCTAAGGTTCGGATTTGTGAGATTGTTGACTGGCTGAATGGGTTATTGCTCTGAAGTTTTTAGCTCTCTAGGTAGAACGTGGCTGGTTGGTTTTTTTTAATTGAGGAAAGACTTTTGTATTGAGCTTGGGGTGTTGCTCTCAGAGTAAAAAATGTCATCTTTTGTTTTGAATCTGATTGTAGAATTTATATTGAGTTTGGAGTGCTCTAAGTGACTGGTTTTTGGTCAATAGAAAAGGCTTTGGACCCCAAGGTGTTAAGCAAGGAGTGATTTTCAAGTTTGCTTTTGTTTGGATAAAAGGAATGATTACTTTTATCATCATTAAGGGAAAGCTTGACTAAACCCTTATTGGCTCCTCATTTTTAGTTGTTTCAGACCATTGGGAAGCTCAACTAGATGAGAGCTAGCAGTTGAAGTTGGCCAATGAGAGCCAACCATTTTTGAAGGAAAAAAATGGTTCGGACAGAAACTTTGGGCCACAGTCACACAGAGCATAAAAGTTGTTTTGGGGTGGAAATTTTGGATACAAGACCTCCTCCATGAGCTTGAGGTGCTACCAATGTCCCTTGCCCACTTGGTAGCACGCATGGGCTAAACTCACACAAAGAAGTCAGGCTTAGTTGAATCAGGCTTGTACAAAATGTGTCGTGAAATTGGGTATCAACATTAGCCCCCCGAGCATGCGTGGCGCTTGCGGCATGTGTGTGAGTAGTTGATATTTCCCATTACTTGTAGATGTTGTGGTTTTGGGAATTAGTTTACCCAAACGTTCTATTTTTTGTTGAGATGTCATGGATCGTGAAGCCAATCTTGCATAAAGACATTAGGTTAAAGAAGTCCGCTTGTAGAGATGTCGTGGTCACAAGTCCAAGAAAGCCGAGTTGTAACCCAGTGATAGGTCCAACATGAAATGCTCCTTGATTTTTATGTCCACATGTAGCTTTAGAATATATATATATATATACATACTTTTTTTTTTTTTTAATTAGTCTTTCTTTTCATATTTGCAATGGTAACTTTAGCATTTACCATAGGAACTTTCACATCCTTGACACCTTGGTGACTTTGGCTTTCCCCCTTTGCATCCTTTGACTTTCATACTATATAGGTGGCTTTAGCATTTCTTCTATTAAAGCCTTGGACTTTCACGCCACTTGCTTTAGTTTTGCATCAGGTAACTTTTCTTTCATTTAGGATTTAGCCAACACATCATTTGCTTCTTCCTTGTCTCTTTTCTTCTCATTTTTAGTGGCCTTCACGCCACTTTGCTTCAGTAGGCCCCCCCCCCTTTTTTTTTCCTGCCACTTTGCTTCCTTAGCAATACAGCTTTCATATTTTCTTCAAGAGCTGTGAATATTTGCTTTAACCCCCATTTGGTAGTGAGATGATGGCAGTGAAATGGAGGAGATCTTTTTTTTTTTTTTTTTTGGTGGAGATCATAAATTTGAAGAGCCCAGCACCATCCACCGTTCAAAATGTTGGGATTTTGGTGGGACAAAGTGCTGCTGCTGAAGAAGAGAGGGAACCCGATAATATGAAGCAAGGAAACTTTGCCGACGACGACCAAAGAAGGTCCGCGGCAGCCCGCTACCCATGGCCACGAGCTCGTTGGTACCACTGGTGATGGAGCGGTGCCTTGGTGAGTTGATTTGTTCATTGTGGCTATCTCTTGGTTATGCTTGCTAATATGTTGAACAAATTATTCAAATAAGTTTGTAGAGTGGATTTTCTTTAGAAAAATAATAGTCCCATTGTGTCGATTCATGAGGCTGAGACCCCCCCTTTTTTTTTTAATTGAAGCCAAAAGCTCATGTTGAAGCTAATTTCCATTGATTCTAATAGTCGCAAGGCATGGAACTTAGTTTTGCAATGTGGCTATGCTTGACTTTGAGTTGACCATCGTGTTGGAAGTAGAATGAGTCAATAACTTACTGCAATTTTGACTTGGGCACATAGGGGAAAATGATGATGAATAAGAGACCATCTTGAACCTCTATACAAATTGGACCACCAGGATGCTTCAATATTTGAGTTGCTTGATTGTTGGTAAATTTGGTGAGATTGTGTTTGCCAAGATTAGTTTTGACGAATCCGCAATCAAGAGCGCTGAGCAATATTGCTGCCTGCCTTGGGATAGCATATTTGAGGTGGAATGGAGCAAAGATATCACTTGCTGATGTAGTATAGAGATAAGGCATAGCCATTATGTGGGCATGGTAGCCCCCTGTATCGCGTCCTTGTGACAAATGCAAGCAGAAAATACAGCCACTAGTTGTTGCTTTGTGCTTATTGTAATGATGAGGAGATAGTGTTGGTGAAACCATTATTGATGTTTCCATAGAGCGTCTGTTATTTGATCGTGGTATTGCCCATCCATAACAGCCTTCGCGTCTTGGGCCTTGATAGGACCAGATTGACCATGATAGCATGAGAGGTTGCCTTGTAAAATTGCTGTTGTGTACGCTAAAATGATGAATGGCGTAACTTGTAAGCAAGTAGGAGATTCCTCTTTGTTGCGTGGCTATAAAAAATGTTCAATGAAACGTCATTGTGTCAAGATGCTTTCACTTGTGGTGATGTCGCAGCTCCATTTATTTGAGAATGAAGCCGCAATTTTTCTTTTTTTTGGCAAGTCAAAATCTGCTGTGGCAAGCAAAAGCTCGTTGCCACTCTTTCTTGTCACGCCATTAGGAGTTGTTGAGTGTGACGCTTCTCCATTCTACATAGAATAAGTGTACTTTGGCAGACTACGCCATTGTTGAGCAGGAACTTTGGAACTTACTTGGTAAGTCACTCATCTTCTTCATTTTTTTTTTTATTGCATATAATAGTATATTGAGTGAGTTGTACTATGGATTCTTGTAGAAGGACTTTGGCTTAGACAATTGTGATGTCGTCATTGAGACTTTCATTCTCAGGGCCAATCCCATTACCAATGCATCATTTTCTGAGGTTGAAGCAGCTACGAATAGCAACATGGAGCTACAATAGATGGTACCATGGCTGCCCCTAGTAACTTTGAATCCTTTTAGTCTGTCTCTCTCTTGCGACTGTAAAGTAAAGAAGAGAGTGATTGCAAGCCAATGCCCCAAAGATGGTGATGTTGGAAGGGGATTATGACATCACTTCAAATTTTCCTTTACCTCCTTTCTTGCCCTTTTTTTTTTATCTGATTGTCTTGTATTGAGCCCCAAGCTTTGAAATTTCGAACTAGTTGGAGTGTGTAATATGGGCTACTACATTGGAAACATTTTCTCTTGTATTTCACCCTTGTGGACAGCCCACTTATGTATAGAGCGGCTCTGGTCTAGTTATATTGATGCCACTTTGAGTTTGTACTGTCATGGTTAATAGGTACAATTTGTATTTTGTACAAAGAAACACATATATGATGTCTCAACATGTAATTTGAATATTGGAATGAAAAGAATGATTTGTACCTTAAGGATGTGAATAGTTTGTATTTTGTACCTTGAGAACGAGTTTCTACCTTTCTTCAATAGGCTATGAGCATGTTTTTGAAAACAACTCTTGTATGGCTGTGACCATTTGAATATGTTGAGGAAAACTTGCTTGGAAGGGTCGAGCGCACCTTGCAATGAAGTAGCATAATTTCGATAAATTATATGCACTTAGTCTCTTGAAGATTACTTGTGCTTGATTGGATAGCTCATGAATATGACTTTGCCTTTGCAAGGGCAAGTCAGTAGACATGTTGCTTGGTTGCCATGTCTTTGCAAACAGGTTTTGGCTAAGTGCATGTCTCCCTGTTTGTGCACCATTTTTCAGCACTCTATTGACAGGCAGATTTGGTTTCACAGATAGCACCTCATATATATTGAAGCTTGGCTCGCTGCTTGGTAGTCAACTGATTCTCGACATATATTACGCTGCTATTTCGTTAGTTTCAAGAAGCCCCCACATATGGGCTGTGTTTGTGCATGTTGCGGCTCATGGTGCATTTGTTTGTCACCGTTTCATAGAGGCTGATTGCATTCTCACAGACAACAGCTTGAATAAAGCTTGTATTGCTATCAATTTTTGAAGATATCACATTTTTGCATATAACGCCTTATAAAATGCACAATTTTGCCATTCTCTTGGGGAGTTTTATCCTTGCACATAGCAAATTACCATTTGGCAATGAGGTAATAGTTCATTGACTTCCTTGCCGCTTTATAAGGTTTATGCATCGGCTTTCTCATCCTTTTGAGGGCTAGCTATGTCCCCGCATGTAGTGGATCACCATGCTTGAATTTTAAGATATTATGTTGGCTTCCCTACCACTTTGTAAGGCTTGCCGTTAAGAAAATGTTGGCTTTCCCTACTTTGTCGAGGGCATTGCATCCTCGCAAGTAGGGGTTTTGCCACATATGAATGATATGACATCTCGCCGGCTTCCTAATCATTCGGTAGGGATTTCAGTTGAGGACACATTAGCTCCCCTACCTTGTTAAGGGCTAGTCGTGCCCTTACAAACAGGGGTATCACCATGATAAAATGTTTCATTAGCTTCCTAGCCATTTGATAGGGCTTACCATTGAGAGAGTATGTGTTTGACTTTCCTTACCTTATTGAGAGTATTTTTACCCTTGCATGTAGAGGCTTTGCCATAAGAGTAATTTGTTGGTTTTCTTGCGCTTCACAAGGTTTCTCATTAGAAGAAAGCTTTGGCTTTCCCTACCTTATTGAATGCATTGCACCTTCGCATGTAGAGATCTCACCATGCTTGGATAACATGATAGTTTGTCGACTTCCTAGTATTTCATAGGGCTTGCCTTCGAAAATTGGTATAAGCGAGACATATTGTTGTCGCTTATGAATGAGACGTCAAAGTAACAAATGATATGCTTCTTGATGAGTTTGGCTACGACCATTCCCATCGCTTTTCTTGAGTCAAATTGCTTCCGCCCACTTAGTGAACTATTTAGTGGCGGCAAAGACCCGAATGTACTCATTTTAAAGGCGAATGGATAGGTCCGATGAGTTCAAGCCCCCGAGTATAAAAGGCTATGGAGCGCTCACGTCTTAAAGGCTTATATGGTATGTGCATATAAGCTTGGAGTACACTTGGAAGTGTGGCGACTTTAGCGAATTTGGTTATGCCAAACCAATGATATCCCATCGCCAAGAGTTGTTGGTAGGATTTATTCCTCCCTTAGTACTCACCATATTTCTCCAAGATGAATTCCAAAAATGGGGTTCCTCATTTGCTATATAGAGGGCAGAATATAATTCCTCTTTGTCAAAGATTTGTTGTGCCACAGACAGCGTCTCCATACTCAGCTAACTTGGCTTCTAATTTTGGGACAATGATAGGCTAAGCGTCAAAGATGTCGGAATAGGGTTGTTTCATTCCCAGCACCACGGTTTTTCTCCCACACTTCGGTTAGCCTCTTTGTCGAAGATACATGGTATCACAAACAGCGGCTCTATACTTTGCTTGCTTGGCTTCTAACTTTCGGACAATGATGGGCTAAGCATTAAAGACGTCGGTATAAGGTTGTTGCATCCCTAGCACAACAATTTTTCTTATTGGCCTCTATGCCGCTTGTGCCGAGCTTTCACATCAATACTAAGATTCCACTCGAAAATCTTTGGAATGGATTTCCAGCAACTAGCTTGTGATTTTTGAGTTGTTTGACATCAATGTTTAGAGCGAGCTCTAGTGAAGCATTCTTCAAAGGTGCGCGCGAACTTTCCTTATTAGTTGGCTTGGTCGCGGATTTCAATTGCAAGGATTGAGTGACAAGAACAATTTTCTTGATGATGGCAACGTTTGAACTTCCCTCTTCAGGTATAATCTCAAATTCAAGAAGGATTGAGGCGTTGTCATGGCTTAGAATGCATGTGCTTGTCATGACTTAAGATATATGAACATGCCATGGCTTGGCGTGTGCAGATCAATCAAGATTTTGGATGCGTAAGCTTGTCATAGCTTAGCGTTCATGAGCACGTCATGACTTCGATGAGAGGGAATGGATTTCAGATTTTCTTTGTCGTTGGTTGCTCTGAGAAGGTTTTCGTTTCACCCTAAGTGCAAATGTGATCTATATTATTAAGCGATAGTCATGGCCAAGCGAAGTAGCATAAACGACTTATAAAAAATATTTTGATTAAAAATTTGAAAGATTAAAATGGTTTAAACGATATGTATAAAAAAATGAATTAGCGAAGAGAGTACTCGAGAGTCTTAGCTTAAGCGTGCTTTAAACGATAGTATGTCGCAACCTCAAGGCTTGGTACATGGAACGTCTAGCGCCTTACGGTGGGCCATTTAGCTATGGCCTTTAGCTCTTTGGTGAGGACTTCATTTAGAGGTGACGCCAAAAATGTTTAGCTGCAAAGGTTGCACACAGCAGCAATTATTGTTGTGCCAAAATATTTTAATCACCCATGGCAGCCCTCATATGCTCGGCGCTAACTCAGCAACAATACAACTTGATGTATGGTATGTCACTACCTCAAGGCTTGGTGCATGGAACGTCTAGTGCCTTACGGTGGGCCATTTAGCTATGGCCTTTAGCTCTTTGGTGAGGACTTCATTTAGAGGTGACGCCAAAAATGTTTAGCTGCAAAGGTTGCACACAGCAGCAATTATTGTTGTGCCAAAATATTTTAATCACCCATGGCAGCCCTCATATGCTCGGCACTAACTCAACAACAATACAACTTGATGTATGGTATGTCGCTACCTCAAGGCTTGGTGTATGGAATATCTAGCGCCTTGCAGTGGGCCATTTAGCTATGGCCTTTAGCTATTTGGTGAAGACTTCATTTAGCGGTGACACCAAAAATATTCAGCTACGAAGGGTCGCACACGGTGGCAATTATTGTTGCGCCAAAATGAGTCAATCACCCGCGGTTCCCCCATATGCTCGGTGCTAACTCGGCAACAATACAACTTGATGTATGGTATGTCGCTACCTCAAGGCTTGGTGTATGGAATATCTAGAGCCTTGCGGTGGGCCATTTAGCTATGGCCTTCAGCTATTTGGTGAAGACTTCATTTAGCAGTGACGCCAAAAATATTCAGCTACGAAGGGTCGCATATAGTGGCAATTATTGTTGCGCCAAAATGAGTCAATTACCCGTGGCAACCCCCATACGCTCAGCGCGTGTGGCTTTCTTGGTATTGAAATTGATGTTTAGAGCTTTGCATTGTTGATTATTGGTTGGAATCGTCATTCCCTTCGAGGTTGGTCTTGCGGCTCACCATTTTGCATTTTCAAGCTTCACTTCTTGGATGGTTTCCGGAGTTTGGAGCGATTTCGTCACATGATTTGGAGCACCTCTAACAACTCAAATAGCTAAGGATAGAACTTTCTTCAGCTTCACTTTACCATGCTCTTCTTGCGCGGCAAAGCACAAGTTGGTGTGAGAAACACCATCTTTTTGCTGGTTTGGCATCTTCAGATACATGACTTCTCTTATTTCAGCTGCTTGACTCCCTAGTGGAGTCGCCAAAATGTTGGGGACGTTTTTGCGACAAGGGCCGAAAATGCGAGAATGGCCCAAATCTCCCCTTGGGTTCTTTAGAAGTGTTTATTGTGGAGAATCAATCCCAAAATTCCAAATGTATAATGAACAAAAGGCTAATGGTTCTTTGACAAGAGAAAATAAAAAATGCTTATAACAAAAGTGCAGAAAACCATAAAAACATAACAGGTCTGAAACTTCGATCCACAGTCACACAGAATAGGGAATTGAGAGAGGTTGTGAGGAAGAGAGGGAAGGTTCCCCTGTACCCATATTTCCACCCCCAAACTTCGGAATTGTGAGATTGTTGACTAGCTGAATGGGGTTTTGCTCTGAAGTTTCAGGTCTGTGAGTAGAACGTGGCTCAACAGGTCTGAAACTTCGGCCTGCAGTCACACAGAAGAGGAAATTGAGGGAGGTCGTGAGGAAGAGAGGGAAGGCTCCCCTGTACCCATATTTCCACCCCTAAGGTTCAGATTTGTGAGATTGTTGACTGGTTGAATGGGTTATTGCTCTGAAGTTTTAGCTCTCTAGGTAGAACGTGGCTGGTTGGTTTTTTTTAATTGAAGAAAGACTTTTGTATTGAGCCTGAGGTGTTTCTCTCAGAGTAAAAAATGTCCTCTTTTGTTTTGAATATGATTGTGAAATTTATATTGAGTTTGGAGTGCTCTAAGTGACTGGTTTTTTGTCAATAGAAAAGGCTTTGGACCCCAAGGTGTTAAGCAAGGAGTGATTTTCAGGTTTGCTTTTGTTTGGATAAAAGGAAGGATTACTTTTATCATCATTAAGGGAAAGCTTGACTAAACCCTCATAGGCTCCTCATTTTTAGTTGTTTCAGACCATTGGGAAGCTCAACTAGATGAGAGCTAGCAGCTGAAGTTGACCAATGAGAGCCAACCATTTTTAAAGGTAAAAAAGGTTCAGACAGAAACTTTGGGCCATAGTCACACAGAGCATAAAAGCTGTTTTGGGGTGGAAATTTTGGATACAAGACCTCCTCCATGAGCCTGAGGTGCTACCAGTGCCCCTTGCCCACTTGGTAGCACGCATGGGCTAGACTCACGCAAAAAGTTAGAAAGGAACCGACCCATACCCTCCAAACCACACTTCCTCAATTTCCCCCATAAGTCATATGGGCTTGGGCCATGCTTAAAAGAATAAAATAAAATATAATACATGAATTGAGCCCACAAAGAAGTCGGGCTTAGTTGAATCAAGCTTGTACGAAATATGTCGCGAAAATGGGTATCAACAATTGTTATTGTTTCAAATTTGAACCTAACACCAAGATTACTTTTTTGCCCTAATAATAACAATCAGTAACAACCTACCACTTAAGATTTGTTGTAAAAATGTTGTGAAAATGTTGTGGACGAATCATTTCTAAAAAAAAATTGTGGTGCCGGAAAAGAAGAAAAAAAAAAGTGGCAAATTGTTTTGTGGCAATGGCATTGCCGAAATAGAGGGAAAAAAAAAACAATTTGCCACTTTTTTTTTCCTCTATTTCGGCAATGCCTTTGCCACCTTTTTTTTTTTTTTTCAACTCTATCTCTTTCACAGTTACAATTTTAGACGGCAATCCTTTGTGTTGTTTTGTGTTGCACTGTTACAATTTCAAACAGCAACCCTGAAAGCTCGGAAATGTGTTGAAAACACAAGAGCAATTTAGACCCCCTAATAAAAGTTACGGCTCGATAGATTTTACACTAACTTAATACAAAGTGCGGAATAGTGTAAATGCGAGCGGATGAACAAATAAGCTACTCTAATCCATAAACTAAGCAACACAGCAGTATAATGGAATATAAAAGAGTAGGGAAGAAAGATGCAAACACAGAAAACACCAAGACGTGTTTTCGAAGAGGAAACCAAAGAACTCGGCGAAAAACCTCTCCGCCGCCCTCCAAGCGGAAATCGATCCACTAGACAATCAGTTGGGATACATGGGTTAGCAAGAGACCCTCCAAGCCTAATCTACCCAATGCACCTAAGCCCTCCAAGCTCCTACTCCAATAAGGCTTCTTGGAACTGTATCTTGTCTAGCTCTCCAGATCCCGCAACAAGCTCCATGTTGCATCTGCCATTCCAGGCTTCTTCCAATGCTTCCCAGCAGCACCAAAACGTCACTCAACACACTCAAAGGGTGAGGTAAGTGTTTGGGCTATCAACCTCTCAATGGTATGGAAATGGAGAGGGAAGGGTTGAGGAAATACCACAAGCAAGTGTATAGAGAAAGGTGGGGATGACAATCTCTAATTTCCAATGTGTTTGGCTAGGGTTTTCTCTCTGAAGCATTCCTCAACATTTGTGGGTAATAAAGGTGAACGTTTTTAGACCCCTTAACACACAACCAGATTGAGTAGCCAAGTTAATTAGCCAAGTTGTTACTTAGTCAAATTAAGCAATTCTAGGTTAAAACAATCAAACAATCATATCAAAAATATATAGCAGCGGAATAATAAAAAACACAAGATATGATCACCTAGGAAAACCAAACCTGTAAAAAACCTAGGGAGGATTTTTCCCACCGATCTTCAAGGCAAAACTGAATCCACTATGAAAGAATCGAAGTTCATACAAAAGGACTTACAAGCTACCCGCTTGACTTCCTAATGCTACCTACCAGTAGAACTTACTGACACGACCCCGTGCAAGCTCCGAATCCATGGACTCCTTCTTTCTTGAATTCTTCAATTAGCTACAAGCACTCACGCTTGATATTCTTTAAGTTTCAATGGTAACAACTGAGTTGATCATCAAGATGTTGAAGTAATCTCTATCTTGAAAACCCTAAGCTTTGTGTAAAGGAAAGCTCCTCTAGATCTCACAAGAGATTTACACAAAACAGCAATGTATGAACAACAATACAACTGGAACAACTCTAAAAACGTGGCTAGGGTTTTGCCTTATATACCTAGGGCAAAAACATAAAACCCTAAACGTTTAATGAGTTAGGGTTGAGTTGGAAAAACTGCAGAAAATGCAATCTGGTCGACTTTCGATCGATCGAGTCTATTCTTCGATCGATTGAGCCAAACCGAAATGCCCCAATGCATCTACAGTCTCTCGATTCCAACTTTACAATAATTAATCAACTTTGAGCAAGCTTACACAAGACTAAGCATATTGTTTTGATCATAGTTTGCCAATATTGTTAGAGTTCTAAATACATAAATTCCTAAACCTTTAGAACCTAACAAAAGGTATATATAGGATAGGTGCAAAAAGTGTGAGTCAGTCAGTACAGGCTGGCAGAACAGGTTACCTCGCGGGTGTCTCGCGGGAAGGCCTTACCTGCGGGATACTCGCGAGAGATAGCTGTCTCCACCTGACCTGACTCTTCGCATTCCAGCATGTGCAAAGCACATGTTTCACTTCGCGGGAAGCTAAGTCGCGACATACCCACGAGAATCCTTCAGCCTTCAAATGCTTGAGTTTTCACACACTCTCTCTATCACACAACCTTTACAACAAATCCCACAATAAATACAAGGTATAAACGATTGAAAATAATTACAATCAAATTTGGTACGGAATAAAAGTCAACAAAAAACACAGTTGTAAATAACAACTTTACAATCTCCCTCTTTAGCTATTCCGTGACAAAACCCTAAAACAGACTCTAAACTTAAACGTGAGTTTGGGAACAAAGGCAAAACTCACTCACACTTAATTCTAGATTCTGATAAGCTCTTGAAACATATGAACAAGTATCTCCTGAAAAACAATAACAAAATAATATCATTGTATGCAGAAACCTTGAAATGCATATGGAGCAAATATAATGAGATCAAGCAAAATGGAATAAAGCAATATACCATGGCAAGATCAAACACGTAATCACTATACACAAGTAATTACTATGTTCATTCACACAAGGAATGAACATACGGACATGCAAGATGATAAACTCATTTGAAGAGTATCATTTGTAAATCCACCACTCAACCAATGCGAAATACACGAAGTATTTGCATCTAAGAACAATCCTACTAGGGCACAAGAGTGTTATATCGAAGAAAAATGCATGACATTAAACTTCAAGTACACAAGCATAAAGGCTGCATATGCAAGAAACTGCATATGCATGGCACAAACCATAAAAGCCTACAAATATGCAATGAGACAAACCCTTAAAGCTTACAAAAGTAACATGGGTACATGCAAAGTATGCTACAAAGCATAGAGAATATCACAAAAGAAACTTCTGAAATTATACTTAAGTAAACACAGAGTATCAAAGTTTTAAACCAAAAGCAGTAAACATAAAACTGATGGAAATAGAGATAAATGCAGCGGAAAATAAGTTTTAAACAGATCTACTTCATTCGATATTGATAACACGTACTAAGTAAATTTCAGAATTCGAGAACAAGAGATCGTACCTTGAAGCAGTGAATTTCAAAACGAAGATTGAAGCACTTGGGAATACTTTTAATCTTCACTCCAATTCCACTGACGCCCAAGATGTGTGGTCTCTCAATTAGTAACAAAAGGATGACTAAAAGTGTGACTTACACTCTCATACACACCACTTTTCAATGATGTTTTTCTCACACAGAAAAATCTGAACGTTTTTTCCTTTTGTACATAACCAATTATCTAATTGGGCTGGCTTCTTGGGCCTTTCCAATTGGGCTTAAGTGTGTGGCTTGGAGTGGGACCAAAAGGGACCAATAAGACACTAGCTCCAATGGGCCTTGGGCTTTTCTGTCAACTCTTGACAAGTCCAAAGTTACCATTAACTATATTTAATACCACTATATAAATATAGTTGCACTCTAGGTCTTATCTATAAATTATATCCCAAGACTTTATTATACATGCAACCCCTTCATAAAATATTCGTAGTAATACAAAGTCATTAGTGTAGACTGCCACTTTGTAAATTACTACATCTTAATCCTTGAGTACCCGGTTTAATCCATTAATGTTATTCATTATATATTTATGAAATTCAATTCCATAAATATATACTTTAGTCTTACTAAAGTGGTTAGGCCTAACTCTCTAAATAACAAACTCATTAAACTTATCTCAAGGGAATACTTTATGTCTCCGTTAAGAGACTATGAATTCCATCTTGAGAATACATGTTCCATCAACACTAAATGTGGCTGCCCAACATACTGAGATTTTGACCATTACTATAGATCTCACTCCTGATATATCAAAGCAACCTACACCTCATGATCAGGTTCATTATTCTCTCAGGATTAAGAGTTCATGCAAATACAAGTCGTGAGATTTATTATTCATTTGACAGTCTTTAGGAGAATAATAAATCTCACATCGGTCCAGTTCAATATGTCTTAACTCTTAAGACATATTAACACATCAACTAGAAGTTTCTACTTCCATGATCAAGATAAATCATCGTAGTTGATATGTTATAGTCTTCGCAGATGAAATGCCCAGTTTCATCACCGACTACGAATTATAATTCTGAGTTTACAAAGAACTTGTGATTTATATCTTCTGTGACTCTTCACATAAATCACATACTATGCATCTCATGGACTAAATGATAATGTCCGAATATTCATGTTACCATCATTTCAGATAATAATAAAACAAATTTATTAAACATAATATTAAGTCATACATAATGTCAAACACAATGTCAAACTTAATATCTTACATAGCATCATACAATAGGATTTAAGAGCACTAATCCTAACAATCTCCCACTTGCCCTAAAGACTATTGTGCACTAATCTAACTCCCATTCTCTCCAAATGTGACTCGAAAGTCCTTTGAGGCAAAGCTTTAGTAAATGGATCTGCTAGATTATTTGCACTTTCAATCTTTGCTACCACCACATCTCCACGAGCAACAATATCTCAAATGATATGGTACTTTCTCTTAATGTGCTTTCCTTTCTTGTGATTCCTTGGATCTTTAGATTGTGCAACTGCTCCACTGTTATCACAAAACAATGTGATTGGAACTTGCTCCATTCTTATTACACCAAGATCAAAAAGGAACTTCTTGAGCCATACAGCTTCCTTTGCTGCTTCACAAGCAGCAACATATTCTGCCTCCATGGTGGAGTCTGCAATACAAGATTGCTTAATACTCCGCCAACTAATGGCTCCACCTCCCAAGGTGAAAACACATCCTGAAGTGGATTTTCTGAAATCTAGATCTGATTGAAAATCTGAATCTGTATAGCCAATGGGAATCAAATCCTCACAACGGTAAACAAGCATATAGTCTCTCGTTCTCCGTAGATACTTGAGAATATGCTTTACAGCTTGCCAATGTTTTGGTCCTGGATTTGATTGATATCGGCTGACCATGCCAACTGAATAGCAGATATCTGTTCTAGTACAAAGCATGGCATACATGAGACTTTCTACTGCAGAAGCATAAGGAACTTGTCTCATCATATTTTCTTCCTCTTGAGTCTTAGGCCTTTGGTCATCAGACAGAGGAACTCCATGTCTGAAAGGAAGTAATCCTTTCTTGGAGTTTTGCATGCTAAACCGTTCTAGAACCTTATCTATATATCCAGCTTGTGATAAGCCTAACATTTTATTCTTGCGATCTCGCCAAAGCTTGATCCCTAAAATAAAGTTAGCCTCGCCCAAGTCCTTCATATCAAATTGGCTTGACAACCAAACCTTTACTGATGACATTACCCCTACATCATTTCCAATGAGTAGAATATCATCAACATAAAGCACTAGGAACATTACTACTTTATCTTGATGTCTTTTGTACACACATGGTTCATCAAGATTTTGTTCAAAACCAAATGTCTTGATTGCTTGATCAAATCTGATGTTCCATGACCTAGATGCTTGCTTAAGTCCATAAATGGACCTTTGCAACTTGCATAACATATGCTCTTGGTTCTTTGCTATGAAACCTTCCGGTTGCATCATATAGATTTCCTCTTCAAGATTGCCATTAAGAAATGCAGTCTTGACATCCATTTGCCAAATCTCATAATCAAAATGAGCAGCAATGGATAAGAGAATTCTGATGGATTTAAGCATTGCTACTGGAGAAAAGGTTTCATCATAATCAATACCTTCTTTTTGTGTATACCCTTTCGCCACTAGCCTTGCTTTAAAAGTTTCAACCTTTCCATCTATCCCTCTCTTCCTCTTGTAAACCCATTTGCAACCAACAGGTTTAATGCCGTTAGGCGCCTTTACAAGATCCCAAACTTGATTGGAATACATGGAATCTAATTCAGATTTCATAGCTTGGACCCATTGATGTGCATCTATATCATTCATTGCTTCATCATATGTGTAGGGATCCGATTCAACCTCTTCTGAGATAGCTTCATAAGTTTCTCCCAAACCTATGAATCTTATAAGAGGCCGAACAATTCTCCCACTACAACGAGGCACCTGAGTACTAGACATGTCATGAGTAGTATCTTGTGGTGTATCTAATACAGCCACATCATTCCTAGTTTCATCTATTGCTTGTTCATTTACAGATTCATTCATTTCAGCCAAAACAACTCTACTTTTAGGAGTATAATCATTCATATAGTCATTTTCTAAGAATTTGGCATTTGTGCTAACAAACACTTTATTATCTTTATGACTATAGAATAAACCTCCAACAGTTCCTTTTGGATACCCAACAAAGAAAACCACTTCTGTTTTAGACTGTAACTTGTCAGACGTTCCTTTTAACACATGTGCTGGACAACCCCAAATATGGAGATGTCTCATACTAGGCTTACGCCCATTCCACAACTCCACAGGTGTTTTAGGAATAGACTTCGAAGGTACTAAATTTAGAAGATACATTGCTGTGTTTAGTGCATATCCCCAAAAAGAAACAGGTAGAGTTGAATAACTCATCATGGACCTAACCATATCTAAAAGAGTCCTATTCCTTCTCTCTGCTACACCATTTTGTTGTGGAGTTCCAGGTGCAGTCAATTGGGATATAATCCCATTCTTAGTTAAGTAATCCTTAAAATCCCCAAGAAGGTATTCACCACCTCGATCAGATCGAATGGCTTTTATGTGTTTACCTAATTGATTCTCAACTTCAGCCCTAAACTCTTTGAACTTTTCAAAGGCTTCGGACTTCCGTTTCATTAGATACACATAACCATATCTTGAGTAATCATCAGTGAAAGTAATGAAATACTCATAGCCACCTCTTGCTTGGATTGACATAGGACCACATACATCAGAATGCACTAGTTCTAGCAAATCTTGGGCTCTTCTACCTTTTGCATTAAAAGGTCGTTTGGTCATTTTACCTTCAAAACAAGATTCACAAACTGAAAATTCATCAAAGTCCATGGGCTCTAAGAGTCCATCTTTGATTAGTCTTTGAATCCTATTTGAATTAATATGACCCAAACGCAAATGCCAAAGATATGCATTACTAGTAGAAGGAAACTTTCTCTTTAATGATTTTACACGTGAGTTATTATCTAATTCAGAATTATATAATTCATGCTTATCAGGAGTTAAAATATAAAGACCATCCACAATATTGCCAGAACAGATAAACACTTTATCCTTCTTTATTACAACATTGTCTTTCAGGATAACACAATATCCATGTTTACCTAAGTAAGTAGCTGAAATTAAATTCCTACGAACATTAGGTACATACAAACAGTCTTCTAATATTAAAACTCTAAATTCAAAACATAAATTACAAACACCAACAGCTACAACTGGAATCTTGCTCCCATCAACCAAAGTAAGAAATAACTCCCCTTCTTTAAGTTTTCTGGTCTCCTGGAACCCCTGCAAGGAATTGCAGATATGATTAGTACAACCTGAATCCACACACCAGGAATCTGTGGGATTCTGTACCAAACATATTTCAAGAAGGAATGTATTATTCATACCTTTATTCTTGGCAGCCTTGAATATTGGACAATTTCTCTTCCAATGCCCTTTCTCACCATAATGGAAACACTTTCCTTTGATTTTCTTTCCTTTATCAGCAACCCCTAAGGCAACTTGTTTACCCTCTTGTTTGGTGAAGTCCTTCTTCTTCTTCTTCTTACCCTTGCCTTTCGGCTTAGGTTGAGAAGTAGAAGCTTCACCAACATTGGCTTCAACATTGGAAGTACCAAGAATACCTTCTGCCGCTACCAATTTATTCATTAATTCAGACAAAGTATAAATCTTTTTGTTCATATTATAGTTAAGTTTGAATTCCTTGAATGATTCTGGTAGCGACTGGAGTATCATATCCACTTGGGATTCTTCATCAATATCGGCACCTAAAACTTCCAATGTATTCAGATTAGAGATCATTGTTAGACAATGCTCCCTCACTGAAGTACCTTTAGCAATTCTGGTATTATAAATTTGCCTCATGGTCTCTTGCCTTGCAGAACAGCCTTGCTCACCAAACATCTCCTTCAGACTTAGCATGATGTCTGAAGCTAGTTCTACATCCTGCATTTGATGTTGTAGAACATTTGAGATAGATGCTAGGATGTAGCACTTGGCCATCTCATTAGATTTCTACCAACGATCATATCGTTGTTTTTCCTCAAGAGGAGCATCTAATGAAGGAAAGCTTGGACATGGTTTAGTAAGAACATACTTATGCTCTTCAGCAGTAAGAACAATGTCCAAATTTCTTTTCCAGTCAACATAGTTGGATCCAGTCAGTTTGTTTTGATTAAGAATAGTTACAAGTGGGCTAAAAGATGCCATGTTCTAAATCTGAAAACAATAAACATGAATATAATAAGTAAACTGGACATTATCAATTTAGCATATAAACATATAGTATGGAACCTTAATAAAACCATAATATAATATATGCAACGACAACCCAATCCCATATTCAATATCCCTCAGCATAGAGTGAATATAAAATACTATGATTAAAGAGAACTATTCTCATCATTAGTGCTATCATGATAACTCTTATCAAACACTAATAATATGCCGTTATACATTTGGCCTCTAAATAATTATAGTAAGAACTCAGCATAGAGGATACTATAATATTTAGTCTAGTGTATACCATTATCTAGAATCATGTGTAGCCACATTTCATCCCCTTAACAGGCTTATTTTGTAGTACCATGATACAAAAACACCCTCCGCATGGAATGCAAAGCTCGAGACTAAGACAAGGTGTTTGATCAAACCACTATAAACCAAGAAATTCAATCTTGTAGGACCATGAAATAAATACTCTCTGTATGGAATGCTAAGCTCAAGCCAAAGACAAAGTATTTATTCCATACTACTATGAACCGACAATGGAGGCCGTGAGACCCAACCCTTGTATCTCTCTCCCACTAGATGTTTTAAAGAAAAGGTTTTTAATTTTAAAACATGCATAATTTAATTACACATTGTCTTGCCCCTTTTACATGAGAAAACACTTAGAAAAAATTCTAATTTTCTTTCTTTCGATTGATCGAAAGTGCCCCTCGATCGATCGAAAAGAAAAAAAAAAATTAAGAAATTCAAACTTGATCCTCTGACTCCTTCGATTGATACTCGATCGCCACTCGATCGATCAAAAAAACAAATTCGATCGATCGATTAACAATCGAAAATCTATCGTTCTAAAGAGTCTGATCACTGTCTCATTCGATCGATCGAAAGTGATTTTCGATCGATCGAAAATCGCGAAACTCAAATTTCCAGAAATTTTCTAAGGCAGTTTTCTACGGGTTTTCATGAACAAACATCTTGAATATGAACATGATAGATAGAGATCAATGTCAAAACTGAATTCTATTGATGCTATAGCCTTAAAACTCAATTTAACATACTTAAATTTAAATTTAAACAACATCACAACATCAATTTCAGTTTTCATCAAATCATAGTTTCAACAACATGTAGAAAATTAAAACATAATCTTCTAACAATATGAAACTATCTTCTCCAATTCTAAAACTCACAAAACATGTTAAACAATACGAAATTGAAGACCGCTCTGATACCATTTGATGGAAATAAAGATAAATGCAGCGGAAAATAAGTTTTAAACGGATCTACTTCATTCGATATTGATAACACGTACTAAGTAAATTTCAGAATTCGAGAACAAGAGATCGTACCTTGAAGCGGTGAATTTCAAAACTGAAGATTGAATCACTTGGGAATGCTTTTAATCTTCACTCCAATTCCACTAACGCCCAAGATGTATGGTCTCTCAATTGGTAACAAAGGGATGACTAAAAGAGTGACTTACACTCTCATACACACCACTTTTCAATGATGTTTTTCTCACACAGAAAAATCTGAACGTTTTTTCCTTTTGTACATAACCAATTATCTAATTGGGCTGGCTTCTTGGGCCTTTCCAATTGGGCTTAAGTGTGTGGCTTGGAGTGGGACCAAAAGGGACCAATAAGACACTAGCTCCAATGGGCCTTGGGTTTTTCTGTCAACTCTTGACAAGTCCAAAGTTACCATTAACTATATTTAATACCACTATATAAATATAGTTGCACTCTAGGTCTTATCTATAAATTATATCCCAAGACTTTATTATACATGCAACCCCTTCATAAAATATTCGTAGTAATACAAAGTCATTAATGTAGACTGCCACTTTGTAAATTACTACATCTTAATCCTTGAGTACCCGGTTTAATCCTTTAATGTTATTCATTATATATTTATGAAATCCAATTCCATAAATATATACTTTAGTCTTACTAAAGTGGTTAGGCCTAACTCTCTGAATAACAAACTCATTAAACTTATCTCAAGGGAATACTTTATGTCTCCGTTAAGAGACTATGAATTCCATCTTGAGAATACATGTTCCATCAACACTAAATGTGGCTGCCCAACATACTGAGATTTTGACCATTACTATAGATCTCACTCCTGATATATCAAAGCAACCTACACCTCATGATCAGGTTCATTATTCTCTCAGGATTAAGAGTTCATGCAAATACAAGTCGTGGAATTTATTATTCATTTGGCAGTCTTTAGGAGAATAATAAATCTCACATCAGTCCAGTTCAATATGTCTTAACTCTTAAAACATATTAACACATCAACTAGAAGTCTCCACTTCCATGATCAAGATAAATCATCGTAGTTGATATGTTATAGTCTTCGCAGATGAAATGCCCAGTTTCATCACCGACTACGAACTATAATTCTGAGTTTACAAAGAACCTGTGATTTATATCTTCTGTGACTCTTCACATAAATCACATACTATGCATCTCATGGACCAAATGATAATGTCCGAATATTCATGCTACCATTATTTCAGATAATAATAAAACAAATTCATTAAACACAATATTAAGTCATACATAATGTCATACATAATGTCAAACTTAATATCTTACATAGCATCATACAATAGGATTTAAGGGCACTAATCCTAACAAAAACATCAAACATAGGAACTGGTGGCTTCTTCTCCCCCTATCATAGGTAACCATACTCCCCCTATTAATGACATCATCTCCCTCTTTTTGTCAAGGAATAGCTAGTTATTCTCTTCTAACTTCCGTTGAATTTCGTCCAATTGAGTTTGGAGTGATGTGAGCTGTGAATCAAGACGTTTGTGGTGAGCGTACATGATTGTCGCCAGCCCGGACATCTTTGCACTCATCTCTTGAAGAGCAGTGGAGATATTGGTGAACTGTTCATCATAGGTACGAGTTGCAGAGCTCGAGGTTCCTGACGGTGCATGACTTTCTTTCTTGCTGTGGCTCATACTCGCATGGAGAGATCGAATGTTAATTGGACTTGGCCTTGTATATGGTCGCTCATCTTCCAATGGACGGACACCTTTGAGCTTCAAAATCCTTGAAATAAGGCGACAGAAAGGAATACAATTCCTTGAAGCAGTCCGGTCAACCGTTTTTGCCAAAATGTGAAAAATATGAGAGCACACATCAATCTCTACGTCAGTGATCAGATCATTCAAAAACAATGCTCGACCAAGATTCATATATCCGGTGCTGGACAATGGATAGAGATTGCTACACATGATCATTGAGAGAAGTCTTAATTCGGGAGAAAGGGATGCCACATTGATTGACTTCTTATTTGAGGAGAATTCCAAATTGGCTCCTAAAGACTGTTTGAGATACTCTTCATCTGGGTTCAGCTCATCATATACTGGCAGTATGGGGAGTATTGGCCGGTTGAAGTGTAGAATTTCCGCCAAGTACATTGGTGTGACAGAAAAACTTTTTCCTCGAACCCAACATTTTAATTCATCTCCGACGACAATGGCATTGGCATAGAATTCCTTAACCATGTTCTCGTATGTGTCCTCGAAAGTTGAAAGCAGATAGTTCCAATCTTTCGTGGCAAACCAAATAGGTATATTTGTGTCCCTGAGTGATGGCTGATCAACGCCCCTTTCAACTAGCAAAGAAGCATCCTGAAAGAGGTTCTTATAGGATTCAAAAGCAGCATAAGACCTAAACAAGTTAGGATCAAAAATTCCCGTTGAAAAACGAGTTCTCTTTGGTCTAGGTGAATCAGCATCAACATCAATGATCGGCTCTTTCCCTTTGCTGCTGCCACCTTTCACAGCTGAAGTCTTGAATGGAGACATCTGTACAACAGAACACACAAAAAAATAGGAAAAATGTGCACAACACACAACACAGAACACATAACTTGATTAGATTCAAGTTAGTTCAAAACAAAAGTAAAAATGCATGGAACACGACATACTCAACTCCAAACAATATGCTGAATGCATAAACACAATGCAAGAAACTAAGTAACTGTGCATGTGTGTGCATATGTGTGCAAGTGCTAATGTGTTTATACATGAGAGTGCAGCATCAGATGCATGAGGGGTTCCTAGGTGTGTGCCTAGTGTGTTCAACATGGGCAAAGAGTATGAAACATATGACCAATGTCCAAACTGAGTGAAACAGGGTCAAACACATGAAAACCCATAGAATGAAATCACTTGATTCCAATTGGCACAAAAATGTCACTCGGACATTTTGTCAAACACTTAGCATGCACAAATTTACTTTAAGCATGAACAATGTATGAACATGGTGAAAACATGCCTAAATACATGTGAAAATGCCACAAGGGGCCAACACAGAGGCACAAACATCAAATGGGACATAGCCCAATCAAAAGATTTGACACAAATTCACCCAATTTTGAAAACCATTCAAATGTTTGAAAATCCCCAAATTTTGAAAACCCCAACGTAAATTCTGCAAAGACTTAAGAGAAACTTGAAGGAAAATGCTTTAGAAGACATACCTTGAAGTTGACAATGCAGAAAAGATGCTTGAAAATGATGGGTTTTGATAGAAATTGAATTTGGGTTGAAAAGGGTTCGAGAGAGGTTGAGCGAGGGAAATGAGAAATGTTTGAGAAACTGTCACAACTGCTACATATAAAACTGAAAACACGCGTTTTTCGCAGGTTAGAGAGTAGCGAGACAGTCGCGAGACAGTCGCAAGACAATCGCGAGGATGGCCACTAAAGCACAAAGCTTTCACGAGAAGCATTAAGTCGCGAGACAGTAGCGAGACAGTCGCGGTAGCTTCTGTCTGAATTTTGAAAAATCCAAATTTTTAGCCAAACAGCATTTCGCGAGAAGCTGTTGGTCGCGAAACAGTCGCGATACAGTCGCGAGAGTTTCTGAGTGACAAGATTGAAAAAATTTTCCCTCAAGCCCTTTTCGCGGGAAGCTCTAAGTCGCGAGCTTCTCGCGAAACAACCCTTGAACCAGTTTTTGAAGAAAAACACAGAAATGCATTTTGAACAAAAACAAAAGACATAAAAGTATAAAATCACTTTCAAAAACAAATAAAACCCTCAAAAATCTTTTTGGGTTTGATCAACAAGTTCTTGAGCATATACATCACATTTGAACATATACAATCACACAAATGAGATAGGCATTGATTGAATCAAAGTCTTGTGTGTTGTGTGTGAGTATCAAATGTGAAATAGTCCTTAGACCAGAGCGAAGCTTCAATGATCAATTCAATCGAGTCATACACAACTGATACGAAATCCAGTGGACTATCTCCATTATAGAAATGAGTATATATGAACTCCCACACATTGAATACAAAACTTAGAAGCTTTTCATTTGGCTTCTGCTTAAAGCATAACAATTAGTCCAATTTATTTTGATTGGACAAGAGAATCTCATTTTGAGAATGGTGCTTGAAATTTATGATATTTCAACATTAATGATTAGCCTTTGGCTTTTTGAGCACCATATAAAACACATTAAGAAGAGTCGCTTTCCCTTTTTCCTAGTCGAATACTAGTGTGTGCGACAGGCTTTTGCAGCTTAATATCTCTTTTCATTTGGAGATGTACATTTGGTGAGCTCTTTTAGCAAAAACATAAACATAAAGTGGGAAGAGATATAGACACAAGTCTATGCAAGTATCAAGACCAACAAGACTATTGACCAATCATTCATGACAAGCTTGAAGATCTATTTACAACAGTCACACATAGTGTTCAAGATTTCTTCCACATAGAAAAGAGTGCATACAAAACAAGGCAAGATTGTAAATGCACTATGCCATTAGTACGAAGGTACTAGGCCAAACTCACATGAGTCATACACAAAATAAGTGATCAAACTTTTGAGATTTTTCAATTTTTATGGGTTTTTGAATTTATTTTGAACACACCCAAAACAGAACAAGACAAGTAAGATCAACAAAAACAGCTGGTACAAACCAACTGGAAAAAAAATGCATGAAATGATGCAACAGGAAATGTCCCTAAACATTGAAAGAATTTATGCATAGACATGTTATAATGCTTATGCATGAGTACCCCTCTTCACCCACACATCACGTGCGTTTGGGGTGATATCCTTGACGGATTGGGTACGAGAGTTTGGACTTTCAAACCTTCTGGTGAAACTCTCCAAGCAAGTGGTGAAGGCACCGATCATTTTCATCACATCCGTCATACCGGGATCACGATTTTGACTTCTTGGTTGCTCACCACCCCAAGATCTCATGTCATTTCTCCTTCCTCATGACTGAGGTGCGCTTGCATTGTTGTCTGATCTCAGCTTTTGACAATTGGGTCTAGTATGTCCTTGCAATCCGCAATAATGACACACATAATCTGTTCTGGGACTCCGTTGTGATCTTGGGAGAGATCTTCCTCTAGTTTCATGTCTAGCCATAGACTGATTTTGGGGCTTATTCACCATTCGTTGCTCAGCCACATTCTTCCTTTTTACATCCTCGTCTTTCTCAAGAATGGGCTCTTCAACAACCGTCTCGTTTGCCTTCACAAACTTTACTCCTTTGGTGACTTTGGCTGATGAGCAGCTTCCTCCGGTGTATCCCAGCCCGAACTTGTCTGAAGAAGGTTTTTGAGATGATATAACATCTTCTAACTTCTGAGATGAGACTCTCTCTATCTTAGCATAAGCTTGCACAACCTCTTGCTCAAGAAATCTCACCTTCGTATATGCTTCAGACAGCTCACCATTTAGTGTTTCAATCTCACACTTAGCCTCTTTATATTTGATCAAGAGACTTCTGTAATCTTCCTCAGCTTTCTTCATTTTCCTTACAGCTGCTTCAAATTTGGTGGTAAGCATCTGAAGTTTTGTGTCCTTAACTTTCTTCGTACCCTCATATGTCGTCTCCAAAATCTCCTAAGCTTCCTTGCCTACCGTCATATGAGAGATCCTGTGGAATTCATTAGGAGACACACCACAAAAAATAGCATTTAATGCTTTACTATTAGCATTGGCTGCTGCGAGAGCTGCCTTATCCTAAGTGGACTTAGGATCCGTCGGCTTGGTCCAACCAATCTCAACCGCATCCCAAACGGTATCATCTATAGAGCATAAAAATGCTCTCATTCGGACTTTCCAGAAGGCATAATTGTTCTCATCGAAAAATGGTGGAACATTGAGCAATTGAGACTGGTCCATCTCAAATAGGGTCAAGGATCACACTTAGGTAATTAAACCACAACGAGTGTACCCGCTTTGATACCAATTGAAAGCTCGGAAATGTGTTGAAAACATAAGAGCAATTTAGACCCCCCAATTAAAGTTACGGCTCGATAGATTTTACACTAACTTAATACAAAGTGTGGAATAGTGTAAAAGCGAGCGGATGAACAAAAAAGCTACTCTAATTCATAAACTAAGCAACACAGCAGTATAATGGAATATAAAAGAGTAGGGAAGAAAGATGCAAACACAGAAAACACCAAGACGTGTTTTCGAAGAGGAAACCGAAGAACTCGGCGAAAAACCTCTCCGCCGCCCTCCAAGCGGAAATCGATCCACTAGACAATCAGTTGGGATACATGGGTTAGCAAGAGACCCTCCAAGCCTAATCTACCCGATGCACCTAAGCCCTCCAAGCTCCTACTCCAACAAGGCTTCTCGGAACCGTGTCTTGTCTAGCTCTCTGGATCCCGCAACAAGCTCCATGTTGCATCTGCCATTCCAAGCTTCTTCCAATGCTACCCAGCAGCACCAAAACGTCACTCAACACACTCAAAGGGTGAGGTAAGTGTTTAGGCTATCAACCTCTCAATGGTATGGAAATGGAGAGGGAAGAGTTGAGGAAATACCACAAGCAAGTGTATAGAGAAAGATGGGGATGACAATCTCTAATTCCCAATGTGTTTGGCTAGGGTTTTCTCTCTGAAGCATGCCTCAACATTTGTGGGTAATGAGGGTATATATAGGATAGGTGCCAAAAAGTGTGAGTCAGTCAGTACAGGCTGGCAGAACAGGTTGCCTCGTGGGTGTCTCGCGGGAAGGCCTTACCCACGAGATACTCGCGAGAGACAGCTGTCTCCACCTGACCTGACTCTTCGCATTCCAGCATGTGCAAAGCACATGTTTCACTTTGCGGGAAGCTAAGTCGTGACATACCCACGAGAATCCTTCAGCCTCCAAATGCTTGAGTCTTCACACACTCTCTCTATCACACAACCCTTACAACAAATCTCACAATAAATACAGGGTATAAACGATTGAAAATAATTACAATCAAATTTGGCACGGAATAAAAGCCAACAAAATACACAGTTGTAAATAACAACTTTACAAACCCTTTATGTTCCACGGTTACAATCTCAAATGGCAACCCCTCAGCTTCCTAATGCCGAAATTTGGCTTTCTAACTCCTTCATTTCTTCCTCTCCACACACTATATTAATAATAAAAATCTATATCTATCTATATATAATATAAAACACCACTCCTTATTGTTGCTGACAGTCCAATATCACTTTTCTTCTAATGCATGCATAAGTTTAGTTTCCATGTATAATATATTTTAGATTGTGTTTGGCAGGGAATGATGAAAAATTAGTTGTTTACAAGGATCGTGGAGCTAATGTTTGCATCAATTACTAGATGGAGGATTTTGTTAAAAGGGTGAAGGTAGAACTGGTGGAAAATGTATTTTTTCTAATATTAAAACCTCACTTTTCTTCAACTATGGATTAGTGAAACTAAAGAATATGATTATTATTTTGTTAAGTGGACATTTTCATAGGGAGGTCTTTGTTATTGTTTGTTATTGTCAAGGAAGTTAATAAGTTATTTCCTTTTTCAAGGCATATAAGCTGCACTTTTGGGAGTATCTAGAGTACCATGGAAAAGAAAGAACACTGCTAAGGGCCTGAAAACAACTTTTTGTTGCTCTTTGGGGCCATGTTTAACTTTGCCTTGAGGTGAAAAATGAGACTACATCATACAAAAATACAATCCCTTTGTAGAATGTACAGTAATATAGAGATATGACTGTATACAGTAATGAAGATTTCCATAAACAAATTATTTTCGTATTTATTTGCATGTGAGTTTTCGTTGTTATATAATTGCAATTTTAATGTGAAAATTGTTATATGAACCTATGAAATAACCGTCAAGTTACTATTAACCTTAATTTATTTGTTCATATATACTCTAGAGATAACATATATAATATTATATCATGTTAATATGAAATTAATTGACAGTTTTTGATTTATTAGTACTTAATAAAGAAAATAAATATGTGTAATATATTAAAATAAAATTGCCAAACTTTCTCGTGCATAGCACAGGTTATCTACACATATAAATAATATCAACACATTTTTTATGTATATAATCTTGCTACAATAGTTTCTAAATTTAAAAGGGTATTGTAGCAAGATTGTAAATGGTGTATCTTTTACCCATTTGTTCTTTGCAGATGACTCACTTTTCTTCTTTCAGAATGATAAGTGTTCATTGACAAATCTGGAAAATATAATTCACTGGTATTGCTCCTTATTTGGTCAAGCCATAAACTTTGGCAAGTCTAGTTTCTACTATTCCCCAAATATCCCCTTAAATATTCAAGAAAACTTGGCTAACAGTCTGCAGGTTAATCTTGTTCAGTGTCCTAGTAAGTATTTGAGATTATCTTTTAAGCTTAGGGGGGGAGAAGGGTAACTGATTTTCAGGATTTAATTGATAACCAAACTCCAGGGCTGGAGGCAAGGCTGCTCTCTCAAGCTGGAAGAGCAGTCTTGATCTCTTCAGTTCTACAGTCTACTCCCTTCTATGCTATGTTTTGTTATGGACTGCTTGACAGTGTGTGTAGCAAACTAGATGCCATCATGAGAGATTTTTGGTGGGGGCGTGAATCAGGTACTAGGAAGCTTCATTTAATCCATTGGGATAAGGTATGCCAACCAAGAAACATGGGAGGTTTTAAAAAATCTAGTTTTTTCAACCAGGCTATGATATCAAAGCAATATTGGAGAATACTGCATAATCCGAACTCTCTTCTTTCTAGGACCTTTAAAGCCAAATATTTCTCCACATCCTCTTTACAAGATTACAAGCCAAAACCTCATCATTCTTTGATCTGGAAGAATATCTGTGTCCCTTAAAACAGAAATTTGCATAAGGGTAGATTGATCATAGGAAATGGTAGAAGCATCCCTCTAACTCATAAAGATTGGTTTAACTGTCCAAATCAGGTCTTGCAGAATCATAACTTGGTTAATGGTTCTGTGGCTGATCTGATAGATAACATAACAAAATCCTGGAATTTAAGCTTACTTGGAAGTTGTACCAACCATCTACAGTCAAGGATATAGTGTAAATTCCTATTGCAAAAGTAGATGGAACTTTGGACAAGCTAGTGTGGAAGCACTCTGCTTCAAGGGAGTACAAGGTGAATCAGGCATACAAAATGCTTCAATTGGACTATAATCAATCTAAGGGCTTATGTACAAATTCATGAGTGGACCACCAATCCTTATGGAAGTTTTTCTGGATGATAAAACTTCCTATGAAGGTTCTTACATTCATTTGGAAACTACTTCATGACAGCATTCCTGTTCTGGCTGTTCTCAAAGGGAGAAGTATCACAAATCACAGCATTTTCCCTTTGTGCAATGAGGGTGAGGAAACCACAACACACCTATTTCAACAGTATACCTTTGCTAGAGCTATTTGGTGCAGTTGTAGAGATATAACTTTATTTTTCTCAATTCTATTTTTTATTGTAAAATGTTCTCTTATATTTGTAAAATATTTGATAAAGTTTGGCACCAAACTTGTTTGAATCTATCTCTTTCAACCCGTTATGTTGCAATTCACAAGTTATTGACTCATTAAAAAAAATCTTGTCACTAAAACAACACATGAAATGTCTCTTTAGTAGCCACATAATAGGTTAGAGCAAGATAGCTTCAAAAATGTTCATAACTTAACTTATTCCTCCAAGTTTTGGATCAGTTTTTGAAAATTGCATTAGTTCAATTGAAAGATTTTTTTTTTTACTAATTTTAGTATAAAATTTGATAATTTGTATCGAAAATTATACTTTTAAGAATTTCACTATGAAAATGGTAAAAATATATTTTATTTTATGAAAGATCGCTATCAAATATAATTTTGATTGAAAATACTAAGTTTTTTGTTGTTATTGGGTGTGTGTGTGTGTGTGTGTGTAGATATAACTTAACAAATAAAAAATGTGTGTAAATATATATGTGTGTGTATATACAATTAAAAAACGTGTGTGTATATATATGTGTGTGTGGAGTTATCTTGATAAATATATTAGTACCGTAACTTGCGCCCCCCCCCCCCCCCCCCGGCCCAAACAAAAATTTCTGACTCTGCCCCTGGGTACGGATCTATGCTTAACATTAGAACTTCTGAAGTTAGTCATATGACCATAAAACAATGGATCAAAGACAGTATTTCTACCAGCAGAGTGTTAGGGCAGAATGGAATGCAGTTTCTTCAGGCCTTTCTTACTATCTCTTGGCTTCTCTGGAACCACAAAAATCTGGTGGTTCACCAAGGCAAAATTCCTAATCCTATTGAAGTAGTACTCACATCTAACTCTCTCATTTGTAGGTACAAGGAGGCCTTTAAAGATTTTGTGCTAAATCCAAGACCAGATAATGAAGCAACCTCAAACCAGTACCCAACACCACTGGCAAACTATAATCAAGGTGGCAGCCTATAGGCATAGGAGATCAAGAAGATATGGATATGCTTTTGAAGCTATTAACTTGGAAGGTACCAGACTATTCATAGGAGCTTCTACCAGTGGGAGGCAATCTGTAGTTCTCACATATTAAGAGGCAATAGTGGAAGCAATGATCAAAGCAAAGGAAGTCAATCTAAGCAGGCTCATCATTTTTGTTAGGACATATGTGAATCATATTAGGAACATATGTCAATATAAAATTGGCTAATCCTTTGACAAAATGCACTTTACTTCTAATTGGGTAGATTTAGGATGTATTTAATACTTCAAGGAGTAAGGTTTCAAGTTCAAGTGTTAAAGCCATGCAAGTCTGTCCAAGAATCAAGTGAAGAAGTGCTGGATTTTGAAGCTCGACAGCTAGTATTTATCAAGGTTTAAAAGGCTGCTGCAGCCCGATGCTCGACAACTGCTCGATAGATTGGCTATCTATCGAGATTTAAGAAAATCAGTTTTTCAATTCTAATTTTCATCCAATCCGTGTATAGATGTTTGGGCTTTTTTTTCTCACAACTCTAAACATATATAAGGATTGTTTTAAGGGCTGTCATAGTGGATGCACCTCAATGCAAAAGTCTTTCACAAGCATATTGTGAACCAGAGACATATGCCCTAGTTCATCTTTCTCTTCAAGAAGCTGATGTGTTTGTACACCGTAAGGTTTGTTTTGTAACCAATGAGTTTCGTAACCAATGAGTTTCGTGATTTTCATTGTATTGATGAACTGAAGAACTTTGCAACCAATATCCTTCTCAAGTTAGTGTGTAAGCCGCGTACTAGGATTCGCGCATCGAATTGGTTAGTTACGTACTAGGAGCCGTGCATTGAAATAAGAGATTGTCACTACAGAACAAGTCCAATTGGGTATTTGGGTAAGGTTTCAACTAAAGATTGGTATAAGGAACTCGAATTCCTTTACTTGTAACCACTTGTTGTGATAATAATGAATTCTCAGGAGTGGTGACCTTAAAATCACCCGGTGGAATTTTTGCCCTGTAAGTTTTCCCCCATTCGTAAACAAATCACTGTGTCAATTTATTTTTCCGCTACATATTAATTTAGTTGATGATTTATTTGTGCTACCACGCTTATTGCATGTTAATTGAATTAATTAATTAACTTGATTAATTCATCAAAATTGGTTAATACATTCTTGGCCTATCAATTTTGGCCAATTGCAAAAGATCAGTCCATCTGTTTAACTATGCTAGAGTACCAACTTAGCAGGAACAGACTTTTGTCTCGGACACTTGGCAACTAGTGAGTCAAGGAATGACTGCTATTTTGTTTTATGTACCTAAAGTTATCATATCCCATGTATTACGGACATTCTGGCCTTTTGCCCCTCTTGGGCAAAATAATTGGCCTTATGCCCCTGTTTTGAAACTATATAGGGTCGTGCCCCTGTTTCAATACTCGATCTTACTATAGGCGAGTTACTTAAAATACTCGATTATTATAGGACCGAGTTATATGCAGGTTCCTGCCACCCTGGTCGTCCAGCGTGGATTTTGGGTAATAAAATATTCTCGCGTAACTGTTTAGAACTCGGCATTTTACAAATCGAGTTATATGCAGAATACACTCCCGTTTTGAATGTAACGTCTCCCAAACAGTTTGTCTTCCTCCTTCCTCAGTCCGTCTCCCAAACAGTCTGTCTCCCTCCTTCCTCAGTTCGATCAGTAGCCACCCTCAGTTCAACACATCTTCATCTTCAAGTTCTCTTATTTCTACCCGTACCCAAACCAAACCATTCAGTATACCCTTTCCGAACCTCAACCCAAACCCACATCCAAACCCACACCTTTCGCTCTCACCATAACCCTCACCATCGGCGAAGCTGAACCCAATCCATCTTCAGAGTTAAAGGATTAGAAACATATTAAGGTAATTTGTAATTGCTGAGTTCAATTTTTTTTCCCTTTGCATTTAATCTGAGTTATGTTTTGCTTGTGCATGTACTCTGATTTGAGTGTGGGTGTGGCTTATTAAGTTTTTCTCTGTTAGAGTTATCTCTATTCATTATTATTGTTGCTGTTTTAGCTTTGCCGGGTTTGGTTTTGAACTGGGTTTTGGGTATGGGTGTTCATTTGGCATGACAATGGTGTTCATTATTAGGGAAAATTGTTTTTTAATGCCCTGTATATCTACTGTCATTTCAGTCAAGTTTTGATGAATTATACTGACTTGTGAACGGAATTTTTGTATTATGTATCCAAAAGGTGTTTGTCATTGTAATTGATGTTTACTTTTCTCTTTTTCTGATTTTTGTTAAAGATAATATGGAAATTTGCTGGGTTCATTGGGATTTTCTGAGTAAGATTCACATTTACAGCCTTTCATGGGGTTTCAGATGTTGAATTGTTGTCCTTACTCTAATAATGCTAACTTTTAGCTGTCAAAAGAAAATATGAAATTCTGCCAAGAGCCTTGTAGGTAAGGCATTGCCCGATTCTCCCAATGAATAGAACTTGGGCTCAAATTATTGGAAAAATTAATGTCAATTGTTTAAATTGTGCTTCTCTGCCATACTTTCAGTGAATGAATGCTTATTAGACTTATGTGGTTGCATGTGTAAGAAATTTGCTGATTGGGAACATATGTTCAAAAGCTGAAATAGGACTTTTTAACATGTTTACAGAGATATTGAGTTGTAATCATAAGTCTGGAACTAGACTCTTACCTAAGCTTCTTTTCCCCCTTGGAACTGACCTAATTTATACATATTGTAAAACTCTACATTGGTTTTAAATCATAGCTCTTTGTTTAATGTGTTTATCCATTGGTGATGTGATTATCCTGTGCTTAATTTTTTTAGTTTTCATAGAATTATTGTAATCCTACTCTATCATTTGGACTCATGAATTTGATAATATATTTAAGAAGGATTTGTTCCTAGTTCTGTTTTATGTTATGGTTTTTTGCTAGTACTAGAATCTCAAATTTTTTTGTTATATGGAATATATTTGTGAAACCTTATCGACTCCAATGTATTTCAAAACCTGGCGCTACTACACTACAAAACAGACAGTATAGCCAACTATAGAATAGAGAAAATTATAAAAACTTGGAACAAATTAGATCGAATGAAGACTCTAAGCTGTGATTGCTATTTGGCTGTTAGATTTTTCTGTATTTAGATTTTTCTCTAAACTTGGAACAAAGTATATCGAACAAAGTATATGGAATATGTTGTATGAAAGGGGTCCCTCATTTTCCCCTTTCCCCTTTCCCCTTTCCCCTTTCCCTTGGGACCAAAACTTAATAAATAAAAAAATAAAATGCTTTACGTTCCCACCATTTTGTAATTTTTTAAATATCCTTATCTTTTCAAATGTTGTTTTGTGCTGAAAGCTGCATTTTAGTTGTTTTGTTAGTTGTTTTGATACTTTCATAGTAAAAATGTAATAAGGTTAACTTATACTTTGAAAAAAGTTCTATGTTTATCGCAAGTCCTAGCTGTATTGGAAATTACAAATGTTAATAATTGCAAGTCCAGCGAACTTTGTTAATGTCTGCTTGTGGTCAACGGTATATTAACATGATTGCATGCGTGTCAGATATGCAGCACCTGCAAAGTATGGAACCTGGACCCACAAATGGTACACAGTTGACGCGGCAGGCGGTGCATCGATCCACGGCACTGTGGGAGACACCTGTCGGTCAGGTACGTACTTGTATAGAACTTCGGATGTGTCGAAATCATTTCATTTTCTTTTTGTAGGGTTCTTTGATTATTTGTAAATAGATGTTCGAAATGGTATCATGTCTGTTTTGGTTTAGGCAGTTTATTTAATCAAAAGAGAAAATGGTATGAAGCATAAATAAGCGTGAATTTAAAAACACTCTTTCATCAACAGCTAGTCTTATTTCCAGATAAATTGAAACTACTAATACTACAAAAAATATTAAACAATGAAATGGTATATTCAAAGTCAGTAGATCTCATTTAAAAGTTATAGTAATCAATTAAAATCCGCTGGCTTTATTTTCCCGAAGGTGCACACACAAACCCCACGTGGCTACACATAACATAAGACAACCGACTTTTGAATTCTAATTCTTATTATACTCCATTTGACATACTAAAGCACTGTGTTTATTCATTTCAAAACATAATGCCCATCACCTTATTGCTAATTTTAAACAATGTCATTGATCTTGAATTGATCCTATCTGCTATTGAGGTAGAGTGAATAACCAGTTAACATTGTAATTAACATATTGCAAAATTGATCATAATTAACCAGTTAGCATACTGTTTCTTGCATATTATTATTATGTACTATTCTTATAGTTATTTCATGTGCACTATCCTAAGACAACGCTATTTCGTGTGCAGGTAGTGCCAGGCGTGCTAAAGTGTAGACGCCGATCTTGGGAGTTACCCCGGCATGGGCTAGGCCCACGGATTGCCCATTACATAGCTGAGGCAGGTTTTGAAGGGTTATCGAAGGTTCCAAACATGGAAGTTGATCACGCATTGATCACAACACTGGTTGAGCATTGGCGTCCGGAGACGCATACCTTCCACTTATCGCATGGAGAGATGGGTATCACCTTACAAGACATTGAGGTGATGCTAGGGGTACCTGTTGATGGGTTGCCCATGACTGGGAGTGCCAAGGGGGATTGGCCTGCATTGTGTCATGATTTACTCGGTCGTCGTCCTCCAGACCCAATACCGCATCCCCATGAAAACAAGTCTATCCTTGCTGGGGCGAGGTTAAGAGTCAGCTGGCTGAACGAATAGTTTAGAGCCCCCCTCGCTGTGGATGCTACTGACGAGGTAGTGCAGCAACACGCACGCTATCACATACTCGTGTTGTTGGGGTCCATTTTATTTATGGACAAGTCAGCAGATTGGGTGTCGGTGAGGCCTCTACTGTTCCTGAACCCGATCAGCAATGCGAAGAGGTACAATTGGGGTAGTGGAGCATTAGCCTGGTTGTACAGGCACCTATGCAAGGCATCGGAGACGACGGCGATGCAGATTGGAGGTGCGCTGATGTTGGTGCAGCTGTGGGCGTATTCAAGGTTCCCATTGATATGCCCTGTTACGAGGCCACCACAACCGCCGATGGATGTAGGTCCCCTCGCCTGTCGGTATGTTATTTGATTAGTTTGATTCAATTGTCATGGCATTTGTCATTCATCGTGCATGTCTCTATAGTTGACTTTAATAATAAATCCATTTTGTGAGACATATATTATAATATTTAATATAATACTAGTACTTTCTTTTATATACAAATTTAATACTAGTACTAAGATGTGGAAGTTGAAGAGAAAATATTGGTATCTATTCATTCTCTCTCTCTCTCTCTGTCTCTCTCTCGTATAACAATTGGCACATAATCAGAGATACAAAAAGAATCATTAAAGGTTGTATTAAAATCTTCCAAATCACCCATTTATGCTCTGATCACCCATTTATGCTCTGATCACCCATTTACATTCTGACCGTAACCAAGTAACCAAATAGATATACAATATGCTTTTTTCCCTTAATTTGCAATGGTTCCCACTAAGGCTAATGCCAATAACTTTATCCAAACATTCGTGTGTGGAAATGATGAAGTGAGATGCACCATATTGTAAGCACACTGTGCAACCTGAGCATAATTCACCTTCTACTTTTATTGACTATTTACTAACACACGCTCAGCGGGTCTTAAACCCACAAACTTACCCTCCACCATGATCTTACAAGGGAAGGAGGTGTCATTTGGGTTAGAGTTTGTTGGGCCAAAAGAAATATGGCACCTACTTTTTTCAACTGACCTTCATATAGATGATCTAACAATAACAATAATAAGAATATCACAATTATAAGAACCCACTGGTTCTTTAGAGTTTAGACAATCTATGGTGAAAATTGGCCTACCATTAATCAGAATTCCAGCACAACAACAAACTGACCACACTATAAAAAGTATAGCTTTCACACACACACACACACACCCAGATTATATATTGATAAAGGAATGCCAAGATTCAAGAATCGATTTATCTTAGCAGTAATTTAATAATAATAAAATAAAAAATAAATAAACAAAACTTGGTATATATGATACCAATGACAACAACAAAGAAACCCCATTTCCAAAAATCGAGAACCCATTGATCTGAGTAGTAACAAAAAACCAAAACCTGGAAAATAAATATAATACCAATGACAAAAACAATCAAACCCCATTTCCAAAAACCAATATTCTGATGAAAGAATCATAGATCAAACATTTCAACCAACTAACATATAAATGAGAGATCCAAATCCACATCTCAGTCTTGCTGATTAATATATACATCTAAAGGGCAAAAAAAGAACAACCCATCAAAGCAAAGTCAGATACATACCAGAAGCAAAGCCTCTCTGGAACACAGGGATCCTGAGGTATGAGGCAGCCCTTGAAGCCATGTTTGAATGAAACTTTGAACCCAAAAACCGAAAACACCTTGCCATATCTGATTCTCTCTCCTCAAAAGTCAATGCACACACTACACTATTTGGGTGGTTTAGCATTTTCTATAAGGAGAGGGAGTCCATCGCCATGGCCATCTTCAATTCTGAATCACACATATATTTACAAATAAGGTCATTGGTATGATTGTTTTGCTAATCCTCATATAGCTCCAAAGTTCAAGTCTTTTGCATCACAACGTCTCTAATTTCATCCACAGCAAACTCATTGCCACTGTTATCACTCCTAAATGCAATATCACACGCACTTTCCCATGCTCTATTTGCGAAGATTTTACATCAACTACTCACAAATGCAAATAAAGTCAAACAAAAAGCAAACTAAACCCTTCATACATTTCATGCAAAACCCACAAAAATTAACCAACCCACCACTCCTTTGACCCAAGTAAATTGAATAAACAGTGCCACAACAACCATAACCCAGAAATTATTTCATACACATATACACCGAAAACCCAAAAATATCAAAACTTTCATTTCATTTACACACACACACACACATCTATAGACAGAGACAGAGTCTTAGAGAGAACCTGAGGGACTTTTGATTAGTAAGAACAGATCTGCAAGAGAGAGAAGAGGGCTTTGTTAGAGAGAAATACAATAGTGAATGAAATGCAAATCAAATCTTTTACTGAGAACAATGGTTTTTTGGTTCTGAGTACCAAAAAAAATGAAGGGAAGAATGTTGCTGGTAGAATCTTAGGAGAGTGTCTTTGATTTGCTTGTTGTGGATTTCTTAATCCGTGTATTAATTTGTTGGTTGATAAATAGATTTCTTCAAATTTGATGCTTTCTGAAGTGTCCTTTCTGCTACTGCTGGCTATCCAAGAGTAAGCTGTTAAAAATTTAAAATGCAAACTGAAATTGATAAATCGTTTTTGTGCTTCATGACTGTTGTATGGAGGAAAAAAAAACAAACCATATTTCCTTACTTATTTGTAATAAGTATTTTCCAACGAAAAAGTAAAAGCTAATTACTGGCTTCATTGTTGGTAAGCATTTTACTCTTATGGCAGCATGGTTGTTTGATATTAACCAATGACCTTTTAACACAATTGTATGTTTACTAGATGGAAGGGGCCGAAGAGCACGACAGAGCATGCCACACATGTGCTAGCTGCGTATCGTGCGTCATTGTCGAGCATGCAGGCACACCAGGTATTCTACCGCTTCATGTCACGACAATATAATTCTCCCTAGTTTTCTTGTTTCACCTGGTGGGTTGTCAACTACTGCATGTGTATAGTTAATAATGTAACGTTGGTCAAGTAGACCATATATATACAAGGAATTAGTTACGATCATTTCACAACTGTGGGCAGTCAATATAAAGTACCTTGATTGGCCTTCTATTGAATTGATGTTTGTGGTTTTTATTCCACACATATTTAGCTGTGAACCCTTCAAATTTCTCCCTCGGTTTCAGCTAGTGCAACCAGTAGTATTCGAGTGCATCTTACCATGTAAAATCCAATAAGAGGGTCAATAATGACTTAGGATTTTTAGTGAAATGATTCTTCAATGGTCTTTTACATTTTTGCTCGAATTGAGGATTGCCACAAATAAGTAAGTATTTTATTTGTTTTTTTGTTGAACATTTATGCAGGTTGTTTGGGAGCCGTATAGGGATGTCCTAGACTCACTGCCCCCATATTGCACTGCTGGCCGACACATATGGAGGGCCACAGTGCCGTTGATCTATTTTTGGATAGTAGAGGATCATCATCCCCAATGTGTCTTTCGTCAGTTTGGGATGAAGCAAGCGCCACCGGATCTAGTTGATACCTCAGTTGAACTGCACAGAATCTCCCTCCAAGGTAAACTAGAGAGGGATTGGGTGCAACAACATGCTATCTACATTGACCGATGGGCCCATAGAGGGGAACATGTTGCCAACGCACCCACTTTGGATGGGGACACGACGTACCTTGCTGCTTACATGGCCGAGTACCGAAGGTCGACTAGACGGTACATTACGCGAGAGTCGGCGTATTGGGAAATCCTGGTAAGGCAACCATTGAATGCTTCTTTTATGGATTGATATTATATGTGTGTTGCAAAGAGCATTATGAATATTAAGTTTTGTGGCGCCATTGATTCAATATTTTGACATTCATTGGGTTTTTACATTTCATTTGTTGCCACCAGGTATGCCATTTCAATGTTCATATATATATGAATAAGCTCATCATGCATAATCTGTTTCCAAATCATACCTGAATTACCTGCCAAGCTATATACTCAAATATCATACGATTTGACCTGAAATCTTTATACTTTCTCAATGTTTAAAGGCACCAGAAAAGTTTTAATGTGACTCCTGTATTTCGTAGGTTGAGTCCTATGTGGAAATGCTATTGCAATGCCAACCAGGTTCTGAAATTTACAACCAGCTGACGAAGACGCTGGATCTTGTTGGGGAGTTGAACCGAGTGGCATTGGATAATGTGCGTGCCATGGCGAGTGAGGCGAGCACACAGGCCACTAGCCGTGGTGGGCGAGGTGGTGGGTCTAGAGGGCGTGGACGTAGTGGAGGCCGTGGAGGTCGTGGAGGTGGTCCTGATATTGACATCGATGACTTGGGTAACTGAAATACTCTAACACCTCCAATTCTTATTGACTTCCAATTCTAGTACTTTAAGTTGTAATTTATTTAGAGGACGTATTATAGTAGCGAAGTATATTTTCATCACAGCCACACACGATATCCCATTCTTATGATTTCACAAATTTCAATGGCTCAAACTCCACTCTATTACCAAAATTGAAAGAGGATTCTCACATATCTCGTTTATTCAGTGACTTCATTCCTCGTTGTCATCTTAATAAATACAATTGTCTTTGTACAGATGATGAGGCGTTAGAGGCCGATTGGGACACGTACATGGATGGCGCTGGGTCATCGCGATGCACGTCTGACGCCTTTGCCCAGGCATCCCATCCTGTTGGCCATGACGATAGTGCAGAACACACATCCCATGCTCAGGCTCGCCCTCGATCCCCACTACCCACTCCGCTGTCTCCCCTATTGTTCAGCGGCTCTGCTCATGAGGGTGGCTGTATATTTGTACCCACACCTGGTCTACCGACCCCAGCTGTAGTGCAGGCTGAGCCCACGCAGGAACCTTCAGCTCCTAACCCCGACGAACCGGTTGCACAGATTGAACAAATACGGAGTGAAAATATTGAGTCGGTCCATGGGTTGCGAAGATCACTCCGCACTGACATACATCCCCCTGGTTGCGGGACCGGTGACGGTAAATACCATGCATTCCCCTGCTAACTTCCTCCAAAGTTATTTAATCAAACAATAAGATGAGAAGCACAACCAGTGAATGCATTTAATGTGAAAGGGAAGATGATGACCCAATGTACATGTACATATAGCGCAGTTGGATATCGTCTTCATGTAGACTTCCATCCCACCAAATGTTGCATTAACGTCGACCTAATAGTTCAAATAGATATGCCAATTGTCGTAGTTGCATATAATATTGCCAACAACTGTGAAATAATTGTGAATGACTACGGTTGTGTATATGGTTATTTAGTCAGACATTTTACTTTGTACAAAGTACTTTTATTCCAAAACAATAATTAAACTCGGTTAAAAATATTAATAATAAGACACATACACGTACACAGTGCAAAACATGGTCTATCCCTCTGTTTAAACGCTATTTTGGCTGTCAGGGAATGTATGCATTCAAGTAATGTGCTCTGCTTTCAATTTCAGGTAAGACGAGACCTGCCAAGGCAGCTGTGAGGAAACGAAAAGATCGCTGAAGCTCGGCATGAGGTGGAGCATATGGGGGTAAAATTCCAACCAACACTGGTTTGGCTTATGTTTCTTTCTTACTTTGTTAGGAATTAACAACAACGACCACCAATTCAAACTTGTTTTGCTATGTTGAAGATGGTTTTTAGTAGGTGTTCAGAAGGGTTTTAAGCACCAATTCAGAATAGGATGAGGTCTATTTATGGGGGTGGCAGAATTTGTACTAGGCGAGTAGGTGTTGTGGTGGGTTAACAATTGATGTTGTGTCATTGGAACTAGAGTTTATAATTGTTGGACAAAGGGTTAGGGTCTTGCTTTACAAATTTTCTCAACTCATTGTGGAACTAAAATTTTCTCTGTTCTTTGAATTGTGTAGCCCAATCTATTGCCGATATCATACAAGCAACACCCCTCTACCCGATATAAGAAGCCATTAAATAAGACTACTCAGTGATGCTGTTCAATTTAAATATGAATTAGTGAGATGAGATGGGTTTTACTAATTTATCAACTCAAACTTTTGGGACAAAACTTGCACTTAGAAATTAGGTGATCTTTATGTCTCTTTGACATTCTCTTCATAAATTCTTCATGTTTGTATTTTTGCTAGGGTGAGGGAATCACAAATTTAATAGAGAATTTGTACATATATGTGGTTACTTCTTCTTCTTGTTTTTTAGAATCATACAAAAATTTTGGAATATTTTGGAAATCCTTTTCTATAGCTGCAATGTAGTTAGGCAAATTATATCGTAGTTTCTGTATGCATCTGTCTTCCAACATTAACATAGAAGGTTTTGTAACCTTTGAGCACTAATCATATTTTTGGAACAATTGAACAACAAATAAGATAAAGCAATTGCTATGGATTTTGATTTTGAGGGTCGTTAGAAGGGGATGGAGGGGATCACTACAAACAACTTCAGCTTTTTCAACATGTTTTTATTTACGGTTATTAAAACCTGTTGATAAACACCTTAATTTTCTATAGTTATATGCAACTGTGGAGTAAAAGCAAGACAATTAGCATATTTATTTCCACGGTTGACATAACTGTTGAACTAAGGGTTAGAAAAACAAAATTCAGCTTTTTCTTCAAGTTTCAACACCGTTGAAAAAAAGTGGTTCAACAAATTATATAGATAAAAAGTTTTTATCAACAGTCATTTTCAACACCGTGGAAAAAAAGGGTTCAAAAAATTATATAGATAAATTTTTTTTATCAACAGTCATTTATCACCATTGAAAATAAGTAACACCATATTGTATAGAAGCTACAGTATCTCACAAGCCAAAATATGTTACTGCTCTCTTTCTCACTCTCGCTCTCGCTGTACCTCACGTCAGAAACCCAATCGGCTTGGTCGTCGCATTTTCTCACAGGTTCTATCTCTCTCTCCATAAAAACCTAACTTTCAATCTTTGTATTTTTTATTCAATTCTTAAATTCGATTTTATACAGCCTGTATAATTAAACTGCAAATGTGGAATTATTGTTTAATTACTCTTAATTATCACAAAAATGGTTGAAATGCATTTTACCCCATTGAAGTTTACTTTCTTGACCAATGATAATGAAAATGCTAGTTAAAATTGAAATTGAGTCTTGATCATCAGGTAATGCTTGATTTTGCTTTGTCAGTACCGTCATTTGGGAACAAGATTTGAACAAAGATATAGAAGTTATTCGTTTATTGTTGTTGCTGTTAATGTAATTTCGAAATTTAGAATTTGATGGAATATTGAAAAAAACAAAAAAAAATTACACATATACAAATCATGATGCCAATCCATTTTGCAGTTCAGAATTTGAATCTTTCATCGTTTATGTAACTTTTTTTTTTTAATTTTAAATCAAATTTTCGTTGGTTCCATTCAGACTGTAAAGGTTTTTTTTTTTTGCCAATTTCTCAAAATTTTTGTTCAATTGTCTCTTATTATTGCTTTTTTTTTTAACCCCATTTGAGCTCTACTGCTCAAATTTTATGGCAAAAGGCTCAGCTATAGGTATACATTTGGGTTTGTAAAGCTTTTACATTTTCTGGGTAAAGTAGAAATCACTATCAAATGCTTTGTAATTTGATTAAAGTAAAGTGTGTTTATGTGATTTTTCTATGTTGGTTTAGTCCTGGATGGATGGATGGATGGATGGATAGGATTAGTGAAAGAAACAAGTTAGCCTCTTTCTATGTGAATGCTTGAACTTAAGTATATGATTGAATCCTAGTACTATCTATGCTGTTGTAGAGTGTGGTTTGGTCTTTGGTGCTGAGAAAGTCCTCTTTTTAATTAAACTTGAAGAGTATGAACTTTATTTTATGTTCTTAGGGACAACAGTTGGTGCTTTCAATGATTTTTCGTATATGGGTTGAATGCCAAATAGAATACTGTGACTAGCCCTGATTAGTCTGCAGAGGATTCAGTGCTGACCTCAACTTTTTGGTAGTAAGGTTTGGCTATTTGGTTAAATGCCAAATGATTGTTTCTTTGTTTAATGTTATTTGTTTTTCTTTTTTGGAGGTAATTTTCATTTTGGTATAAGCAGAAAATTAATAGGAGTTTAGATGTTTGTTAATTTCAGTGGTTCATAGTTTTTATGGAAACTTGTATTGGTTGTTTTATGGATTTGACAGACTACTTCAAAGCGCCTTTCTGAAGTAGTCTGTCAACTTAAAAAGACTGAAAAATAGAAGTTCATTTTCCTCAGAAACACACACACAGAAGCAAAGCAGAGCAAATGAGAGGAGGAATAGATAATTTTCAGATTCAATTGTTGCTATCCACTTTTTCAGTATTACATCTGCTCTATAGACTTCAATGTACAACCATTTTTTACCTTATAAAGGGCCATAAAATCCAAGATTTACAATATATTACTCGAATAGAAACTAACCAAACTTTTAGCACTGTAGAACAATAACAGATTGCTGTAGTTATATTTTACAGCAAATTCTGCTTAACATTCTCCCATCTAATATGCTGTCCTAAAACTCCTAAGGCTTTTCAAAGTTTATGAAATTTCTTCCTTGGAAGTGCTTCTGTAATATATTATCCAATTGCTCCTCTTATACAAAACTTCAGCTCAACTTTTGGCCGGCTTCAATTGCATCTCTAATAAAGTGATGCTTAATGCCTTGGATTAACTATGGCAGATTAGGGTAGCTATTGCTAGTTTATTGTCATAATACATATGACAAGCTGCTTCTTGGCCATACAATTCAATTAACACTAACCGAGGTTTACAAGATATTACTTTAATTAAAAAAAACTACCCATAGAAACACAAATCTGTGAACAATAACAAGTTGGTTCAAAATGTTTACATAGGACATTACTATTAACATCTTCATTAGATTCCATTTTTCATTGCTGGGAATTAAAAATTTGATATAATCAGTTCAAATTTCATCTTATGTTTTATTGAAATTCTTATTGAACAATGGTTTTCTTGTTTTGTTCCAAATAACACAACGGTGATCATGACATGGTTATTCCATACATAGCTACGAATGAATGGATAGTATTGCTAAACCTTACTATTGCCCATGATTGGAGGCCATGGTTTGTTGATGGGCAAGTTGCAGGGTAAGTTTCCACCTCAACTTTCACGTTTCAGCAACCCTATCGCCTCTTCCTCCATCCCCCTAACTTTTTAAATTTTAAATACAAGTTATATTCTAATATAAAGCTTATAATTGTTTTATGGATTATTTTTAATTGTATTGTGCAGATTCACAATGTAGTATACATCTAAAAAGTACTGCTTGACATTTGCAACACTAAAGGCAAGAATAAGTAACTAGTTAATTGTTCCATATAAAAATATTTTCCAAGTAATAGCCACAAGTTAACTCTAGCATTGGCTTCTTTCTAGGGAGGGGGGCATACAGCTCCAGAGTACAAGCCCAATGAATGTCTTGCCATGATTGATAGGTGGCTATCTTACTATCCCCTCTAGTGAAGAGTGGATTTTACCAATCTATTCAATTAAGTAGGCTTGTAGTGCATCTAACATTTCAAGTAATTTTAGTTGTCTTCTCAATATAAAATGATAAAAAACTTATTCACTTTTTTTTTCCCATTCTTTGATTCCTGTTCATGAATAAATTTAAATATAAGTTCCTTCCGTTGAGCCTTTAAATATGATGTATGCAAATATTCTTGCTACATTGTGTTCTTCATAGATTTATCCCCTAAACTCAAACAATACGCATGAGATGAGTATTGGAACCAACAAAGATAGAATGATATGCAAGCCAAGTTCAACATAGCTTGGTTGTTGGGCCTTAATTTTAAGTCTAACATCAATCATACATATAACTTTCAATTTTTTGGCTAATATCATATAACTTGTGTCATACAATTTATCATTTATGGTCACTATGCTTTGCTTTGCAGATGACTGTTTTCAATTTTTTGTATGACTGTTTGCATACAGCTTTAAATGAAGCACTGAAGAAGGAAGATGAGAGTCTCAAGATTGCAGCCGGAAAAGTAATGACACGTGCTGGGGAAAAGCTCTAAAAAAGTGCAAAAAAAGGCCATGGCTTCTGTGTGTACATTGTGCTGTAATGGAGAGGAGAGAATTCCTTATCAAATACAATGGATAAGGTAATTAAATGAATGTACATGTGGCTGGTGTGTGGTGTCTCAGGTCTTGTTCTACTTTCAACCGTCGAAAATACTTTTTTTGACGGGTTTTAGTACTTTTATCGACGGTTTCAGCCGTTTAAAATAGTTAAATTTCTTGTAGTGGATGGAGGGATATATGTAAGAACCTATGGTGCTGGTTTTGTTATTATTGTAATTAAAATTCTCTTGGAATGACAATTGTAAATGGGTTAACAGTTCTAACTACTACTTCTTCGTGTTTGTTTGCTTGGATTTTACTCACATGCATATATGCTTTTCATGGGATCAACTGCCTGTTTATGCTGATTTGTGAGAGACTTGGGCCAAGCCTCAGCTTGGTTTCACAAGGCCATTAGCATTAGCCTTAGATCAATGGAAAAAACTAGAAGCTAAAAAGCCTCCTTGTTAATGAGAGACAAATTCGATAACATGATTTTGTCCTCCGATGTTCTTATTTATTTATTTTTCTTTTCTTTTCTTTTCTTAGGTGAAATATTAATAACTGTGTGAGAGGATGAGAGTGTGAGAGGCTGTGCAACATGAGAGCATATTAGGTAATGAAAGAGTTTGGCAAATGCGTTTTTTGTTTCGTTGCTAGGTGGTGTTCATTTTTGGATTTTTTGTTCCAAGATGGCTTCATTTCATGCTGCAAAATCATAATAGGCAGGAGGTATATATTACATAATCGTTATGACTTGTCAAATTGCCTATTATTTTCGCAACTTCTTCAGAACAAGTGTATTTTATTTTCTCTACGCACAAAGATATAGACAAAGTACTTATAGGCTATCCAAAGCCAAGCACAATTACCAAAACAATCTAGCTACTGTTAACAATAAGTACAAGCAATTACAAGTCAATATAGATTCCAAAATAAACGTTGTGCTTAGAGAAACCAACAAGCTATTCAACAACTTCTACAGCCAATCTCAGGAGCCATAGTTTCGTCTTCATTTTGCGCTTCCTTGTTGTGTCCAATCATGAACTTCATCATCTCCCATAACATGGGCTACCACTTCACTCAGCATGTTAGTACTCAAGGTTGCAATCCTCCTTGCATGGTCACGCTCCTCAATGGCAACGTCTAACTGATACCTCAATAATCTGTTCCTAACGTCTCCATCGCAATAGTTGGTTCCTTCGCTTTGAGATGTCCCCCCTGGGCTTGATGTCGACATGGTAGGAGATGTCCACGATGGGGAAGCATCATACTGCACATTCCTACCATTACGTTGCATGAACTCCATGTATGCAGATTCTGCTTCTCGTCGATCTTTGTATGACCTGTGTTCGGCATTTGCGAACTTATGAACTTGTCTACTTGCTTCTGCCCAATTGTCGTATATGCCAGGAGCACGACCAACAAAAACAACATAGTATTTGCCACCCTAAAAGAAGAACACAATAGCATTGTATGTTAAAACCGCATCAGCTGTACTGGAGTTAGAACTTACCAAGTTTTGAATCTGAGCAGGTAAAACATGTACCATGTCGCTCTACCAACAGGTGCTAGTGGACTACAGCAACTAACATGCACGTTGCTTATTCCAAAATCTGACAAACAGTTGCATAATCTATAATTATATAGTGGTAAATAATTGTACAATTAAAACAGTAAAACATGTTGGCATGTTACCTTTAGAAGCAAGGGAGGCTTGTCTTCTCCATCCTTGATTGTTTCCTCATAACCCCCAACCAGAATGAGAGAGGATGCTGTCTTTTTATTATAAGAAGTGTATAATACTCGACTATGCCTAAATCGAGTACAGTCCTCATAACTCGATTTAAACAAAGGCGAGTACTTATAAATATTTCCCAACCATTTCTGGCGAGGAGTAAATAATACTCGATATCCGTATAACCGAGTTCTACTGGCAAATGTACGACGCGTTAATGTTACTCGGTCTCTGTATAACCGATTTATAAAATTCGCTTATTGTAAACTCGAGTACTGTCATTCTACATTTTGTCATTGCCTCCCCCACCTTCTGGGACCACTGACCAGTTGCCATTACTTCTTCATGCTTCTGAACGTGGACCGGTCCATGCCTTCTACCATTGTGTCAACTACTGCTAATTTTAACTTCAACTGAGCTCTCCAGTCTATCAACATCTCAGCTGATAGGTAACCATTGCTAACCATTTATAACAACACAAAGCCATCAATGTTATGAGACTTCAATTAATTGGTCTATCTAAACATAATAGTGCATGACGTTCATCATTTCAAATAACACTAATTCTGTGATTGCTGTGGGAGGGGTTATCTGAACATGGAATTGTGGTTCAGTATTTAAGACAACACATATTCTGTGACATGCACGTGCGTCTTCAATGGGGGTATCTGAAGATAATAATGCATGACTCCATCTAGTTATGTTAACACAAATTCTAGAATACTGTTGTTGGAAGAATGGGGGGTGCCTGAACATAATAATGTCGTATAGTATTTAACACAACACAAATTCTTTGAATGTTGTGGGTCTTCACTGGGTATACCTGAACATAATGATGCATGAGTCCATTTATGATAACACAAATTATGTGACTGTTGTCAGCAGAATGGGGGGTATTTGAACATAATAAAGCAGTACACTTTGCATACTACGAATTATTTCCCTTATTTGCAATGCTTCATAATTTTCATTTGATTAACAATACACATTGTGCGAACCAATTGCTATTTTCGAATTTAGGTGTTTGCTGGACTAGATCATACAATTATTCCATAGTATGTTAGCATCAATACTGTTTGCTATGTTAGTATTGATTTTAGATAAACAAGATGGGTTTTTTAGCACAATTTGCTTAGGTTTGTTTAGCTAAATGAACACCTAAACATAGGGGGCATATATAGTTAGCCTATGGTTTCATAATATTACACAGCATGATACAACTATTACTATTTGCGGTTCAGGTCCGTTATGAGTCCTTATTACTTCTACGTTTACTACGACGGGGAGGCATATATTAATGATTCGCATGGGCTATCATACCGAGGTCCGAACCTAAAGCAGTCACTTATTGAAGTGAAACATGGGATACACATGAAAAAGCTGAAGCGGAAGATAATGTCAACTCTGGGGTTAGACAAGGATTCCCATGACATCTCCATTGTATTTCGAGCTCCTCAGCAACTGGTGGGTACCCAAGTTTTCTACAATGCAATTCCGTTACAATGCGACCATGATGTGGACATAATGTGGGGAGTGATAAAGTGGGCTCCACAATTCATAGGTTCTGACTACTGTTGCCACTGTTGGGTGTAATGTCGACGAGGGTTCACAGTATGCCAGTAGAGCTGGGGAGCAAGATTTAGTTCCTGTAACCATTGTGTACCCTTCAATTACAGTCGAGACGTCTTTGCCCTACAACGTTGGACCACGCAATGTAGTTGCTATGGACAATATTGAAGCCGCCAAAGTGTTAGGGTCTATCCATACGTATGACGAAAATGTTTATCGAGGGTATACTAAAGAAAATGAAGATATCCAAACGCACTTGGATGAGGCAATTGAAATGGATGACACTTGAGATGTGTACGAGGAGTTCATTGATAATGATGGACCGGAGGACAATCCGGAATTATTAGATGAACTGCAAGTTGAAAACAATGTGGATGCTTGCACCAATCCAAACCCCAACCCGACTGGTTCACGTCAAACACATGGGATAACATTCATGACCCATCACCTTCCTTGGAAACAGGTCTGATGAGTTGGAGGCTGGGGGACGAACCAAGCGAGGGGATGCTATTCTTGAATAAAGCTGCGGTTCAGCATGCGTTAACCATGTTCTCTGTGGGGCTTAATAAGAAATTTAAGTACATTAAGTCAGACCCCGGGGGACTGATTGTAACATGTGTAAACGATGCATGTCCGTGGTTAGTTCGAGCTATCAACAGCAAAAGGCACAAGTTCTGGGAGATCACAACATGTAAGGGTCCCCACACTTGCTCGTCACTCTAGGTGGATCATGATGGAAGGATGATAGATTCGAAGTTCATTGCCATCACACTTGAGTCAGACGTGCGGGAAGACATTTCAAGAACAATAACAACCCTGCGTAGTCTTCTGCATGCGAAGCATGACCATTGGGCATCTTACTATAAGGTTTGGGATGCAAAACGGAAGGCAGTTGCGGCCATCTACGGGGATTTCGATGAGTCATATGCAGAATTACCTCAGTTTCTAGCGGCGTTAAAAGATGCAGATCTAACCACAGTGACACAGTTGAAGTGCGACAACCGTAACGTGCTAGGAACTTGCACATTTAACTGTGCCTTTTGGGCTTTTAGTCCGTGTATTGAAGGGTTCAAGCATTGCAGGCCGGTGATAAGCATCGATGCAACGCATCTCTATGGCAAGTACAAGGGGAAGTTGTTGATAGCAATGGCGACGGATGCTAACAACGAGGCTTATCCGCTCGCATTTGCCGTTGTTGAGAGTGAGAGCAAGGAGACATGGGGATGGTTCTTGGCATGGTTGACCAATATTACGGATCGGGCCAATCTTTGCATCATCTATGACCAACATTCGGGGATAAAAGCTTGCTTTGATGACACAAGTATGACTTGGTTGCAGCCTCCCAAGGTCCATCACCGGTACTACCTTCGCCATGTGGTTAGCAATGTGAACACAAAATGGAAAATTCTGGAGTTGAAGAACTTGGTATGGAGGGTAGCAAGTGTGAATCAAGTCAGAAAGTTTGAAGCCACGCTGGAATTAATTCATAATGTCAAGTCGGCTGCACACAGGTACCTTGAATCTGAAAACAAACAAAAGTGGACACTTGCGCATGATGAAGGGTGTCGATACGGAGCAATGACAACCAACCTATCAGAGTGCTTTAATGGAGTACTGAAAGGTGCACGCAGCTTACCAATTACGGCAATGGTGAGGTTCACCTTTTTCAAAGTGAACTCGTACTTTGACGCTCGTCATAATCTCACTCTAGATCAGTTGGAAGCGGGTCAAGAATGGTGCAAGTATGCCATGGACAAGTTTGAAAAAAATCAAGCGAAGAGAAAGGACCATATGGTGACATGGATGTCTGCACAAGTGTGGATATATCAGGTTGACACACCGGGTAATCCTTTGAATGGTGGGGGCGGACAACACACGCATATGGTTGATCTTCGAAGTATGACATGCACGTGCGGGAAATGGGAAGCACTTAAGATCCCGTGTTCACACGTAATAGCAATTTGTGCTAAGTATAAGCACGATGCGCAGCAGTTTATTGATCCTTGCTATAGCGTGACTCATAGGTACCACAGCTACGAACCGGTATTCCAGTCGTTGAAAGACAGATTAGAATGGCCGGATCCAGAAGAAACTCGAGTAGTGATGCCCAACCCACGATTGATTCGGAAGAAAGGTCGGCCAAAGTCCACACGTATCCGCAATGAGATGGACGAGGATGATAATGATAGGGAGTTGCCGAGCTCCCTATGGATCAAGAATGGACCAAAATCAAGATGTGGGTTGTGTCGTCAAGAGGGGCACAACCGTAGAACATGTCCTACTCGAAATGTGGAGTCAACAACTGGTGGAGCTGCATCATAGGTAAAACTTCCATTTCTTAACAACTTTTGTCAACTTTTGCATCATAGGTAAAACTTCCATGTCCTACTCAAATCTCTCTCTCTCTCTCTCTCTCTTTTTATTGCATTTGAGCTTTGTTTTTTTAACAATACATGTACCTATTAGTGAGATGTAGGGACAGATGCCCTTGTCTAATTAACATCTTCAAGATCAAGCTACAAAGGTGGAGCAACAACAGCAAAACACGTAGCATATGTTATTATTCTCTCTTTAGAAAGTTAGACTCAGTTAGACTAGTTAATGTTAGACCCTTAAATTGACTATATTAGTAACTCAAGAAAAATCTGACTTCTACCTTTTTAAGTAAAAAAAAAAAAAAAAAATCTGACTTGGTTATTATAACTAGTTAATAACAAGCTACAAAGGTGATTTTAAGATTAGGTTAGTAACTAGTTAGTAACTCAAGAAAAATCTGACTTGGTTAAAATTTAAGATGATTTTTAGACAATTTGTTGTAATAGTTTGTAATGATTTTTGACATTTAAAAGAATGACTTCTCTTTTAATAAATAATTTTGTTGCAAAGTATTTAAAAATAGTTATTTTGTGTCCTTTTTGTTGTTGCCATTTTGTTAATACTAAATGGATGTTAATTTTTAAATTTTTATGAAAATAAATTGTTTTTACTTCGCCCCCCCTCGATTGAACTTCTGGCTCCGTCCCTGGTCCTAAGTCATGAATCTGAGCGTTGTTGTGGCTATGTTGGTTGTTAATAACTTATATAGGTCCAGTACATAACATATTTGAACTGTTTACAGCAGGTACGACAGCCAAGGTGGATGGGTGATAACCGATGTACATTGCGCAGCCAGGATGATCCCTACTGCCTGAGGAAGCCCCTGAACGACACCAGTAACTCGGTTTCATGACGAGAAGACAGTGTTGGATTGGTCATTTTTTGCTTGGAAGCTGATACTAAGTTCTGTACTTTTGTTATGTACTTATGTGGTCATGAACGTTGTTAACAAGATTAATTTTATGTACTAGAGTAGATTTCACTATCTGGTCAAGCAAACATTTCAGTTGCATGTAAAATGTAGTAATAGAAGCAGTGAATGTTATGAGACAATTATGATTTGCTGCTTCTCAAAAGCAATTAGTTATTGCAATGCACAGGTGCTTTGTGAAAATTGTAATAAACTTTCTTATTATTGAGAATTGATAGAACTGAGCTGCAGATGACAAGAAAAGAAACATGCATAGAGAGAGCGTGTATCGAGAGTACTGTGTGAGCTGGGGTTTTCAACATAACTCGGTTTTATACATATCGAGTAAAACTAAGTAACTCGATATTACTAATATCGAGTAAAGTGTCCTCTGATTTGGGGTCATAGCGTATAAAACTCGATACTTCAGTATTCGAGCATTATAAAGAAAAATTCGATCAGTCCAATGGTTCGACCCATCGAAAAATCCCTGAGATTTTGCAAAATTCTCTGTACAAAACGATTGCTGTACGATTGGTTGTAGATCGGTCGGATATTAAACTCGGTTTTGTAGATACCGAGTATGATATTCGATGGTAGAATAATCGAGTACTATAAGTAAAACGTCTCCCCAGTAATGTGCCCTCTTATTACCAGGCCCAGACTATACTCGGCTTCCTAGAAAGCGAGTAATAATTATAAAACCCGACATCTCTGTAGTCGAGTATTACAATCGATAACATAAAATTTATTGGTCTTCCCCTGAAATCTGAATCTGAATCTCTGTGTCTCTCTGAAATCTGAATAGCGCCTCTCTCAAATCTCAATCTCCGTGTCTCTTTGTTTGCCTCGGCAACCTTTACTGTGCTTGTGACTCTTCGTCTTCTTCTTATCCTCAAAACCCCAACCGCCCCTCTTTCATCTACACTATAAAATCAAAATCCTAGCCTGACCATGTCTCTTAACCTTCTACTCAGTCTTCCCCTCAAATACCTAGCCGACCTGTCTAATTTAGCTTATCCTGAAAACCGTCGAGCACTGTTGTTTGTATTGAGCTCTCAGCGATCGAATCCACTAGCAAGGTATAGTTGATTTATATTTTTGGTTTGTTTACTTACTATTTTTGTTTCATTTTTATGTTGCTTTAAAAAAATCCTTTAATTATGTCAATGTTCATATATTTTCAAGTCTCTGTGTATCTGTCATCTTAAAAAAAAATTAATTGTAGATCCATTCGTTTAGATGTTGATCTTGTTGTTCTAAAACATTATATGTAGTGAGGTTTGTAAGTTAGTTTGCGTTTGTGACAGGTTTTGTTTGAATTTGTGTTTGTGATTGGTTCTAATCCATATTGTTTGTGAGGCTTGGAATGGAATGACCCAAACAAAATGAAATATTTTTGTCTTGGGTAAATGCTTTATTTTATTGCTCTGCTTCCCCAAATCACAACATTTGCCTTTTCCCTTTACTAGTCCTTTGATGACACAAGTTCAACTTAATTCGTCTTTCTTGAACAAATTAGGGAAATTTTTTTTATTTATTTTGAGAAATTGAAGAAAATAAAAATTATATAATTTATTTTAAATTATTTTGATAATCTATCATATGTTGCATGTAATATAATAGAAGTGAATCTTATATTATGCTGTGTTATTGTCAAGTTTAACATACGCGTTATACGTTGTAAATTAATATACTTTTGCCATGTGACACAACATAGAACATCCAGATTATTACTTTATTATATATGTCAAATTATATTAAAGTTTTAATTTTCAAGTGGCATGGTAATGGCACTTGAAAATATAACTTCGATTATATTACTAATATGCATCCTTGATTGACATATAAGTTTTATTAAATCGTGTAGTGTATGAACATAACACTGTGATGTATATAAAAATAGAAATAGAATTCATCAATATCAGTAAATAAATTATGTATTAAAAAACATTATGTTAGATGATTAAAATAAATACTGAAAGTTCATATAATTAGTTATTTAGTAGCATTATGTTAATTAAAGTAGTTACAACAAACTAGTTAGAACTTTGGTAATGGAGTCTGGTTTATAGTAGATTTACAAATTTTAATGTACTTTATGGTGAGGTGAGATATGTTGTTCCCTTCTTTGTATATAGAGTAGAGCTTCTGGCAGTGTCGAAGAGCCTCACTTGCTGCACTGTCTGCCCTAGTTTAGAGAACATTTCGCCTGGAAAATTAACACAGTGCAGAAAACTGCACTGTGCAGAAACATCCATTTGTTTTGTGTTTATCACCATACAGGTGATTTTTAGTACTAATAGGAGACGTTGATATAATAATTGAAGATCCATACTCACTGTAATGTTGGCTGTTTAGTAGTAATGGTAGATTTGTTTGTTTGTCTTGTTGATTAAGTAGTCATTTCTCATTCTTTAATTGTTCGTAGAATTACTAAATTCCTTATCAATATTTTTTCTTTAAATTGGTCTAGATGGAAAGGGATGAGATGGTTCCTACTGACAGTAAGTGTGAAGGAAAAGACATTGACGTAAATGCCCAAGTTGATGAAGTTGCTGAACTTCCTCCGCGAAAGAAGGCTAAGATTGAGCTGAAAGTCTACAAACGGACAAGGAGTTCAATTGTTTCGCGTTACTTTCAGATTCTTCCGATAAAAGATGACGGAAAGCGTACATGCAAATGCAAGAAGTGTGGCAAGGAAGTTATTGCGGCCGGAGCAGATGTTACTAAAAATTTGAAGCGCCATTTGGATTGGGCTTGTCCAATGAAATTTGATGTGCCATTGAGCATTCCTGTTTCTATAGTGGCAGATAAAGGTAATGTAAATTTGTGATCTATATGTTGACTGCACGTGTTCTAAGTTTTATGATGATTTTTGAAAAAAATAACAACATATATGTCACAAATGGTCTGGATTTCCCCATAAAATGTCAATATTTTAAACTTAATCATAAAAAGGTGTAGATAAAACTGTAAAAGGTAGAAAAGCTGCTCTATGGACAATGGATTTGATTTATCAAAATAGAACATATAGAATATGCACAATATTTTTGAGATTTTAACTGGAATAAATTGAGTTGAACGATGCATGATGGTATGGTTGACCAATGTAATCCAACTTATATTCATGCATATTCAAAATATAATAGTTTATATTTTTTGTTGGTAGACTTGGTAGACAGTCGACCATGGTACAATTTTATTACCAATAATTTTTGCTCTTACTACTATGCAGTTCTGAATTATTTATTTAAAAATATAATTGCCTCAATTGCTTGATTACCCACGGTTTATAAATTTCTTAGTTATAATGCATAGATAATTTTTTAATAAGGTGAGAACCATTTTATTTGATGTAGAACCTGCACAATCAGAATTGGAAGAGCCCACTGAAGATAAAATGAGCATGAATATGAATAACGATGAGCACAAGGAAGGCGTCGGGTCTTCAATTTTGCCATGAAGGAGATTTTGATATGCCATCTATTGACATTGGTTTTTTATTCTCTTAATCTGTAATGTGTTTTAGTTTTTGATATGGAACTTGGAATTATCTGTAATAATCTTCGGGGTATGAATTATGGAACTTTGACATGTTATTCAATTGGACAGTATGGGACTAGTAACTTGTTAGGAGTATATGGTTGAATGAAATAATTTGCAAACTTTTGGTATTTTTTGAATTTTTATTACTTGAAATAATGTGTGAATTATGAATTTATATATATGGCAGTTGATAACAAGTTATTCGAGTTAAGTTTAATGTTTAATTAAAGAAGTTGTTCGGGTCATAATCAAAGGGAATATTATAAAAATTAAAAAATCAAGCATATAATGCAACATAAAACGGCTAAAAGAATTCTAAACTGAAAGAAAGAAAATAATCAAAGAAAACGTATATGCCATAAGTATTACTAAATTGTAAACAAAATGATCAAGTGGCACAACCATCCATTAAGTTCCTTGATTTTCTTACGAAATAAAATAATTAATTGGAGTTTGAGGAATGCTCTGCATATTGAGGATATAACATGAAACTTAAATAAAATAAAATAAAAACTTGATAAGCAAAAGAAGCTAAAGAGAAGTAACTATTTTTACTGCATTGGAAATTAAAGCAGTTTCTTAGGAGTAAAACATGGGGGAGTGGAATTCAAGCAACTTGTTAGGAGTAAATTGTGAGAGTGGAATTCAAACGTGGTAAGGGTTTTTCTTTTTTTTTCTTTTTTTTTTTCTTTTTGAATCTGAATAAAAAATAAAGGAGTAGCTGGGGTAATTTTTTTTTTTTTTTTTCCCAACGGAGGAGTTATGTTTTTTCAAAATTGGTCCATGGTAGATAATTCTTTTGACACAACGTGGCTTTTTTCCTTAGGTTTTTTGTTTTCAATTCATATTTTAAACCATTTCTTATGATTTAGAGATGAAGATAAGTTTATTAAAATAAGGGTATTTCTGTAGTTATTTTTTTTTTTTTTTTTTTTGCCCAACGTGAGGCTTTTTCGAGGAATACAATATTAGCATTTTTACTACGTAGTTGTGTTTTTCTTTTTGTTTACTCAACGTGAGGTTTGTTGAAGAATATAATATTAGAAAAGCGGGTTAACCCTACTATTACAAAATGGTCAATTTGAGGATTTTGTGAAATTGTGTGTAACTCGATTTTATATATAATGAGTACCATAAGTAACTCGAATATCCGTATATCGAGTAACATGGAGCTTTTCTTAGTTCTAACAACCACGACAAGACAGTACTCACTGTCTAAGGAAGCGAGTTATTTTATTAAACTCGATACTACAGTTATCGAGTAGTGAGAAGTCAGATCAGTCGATAATTTATTCGACCCATCCACAAATGCCTGAGCCCAGCAAACTTCTCTATACTAATAGATTGCTACCCGATTGGTGATGGATCGGTCTCGAAATATTTTATAAAACTCGATTACAGGTTTAGCGAGTACCATTTGTACTCGATTATTATAATATCGAATAATGTGTATACTGCATATTTGGACTAGTCAGTCAGTGTTATCTCTGGTGTTGGATTGCTGCATTCGACTCTCCACAGCAGCGGCAGTTCGATTGCTCTCGATTCGTCAGGCTCGAAAGCGACTTTCCGGGCTCCAAACATCGAGCCTCAACTGTAGTAAGACTCTTTTACCCTTGCTTCCCATTACAATTAACTGAAAATCCTGCATTAATCTCCCTCTAAAGCCTGAATTTTCGAACTATGCAAGTTGGTGGGTTTTCATGATTTTGGGTGTTGTGGTCTGAAATGGTTCATGGGTTTTTACGTATGCATGTTGTTCATACGACATTTACCCTTTAATTACATAAACATAGCTGATTTGTGAAGGAACACATGATTTTAGGGTTCATGTGTTCATATGGGATTTGGGGATTTTCATGGGTGTGGGTGTTTTGACGTGAAATATGTAATGGGTTTTTTTGTGTGGATGTTGTACACACGTTTTCTACCCTTTAATTGCAAAGAAATCATGATTTCTGAAAAATGGGAAATTAGGGTTCATGTCTTCATATTGAGAATTTGGGGATTTTGATGAATACGAGTAGTTTTGATCTGAACTGGTTCATGGGTTGTTGTGTATGCATGTTGGTGACATGTTCTCTATCGTTTATATTCAAATTTTTCACAGCTGGGTATGCATCTTGGTTCATTCGCCAATCTTGTTATAATAGCTCATATTGGGGTTTTGTTGAATTGGGTATACTTGCTTGAAATTGACCACCGTCTAGAGTTTGATGGATTGGCAGTCACTGGTCGTTTCGCATGTTTTATTGAATTGGGTATAATTGCTTGAAATTACCCCCGATGCATAATGTGCAGGGTGAGTTCGCATGTCTTTTAAATAACTTGACTGCATGAGTCAATGTTCATATATTTCCAAGCAATATTTAATATCAATGCATTCATTCATGCCCCCGCAATAGAATCCATGCATCATGTAATCTATTCCTCATGCATATGTACAGTGTGTTTATGTGTCTCTAACGCAGTTCTGAATATTTGTTTTCTGTTGTGTTTCCCAAGGTCTCTGTAGATCCTAGTTATGGCTCCTAAGAAGTCTAAAACCGTTAAAACCAAAGCCAAAAGAGTGTCTGCCTCCTCGTCTGATAGAATAAGGTTTGAAACAGTTACAAACCAGCAAAGGTTTGAAAAGGTAATTCAGCATAGGAATATTTGGGCAGAACGACAAATCAATCTAGATGAATTACCTATTTCTGTCCATAGGAATTTACAGTGTAGGAACTGGTTGTCTCTATGTAAAGATTTACAACCCCCTCCAATTGCCCTAAATGGAGAGTTCTATTCCAATCTCCATATTTGTTCTAATGATGATCTGGGTACTTGGATTCGAGGTCAAAGTTTTGTCATAAGTAAGGCTGATGTATCCAAGGCTCTTAATGTACCTCGTGTTTGTAAACCTACTTATCCATACTTGGATCGTTTGGAGCATCCTTCTATATCTGATGTCATGACTCTTCTTTGCGGAAGATCAGTGACGTGGGGATCTAACCCAAGAATTAACTCAAGTGACTTAACCGAGCTTAATTATATATTTTTAAGGATAGCTTGTCACAACATCCTCCCCATCTCCCATGTCCATACTATTCCTATAGAGAGATGTTTCTTTTTGTACGCCCTCGTCACTGGTGCCTCTATTTGTTTTCCTTCCCTTTTCATTCAAACGCTTGCCGAGGCACATAGGAGCAAGTGTAAGAAACATGATCTATTCTTTCCAGTTTTCATTTATAGGGTTCTAAACTATTTACACTTAGAAAGCTTTCCTTCCCTAGAGTTGATCCACATCACAGCCCCTATAGGTGCCACCTTTCTCAAGCAGCGGAGTGCACAAAAGAAGAATGTTGAACCTCATGTTGGTTCATCAAAAAGACCACGAGTACAGGCGTTACTTGCAGATGTTCACTTTGAGGAGAGTCCCGTTGGTCCTACAGCTGCTGTTGCTGACGATGGTGACGATGAGGTACATGTTGACAGTGCAGATGCAGAGCCCACCATTCCTCCTCCTCTTTCTCTTCGTGCTATGATGGAGACTTTTATGACAACTCAAGCAGCTCATGGACAACTTTTAGATGGGCTTATTGTTGAGGTTGCTGCTTTGAGAGCAGAATTTGCAGAGTATAGGAGTGCTTTTCCACCTCCTCCACCCTCTGAGTCTTGATGTTTGCCTTTGGCAATACATAACAGACAGGGGAAGTAGGGATTGTAGCGTAGGGGGGATAATAGTTTTTGTAGATTCCGTAAATTATATGAAAGTTATTTAATGTGATTTACCAGTATTTGTATATTTTTGTATGTACTCTTCAAGGTCCACAAACATGATTTCAATTTTATGATAGTTGGCCTTGTAGTCAGTGAAGAGCTGATCATCCGTCTTTTCAAGTTAGTACAATTTAATTAATTTAAAATTATATAGAAAGAATTTTATAAATTTGAAGTTAGCGTAATGCTAGGTGAAAACGTTAGAGGACTATAATTAAGTTGTTTCAAGTGTTTTTAAATAAACATTAATAATAATAAAAAAGATATATTCCTTTACATATAGAGATTAGTATTATAAATAGGATGAGGAAATTTTATTGTATTATGTTTTTTGGAAACATAATTTCTACCAAACTCGGTTGGCTAATTTGTACATTTCCAAGTCAATTGAGCACATTTTGTGTGTTACATGTAATTCTTCATTTTTATATGGGTAAGGGCATTCATGATCCCAATGACCAACTCCATTGTTCTTGCATGCTTCAATTGTCGTGTGTATTGTGTCATCAAATTACTTAAATAAGTAATTCGGTAATCACAATTTTAGTTTAACACTGTGTTTGGTTGGGGTGATTTTAGGGGGGATGGAAAATATAGAATGGAAAACTAAGCGGAAAACATTATTTTCCACTGTTTGGGAAAGAGAGGAAAACAGGGAGAGTAGAAAATCCGGGAGAAAATTTTCTCTCCGGGCCCACAAATTTCGTCTCCCCAAATCGGAAAGAAAAGGCATGAGAGAAAATTGCCTCTTTGCTCTTTTACAAATATGCCCTCTCCAACGTCCACAACAAGCCAGCGCGGGCGCGGCAGAATAATAAGAAAGAAGCGGCAGAATAAGAAGAAAGAAGTAGGAAATAACCACCAAACCCAGCACCACCACCAAACACTGCAATCTAGCACAAAAAATTAACCCAAAATCAACACAAAATTAACAGAAAAACAATTAGAAAATCCAACTCAAAATCACTGCCCAAAATCACCGCCCTTAATCAAACCCAACCCAAAATCATCATCTATAATAAAAGCATAAAACTCAAATTGTAAAAGAAGAGGAGGAAAGAAAAATATTCTCAAAAAAAAAAAAAAACGAAATTTTTACCGTGTTCATCCAAAAACCCATCCAAATAACGAAATCATCATCTATCATCTTATTTTTGACAAACCCATGTTCATCCAAAAACTTTAGTCCAAAATCTGGCCATCCACCCGCAACTCCTCACCCCCAAAAAAAAAAAAAAAATGAAAGAAAGAAGGAGAAGAAAGAGGCGGCGACAGAGATAAGAGATAAAAAGAAGAAGAGACAAGAGGAGATACAGTAGAGATGTGTTTTTATGAATCAGAAAAAGGGAGGAGGGGTTAGGTGAGGGGTGGTTGGGAAATAATAAAGAAAAGAAAAATATTATTTTAATAAAAAAAGTACGTATAGTAGATAAATTAATATGGGTGTTTTGTAAAAATAATAGTGTAAAAATGATGGTGTTTTATTTAATGAGTACAAATAAATTTATTTATTACATATTATATAATAAGGGTATAATAGTCAATTTATATAAATTATATTTTCTATCCTTCCCTTTTTCTCTCCAACCAAACAAAAGAGTTTTCCACCCTCTCACTTTTCCACCCCTCCAACCAAACACATAAGAGGGAAAACTAAAAATTTTCCATCCTCCCACTTTTCTATCCTCCCACAATTTTCCATCCTCTCACTTTTCCACTCCTCCAACCAAACGGACCCTAAGGTGCGAGTCGAGTAAAGAAAATATGACAAATATATTTTGAATTCAAATCTAACCTGTTCATCTATAAGTACCATGTCCAAACTGATTAGTTCTAGATTTTTTGCGGTTGACAGCTTCCCACATTCTTCAAAGTCCAACTCTTACCTTCCAATATACCACTACTCACGAAAATTCCCAACCTTTCCAAAAAAAAAAATAAAGAAGGAATTTCAACTTTAGTAGAAAAATTTGGATCTACCAAACCTAGGTGCCTCAAATTTCCAAAAGTCTAACCTCAAATGAAAGCAACTTTACATAAATATTAATTCAAAATTTATTAATATTTATGTAAAGTGATAGATTTCATTTTTTTCCCCCCTTAAAAAATCAGGTCCAAAACTTGATTTAGTAAAATTCATCTCAAAAAAAAAAAAAAAAAAAAAGGAAGAAAATCAAGTAATCAAACTCCAAATCTTTTATTTCTTAATCTTTAATTTTAATTTTATAGCTCAAGGGCTTCTTGATCTCATGAGTACTTGAAGCACAATGTGAGTCGATAGCAATGGCAAATATCTAGTGAGTTTCTAAATTTTCGTGATAAAACACCAATACACTTGAAATTCATCATTACAAAGAAATCTAATGGAATTGTTCAACACTAACAATCTAAAAAGTGGCCCCTTGGCCACTTTGTGACAAAACATCCCAATACAGACTCATCTAGAGTAAAAAACTATGAGAAGACTTGCTACTACTAAAGGGACTCAATTAAAAAAACAAAAATAATAATATATAACATATATATTTTTTTAAACCTGTAACATGCACTTTGTTGAAAGCTTGAACAAACATATTAAAAACGCCTACACAATTTAATGGGAATAAAATCACGAATAATATTAAAAACGTGCATTCACTTCACTATATTGGGCTTCCGTGCTCAATTTTATCTGTTTAATAAAATTCCTCCCTAATTCACCGTATACTTGTATCTAGTCTAAAATACAATAGAAACTCACATCCGGCCATACCCAATCCTAACAACCACTCAAAATCCACTATACCACTATCAAACTACTTCCCTCAGTCATGGAATATAAGCAATAAAGAGAGATGAAAACTCACCTTCAAATCCCCTTTGAATAAATGAGACGTGCCACCAACACTTTATACTTTACTACTTCAGAGTGTTACAGTCTTCCAATAATCCATAACACATTAAAAGAATGAAACCTGAGATATTTCCAAATAAACCAAGGTAAAATAAAATAGGTTTTTTAGCAGCAAAATTATAGTACTATTGAAACGACATTCAGGCGATCTCACAAACACATCAATGGCATGCCAAGGATGCTCGTTTAATGTAAACACAAACACAAACAAACGAAAAAAAAGGGTCTCATATTAATATAAACAGAGCATAGAAGTTTTGCACCCAAAAAAAAGAATTGACATGAAGAGATACCTCAACCAACGCAGGGAGGTTCTGTCAATATTTTTAAACCGTGTGGAAAGGGATAAAGGGAGGAAGGAAATCAGATAGGCAGCTGTTACTGAGAAACGGTAGAGCAGGAAGGTGGGTAGCTTTCTTACTCTCTGTTTTCTCACGCAATACCTAAAGGCTTCAACGTTTTTTTTTATCTTTTTTGTCCCTCCCTTTAAGCTTCCCTCTACATTACACATTTCAAACTCTCTCTGCTCACGTAAAAAACCCTGAACACTTCCCTTTATTTTTTATTTTTTTTTTTCAAAACGGCTTGAACGTTACGTATTTTTAATTTCTTTTTCCTTGAAGCTGAACTTAAAAGGCTTTGGGTTGGCCTTGAAAGTGGAACTAAATAAATAAGAGGTGAGCTGGATTAATTATACAAATTTATTATAGGGTGATAGTGGGAGTAAATAAATAAGTAGTGAGCTGTATATATAGGGCTATGATTTATAGGGCTGCAAATTGTAAAAACCATTTAAAAATGATAAATGATATGTCTACAACATTTTTACAAAATGTTTACAACCTAAGTGGTAGGTTGTTATTGTTGCAGCAAAAAAGTAATCTTAGTGTTAGTTTCAAATTTGAACCAATAACAACTAACCACCTGCGAATTATTGTAAAAAATATTGTAGACGTAGCCTCTCTCTTTAAAAATTAAAGGAAACTTTTTTTTTTTAAATGACGTGGCAGCTGATGTGGCGCAACGTGTGAGCAGCAGCACTAAGCGCAATGTATGTAACCGGTGCTACCACATGGGAATGGATATAATTAAATATAACAATGAAAAAAATATTGCATCTCAGCTGTTTTAAGTGATACTATTGGTTTTTGTTATTTCTTTATTAATCATGAGTTTAATCATCTTTAAAAGCCTCAGTTAAGTCTAAATATCATATTATTTAGTAGGTATTGTTTGGTAGATTAGATGTATAAATGTGGAGATTTTTAGTTAGAAATGATGGTTATAATTAATAATGAGGCCTCTACTTTATTAGAAAATGCAGATTATACCAATTTTACGAGATGAAAATGAGAGTTTAGCTGAAATATTCAAAAGGAATTTAGTTTGGTTTTTATATTCAATGAGACGTAAGTACAAATTTTTGATAATCACAACGATAACAATTCATTACAGTTTGAATTTTCCACAATTGATAATCATTCCTTTTGGCAAACCATTAAGGAAATCACAATTGTAAGACTTTTGCAAAGCTTAACAAAACATGCACCAATATGAGTGTGCAATGACAAAAATAAAAAAGGAGAACAATTTGATGATACTGCGTAGGTCAAGGTATCACATGCTACAACTAGCAGAAGAGCTGGCCGCTGCAACGAACAGGCAACTCACTCCGGCGGAACGTAAGAATGTCCTCAACTACGAGGACTACCTATCAGAGTGAATGCCTATGTGGTATGTGTGTTATGTCTAGGGTTAAGTTAATAATTTTAGTAGCGTTAGTGTTTAATATGCAATGCCTGCATATTGGTGACCTCGTGTAAGTTATTTTAAGTTTTCTGTGTTATATTATTGGTGCTTATTGAAAAGCATTATGTGTGGGAATATTTAACTTTTATGCATTGTGTGGGAATAATCTGTATTACGAATAACGTGCGTACTCCTTACAATCAATAATAAGGTTTACATAGTACAAATGCAACAACAGTGACACACATACATTTAAAACATAGTTAAAGCAAAATAGTTCTCCAACAAAGTCTAATTATACGACAGCACAATTACTCTTCATCTGACATCTCCACGTCTGATTGATAAATGGGATCAACAAGAAGTGATTGCATGAATTGTGCGTGCTCGTACCACCCTCCCTCCACTGACTCTCGAATCTCAACTTGGGTACGATATCGATTAAGACGTATCTTCATTCGATTATTTTCTTCTCTTATGCGGTTCAATGCTTTACGAAGTTCGTCGATTGTGTCTCTGGGCATTTGCGATGCGAGACGCCGAGGCACTGGCAAATTAAAACCAACCAACTCATCATAAAACATTTGTTGTTCATGAAATAACCAAGTCCACTCTTGTCTCATGGTATTGTGAACGTAAGCACTATTTCGTAGATTCGGGTTGATTGGATAGCTGAACTCATCTTCCAATACCCAGCAACGACCCATAGCAGTGAACACATCGTGAGGCCTATAGAGTTGTGGGATGCCAGAACCAAACATTGACGCTGAATACAATAACATCAAATGATCAAGTTAACAGTGTGCATCAACTGTTCGTAAGTAATGTAATGCTGCATAAAATGGTACACGACAAAGACATTCATAAATTTGTGTACTATTACATGCTAAAAATAAAATACTAACACTCAAATTTGATCATAAATATTAGACATTGTTGTTAATGTTTACACATTGTGTGCAATACAAAATATTGTTGTTAATGTCTCGACCAATGATGAGTATGTACATTCAACTTTTGCAAATCTAAATATTAACTATTCATTAGTTTAAGCAAATATAAAGAATTTCATTTTTTGTCAATGAAATTTATACTAGATAAAGACCCAATATAACCCAATGTACACACATAACACTCATCACTGTTTCTATAGATTATTGTACATTTCTTGTAGCACCAAACAATACCAAACAATTAATATAACCCTAATCTACTCACATAACACTCATTCAAGAACATACCAAAACACAAGTAATAGAACCTAATATCTATTATCTACAACTACTTTTACTTACTCCATAAAATTCTCTATGTATTTTAAAGAAGAAAATGAGTTTCTCACCTGAGATGATAGAGAGAAAATATGAACTTCTGGCAGAAAATTCTGAAAATGAGGAAGAGCTGATCTGAAAATGATGAGGAGAATTGGATGAGAAGTTGATTTATGGAAGAAACTCGATACTACCAGAGTCGAGTAACATTAATAACTCGATTTCCAACTAATCGAGTTAAGCTTCACATGCAAAATAGGTGATTTGATATCGAGTCAGAACGTACCAGATACAACTCGATTATTGTGAAGTCGAGTAATGCTAACAAGTGATTTGAAATCCTGTCAGTAACTCGATTTGTAAAATGCCGAGTTCTAAACAGTTACGCGGGAATATTTTATTGCCCAAAATCCACGCTGGACGACCAGGGTGGCAGGAACCTGCACATAACTCGGCCCTAGAATGATCAAGTATTTTAAGTAACTCGCCTATAGTAAGATCGAGTATTGAAACAGGGGCACGCCCCCATATAGTTTCAAAACAGGGGCATAAGGCCAATTATTTTGCCCAAGAGGGGCAAAAGGCCAGAATGTCCCATGTATTACAGCTTGCAAATTGGTCTACTAGGTTCCCTATGCATGTCTATAATCTTTGTATTAACTCTATGGAGGCTTAGCCTCTTTGTTATTTTTCTCCATCAATATATTATGTTTATCAGGTATCAAAAAAAAAAAAAATGAAGTCCGTATAAAGCTTGCATTTTGGTGTTCAGACGGTAAAATTCAATTTTTGTGGGTTTATTACACACCCGGGTACTAATGCTCTATAAGTGGTTAGTCTTGCACTTTATCCAGTCCCAGTTTCTTTTACTTCTTTGCTTTATTGTTTCTTGTTTTATTATTACTAGTAGCATACCTGTCCATTGCGAGTGATAATTTTTTTAGGATGGACTCATTAAATATTTTATTAATACTATAATTTTAGTTATTAACCATTTGTTTTTCATTAGTTTTTAACCTTTATACACACACACCCACCCACACACACACACACACACATACATATATAGTGAATCTTTACATATACCTTTAAGAAAACTCTATATATTCTATTTTTTTGAATGCGTAAAATTATAGACTACTATTCCATAATAATAGTGGCTAATTAATTTTATATATATATTTTTAGTGATCTCATTTGTAACGCTTCTTATCATTATCATTTATTTACTAACTGATGATTTGCCTAACAAAGACGATAAATGAGAAGTAGCATTGTTCATTAAATTTTCGAAAGTAATAGTGTATGAAAATTATATATATATATATATATATATTATAAATAAGGTTAAATGAAATGTCTAAAAATGAATTTTTAAATTTTCTAACTTTTCTTATGTAATTTCTACTACTATCTGAGAACATCTCTTTTTTAGTTATGATTAATATGGTTTCCATAGTTAGAGTTTGGTTAGTTTTAAATTTAAATTTAGTACTATGATTGTATTTAATTTTTTATTGTTGATTTAATTTTTTAAATGAATTTAACAGTTTATGTTACTACACTGTAAAGTTTTTAACGTTCTCCATATGGTAATCTCTATTTTATTTTTTACTTCTCCTTACAACCTCTTTGTTATCCAATCAACAATTACTATGACGCTTGGTTTTTTTTTCTTTAGCTACTCTTTATTACTTTGTATTGGTTTCTCTCTCTCTCTCTCTCTCTCTCTCTCTCTCTCTCTCTCTCCATTGGTAACTTATCATTTTCCAAAATTTGATGATGATTCTATGACATTAAATATGCCTTATTATTATTTTTATTTAGTGTTTCTAACTTGATTTGTTTTGTATTTCATTCTTTCTTTGATGCATTGGGTGTGAGAATGAGTGTTTCCCTAGCATTACTCCACTTGATATAGACAATTTTATTTATTTGATTTGGGAAAAATATTATATTTTAAATTTTTTAAAATAAAAAAGGAGTGGAAATATAAATAATTTAATGATATATATGGAGGATGTAATAAAATTATATGAGAAAAATAAAATAAAATACATAACAATAAACACTAACTTATCCAAATAATTCTATGTAATATAATAATAGTACATTCTTAGATACTATTTTTAATTATTTATAATGAAATATGATAATATTTAACAATTAAAGTCATAAAAAAAAATAAAAAAAAATAAAAAAAAAAACTTAAAACAAAAAACTAAATCCCATCACCCAAAATAGAGTTCTAAAGAATACAAAGCCTTATCAAGCTAAAATAGAGATGCAAGAAAAATAAAAAGATCCACCAAAAAAGTGGGAAATACCCACATTTTTGTAAGAGAAAATTATGTAAAGAATGGAAGAGTGAATGACAAATTTATACTAAGAGGATGATAATAAAAAGAAACAAAATAAAGGAAGATAAAAGGAAAGAGGAAGAGTGATATCAAGGTAGAATGTTTGGGGAGATGAAAAGGTAAAGAGAAGGAGAAAGGTTGGAGAAAGTGTAAATGTTAAAAAAAATGAGTACAATTTGATGAGCACAATTTTCTTTTATTTGAATTTAAGTAAAATATTACATTTTTTTTTAAAACAAAAAGAGAGAGAAAATATAAATAATTTAATGATAAGGAGGATGTGGTTGAATTTCAATATTGAGTAAAATAGAAGAGAAGAAAAAAAATAAGAAAAATTAAAAGATATAACAATAAACACTAAATTATCCAAATTATGCTATGTAATGGAATACTATTTTATTTTTATCTACTATCTTTAATTTTTTATAATGTAATCGGATAAAATTTAACAATCAAAGAGCAAAATAATAATAATAATAATAATAACTTAAAACACAAAACTAAATCGTATCAACCTAAATTAGAGTTCTTAAAACACAAAAATTTATCAACCTAAAGCGGAGATACAATAAAAAATAAAAATCCACCAAAACATTGAGAGAGAGAGGGAACCTTTTTGTGAGAGAAAACTATGCAAAGAATGGAAAAGAGTGACAAATTTATAGTAAGAGTGAAGAGATAAGAAGAGACAAATAAAGGAAGATGAAGGGAAAGATGAATAGCAATATTAAAGTAGAGGGTAGTGGGGAGATGAAAAGGTAAGGGAAGAAGAAAAGTTGAAGAAAGTGTAAATATTTAAAAAATAAATTAACGTAAAAAAAATTATAGGAAAATTGATAATAAAAAAGAAATATATATAGATGTTAAAACCGACAAAGATGAATATGTAAAGTCAATAATCTATTTATATATATATATATATATATATTTATATATATATATATATATATTTTTTTTTGGGTAAAAAAATAGGAATAAATAATAAATAATAATTATGTGGCGATGAGGTGGCGCAATAAGAGCTCAGCAGTAATAAATGTCACGCTTCAGCTTTTAGTAATATATAGATAGATATAGATTATTATTATTATTATTATTATTATTATTATTTAAAACAACAGAGGTGGACAAAGTATACCTCATTTTTCTTTTTTAGTAAAAAGGAGGTTTCTAGTGAGAGTGTGGACTCATCGTCATCGACCTCACATCACGTGATGGTAAGAGTAACGCCACAAGTACGATTGGAACTTTGATGGAGCTATCGTAGAGAGCACAACACATTTGTTAAAATGTCACTGCTTGAACCGTCTTGAGATTTGGGTTAATTGTCAAATGTTATCAAAAAAATTTTAAAATATTCAATTTACTCTATAAGCATAAACAAACATCATTTAATACAATTTGAAAATTCTATTGCTCTTCCTTCTCCATCTTAAACTTTTATTTACTCCTCCATTTCTAACAATTATTTATCTACATTGGCTACTAGAAATTCTTTTGCGTATATAATTGCCACAATATGAGATATATGCAGTTAAAACAAGATATTGAAAAGAAGCAAGGACTTAGAAGAGCATGAATTTTTTTTTAACAGTGTAAATTGTCCTATGAGCATAGGGAGCAAATTGAATATTTAAAAAAAAAAAAAAATCTTAATAGCTTATGATAACCCCAATCTCAGAGGCAGATTGGATTAATTTTCATTTTAATTTTTTTACTAAAAAAAATTATCATTTAGCCTTAAAAATTTTAATTATATACTAATATACTTTATCATTTAGCCTTAAAAATTTTAATTATAAACTAATATACTATTTCTAAAACTCTGCCTGTTAAATAATTGATTGTACTCTGCTCTTTCTTTTTCCGTGTGTGTTCACAATTTCAAATCCCCTGTTCTCAGTCAAGTCAACAACTTTTCCTGGGCCCTTTTCCCATTACTTTTTCACAGCTTTTGTGTGGCACCGGTTATTGATTACCAGTCCCCCCACTTCTACTCCTTTTTTTTTTTTCTTTTTTTTTTTTTTTAAATCGATGGAGGAGGCCAGGGTAGTTTCTTAGTAACCGGCTATCAGCTATGACTACGAAGCTTTGCTTAAATTTCTTTTAAGAAACACATGCTCATTTACATACAAAGTATAGACACATTTAATTTTTGAACTAAAATTGTAACTTGAAATAGTTGAAAATTGTGATTTTCTGTGCAAAATTGGTGAGTGTGTGAACCATGTGTGTAAGTGTGTGAAACAGACATTTTCAAATGTGGTGGGGTGTACCGCGTATGAGATATTTCCATTAACAAGAAAGTTTCCTCCCTAGTTTCCTAGTTTAGAGAATTAAAAAAAAAAAAAAATTTATGGTAAAATATAAAAATTATCATTAGATTTTACCCAATACTTGATACTATCAAAACTTTTAAAAGTACAAACAAAAAGCCGTTCGAAAATGTCTCTACTTCTGCTTCCTTCTTCATCTCTTGTTGATATTTATTTATCATTTGCTATTCAAAAAATATTTCGTGCATGTAATATTATTAGATTATTTTGCTTAGTCTTAACATTGGGTAATTTTGTGGTGACCAGCGATGGAGCTTATAATTGAAATTTTATTGAGATGTGAATACGTGACAATTATTTGACAAATGTCCAAATCCCAAAATATCCAGTGCATTGGATCTAAAGCCAATTCCTTCCTTTACTTAGAAGTTTCATTCTTAGTCTCCTTGTTTGAACTTGGGAAAATTGGTTTCTGTTTTTTTTTCTTCTTCTAGAAAGATGTACCTTGTATAGTTTATTTTATTTTTACCTTCCTTATTGAGAAAATTATTAGGTACCTATGACATAGTGCTCAATTTTCTCACATTCATAATGGATCTCACCATAATTCTAACAAGCATGATTTTTTTCCCCAAATAGAGGTAGAAATTTTATTGAATAGAATAATGAAAGATTACATCAAATCACAGTATGGTGCTTCCCCTTGCCATAGTTGTGAGGACTTAATACAGTAGGCTTGTTTAGCCAAACACAGTGCTCCTCTAACGTTTCAAGTTGAATATAAGATATTATTCATTCTTATGGGAGGACACATAAGAGTGAACAATTCCTTCGGTTGAATATATTGTCATTATTTATGACTTGCGTTTTTGTATGCATTTGATTTTATAGATATACACATGCACACACAATTATGGATACATATATGTAACAAAAAGTTGTTGTAATTCTATCTTCACTCTTACAAAAAGAGGTTTAAATATTAAAACTGTAAAATCTTCCACAACCAAAACATTGGAAAGAGTTCCCATTTTTCTTCTTTCAAGTTGTGAGAAATGGAATGGTGATATTATTGTGTTTTCCTTTCATACGTTGGATAAAAATTAGTATTAGCCAAACTAGACTCCTTGGGAACATCTTACCAATAAAAAATCTTGTCTATTCAACTCAATAAACTCTGAAGTCTGGACTAAATATCTCCATCAAATATCCTCTCTCTTGCTTTTGATGCCTGAAACATCAACATAAATACAACTAAGCATTCAAAATGGTTTAGTCTAATATTTTGTCCATTCAACTCAATTGGACACCAATTATTTCAGTCACAAATAGTTATAAGGTTCTCAATTTTCATACTATATGATCAAGTTGAACATGAAATTTAGTTGTAGAAAGGTGTAAAAATAAAACCAAATATATAGAAAGGTAGAATTTTTTTTTTTGGTACTAGTAACATGTTTTTCCCAATTTGTGAAAATAGTTTTAAGAGCAAGCAGAAATGCTTCTACAGTAGACCCTGTCAGTATTCCGATCCAAAGACCCTTTCCTTTCAAGTGTACAACGAAGGCCAAAACAACACCTACTGGAACCCCAACCAGATAATATGCCTCAAGATTTACATAGGCTCCAATATCCTGCCAGCCACTTCCTCTAGGGACCCTGATGCATATATAGCACAAAATAACTTTGTGAGTTAATGGCAAGCAATATCAAGGAAGAATCACAACTTCTACATTGGTATCATATGCTGATCTATTTTGAAGAAATATACACAATATGATTATGATGGTTATGACTATGGCATAACTACTACATAAACATTTCCTAATAAAGATATAAGGCTATTTTATAACCCAGAAAGAAGATTACTTCCAAGAGTAAGCTTTTTTAAATCTTTATACACCATTAGTTAACTTTTTAATTGCAAAGAAATATTCTAAATGAATAATGAACTAATGTGTATTTGATAGTATAGCTATAGTATCGCGTGAATTGATAAGAATTAAGAAGTTATAAGTTTCAAAAGTTTAGCTCCAACTCAAATGTGAGAAAGTTACCTGAAAGATGACTATTGAGAGACAAAGCAAAGGACCCATATCTGCAATTTCCTTCTTACTGCAAAAGGCATAGACCAAAACACGATGGCAGAAGAAGAGAATCACGGCTACAATAAATCTCTGCAACTACAAGAACCATTATAACAGTCATTTAGCTGCTTGTGCATTCCCAGCTCCCAACTCATTCGAAACCCGCAAACCTTGCTGTTGCCGCAAATCCATATGGTATGTAGTAGTACAAATTAGTAATTGTGAGACTGCATGCAGTGAAAAATTAGAAGCATTCTATTGTAATCTCATATAGTAAATATGGAAAAGAAGCATACCATAGCGAAAGCACTGAAGTCTCCAATTCTGGATTAGGTAAAAGCCCAGAAAGCAAAATAAGACCCTCAAACGACCACCATCAAGAGGATTATGATTGGCATGCAAAAAAATGCTAAGAGACTTAATACATGTAGCCAAAAAATGAATACTACAAAAATCTTGAAAGAAAGAACAAAACAGAAAATTACCAAACCATTGCAGCTGAAGCAACAGCAAAGCAAAATAACTCCCTCATGCTGAAGAAGACATCCTTTGAGAATACGGCATGAGTTTTCTCACAAGCAGAAGAGTACTTCATGTATACCCCAAGCATGAGCACATCCAACAACTATGATGAAGCAGAGGCTAATGCAGCTGCACTGCTTCCTAATTTTGATTTAAAAACGAGAATCCAACAAAAAGGTATATGGAAACATAGAGCTGCAAATGAACTAAAGAGCATTGGAAGGATCAGGCTCTGAGTCTGGTAATAGCGAATTAGTGGTTGAAGTATAGCTTATGCAAACAGGTTAGGGATGAGGCATACACAGTATGTCTGCTATATGTGAGATTGTTGGATCTTGTCCTATGAGTATTAGTAATTTGTCTGTGAATATCCATAGGGTATATATAGGGATACAAACCAGAATAAGAGAGATGATGGTGGTGTAAGTATAAATTCCTATTTTTGATATTGCTCTGCTCCATAGGCTTGTCCGCATAAAGTCTCTAATGCACCAGCCATCCCACACTGCTTAGCAGTCACAAAAATTCACTTATCATCATGATTGAATTATATTCCTTAATCTGACATATCAGATTCTCATACTAGCCGACATCTATGGTGACATAATAACAATGATATAATGATGAAAACAACAACAATAACTACAGATTTGATAGGCATTTGACAAAGAATTATTCTTTTGATTAACTAATTTGTATAAGTAAATAAACAGATTTTAGGCTGTTAGTTTTAGTCAAGTTAATCAAGTTCAATTATACTTGTCAAGAAGCTTGAGCTCTACCAACACAAAAAATAGATAGTGCATTAGGATGCGCTTTGCTGATTGCTTTCTTGCTGAAAGTTTAAGAATGAAAATGAGTTTTAGTTCTACTTTTATTATTTTATAAAATACACTTTATTCCTTGCCTTTAGGTTAAACAGTTTTACCTTCATGCTTTTTTCAATATTATAGTTTATCCATTGTGATTAGGGTAAAGTAAAAAAATTAATATTTTTGTTGTTATTCATGCAATTACACACATGATACATATAAAAATGTTCTCTCTCTTTCTTTATGAGAGGTGTCTATATCTTATTATGTGAATCTACAGAATGCCTCCTCATAATGTGTGGATACCACAAGTGTGTAGGGCTCACCTATTGTGAGAGGAGGGCTGCATAAATCCGTGTTATAAGATATTGTCTCTTGTTTGGACTGTGTATCCCAAGCAAGAACACATTTAACCAATATGATGAACCAGTGAATACTGTAGCTTCAATACTTCCTAACTTTAATTTAGAAATTAGAGCCCAACAAAGGGGAATATGGAAACACAAAGTTGCACATGAACTAAAGAGCATTGGGAGGACCAGACTCTTGAGTCTGGAAGTAGTGAGTTAGTGATTGAAGTATAGCGTATGAAAACAGGTTAGAGATGAGGCATATGGAGTACATGTGTGCTATAGTGAGATTGAAGGATCTTAGCCTATGAGTATTAGTAGCCTATTTATGAAAATTCATAGGATAGATATTGGGATACAAACTAGAATAAGAGAAGATGTCAGTCTAAGTATAAATTCCTAACTTTTGATATTGCTCTGCCCCATAGGCTTGTCTGCATAAAGTCTCTAAAGCCCCAGCCTTTCCCACCCTGATTTGCAATCACAAAAATTCAATTATCACTATGTTTGAATTATATTCCTTACTCTGGCATATCAGTTTCTCAAACTAGCAGACATCAATAGTAAAATAATAATAATAATGATGTGATAATGATAACAACAGCAACAACGGATATGAAAAACATCTATGACAAATAATTATGGTTTCGGATTGCGAATATGTATAAGTAAATTAACAGATATTAGATAGTTGATTTTAGGGAAGCTGATAAAGCTCATATACTAAGCAGGCTAGCGGAGGTTGAGTCAAGCACAAAAAAGGCCTAGTTTCCACTGACCAAAGTTTGGGTAGCCCAATACTCAATTGAGCTGAGCATTTTGCTTTTCTATGGATAAATGTATTTCAGGAGCAGCTGATTCCATCCAAATAGTGAAATTCTCTACTTTTCAACAAGTCCACAACACTTTTACTTTTTAAATTCCTTCCCCTTTTGCTTTTGAAATCTTTTGGCGTGGCACAACAACAACCGCACTAGTCACTGATTCTAAAATAGGACATGCTAGTAATTTCGTGGTGAGAAAAAAATCACCACCAAGATGGTAGTCGCAATAAGCAGCAAAAGGCGGAGGAGACAGAACTCACGTGAGAGAGAGAGAGAGGAATTAATGCTCTAAGCAATGTATTCAAAAAGACAAATCAAAATCATGGAAATAAAATTATAAAATTAGATAATAATGTAATCGTTTGAGATTAAATACAACATTAAAATACAGGACCACAAGTTGAAAATTTTTAGCATATAATAGGATTATATGAAAATTTTAAACAAAAAGAAAATAAAATTTATATATAATTTTTTTTATTTTTAGTGAACACTAAAATTTTCATTAGTTGACAAAGAAAGCAATATAGCATCATTTAATTTAGTAAAAAAATTGGTGCCCTTGATAGGTTTTGTAAACAATTAAACTAATAGTTTAATACACCTAAAATTAAATATTTTTATGAAAAAAATACATTGACTAATTTTAATAAATAATCTTAAAAATATTTTAGAAAATAAATTATGTATTATATAACATTATAAAATAATTACATATTCTTGTGCATAGTGTGGGTCCCACTAGTACTAAGTGATGCCTCATTTGAATCTTGAGCCTCATGGTATACAAGATCAGCTACGATTAAAAACTGCTTTGCAAATCCAAATTACCAATTGTTTTGGCTTCAAATCCCTGGACCCATAGAATCCAAAGACCCTCCCACACATCAATGCTAATAGCATCATCTACTACACATCAATGCTATAGCTTTTTCAATATCTCTCCATATCAAGAGGCCTTTCACTTCAACCCACTTTAGCCACTCCTTGTTATAACTGATAACAAGTGATTGGCATGTATAACCGAGAATCTCTGCCAAATCAGTGGGTTGTACATTTTGTTCCAATCCATCATGATTCATGATTAGCCTTTTCTTTTCTTTTTTTTTTTCTTTTTTATAGGTAATCAAAGATTTATTTCATAAAAAGGACATCATGTTCACGATGGTGAACACTTAGACCTAAAACCAAATACAAGTACCTTAGGAAGAGATACGAATAGAACATAGGCGCATTGATAACTGCTTAATTGATATGGCTATAGTTTGTAAGGTACTTAAACCGCTACGGTTCACAATCATTTTGGACATTTAGTGACTAGTGTACAAGTAACACCACCTATATATGTGCTTCATTACAAGAAACTGAGAAAGGTACCAATGCTCACATGATCTTTTATTAATCATCATTTACATTGCACCATAATAATATTATTTACATTTTCACATAATGTTGATGAAAAGATAGGCCAAGAAATTATTATTATTACTATTTATTTATTTAGTTATAATTTATTTTTTCAAAACAAACACAAATTTCTCTCTATGTTATGTTATCTGCTACGAGAATCTCCCTCGAATATCCTTTCCCTAGCTTTTGACACCTGAAAGATCTATAAAAATCCAACAAATAAGCGTTCAAAACCAGTTTAGCCTACGAGCCTAGCACGTTTCAATTGCCACCAATTCTAATGAAATGTAGATTTGACCCCAGTTATTCTAATCTGAAACAGTTAAAAGCTTTGGAATATTCATGTTTATGATCAAGTTAAATATAAATAAATTGTTGTAAAGAGAGAGGGAGAAGGGGGGGGGGGGGGGGACAACTATGTAGAAAGGAAGATTTTTTTGGTACTAATAATCCTCTTTTGCCAATTTGTGAAAGTTGTTCCACGAGCAACTAGAAATGCTTTTACAATAGACCCTCTCTCTAAATCCAATCCAAAGGACTTTGAGCATACAATAAAGACCAAAACGGCACCTACTGGACTCTCAAACAGATAATATGCTTTGAGATTGACATATTCTCCCCATATGTTTCCAGCTGATTCCTCTAGCAATACGAAAGAAGAATCATGACTTCTACAGTGGCCTGATTTGCTGATTTATTTTGAAGATGGCCATACCATAACTATCAACTAGACAAGTCCAAGAAAGAGATTACTTCAAGAGAGAACTTGTTTGAAGCTTTCAACAGTGTTTGTTGACCTTTTAATTGCAAGGAAATATTCTAGAATGGAGACTGAATTAATGCTTAATTAGCTGATCATATGGCATGATTGATAAAACGTAATAGCTTCTAAACTTGTCCAAAATTCACAACTAATGCTCTCATAGACATCAACTTAAATACGCTACACTCTCTTTGTTCCTTAGCTCTCTTTTTCTTTGTAATTAGTTTTTCCTTTATGTTTTTGCTTTTCTTTCCTTTTTTTGTAATTTTTTATTTGCTTTGTGCTTTTTTACATAAAACAGTTTTTTTTTTTTTTTTGGTAAACATAAAACAGTTTTTTGAATATACACCTTTCTTACTTATCAAAAAAAAAAAAAAACTTAAATACGCTACAGTGTATGGGGAAAAACAAAGGTATAACTTGTGGGAAAGTCACCTGAAAGTATAGCTTGTGCCTTGTAGGCTATCCAATAACAGTTATGAACATCATCGGTTCATCCTATGAAAATCATCATAACTGAAACCATATAAAAATAAAAAATAAAAAGAAGAAGATGAAAGAAAAGATCCTGGCTCTACTGTCTTTATGAAACAAGATACAAGGATATGTCACTTGAATACATTTCCAAATCATTATAACCAAAACCATATATAAATTCGATACAACATACCAGTCAGACTGACAGAAATGCTTATGCACATCCAGTAGCCATAGCCTCAATTGAAATCCTCCTGTGAAAATCCTCCCCATTTAGCAGCTAGACAAAGTATAAACAGAACACGAGTGTCATCTTCTGCTGACATGTTAATCGTTATCATCTGCATATATGTGAAAACTTGAGTTAGTATGGTACTATAATCAAAACAAAAAATAATAGCAATTTACTCATTAATAATCAGTATAATTGGAGTCCCTCCTTGCATTTTCTAGAAGGCATGTCACCAATGATTATGAAGTATAGACATGGTAGAGACTACACAGTCTCTAGTTTTCACGTTTAAAAAATTTATGAGGATAATTTCTCTTGCTTCTGCCAGCACTACACAAGGTGAATATGAAAATTAGCATAATAGTTGGACACTTACAAATGGGATGCCATAATAGGATTGAGCCACCTACCTTACCTTAGCAATTTTGCAGCTTTACCATGGATACATATATTTCATTAGCAATTGGTAAATCTAAAGGTGTGCCTTCTAATCTACACTGATAAAAGCAGGGCATTAGCACAAATGCAGAAGCGATTGGAATGTAAAGAAAGCTGAAGCCACCAATATGACAGCACGTATGGTTGGTCTGAACAATCAAGTAAAATAAGTGGCAAGCCACAATCAAGAAGTGGTTGGTCTAATTGTAAAGAACCTAAAGGTGGAGTAACTTTGGTGAGAGTCCCTTCCAGTCTCTTGTTTTGCAGTTTTTATTTATTTATTTATATTTTTAATTTTTCTTCTTTTAAGAATAAGAAATTTCATTAACAATAAACTTAAGAAAGTAGAAACATAAATTGCTCTCTATTATTATCTTATCTACTAAAATAGTCTCACTGATATATCCCCACTCTAGCTTTGAAAACCTGAAACATCAATAAAAATCCAACTAAGCATTCAAAACTAGTTTAGTCTAAAGGCCTAGCACGTTTCGATTACCACCAATTTTAATAAAATATAGATTTGACACCAATTACTCTAGTCTGAAATAGTTTGAAGGCTTCGAAAATTCATGCTATATGATAAAGTTGACATAAATTGCAGTATAAAGAAGAAGGCAGCGGTGATGGGGGGACAATTTTGTAGAAAGGAAGAATTTTTATACCAGTAACCTACTTTTGCCAATTTGTGAAACTTGTTCCATGATCAAACAGAAATGCTTGTACATTTTACCAAAATAAATAAATAAGCTTGTACAATAGACCCTGTCTCTAAATCCAACCCGAAGGACTTTTAAGGATTTAACAAAGGCCACAACAGCACATGCTAGTGTCCCAACCAGATAATATGCTCCAAGATAGACATAGGCTCCTCAATGTTGCTAGCCAATTCCTCCAGTGATATAAAGGAAAAATCACAACTTCTACATTAGCTTGATATGCTAGTTTATTTTGAAGAAAGATATTAACAATATAATGGTTAGGCCGTAAGGCCTGTAACTATCAAGTAGGCAAGTCCCAGGAAGAAGATTACATCAAGGGTGAAATTGTTTGAAGCTTTCAAAAGTATTTGTAGACTTTTTAATTGTAAGTGCATATTCTAGAATAAAGACTGAGTTAATGCTTATCTGATCATATTGTGTGATTGAGGAAAAAAAAAGTAATAGCTTTTAAAACTTCGCCAAAATTCACAACTCATGCTCTCATATAGATTAACTCAAATACACTACATGAGATAAATGTGAGAAAGGTACCTAAAAGTATAGCTTGTAGGCAATCCGATAGCAGTAGGCTCAATTTAACTTTACTTCATCCTATGAAAACCTAATAATTGAAACCATATATATCATATCTGATATTGACTAGAACCTGTCAAAAAAGGGGGAAAAAAGGAAAGGAAAAGAAAAGATCCTAACTATATTCTCACTATGAAAGAAGGATATGTCACACGAATACATTTCCAAATCATCATAATATATAAATTCATTACAACATATCAGGATTTTTATCCAAAAAAAAGAAATAGAAAAAACACAGTTAGATTGACAGAAATGCTTGTGCACATTCAATATCAGTAGCCTCAATTGAAATTCATCCTATGAAAATCCTCCTCCCTATTTTACAGTCAATCAAGGTATGAAAAGAACATTGGCATCATCATCTGCAGACATGTCAATTATAATCTGTATATATGTAAAAACCTGAGTCAGTATGGTACCATAATTATTGACTCATTCCTAATGAGTGTAATTAAAGTTGCTTCTTGACTGTTTTTGAAGGCATGGCTCCAATGATTCTGAAGTATAAAGTATAATGCAGTCTATAGTTTTCACATGTCAAAAATTTATTTGGCAAAATTCTCTAGAATTTGCAGCACAAGGTGAAAATGAAAATTAGCATAATGCTTGGACAATTACAAATAGGATTCCGAAATAGGACTGAACAATCTACCTTAGCAAAATCCATAGAGCAGTATAAGAGTAAAGCCTGAGAATATATTTTCTAAAAAAAAATTACTTGTGAGATACAATATCTATTAATTAATTTAATTTGGACAGAATCGTAACAGTCTCATTTTAGGGATTTAAATTTAATAATTGAAATTTTATGGATTAAATTGTAGAATGGTCAAATTGCAAAACTCAAATACTAATTTACCTAAAAATATATATAATGAAGATAAATGTTATGTTCTTTTTGTTAAATGCACCACCAACACCTTTAATAACAAAAGGGCAGGGGTCACAAACTATTTGTAACAGTATAAGCACTGATTGCAACAGAAATTTAACTAGTACATGTTGTAATGTTTCAATCCATGCATATTATGCTACATTCTAATAGCAATTTATATACTTCCATCGTATATGAAAGAAAGACTTGTCATTTAAATATCAACAGAAATAAATTGGTAATGAAAATTAGGTATCTTTGTAAACACTAACCAGAGAGATTGGCCACTTCTCTCAAAGCAGCTCTCCACATTTTTTGGGTTCAACAAAAGCTTTTTTCTAAAACTGAGAAACACCTTGTATTTCCACTGAGACTGAGACTAAGACTGAAGTGTTGAAGAAGAAGAAGATGATGGTGATGACGTAGACCCTCCTTGAGTTCTCATGGAAGCCATAGGAAATATAGAGATAAAATTTGAAGCACAATATGTATAGAACTGAAGAAAAAAGGAACATACATAAATTAGTGAAGAAGAAAACAATTTGAAGAGATGAATGCGAGTGAAAAGTGATTTGGGAAACGAAAAATAGGAGCAGTGATTGGCAGAGAGCAAAAGGCAGAGGAGATCAACGCTGGGCTGAAACTGGCAACCGGTCAATAGAGTTAAGAATAGGCTGAATTTATAGAAGGGCCCGGTTAACTTGCCTTTAAGCTATCTATTATTCTATTAATCATTAATTTTAAATTATGCAGAGGATGAAGTTTAATTATAAAATTATTTGTAGAGTAAAATTACAATTTATATTTAAAATAATTAACATTACTACATATTTTGAAACTTTAATTGTTGGATTGCATATTCTTTATGATTTTAATACACATATCAAATTTTGTATCATTCGGATATTATTTATTATATGATTTATAAGCTTATATTTTATGTATAATTTTAAACTACAAAAACTTACAATTTAAATAATTTATTAATGACATAGCTATTGATCTTTAATTTTCTAAAAAATTGCAAGCATAGAAGATATGAGAAAAAAAATGTAATTCACTGGTAGATTTGTCAAAATTCATCTCCAATAAAAAGATATTGAGTAAGGTTGTAGCCTTAAGGTACAACTAATTTTGTAGCTAAATTTTGTCCTTAAGTAAAATGGTTTTATTAATGGATGCCCATAGGACATTTTTTAATGAACTATTTTAGAAAGTTTTAATGCCACTTTTATGAAAAATATAAAAAAATAATTGTAAAAAAGTTAGTTATTTTTTTTTTCCATAATAAAATGGTTTCCTAAGATAATTTATTAATATATGCCCTAAGGGTATCCATCAGTAAAATCATTTCTCTAAAAAAAAAAATTCCTCTCACCCTTTTCTCAAAAAATAAAAAAAAAATTCATCTCAATTTTTTTAGAAGATTTTCATCTCCTTGTTAGGAAAATTGAGGGGGTTTTTTTTTTTTAAGAGTATAGTACATTTAAACGTTGTATTTTTCTATAAAAAAAAATATTTTAAGTGTAATTTCAAATTAAATCTTATAATTTTAAAATTAAACCATAGATTTTTTTTTTCCTTTGAGAAAGAAAACCATAGGAGGTATATAATAAGACTATATTACAAATTAAACTTGATAATTCTGCTAATTTAAAATTAAGCCCTAAACTTTTAAAATTGTGTCAATACAAACCCTAAACTTTTTTTTAGTTGGATGGTGGATTTTAATTTCTTTTTTGTTTTGCTCACAAAATGGAGCTTTATAAAAAGCTAACAACCCCCAGAGGAATCATACATAAAAGTATACTACAGGGCTTAAATCGTATCTCCATGAAAGTTGCTAGGGAACAAAGGCCCTTCAAAATCATGCTCTGAAGTCGATTTACAACAACTATGACCAACTGGGATTTTCTTGGAATAGCTTGAACTACCTGTAGAGCATTTCTCTCTCTACAATAACATTATTGAAATTTTCATTTTTAATGAGGTCAAGGAGGATATGTTGCCAGCTGATTCCTCTAGCAATATCAAGGAAAAATAGCTAATTCTACATTGGCCTGATATGCTGAATTAATTTGAAGAAAGATAATAAAATATAATGGTTAGGCCATAACTTTCAACTAGAAACAAGTCCTATAAAACGAAGGCCTAAAAGGCACATACTAGACTGCAAACTAGAGAATATATACATGGCTCCCAAACGTTGCCAGCCATGTCCTCTAACTACATTTTTTTTATACAAGATAGAAATTCTACTTTAGTATAATTTAACGACACTTGATGCATAGTAGAAAATAACATAGTTTTATGACAAGCATAACTACTCACAAATAATTTCCTCTTAAATATATAGGCCTCTTTTATAATCTAAAAAGAATATTACTTTAAAAGTGAACTTGTTTGAAACTTTACTTTTTGAACTGCAAGGAATATATTCAAGACTGAATACTAAAGTTAATGCTCATTTGATACTATAGCTAGATTAATAAAAAAAATCATAAATTATATGCTTCCAATAAACAAAAAAAATGGTTTCGAAACATCCAACAAATGCACTAACCCCCCCCCCCCCCCCCCCAAAACAAAAGAAGAAGAAGAAGAAGTTGAAGTAATAGTTCAACATGCTTGAATATCCAAAATATATAGCCAAAATCAATCATCAATGTTTAACCATCTTACAATTCCATCATTCCTAATACTCCGTAAGATTTATTAGTTCAGATCCTTGTACAAATTTAAAACATTACTATCTAATTCCCATATCCACCATTTTTGTTAAAGAAACTCTCTAACCACAACGTTCGTAGCCTAGTGTTTTTGGCCATGAATGCCCTTCCTACTCTTTCATTAATTACCAAATAGTCAAGAGCAGATTCAAGCATAACTTTGTCAAACCTTTTTATTTTCATAACTTCTTCATAAAGCTCATTCACATCAAGTTGATCTTTTTTGAGTTTTTTTATTGCTAACTCAATCTTTCCAAGTTGTTTGGAAAACTTATCATTATTAGCATCTTGGTTGACATTAGCACGACTCCTTTTTCTATGAGACCTTGCTTGAGAGAAAACTGTATTTGAAGAACCAACTTGTTTCCCTTTTGACGCCTTCTCAAAATCAATAATGTCCTTACAATTGGACTCCAAGTCAACAATCCTTTTTTCTGAATCAATATCACAAAAAGACTCTGCAGAACTCCATCTTGCTGTGTCTTTACCAAAAAGCAAAGCCATCTCATCATACATCTCAATCTTTTTATTCAAATACTGGTCATGATCAGGATGTGCCTGTTTTTTATAAAACAAAAACAAAAACAAAATTAGTTAGGAAGAGATTAATCCCTAATAGAACACCTACCTACTGATGAAAATATGCCTCATACCATTACTTCCTCGTCATACACTTTCTTTTCACATGTAATCATTTTCAAATTGTCATCCCATCTAAAACAATTCTTTCTGTTACAAAGTTGTGTAATGATTCTCCAAATGCTTTTGATAGTTTGAAGACAATTTTCCACATGTTCAGGTTGGCATTCAACCCCAAATTTGTCACTAATTGCTTGGGCTGCTTGAGCGAATGATCCAGGCATAAATGTATTGGATGGCTTATTTCCTTTAGTAGCCTCATTAGCAAGTATCTCAATTATCAAACATTGCATTTGTTTTGACCACCTAAATTGCTCACTTATACTCTCCTCCTCATCCTTTGTTTTGCCTATTGTTACAGTTGCAAGAACAAGAAGAGTAATCAAAATTGAGCACACGAACACAAAAAATTACACGTGAAAACTCTATTTATTGTCCACTAGAAAAATTTTATTATCAAAATGAGGGTGCAATCAATCACGGTAGGTCAAGACATAACATTCTTTAATCATGAAAGTGCTAGAAAGTCATAGTACATAGCCAACTCAAAAAAAAAAATTTATTTTTCTCCATAACATTATAATCTTCCCATGTGTTGGCATATCTCTATTTTCTTCCTAAACTTCACTTTGTGATTATTGGACTATTGGATTTTTCAAATTATATATCAGGATTTACATCTTCCATAATTGAGCATATGGGCTCAACCCTCATTATGTGATTGTTAATGGCAACAAACTAGGACTACATCCATTGTGTTTCAAATGAACAATAAGGATTGCATCCAATACACAAAAACTTTTCTTCAAAATCTCCCTTAGTGGTAGTTCACAAGGAAAACGGACATAGACTAGCTATATAATTCTATTTCACTTTAAGGAGGGTCATGACTAAACTCTTTCAAATGGTATTTACCACCATGATAAGGAAGAGAATTCCTTTTTTATTTCTATAACCAGCCTCACCAAGATAATATTTACTTACAAATTTACAAAAAATAGAAAAGAAATACTAGTAAATGCCAATTATTTATAATCAATCAATATATATATATATATAAAAGTAGAGACCTAATGATGAAGAGCATGAGGTTGTACCAAGTGGCGCATTTCTTGAAGTTCTTTTTATATCAAATTATTAGTTCATTGAATCAGCTAATAGAGCAAATTTATATACTAATTATCTATAGTTGTGCATTAATTATTTATATTAAATGCATTTATAAGATTATTTTTATAAACTTTATTTAAGAAATAATTTTTAGTTGGAATAATAATATTAGATTTACAATATGACATTATTCCTCATGTTTAGTTGCTTTGACAAAAATTGACACAAAAACTATAAAAAAAATAAATAAATAAAAAAACATTTGTGAATTCACTAAAAATTAATCTTAACCATTTAAATTTCTTGATTCCTTTCAGTGACGTGTGAGGCACATTGTGTTATTTATTTTATGTAATTAGAAAGATAACTAATAGAATGAATATGTTTATTTTGTTATATTAATTATTTTAAGCATGATGAAATTTTAATATCATTTTTCTAAGATTTATATGAGAAACAATTTTTTTTTTTTTTTTTTTATGTGAGGAACATTTGATTTGAAATATGGTACTCTTACTAAAATTTTAGTTGTCTTTGCAACTATTGAAACAATGTCCAACAAAAAGGGGAAAAAAAAAAAAAACTTTACTAACACAAAATCTAGAATGTAAAAAAATTAATTGAAAGATATTTGCATTTTTTGTAGGCATGAAACATGCCTATTTATATGACCCAATATATCATGCAATTTTCAATTTAAAAGAAAATATATATACCATGATCAAATTACTAAATTATTCTTAGTGTCTATCTATTTTGTCTACAAAATAACTAATGATTACCTTTTTTTACAAGGAAAGTTATAGAATTTTTTTTTTTAATATACATTGATAGTTGAGGGTGAGGGATCTAAATCTAAATGTCTCTATTAGAAATTGAGACGCTAACCAGTTAAACTAAATCTTGTTGAAATATTGGAGAAAACTAAAATGAGTTGCACCGCACATTGTGTTGAAACTCAGCTAATATTTATAAATTTCCATAACTTGGAGAGATCATTTAAAAAACAAAAATTATGTCCATGCACTGTGTTATTTTATGAGGAAAAGTGACATGGACTTAATAATTTACACACACAGGAGTAGTTCGCAACGAAAAGTGACATAGAGTCATAGACTAAAAAAATTTATTTCATTTTCAAGAGGATCATGACTAAACTCTTTCAAATGGTATTTTTCCACCATGATAATGGAAGAGAATTCCTTTTTATTTCTATAACCAGCATCACCAAAATAATATTTACATACAAATTTACAGTAAGTAGAATAGCATTACTAGTAAATACTGATTATTTATAATAATTATAAATCCCCCTAACCTAGAGATGTCATTTAAAACACAAAAATCATGTCTACACACACACACATAGCCATTGTCACCTCCACTCCCCACCATGTTATCACCAATGAGGCATAGACATAGAGATGACATGGCAATTCTTGAAAAATTAGGACACAACAAGGTGGGAGCACATTAATTAATTAATATTTAGGTTACTTACAAAAATTTTACACATATTTTATGTTTATTTTAGTTTTTAGAAATGAGTAATAACCATTAAATTCTTTAAAAATTATCTAATATTTTGATAAGTTTCTCTTTTTCTTTTTTTGGATAAGAAAAATATGATATGATATTTCTGATTTATTTTTTTAAAATGTGAAATTTCACAATTATGGTAGTTATTAATAAGTATTTTTTTAATAATTCGATAAGTAAATTAATAAAAATCAAATCTCAATAACCATTAAAAATTGAATTTTTCCTAAAACTTGTAGAACCATTTATTGGGAATAACTAGAAAAAACTATTAAACTTATTTGAACTTCTAAAAACATGTTTTTAAGATTTATTTGATATCTTGGGCAATTTGAATTAATCGGGGATCTATGCACCTTATATTGCAAATTGGCAGTTGTTAAGAATTTGTTCGGGAATATGGGAGATGGTTTAGCTTGATATTGTTAAATTGGGCTAAAGTTTGTTTGGGAGGTTAGGTAAGGCTTCATTGGGCCATTTGAAGTGTTAGACATATAATGGCAAAGTGACCAAACCAATTGTAGGCCTATGTACTAGTAGAACATGCAAATTAACCTTGAGTTAGTCTATAGTTAGCTTAGGATTACTCTAGTATATAAACCACACGTTGGTTTCATTGTAAACTAAAGAGCTTAATAGACAAGATGAAGCCATTAAGGGCTTTATGCCATGGACGTAAGCCATTAGGCTGAACCACGTTAACCTTGTATTCACTCTCTCTTTGATACCCCCGCTCATTATTTAATTGATCACAATCACACAACAACTTTAACATGAAGGATTCAAATTAATTGTTGGCTGCCTTGTTATTAATTTATGGGATGGTTGTTAATTTCCTCGATTGGAGTTTAGTTCAGCTCTTTAATGGTTATAGTGTTATCTCATTTATAGCACTATCTTACTTTGTCTCAAGAAAGTCTAGGGACACAATTTTTGTGTCAAAATTTTTCCACAACTCTGAAGTGGTCGACTATGAGTCTATGAGTGGTGGAGAATAAGTGATAGATCGATGTAAAAGAAATTTTCCACCACTCACAATCGACCACTTAAGCAAGTTGGGACAAATGGTGTGGTTCTAGAAGAATTGGTTTATGGTTTAGTTAGGAGTATCTTTAGTTGGAGTTGGACTTAAATACTTTGACCTTATTGTTGATTAGGCTCTAGTTGAGCTCGTTTGAGAAATTTGAGGGGAATTCTTGACTTGTGTGTGGTAGCAAGTTAAATAAATACTTAATGGGATTTTTGGAAAAAATAATACAATTATTTATTTCATGCAGGCTTTTTTTGGGTAAACAGAATTGGGACATTGTTCATTAAACTATTCTTTTCCTAAAATTAAAGTACTCTGTCTATCATCAATCTTGTTATTTGTTTTATTTAAGGAAACTGCATTGCACTAAGTTGCATATGGCAAGATGCATGATTTTTTAGCTTGGAAAATATGAGATCTTTGATAATGGATTTTAGAGAGAAGGTATCTTTGAATTGTTTTGGCCTATGAGTTTGCTTCCAGTCAAGCAAAAGAACAACAAAGAAATTATTGGATTGTGCTTGCCTAAAAGAAAACCAATGATACACACAAATCCACACAATCTTCTCACTTAATTCCTTGACATTCTTGTCAAGACTTGCATTAGCCACAAGTCTTATTAGTCTAAGCTTTAGCTAGTTTTTAGGCTTCTTGTAACTAATGATGATGTAGGTTGAAAAATAAAGTTCTTTAGAATACTAGTATTGATCTAATGTGACAGAATCAAAGTTTAATTTACAATAATACAAAAGCAAAGGGTGATTTGGATTGCTTGCACTTGCAGTAGTCACATTTACTCAATATCCTATTATGACTAGTCACAGTTTAGATTTCTCGTATCAGTTTATACACACACACACAAATCTAGACAATAAAGAAAATTATGTAAAATAAAATAAGACTAGTAACAGGAAGGACGTGTAAGATGGTGATTACCTCCTTCAGTTTCCTTAGAAAAGCTCCAACTTGCACTAGGTTCTGCCTCCCTATTGTCATCATAGGTTGCCTTAAATTTGGTAGCCTTTACTACTGCTGAATTTTCAAATTCATGGTGGACACAATCCCAACCCTCAGAAGTATTGATGCAGCTACTGCTGCATTGTGCAATTGTTAGGTTGAACTCTTCCACGTCTTGCTCATATATCAAATGGACTGCACATTTGATCACCTCCACTCTTGGGCTATTGGTGTCAAATACAACCTTAATCCGACTGCATTGATAATTCCAACCTGTAGCTGGCCAATCATCACGAGACAAATACAATAGCCAAAGATGACCCACACTATACTTAAAGGATGTCTCCCCAATGACAACTTCAAAAGTACGGTGAGGGCCATGAGGCATATCACCAAGAGCTATCACGTGACCTTTTAGACTATATCTTTCACTTGAATAGCAAGAACGATTAATTCTGAAAAATGCACACAAAGCAAATCCCATCCACCTGCTATTACACCAATTTGGTGGCAGCTCTATGCTTATTGAATACCCAAACCTTTGATGGGTAAACCATGTTGGAACTTCAAAACCAGGAATAATGATGTTGAATGCAGCTCCAGTCCTATCTTTCCTTTTGTCAGAAGTTTTATATCCAGTTTTTGGGTACACGAGTCTCTGTACCAGAAAAAAAGCAAGAAATTTAACAATCAGAGAGAGAGAGAGAGAGAGAGAGAGAGCAGCAGCAGCAGCAGATTACCTTTAGGTAATGTTTCAGTATTGCAAATGCCAGACCATCACTGTCCTCATTAAATTCAACTAACTTGAAGCAATTGAAAAATGAAATAAATGGTTGTAACAAATTGCTCATACTGAGAAGTGCTGGTGATGGTTTTAGGGAAGAACAACCTTCAGCATTTATGTGTCTCACATTTGATGGAAACTCTGGCAATGAGTGAAGTTGAATGCAATTGCTCAAATTAAGAACTTCCAATAAATGAAGTTGACTGATGCTTGCAGGTAGGGCAAAGACAAGCTTGTTTGTAGATAGTGATAAATATTTTAAAGAGCGGGCGCAGAAAACACTATCAAGCCTTGACTTAAAAAATTGCTTTTCACATCCGCGACATATCAAGAAACTAATGGAAGAGGGAACTTCTCTAATAGCAGTTCCAGTCAAATCAAGTTCCCTCAAATGTTCGGTTTTCCCTAAGTTCTCTGGCAGGTAGGCAAGTTTTGAACATCCCAAAAGAATGAGTATTTCAAGAGATCTTAAACTATCCATGTTGCTAGGAAGGTTGGTAAGAGATCGGCAGAATTCCAAATTTAGAACTGTAAGCCTACTGAGTTGTCCAACAGATGGGTCGATCTCAACCAAATTTATGCAACCTCTAAGACATAGTCTCTCAAGTCTCGGAACCCCTGTGAAGTCAGGTGTTCTAATAAGGTTTTTGGATAGCTCAAGATCAATGAGTTTTAAGTTGTTTAAGTACTGTTCAACCAAAAAAAAATGGGGATAATTAGCTTCCATCAAACAAAGAATTTATTTTGATAACATAATTTTTTTTTTCAATTAAAACAATTCTAATAATGGAAAAATGAAGCTCAGATACGAAGAGAGTGTATTGAAATTGCTCTTAAAAAAAAGATAAATAATAAATAATAGAAAGACAAAAGAACAAAATTACCTTTACACCTTTCCATAGATACTCAATTTTGCTAAACCACATTTTAAGTTCAACAAGCTCTTCTGATTGAAAACTGGATGGCAAACATTTTGAAGAATACCCATGCCATTCAAGAAATCTTAAGTTATTAGAAAGATGATTGAGGCCATTTGGGATGTGCACATTATCGATTATAAGCAATCTAAGATTACACATCTTTGAAAAAGCTTCAGGACAGGCTTCAAGTTTCCTGCATGCTTCATCCCCTTCAAATGAGTCTAGGACTATGGCTTGAATTGCTTTTGTTGCCTAAAAATAAAAAACAAAGATCAGTGAATTACACAACAAAAGATAAGAATACTTCAGTTTTTTACTGTGTCAGAGGGGACCCTAATATCTATACTCTAAGTTTTCCACAAATATAACCTCCTCTTAAGCATTGGTAGATCCAAGAAGGTTGAGGGTGAGAAATTTCTCCATTTACAACTTCAAATTTAACTGATGGAAAGAATATTATAATTAAGAATCTAACAATAACTATTAGATCATAACACAACATCATTTGTTAAAGTTTTCTCCAAAAAATCCTTTTTATTTTATATTAAGTGTTATTTTCTTTTGAGAATCAAACAATTCAACCATAAAGGATGCAATTCTAAATTTTAGAACAATGATTTTAAAATTTAAAAAAAAATACAAATGATGATTAATATAAGGCCTACAATGGAAGTTTGAAAAAAAAATTTCTAGGTAAATACTCACGCACCTTAGGGATCAAAAGATGAATGAGTGGTTGACTAAGTCAAGAAAGAGGAAATCAGTTTATAACAATGTCACAATCACATCATGTTTTCTAAATGTAAGACATAAAGAAACATGAATTCATATTTATAAATAAATAATGTGACAATCACATTATGTTTTTAAAATATAGGAAATAGTAAGCATATTAGCATGAAATTTTGTATTCTATATCTTATGAATTAAGTGCTTAGGTAACTTTTTTTTCTTAAAAAATTAATTTCTTTAATGAAATTGTGTTTGTTTATCTATTCAATCTTGCCCCTGAAATAAAATGCTGGTTTTGCCACTGTTCTTACCGTATTGTTCTTCAATACATGCAACAAATCTTGACGAAGCCACAACCTACTGCGCCTCCCTGGTTCTTCAATTGATTCTTGACGGACAATTTCCCAGCCCATTTCTTGTAGTAGATCATGCATCCACAATTTGTTGTTTTCTATAGTTATGAGAGATTTATCCGTGAGAACTCTTATACCAATTGTTGCGTCAAAACCACAATTCTCTAATATCTCTATTACTCGATCTTTCATCTTCCCTCTAAAGAAACACGCAACATCTAGGAATATTGCCTTCCACATTTCCTTTAGTCCATCATAACTTACTTTAAGTGTATCATATATTTTTCTTTCGGGATTTTTTTTCAAATTCTTCACAGCACTTTGCCACTCATCCACTGTTCTTTCAACCATAAAGGACCCCAAAGTTACGAGAGCTAATGGAAGACCATTAGCATAGTATACAACATCTTGGGAGAGTTGCATTTGATCTCCTTCAGGTTTCCCATTTTTGAAGGCTTTCAAACAAAGTAAAAAAACCATGTTAGCTGATGTTTGTGGGAGGATGGATAACACGCACCAGTGAGAATATTCAGGTGCTCAAAGAGCACGTGACACCCATGTTAGCTGTCACATAAATCACTCAATAATGGATTGCCTCTCCATTGTATAATTAATTTCCTTGTAAAAATGTATGAAGTATCAACCATTTTCATAGGTAGACTATAACTAGATAACAAGTAATGTCAGCAGTATATTTCACAGAAAGTGATTCAAGTAGGATATAAAAGAATTATGTCATTTAAATATCAACATAAAATTAACTAAATTTTCTCATGGAAATTACCTCTCCTGTAAATGCCAACCAGAGAGATTAGCCACTTCTCTCAAAGCATTCTTCCATGATTCTACCTCCTGTATGTTATCTGCTTTGTGTTTTGCAAAGGCTTGTTCAAAAGTTCCCCTCTGATTCCGTACATCAGGTGGACTTACAAAGTAAAAAACTGGCAGAACTATCAGTCCCATGTCTTCCCTGCATTTGACAATCCTTGCAAGCTCATCCAAACACCATGTCGAGGATGCATAGTTTCTTGATAGAATGACAACAGCAAATCTTGATTCTTCAATTGCTTTCTTGAGTTCTGGGGAAATGGATTTTCCTCTTTCAAGTTTTTCATCGTCCCTAAAGGTGAAAATGCCCTTCCTTATCAAAGCAGCATATAGATGGTCTGCAAAACTATAGCGGGTGTCCATGCCTCTGAAACTGAGGAACACATCATATTTCCACCGAGGTATTAAAGAAGAAGGGGGTGATGATGACGATGAGGCTCCTTGAGTGTTCATGGAAAACTGGTAAAGCTTGAACAACGTTCAATCAAAACTGAAGAAAAGACATAGAGAAGGAAAATAAATTAAAATGTGAGAAGTCAAAGTTTTTTTGGGAAACGAAACTGCAGCAACAATTGTAAAGAGGAAATAACGCGGCACCTATTTGAGTAAAGGGAGAAGAAGGTGTGCAATTCATGTACCCAGTTCAGTCAAGTCAACCGCTCTCATTGTCAGTCATAGAAAAAACAGTCTTTATTTTTCAAGGTGCGAAAGCACTAGACTACTAACTACTAATTAAGAAAGATACAGGTTTTTTTTTTTCTTTTTCTTTTTTAATAACTCGTCTCTATTCTATACACTTTTTTTTTTTTTTTTTTTAATTTGATTCATTACTTTTTAATGGTATTAATTTAGTCCTAACTCTTCGGTATCAATTTTGTCTCTATCGATATCTTTTGAATGAAAATTGGCGACATGTGTAATGACTAAAATAGAAAATTAGCTTTTATTGATGTGACAATAAACTAAAATTTTTATTTTTGGCGACACTAAAGTGTTAGGGACCAAAATGATACAATTGAAAGATTAGAGATTGAATTGAAATATTGTGTAAAAAATAAGGACCAAATATGTATTTTTTTTTTTTTTTTTTTTTGTAAAACAAAGAAAGGAAAGGGAGTGGGGAGATAAGAAAATAGGAAGAAAAGTTTTTTTTTTTTTTTTTTGAGAAACAAATACACACATAAGAAGGAGAGAAATGAGTTCTGATACAAACGTGTACCGTTTGGGGTGAAATTATCCTCAATTGAAGAGATTAGACTGAAAATTTTGTGGGTTAGAAGTTGTCTCTTTGGTCCACCGTTTGGGGTGAAAGGTATAGGAGAGATGAGTTTGGAAATTCCAAATCTACCATCCTTTATTCAACTTTAAAGCTCCCCTTTTTTTTTTCACGTTTGTTAAGTTTAGGTTTTTTTTCCTAAATTTTGGATTTTTTTTTTGCTTACTATCAAGGGCATCTAAATAAATTTATACAATAAAACATTTTTTAATGGTTAGTCTATAATTAGATTTTCAAAGGGTTGAATAGATTGTTTTGTGTTTGTGTTGTTTTGTTTTGGTTAGAAATAATAGGATTTGAAAAATTTTATGGGTTATGTTAACGGGTGCACTTCTGGCAATTGTAAATAAATTATTTTAAGATAGTTTTGATACCACTTTTATGAGAAATAGAAAAAACTATTAAAATATTAATTGTTTTTTTCTTTTCTCATAAAATTTTCCTAAAATGGTTCCCTAAAAAATGCCTTTAGTACATCTGTTAATTTCTCCCTATTTTATATATTTATACATATTATTATATCTCTAAAAGTAAAAGCGTAGCATTTATTGTTGCTATACTGAGCTACATTAGGGCCACATCAACCACTTATTTCCAACCATTTCTCTTTTGATTTTTTGACTCTTTTTATTTATTTATTAATTTTTTAGTTTAATGTTACATTTTCTCCAACCTTTCCCCTCATTTTTACCTTTTCATCTCCTTACTACTATCAACCTTAATATCATTTTTCCTTTATCCCTTCATCTTCTTTTTATTTTAAGTTTTTTCTTATCTCCATACTCTTACTAATGTGAGGGTAAGAACCCAAATTTGTATATTGGGTCTTGGGCCTTATCTGAGGACATAGGCATGTCTGAGGAGGAGGAAATGATTAGGAAAGGCTCCAAAGTTGAGAATCACATAAAGAAAGAGGGGAGGAATATAGTCCGAGGTAGAGCTCCTTCTCAGATATAGTGTATACAGATTAGATTCGAATTGCACCAATTTAGATAACCTTTTAGGAGATTTCCACAATAAGGATGAGTCTCATGCACATACAAGAACGATAAGAATTCAAAAATATCTAGAGAAAAGCTACTACCACCGCATTAAATGCGTTGGAGCTACCTTTCTGACCGCATTTATGTGAACAGGACCCTTGAATAGTGCAATCTCAGTTACCACACCTCCCAGAAAGCCAGAGAAGATGTTTAATGGGACGTGACACTCAAGTGAAAGTTTAGATGATTAACAAGTGTAGGATTAAGATAATGGAAGGGGGACTATATATTGTGAGGAATATCCCATGAAAGAAGAGGAGGGAAAAAATAAAAAAGAACTACTGTAGCACTCAAAACTGTATTAGCACTTAGTTCTATCGGTTTATTTTACAATATATCTTCTCGGACAACAATTTCATTCAGTTTTATGTGTCTTTCTTGCTTGTTCATCTTTTAAATCCCTATTAGCTGTTGTCAAATCCACAAAAGGCTCAGTTCTTTCACCCACTTTCTACAAATTTATTGTACTGGGCTTATTAGGCCTATATCCCATATCTTTAGGACTTGGGCTACAAATTGTGACCTTACAATTGGCGTCGTCTGTGGGAAGAGCTTGTGTTAAAGTGAAGGCAACAGTCAGCTATGGTAGAATTCCAGGTCCATAACAAGCAAAATCGAGGGGATCCCAGCATGGAGACCCTTTTGTCAACCTTGAGCAGGGAGGTGACCGTGAAGGAAATGTGCATACTACACATATTGACAAGAATAAGCCTCAAGGTGGAAGCCATATCTCCTATGCGAAGAGCAACAGGGGCATGCGGCTGGAGATTGACCAGTTAAAGAAGGAATTGCGCCATGCAAAAAGAAGGCGAGCTTCCCCTGACAGTGACATTTTTTCTAATGATGGAAGAGACGTTAGTTATAGGCGGAGGTCTAAAACTCCGCCAAGTGAATCCTTCTCCTACGAAGATGAGCACCATAGAGAACGGTGGTTTAGAAGCCCGCCACATAGGGCTGTAGGAAATGATGCTATGAGTAGAGCCTTAAACCAAATCTCCAAATCGCCTTTCATGCATAAGATCGAGGGGACAAGACTTCTTCGGCGTTTTCATCAACCAACGTTCACTATTTATAACGGACGAATAGATCCTGTCGAGCATGTGAGCCATTTCAACCAAAGAATGGCTGTCCATTCTAAAGACAAGGCCTTGATGTGCAAGGTCTTTCCATCCAGTCTCGGACCCATCGTAATGAGATGATTTGACGGCCTAAAGGCAGAGTCCATAAACTCCTTCAATGAGCTCACTCAAGCATTTGGCTCTCGATTCATGACTTGCAAGAGAGTTCCTCGGCCATTGGCTTCCCTTCTATCTTTGAGTATGCAAGAGGGGGAGATTCTTAAAACATACTCGGATAGATATTGAGAGATGTTCAATGAGATTGAAGGTGATTTTGACGACGTGGCCATCGGTACTTTTAAGCTCGGCCTTCCAGCCGAGCACGATTTAAGGAAATCTTTGACTGGTAAGCTTGTTACTAACGTGTGCCAGCTCATGGATCGAATTGATAAGTATGAAAAGGTAGAGGAAGACCAACAGTAAGGAAAAGGGAAGGATAAGGTTATCCTTCAAGAGAAGAGGGATTTCAGATCGAACCGATACAACAACCGGCCACGAAGAGATTTCTTAGGACAGTCTGGCCTTGCCAATGTTCAAATAGTCAATGCAGTATTCCGAGAATCGGTGCAGTAGGTTCTGGAGAAGATTAAGCATAAACCATACTTCAAATGGCCGAACAAAATGGCGGGAAACCTTGAAAGGCGCAATCAAAACCTTTACTGCCAGTACCAACAGGATCAAGGACATACCACAGAAGATTACAGAAATCTGTGGGACCATTTGGACCAACGCATCCGAGAGGGAAAGTTAAAGCATCTCTTGCATCATTCTAATAGCCAGAGTGGTCAAACTAATTCAGGACCCAGGAGAGATGACTCCACCAAGCTTCCCTTGGGAACAATCAATGTCATCTTCGTTGCTCTAGGAAGAACCGGCTTCTGTCCCTCTAGAGTCATGTCTGTTGCTCGGCTACATGCCGATGACCCCAATTCAGAGCCCAAGAGGGCTAGGACAGAAATTCAGCCGGTCCTAGGTTTCTCAGATCAGGATAAGGTTGGAACCATGCAACCCCACGATGATGCTCTAGTGGTTACGCTGAGGATTGGGGGCTATGATGTGAAAAGGGTAATGGTGGATCAAGGAAGCGGCGCCGAGATCATCTACCCGGACTTGTACAAGGGGCTGAACTTGAGACTCCAGGATTTAACGTCCTACACTTCCCCATTAATAAACTTTGATGGAAAAATTGTCATTCCAAAGGGTCAAGTCAGATTACCCATACAGACCGACTCAGAAACAGTGGAGGTAGACTTCATAGTGGTGGATGCTTATTCTCCCTACACGGCCATAATGGGCAGACCCTGGCTTCATGCACTATGGGCTGTCTCTTCTACCCTACATCAAAAGGTGAAATTCCCATCAGGGGACCAGATTGAAGAAATCATTGGGAGCCAGTCTATGGCTAGACAATGCCTAGTGGCTACCATTCAACATCAGCCCGAAGCAGAGTCCTCGACCCATGCTGAGGAAAGCTCATAGCAGTTAAGGGTTCCGACGCTGGCTGCTAAATGGTCAGCCGAGGAGGCAAGATGTGAGGATTTAATAAAAATGGTTATTAAGGATGATCCTGAGAAGTTCTTTCAAATTGGGTTTCAATTGCCTGTTGAAGAGAAGGAAGAGCTGTTGGAGTTTCTAAAAAGAAACGTAGATATGTTTGCCTGGAATGCTTATGAGGCCCCAAGGGTGGATCCAAACTTCATCTATCATCATTTGATCGTCAACCCATTTGTTACCCCCAAGAAACAATCACCCCGACGCCCATCCAAAAAGCATGTAGATGCAATACGAGATGAAGTAACGAAGTTTAAGCATATAGGGGCTATCAAAGAAATTTTCTATCCAGAATGGCTGGCCAATACCGTGGTAGTAAAAAAGAAGAATGGAAAGTGGTAAGTGTGTGTAGACTTCACTGACTTGAATAAAGCATGTCCAAAAGATCATTTCCCTATGCCTCGGATAGATCAGCTAGTAGATGCAACTGTGGGTCACCCTCGGATAAGCTTCTTAGATGCCTTATAAGGCTATCATCAAATACTGTTAACTATGGACGATCAAGAAAAGATAGCTTTCATTACCCCTATTGGGAATTATCACTACAAAGTAATACATTTTGGTCTGAAAAATGTAGGATCGACATACCAAAGGATGATGACCAGAATGTTTGAACCATAGTTGGGAAAAAGTGTGGAAGTTTATATAGATGACATGGTAGTGAAGAACAAGGTTGAGTCCGAGCACGTAAGAGATCTCGGAAAAATTTTGAAATCCTAAGAAAACATAAGTTACGCCTTAATGCTTCTAAATGCTCATTTGGTGTTGGATCGAGCAAGTTTCTAGGCTACATGGTGACTCACCGAGGAATTGAAGTCAACCCTGATCAAATTAAGGCAATTAACAGCTTGAGACCACATCGAAATCCCAAAGAGATCCAAAAGCTTACTGGAATGATTGCTGCTTTAAATCGGTTTATTTCCTGATCGACTAATAGATGCAGGCCTTTTTTCCTCTTAATGAATAAGTGGAAGGGATTCGAGTGGACCGATGAGTGCGTTTTAGCTTTTTAGCAACTTAAAGAATATTTATCTCGGCCGCCTATCATGTCCAGCCCAGAGGTAGATGAGGTTCTGTTCGCTTACATTGTTGTGGCTCCTCATGCAGTAAGCCTCGTGCTAATTAGAGTTGACAGTGGCGTACAACGACCAGTTTATTATGTAAGCAAATCCCTACAAGAGGCCGAGGTTCATTATCTACCACTGGAAAAGGCTATCTTAGTAGTGGTGCATGCTACACGAAAGCTTCCCCATTATTTCCAGGCGTACACGGTTATTGTCCTTACCTAACTTCCGCTCAGGTCCATACTACGGAACTCTGATTACACAGGAAGGATTGCTAAGTGGGGCACTATCCTAGAGGCTTTTGAAGTCAAGTATTTGCCTCGCACTTCTATCAAAGGTTAGGTTCTTGTGGATCTAGTAGCTGAATTCTCTACAAGCACCTTTGTGTTGGAAAGTGTATGTTGACGAAACAGCAAATCAAAAGGGATCTGGAGTGGGGCTAGTACTGATCTCACCCGAGAAGCTCACCATTGAAAAATCATTAAGATTGGACTTCTCGGCCACTAATAATGAGGTCGAGTATGAAGCCTTGTTAGAAGGAATGTCCATGGTTCATAAAATGGGAGGAAAGGCAATAATGACGTTCTCTGACTCAAGATTGGTCGTCGGCTAGGTGAATGGCAAACTAGAGGCGAGAGATGAGAGAATGCAGGGGTATCTGAGTCAAGCTAGGCGTCTACAGTCAAGATTTGAATCATTCAGCTTACTGCATATCTCTAGAAGTGGGAACATACATGCTGATTCCTTAGCCACTCTTGCAACCTCCTCGACTCAAAATTTGCCTCGGGTTATCCTTATAGAAGACTTGTGCAGACCTAGGAAAGAAAAGGAGGAGGTAGTCCAGGTTCATCAAGTCAGAGTAAGCCTTAGTTGGATGGATCCCATAATACTATTCTTAAAAGAGGATATCCTACCAGAGGATAAGTCCGAAGATGTTTTTGTTTATTCGTGGACAAAAAGCTGTACAAGCGATCTTTCTCAGGGCCTTATTTACTCTGCATCCATCCTGAGGCATTAGAGTTGCTTCTTGAAGAGTTACATGAAGGGATCTGTGGAAGCCATAGAGGAGACAGATCTTTATCCCATAGAGCCATCACTTAGGGCTATTAGTGACCAAGTATGCAAAAAGAAGCACATGAATACGTGAAGAAGTGCGATCAGTGCCAAAGATTTGTGCTAAACATACACCAACCAGGAGGAATTTTTAATCCCCTATCTAGCCCTTGGCCATTTGCTCAATGGGGCTTGGACATTGTTAGCCCTTTCCCTAAAGCAGCAGAGAACAAAAGATATTTGCTGGTCGGCACAGACTATTTCACCAAATGGGTTGAAACCGAGCCCTTGGCAAATATCAGAGACGTAGATGCCAAGAAGTTTGTGTGGAAAAACATTGTCACGCGATTCGAAGTCCCTCGTACTTTCATCTCAAACAACGGCCTTCAGTTTGACAGTAAATCTTTTAAAAGGTATTGTTATGAATTAGGAATTACGAACCAGTATTCCACCCCTAATTACCCTCAGGGAAATGGACAAGCCGAGGCAGTAAACAAAACCATTGTGAATAAACTCAACAAAAGACTAAATGATGCAAAGAGAAAATGGGTAGAAGAGCTGTCACACGTCTTCTGGACATACAGAACTACACCTCGGAGATCCACATAAGAAACCCCATTTTTAATGACATATGGAGTAAAGGCTGTCATTCCTTTGGAAACTGGCTTTCCAACGCTAAGGACAAGCTCATTCAATTCGAATAATAACAACGAGTTGCTAGAAAAAATCCTGGACTTAATCGAGGAAAGAAGAGAAAGTGCAATGGTTCAGTTAACATACTACCAACATAAACTCAAACAAGGATACGATGCTCGTGTAAAGCCAAGGCCATTAGTGTCTAGTGATTTAGTACTGAGGAAGGTTCTAGGCATTGCAAAAAACCCAGCATGTGGAAAGTCAGGACCTAATTGGGAAGGACCATACCGCATCACTTCGGTGGCTGGTATAAGAGCATACTTTCTAAAAGATTTAGATGAGCATATAATACCACGACCTTGAAATGTAAACAACTTGAGAATGTATTATTATTAATGAAAATTTCCTTTGTCAATATGTTCTTTTGATTAATTGAAGGCATTATATTTATCTGTGACATCTTTATAAGTGTTGAACAGATCCTAAGCTATGTTAGGTCTCCCAGACCATATTCTTAGGTGAAATTAACACTTAATAGCATCTTTATAAGTGATTAAATAGAACCTTAGTCATGCCTAAAGTCCTCGGACCAGATGCTTTGGGGAAATTAATACACTAGCATTCTTTATAAGAGTTTAAACAGACCCTAAGTCATGTTAGGTCTTTCGGACCATGTACTTGGGCGAAATTAACACTCAATGACATCTTTATAAGTGTTTAAATAGAACCTTAGTCATGCCTGAAGTCCTCGGACCAGATGCTTTGGGAAAATTAATACACTGTCATTCTTTATAAGAGTTTAAACAGACCCTAAGTCATGTTAGGTCTTTCGGACTACATACTTAAGCGAAATTAACACTCAATGACATCTTTATAAGTGTTTAAACAGAACCTTAATCATGCCTGAAGTCCTCAGACTAGATGCTTTAGGGAAATTAATACACTAGCATCTTTATAAGTGTTTAAACAAAACTTTAGTAATGCTTGAAGTCCTCGGACCAGATGCTTTAGAGAAATTAATACACTGGCATTCTTTATAAGAGTTTAAACAAACCTTAAGTCATGTTAGGTCTTTCGAACCACATACTTGAGCGAAATTAACACTCAATGGCATCTTTATAAGTGTTTAAATAAAACCTTAATCATGCAATGTTACTTTTTATAAGTGAAAGGCAGAGTCCAATTCATGTAAGGTCACTCGGACCACATACATGGGTGAGGTTAGCATCCCATAATTTATGTCTATCTCCTTCTAAGTACCAAAATATGTCTAAAACTGCGACCAAGTCCTTAGATTGATACCTCTGAATAAGATAAGGTCCTTAATTATTTACTTAATTTTTGAAAAATGTAAAAAGTGTCTCCCTCTTTCATTATTTACTAAGTTTATTACTAATTTTTATAAGAACTAGCTTTTGTTAGTACTTAGTTAAATTACTTGCATCATTGGCAGGGTAGTGTTCTTGATTCTATTCAAATTAAAAGTAGCAACAATTCAAGATTATTTGCAATGATAGTAAACCTGATAGTATATGTAATGAAGGCACAGGAGATAAAAGAAGAATACATTCATTGATCAAAAAGAGGAAATCTTACATTCCATGACAATAATTTAAAATAAAATAAAAAGTCTTAAAGTCTAAGTCTTTGTCTTGGGGGGCAAGAGGGTCAGCAGCTTGACTTGGCTGGGAGGTAGCAGCATCTTGGGCTTTGTCTTTGGCTTTAGAAGGAGGTTTCTTCTTCTCTTGGCCTTTACCCTTATCCTGGGGACCCTTAGCTCCCTAACCCTGGTCATCAGCTTGGTCAAATCCCTTAGGAACTTCGAGGAGAGTAGGAGGAGGGGCTTGATTAACCAACGGCTGCTCTGACGCCTTTGGAGCTTGCTCAGGGTGAGAAGGGTCAGGACCTGGGAGTTCACGAATTTCTGGATGGTAATACATACTTCCAAGTCGCCTCAAGTCAAAGTCTGCAAGGACCCCTGCAGTATCAAAGGCCTTACCCTAAGACACATCGCAGTAGTCCCTGCACACTGCAGAGAGCTCCTCGGCGAGCCTGACTTGGGTCTCCTCTACACCCAGCTGATATGCTTCTTGTTTCTTAGCCTTGGTTACCTCCTTAGTCAGCTGAGTTGCCTCCCTGGCCTTCTGAAGCTCGGCCCTGAGATCTTTGACCAGCTACTTTTCTGTGGCCAAGTTCACCTTGGTCACATACAGCTTTTGGCACTGATCCTCAGCCTGCTTCTTAGCGGTTTTGAGGCCTGCTTCGGCACTATCCCTGGCTTGGATCGCCTCCTTCAGCTCTCTGACAATTTGGCTTGATCCTGTCTGAGAGCTCCCAGCGTTTTCTTAACCTCAGCGCGAGATTGGGCCTCTGCCTCAGCTCCTTTACGGGCGTCCTTAACCCATTCCTCGACCACGTAAACTTGCTGGGTAATTTGCATAATAAGAGTAGAAAAATTCCATATAAGACAAAGAAAAAGAATAAGTAAAAGTGACTAAACGTGTACTTAAAGGGGTGAGTCAAATCACTTACCATAGCCAAATCCCTCTTAAGGGATAGGAAAAGGTCAGGCTGCTTGAAGCGCCTGTAAGCGTCCATATCCCTTGGCAGAAGAAGTGGCTGCTCTAAGGCCTCAGCAATGTGACCCGCCTGTCCTCCTTGATTGCTTCGGACTGAGGCGTCCCAACAATGGGGATACCATCTACCTCCAGCTTAGGGGACCGTGTGAGTGGTGGTCGACGCACATCAGCCCCGAGAGGGTCCTCTCGACTCTCAACAGAAGAGGACCTTCTGCGTCGCTAGTCTTTGACCACCTTCTATTGCTTATTTCACTTCATAGGACCCACCTCGCCTTCCTCAAGCACCTCGTTTGGCCTTTTCTTCTTCAACTCTGGGATTGGCTTCAGTCTGTGATCAGTGGAAGGCTAAGGAGGGGGAGGAGGAAGATTAGTTGAGGGATGGGACTTATTGGTCTCTTTCGAGGCAGATACCTTATTTCTCGCCTTCATAAGGTCCCTTAAACTTTTGTTTCCAGCATTTGAAGCCATTCCTTCTTCCTCTTCTTCTAAGGTGTCTACCAAGCGGGTGACCAAAGGAACTGGGGCGTGAACACTTGAGTGTTTGTCCGGTTCTTCCTCTGCTTTCGACACGAAAATCACTTGTACTTCCTGTGTTTCTTCTTCTCCGAATTGAAATTTATCAATTTCCTCTTTAAGTGAGGAACTAGAAGAGACAACCCCTTCTCCAAAAGCTGCTGCGTCAAGAGGATCCTGCTGAATTGGTTGGGCGAGTAGGAGAACACCCTATGGGACCAAGTGTGCTACTGGTGGAAGATCGTACGAAGCTAAAAAATTGGGCCGAGACACGTCGATTCGAGCTATCCGTTGGTCACCTGCTCTTATAGCGTTGTCGACCTCTTGAAATTTATCCGAAATAGGTTTGAAGTCCAAGATCAGCTGGACGGCTCAAAGTTACCCATCTTCACTTACAAAAATTTGGGATCTCAACAAGTAGTTGAGGGCTGCAACGTTAGTCAAGCTGATCCGAGGAGCTACGTGCTTTCTATCTGTTAACACCAAAAAAGAACAAAGCATAGTCAGAAAGTTAAAATCCATTGTTACAAAAAGAAAAAGAAAAAAAAAGAGTAAAACAAGGTCGAGGCTAAAGAGCCTAAATCTATTGTTAGGAGACCTAAATCTAGGATATCCCACCTGGCTCTCCCTCTTAGGTTGAGCAATGAAGACCATTATGCCACGCCCCCGAAGCAATTAGGTAGTCATCTTTCATCCCCTTGTTAGATTTGGGGAGACACGAGATGAGCCTGACAATATCAGATCGAGATTTGAGGTAACATCCCGCCCCTTTTTGTTTATGACACTTGTACATGTGGACCACGTCGTGCCAAGTGAGCCTCAAGCCTAAATGCTCGTTCAGAGCATCAGTATTGCCTAGGATCCTAAAAAGGTTAGGTGCGCACTAGTGAGAGCATATCCTACGGTTACGGAGATAGTCCCTTGTAATACTATCTATGGGGAGAGTCATTCCCCCTTCTATGAAAGCTTGCTATTTCTTCTAGGGAACAGTATCGCAGGGCAACCTCCTGCGGTATATGGTATTCTCTCTTAAAGATCTCTATCTTGGTAGGACTGTCCACTAAATACTTAAATCTACCCATTTCAGACAAATAAAAAGGGAAAATACCGACAATGACAGTTGGGGAAATAAGAATTTGAGGGCCGAGGAGATTGGCCAAGGAGAAAAAAAAGGTTTGGAGAAATCAAAACTTACGCGGACTAAGGTGAGTGATGATCCTTCGAACCTTTAGAAAAATTCTCAAAGATTTCTAAAGAAACATGAATGGTGAGCTTAATGGTTTAATAGGTCTTGTGAATTTGAATGCATGAGATCGCTGGTGAGTTTGAGAGTTTGTAAAGTAAAGGAAAAACGATTTCCTTCAAGACTTTATATAGAGGGCAAATAGTGAGTGGGAGTTATCCCGCTCGAACCCTAAGGAAAAATATCAACTGTCGGATTAATGCCTCACTGTTAGATGCAAGGAACATAACGCCGCCTGGAGCAACTAATGGCGCTTTGTGGATTCCAAAACGTCAGTAACAATGATGAAGTGCACAAAACTATACTCCCACACGTGTAAACTCAGAGATTTTGGTATTCCTAGCCCTTCATTTTTAGGCAAATCAAAACCCTACTTTTTCTCCTTAGATGCAAGGGAAAAACCGGAATTTTGAAGGGCTATTGTGGGGGTAAGAGCCCAAATTTGTCTATTGGGCCTTGGGTCTTATCTGAGGACATGGGCATGTTTGAGGAGGAGTAAATGACTAGAAAATGCCCCAAAGTTGAGAATCACATAGGGAAAGAGTGGAAGAATATAGTCCGAGAAGGAGCTCCTTTTCGGATATAGTGTATATAGATCAGATTCGAATTGCACCAATTTAGATGACCTTTCAAGAGATTTCCACGATAAGGATGAGTCTCATGCACGTACAGGAACGATAAGAATTCAAAAATCTAAAGAAAAGCTGCTACCACCGCATTAAATGCGCTGGAGCTACCTTTCTGGCTGCATTTATATGGACAGGACCCCTGAATAGTGCAGTCTTAGCTACCACACCTCCCAAAAAGCTAGAGAAGGTGTTTGATGAGACATAACACTCAAGTGAAAGCTTAGATGATTAACAAGTGTAAGATCAAGATGATGGAAGGGGGACTATATATTGTGAGGAATATCCCATTAAAGAGGAGGATGGAAAAAATAAAGAAGAACTATTGTAGCACTTAAAACTGTATTAGCACTCAGTTTTATTGATTTATTTTATAATCTATCTCATCAGACAACAATTTCATTCAGTTTTACGTGTCTTTCTTGCTTGTTCATCTTTTAAATTCCTATTAGTCGTTGTCAAATCCACAAAAGACCCAGTTTTTTCACCCACTCTCTACAAATTTATTATACTGGCCTCATTGGGCCTATATCCCATATCTTTAGGACTTGCGCTACAAATTATGACCTTACATTTGATATTCTCTCTCATTTTATACATATTTTCTCACACAAAAAATGTTATTACTCTCTCACTCTCTCATTTTTTTTTTCTTTTTATGTGGATTTTTTTAATTTTTTTATTTATCTCTACTTTATGTTAATGAATTTTTATGTTTTTAGAACTTTACTTTAGGTTGATGTAATTTGGTTTTGTATTTTTAGATAGTATATAAGAATATAATGTTATCTAATTATTGCTAGGTTTTTGTTGAGTCACGTCAAACATTTATTTTCAACTATTTTCCTCTTATTTTATTATTATTTTTATTATTATTAACTTTGTACCTTATTGTTACATTTTCTCCAACATTTCCAATTCCATTTTACCTTTTCATCTCCCCATTACTATCTTCTTTTATCTCTTCACCTTCCTTTTATTTGAACTCTTCTTAACTCCATCCTCGTATTATAAATTTGCTACTCTCTCACATTTTATACATATTTTCTCACACAAAAAAGGTTATTACTCTCTCTCTCTCTCTCTCATGTTTTTTTTCCCTTTTTTGTGTGGATATTTTTTTTTTTTATAAAATTTTTTGTATCTTTACTTTAGGATTAAACTGATGCTCCAAATTTTGTGGTTTTGTGTTTTTAAGTTGTTATTTTTTTTTTCTTATTCTTTTCTTTGATTGTTAAATGCTACCATATTGCATTATAAAGATAGTATGCATAAATATAATGTTATTCAATTACACGCATGACTTGAATAATTTGGTGTGACTATATATTTTATCTTGACTATTCTTCTTCTCATCTTATGTTCTATAAATTTATCTAATTTGGTTCTCTCCTGAAAAAAGCTGATTAGTCTCTCTTGTTTATTTATTCTTTCTTACAACTTTACTTTAGGTTCATGAATCATTATATATTTTTTATAACACTATTTTGGGTTAATACGATTTTGTAGTGTGTTTTTTAGTTCTCCTCCACAAGCTCTCTCTCTCTCCCTTTAATAACTTTTGTTTGATTTTTTTTTTTTTGACATAATGCTTAATTATTTTGAATTTGAAAAATCAAATTTATATCAAAATACAATCTTGCTATGAGTTTGAATGTGTCTATCAACTATTTGAGTAATATCAAGTGTAACTTTGTAATAAGCTTTAACTTATGATTATCATGATAATCTCCTTTATGAAATAAGAAATTTGAATAATACATTTGAAAATTAAAGAGTTTAGTTGTAATAAAAAGGAAAATATAATGTACCATAATATAATTTAGAAAAATATGGACTACCTCAAATAGAAATAATATCAATCAAACACACGTAGAATATTAAATGATATACATACATATGTATAGATAAAAAAAAATTTTAGAATTTTTTTTTAAAATTTTTAGAGTACAAATTATCTTCTAAAAAAATTTAAAAAATAAATTATACATCATGTAACAATTACAAAGTAATTATGTATTGATTTGTGACTAGTTTTATTGATAATGGTCAAGTATCAATTTGCTAATATAAACTCTTTCTTAACATAAATAAATCTAAGTTATTGCATTTTACACAAGATAATTTGTTGTGTGATTATGTAATACTGTTTTCAAAAATAAAGTTCATATAGAAAAAATACAAGTCAACTCAAAGTTGACTGACTTGTAAGTTGTAACCCGATTGCCCGTTTATCGCATTTAGGCAAATGAGATGAACATGGGGAATAATTGATCCCCTACTTTCTCTTTCTCTGTTTCTATTCTTTTTTTTTGAGAAACTCCCTGTTTCTATTCTACCAACAAAACGAGGAGAAATTTCCTCGTAAGCAGCTGTAAAGCTCTGTTTATATATCATTAAAAAAATAAATACTTTAATGGGTGCTTCATAGCTGGTCACCACCATCACGAAATTACTGCCCTTTTGCCTAAAAAGTCTAAAAAGAAAAATGCAGACTTGCTGACTTATTTATTTTTTGGAGAAATGACTGACTAGTTGACTTGACTTAAATAGCAGGATGTGAAATTGTGGATGAATTGCTCCGATCAGCTCTACGTCTTCACTCTGTCTCTCTCTCTATTAAAGAACACTCTCCATTCATTTACTAAAAAAACAATTACAATCTAATAGGAACTGAATCCAGCTTTGTTTCAAGAGGGTTTTCGATCTGTAAGTTCTCTCATTTTTCACTCTTTTATTTCTTTCCTTTCGCTTCATCTCTTCTTCTCCAGTTTGAACTTTGAATTGAATTTGAATGTATATGTGTTTTGTTATCTATAATTCTATATATTATAGTTCAAAGTATATTTCCAACGGATTCCATGAGCACTCAAGGAGGGTCAACGTTATCACTGTCTTCTTCTTTGACACCTCGGTGGAAACACGACGTGTTTCTTAGTTTTAGAGGCGAGGACACCCGTAATAGTTTTACGGACCATTTATATACTGCTTTGAAACAGAAGGGCATTTTGACCTTTAAGTATGATGAGAAAATTGAGAGAGGAAAAGCTATTTCACGAGAGATCCTGGAAGCAATAGAAGAATCGAGGTTTTCAATTGTCATTCTATCAAAAAACTATGCATCTTCGATATGGTGCTTGGATGAGCTTGTTCAAATCATCAGATGCAGTAAAGAGAGGGGAGTGACAGTTCTGCCGGTTTTTTATGATGTGGATCCATCTGATGTCCGGAGACAGAGAGGAACTTTCTCAATTCCTTTTGCTGAATATATGGAGAAGATTGAAATGTGGAGAGCTGCTTTGACTGAAGTGGCGAATCTGTCTGGTTGGCTTGTTCAAGATGGGTAATTTCCTATTAAATTTATTTTATGTTGATATTTAAATGACAAATTTTCTTTCATATATCATGAAGTATATAGAATAGCATAATATGAATGCATTAATGGAAATATTAAAACGCTTACATTAGTTTTTATTAGCTCAAATATTGTTTTCCGTTAAATAAAATCCTTAAGGTGCATTTTGACAATTTTATTTACAAACCAATCAGTTTTTTTTTTGGGATAATTTGATAGGTTACAATGGGGAGGGGAGATTTGGACTCTGGATGTTATGGAAACACCAAGAGCTGCCAAATAGTTGAGCTATAAGGGTCTTGGCTCAAAATTAAAACGTTAATATAATTTCAAGAGGTATATCTTCAAGGAGTTTATAATTGATATTAGTATGCTGAAATAAAAATTCAAAGAACACTTCTCTTAAAAGAAAATGGAAAACTTGGCTTTGGTCCAGTGCACATGAGCACTAGACCCTTTCTTTGCCAAAAAAAAAAAAAAACCATTTGGTTACTTCTTTTTTTTCTTCCTCTATCTTCAACAATGAAAATCCCATTCCAGGTATTATAAAGCATTCAAGTTTTGGATGTCAAGTTTGCTAAATTTGTGTAAGCTATTTAATCTGCTAATAATATTTTGGGACAAAAATCCTCTATCCTAGTTTCAGTGTTCCATTTTATACTACATTAATTATAGTATCTTATGTGTCTATAATCATTTTCCTTTTAAATTTTGGTTGCTTTACCTATCAAAATTTTTTTTGGTCACTTTAGAAGAGGGAAAGAAGATAAAAATGTGGTTGGTGAAGCATAAAGTGGAACCCATAGAGTGGGAAAAATATTTTTAGTCTTTAATACTCAAGATACCTCAAAACTATAGTGTTGTTAAAAGCAATCTTAGGCGTGCTTATAGCTCAAAGCGCAAAGACCCAAGGTCTGAGCACTTTGTTTGGCCAAAACAAAGCTCATTTAATGAAGCACAATTTAGGTTTGCTTCTATGGCACTTTTTGAAGAAGCCAAAGCATGCCTAGGCGCCCTTTTTTATTTTATTGCTAAAAATATATATGAATCCTCAAAATTAATTGTTTAATCTTGAGAGAAATGACGTGGACCAATGATTTACTATACAACCACTATTCTTAAGGTGTTGTGTTACACAATTTTTTTTATTTACATGTCAAAAGATACGAACAAGATTAATTTACTGTTTTTGTGCTTTTTTTTCTGATTTTTAAATGAATGTTGATTGAAGTTGAACCATATACATCATTTGATCATAACTATTATGGTTATGTATTTTTATAAAGTACAAGAGAATTATATAAATGTTATGTTTAAACTTCCTACAACAAGATTATTATGATATTGTCCATTGATAATTGTTTTCAATTAAATATTATTATTAATATTAGAAATAACTTAAGTAAAATTTGAACTAACAAACATTATACAATTGCACTTACCTAATAGGTAAAATATTCAAATTTTGAGCTTTTATATATATATTTTATTATATGTTACCAAAATTTCTATTAAATTTTATTAAATATTATATCCTCTCTAATAACCTTTAATAGAAATATTTAATGTTAGATATTATATTGCGAAGAGCCTTGTAGCTCAACTAGATGGCAAAAAATGTTATTAGATATATTTTACTTCAATTAAGCGTGTACTTGTGCTTTGCACCTAGGCTTCAAGAGGCTTATGCACTTAACTGTGCTTGAGCCTTTTACAAACTCATAATAAATGTCAATAAATTATGAATTAGATTTTGGATTTAGCGGCTTAATATCATTTCTAACCTAAGCAATAGTATTGGATGATGGCACTTTCTTTCCTCTCCTGATATTTTTGCAGCTGCTAGTATCCGCTGCTTCTCTCCCTCTTTTGCTTATTTATTTATTTTTGGGTTCTATGATTTGGAAGGCCCACATGTCTTGGGCAAGAATGAAAATTGTCCACTATATAAGTAATTAACAAAATTTGATGGATTTTTGTTAGTAAATATAATCATACAAAGTAGCCAGAAATTTTTGTTGGGGAGAACTTATGATACTAATTTATTAACTTATACAAACTTCCATAAACATGCATAAACACAGACATTTATACACACAACTTAGTATCCTCCATAGTGAATCTTTAAAGTTTTCATTTTTAATATAAGGTACCAAATTGTCTACCAAAGTGCATAAAAAAAATTTCAATTAAACTAATGAAGTATTCAAATATATGAATGATCTAAAACTTTAATAGATACAAGAACACATTTCACAATAAAAAATGAATGTGAGGGGAAAAAAAAAAAAACATTCTCTATAACTATTAGTCCAATTGGACAATTTTTTTTAGATCATCATTGGACTAACTCAAATATTTGGGGGGACCAAGTCCCATTTTTGTAGACTAATAATTAAAATGTTAAATATTTATATGTAGTATAAAAATATTTGGGGGGGTGGCCCCCCCCACTCATACATGTAGCTCTGCCCCTACATACAATTCTTATATGGGTAATTCTATCATTCTATCCACGTGACCTGAGCTAATGAGTTCATATTTGTTTGACCAAGGAGTTTATCCCCTTATATTTTTCTTTGTCCCCAAGGTTTTACGATTGGTTTGGACCATCACTTAATTATTGTTCTATCATCTTCACAGGCATGTGTCAGAATTAATCCAAAGCATTGTGGAACTCATCTCACAAAATCTGAGTTCGAGTTTTTCTAGCATTACCAATGACTTGGTAGGAATTGATTCTTCAGTGGAAGAATTGATCACTTCGTATTTAGATCTTGGGAACAATGTTTGCATGATTGGGGTTTGTGGTATGGGGGGATCTGGAAAGACAACTTTGGCTAGAGTTGTCTATGGAAAGTTTCGTGGTTATTTTGAAGGTTCTTCCTTTATTGCTAATGTTAGGGAATATTCAAAAAAAATTGATTTGCTTCAATTACAGCAGCTGCTTCTAGCAGATATTTTGGAGGAAAGAAATATAGATATAAGGAATATTTATCACGGAGTTGACATGATCAAGAGAAGGCTATGTCATAAAAAAGTTCTAATTGTTCTGGATGATGTTAATAAATTAGATCAACTAGAAAACTTGGCTGGAGAGTGTGGCTGGTTTGGATTGAGGAGTTTGATCATCATAACAACCAGAGATGAACATTTGTTGGTCCAACATGGAGTGCATAAAATATATAAACCTAATGCATTAAGCAGTGATGATTCTTTAAAACTCTTTTGTTTGAAAGCCTTCAAAAATGAGCAACCCAAAGAAGGTTATATGCAACTCTCCCAGGATGTTGTTCACTATGCTAATGGCCATCCATTAGCTCTTGTAACTTTTGGTTCCTTTTTGTTTGGAAGAACAATGGATGTTTGGCAAAGTGCATTGGACAGATTTAAAAAAATTCCTAAAAGGGAAATATTTGACACACTTAAAGTAAGTTATGATGGCCTAGAGGAAATGTGGAAGGATATATTTCTAGATGTTGCATGTTTCTTTAGAGGGAAGATGAAAGATCAAGTAATAGAGATATTAGAGACTTGTGGTTTTGACGCAAGAATTGGAATACAAGTTCTCATGGATAAATCTCTTCTAACCCTAGAAAATGGCGCATTGCAAATGCATGATCTACTACAAGAAATGGGTATGGAAATTGTTCGTCGAGAATCACGTGAAGAGCCTGGGAAGCGTAGTAGGTTGTGGCTTCGTAAGGATTTATTTCATGTACTGATGAACAATACGGTAAGAACATTGGCAAAACAACATTTTATTTCAAGGAAAATATTGAATAGATACACAACATAATTTCGTTCAAAAAATTATTTTTTTAAGAAAAAATATAATGCAATATATATGTAGTTACATAAGTACTTAAGTCATAAAATATAGAATACAAAATTTCATTTAGCATGCGGTTGCTTACAACTTATATATTTTTTGTTTTGTTTTGTTTTTTTTTTCCTTTTTCTCTCAGTTTTTTTTAAAAATAATAATAATTATTTTTAAATAATCTAATTTTTTATTGTTTCCAAACACACTCTCAATTCCATGTCAATATGCTGACTATTTCTTGTATTTTAAAAATATAATGCAGCTGTCACTTTTCTTTTCTACTGAATTCATCTTTCATAATTTCGTACATTTTGAAAACATTATGTGATTGTGACATTGTTTATATATTTAAATTGTAGAATTGCATCCTTTCTAATTGCAGTGTTGGATTCTCAAGTGAAATGACACTTCTAATATATAAATAAAAGCTCAATTTGGAAATTTCTCAACCTTCACCTTCTTGGATTTACCAATGGTCAAGTGGAAGTTATATATGTGGAAAACTCAGTATATATATTATTTGCCTTGTCTAACACTATAAAACTGAAAAGTTCTAGCATTCTGAACTTTTGTTGTGCAATTTACCGATCCTTTGCTTTTGATTCTTAGGCAACAAAAGCAATTCAAGCCATAGTTCTAGAGTTAAGAGGGGATGAGGCATATCGGCACATTGAATCCTATTCTGAAGTTTTTTCAAGGATGTGTAATCTTAGATTGCTTATAATTGATAACGTGCACATCCCAAATGGCCTCAATCATCTTTCTAATGAATTAAGACTTCTTGAATGGCATGGGTATTCTTCAAAATGTTTGCCATCCAGATTCCAATCAAAAGAGCTTGTTGAACTTAAACTGCAGTTTAGCAAAATTGAATATCTTTGGAGAGGCGAAAAGGTGATTTTGTTCTTCTAACTGTCTTTTTATTACTTATTATTTATCTTTTCTTTAGGAGTGGCTTGAATACAGTGCCTTCGTTTTAATGTTTTAAAATTTTTCTGATTAAAAAGAATTCAATGTTTAGTAGTATCTAATTATCCTCTTTTTTGGTTGAACAGTATTTAGACAAGTTAAAACTCATCGACCTTGAACATTCCATAAACCTTATTAGGACACCTGACTTCTCAGGGGTTCCAAGACTTGAGAAACTATGTCTAAGAGGTTGCATAAATTTGGTTGAGATCCACCCATCTATTGGACAACTCAGTAAGCTTACTGTTTTAAATTTGGAATTCTGCCAATCTCTTATCAATCTTCCAAGCAGCATGGATAGTTTAAGGTCTCTTGAAGTACTCATTCTTTTGGGATGCTCAAAACTTGCCAAACTACCAGAGAACTTGGGGAAAATTGAATGTTTAAAGGAACTTGATTTGACTGGAGCTGCTATTCAGGAAGTTCCCTCTTCCATTAGTTTCTTGATATGTCGTGGATGTGAAAAGCAATTTTTTAAGTCGAGGCTTGATAGTGTTTTCAGCGTTTGCTTGTTAAAATATTTAGCACTATCTACAAACAATCTTGTCTTTGCCTTGCCTGCAAGCATCAGTCAACTTCCGAAATTGGAAGCTCTTAATTTGGGCAACTGCATACAACTTCACTCATTGCCAGATCTCCCATCAAATGTAAGATATATAAATGCTAAAGGTTGTTCTTCCCTAGAAGCATCACCAGCATTGCTCAGTATGAGCAATTTGTCGCAACCATCAATTTCATTTTTTAATTGCTGCAAGCTGGTTGAGTATAATGAGGGCAGTGATGGTCTGGCATTTGCAATGTTGAAACGTTACCTACAGGTAATCTGCCCTCTCTCTCTCTCTCTCTCACACAGACACAGATTCTTAAATAACATAGTTTTTCTGGTACAGGGACTTATTTATCCAAAAACAGGATTATACGAAACTTCTACCAAAAGGAAAGATAGATCTAAAGCTGCGTTCCAGATAATTATTCCCGGATTGGATGTTCCTCAGTGGTTAACTCATCAAAGGATTGGGTATTCAATAAGCATAGAGCTGCCTCCAAATTGGTGTAATAGTAGGTGGATGGGATTTTCTTTGTGTGCTTTTTTCAGAATTAATTGTTACGGGTATTCAAGTGAAAGTTATAGTCTTAAAGGTCACGTGAAAGCCCTTGGTGATGTGCCTCAGCATACTTTTAAAGTTATTGGAGAGACATCCTTTGAAGTTGTCATTGGGGAGACTTCCTTTGATTATAGTGTTGGTCACCTTTGGCTATTGTATTGGTCTCGTGATGATTTGCTAGGTACACATTGGAACGGTCATGAATGCAGTCAGATTAATGTTGTATTTGACAGCAATAGCCCAAGTGTGGAGGTGATTAAATGTGCAGTCCGTTTGATATATGAGCAAGATGTGCAAGAGTTCAACCAAACAACTGCCCAATGCAGCACTAACTGTGTCATTACTTCTGAGGGTTTAGATTGTGTCCATCATGAATTAGAAAATTCAGCAGTAGAAAAAGCTACCAAAATTATAAGAACCTATGATGACACTAACGAGGCAGAACGTAGTGCAAGTTGGAGTTTTCATGAGGAAACTGTAAGAGGTAACAACCATCTCATGCATCCTTACTGTTACATGTATTATCTTATTTTACTATATTTTCTTTATAGCTGTAATAGTCCAGATTACTTGTCTCGATTTTTGTGTAGATTTGGATTGTTTAGCTGTTGCATAGGCATTTACTGGTTAGATTTTGTCATTACAAACAGATACGAGAGATCTCAATTTTGACTACTTATTTGAAAATTAAAATTATAGGGTCCAACAATGACAAAGGGAAGTTTAGGGAGAAAATAGAGAATGGCTAATGAAACAGATGAGAGATGTCAGGTCATGTGGGAAGTTTTTTTTTTTATTCATAAAACTGATAGGCCATGTGGGAAGATTATAATGTTATGTAGAGAGAATAAATTTTCTTTGTATAGGTGGCTATTAAATGTGACTTTCTTGGTTAAATTCTATTATGTTTTGACCTTTCATGATTGATTTCATAGCACACATTTGATGTTTCATTTTGATGATAGAATTTTCTAGTGGACAGAAAATAGATTTCACATGCCATTTTTGCATTTGTCCGCTGAATTTTGATTCCTCTTCTTGTTCTTGTAATTGTAGCAGTGGCCAAAACAAAGGATGGGAAGAAGGAAATTAAAGGCGAGCAATTTAGGTGGTCAAAACCAATGCGATGTTTGTTACTTGAGATACTTGCTAATGATGCTACTAAAGGAAATAAGCCATCCAATACATTTATGCCCAGATCATTAGCTCGAGCAGCCCAAGAAATTAGTGAGAAATTTGGGGTTGAATGCCAACTTAATCATGTGGAGAATTGTCTTCGAACCATTGAAAGCATTTGGAGTACCATTACAAAACTTCGTAATAGAAAAAGTATTTTTGGATGGAATGATAATCTGAAAATGATTACTTGTGAAAAGAAAGTGTATGATGAGGAAGTAATGGTATGAAGCATACTTTAATCATTATGTAGGTGTTATTTTAGTGATTGGTCTCTTCCTAACTATTTGTGGTTTTTTTTTTTCTTAAAAAAAAAAAAAAACAGGCACATCCAGATCATGAGCAATATTTGAACAAGAAAATTGAGATGTATGATAAGATGGCTCTGGTTTTTTGTAAAGACAATGCAACATGGAGTTCTGCAAAGTCTTTTAGTGGTATTGAATCAGAAAAAAGGATCCTTGAATTGGAGTCAAATGCTCTTGACATTGATTTTGAGAAGGCATCAAAACGGAAGCAAGTTAGTTCTTCAAATGCAGCTTTATCTGGAGCAAGCTCTCTTAGAAAAAGGAGTCGTACGAACCAAGATGCTAATTATGGTAAGTTTTCCAAACAACTCCGTAAGGTTGAGCTAGCAATTAAAAAACTCAAAAAAGATCAACTTGATGTGAATGAGCTTTATGAAGAAGTTATGAAGATAGAAAGATTTAGCGAAGTTATGCTTGCATTTGCCTTTGACTATTTGGTGGATAATGAAAGGGTAGCAAAAGCATTCATGGCCAAGAATGCTAGACTCCGAACATTGTGGTTAGAGAGTTTCTTTAACCAAAATGGTATTTATGGGAATTAGATAGTAATGGTTTAAGTCTGTACAAGGTTATGAAAAAATAAATGATACTATGAATCATGATTATGTAGATGTTTTTTTCATTTCTTTTATTTTATATTTTGAGAATTGTAGATGGTTAACTTGGATTTTTGACGATATATATATATATATATATATAACCTACTATGAAACTAACCCCTTGTCAGATCCAGTTACAAGTAATCTAAGTATATTCACCATTGGGCCAATAAGACTTAGGTCTTGGGTTCAAGTCTTCCGATCTTCGCAAGTGAGCGTGTTGGTGCCCATTTTCTTCATATTGTCTGGGCACATAGGGTTACCACCCTCTCCTCCTATGGTTTTTTTTCAATTACAAAAAAAGTGTATATACATATTCACCCTTGCTTAAAATTGTTTTGAACTATTACTTAATTACTTTTTTGTGAGGGAACTTTGCACTTTTACACCACCCAATACTTTAGCTTGATTTCATTGTTATTCCACATAATATTTATTTTATAAATGAAAGTTTTATGCAGAACTAGTTGTAGACGCACGCGATGTGTGAGAATAAATAATTATTTTGTATTGTAATATAATGTATAATTTTTTCTCTAAATTTTTTTGAAGATGGTTTGTTTTTCCTAAAATTTAAAAATTTTCTATTCAGTCCAATTAGGTCTACTTCGGTCCAATTTATTCCACTCGGTCAATTTCGGTCCCCCTTTAGTCCATTTTAGACCAACTAGGCTTTAAATTGATTCTTTTTGTAGATTTCACGTTTAGCTCAAAAATTCTTTTTTTTTTCCCCCTTAATTTTTGGGTTGAAAAGTATGAAATTTATTATATTTTGGCTAAACTCTTTAGTTTTAAGTTAAAAAATACAAAGAAAATACTAAAATTGACATTTTAAATTAGAAATATGAGCTCTAAAAATGCAATAAAAATAATAAATATTCAAAAGTTTTATTCAGTCCACATTGGTTCAATTTGGTTCATTCGGTCATCTTCAGTCCAATTTCGTCATATTCGGTCCATTTGGTCCTCTTTAGTCCATTATGTCCACCAAAGTTCTATTGTCTATTCGGTCTTATTCGGTCCATTATGTCTACTTTGGGTTCAATTTAGTTCTATTTGGTCCATATTGGTTTTATTCGGTTCATTCTGTCTACTTTGATTTACTTTAGTCATATTCGGGCCATTTGGTTCACTTTGGTCTTATTAGTTCCATTTTGTTCACTTTGGTTCTATTCGGTCCATTTTGTCCACTTTGGTCCTATTAAGTTCACATTGCTCCTATTTGGTCCAGTTTGTCCTCTTCAGTCCTGCTCAGTCCTATTCAGCTGGTCTTCCTACTTCGGTCCTATTCGGTCCAATGTGGTCCTGTTCGGTTCATTCTGTCCACTTTGATCCTATTTGATCTATTTGGTCCACCTTATTCCTATTCGGTCAATTTGGTCATATTTTGTCTATTTGGTACACTTTATCTATTTGGTCCAGTTTGGTCCATTCACATCACTTCAGTTCATTTGGTCCACTTCAATTTATTTTTGTGCACTTACATAGTGGAATAGACATGTTTGGGTTTAAAACACCTAATCTAAATCCAAATTTATTAATATATATATATATATATATATCAAACTTGTAATATTTTAAATTTTAAGTATATCAATTATTGTTGCTACGCTTTTGTTGAGCTACATTAACATTTTAGTCTACTTCGAAATGACTAAATTTAAGTTAAAGTTTTTCTAAACATAAATGCTATGAATATATAGATGTAATCTTTAGGACAATTATTCATTTGTTTTAACGTTGTTACTTTTAAATGAATTACATGAGGTTGATTATACATTTAAGTTAAATAAATAAATATATACATACATATATATATATATATATATATGTGTGTGTGTGTGTGTGTATGTATAATTTTTATTTTAATAAATTATTCAAATTATTTATTCTCTTAAAACATATATTGAATATGTATAGTTTATTCTATAAATTTATTGTAGAGAGATAGAGAGACTACTTGTGATGGGGAACTAAAAAATACAACACCAAAATGTATGAACTCAAAATAGAGTTTTAAAAATCACAATGATTCATCAATATAAAGTAAAGTTGCAAGAAATAATAAAAAATTAAGAGAAAGAGAATAACCACTTTTTCAAGAGAGAATGTGAGAGAGAATAATAAGAAATTTATAGAAAATAATATGAGAAGAAAAAAAGTAAAAATAAAAAATATAGCAATAAATACCAAATTATCCAAGTCATGTTATGTAATAAAATAACATTATATTCTTATATACTATCTTTAGAGCATTCTCATTAAGAATTGTAAAAAATTTAGCATTTAGCATATCAAAAAGTTACTTTATTTATTTTACATCTCACTTTATAATACACCAAACATCAAAGGTTTTATTATTTTACCACTTCATTTAAATATTCTTTTTTTATTCTTTCTTTATGTTTTCAAATAATTACCATTCATACCATGTTTTCTGTACCCAGCAATTATCCTTAAACAAATCATTTTTTTTTTTTTACAATCTTGCTATGCTATAGTGGGCTGCTAGAGATAGTAGCCTACAGTAGCTAGATTGCAAAATTAATAAGATTTACAATTCTTGATGGAGTATGCTTTTTACAAACTTGATGTTAAAATTTAGCATTTATAGCATTTACAATTCTTAATGAGAATGCTCTTATAATGCAATATGATAACATCTATAAAATCAAAGAGAATAAAAAAGATAACTTAAAAACACAAAACTTAAGCACATCAACCCAAAGTAGAGTTCTAAATAATTCAAAAATTCATCAATCTAAAGTAAAGATGCAAGAAAAAAAACTAAAAAAAAGTCCACTAAAAATGAAAAAAAAAAAATGAGAGAGAGAGAGAGAGAGAGAGAGAGAGAGAGAGAGAGAGAGAGAGTTTTGAGAACAGTTTCCTTTATAAATTGAGTTTTGAGTTTAGTTTTTGTTTTCTATCCATTTTGGGTTGCCAAACAAGTTTTTTAGTTTCAAAAATAGAAAATTGTTTTTAGAAACAGAAAATAAGGGGAAAAAACAGTTACCAAACATACCCTAACATTTTGTGTGTGAAAAAACTATAAATAAAATGGGAAAGAGAATTGTAAATTTATAGTTAGAGGAGGGGAATAAGAAAATAAAAAAAATAAAGGAATATAAAGGGATAGACGAAAAGTGATATTAAGGTAGATAGTAATGGAGAGATGAAAAGGTAAAAGGAAAGAGAAAATTTAGAAAAAGTATAACAGAAGTTGGAAAATTAATAAGAAAAAAAAAATAAAAATAAGAGAGAGAATGTTGAAAATGGATGGATGATGTGACTCAACAAGAGCATAGTAATAATAAATGTTATGCTTCAACTTTTAGATATATGTAGATTACATGAAATATGGAATGAAAAAACTTTGAACTTAATGTAGCTTGCTCTCAGTACTTGCCGGGTTTCTTTTTACCAAGGGAAAACCTTCCTAACCTATGGGTGTATTTCAAATATTTAAAGTTAACGGATTTTTGACAGTTGTGGGAAATTAGGCCACGAAGTAAGAGAATGTTTTGATGGTACCGTGACCTTACTATTGTTCTTGTTAGGTTCTAAATAATTGGAAATAAATATTTAGGTTCTAAATATTTAGAAATAAATGTTTAAGTTCTAAATGCTTTATGTGTTGGCAAACTGAGTACATAAACTTGTCTAGGAATAGATCTTAATGTCTACGAAATGATTTAGACATTGCTCAAAGTGATATATGTCAAAATTCAAGAACATATAAGCTGTGGAAAGAAGAGTTGAAAAGTTGACTTGCTCGACCGATTGAGAGGAAGTTTCGATCGATCGAGATACAGATCTGTCAAATTTTAATTCAGCCCAACAGTCCATTAAACGTTAGGGTTTCAATCCAAACTTACTTGGTATATAAGGAAAAATCCTAAAACACGTTTTTCAAGTCTTGGAGAGCTACTTTTTTGAGATCTGAGAGGTTCTTGTACCTTTTACTCTTTCAAGCATCTACTAGAGATCACACACATATTACTAGTATCGGTGGAAGAAAGTTGCAACCTAAGTTTTAGCTATCAAGCGAACTAAAGATTAAAGACGTGAACTGGAGGTTCATGTTAGAGAAGATCCATATCAAATAAGTCTGAGGGGTTCAGAGCTAGATTGGATAATCTTAGTTAAGTTTACTACGAATGGTACATTCTTGACTGTAAACTTTTATTTGATATAGAGGATTGTTCTTTTGGGATTGTTCCCCCCAGGTTTTTTACCTTGAAACTAGATTGTTTCATTGGTTTTCCTTATCATATCATTTGTTATTTACATATTCGGCTGCATGATATGTTTGATGATTGTTTAACTTAAATTTACATAATTGACCTAAGTAACAACTTGGCTATTAAATTAGGTTAAACAAACAGTGTTTTCAGGGGTTTAAAAACTAACAAGTTTGATGTGTAAGTATTGTGAAAATAAAGAATCTGTTTATGCAAGAAAGAGGAGAGGAGGAAATATGACACATGATATTCTACGTGTTTAGGTAATATGCCTACGTTCACAGAAGGCAGCGGAAATAAAATTTCACTATAATTTGGAGATTACAACAATTGCTTGAAGGCAATCTCACAAGCACAACCCTCAAATACACCTTTGGAACACCCTATTGTATTTAGACAATAGTTGCAGAACACTTTAAGTTCCTTTTTCTGGTGCACACACATAGAAGAAGCTCTTATTCTCACTTGTCCAATACCACTCTTCTCCACCTCTATTTATAACTAGAGGTTCAATCCAATTGGAAATGGTTAAATTACCGATTGTCCTAAAAGTTTAAGTTATTGAGATATGGTAAATTTAATCATTTAATCACATACTTCTAACACTCCCTCTCACGTGTGGGTCGAAACTACCTTGGAGGAGACAGGGATCGAGCTTAGGACTTCCCGCTTCAATACCATGTTAAATTACTGATTGTTCTAAAAGTTTAAGCTATTGAGATATGGTAAATTTAATCATTTAGTGTGCGTTTGACTCGAGCTTAAAAAACCAGCTTATTTTACTATTCAGCTTTTTTTTGCTACTATTTATGGGTCTCACTGTACTTTTTGGTACTATTCACAGGTCTCACTGTACTATTTTAGCTAAATTTTACCTTTATTTACAGTACTTTCAGCAAAAAGTTTTCAGTTTCAGCAAAATAAGCGGATCCCAAACAAATCCTTAATCACATATTTCTAATGGAAAGCATTTATTGCCAATGGAGTCTTCCATTATTTCGGCTACAAAGAGAAATCCAATGTTGGCTTGTAATGTCAAGCCACCAACAATGCAAGCCACTCTAACAGTTCTGTAGAGGAGTATGGCAGGATATTCTCAATTTTTCTAGTTCCACCCCTCCAGCTAGCTTTGTTTGGGTGAGAAGAGCGGTTGATGGTGCTGCCTATGCTCTTGCTAAGTGGGCTTCATCGTGTCATTTTGATGGTCTTGTGCATTACAATTCCTATCTATTTTAGTATAAAAACTTATTTTTTCTATATACAATCACTTTTCAAAACCACTGAAATCAAATTAGGATAAATTACGTATTTGGTCCCTATCATTTATATTATATCTCAATTTGGTCTCTAACCATTCAATTGTGTCAATTTGGTCTCTAATCATTCAGTGTCATGTCAATTTAGTCCATACCATTATCAAAATAAAAAACTAGTTTTTTGGCACATCAAATTATCTATTCTACATTTTATTTCAATATAATATTTCTATCCTTTACACCATATCTCAATTTGGCCCATAACCATTCAATTGTATCAATTTCATTTCTAATCTTTCAGTGTCATGTCAATTTAGTATGTGCCGTTATCTCTTGGGCGAAACTTATTGACGTGACAAACGGCCAAACTAAAAAATTAGTTTATTGCCACATCAAATTATCTATTCTACATTCTATTTCAATATAATATTCATTCTATATTTATTTATTTTTCTATTTCAATAGATGGAGAGAGAGGGAAAAAAAAAAAAGAGAAGCAAGAGAAATAAATAAAATATTGATATGCACATGAAATATTAGCAGTTTATATTTACACAAGTACTATAGCTAGAATGTAAATTTGCACAATTTTACGTGAGCTGATGTGGGTGATTTTTGGTGTTGAATATGCAAAATTTACATCTTAAGCTATTATGCATTGATTGATGCGAGTACTCTTATAATATCATTTATTTGTTCAAAATCTAGTACAAATTTAAACCATTACTATCTTCTTTTTAGAGAATAAAACATTTACTATCTAATTCCCACAATTACCATTTTTGTTAAAGAAACACTCTAACCACAATGTTCGGAGTCTAGCATTCTTGACCATGAATGCCTTTGCTGCCTTTTCGTTATCCACCAAATAGTCAAAAGCAGATGCAAGCATAACTTCATCAAACCCTTCTATCTTCATAACTTCTTCATAAAGCTCATTCACATCAAGTTGATCTTTTTTGAGTTTTTTTATTGCTAGCTCAACCTTTCGGAGTTGTTTGGAAAACTTATCACAATAAGAATCTTGGTACGAACAACTCCTTTTTCTGTGAGAGCTTACTCCAGATAAAGCTGCATCTGAAGAACTAACTTGCTTCCCTTTTGATGCCTTCTTAAAATCAATGTCTAGATCATTGAACTCCAAGTCAACAATCATTTTTTCTGAATCAATATCACAAAAAGACTTTGCAGAACTCCATGTTGCCATGTCTTTACAAAAAATCAGAGCCATCTTATCAAACATGTCAATTTTCTTGTTCAAATATTGCTCATGATCTGGATGTGCCTGTTTTTTTTTTTTTTAAAAAAAAAAAAGGGGGAAAAAACACAAATAGTTAGGAAGAGATCAATCACTAATATAAGACCTACATAATGATGAATATATGCTTCATACCATTACTTCCTCATCATACACCTTCTTTTCACAAGTAATCATTTTCAGATTATCATTCTATCCAAAAGTATTTTTTCTATTACGAAGTCGTGTAATTGTACTCCAAATGCTTTCAATGGTTAGAAGACAATTCTCCACATGATTAGGTCGGCATTCAACCCCAAATTTCTCGCTAATTGTTTGGGCTGCTAGAGCTAATGATCCAGGCATAAATGTATTGGATGGCTTATTTCCTTTAGTAGCATCATTAGCAAGTATCTCAATTAACAAACATTGCATTGGTTTTGACCACCTAAATTGTTCGCTTTTACTTTCCTTCTCCTTATCCTTTGTTTTGTCCATTGCTACACTTACAAGAACAAGAAGTGAAATCAAAATTCAGCAGGCCAACACAAAAAATAACGTGAAAACTCTGTTTCATGTCCACTCGAAAATTTTATCATCAATCATGAAATGTAAACGCATAATAGACTTTAATGAAGAAAGTTCTAGAAAGTCACATTACATAGCCACCTATACAAAGAAAATTTATTCATTCTACATAACATTATAATTTTCCCACACGGCATGGCATGGCATATTTCATCTGTTTCACTAACCATTCTCTATTTTCTTCCTAAACTTCCCTTTATTTTTGTTGGACCCTATAATTTTGAAATTCAAATTGTATATCTAGATCTACATCTTCCACAATTGAGTTTGGGGTCAACCCTCATTATGCGTTTGTGAATGACATAACATGCTAAGAGTACCTAAGACTACATTCAACTGTGTTTGCAATGACCAATATGGATATGCATCCAATACAAAAAAATGTTTATTCTGTTAGGTTCTAAAGAGTTAGGAACTTATGTATTTAGAACTCTAATTTGTATTGTTGGCAAACCATGATCAAAACAGGTTATTTAGTCTTATTTAGGCTTGCTCAAAGTATGTTTATTTGTAAAATTGGAATCGAGTGATTGCAGATTTATTGGACTAAATCTGTAAGGCTCGATCGATCGAAAATTAGACTTGATCGATCGAACCATGTACAGATTTATTTTTCTGCAGAGTTCCAATTCAACCCAAACTTTATTTAAATGTCTTGAGGATCAAGTAAAACAGTCCTATATATAAGGAAAACCCTAGAACGTTTTTAAGACTTTTTGTAGAGAGAGATTAGAGTGCCTCTTGTGCCTCATTTTATTTTTTAGGGTTTTGTACCCAAACCTCTCTAAGGTCTTTGTTGCTTATATTGCCGTTTATGTGAATCTCTTGTGAGATCCTTGGGTAGTTTTCCTTCACATAAACTTAGGATTTTTAAGGTAGAGATTACTTCAACATCTTGATGATCAACTCAGTTGCTGCCATTGGAGCTTAAAGAATAACAAGTGTGGGTGCTTGTAGCTGATTGGAGAATCCAAGAAAGAAGGAGTTCGTGGATTCGGAGCTTGCACGTGGTCGTGTCAACAAGTTCTACTGGTGGGTAGCATTAGGAAGTCAAGCGGGGAGCTTGTAAATCCTTTTGTATGAACTTCGATTCTTTCATAGTGGATTCAGGTTTGCCTTGAGGATCGGTGGGTCAAATCCTTCCCAGGTTTTTATCGTGTGGTTTCCTGGGTGATTATATCGTTGTGTCTTTTATTATTCCGCTGCTTTATATGTTTAATATGATTATTTGATTGTTTTAACCTAGAATTGCATAATTTGACTAAGTAACAACTTGGCTAATTAACTAGGCTAACCAATCTGGTTGTTTTTAAGGGGTCTAAAACCGTTCAAGTGGTATCAGAGCGGGTAGCTCTTCTGTTTTAGATCTTTTGATCTAAGAGCTGATCCTTGACCCCTGTTATCATGAATAATTTGAAGTGTCTTTCTGCTCATGTTTGTGATGCTTTGAATAAAAAGGACACTATTGTTTCTGTTGATTTTTTTGATGCTTTTGAAACTCTTCGTAAGGAATTATCTAAATCTTTGAAAATTGCTAAGAAATTTAAAGAAGAGTTAAAATTGGCTAATCTTGAAAAAGAGGATTTGATTGTGAGATTAGATGAGTCTAATAAAAAGAATGAATTTTTGAGAAATCAAATTTCCTCTCAAGATGAGAAGATGAAAAGCTTGGAACAAGAGTTAGTTGAATCTAAAACTAAAATTGAAAATTTGACTAGTACCAAGCCTGCTGTTGATAACAGAAGTGTTTCTGTTTCTTTTAAGCCTAAAACTGAGAAATTTTACATTCCTCCTTTTAAGAGGAATAATAAAGAAAATGCTTATTTTGCTAGGTTAGACAAAGGTAAAAGTTTTGATGTAGACGCTGAAGTTTCTACACCTAAGTCTAAACCTACTGTGAGAGAGCATAAGAAATTTGTTTTTGTGCCTACTTGTCACCATTGTGGTGTTGTTGGTCATATTAGACCAAATTGTTCTTTGTTGAGGCAAAAATCAAAATCTGAGAATAGATTTGCTGTTAGGAATACTGATGTTCCTAAATTTGTTCATGTTTGCCACTTTTGTGGTGTTCGTGGTCACATTCGTCCTAATTGTCATAAGTTGAAACTTAAGCATTCTGTATGTCAATCTAGGATATGTGATGATATTTCTCCTGCCATAAGCCCATATAAATTGTTTCATATTCTTTTAAAAAATTTGAGCTTGTTGGCTTGTGAAAGGAATTTACAGGATTTCAGTCTTTCTCAGAAGATTGGTGTAATTCCTCAAATACACTCTGCTTCTCATGGATTTTCACCTACAAAGTCGAAGAATCGTGCTATATGGGTGAGAAAAGATCCTTTAAGGTGAGTGTTGCTAACTTGTCCCTGATTTAATTCTTTCAATTAATTGTGGACATGTTTTGTTTTTGTTTTTGGTTGTTTTGTTTTTTAGGTTGTTTTTTTTAAAAAAAAAAATCCAAAAACATTGAAAAATTTCAAAAAGACAAAATTTTTTTATTTTGTGTCTTGTTTTATTGAGGATTACATGAATTATGATATCTCTCTCTTGATTTAGAATATGCTTGACATTGTGGAGAAACTTGAATAGTTTGTGCTAAGCTATTTTTTGATTTTGTATGAGTATGTACTAGTTTGTACATGTACTCATGGGTTAATTAAGAAATTGATATTTCTTGTCTGTGTACCCTCTATAGCTTGGTTTTGCACTATCATGTATTGCTTTTGCATTGTTCATTTAGCATAATATGTGCTTTTTGTTTTTGGTCATAAATTTTCTTTTAGAACCAAAGGGATTTTTGTGTTTTGTATTTCACATCTTGGATTTATAATCAAGGATTGACCATATTATCTTTACATAACAAGTTTATGTACCTTGTTTAGCTTTGATGAGCTTATTTATTGCACTTAACTAGTTGTACCTTTGTAGTGCATGTTGTGTGCGAAAGATGTTTATGGTGTTTATCACATTGTCTTAATCTTGAAGTCAGATGTTATTTGATTGTCGGACTTGATCATTTTGAGAAAGGCATAAATAACCATCTCACCACTGTTCACTAGCCAATCATGAACACCTTAGTGCATATCATAAGATTTTGTGCTCGAGAAAGTGTAGCACATGCACAAAAAGAACATAAGGTGTAGCCTCGTTTAATTGCTTAATGCTTAAAATTGGTGTGTACTATTAGGCTTGATGCCAAATCACATAATTAAAATTGGTGTGTATATTATGAGGCAAATTCAAGAAACTTGCATGATTGCAAGCTTATGTTCTAGGAGACGTGGGAGTTATATGATGTAACTCTTTAGGTGATAGTCTCTTTCAAATTCTATGTGATGAATTTTGTAGACTTTGTGATTGATTTCTATTCACATATCACCTCACATGTATCTCAAGTTTTTGCTAGTTGCACACACTACACAAGTTACTCTTTGCTAAACTTGGTACATTATATTGTGTGTGATTTTGTTGTGGCCATCCAAGATTAAAAGTTCCTTGATTTTAATGCAAAATGTGTATAATGTTTGCGCTTTGAGGACAAATTGATTGAAAATCTTGATTTTGGAATATCTAGGTTAAATTCAAGTGTTTTTGAAAAACTTTTCGTCTCATACTCATGCATTTTTTATAAAACAATGTGCTTTGAGGAGTTTCTGCATTAAAATGTTCTGTTTTTCAAAAAATCTGATTTTTCCAGACTTTCGATCGATCGAACCTGTTTTTCGATCAATCGAAATTGCGATTAAAATTTTTGGTTTGAGTCTGCCTGACTCAATTGATGTTCGATTGATTCTCGATCGATCGAAACTGAAAAATTTTCAGTTTCTATATTTTTGACCAAAATTTTTTTTCATACATCATTTGTGTTTAGGATTCACATGCATTGCATTGTTTTTGTATCCATCTTGCAGTTTTGCAGTCATATCTCTCATTGTTTTCACACATAACATGCATACACTTTGCTACATTGGGTACTCAACTTGATTTAAAAATTGATTGATTAATTTTTGAGTTTTGTACATTCTAGTATATGCTATTTCTTATGTGTGAACTGTAGAAAATATTTTTTCTTAAGAGATATGATGGATAATCAATGTGCAAATATTTTCTCTACTCATGCAACTATTTATGGGTCACATAGTGTCATGTTTGCATTTATTGAAAGAGAGAATATTTTTCTTCATGTGTATCCTTACCTTAGTTTTTAACTTTGGTTTGTGTGTTTTTAACTTTGGTCTTGCTGGTGAGGATGTTCCTGAACCTGTTGGTGATGCTGCTGATTTCTCCCCCCCCCCCTTTATTTTTCCCCAAACTGTTTTTTCCCAAAACTTGTTTTGTTTTTCCTATTTTTATAGGGGGAGAAATTTTTTTTAACCTTTGTGGTTCTTAGGGGGAGTTGTTGCTCTTCTTAGGGGGAGTTGTTTTTATTTTCTCTTACTCTGTTGCGTATATTTTCTGTCTAGCTTCTGATTAGGTAGTCTTTGTCAATACGTGACAAAAAGGGGGAGACATAGATGACCTGTTTGTTTTGTTTAGGGGGAGAATATAAAAAACTTTTTGTTGTATCTAACTTAGGGGGAGAGTTAGTTTACTTATGTTTTTATTTCTATTTCTTGTTCACTGCTCATTGATTTATATTTATGAGTTATTCATGATATATGTCTTTGTTTTGTGTTTTGTGAAGTCAAGAATTTATTTGTTGATTTACTATTTTTCTGTCACACATGCGTTTATGCGTTTTGTTTAGTGTTTCAGGAAATATACAGGTTGATTCAATTTTGTTGCTGTCTATACTTGCAACTGATGGATAGTAGTTAAGATTGGATTTGTTGTTATGAGCATTATCTTTGTAAATGGCATTTATTTGTAAACTTTGAGCTTTTAGTTTGTGTTTTGTCACGGATTGCCAAAGGGGAAGTTTGTTAGGTTCTAAAGAGTTAGGAACTTATGTATTTAGAACTCTAATTTGTATTGTTGGCAAACCATAATCAAAACAGGTTGTTTAGTCTTGTTTAGGCTTGCTCAAAGTATGTTTATTTGTAAAACTGGAATCGAGTGATTTCAGATTTATTGGACTAAATCTGTAAGGCTCGATCGATCGAACCATGTACAGATTTATTTTTCTACAGAGTTTCAGTTCAACCCAAACTCTATTTAAACGTTTTGGGGATCAAGTAAAACACTCTTATATATAAGGAAAACCCTAGAACGTTTTTGAGACTTTTTGTAGAGAGAGATTAGAGTGCCTCTTGTGCCTCCTTTTATTTTTTAGGGTTTTGTACCTAAACCTCTCTAAGGTCTTTGTTGCTCATATTGCCGTTTATGTGAATCTCTTGTGAGATCCTTGAGGAGCTTTCCTTCACATAAACTTAGGGTTTTTAAGGTAGAGATTACTTCAACATCTTGATGATCAACTCAGTTGCTGCCATTGGAGCTTAAAGAATAACAAGCGTGGGTGCTTGTAGCTGATTGGAGAATCCAAGAAAGAAGGAGTCCGTGGATTCGGAGCTTGCACGTGGTCGTGTCAGTAAATTCTACTGGTGGGTAGCATTAGGAAGTCAAGCGGGAAGCTTGTAAGTCCTTTTGTATGAACTTCGATTCTTTCATAGTGGATTCAAGTTTGCCTTGAGGATCGGTGGGTCAAATCCTCCCCGGGTTTTTACCGTGTGGTTTCCTGAGTGATCATATCATTGTGTCTTTTATTATTCCGCTACTTTATATGTTTAATATGATTATTTGATTGTTTTAACCTAGAATTGCATAATTTGACTAAGTAACAACTTGGCTAATTAACTAGGCTAACAAATCTGGTTGTTTTTAAGGGGTCTAAAACCGTTCATATTCAATACATCAAAACCTCCCTCAGTAGTTGGTAGCAAGGAAAGGGGAAAAAAGTGTAGAATATGGCTTGAATTTGGAGTTCGACTCCTTGTTGGATTTGGATAATAAAAGAATTTTATTCCTTCTGGGTTACTGTTGTTTGAAGTTATCAAATTCTATTAGAAGTCTTGTCTAACACTTGATTTTGAGTTCTATTTGGAATTAGAGTAATTCTCCTTTTGTGTGTGGAAAAGAAGTCTAGTCCTTCATGGTTTTGGATATACTAGCCAACTCAAGTCTCCTATATATGCATAGTGCTACTACAGAAAATTAGAGAGAAAGAGATGAGAGTGTGTGAGAAAAAGGCTCTCTCTTTGTTTGGTTATTTGATATTTGTGGGTTGCAATTTGGAATAGTGAGAGAGGTTTGTTACCGCTTGGTTTTGGTTTTGCGGTTTGATGATTTGCTCTCTCTTGGTGCGTTGCAACTTTTGGATTTGCTTTGTGGCTCTCTCTTTGGTTTGTGCACAATTGGTATTTGGTATTCGTATTTGGTATTTGTGAACGTTTGGTTCTTTGGTTTGTCTTTGGTTCTTTGGTTTTGTGTTTGTGAGAGAGAGCTATTTGGGTGTATTTGGGATTTTGATTTGTGAGAGTGTCTCTACACAAATTTTTATTATCCCAAATTTGTTATAGTGAAATTTGTTCATCGTCGCCCGTGGATGTAGGCTATTGCCGGACCACGTAAATCTTGGTGTTTTGTGTCTATTTTCTTTTGGATTAATTTTCTTCGTTTCTATTGTTTGTTTGGAGATCTTTCTTAAGTCTAAAATATTTTCACAATCAATCTTAATTTTTTGAGCTTTTGCTATTTTACAACAAACTAGTATCAGAGCCCAAGTTTGCTACCTAGGCGTTTGGATTTTTTCTCTTTAAAGAATTTGGTGATTGGTTCGTGGATCTGATTTTTAGGGAGAAAGACGTCAGGTGATTCCTCTACAAAATCTTTGGCGAATTCTTTTGAAAAAGCTTTGTCAGAGTCTTTTGCAAAACCTTTGGCGGTTAGAACGATGGTTTCTAATGCTAAATTTGAAGTAGAGAAATTTGATGGAACGAATAACTTTGGCATGTGGCAATGCAAAATTATGGATGTCTTGGTCCAACAAGAGTTGGATATTACTTTGGAAGACAAACCCGAAGGGATGTCAAACAAGGATTGTGAAAAGATTAATAGACAAGCTTGTGGCACCATTCATTTGTGTTTGGCCAAGAATGTTAATTTTGGTGGTGACATGGTGATTAAACCTTTGCACAAGTTCAAGTGTTGCTTGGACTTGTATGGTATTTGCAATTTGAATTAGCCTGTAGGGGCTTTGGTGGTGGCGACGAAGAGGTTTCATTTTTGGTGATATGCACTTTGTTTTGGACTCTTATTTGGATTTGGCACCATCTTTGGGTGCATTTGGCATCCATTGGCGCATTTGGAAGTGGTTTTGGATAATTTGCACTTTTTTTCTGGTTAGGTTCTAATTTGATTGAGTGCTTTGCAGTTGTGATTTAGGAGATGTCTTGTCAAGGTGGAGACTTGTTAAGGATTTGCATTTGGTGGTCTGCTAGATTTCGTTTGTAAGGCTTGATGAAATTCAAGCCAAGGTGGAGACTTGTAGAATATGGCTTGAATTAGGAGTTCGACTCCTTGTTGGATTTGGATAATAAAGGATTTTTATTCCTTTTGAGTTACTGTTGTTTGAAGTTATCAAGTTCTATTAGAAGTCTTGTTTAACACTTGATTTTGAGTTCTATTTGGAATAGGAGTGATTCTCCTTTTGTGTGTGGAAAAGAAGTCTAGTCCTTCTTGGTTTTGGATATACTAGCTAACTCAAGTCTCCTATATATGCATAGTGCTACTACAGAAAATTAGAGAGAAAGAGACGAGAGTGTGTGAGAAAAAGGCTCTCTCTTTGTTTGGTTATTTGATATTTGTGGGTTGCAATTTGGAATAGTGAGAGAGGTTTGTTACCGCTTGGTTTTGGTTCTACGGTTTGATGATTTACTCTCTCTTGGTGCGTTGCAACTTTTGGATTTGCTTTGTGACCCTCTCTTTGGTTTGTGCGCAATTGGTATTTGGTATTTGTGAACGTTCGGTTCTTTGGTTTGTATTTGGTTCTTTGGTTTTGTATTTGTGAGAGAGAGTTATTTGGGTGTATTTGAGATTTTGATTTGTGAGAGTGTTTCTACACAAATTTTTATTATCCCAAATTTGTTATAGTGAAATTTGTTCGTCGTCACCCATGAATGTAGGCTATTGCCGAACCACGTAAATCTTGGTGTTTTGTGTCTATTTTCTTTTGGATTAATTTTCTTCGCTTCTATTGTTAGTTTGAAGATCTTTCACAAGCCTAAAATATTTTCACAATCAATTTTGGTAATTTGAGCTTTTGCTATTTTACAACAAAAAGAATGAATTTTTTTTTTCTATATTCAAGAGGATCATGACTACATTCTTTCAATCAGTATTGAAAATCACAATAAGGGAAGAGAATTCCTTTTCCATTTGTAAAACCAAAGTCACCAAAATATATAATATTTACTTACAAATTTACAGAAAATAGAAAAATATTATTAGTAATGACTAATTATTTGTTATAATTTTGAATTCTTTGAACGTAAGTAAATATTGATTATTATAATAAATTTACCCCCCCCCCCCCCCCCCCCCCCCCCCTTTTTAAACTAGAGAAACTTACATTAGATTTCTATGACTTCCATCTATCACTTGGACATGATCTTAATACAAGATTTCTGTTTTTTTGTTTTTTGTTTTATAACTTATATATTCTATTCATCAATGATATATACATATATACAATGTGAAAAATAAAAGGGGAAATATACAGAGCATAACCTTAGACAAAGGCTCCACGTGTGTGATGCTTTGTCATGTGGCCTTGGGTTTTTGTGTTTAATATCAATGTTAGACATTTGTTATGGTTCAAAGTGAGTATTATGCTTCATGAAGCCTTATTTTGAAAAGGCTTATACTGCACCGTTTCCGTTTCCACCATTCTTTTATATCATTGCAATGAAAGGATTATAATATAAGTATAGAACTTTACTTGGCAGTTCTCCAAATTATATGGCATGTTTTGCAAACTGTTAATAGGAATAAAACTTGCATTTCCTTACCTCCATTATTTTTGCTACTTATTGGGCTTTGGCTCTTCATTGTTAATTGTGTGATTTCCAGATTTGTGGTCAATACGCAAAGAACTTCTCTTATTATAGGTAAATGCAAATGTAATGTTTGAGTTGGTGGACTCGAATTAGAATGATTTGTATTTGAGGGTTTAACTTATATATTTTGTAGAGTTATATGTCATGATACTTGTTTCTGTTTGAGGTTGGACTCTTGGAACTTGTGGGTGCAAGGTGTGCCAAACCCACATTTGTTGTTAGAGTTGCATATCTTGGGAAGGATTTTGAAAGACACTGAACTATAATTGATTCTTTTTCGTCTTAATTACCAGTGATTTGTTTTGGTCTATGAGTTCGCTTGTGGTCAGGCAAAAAAAGAAAAAAGAAAGTATTAAAATTGCTTGCTGAAGACAAAACCAACGGAAAACATTAATCCACACCATTTACTCACTTAAATCTCTAACATCCTTTTCAAGAATTGCATTATCCACAAGGGTTATTTACGTAAGCTTTTACTAGTTAGTAGGCTTCATGTAACTAATGATAATGTGGAGGCTGAAAAATTAAGTTCTTTAGACAACTGGCATTGAACTCAAGTGACAGAATCTAAGGTTAATTTTCAAGAATACAGAAGTTTAGGGTGATTTGGACTGCTTGAAGTACACAATGTTACCAGGTTAGCTATGAAATAATTTGTCACAACTTGACGAAAGTGTTAGCCACAATTATGCAATACCCTATTATAACTAGCCACAATTGAGATTTCTCATATTTGTTTGTAAAGACAAAATCTACCCAGTAAATGCCTATGCAACACCTAAACAATCCAATCTAGGCAAAAATATAGACAAGCAATCTGGGATATTACAGCTACAAAGAAAATATTGTAAAATAAGACAATACTTGTAACAGGAAGGATGAGTGAGATGGTTGTTACCTCTTTCAGTTTCCCCAGGAAAGCCCCAACTTGCACTACGTTCTGCTTCGTTATTGTCATCATAGGTTCTCACAATTTTGGTAGCTTTTACTACTGCTGAATTTTCAAATTCATGGACAAAATCTGAATCCTCAGAAGTAATGACACAACAACTGCTGCCTTGTGCAATTGTTTGGTTGAACTCTTCCACGTCTTGCTCATATATCAAACGGACAGCACATTTGATCACCTCCACACTTGGGCTGTTGCTGTCAAATACAACATTAATCCGACTGCATTCAAGATCATACCAATGTGTACCTAGCAAGTCATCACGAGACCAATACAATAGCCAAAGGTGACACACACTATAATCAAAGGATGTCTCCCCAATGACAACCTCAAAGGATGTCTCTCCAATAACTTTAAAAGTATGGTGAGGCACATCACCAAGGGCTTTCACATGACCTTTAAGACTATATCTTTCACTTGAATACCCGTAACAATTAATTCTAAAGAGAGCACACAAAGCAAATCCCATCCACCTACTATTACACCAATTTGGAGGCAGCTCTATGCTTATTGAATACCCAATCCTTTGATGAGTTAACCACTGTGGAACATCCAATCCGGGAATAATTATCTGGAACGCAGCTCTAGATCTATCTTTCCTTCTGGTAGAAGTTTCATATAATCCAGTTTTTGGATAAATGAGTCCCTATACCAGAAAAACCATATTATTCAACAATGAGAGAGAGAGAGAGAGAGAGAGAGAGAGGGTAGATTACCTGCAGGTAACGTTTTAACATTGCAAATGCCAGACCATCACTGCCCTCATTATACTCAACCAACTTGCAGCAATTAAAAAATGAAATTGATGGTTGCAACAAATTGCTCATACTGAGCAATGCTGGTGAAGGTTCTAGGGAAGAACAACCTTTAGCATTTATATATCTTACATTTGATGGAAGATCTGGCAACGAGTGAAGCTGAATGCAGTTGCCCAAATCAAGAGCTTCCAATTTCGGAAGTTGACTGATGCTTGCAGGTAAAGCAAAGATAAGATTGTTTGTAGATAGTGCTAAATATTTTAACGAGTGAACGCAGAAAACACTGTCAAGCCTTGACTTAAAAAATTGCTTTTCACATCCATGACATATCAAGAAACTAATGGAAGAGGGAACTTCTCGAATAGCAGCTCCAGTCAAATCAAGTTCCTTCAAACTTTCAATTTTTCCCAAGTTCTCTGGCAGGTTGGCAAGTTTTGAGCATCCCAAAAGAATGAGTATTTCAAGAGACCTTAAACTATCCATGCTGTTTGGAAGATTGATAAGAGATTGGCAGAATTTTAAATTTAAAACAGTAAGCTTACTGAGTTGTCCAATAGATGGGTGGATCTCAACCAAATTTATGCAACCTCTAAGACATAGTTTTTCAAGTCTCGGAACCCCTGTGAAGTCAGGTGTCCTAATAAGGCTTATGGAATGTTCAAGATCGATGAGTTTTAACTTGTCTAAATACTGTAAAAAAAAAAAAGGATAATTAGCTTGCATTAAACAATGAATTTTTTTAGTTATATATATATATATATATATTAGAACAATTTTTATTAATGAAAGGATGAAGCTCAAATACAAAGGGAGTGTATTTGATGAGACTTTTGAAGAAAAGATAAATACTGATAAGTAATAAAAAGACAGTTAGAAGAACATAATCACCTTTACACCTCTCCAAAGATATTCAATTTTGCTAAACCGCAGTTTGAGTTCAACAAGCTCTTTTGATTGAAATCTGGATGGCAAACATTTTGAAGAATAGCCACGCCATTCAAGAAGTCTTAATTCGTAAGAAAGATGATTGAGGCCATTTGGGATGTGCACGTTATCAATTATAAGCAATCTAAGATTACACATCTTTGAAAAAACTTCAGAATAGGATTCAATGGGCTGATATGCCTCATCCCCTCCAAATAAGTCTAGGACAATTGCTTGAATTGCTTTTGTTGCCTAAGAATCAAAATGAAAGGATTAGTAAATCACACAATAAAAGTTAAGAATACTAGAAAATTTCAGTTTTATAGTGTTAGAGGATGCAACTAATATATATACTGAGTTTTCCACACATATAACCTCCTCTTGACCATTGGTAAATCCAAGAAAGTGAAGGATGAGAAATTGACAAATTGAGGCCTTAGAAACAATTTAATTTATTATTTAAATTTTATTCATATGGTAAAAGTGTTATTTTCATTTGAGAATCATACATTGCAACGAGTAAGGATGCTATTCTACAATTCAAATATATAAACAATGTCACAATCACATTATGTTTTCAAAATGTAAGATATTATGATAGATGAATTCAAAATTTATTTATTTTTTAAAATTTTATAAGTGACAATCACATTATATTTTCAAAATACAAGTAACAGTCAGCATATTAACATGAAATTAAATGGACTTTTGTATTATATATTTTATGAATTAAGTACTTGGGTAGCTATTTATTGGATTTCATTTTTTTTCTTAAAGAACTTAATTTCCTAAACAAAATTGTGTTGTGTATCTATTAAATATTTCCCTTGAAAAAAAAAATGTTATTTTGCCAATGTTCTTACCGTATTGTTCATAAATACATGAAACAAATCCTTACGAAGCCACAACCTACTGCGCTTCCCAGGCTCTTCTCGTGATTCTCGACGCACAATTTCCATACCCATTTCTTGTAATAGATCATGCATCTGCAATGTGTCGTTTTCTATAGTTAGGAGAGATTTATCCACGAGAACTTGTATTCCAATTCTTGCATCAAAACCACAGGTCTCTAATATCTCTATTACTTGATCTTTCATCTTCCCTCTAAAGAAACATGCAACATCTAGAAATATATCCTTCCACATTTCCTCTAGCCCATCAAAACTCACTTTGAGTATGTCAAATATTTCTCTTTTTGGAATTTTTTTAAATCTGTCCAATGCACTTTGCCATACATCCATTGTTCTTCCAAACAAAAAGGAACCTAAACTTACAAGAGTTAATGGATGGCCATTAGCATAGCATACAACATCCTGGGAGAGTTGCATATAACCTTCTCTAGGTTGCTCATTTTTGAAGGCTTTCAAACAAAAAAGTTTTAAAGCATCATCACTGTTTAATGCATTAGGCTTATATATTTTATGTACTCCATGATGGACCAACAAATGTTCATCTCTAGTCGTTATGATGATCAAACTCCCCAATCCAAACCAGCCATGCTCTCCAGCCAAATTTTCTAGTTGGTCCAATTTATTAACATCATCTAGAACAATTAGAACTTTTTTATGACGTAACCTTCTCTTGATCATGTCAACTCCGTAATAAACATTCCTTATATCTATATTTCTTTCCTCCAAGATATCTGCTAGAAGCTGCTGTTGTAATTGAAGCAAATCGAGTTTTTCTGGATATTCCCTAACATTAGCAATAAAGGAAGAACCTTCAAAATAATTACGAAACTTTTCATAGACAACTCTAGCAAGAGTTGTCTTTCCAGATCCCCCCATACCACAGATCCCTATAATGCAAACATTGTTCCCAATATCTATATACGAAGTGATCAATTCTTCCACTGAAGATTCTATTCCTACCAAGTCATTGGTAATGCTTGAGAAACATGAACTCAGATTTTGTAATATGTGTTCCACAATGCTTTGGATTAATTCTGACACATGCCTGTGAAGATGATAGAACAATAATTAAGTGATGGTCTAAAGTCTAAACCAATCATAAAACATTGGGGATAAAGAAAAATATTGGGTGATAATACTCTCCTTGGTCAAACAAATATGAACTAACGTGGGTAGAACTACTCAACTACCCATGTAAGAATTGTAGGATTATATTTACTGAAACAACTCTATCAAATTTGGCTATTTACTTATAGGCAGAAAATTTTCATTCTTGCCCAAAACATGTGGGCCTTCACAAAGAAAAGGCAGATAAAGAGGGAGAGAAACAGGGATACTATTATACTAGCAGATATCAGGAGCGGAAAGCAAGTGCCATCATCCAATATCATTGCTTAAGTTAGAAATAATATTAAACTAGTAAATCCAAAATCTAATTCACAATTGATTGACCAAAGAATGGGTGTCTTATTTCACCCTTGATTGCTAAGAGAAACTTCATTGGAATATCTTTAAGTTGAACAGGCTAATATAAAAGTTCATGACCTTCTGAGGTAGCTTGAGTGCTAAAGAATTTATAAAAAAAAATTTGTTGTTTCCCACTTTGAGGGTTCCACTTTATGTTTCACCAACCACACATTTATCTTTTTTCCCTCTTCTAAAGTAACCAAAATTTAAAAGGAAAACGAAAATCAGAGAAATGGCACACTATAGTTGATTGAGTATATAGTGGAACACTCAAACTAGGATAGACGATTTTAGTTCCAAAATATTAATAACAAATCAACAATGGATTACACAAATTTAGATGACCAAAAAGTTGAAAATGATTTATAATAATACCAGGTAAAATGATTGAAGAGAAGGTGAAGCCGTAAAGGTTTCTTTAGGAGGGGAGAGGAACTAAAAATTTAAGCCTTAGTGCCAACAGAGATTGAAGCACAGATTAGAGATTTGATTTTCATCATTGAAGAGAAAAAGGAAAATGCTTCATATGTTTTTCTCCCCCTTTTAAGAGAAGATCTCTTTGAATTTCTATTTCTGCAGACAAATATCAATTATAAACTCCTTGAATCTCTACTTCCTAAAATTATGTTAACATTTTCATTCTGTAAACAATTGGTTTGTGAATAAAATTGTCAAAATGCACTTTTAAGGATTTTATCTAACCGAAAGCAACATTTCAGCCAATAGAGAAACTTAAATAAAATTGTCGTTTAAATATCAGCCAATAGCAATTTATATGCTTCATGATAAATGAAAGAAAATTGTGTTTAAATATCAAAATAAATTTCTTAGGAAATTACCCATCTTGAACAAGCCAACCAGACAGATTCGCTGCTTCTGTCAAAGCAGCTCTCCACACTTCAACCTTCTCCATGTTCTCCATAAATCGTCCTTCATGCTCAGCAAAAGCCACTGCGAAAGTTCCTCTTTGTCTCTGTACATCGGATGGGTCCACATTATAGAAAACCGGCAGAACTGTCGTTCCCATCTCTTTACTGTATCCAATGATTTTAACAAGCTCGTCCAAGCACCATGTCGAAGCTGCATAGTTTTCTGAGAGAACGACAATGGCAAACCTCGATCCTTCTATTGCTTCTAGGATCTCTCGTGCAATAGCTTTTCCTCTCTCAATTTTCTTATCATACTTAAATGTCAAAATGCCCTTCTGTTTCAAAGCAGCGTATAGATGATCTGTAAAACTGTTACGGGTGTCCACGCCTCTAAAGTTGAGAAAAGTTCAAACGGGAGACAATTTGATATGTGTAGATTTCTTCATTTCACGGATGAAGTGAAAGTAAAGAAATAAAAGTGTAAAAAATGAGAACTTACAGAGCGAAAATACTCTTGAAACAACGCCGGAATTCAGTTCCTATTACATAGTAATTGCTTTTTTTTAGTAAATGAATGGATAAGGTTCTTTCTCCGTGTATGAGAGAGAGGGAGAGACAGAGACAAAGACAGTCAGAGACTGAGAGAGACAGGGGAGACGAAGAGTGAATCGAAGTCTATTTCACAATTTCGCGTATTGTTACATGAGTAAAGTCAACAAGTCTTTAAAATACTCTTTTCCCTTTCACACGCACTTTCCCACGTACTTTAACTATTACATTAACTATCTTTTCCATTCATTGCTTACAATTTTTTTTTTTTTTTTTTGGATTTACTGCTTACAATCTACCGTGTTAAACAAGAAATTATTAGATCAATTGAAAGGTTGTTGTAGAGGTCATTTTTAATTTTTCCAATGGACAAAATATTATTATTTATGCAAATATGTCATAATCTATTTATTCGTTAGTTAAAAGGACTACGTTAGCAATACTTGTGGCACGCCTAATAATAAATAGTTGTTCCAAATACGTGGCACAACACGCCAAAAGACAGTAATTTCGTGGTTTTGGTGACTGCTGGCCAGCTATGAGCCTATCAAACACGTTTTAAAATTCCTTTTTTTATTCAGATGACATTTAGCTTTTCGGGTCATGTTATGGGAAAATACAGGAATGATCTAATGCATAGGAATTTTCATTTCCATTTACGAGGAAGTTTTCCCGAGACTTTTTCACTTATTATTAGTATTATATTAAATAAGAGATCTTAATTAATTGGATTGGTAAAATCTTTAATAGTTGAATATAAGATTTAGAATTCAATTCTCGTCTACATTAAATATCGATTGGTGTCTTATGGCATGTTTGGATGTTTAAAAAAGGAGGGGGAGTAGAGTAGAGGGAGGGAGAGTAATGCAATTACCTTGTTTGGAAGTTTTTTAAAGAATGAGGGGGAGGGGTTTGGAGGGGTTTGGACTCCCTCTAGCCCCCAAATTTTAATTCCCCCAAATTGGAGAGATTTGGAGGGGGAGTAGAGTACATAAACTATTGACCAAGTAAATTACCTAATTTACCCTTATTATATTAACAAAATTACACAAGGGGAAGGGCTAATTACTCCCTTCTTCCTTACTAATTTTAAAAACATCCAAATAAGGTGGAGGTGAATCATTCTCCTCTACTCTCCTCCTCACTACTCCCCTTCCCTCTACTCCCCTCTACTCTCCTCCCTCTCTAAACTTCCAAACAAGCCATTAGGGTCTAATCTTTATAAGTACTAACTTATAACCCCATGCAAATACATAAATACATTTAAAAATATACAATAAGATGCATAATATAAATCCTATATATAATTTAAATACTATTGATAGTTATTTTTATATTTTTTTAATTCTTTAAAAAAATTTGTAAGGATATTATTGGTTATAAAATGTAAATTGTCTATTTAAAAAAAAAAATCATATTTAAGCACTTTTTTTTTTTTTTTTTACGATTCATTTATTCTAAACTCTTTAGTTTTTATACTTAATAACTTGGATGAATATTTATGATATAGTCTCACATTTGATTCTAAAATTAAGAAATAAAGCTCTTTAAGAATAAATAATTTAGGACATATGGCACAAAATTGGAACTTTAATTTGAGTTTCTATCAGGTTTACCTATTATTATATATAGACTAGCGAGACTTATAAACCGAAGACTTACTCACTAAGTAACCGATGTGGTACTTTAAACCACTTATTTATTTATTTATTTATTTATAGATAATATAGACAGAAGGCCTAGGGGATGGAGAACGAGGAAATGAAAAGATAAGATTTACAACACTAGCACTTACAAAAGGACCTAACATTTGTAAGTACTAGCAAGACTTATCAACCAAAAACTTACCCACTAAGTAAAGTCCATCTTTTTTCGTCCAAAAAAAAAAAAAACTTAGTAAAAAGAAAAAACAACGAGGGTCTATATCCGTGTGGGTGGAGAATAATCAAAGACTGTATACTCAAATCTACAACATTTAAGTGTTGTGATAAGTGCATTTAAAATTTTCTTTTTTTAAAGAAGCATTTGTGGTGGTCTCATAGATCCAATCACAAGTTAATATCCAAGCTTACGAAATTGACCGTGGGTTTGAGTATATTCGTAGGCGGAATGAAAACTAAAAAGTCTTCAAGACCAGGGTGGTTGGGTACAAACCAAGGAAAGACTGAAGACTAAAAATTCTTTAAGACCAGGGGGTAGTTGGGTACAAAATAGGGGTGGCAAATGGACGGATTGGGTCATAAATGTGTTGGGTGTGTAATTACCCATTTATCCATTTATGACCCGTTTATATATAAATTAATTATCCATTACCAACCCAACCCATTTAATTAGTAACCCACCCATTTAACCCAATATGACTCAAATACCTCTAAAACTATTTGAATACCCTATTGACCTCCAAAATTACCAAAATACCCTTAAATACCTAAAATGATACAAATACTCCCTACACTTTCAAAATTACCAATATATCCTTGGACAGCCAAAATTATCCCCAAAATCTTTAAAATGAACAAAATACCCATGAAACCTCTAAAATGACCAAAATACCCCTGATATCTTTAAAATCACCATACATGCTTAAAAACCACTAAAATGACCCAAATATCTCCAAAATCTCTAAAATGACCAAAATAGCCCCAAAAACCCAAAAAATGACCAAAATACCCCCGAAACCTAAAAATTACCAAAATACCCCCAAACCCTAAAAAATTACCAAAATACCCTTAAAACCCAAAAAATGACCAAAATACCCCAAAAACCTAAAAATGACCAAAATAACCCCCAAAACCTAAAAAATGACCAAAATACACCCGAAACCTAAAAAAATTACCAAAATACCTTGAAACCTAAAAAATTATTGAAATACCCCCAAAACCAAAAAAATGACCAAAATAACCCCAAAACCCAAAAAATGACCAAAATACCCCGAAAACCTAAAAATTACCAAAATACCCCCAAAACCAAAAAAATTACCAAAATACCCCCAAAACCCAAAAAATGACCAAAATACCCCAAAAACCTAAAAATGACCAAAATAACTCTCAAAACCTAAAAAATGACCAAAATACATCCGAAACCTAAAAAAATTACCAAAATACCTTGAAACCTAAAAAATTATTGAAATACCCCCAAAACTTAAAAAATGACCAAAATAACCCCAAAACCCAAAAAATGACCAAAATACCCCCGAAACCTAAAAATTACCAAAATACCCCCAAAACCTAAAAAATGACCAAAATACCCCCAAAACCCAAAAAATGACCAAAATACCCCTCAAAACCTAAAAAAAAGACCAAAATACCCTCGAAACCTAAAAAAATTACCAAAATACCTTGAAACCTAAAAAATTATCAAAATACCCTCAAAACCTAAAAAATGACCAAAATAACCCTAAAATCCAAAAAATGACCAAAATACCCTCGAAACTCAAAAAATGACCAAAATACTTCCAAAACCCAAAAATGACCAAAGTATCCCCAAAAACCCAAAAAATGACCAAAATACCCCCGAAACCTAAAAATGACCAAAATAATTCCAAAATCCAAAAAATGACCAAAATACCCCCGAAACTCAAAAAATGACCAAAATACCCTTGAAACGTAAAAATGGCCAAAATGCCTCTGAAACCTAAAACTGACCAAAATACCACCCAAAACCCAAAAAATGACCAAAATACCCCTGAAACTCAAAAAATACGAAAATACCCCCGAAACCCAAGAAATGACCAAAATACCCTCAAAATCTAAAAATGACCAAAATACCCCTGAAACCTAAAAAATTACCAAATACTTCTGAACCCTAGAAATTTACTGAAATAACCCAAAAATATAAAAATTATTGAAATAACCCTAAAACTAAAAGATGACATAAATGCCCTCGTAATCTAAAAAAGACTAAAATACCCTTAGAATCTAAAAGATGATCAAAACAACCCCGAAACCTAAACAATTATCAAAATTCCCTCGAAACCTAAAAAATTACTGAAATTCCCTTGAAACCTATAAAATGACCGAAAGACTCTTAGAACCTTTAATTTGTCAAAAATATTCTCGAAACGTCCAAAATACCCTAAACCTCTATTTTGGTAATTTTAGATGTTTCTGGTGTATTTTGGTCATCTTACATGTTTAGCGGTATTTTGGTCATAATTTGGGTTTCAAGGGTTTTTATTGATCATTTTTTTTAGGTTTTGGGCTTATTTTGGTTATTTTTTAGGTTTTTGGGGTATTTCGATAATTTTTTAGGTTTCAAGGTATTTTGGTAATTTTTTTAGGTTTCGGGGGTATTTCAATTATTTTTTAGGTTTTGGAGGTATTTTGGTCATTTTTTAGGTTTAGGGAGTATTTTGGTAATTTTTTAGGTTTAGGGGGTATTTCGATCATTTTTTTAGGTTTTTGGGGGTATTTTGGTCATTGTTTTAGGTTTTGGGGTTATTTTAGTCATTTTTTAGGTCTTGGTGTATTTCAATCATTTTTTAGGTTTCAGAATATTTTGGTAATTTTTTAGATTTCAGGGGTATTTCAGTCATTTTTTTAGGTTTAGAGGGTATTTTGGTAATTTTTTAGGTTTAGGGTGTATTTTGGTAATTCTTAGGTTTCGAGTGTATTTCGGTCATTTTTTATGTTTTGGGGGTATTTTGGTCATTTTTTAAGTTTCAGGGGGCGTATTTTAGTCCTTTTTTAGGTTTCAGGGTATTTCGGTCATCTTTTAAGTTTAGGAGGTATTTTGGTAATTTTATGAGTTTTGGAGGTATTCAATCATTATTTAGGTTACGGAGTAATTTGGTAATTTTTTCAGGTTTCGAGGGGTATTTTAGTCATTTTATAGGTTTTAGAGGTATTTTGGTCATTTTTTTGGTTTCGGGGGTATTTTGGTCATTTTTTAGGTTTTGGAGGTATTTTGGTAATTTTTTGGATTTTTGGGGTATTTTGATCATTTTAAGGTTTTGGGGGTATTTTGGTCATTTTTTGGGTTTTCGGGGTATTTTGGTAATTTTTAGGTTTCGGGGGTATTTTGTTCATTTTTTAGGTTTTGGGTGTATTTTGGTCATTTTTTGAGTTTCAGGGGTATTTTGGTCATTTTTGGGTTTTTAGGGTATTTTGGTCATTTTTAGGTTTTGGGGGTATTTTGGTCATTTTTTGGTAATTTTTAGGTTTTTGGGGTATTTTGGTAATTTTTAGGTTTTGGAAGGTATTTCGGTCATTTTTTAGGTTTTGGGGGGTATTTTGGTAATTTTCTGGATTTTGGGAGTATTTTGGTCTTTTATAAAGTTTCAGGGGTATTTTGGTCATTTTATAGAAATTTAGATTTTATGTTGTTTATTTAAATTTTAGATGGGTTTAGTGGGTATTAGTGAATTTATCCATTTAGACCCATCTAATTAAATAACCAAATGGGTCTTTACTCATTTAACCCAAATATTAAATGGGTTGGGTTAAGATTTATCCAAATAAGGTGGGTAATGGGTGGGTTATGGATATGGATAAAAATTGCCATCCCTAGTACAAACCAAGGAAAGAAAGGGGAAAAAAAGGATTACCTTAGTCAAAAGGATTACTTTAGCAATACTTGTGGCAAACCTAATAATATATATTTGTATCAAAGTACGTGGCACAACACGCCAAAGGAGAGTAATTTGGTGGTGTTGGTAACTGGACGAAATGGGAAAATAGTCATAAAATTCAAACTATGTAGTTAGTAGTCATTAGTTTCAAACTATTTTTTTTTCTAGCATCTCGAGTCTAAGAGGCTCGATTTAGAGGCTATAAATCGAGTATTTGAGGGTCGATTTTTATATTTTGATCGGGTCTGAGTTGTCATTTTTTCCATGTGTGTCCACGTGGAAATCGAGTCTCTTATACTCGATTTATAAGCCCATATATAAAAAAAAAGAACAGCAACACAGCAAAAATGAAATCAGAGCAGAAGAACAAAAAAAAAAAAAAAAAAAACTGAAGAAGAAGGAAAGAACTCAGGCCGGCGCACCCAGGCCAGGCGAGCCCAGGCCGCGCGGCCTGGGTTCGCGCGACCCTGGGCTCGCAAGAACTCAGGCCGGCGCACCCAGGCCAGGCGAGCCCAGGCCGCGCAGCCTGGGTTCGCGCGACCCTGGGCTCGCGCGGCCTGGGTTCGCCGACCCTGATGCCGTGCGAGATCTTTCTCTCTCTCTCTGTGATCTAACTCTTTCTCTCTCTCTCTCTGATCTAATCTGGTCTTTTTCTTCACTGATGAACATCGCCTGTTTCTGGGTTTTTTATTTTTTTTTATTTTCTTCACTGATGAACATATTTGAGCTTGATCGGATTCTTTCCCTCTCTGTGATCTGATTGCATTTGTTTTTTTTTTTTTTTGGTATTTTGGCTGGTACATGGGAAACTTGGAGACTTGAAATTTTTTCAAATTTTTTTGGATGGTAAATCGAGTCTCTAAGACTCGATTTCCAGGTGGTCTCCATCTGGACAAACACGCCACATCAGACCATGGAAATCGAGTCTTTGACACTCGATTTATGGGCCAAAATCGAGTCTCTTAGACTCGAAATGCTAATAAGAAATATAGTTTAGAAACCGGAACAACTAACTAGATAGTTAGAAAAAAAAAATTAGTTAACTATTTTCTCCTTGGTAACTGGTGACCAGCTATTACATGGTAATTGCATTTTTTTTTTAGTAAATGAATGGATAAGGTTCTTTCTCCGTGTATGAGAGAGAGGGAGAGACAGAGACAGAGACTCAGAGAGACGGGAGACGAAGAGTGAATCGAAGTCTATTTCACAATTTCACGTATTGTTTCGTGAGTAAAGTCAACAAGTCTTTAAAAGACCATTTTTCCTTTTACACGCACTTTCCCACGTACTTTACTGTTTTATCTGTCACTATTACATTAATTATCTTTTTCATTCACTGCTTAGAGCATTAGCATCAGAGAATTTTAATTTTACTTTATTTTATCGTTCTAAAATGCCACTTTATTATTATACCATCTCATTATATAATACCTCCAACATCCTAAAACTCTATTTTTATTAAAATATTATTTTTTTAATCTGTGAATAGTGCAACATCCCATTTTACAACAGCACACCAACAATTTTGGGGGGAAAAGGAGGAGTAAAATATTATTATTTTTTTTACAATACTGTGAACAGTGCAATTCTATGTTTAGAATTGTACTATAGTAGTATTGCAAAAATATTTGCAATACTGCTGTTTACAATTCCCTGATGCAAGAGTTTTTTAGGCTAAAAATGCTAAATTTCTTTTAGATTTGGTATTAGCATTCTCCAATGCTAATGCTTTTACAATCTACCGTATTAAGCAAGAAATTATTTGATCAATTGAAGGATTGTTGTAGGCTTGTAGGGGCCATTTTTAATTTTCCCAATGGACAAAATATTATTATTTATGTAAATATGTCATAATCTATTTATTCCTTAATTAAAAGGACTATGTTAGCAATACTTGTGGCACGCCTAATAATAAATAGTTGTTCCAAATACATGGCACAACATGCCAAAAGACAGTAATTTCGTGGTTTTGATGACATTTAGCTTTTCGGGTCATGTTATGGAAAAATACAGGAATGATTGAATGCATAGGAATTTCCATTTCCATTTACGAGGAAGTTTTCTTGAGTCTTTTCCACTTATTATTATGAGTCTAAATATTCTGTTTCACTTTTCCTGCTCCACTTTATACACCACTAATAAATACTTACCATGTGTTCACCTAATTAATTAAATATTATAATTATTGAATTATTAATACTACAGTTATTAATTAATAGTAGTATTTAAATAAAAGATCTTACTTAATTGGACTAATAAAATCTCTAATAGTTGAATATAAGATCTAGAATTTAACTCCCGCCAACACCAAATACCGATTGGTGTCTTGAGGACCTAACATTTATAAGTACTAGCGAGACTTATAAACCGAAGACTTACTCATTAAGAGACCGATGTGGTACTTTAAATCACTTTATATATATATATATATATATATAGATAATATAGACAGAAGACATAGGGGATGAAGAAGGAGGAAGTGAGAAGACAAGATTTACAATACTAGTACTTACAAAAGAGACTAACATTTGTAATTATTAGCAAGACTTATAAACCAAAAACTTACTCACTAAGTAAAGTCTATCTTTCTTAGGGTCCATTTGGATAGAACTTATTTTGCTGAAACTAAAAACTGAAAACTGAAAACACCGTAGCAAAATAATTTTTAAATGTGTGAATAATACCGTGGGACCTATTTTTAATGAAAAAGTAGCTAAAAAGTGAGATTTGTAGGTCCATAAACAGTGTACAAGTACACTATTCATGGTTGAAAAGTCAACCTTTGGCTGTTAAAAAAAAAAAAAAAAAAGGAACGTAGGAAACGCAAAACATAGAAAATGTCCAATCCAAACCGCACCTTAGTCCCAAAAAAAAAGAAAAAAGAAAAAACAAGGAGGGTCTGGATCCGTGTGGGTGGAGAATGATCAAAGAATATATACTCAAATCTACAACATTTAAGTGTTGTGATTGGTGCATTTAAATTTTTTTTTTAAAAGAAGCATTTGTGGTGGTCTCATAGATCCAATCACAAGTTAATATCCAAGCTTATGAAATTGAGCGTGGGTTTGAGTATATTCATAGGCAGACTGATGACTAAAAAGTCTTTAAGACTAGGGTGGTTGGGTACAAACCAAGGAAAGATGGAAAAAAAATGTGAAATAAAAATAGTTGTTATTTATGCAAATATAACATAACCTATTGTTTCTTTAGTCAAAAGGATTACTTTAGCAATACTTGTGGCACACCTAATAATATATATTTCTCCAAAAAAAAAAAAAAAAAGTATCAAAGTACGTGGCACAACACGCCAAAGGACAGTAATTTGGTGGTGATGGTAACTGGTGACCAGCCATGAGCCTATGAAACATGTTTTAAAATTCTTTTATTTATTCAGATGACATTTTGCTTTTCGGGTCATGACTCATGTTATGGGAAAATACAGGAATGTCTGAATGTATAGGAAGAGTATGCCTAATATTACAAAATTTTTACAACTTTGCCACAATTTTGGTACATAACAATTTGTAAATGGTGGAAATAAAATAATAGGTCCATATGAGTCTATGATTTCGCCATTCACAAGTCGTTATATAGTAAAGTTATGACAAAATTGTAAAAAAGTTTGTGGCAAAATTGTAGAAAAGTTTATGGCATTAAACTTACCAGAATTTCCATTTCCATTTACAAGGAAATTTGTTCCGAGTCTTTTCCACTTTCTTTACGAGGAAGTTTGTTAGAGTCTTTTCCACTTTCTTTTTGAGATGCATTTTTCCACTAATTATTAAACCAATAAGATACTATGGAAACACTTATCAACTGACATTAAAAAAAAAAAAAAAACACACACACACACAATGAGGGTCTGGACTCTGGATCCGTGTGGGTGGAGAATATACTCAAACCCACACTCAATTTCATAAGCTTGGATATCAACTTGTGATTGCCTTTTTCAACTTATATTAAACCCACGCTCAATTTCAAGTGTGAAGTAAAAATAGTTGCATTGCCTTTTTTTTTTTTTTTTTTAGAAATTACCTAAATTTTCATTTTGAGAAATCCTTCTCTCTTTCTTCTTCTTCTTTGTTTTGTTTTTTTTTTTTTTTTTTTTTAATGAAATTTACCTTATGTTTGGATGGAGGGAGATGAAAGAGAGGATGGCAATCATAAATCCATAATTATCAAATAGTGGGAAAAAGGCCTAAGCGGTTTTTTTTTTTTTTTTTTTTTTTTACCTCTCTTTAATATAGGATTTAGTGTTTGATCTAAATTTGGATAATTGCAATGCCTGATTTAGATTTAAATATTTGGATTTGTTCTGATTTTTAAGTTTCGTTTTTTTGTTGGGAGAAGATTCGTTGTTGAGCTAGGCTTTACATAAAGTTCTTATAATCTATGACAATCGTGTTGACACTTGACAGGACGAAAGGTAGAAGAAAAAAAGGTGCCTACTGAAATTACCTAGCCATATGTAGAACAAAAAACCAAGATAATTTCTTAACAAAATCAAAATTTTCAGTCAAAATAAACTTTCTTATAAAAAAAGATATTTAAATTTGTAAATTGTAGTGAACAAAAGTATGAAATGGTAGACGAATTGAGTTTTATTGTGAACAAAATGAGTATATTTTTGCCAATCAAATCCAAAATTTACTCACATAAGACCATGCAAAATTTAGTTTTTTTTTTCTTTCTTTACATATCTCAAGAATGAAGTGAGTAGTGATTGTTATGTGTGAAAAAAGATAAACAATTTTAAAAAAATCAAGAAAAATTTATATTTTAATAAAATATAATGTAAAATAGATAATTTGATGTAAGATGTTTTGAAAACTGAGTATGTAAAATAGAAAAAAAAAAAAGTTTTTATACTAAAATAGAAAGTCATTTTGCACGAGTTAATGTGAATGTTCTTAGCGTGCGTTTGGATTGGGCGTTTTGCCTAATCCGTGCGTTCTGCGTTTTTTGGTGGGTCTCATGGGTACTGTTCACTTTTCCATTAAACTCAGCAAAACACATATTTTTAGGTAAATTTGGGTCCCACAGTACTATTAACACCCTTGAATATTATTTTGCTACAATGTTTTCAGCAATAAGTTTCAGTTTTTAGCAAATAAGCGATATCCAAATACACTATTAATTATTACTCATATTATTAGAATTTAGGATTACCATATGTTGGGTACACCACACCTTGTGGTCCAGCCCACCCACCGTTGGAACTCACGTAATGAGCTTGTTAGACACGAAAGAAATGAATCTACTTCTATTAGAAATAGAGTATCATGAGTCTTTAGAAGACTTCATAAAAAAAAAAAAAAAAAAAAAAAAAAAAAAAAAAAAAAAAAAAAAAAAAAAAAAAAACTCTTTAGAAGATAAACTATTGCAGTTTGTATGAACTAAGTTGCAAACTTATGCAATGTGTGGAGATATATTCTTCTTCTTCTTCTTCTTTTTTTTTTTTTTTTTTGTATATATAAGAAATTTATTTAGAATGTAAAAATGATAACAATTCTATTGATTTATTTCAATGTATATGAAATTAAGATTATGATGATATCTTAACTTCTAAATAAAATTATGATGATTTATTCCAACTATAATAAAATATTTTGCACATCTTTGTTATCCCATAATTAATTATCAACTAGACAAGTACCAGAAACAGTAGCGGCTCCAAGAATTTTTTTCAGGATGTTTCTTAAGAAGCATAAATTATACAATCTAATAAAAAAAGAAATTCATATATTGACAACAACAACAATAAAAAAAACACGTAATACATAAAGTTTATAGTTGCCTTCTACGAGTTTTCATATTTTGAAAATTATTGCATGATAATCTCATTATCAATGCTACAACCTACATCTCTTTCAATGTACACAACCAAGTAATCATTCATCCACTAAATGTAAAACAAATTATGGAGCAAAATTTAATTTTATTGGCATAAAAAAAAAAATGAGGGTGTTCCTAAATTTTTTTTTTTTTTTTGAAGGGTAGACAAATAAAAATTTTTAAATTATTATATATAAAAAAATTCAGAAAAAATTCAGGTTAGGGTGGTCCCAGGACCACCCTAACCTTAAGATGGTGCCGCTCCTGACCAGAAAGAAGATTACTTCAAGCCAAGGGTGAACTTGTTTTCCAACAGTGTCTATTTACTTTTTAATTGCAAGAAAATATTCTAGAATGGAGATTGAATTAATGCTTAGCTTATCGTATAGCGTGATTGATAAAAAGTAGTAACTTCTAAACTTCTCAAAAATTCACAACTCATACTCTCATAGACATTAACTCAAAATCACTACATGAGAGAATTGTGAGAAAGTTACCTAAAACTATAGCTTGTAGGCCATCCAATATCAATGGACTTAAATGAACTTCATCCTATGAAGATATTATAAATTTATAAGTGAAACCATATAGCTCACATCTGATCAGGAGTAAGGACTAGAACTCCTTAGGAAAAAAAAAGAAAGAAAGATCCAAGCTCTACTATCATAATGAAACAAGATACAAGGATATGCCACTTCAATACATTTCCAAATCATTATAACTGAAGCCATATATAATTCAATACAACATACCAAGTTTTTTATCTAAAGGGGAAAAAAATCCAAAACATAGTCAGACTAACATAAATGCTTAAGAACATCCAGTGGATGTAGCCCCCAACTGAAATTCATCCTACGAAATCCTCTCAATTCAAAAACCAGTCAAGTATAAACAAAGCACAAGTGTCATCTTCTACAAACATGTCAATTGTTTCATCTGTATGTATGTGAAAACTTGAGTTAGTATGGTACTATAATTAAAACAAAAATAAATAAATAATGATTCACTAATTAATAATCAGTATTATTGGAGTTCCTCGTCTTTTCATGGCACCAATGTATGAAGTATGAAGGTAGTACTATACAGTCTCTAGTTTTCATGTCTCAAAACCTATAATAAGGAAACATTCTCTTGCCTTCACCAGCACAACACAAGGTGTATATAAAAATTAGCATAATAATTCAAAACTTACAAATGAGATGCCAAAATCTGCCTTAGCAAATTCCTTGAAGTTCAAAATCAAAAACCTCTTGAGACTATCACATTCGGTAGGTAGGTGGCAAATCAATAATAAGATACTATCTGTAATTTAATTTGGATGATAAAAAAAAGTGTATACTTGTATAAATTTATAATTTTTATTTCAATTATAATACACATAATTACACACATAATGGCATAATTTAGCTAAGGTTCAGTTAAGCACACAAGTAGTCTAGTTTCAACCAGACCGAAGTTTGGATAGCCCAATACTTAATTGAGCTGAACAATTTTGCAGCTTTACTATGGATACATATATTACATTCATGATTGGTAAATATAAAGGTGTGCCTTCTATTCTACGCTAATAAAAGCAGGGCATTGGCATAAATGCAGAAACGACAAGAAGGAAAAGAAAGCTGAAGTCGCCAATTTGACTGCACGTATGGTTGATCTGAACAATCTAGTTCAATGAGTGACAAGCCACAATCTAGAAGTGGTTGGTCTAAATGTAAAGAACCTAAAGGTGGAGTAACTTTGGTGAGAAGCCCTTCCACTCTCTTGTTTTTTTTTTTTTTTTTTTTTTTTTTTTTTTTTTTTTTAAATAAGAAATTTCATTAACAATAAACTTAAGAGAGTGGAAGCAGCAAAACAAGAGGCAAGAAAATTAAAAATAAAAATTAGCTGGGTGAAAATCATATGATTCTCTCCAGCTATTCCAAGATGTCCATGTTGGGAATGTTTTAAAATTAATTGGGTATGTTCAAAGCTTAAGCCCGTAATATTTTGTTGTAAAGCCCAAGCCCATGCTCTAGAATTTTACTTGGCTGGCATGGGAATTTTTGGCAGTAAACAAAACCCTCAATCATTTCATATTTCCTTAGAAAACTAGTCAGCCCCACCTTCCCCTGTTTTGCAGAAAATACATAGCAGCTTGCGGCATCAATGGGAAAGAAAAATTCCTTTGTTTTTGCCTTTCCCTTTTCACTCTATTCATCTTTAGCTACTTCCTTTTTAAGGGCTCTAAGACTATCAAATTCTGCATACATCAGATTAGTTGAAAACAATAAAAACATATATTACTTTGATACTTTTGCTCCTTTGTTTTTGCTGGAAATTTTCTCTTGGGCATTTGTGATGAGTTCGAAACTTTGTTTGTGAGTGCACATTAACAAAGTTGTCGTTGTATCCTGGAAAGCGATTGCCTAAGCCATTTGCACTGACGGATTCATTCCAGTGGTGGCGAAATCACTTTTTAAGGATAGTGGATTTAGTTCCATGCCTACGCGATAAGTTTTACTTAATCCTTAATTTTATACGCTTTTGCACTTGTCTTTTTTGCTTATAAGTTAATTTGAACATATCTTGTTTTACTGATATATTATTGATATTGCTTTGTAACTTTGTTAATCAATTTGGACAATTTTCAAACTATACTTCCAAGAGTCCATTCTATAGGTGGCTAGTAATGAGGAGTAGATTAGGCACTTGGTAAACAATGCTGCATTGGGGTAGTTACATGGGTGATCTAAATTATTCATTTTACAAGAAAAGTATGGAATGTAGAGCACACTTGTATTTTCAGTGCCCATGAACTAAATTGAACATAAATTGCACAATAAGAGGAAATGGCGGGTCAGGGGAACAACTTTACAGAAAGGAAGGTTTTATTTTTTATTTTTGGTATTAATAATCAGTTTTTGCCTATTAGTAAAATTTGCTCCAAGAGTAAGCAGAAATGCCCTGTCAATAATCTGATGCAAATGCCTTTCTTTCCCTCTCAAGGGTACAACGAAGGCCAAAAAGGCACATACTAGACTGCAAACTAGATAATATATAAGGCTCCTAAATGTTGCCAGCCACGTCCTTTAACCTTGATACATAGTATAAAATAATAGAGTTAAAGGACAAGCATAACTACAGGACATTTCCTCTTGAACATATAGGGCACTTTTATAATCTAAAGAGAATATTACTTTACAAGTGAACTTGCCTGAGACTTTCGAAGACCAAATACTAAAATTAATGCTTATTTGATACAATAGCTAGATTGATAAAGACTTATAAGCCTTAAAGTTCTGCTTCAAAATTCACAACTCACTGCCTAATAGACATTAACTCTAATCCACATAGAAGAGAAAAATGTGACAAAGTTTATTGAATTCTATACAAGCTCCGAAGATACATCAATGGTGGAATGAAAACTCAGAGAGAGAAAGGAATGATGTGAAACTTGTGTAAATGAATTCATTGAAATAAACTTACAATGCTCTGTTCTTTATATAGTGAGAACAGAGGCGGGAAATAGGAAACCCCTATTGTTTATTAGCATACGAAAAAAGTGTGAATTCTCAGACAGATTACTATTGTTCAAGATTTACTTCTACTGTTCAAGATCCTGCCGACAGATTAACTTGAGTTCACTTTATTTAACTCGAGTTACTTTTGAAGACTTATCAGAAAAAGACAAGCACAGATTTTAAGATATTACTATTCACTAGCATGCGTTTACTGACAGATTCCCAGACGGATTACTACTGTTCAAGATTTACTTTTACTGTTCAAGATCCTGCCGACAGATTAATTTGAGTTCACTTTATTTAACTCGAGTTACTTTTGAAGACTTACCACGGTTCATTTCATCTATAAATAGACAGACTCCGAAGACAGAAGATAGGTCCAGAAAAAAGGTTCAGATTTTAGGTTCAAGTTTTAGGTCCAACTTTGAGGTTCAAATTTCCAGTTCCAATTCTCAGCTTAAGTCCAAGATAGTTTTCTCCTTTCCCTTTCAGAAAGACTTTTGTAATCTTTTCCTTTTGTAATCCTGTAACCCTTCTCTCAGACAGAACCTTGTAACCTTTTAGTTTCAAAGACAGTTTTACTTTGTAATCTTGTAACCTTTCAGACAGTGTTTATTTTCAAAGCTTGTATCAGAAAGAAGTTTATTTTCAAGAAAGAAGTTTTATTCAAGTAAGATTTTACTAGTTTCTGTTTTCATATTCCATACTCTGTTTTAACTTATTTTGAATATATCTATTTTGCTATTTTCTTCTTTATCATCTATTTTATCATTGTTTATGCTTCTATATTACTGCTGTGCTCTCTCCTGGGTAGTTAATGCCTGGGTAGTTAATGGTATCAGAGCCATGGATGGTAGATGTATGAGTTTTATTTCTTTGCAATTAAGAAGTTACTAGGAACTTATATTACTGCATAGCCACTACTTGCTCCTTGATAGCGTTGGTCAGCCTCACACTCGTTGGCAAATCATAGTTTCGCGTTGGTCAGCCCATTTTGTTAGCCGACGGACAGGCGTTGTTTGGGTGGTCCCGCAATGGAGTTTCCCGAGGAGGTGGTCCCGATAGCAAGGATACCAGTGGTTAGTAATAGTTCCGCCAGTAATCATTAATTGCTTAGAAAGAGAATAAATACATTTATCAGCTCATAATCTGTTTGCTTGTTCACACTTAGGCTAGGCACACACTAATTTGAAACATGGACTATGATGATATAGATTATGATGAAGGTTATAGCATGAGAGATATAGACAGTAATTGGTCAAACAATAATATGGATTATGAAACAGATTCTGATTCTGACAGTGATATGGATGATTATAATTACAATCATAATAATAATGCAAAAAATTGGAATATATTAATAGAAGATAAAATCAACAGACAGGCTAATAGACACAGCTTCTTAGACATAATTAATAAAAAATTAGAATCTATAGAAAATGAAGAAAGATCTAAGAGAATAAGAGAAAATGATAGCTTTTTGGACCTCTATGAAAAAATGAAAGCTCTAAATTCACCTTTAGAAAAAGAAAGAGAATTTGAACCTCATCAAAGATCTGGACCCCATCAAAGATCACCTTTAATTAATACTGTGACAGATACAGATAATTGGCATAAGAGTCAAGACCATAATTCAAAAAGTATCGACAAGTTAGTAAATATGATAGATAGTAGAAAAGTTAGCTTTTTAGAAAAATCAAAAGCAACTGACAGAGCGATACCTATAACAGTTGAAGATAAAGAAATAGACTCACAGACTCTAAAAGAAACTGACAGAAAAGTTGACAGGAAAACTAACCCAAGTAAGGAAACTGCAACACGTATAGAAAATAAAGAAGTGTTGAAAAAAGGAATGGTAAAAGAAATGATAAAAGCTATAGAAAGACAAAATGAGCAAAAGATGGCAGCTATACATAGGAAACTAGATAATAATATAAAGGATGAGGTAGGAAAAGTCAACAATTGTTGGAAAACTAATAATAATAATAATAGTCCAAAAGAAGTGGTAGAAAGGCAAAAAGCTAGTTCAGTACAAGTTATACGTACAAAGCTAGAGCAAAAAGAAGAAAGAGAAAGAGAAACAGTCAACAAAGGAAGGAAAACTAAAGATAATAAAAAGAAAAATAGTGATAGTATAGTAAAAGCAAAAGAAGTCAACAATAGAAGGAAAATTGATAATAATAGTTTAAAAGAGAAAATTAATGAAAGACTAAAATTAATTGAGAAATCTATGACAGATAACAGTTTGGCAGAATTAAAAAGAAAAATGGAAATTTTAAATTCACCTTTAGATACAGACAAGGAAAAAGAAATAGCAGTTCTAAATACTACAGAAATATCAGATAATGATAACACTGATAGACAGGTTAAACATACTATTTGTCATAAATGCAAAGAATATGGACATACTAAAAAACAATGTGCCAGACAGGATAAAATTGCTAAACAAATTAGTAGATTAGAATTCGAAAAAGATACACTAAATGAATTAATGGAAATATCTAATATTAGTCAAAAAGAGATAGATCGAGTAAAGAAAAAAGAAGAACTAAAATCAACCAACCCACTTAAAGTTAATAAAAGAAAAAGGAAACAAAAGGATATCATAATAAAATTAATAAATAATCTACCTAATCAAGACAAAAAAGACTATTTACTAAGTCTGAAAGAATCTATAGAAATACCTATTGCCTGTATCAGATGTAAAAAATATGGACATCATGTTACAGGATGCAGAAAAGAAGAAAAAGCCAAAAAAGAAAAAGACAAGCAAGAAAAGATAGAAAAGGAAAGAGATAAAGTAGAGATAGAACTAATAACTTTACAAGATTTAATGAGAGAAGCAAAAATGGTAAAACAAGAAATTAAAAATATTAAAGAAGATAATTCCATAGACATAAATGAACAAAACATTGTAGAAATAATAAATTTAAAAGAAAATTCTGAACCCATGACAGACCCCCCTTCATTAGACAAAGAAGATGGAAATGGACAGAATTTCCTTAGTCTAATTGACAGAGTAATTTTTCAAAAATGGCATACAGAAATTACTTTGGTAATTAATAAAGAATTTTCTTTGACAGAAATTGCTTTAATAGATTCAGGCGCTGACATGAACTGTATACAAGAAGGATTAATACCTTTAAGGTATTATGAAAAATCATCTGAAAAATTAACTCAAGCTAATGGGGAAAAGTTAATAATTAATTATAAAATACCTAATGCCCACATATGTAATGACGGAGTATGCTTTGAAACAGTTTTTGTTTTAATTAAAAACCTTTCCTCTAAGATTATTCTAGGAAACCCTTTTATGGCTCTACTTTACCCGTTTTTAACTACAGAAGAAGGAATTAAAACTAATGTGTTAGGGAAAGATATAATTTTTAAATTCATCTTGCCACCTATCCCAAAAGAAATCTATTCCCTTGACAAAATTTCCATAATAAAAGAAATTGATAGAGAGAGAATTGACAGAAAGAATAGACATTTAGAATCTTTAAAATCAGAAATAATATACAAAAAAATTACTGACCAATTAATGGACCCCATGTTACAGCATAAAATAAAATCATTCAAACAACAAATTGAGACAGAAATTTGTTCTCATCTCCCCACTGCTTTTTGGCACAGGCACCGTCACATAGTACAACTACCTTATGAAAAGGACTTTAATGAAAGACAGATACCTACTAAAGCTAGACCAATACAAATGAATAATGAACTATTAGAACATTGTAAGAAAGAAATTGAAGATCTTTTAAAAAAGGGTTTAATCAGAAAAAGCAAGTCTCCTTGGAGCTGTGCTGCTTTTTATGTTAACAAACAGGCCGAATTGGAACGAGGAGTTCCAAGATTAGTCATAAATTATAAACCTTTAAATACAGCATTACAATGGATAAGATATCCTATTCCTAATAAGAAAGATTTACTTGACAGACTTCATGAAGCAACCATATTTTCTAAATTTGATATGAAAAGTGAATTTTGGCAGATACAGATAGACGAGAAAGACAGATACAAAACTGCTTTTACAGTTCCTTTTGGCCATTATGAATGGAATGTTATGCCTTTTGGATTAAAAAATGCACCAAGTGAATTCCAAAATATAATGAATGATATATTTACACCTTTCACAGAATTTTCAATTGTCTATATAGATGATGTGTTAATTTTCTCCAAATCAATTGATGACCATTGGAAACATTTAAATATATTTGTCAAAGTAATTAAACACAATGGATTAGTGGTCTCAGCCACCAAGATAAATTTATTCCAAGATAAAATCCGATTCTTAGGACATAATATTTATAAGGGAACATTAAGTCCCATTGACAGAGCAATTCAATTTGCAGACAAATTCCCAGATGAAATAAAAGATAAAAATCAGTTACAAAGATTTCTTGGCAGTCTAAGTTATGTTTCAGACTATTTTCAGGGATTAAGAAAATTATGCAAACCCCTATATAGAAGGTTAGAAAAGAATCCTCCTGCATGGACAGATAAACATACTATGATAATCCGACAGATTAAAAAATATGTTAAACAACTCCCTTGCATTGTTATTCCATCACCCCATGCTTTTAAAATTGTTGAGACAGATGCTTCTGATATAGGCTATGGTGGAATTCTAAAACAGATAGCAAAAGATAATGCAAAAGAACAAATTGTTAGATTCCATTCTGGCTTCTGGTCGACTACTCAACAGAATTACAGCACTATTAAAAAAGAAATTTTATCCATTATATTGTGTATTTCAAAATTTCAAAATGATCTTTTTAACCAAAAGTTTTTAATCCGAGTTGACTGTAAAAGTGCTAAAGAAGTTTTACAGAAAGATGTTCAAAACCTTGTTTCCAAACAAAGTTTTGCAAGATGGCAGGCTATTTTAAGCGTTTTTGATTTTGATATTGAATATATTAAAGGAGAATCCAATTCTATTCCTGATTTCTTAACCCGTGAATTTCTACAGGGAAGATGACCTCCCCTGCAGAAAAGAGCAACTCCCCAAAACCCAGATCTAGACAGTCTTATGCCGCTCCACCGATCCCTCCTCCCCCTAGTAGATTTCTCCCTTGTCCCTCCTTTAACTCACCTAGCTTCTCTTCAAACAGACCCCAAGAAAGAACCCCAATACCCTGTAGCCCAAACCCTTTCCAACCACTTTCCCCAAGCTCCAATCCAACATCCAGACAGTCTTATGCCATGCCCACAACTCCTCCTCCTTTAAAAACACCATTTAACATAGTTGCCTCTTCCTTTCCTCTGTTAACCTCTCCTTCTCCCTCTAAGCATTCAACAGACAGACCCTCTACCTCTCAAACTCAAGCCCAAACCCCAAGAGAAGATCACAGTGTTGAACTCCCAAAAAATTCTTGGAATTTTATTTTATGGATTGAAAGTGAATACCAGCATATTACAGATCCCCTCTCACTAGTTAGACAACTGCTACCCCCTGGATGGGAGCACCCTAAGACAGAAACATTAAAGACCCAGACATTCTATGAGTTTATCTTAGTAGACACAGACTCAATCCTAGTTACACACATGCCTTGCTCCCAAGACCCAAACAGAATTGGTTATTCAAAAGTAGTTATAAAACAGATTCTCACCCCTTCACAGTGGAGGGCAGAGCCCTGGATTCCCAGAAAATTTTCTCAACCCTTTGAGCCCCAGTTTTATAATTATTATGGCTATATGGAAGCGTGGGACAGATTCCTTTTATTCCAAAACAGTATTCACAGACACACCTGGTTTTTCCGATTTGATATGTACAGAAAGAAAGACATGATGGTACCCAGATGGTTTATTGACTGGTGGATTTCTTATGGCCCTGAAGCTATGATTCTTCCTCCTGATCTCCTCAAAGCCTATGAAAGTTTCAAGAAAGAGCCAAACATACCGCATCTTAAAGACTTTCCACATCTTTTACAGTTCTTTTACAGGTTTCCAGATCTCCCATGGATCATCAGATGGGAATACAAGATAGAAAAGCATCCTCAGTATCCTTTTCCCATGCTCACTAGGAAGTGTCTTTTCACTTTTGTTCACTGTTCACTACTAAAGTAGTAAATTTCCCCTTAACCTTTTTACTAATTTAGTAAAGTTAAAAAAAAATTATCTTCCCTTGTTTAGAAATTTTTATTTATTTATTTATTTTATATATTTTATTTTGTTCGTCAAAATATTTTAGAGTATAGTATTAGACTATTAGTACATTTAAAACCGTTATATATTTCTATTAAAAAAATATATAATTTAAGTGTAGTTTCAAATTATATCTTATAATTTTTTAAATTTTAAATTAAACCATAAGAGGAATAAGACTATTACAAATTAAACTTGATAATTCCGTTAGTTTAAAAATAAACCCTAAACTTTTAAAATTATATCTATTTAAACCATAAACTTTTTTCTTGTTTTCATTGAGAATCTAGCAAGCACATGCACATACATCTCATTTAGAGTGTTGTACCAGTATTATATTGGTGTTGTATTAGTATTTTTAAGTTATAATTTTTAAAAAATTGCTCATGTCGCCATATTGTACCCATAATCATGTCTGTTTTTGTGCTTCCCAACTGAGAATAAAAAGTGTTAGGTTCCAAGTACTTAGGAACAAATGTATTAGAACTCTAATTTGTATTGTTAGCAAACCATGATCAAAACAAGTTGTTAGTCTTGTTTTAGACTTGCTCAAAGTATGTTTTTTATGTAAAGTTGAAATCGGGTTAACTATAGAATTGAGTGTGCAATTCTCACTGGCTCGATCGATCGAGAATTAGATTCGATCAATCGAAAGTCGGGCATAATGTTTTTTCTGCAGAATTTTCAACTCAGCCCTAAGCCCATATGATGTGTAAGGTTTTATGTTTTACCCTAAGTATAAAAGGCAAACCCTAGCCACGTTTTAGAGGTTGCTCTATTTGCAGTGTGTGTGAATCTCTTGTGAGATCTGAGAGATGTTGTCTTTACACATGCTTAGGATTATCAAGAAGGAGATTTCATTGAGAGCTTAATGATCATTTAGTTGTTGCACTAAAGAGCTTAAAGATACATAAGCAGGAGTGCTTGTACTTGCTGAAGAATCTAAGAAAGAAGGAGTTCGTGGTCTCGGAGCTCGTGGTCTCGAAGCTTGCACGTAGCCGTGTTAGTAAGTTTTCTACATGAGGTAGCAATAGGATGTTAGTGGTCTAAGTCGCTATTGTAAAACTTCAATTCTTTCATAGTGAATTCAGGTTTACCTTGAGGATAGCTAGGTTAAATCCTCCCCAAGTTTTTTACCGGTTTGATTTTCCTAGGTGATCATATCTTTGTATTCTTTATATTCCGCACTTTACGTTGATATGATTATATGATTGTGTTAACCTAGATTTGTTTAATCTGGACTAAGTAAATAACTTGGCTTGTTAACTAGGTTAATTCTATTGTGTTTTAAGGGGTCAAAAAACAAACAGAAAGGGACCACTACTAACAAGATTTTAATCATTATTTACATTCCACTATAATAATATCATTTACATTATTGTAGCATAATTTTGATACATAGATAGGCCAAGGAATTATAAGATCATTTTTATTTAGAAAAAAAAAAAAAAAAAAAAAAACACACACACACAAATTTCTCACAGTTTTGTTATCTCATATTTGTTACAAGAATCTCTCAATTGTCCTCTCTCTTGCTTTTGACATCTATAACATCAATAAAAATCCAACTATGCATTCCAAACTAGTTTAGTCTACAAGCCTAATACGTCTCAATTCCCACCAATTTTAACTAAAAATAAATTTGAGACCTGTTTCTGATCTGAAATTGTTATAGGATTTGCAATATTCAAGCTTTACAATCAATTTGAGCATAAATATGGTAAATTACAGTAAGAAGAAGAAGAAACGGGAGGGAGTTGGGTGGGGGAAAAATTAAGCAAAAGGAAATTTTTGTTGTACTATAATAACTTGCTTTTGCCAATTTGTGAAAGTTCCATGAGCAAACATAAATGTTTTTACATTTTAGCCAAATAAATAAATAAGCTTGTACAATAGTCTCTAAATCCAATCTGAAGGACTTTAAAGGATTTAACAAAGGCCACAATAGCACATACTGGATTCCCAACCAGATAATATGCTCCAAGATAGACATAGGCAGATAGGCTCCTCTATGTTGTTAGCTGATTCCTCCAGTGATATAAAGCAACTTCTACATTAGCCTGATATGCTGGTTTATATTTAGAAGAAAGATATTAATAATATAATGGTTAGGCCATAACTATCAAGTAGGGTAGTCCTTGGAAGAAGATTACTGAACTTGATGAAGCTTTCAAAAGTATTTGTAGACTGTTTAATTGTAAGTACATATTCTAGAATGAAGACTGAATTAATGCTTATGTGATCATATTGCGTGATTGATGAAAAAAAAGTAATAGCTTTTAAGCTTGTCCAAAATTCACGACTCAAGCTCTAATATAGGTTAACTCAAATAAACTACATGAGAGAAATGTGAGAAAGGGACCTGAAAGTATAGCTTGTAGGTGATAGCAGTTGGCTCAATTGAACTTCACTTCATCCTAATATCTGAAACCATAGAAATCATATCTGATAAGGACTAGAACCCGCCAATAAACAAAAAGATCCAGGCTATATTGTCATTATGAAACAAGATGGAAGGATATCTCACACTAACACATTTACAAATCATCATAATATATAAATTCATTGCAACATACCAGGTTTTTTATCCCAAAAAAAAAAAAAAAGTCAGATTGACAGAGACGGTTGTGCACATCAGATAGCAGTAGCCTCAATTAAAATTCATGCTATGAAAATCCTCCTTCCTATTTTGCAGTCAATCAATGTTTGAAAAGGAAATTGGCATCATCAGCTGCAGACATGTCAATTATGATCTGTATATATGTAAAAACCTTAGCTAGTATGGTACTATAATTAAAGAAAGAAAAGAATTAATTATTGACTCATTCCTAATGAGTGTAATTAAAGTTGCTTCTTGAGCGTTTTTAAAGGCATGGCTCAAATGATTCTAAAGTATGAACATGTTAAATTTTCAAGACTAAACACTAAAATTAATGCTTATTTGATACAATAGCTAGATTTATAAAAACTCACACTTCCAAAGTTTTCTTGACAATGTGTCATTTATTTATACCCTCGACGGTTACAGACAGTCATTAGCAGTTGTTCATCCACGTGTCTGTCTATCTTTAGGCTTGAATGAAACTTGCCGTGATGTCAGGTGCTGCTTGTAACTTCTGCAACTATATCACCGCCACTTGTTTTTACTTTCTACACTATTAATGGATTAATGACTTCCATAGGAACTGCCGCATCTGCTTCCCATATCTTTCTCTATGCTCTCATGCCTTTACTGGTGTAATCTCCTTGTTGTGCCACTTGTCGCATTCTTAGCAGCTTAGGAAAATTTTAATTTATTACCAACAGAACACTCATAAGTATTGACACGGCTATTGCTACATTGTGCAGTTGATTGGTTGAACTCTTCCACATCTTCTTCGTATACCAAACTGACCCCACATTTCTGCGTAACCCAGGATGGGTTAGTGGTCTCAAATACAATCTCAATCTGATTGCATTCACCATTCCAACCAGTAGCAAACCAATCATCACGAGATAGATACAATAGACAAATGTGGTCTGCACCTAATTCCATCCCAAAGAAAATTTCAGTGGCACAATGAATGTGAGGCATATCACCAAGGGCTATCACACGAGCTCTTAGGCCAGATGTTTTGCCATGCTCCTCAGCATTAGCAATAATAGGCGAATATGATGCATACAAACAAGCACAGAGAGCAAATCCCATCCATCTACTATTACACCAATTTGGAGGCGGCACTATGCTTATTGAATTTGTCACACTTCGACGTTTTAACCACTGTGGAATTTTAGATCCAGGAATAATTAACTGAAATTCAGTTCTAGATCCACCCTCTTTCCTTTTGGTATTAGTTTCAAATCCAGTTTTCCGACAAAGGAGTCCCTGTACCAAGAAAAACACATGATATAATACTACACTTAACAATACACAAGAGAAGTCAAGATCCTTATAACTCAACTGGTGCTTCTTGGTGGTCCTAATGAAAAGGTTTAGGCTTAAAATCCCCCTCCTCAAACTATCAAATTATCAAAACAGAAAAATCAAAAGAGAGACAGAGACAGAGAGTACCTGTAGGTAATGGTTCAATAATGTAAATGCCACTTCACCTTTGCTCTCATCATACTGACAACCGAAGAGGGAGTGAGGCTGTAACGAACTGCTCATCTTGAGTAGTGCTGTTGATGATTCTAGGGAATAACAAGCTTTAGCATTTATATATCTCACAGTTGGTGGAAGCTCTGGCAATGATTGAAGCTGCTTGCAGTAGCACAAATCAAGAGTTTCCAATTTCAAAAGTTGACTGATGCTTGCAGGCAGTGTGACACATTCGGTATAACTTAGTGTTAAATATTTTAGCGAGGATAAGCGACCATTAGAAAACATTTTCTCTATTGGCCATCTTAATCCAATTCGACTCAAATCAAGTTCTTTCAAACAATTTATTTTCCACAGGTTCTCTGGCAACTCGACAATTTGTGAGCATCCGGAAAGAACAAGTTTTTCAAGAGACCTCAAACCATCCATGTTGTTTGGAAGACGTTCAATATTTTCACAGTTTCTTAGATCTAATACAGTAAGGGCAGTCAAACACTCAATTGATGAGGGTAGTTTCTCAATAGCAGTCCCACTCAAATCAAGTTCTGATAGGCTTTTCAATATTCCCTCAAATTCTGGAACCTTCCTGAATTTTGAGCAGCCACAAAGCCTTAGAGATGTAAGAGACTCCATTTTAGTAGTCATTCTTGGAAGATTGATAAGTGAGTGACAGTGTTCCAATTCTAAAATCAAAAGCCTTCTTAGTTTCCCAAGAGAAGGGTGGATTTCAACCAAATTACTACACCAACTAAGATATAATTTCTCAAGCATCGGAACCCCTTTGAAGTTAGGTGTCTGGATAAGGTTTTCAGAATGTCTGAGATCGATGCATTTTAACTTGTCCAAATTCTGATAAAAAAGAAAACTTCCATTAAACACATAATTTATTTTAATAAGACCTCTCCAAAAAAATGGAGGTAAGGCTGCCTACCATAACTTTTCCCAAACTCTATAAAAGTGGGAGCTTTGTGTATTAGGAACAACCTTTTAAGGAAACTATATTTTATAGTGACTAGAGTAAACTCAAATACCCAAGGAGTTTGTTGATGCTACTCCTAAAGAAAAGAAGGATTATAAAAAGAACAAAATTACCTTTACTCCGCGCCAAAGATACTTGATGTGGCTAAACGGTAAAGTAAGTTCAACAAGCTCTTTTGGTCTGAAACTGGATGGCAAACATTTTGAACCATAATTAAACCATTCAAGAAATCTTAGGTCATTAGAAAGATGACTGAGGCCATTGGGGATATCCTCATTATCAATTATGAGCAATCTAAGATTGATCATCTTTGAAAAAGGTTTAGAAAAGGCTTCAATGCTCTGGTATTCTTTTTCTAGTTGAGAAGACTTTAGGACTATGGCTTGGATTGCTTCTGTTGCCTAAGCATCAAAAGAGAAAGGATCGGTAAAAATACACTACAGAATATAAGAAGACTATAAATACCCAAGTGTGTACTGTATTAAAGGAAATAAAAATAGCGAGATCTTGAATTTTTCTGATATGTAAACTCCTCTTAACAATTGGTGGAATCAAGTAGGGTAAGGTGGGAAATTGCTCCTATTAGCCCTTTTGAGAAACAATTTAATTTTTGCATCTTCTTCCCTCAACCAAAAATAAAAAAGCCTCAAATATTCAGCCAAATAATTTTTTTAAAAAAGTCCCTTGAATGGTGGACCGAACTTCAAATCATATACTATATAATAAAAATTAGATCTTAGAGGCCAGGATTGCATCAAGTGGCTATCTTCTCTATGCAACAATTATCGAATTGATTTATCTTATTAATTGTTATGATTCTTGTTAGTATATTTAGAACCTAACAGTGTAATTTATTAAAACTCTGTTCATAGAAATAAAAAATTATATTCTAACTAAAATTCTATTTATCTTAATATTTGTTAGGGCGGTTTAATATAGGTAACACTCTATTATCTAAGTTTCAAGAAACTTAAAATATGCTTCAACTGAAATTATATTATCAAAATTTTTAAGAAATTTATAATAAGTTTTAATATTTATTTCAATAATTTTAATCATATATCATAGTTTTTTTTTATTTATTGTAATGTAATAAAACTTCCACAATACATATTTTCCTCAAGTCAAGTGGCTATATGTGTGTATATTATAATAGTTACTTAGAGTTTCAAGTGGTTCACTAATTATTATGGTAGTTTTAATAATATTTGTAGATTTTGCTTTTACATAAAATTTGTAATTAATATGTGCATTACACATGCATACCACTAGTTTAACAATAAAAAATAGACTAACTTGCAAAATACCAGTTAAGAGTAATTTTTTTTTTTTTTGGGAGAAACAGTTAAGAGTCACCAGATTAAAAAAAAAAAAAAAATTAGGAGTTTGTTTTTTTAAGGAATAAGAGGAGAATATATATTAAGAGTAAGACAAATCTAATTTTACTAAAGAATGGATCAACCCTCAAATAAGATCGGCCGCATCCTCCAACCAAACTTTGTCTGTACTAGAATTAGGAATAAAAATCCTTCGTTCCATTTTTTGTATTTCATTTTACACTCCACCAATCACAATTTGTTACATATTATTTTTTGTTTTCTTATAAAATAACCAAAGTTTTTAAAAAAACTCACACATGAAAACTTGTAATTGACATGGCATGAAGTAGAGCACAAAAGGAGGGATAAAGGATTTCTATTTCTAAAATTACAAGCCTATAATCTACAAGATGTAATATTAGCATCGTGTTTAACAGTACTGAACCTGAACCTACAGCTTTGAAAATGACGCAATAAGCTCTTCATCTCTTCTAGTATATGACCAACAATTAAGGGTCCTATAAGTTAAGAATAATTCGGATTTAAAAAAAAAAAAAAAAAAAAAAAACCTAAAAAATCGTTGTACAACATGTCAACATGTGTTAAAGAAGTCTTCTTAATTTCGCCTTTAAATTCATAGACTAAGATTGTTATTTTTTTTATACCATACATTAATTAATTTATTTTTTGAGAAAAACCATACATTAAAATTAGGAAGGTGCAATTCTACCTTTTAGAAATTCATGACCAAGGGAAAAAGGAAAACAACCTAAAAAAGAAAAGAGAGAAAAAAAAAAAAAACGAAAAGATGAAATTACAACATTATTTTTCAAGTGATATAAAAAAATATAGCCTTTTGTTTTAGTTAGTAATCAAGAGATGAAAAATTGGTTGATTACATCAAGAAAGATGAATTCAAATTATATATATAATAATCACACAATCACATTATGTTTTCAAAATATAAGATCTAATTAAAGACAATATATTAGCATGTTAAATGACAGTTTGTATGTTATATTTTATTATCAAAGTACCTAGGCAATTACATATTTGTTGGATGGTTTTTTTTTTTAAGAATAAATTTTTTGACTGAAATTGTGTTAATATACCAACTAAATATTGTTTGCTGAAATAAAATTCTAGCTTTGTCATTGTTCTTACCGTTCCTCTCGTCAATGCATGAAACAAATCCTTATAAAGCCACATCCTGCTACACTTTCCAGGCTCTCCGCGAGATTCTCGATGAACAATTTCTCTACCCATATCTTGTAGTAGATCATGCATCCACAACTTCTTTCCTTCTATGGTCAAGAGAGATTTATTCACTAGAACACTTACACCAATTCTCGCATCAAAACCACAATTCTCTAATATTTCTATTACTCGATCTTTCATCTCACCTCTAAAGAAACATGCAATATCCAAGAATATCTCCTTCCACATTTCCTCAAGTCCATCATAACTTACTTTAAGTATATCAAATATTTCTCTTTTAGGAATTTTTTTAAAGTTGTCCAACGCACTTTGCCATTCATCCATTGTTCTTCCAACCAAAAAGGAACCCAAAGTAACAAGGGCTAATGGAAGGCCTTTAGCATAGTACACAACATCCTGGGAGAGCTTCATATAACCTTCTTTGGGATGCTCATTTTTGAAGGCTTTCAAACAAAAAAGTTTTAAAGCATCATCAATATTTAGTGCATTAGGCTTATATATTTCATGCACTCCATGCTGAACCAACAAATGTTCATCTCTAGTTGTTATTATGATCCAACTTCCCAATCCAAACCAACTATGCTCTCCAGCCAAGTTTTGTAATTGGTCCAATTGATCAACATCATCTAGAACAACTAGAACTTTTTTATAACAAAGCCTATTCTTGATCATGTCAACTCCTCGATAAACATTCCTTATCTTTATATTTCTTTCCTCCAAAATTTCTTCAAGAAGTTGTTGTTGTAATAGATGCAAATCACCTTTTTTTGATACTTCTCTAACATTAGCAATAAAGCTAGAGCCTTCAAAATGATTATGGAACATATCATAAATAACTCTAGCAAGAGTTGTCTTTCCCAACCCCCCCAGGCCGCAAATCCCAATCATGCAAATATTGTTCCCAAGACCTAAATACAAACTGATCAATTTCTCCACTGAAGAATTTATTCCAACCAAGTCATTAGTAATGCATGAGAAACTAGAACTCAATCTATGTAATATCACTTCCACAATATGCTGGATAAATATTGACTCCTGCCTGTGGAAAAGATAGAATAATAATTACGTGATTGTCCAAACCAAACTTAAACCCTCAGGGATGAACAAAAATACTAGGCAATAATACTCCTTGGTCAAAAAAATATGAAGTCATTAGCTCAAGCAATGTGGATAGAACTACCCATATAAGAATTGTAAGATGATATCAGATATACATAGTTTTTGTTATATTGAATTGAAAGAGACTCATCGAATTTCGTTAATAACTTGTAGAAAATTGTTGTTTGGTTGTTCCTTCCTAAGACATGTGGCCCTTCCTATTCATAGAACCAAAAAGAAAAATGAAAAAGCATAAAAGAGGGAGAGAAACAGGGGATACCAGTAGCTGCAAAAACAGGGCAAAAGCAAGTATTTACCATTGGTTAGGTTAGCAATGATATTAGCCCTTTACCAAAACCAAAAAAAAAGAAGGCAGAAACTCATCCAATTAATTTTACAGCATACTCATTCGAAATTTTGTTGTTGATAAAATTTTTACTCTCTCTCTCTCTCATAGGATTGGATATTGGAATTGGAGTTAGAAGAAAAGGGAAAAGGAAATTGGTGGATAAATTTGACCGTAAACAACAAAATCTATTAATTTGGAGAGAACTTTAACCGTTTCATTTTAGTCCAAATTTTAGGGGTAGAGTTTCAACCTATGGCGTCCATTTCTAATGATTGTGTTTTTTACTATCAAACCAAGATATCAATCGGTTTTTCATGTAGGCAGAGATTGAACCATAGATCTCGTATTCAACTATCAAAGTTTTTACCAATTGAGCTAATTGAAACTGACAACCATTCATTCTCCCTTGTGTACGTGTTTTGTTTCTTAAAAAAATAATAATACAAAACAAACAATCAAACTTTTGTGGATTATAATGTGAAATAGCCAAACCACAAAGGGTTAATTGTAATTTATCCAAAAAATATAATAAAGATAATAAACAATGCTAACAGATTTATAATTTATATAAAGTTATGTTCTTGAATAGTGTAGTTCCTTTTAATTGCAAGGGTCTCAAATGAAATTATAAAAAGAAAACTCTAACTTTTACTTTAAAGAGAGATAGAGAGAGTAAGGCTTGCCCAAAACAGTTTAAGGCTTAAGGCTTAATGTGAAAATTTTAAAGGGGTCTTTTTATATCAAAACATCACTTAAATAATATTTAATTTATTTTTTATTTCAAATCTAATTCTTACTTTTTAATATGACTAATTCCCCGATAATGAGCTAATGATACTATAAATTTTACTATATAGATTTTACAAACTAATGACGTGTCATCAATTTTTTTTTTTTTTTTAAAGTTATTCAAACATTCATTTATTATATTATTTAAGTGGCACCAATCATATTCCTACCATATCAATTTGTAAGTTTTTTATCATATAATTTGAAGCAGCTTTAGCATTTTTAATTTACATAATGATGATTTGGTTGTATTTCTATTATTTTTTTTTTTTTTTGTGGAGAAAATATTAAAGTTACTACAGATTTTATTACAAAAAATTTACAAACTGATGTAGCAATAATGTGATACTTCAACAAAAGAATAATTGATATATCAGTTTATAAGACCTATCTAGTAAAACTTGTAATAAACTGGCATAATTCTAAAATTTTGAGAATTCTTGAGAGTGGAAAAAAAAAAAACATATAGCTCTGCATATATTTTTTGAATTAAAAAAAAAAAAAAAAAAAAAAAAAAAAAAAAAACAAACAAACAAACAAACAAACAAAACAAAACCTTAATGCCCTATATTTTGGGCCTTTCTATGTTAGGGGCATGAAAGACAGAGAGACTGGGAAAGTATAAGCACCTCCTACACGGAGTCCTAGAACATAACAACATAATTTTATCTAGTATATGTAACATCTCAATCCATGCATATTATTATGCATTCCAATGGCTATTTATATGCTTCATGGTTTGTGAAAGATCGATTATATATTAATATTGTAATAGTTGTTTATATACTTCATGGTATATGAAAATCTCGTTTATATATTCATAAAAACAAATTTCTCATGGAAATTACCTATCTTGTAAATGCCAACCAGAGAGATTGGCTACTTCTCTTAAAGCAGCCCTCCATGTTTCCACCACCTCCATGTTCTCTTTAAAACATTCTTCATGTTCTTTAAAAGCTTGTCCAAAAGATCCTGTTTGTTTCCGTACATCAGATGGATCCACATCATAGAAAATTGGCAAAATTGTCAATCCTCTATTTTTCATACATTTAATGATCTCTGCAAGTTCTTTTAAGCACCATGTCGAAGATGCATAGTTTCTTGAGAAAATAATGATAGCAAACCTCGATTCTTCTATTGCTTTCCAGAGCTCTAGTGAAATAGGTTGTCCTCTATCAAGTTCTTCATCATCCCTAAAGGTCAAAATACCCTTCCGTCGCAGGGCAGCATATAGATGATCCGTAAAATTTCTACGGGTGTCCAAACCTCTAAAGCTAAGAAACACCTCGTATTTCCTCTTAGGTGTTGAAGAAGAAGAAGATGATGAACATGGTGCTCCTGGAGTGCTCATGGAAACGGTTGGATATAATTTACTTGAAATTTTAAACTATAATATAGATAGAAAAAGAAAAAAGCTCATTCAATTAAAACTGAAGAGAAGGAAAGTAAATTAGAGAAGAAGAATACAATTTGATGTGAATTTTTCATTATAAGGTCAAACTGAAAGGAAAATAATAAAAGTGATGAATATGTGACTTACAGATTTGGAAATCGATATCACAGTAGTAGTGATTGTATTGCTCGGAATCCTCTTGAAACAAAGCCGGATCCAATTCTTTTTAGATGTAGGAATGGAATCTGTGCTTTCTTTCTCCGTGTGTTTGTGTTCACACTTCGTTATCCTCTGTTTTAAGTCAAGTCAACAACTCATCTGCGTCTTGAATGCCTATTTTCCTCTGTTACTGGCTATTGCTACTTTCCCAGTCCATTCATTTATCTTTTTTACTTTCTTTAGAAAAATATATAAATAAATAAAGCGACCGAGTAATTTCGTGGTGACCAGCATGAATCTTAGTGGAAATTTCCTTTTTACTCAGAAGTTTCCTTCCTATTCTTCTTGTTCGGACTTCGGATAATTGGTCTTTCTCTTTTTTTATTCCTTTAGAAAGATATCCGGTGTATGGTTCAATTTTATTTGAGATATGCTATGCTATGTTATGTATACGAACTTTTACCAATATTTTTGTAACAAATTATAAGTGATAGGTTTTTACTGTTTATTATTAGTGGGCAAAAAATAATTTTAATGATGAGTTCAAATTAAAACCAGTAGCCAATAACAAATTATATTGTGAACGTACACTTCTTTTCTTACTTTTATCTTCCTTATTGGAAAAACTATTAGGTACTTTTAGTAATGTAGTGCTTCATTTTCTCATATTCATAATGGACTCCATCATAAATTTAATTAGTAGAATACAGTTGTGGGGCCCGTGTATTGTGGGCTCGTAAGCCTGGGAGCCCCGGCCCACCTTTCGGCTGGCCCAAGGCCCAGGCCGAGGAGGGACAATCGTCCCAGACAGTCATTTGAGAGGGTTTTTCAGCCCCTTTTCTGGATCCATGCCGAGGATACTCCCTTCCTCGGCATACCTAGTCTAACTCTGGGTAGGGGACAAACCCAGGGAAGGCAGTCACGTCTGCAGTCAATGAAATCGCCTGGCTCCCCAAGCCGCATTAATGATGACAAGACCTCTCAGCGGCGCAACCTGGGGAGGTGAAACCCTCAGCATGGGGGAGAACGTGTCTGATGGGACAAGTTCAGAGGCAGGGGCCTGGATGACCAACAGCTGTAAGGCCAGGACCAACAAAAAGGGAGTATATAAGGCAAAAAACCCCACTCGTGCGGGGGGGGGGGGGGGCCTGGGAGCCCCGACCGAGGAGCGACCCCAAATGAAGAAAAGCTAGGGAAAAGATCCCGGAGGACCGGTGAGAAGCCGGCCGGAGCCAAGCCCTTCAACCCACTCTCTACAAATGTATTGTCGGGGGTGTCCTCCGAAAACGGAGCCCCTACAATTGGCGCCGTCTGTGGGAAGGGTTAGTGCGCTGACCGGCGCAACCGGCGGCCGTTTCAAAGCAAATGCTATGCAAAAAGGTGGCGGTGCAAAAAGAAAGAAGAAATTCTGCAGCAAAAAAAAAAAAAAAAAAGAAGACTCAACAGCAAATGGAAAGAAGAATTCCTTATTATTTCATAAAAAAGAGTTACAAATACAATCAGAGGCTCAGGCAGGCTTGTTTTACAAGCTTTATTACAAGCTAATCCTACAATCGGAGGCTCAGGCGGTCCGATTTCACAACTAGCTAGGGGGAGGGGGAAGTGTCAACCCGTGCTTTTATTGGCATCAGGAGAATGGGAGAGCCTGACAATAAAAGCGGGGAAGGGGGGCTGAGGCCGGCTCACTTCAAGGCGGAAGCTTGAACAAAGTGAGGAGCAGATGCAGGGGCACCGGAATGTCTTCCCCCGTGATGTTCCCTTGATGCTCTCCAATCCACCCGAGCGCTGGCCGTTGGAGACGGCAACACTCAAGCGCCAGCCATGACGTGAGTTCGAGTGTCTCCTCCACCGGAGGTGCGCCCCGGGGAGAGACGTTAGGTACTTCAACAACATCCCACCTGGCCACCGCATACGGCACTGCCAGGGCTACGCTCGGACTCTGCCGCGCCGGAAGCCCAGTGGGGGCTACGGCCACGGCAGCCCTTAGCCCCATATCTCCTAACTCCGGTCACAATTCCGACGGGGTTATTAAAGGGGCATGGAGAGTGGAAAAATGGTATTCTTTCTGTTCGAGTTGGGAGGCTCATGGAGTATGAAGAAGCCATCCCCCCAGAAAACCTTATATAGAGGAGGAGAGTTGGCGAGAATTAATTCGCGCGGAATTCGAAGGGCGAGTTACCGAGGCGGCAGACAATAATGAAGCCACCAAATTCCAAGAGGGCCGCAGACCGTTGTACTTCTGTTGATTTACGAGACCATTAATGAAGGCGCGTCTCGCGCGCAGAACACGAACGGCCAAGAAACGCTTCCCAGATAGAATATGGGGAAACTAATTACTTCAGAAGACCAAGTGTTAGACAGAACCAAGGCTCTGCATGGTCCTCGGACTCAGGCCTATGGGGAAACTAATTACTTCAGAAGACCAAGTGTTAGACAGAACCAAGGCTCTGCATGGTCCTCGGACTCAGGCCTATGGGGAAACTAATTACTTCAGAAGACCAAGTGTTAGACAGAACCAAGGCTCTGCATGGTCCTCGGACTCAGGCCTATGGGGAAACTAATTACTTCAGAAGACCAAGTGTTAGACAGAACCAAGGCTCTGCATGGTCCTCGGACTCAGGCCTATGGGGAAGCTAGCCACTACTTATGAAGGCAGCACCTGTGCCTAGGTCTTGTCTGGTCCTCGGACCCAAGCCTACGGAGAGCTAGCCACTACTTATGAAGGCAGCACCTGTGCCTAGGTCTTGTCTGGTCCTCGGACCCAAGCCTACGGAGAGCTAGCCACTACTTATGAAGGCAGCACCTGCCTACGGAGAGCTAGCCACTACTTATGAAGGCAGCACCTGTGCCTAGGTCTTGTCTGGTCCTCGGACCCAAGCCTACGGAGAGCTAGCCACTACTTATGAAGGCAGCACCTGTGCCTAGGTCTTGTCTGGTCCTCGGACCCAAGCCTTTGTCTGGTCCTCGGACCCAAGCCTACGGAGAGCTAGCCACTACCTTGAAGGCAGCACCTGTGCCTAGGTCTTGTCTGGTCCTCGGACCCAAGCCTACGGAGAGCTAGCCACTACCTTGAAGGCAGCACCTGTGCCTAGGTCTTGCCTGGTCCTCGGACCCAAGCCTACGGAGAGCTCACCACTTATCTCGAAGGCGGCAACAGAATCTCCTATACGAGACTAACTACTTACCGAAGAACTGAAGCACCAAGCTGACTATTTGGGGAAGAACCAACCAGCGGGAGGCCTTCCGGAACCTGAGGGCCGCTGTTTTCAAAACCCTCCTCCCCGTCCGAGGGGACGTGCAGCAGGATTTTGAGGGGCTATTGTGGGGCCCGTGTATTGTGGGCTCGTAAGCCTGGGAGCCCCGGCCCACCTTTCGGCAGGCCCAAGGCCCAGGCCGAGGAGGGACAATCGTCCCAGACAGTCATTTGAGAGGGTTTTTCAGCCCCCTTTCTGGATCCATGCCGGGGATACTCCCTTCCTCGGCATACCTAGTCTAACTCTGGGTAGGGGACAAACCCAGGGAAGGCAGTCACATCTGCAGTCAATGAAATCGTCTGGCTCCCCAAGCCGCATTAATGATGACAAGACCTCTGAGCGGCGCAACCTGGGGAGGTGAAGCCCTCAGCATGGGGGAGAACGTGTCTGATGGGACAAGTTCAGAGGCAGGGGTCTGGATGGCCAACAGCTGTAAGGCCAGGACCAACGAAAAGGGAGTATATAAGGCAAAAAATCCCACTCGTGAGGGGGGGGCCCCGGCCGAGGAGCGACCCCAAATGAAGAAAAGCTAAGGAAAAGATCCCGGAGGACCGGAGAGAAGCCGGCCGGAGCCAAGCCCTTCAACCCACTCTCTACAAATGTATTGTCGGGGGTGTCCTCCGAAAACGGAGCCCCTACAACAGTTATGCACCACAAATAAGAGGAGAGAGAACCACATCACCAACTCCAAAACTAAAAGAATCTAATAATTACTTTCCTCATCAACTCTTACCATGTTTTATTATTATTATTACTATTATTATTATTATTATCAACAACAATGTTACTATTTTCATTGATTTATTTTGCTTTAAAAATAAATTTAGTAAATGTAAACTATACCCAAAAATATTATGATTTTTAAAAATTGTACATAAACCAATGATAAATAAATAGTTGAACTTTTAACAATATGCACTTGATTTTGAAATCGCCTATAAGATGGCTCAAATAATGTTGTGTACTAACCTAATCTTTACTTAAGAGCAAGTTTTAAAAATTATCTTATTTCATAATTAAAATGTATTATTTCAAAATTTTAATTAAAGTGTATTTTAAAATATTAAGTGTGGATTTTGCTTATCTTTATTTTTCTTTTTTCAACAGGTTATTGAGAGATTTTCTGTTGCAAGTATTTTGGTACTTGATCAATTTTGTATTTTTATTCTACATTTATCAGTTATTTATTTACTAACCATGGTTGAACTTGTGTAAAAAGATCTTATAAAATTTACAATATTTTATTACGAATATAAATAAAGAGGGGGTCGGAAGGGAGGAGTGTTAATTTCTTCAAATCTCAATAGAGGGGAGTATATTTTTCCCTGCAGGTTTGAAGTGGAGGATCATTCCCTCAAACTTCAAAGGAGGAGAGTGTAATTACTACCCCAACCTTTTTATTACTATTCATTTGACCTCTCTTTGGCTTTTTTTTTTTTTTTTTTTTTTTGAGAGAAACTCTTTGGCTTTTCTAATGTTACACTTTACCCCTGAGTATTGGATTAAAATAAAAAGGTTAACCTTCGAACTACTATTTGATACGATTATATAGTATGTAGGGAGCGCAAACCTACAAAATGGATAAGAAGAGAGTGGAATGAAAAACCAGGAATTTTGCTGCTTTGATGTAAGTATACTTTAATAGATATATGTTGCTTAAAAAATAAATTGAGTAAATGTAAACAATACCGAAAAGAGGTAACATCTTAAAAAATTGTACATAAACTAGCGGTGAAAAAACAGGTTGATTTTAAGCTTATCCAATTACACTATTGCAATTGCCAACAATATCAACGATCCTGATTTTTCTGCCAAAAAATTTCAACAATCTTGACTTTTTTCTCAAATAATTCCAACCATCATGATTATTAGTTAGGTTGAATATGATATCATTATTTTTTACTTGCTTTTTTTTTTTGTATGTGGTTGATTTTTAAGGCATGGGTATATCTAGAATGTAAATTCTCATTCCACTTTTTGTGTTTCACTTTATGCTCAACCAATTACACAATGTTTTTCTAATGTTATAAGTTCAGTTGAATATAAGAAATTATTCATTCGTGTGGGAGGAGTTTCTTCCTCTTACAAGGGGTGGTAGGGAGGACTCTTCCTATAAGAGTGAACAATTCCTAAGTTGAATATATTATCATTATTTATGACTTGTCTTTTTGTATGCATTTGATTATATATATATCTATATATATATACACGCGCACCTGCGGAAACAATATAACAAAAAATTGTACTAAATTCAATAATGGCATTATAACTCTATCATTGCTCTTACAAAAATAGCATAAATGGCATTATTGTCTTTATAAAGTGGTTAAAATCTTAAAATTCAATAATCTTACACAACCAAACAAAGAGTTCTGATCCCAAAAAAAATTCCTCTTTCAAGTTGTGAGAAATTGAATAGTGATATTATTGTGTTTTCCTTTCATACGTTGGACAAAAATTAGTACTAGCCAAACTAGACTCCTTGAAACATCTTACAAATAAAATATCTTGTCCATTCCTCAATCAACTCTGAAGTTTGGACTAAATATCTCCATAAGATATCCTCTCTTTTGCTTTTGATGCTTGAAACATCATTGGGGCAGAGCCACCTTATGCATTGGGGGGGCCATGGCCCCTCCAAATTTTTTTAAAACCTCTCTAATTATAGGTAAAACTAGGCTAGAATCATTTTGAGTTAAGAGTTGGCCCCCACAAGATTAAAAGATTGGCCCCCCTTCCAACACGTCACTCATAAAATTCTTCCACCCCAAATCCCAACTGTGCAATCATAAAAATTAACTCATTTTGTCTTTTTCATTCTTCTCTAAAGCATGATAGCCACATCCATATTTTTTTAGTTTTTAGTTATTCAATTTTTGTGAAGGGATAAAACTGAGATGTAGTACATCAGATTACCTTATTAAAATCATATGTATTTGAAAGCTCGGAAAAGTGTTGAAAACACACGAGTTGTTTAGACCCCCCAAATAAAAGATACAGCTTGGTTGATTTTACACTAACTTAATACTAAGTGCGGAATAGTGTAAACACAAGCGAATAAGCAAGACAACTACTCTAATCCATATTTAAAGCAACCTAGCAATAAAAAATGAAATGAACAAGAGTAGGGAAGAGAGATGCAAACATAGATAACACCGAGACGTGTTATCGAAGAGGAAACCGAAGAACTTGGTGAGAAACCTCTCCGCCACCCTCCAAGCAGAAATCAATCCACTAGAAAATCAGTTGGGATACAAGGGTGAACAAGAGACTCTCCAAGCCTAATCTACCCTCTGTACCTAAGCCCTTCAACCTCTTACTCCAACAAGGCTTCTCAGAACTGTGTCTTGTCTAGTTCTCCGGATCCCGCAACAAGCTCCATGTTGCATTTGCCATTTCAGGCTTCTTCTAATACTTCCCAGCAGCACCAAAACTTCACTTGACACTCTCAAAGTGTGTGGTAAGTGTTTGGGCTATCAACCTCTCAATGGTATGGAAATGGAGAGGTAGGAGATGAGGAAATTCCCAAAACAAATGTGTAGAGGATTGTGGGTATAACAATCTCTAACTCTCAAGGTGTTTGGCTAGGGTTTTCTCTCAGAAGCTCTCCTTAACATTTGTGGGTAATGTGGGTATAAATAGTATAGGCACAAAAAGTGTGTATCAGACTGGACAGGCTGGCAGAACAGAATGCCTCGCGGGTGTCTCGCGGGAAGGCCTTACCCGCGAGATACTCGCGAGACACAGTTGTCTCCATCTGGCCTGACTCTTCGCATTCCAGCACGTGCAGGGCACATGATTCATTTCGTGGGTAGCTAAGTCGCGATATACCCGCGAGAAATCTTCAGTCTTCAAATGCTTGAGTCTTCACACTCTCTCTCTCTATCACACAACTCTTACAAAGAAATCCCACAATAAATACAAGGTACAACAGATTGAATATAATTACAATCAAATTTGGCACGGAATAAAAGCCAACAAAACAAATGGTTGTAAATAACAACTTTACAGTATTGAATTTAATTGTCCTTAAAAATAATAACATTATTTGTATTTTATTGGTCATGTTAAACACGTGCTTGAATTTAATTGAAGAACCTAATGTATTACACTTAGTATATTGTACTTAAGTTTTACACTTTCTCAAAACTATTACAATATCCCTTTCCACTTAAAAACCACTGAAAAGACTCTCCTCATCACTTGGTGCTCTCTCTTCAGTTACTCTTCATTAACTCTTCCCTGGGATGCTCTCACATAATCACATTTTCATTAGTTTCTCACTCTTCCTTAACAAAGCGTTTTCTTATTTAAAGCTAAGCAAATTTTGAGAAATACCAACTTCTTCTTTTTCTTCTTCTTCTGCAATTTTGTTGTATACTTATATTTGATTTCTATGAATGTTATGGACTTACGGTTTTTCAAAAGAATAGGAGAAACTCAAGAAAAAAAAAATACTTAAGATGCTCAATTGGTTGATTAACTTGTTAGTATTTTGATATTTGAGTGCTATAGAATTACACCGACAAAAAAATTCTATCAATAATCTTGTGTTATAAATATACTATACTTTGAGTTTTTTGTTGAATTGCAAATCAAAATGATAGTTTTACCTTGGCCCTCCCAAGCAAAAATTCCTGGCTACGCCCCTGTTACATCAACATATATCCAACTAAGCAATCAAAATTAGTTTAGTGTAATATTTTATCCATTCAACTCAATTAGACACCAATTATTTCAGTCAAAAATAATTGTAGAAAGGTGTGAAAATAAAATCAATTATATAGAAAGGAACAATTTTTGTTGCACTAATAACCTGTTTTTGCCAATTTGGAAATTTGTTTTAACTGCAAGTAGAAATGCTTGTACAACAGACCCTGTCAATAGCTTCCTGTGTTGGGTAGCATTAGGGAGAAAAAATATGAGTCAAAGAAAAACTATCTCTGGACAATGGAAACCCCTAATTTTCCAAAAAAATAACTCTATCTCATGACATACGGAAGAAAGGACGTTCAGAGGCAATATGTGAAACTATTGAAACGAAGCCAAGAGCTCTGTGGGTGTAGGTGTGTAGCTCTTTCTAGTTTCTATCACTCACTTGATATTGATATTATTATTTATTAGCTTAAAAATTGTAATTAAAAAAAAGTGGTGGAGAGAGAGAGAAAGAGAGAGATATGAAGGTTTTTTTTTTTTTTTTTTTTGCTGAAATAAAATTCATTAAAACCAACAAAACAGAATTACACAGTACAACAAGAAGAGACCCTCTCAAGAGCAACAACGTCAGAAACAGAAATTGGGAGAGTCTCAGCAACTAAACTACCAGAAATTAATGAATGTGAGGCCCATTTAACCAATGCATCAGCACTTTTGTTCAAAATCCTAGGAACCCAGTTAAAACCCAGTTAAAACGAAATTTAGGAGTCTCACTCTCCTTAACTACACTTCTAATCATTTCAACATACTGATGAAGCTCCCAGCATTCCGATTGACCAGTGTTGCAGATAGAATCAAAAACAATCTTTGCATCCCCTTCTATCTTTACTTGCTCATAGCCTTCTTCAATTGCAGCTTGAATTGCTAGTCCAATAGCCAAGCATTCAGCTATTGCCACAGATTCAGCATCCACCCGTTCAGCCCATGCCTTCAAAAATTCACCTCTACAGTTTCTTGCCAAACCAGCAACAGTTGCCTTCCCTTCACTCCAAGAAGCATCAACTTTGATCTTAATCCAGCCCCTTGGCGGTGGACACCACCCTTCTTCCTTCTCTCTTTCTTTACATTGCCTATCATTTTCCTTTCTTGGAGAAAAGCTTTCCATAGCAGACTTAATTCTCCAAGGGAATTCCACTGGGTCAAACTTTACATTTTTAGAAAGCATCAGCTGTCGCATCCTCCATGTTTCGTAGCAAATCACAGCTGCCATTAAAGTGAACTTATTTTGATTTAAACCTTCAGTTATTAACTCCTCAGGAGGGTTTAAAATCATCTGTACCAACTCCTCAGCAGAATTAGCCTCAAAATGATCCCATCTCAAGCCAAGCTCAGAGGCAAACCACAACATTCTAATCACTATACAATCACGGAACACATGTAGCTCTGATTCCTCTGCTTCCCCACACAGCACGCAAGACAGATCCTCACACCCTATGTTATTTGCCAATCGGGTTTTAAGGGGTAGTTCTCCTTTTGCAAGCCTCCACAGAAACATTTTTAGTTTTTCATGCAATTTACTTTCCCATAGCTTCTTCCAATCTTGGTTATACTTCTGATCAAATCTATCACCATGCTCTGTTAAGTAGGAAGATTTCAATGAAAAATTTCCTGACGTTTCTCCCAACCACACCAATTTATCTGGAGTAGCTCTTCTAGGGATGGGAATTTGCTTTATAGCCCGGATTGAGTTTCCTTCAAAAAATTGTTGTAGCATGATTTCATTCCATTTTCCCTGCTCAATTAGATTGACTACTATTAAAGGGTGATTAGCTGCTTCATTTGATATAGGTGAAGGTTTGATCCCTTGGATTCATTCCAAGAGAGATAGAAGTTTAAAAACTGTTATTCAAAAAAAAAAAAAAAAAGTGTCTGGACAGAGATAAATTTTAAAATTGCAAATTAAAAAAAAAAATAAAAATAAAGTGGTTGAAGTCATAGAGTCATAGCCCTCATGATACCTACAATTGACTGTTAAGTAAAACCAATGATATATTTCAATTTTATAAAAAAAAATAAATAAATAAATAACAATGATAATAGTTACAATTAACTCATCTCATAGCCAAGCGTTGTGTGGGTGTAGGTATAAAGTTGTATATTAAATGCAAATTGGAAATGGGTTGTTTGAAGATGAAGTAGATCATCAATAACACCTGTGGTTGTAAATTTGAATAACTAATAAATAATATTGGACAACTAATTTACAAATTTTAGCAGAATTAAAATGATAATCTATTAATTGGACAATCACGATTATCTAACAAAATTTTTTTATAAAATAAATCAACTATGCTTGTGTATGCAAAATAAATTAAAATAGAGAAAGAAACCATAATGGCTAGTAATTATTTTACGAGATAATTGTCATGTGCAATATTTCTTAAGCATATTCAAATTTGAAATATAGCAATACCTCAACTTGGATTCCACTAGATAAACGTCCACCTCTCCAAATCCTGGAACTAAGATAAGCAATTTTTATCAAATGTAATTTCTTGGTAACTTCCTCCATATTCATTCTTTCTTCTGGCGACGGCACTGAACAGGCCAGTCCAAGTTGAAGTATTGGAAATAAGCACTTATGCACAATAGCATCCATTTGGACAGGTCTTTCTTCAACTTCTCTTCGAAGGATTGGATCTACAATTTGAACAAGTCTCTCTGGCTGTGCCACTGCCATCTTAACATAATTGTGGAGATTGAGATCATCTTTAAACATTTCGTCAGTGGGTCGCTTCCCTAAGAACATCTCCAATATAATTATTCCATAGCTATACACGTCTCCCTTTGTTGAAGTTTCACAGCCCCAAGCATACTCTACAAGTTATGTAATGTAAGGAGATATTGAAATTCTTGTTGGTAATGAAATTTGGGATTTGAGGAGAGTGTCCATCAAAAAGTAAAAAGAAATTGAACATAAGGAACGTGATAATAGATGCCACAAGTTCAATATTTCAAGTTTTTCTAAAAAAAAAAATTTACATTAAAATAATACTTTTGAGCCCACTAGGAGGCAATATTTATGGTTTAGATGTAGTAATGGAAATATGGTTAATGGTTTTTATTTTTATTTTTTTTGAGAATACTAAATATTTTTAACACATGCGGGGAGAGGAAAAGGTTTTAAAGAAACTTATAGTGATGTATATCTAAAAGAAACTTACCACTGTAAGTTTCTTTAAGACCTTCTCCCATCTCCCCGTGTGTGTGTTAAAAATATTTAATATTCTCAAAAGAAAAAATAGTGGGTTAATCTCATGTTGAAAAATGAGTGTGAGTTAAAGAGGTTAATGGTTAGAATTAGGATAATTTAATCAAACTAATTTATAATTGGTATGGTCATACTGGACTCATTAGATACTGGCTCCACAATTCACAAATGTTCAATACAGAATCCTAAGTCCTATTATTACCCACTACATAATTCACACGTGTAGTTTTTGTTGACAGCTTGTTCAGAGTAGGATACGTACATCAATAAAATACACAATATTGTAGAATCGGTCTGTCTTAAGAGCTGCTATACCACAATTTGATATAGCCGATTGGCAAGCTATCATCTCAAACACGGTGTTCAGGAATTAAATGGATTGAAAAAACAAGCTAAGTGAATGGATAATCAGTAAAACCTGTCAACTAATCAAATTTATGACTTATCATGGCATAAATCATGTTTTCTTACTTTAGATTTTTTCATTTAAAAAATAAATCGAGTGTGTGTATGCGTGTTTTTGTGTTGCATGTTGTTAGAGAGAATCCTATGCTGATAAGGCAATTGCTAAAACAAGAAAACCAATATGTTTTAAACAATTAATTTAACGATATTTATTAGGATATTTTAGGATTTAGAAATGATTGGAAGGAAATTACCTGGAGCAACAAAGCCAATAGATCCCTTTAGCCCAGTTGTAATAGATTCCTTTAAATAAGAATCTTCAACATATGAGCAGAACCTTGCTAAGCCAAAATCACTTATATGAGCAACCATGTTATAGTCAAGAAGAATATTACTTGGCTTTAAATCACAGTGAACAATTGGTAGCACAGAATGGTTGTGAAGATAATTTATTGCAGTAGCCACATCAATTGCAACATTTAGTCTTTGAAGAAGGCTCAAGTTCCTTGATTGATTTTCGTTGTCTAGCCCTGGATGCAACCAAACATCTAAGCTCCCATTTGTCATGAATTCAAAGACTAGAGCTTTGAATTCATTTCCACAATGATCCATGTAAGAGCAACATGTTATTATTTTAACAAGATTTCGATGCCGAATATTTCGTAATGTGTTGCATTCGGCCATGAAACTTTTGGAAGCTCCCCTCTGTTGAAGATTAAGGACCTTTATAGCAACTAGAGTTTCAATCCCATCAAGAGCTCCAATCCCATCAAGAGCTCCTTTATATACAGAGCCAAAACTGCCAGATCCAATTAAATTATTTGAAGAAAATCCATTAGTTGCCTGATAGAGTTCTTTGTATGTAACATAACGGGGGTCTAGTGCCTGATGGAGTTCTTCGTATATAAAATTTGAAACCATAGATAGTGAATCCTTTTTTGATTTTTTTATCCAGTAGAGATCAAGAAAGGATGAAAGCAAGCAAATAAATAGAACAATGGGAGTAATAATAATTGCTACTCTAAAGCCAATGGACTTCCATGGTTTCATGACTTTTACAGGACATTTTGGCAACTTCAAGTTTGGTATACCACCACAAAGTCTAGCATTTCCAATCAATGATATTGCATTTGTGTTTTTAAAAACTCCTTCAATTGGTACCTCACCATCAAAATTGTTAAACGAAAGATTCAAACTTTCTAAAAGAGGAAGCTTCTCGAAACCGTCTGGAATGGATCCTGATAGGTTATTTTGTGAAACATCTAGATGTCGAAGATCTTTCAAAGAAGCCATAGATGATGGAATGGTTCCTATAAAGGAATTCCCTTGCAGGTTAAGGTGTTCCAACATCAAACAATTTCCAATAGATGTCGGAATTTCACCCGACAAATTATTGTTAGAAATATCCAGTTTGTTGATATTTGTCTGGTTTCCTACTTTAGGTGGCAGTTTGCCAGTCAATGAGTTGTAAGATAAATTGAGGAGAATTAGTGGAAGGGAAGAAGGACCAACAAGCTCCATGGGTATGGATCCATTAAGGTTATTTTGTGAAACGTCCAAGATTTGCAAATTTGGGCAGTGTACAATACTTGGAGGTATGGTTCCTTCGAATCTATTTTCTTGTAACTCGAGTCGGAATAACCGAGTAAGGTTGCCTATGAAGGTTGGTATTTCTCCAGACAATTTATTTCCACCTAAAACCAATAGTTGCATCTTTTGAAACCTCCCGAAACTAGTGGGAATGGTGCCACTGAAGTGATTATAATCCATGCCTAAGCCAATTAAGTTGACAAGATTCTCTAATGATGCAGGAATAGTTCCAGATATTTCATTGACTCCAAAATATAATTTAGTGAGGTTGGTTGACAAGTTGGCTATAGAATTGGGCAAAACACCTTGAAATTGGTTTTTACTTAAATCCATGGAGACCAGTTTGCTACAATTTGTTAGCGATGTTAAGAAATGGAGGCTCTTTCCTAGGTAATTGCCATTCAAACCTAGCCAGAAAAGATCCAACAAATTTCCAAGATTAGTTGGAACTGATCCCAGAAAATTGTTCATACCTAAATCAATTTTTTGAAGGTGAGTTGCATTGCATAATGAAGTAGGGATTGGCCCAGAGAACTCATTCCCACCAAATTGAAGAACTTGGAGATTAGGAAGATTAAGGCCTATGTTTATTGGAAGTGTGCCATTAAGTTGGTTGTTTGTAACTGAAAATATTTGGAGAGATGACACATTGTAAAGAGAGGAAGGGATCATACCTGACAATTTATTCATGAGAATTGAGAAAACTACTAAGCCTTTTAATCGGCCTATGGTATCTGGAATATTTCCCACCAGGTTATTGTACTCTGCAGCAAAAGATTTGAGCGAAGAAAGATTACCTAGAGAAGGTGGGATCCCTCCTGCCAAATTGTTTTTGAGGAGTTGAAGTTCTTCAAGTTTCATTAGAGAGCCTAGCTCCATTGGAATTTTCCCTGTAAAGTTATTCACATGAAGATGTATGAATCTGAGATTGGAGCACTTGGACAAGTTGGGTGGTATTTGCCCCTCCAACGTGTTATTGTTAAGTCTGAGTTCTTGCAGTTGAAACAAATTACCAACTTCCCATGGAATTTCACCATAGAAGCTGTTGTTTTGGAGTTTGATGGATCTAAGAAAGCTGAGGTTGCCTATGTAAGATGATAGAGGTCCACGTAAGTTGTAGCCCTGCAAGTCCAAGGCCGTGACTCTTTGGTGTCGACCATCGCATGTTATTCCAAGCCAATTGCAGAAGTTCACAGAGTCATTCCATGAACTCAAAATGTTATATGGATCATAAGGTACAGATTCTTTAAATTTGAGCAAAGCCAAACGATCGGTCTTATTTGTTGGAGCAGGAGCTGCAGTGGTTGGTTGCAAGCAGAGCAGGATTATAAGAAGGAAGAGAATCACATGAAGGTATATGGAACAAGATGCGCACGAATTGGTTTGGTGAAGCGTCATTTGGTTTGGTGAAAGTGAAACAGGAATTTGGTGAAAATGAAATATTTGGTGTCAGGCAAATAGGCAATGGAGGCTGATAATTATTAGAGCCCTTGGTTGAGACAGAGCTCTGGAAAAGGTGTAAAAGATAGACCGACCACGATACCTTTTTTTAAAGAACTGGCCCGCCCGAAGGAAATTGATTAACCACCACACGGCCCCACCTGAGTCCTTGTTTGGTTGAATTTTGTTTTATTACTTTCACATTTTCAATTTCCATTTTCCAATATTCTACTTTCCAGCCACTTTCCAAAAGACCTCATCACTCAGTGTTCTCATAATAATTTCACATTAGCTCCCTACAATCTCTTTATTGTTTTATCTAGTGCTCTCAATCTCTCATGTAGTCACATTCTCATTAATCTCCTCTCTCTTTCTTAACAAAGAGTTTTCCTATTTGAAGTTAAAGAAGAATGGTTTTAAAATCTTAAGTAGTACAAAATTTTTCCTCACCTTTTTTATTTATATTTTACTTCAATTTTTTTTTTATCTACTGGTTTTTTTCCCCCTTTTAGCTATTAAACCAATTGATATTCATTATTTTATTTAGAATTTTACACTAACAGAATCAAACAACAAGATACAAATAGGATTTTGAATATTTAGCCCAATTTTTTTTTTTTTTTTTGATATGATAAACAAATCTAGTGCTAGATTATAACATAAATCTTGATAGTCCAATATATAGCACCACTAACTTTTTTAATCAATAGTTTAGACTAAAAGTTGCTTTTTGCAACAATCAATCTCAACCATTAATAGGAATTGCATCACGTAATCCCCATTGACATGACCTATAAATTTCTGACCAATTATAAAAAAAAATGACCCATAAATAAATATTTAAATTATCTTTTTGTGGTTGGTGATATATCAATTAATAAACACAATGGAAGAAAAGTTGTAATGCATGCAACACTAGTCAATGAATTATAGCTATGAAGTTACCGTATCTTACTGGATAGCCTTTTCTTTCCAAGAGGTCATTTCCTTTTGAAACCAGATTGCTTTTTCTTTTCTTTTCTTTTCTTTTCTTTGCAACTAATCTTTCTTTTACCAGCCAGTCAACAAAGCTGTGGAAAACTTAAACATAAAGAACGAATTTTTTTTTTAATAAAAATAAAACCAGGTGAACATTCAAGGGTCATTCTCCGAAACTCCAAGCCAAGTTTTTAACGGCCCACACGCACAAAACAATGTCCACTTTTCACACTACCTGCTCGACACGAAACACTCTAAAAGGAATGAAACTCAGCATATTCATGGCATCTTCAAAGCAAAAGGGAAAAGGAAAAAAAAAAAAAGTATGAGTAGGACATTGACGAATCGGTGATTTCCTTGGCACATTCAAAGTCTTCTTTTATGTGGCGAGAATTCATAATGGGTCGGTTAATGTATGCTTTTAGAACATTCATTAATAATTAATTTTAGGAATTTTTTTTTAATGTAAAATTGATAAAGTTCTCAAAAAAGTTAATCGCTTTATTTTTTAATTTTTTCATAAAAAAATTTCTTAAAATGATTTACTAACATATACTATAAGGGCATACTGTAGTAAAACCCTTCATAATTATGTATCCAAAAATAAATTATTTACTTTAACTCACAAAAATATTTAAAGAATTGGTTTATATATATATATATATTGAGAATCAAATTGGTTGATGTTATAACGATTTAAAGAATTGGTTGATGTTATAACAATTTTTTAATAGGTGAAAATACTATTTTAGAGTCATAGCAAATTTAATCCCTATATTTTGGTAGGAAAAATGTTATATCTACAATACTTTCACAACAAATCTTAAGTGGCATTAGTGAACAAAAAAGTAATTTTAGTAATAAATTCAAATTAGAACTAATAATAACTTATCACTTATGATTTTTTGTGAAAGTATTGTGAAAATATTGTAAATATAACATTTCTTTTGTAGTAGCAAATCATTTGGTCACAATTGACATACTTGAAATTTATGTGACTAATAATAAAATATTTCAATTGCTATTTAAAAATGTCACGTCATCAATTGAATTAAAAATGCTTATCCTGGAGTTTTAGTTCTAGGTTGATTTGTAATTTCAGGAAAAGTTCTTGGCAGGTAGGCTTAGTTGGTGTAAGTAGTAAGTGAGTTTCGGGTTTGGGCTTTATATGAGTGTGGGCTGATCGGGTTTTAATTTTAAAGTGTGAGTTTATGTTTTAAGAGAGATTCGGCTGAATGTTAGCAAGACTAAAAGGGTTTGAACCTAAAAATTCTGTTGGGCTTGAGTGGGTTTATGCATATGTATTTTCGGACGTGGGTTTAATCATATGGGCTTGTCTAAGCTCTGTGAGATCGGGTTGAGTTAGGCCCAACCCAAGCCCCATTGCCCTCTCTCACAAATCACGATCCATGGAGTGGAGGCCACGATGTTCACGGATAGACCGTGAACGGTGGCCGCGGCGGGGAGTGAGCTCACACGCGGAGGCGCGTGTGAATGACAGAGTGTAAGTTATGTATTCTCTATGTGCAAAACATCCATAGACGTGAGGTTGAAGCTCGTATAGATTAGACTCAAGAGAAGAGAGTGTGCACGTGACTCTGTGATTGTGTGTACCGTGTACAGAGGTGAGTAATACAATGAAGTGTCAATGTAATTTCAGATAGTTGAACAAAATGGAGAGTGGTTTCGGGTTTACATTTGTTTTTTTATTTTGATTTTGCTTCTGGTGAAGTTGTAGTGATTGCTGCTGGAGCCTGGATGTTGTTGTTATTGTTGATTTCCTTTTGCTTGTTGGTAGCCTTTTGGTGGTTTTCGGTGCTTTGCTGCAAAGAAAGACATAAAAATGAGTAAGGATCCAAACTAAAACAAAGGATAGGAATTAGGAAATGAGTAAAAGAAAAAGGAAGAGGAGGCACATCATGGATCATAATATTTGTTGTCTCTGCATCTACAAGTTCTTTGGTTGCGATATCTGTTATGATCTTAGTATCTCACATTAATTAAGTATAAACTTAATTATGTATTTATAAGCTCTTGGACACCCTTCTCTTACAAACTAGTTTTCAAGGTTGTGTGGCTGGGCGTTCTTCTTATGAGAAAAAACCTGTTATTTTACTCAATACCTTGTATTTGCAGGCTGTACTTTTCTGTTAATCTCAGATTTTGCTCATACTGTTTTGGATTCCGGGTCAAGTCAATTTGAAGGATTTCTTGGCAACAATTAGTTATACACTCCTGAAATTTGATTGAATTCTTTAATTTTTACAATTGGATTGACCTTTGTATTTTATCAAATGTGATATCTTTATTAGTAATATGTATAGTTTTCCTTCTTTTCTGCAGTTTGCAAATTATTTCAATAATTTATATACGATTTACATCTCTTTTTATTACAAAAAACATTAATATTTAGATAGATTCTAAATCTTGTTATTCATTGCTATACTTATGAGGCATTCCCACTTTTAGCTTCAAATTTGCCTTGATTATAGAGTTACAATATTCCATTGCCCAATATTAAATAAATTGTCTGAGTTAGAGCTTCTTTTAATTATGGTAATTGTAACTATTTTTGTAGTAAAATTAAGGTGCACGTGTAACTCGGACCTCCATCATGTGGAACCTTGAAGGTGCGCATGGCAAGTAATCACGACCTCCATCATGTGGAATGTGAATTGCTCTGGAATATAAACATCCTCAGGTGCATGCATTTCAATCATTTCAAGGATGTAATATCCTTTTTTTTTTTTAATTTAATAAAAAAATATTGTTCAAAAGCATACAATTCTTTTCATTTAAGAATGCAATTAACTATGAAAAGTTTTCCCTCAAAAAAAAAAAAAAAAAAAAAAAACTATGAAATGTTTATCCAATTAACAGTCCTGGTTGCCTTGGTGGCTTGTGGTGTTAACAGTACAATTAACAGTCCTATATGAAAGGTTTATCCAATTTTAGGACTTCACTACCATCTAAAGTAGGTAATCCAATTAACAGTCCTATATGAAAAGTACATGAAGATTTTCAATTAAAAAAGAAATATTAATGCAATAACTTAATTAACAATTTTGAATCTCAAATAAGAAAAAATAATTTTAAATAAAAATTATTATATGAAAAATTAATGGTATTACACATAATTAAATAATAGAAAATGCATCTTTTAAAATTGAGCCTCAAAAGTCCTTGAGCCTGCCTTGCATGTGATGTGATATTTTCTCTCCTGTTTTTTACTCAGATTTTAATTTCTGCTAATCAACATTCACAAAAGGTAGATGTTTTTCAAATCATGGCCAAAATTGAAGTTTTAATCGGTTTTAAGTTTACTTGGGTGTTATAACATCTATCTGCTGTACACATTTTTAATATTTTTATTCCTATTGTTTTTATAGGTAAATATGGGGTGGAGGGCTGGGGATAGGAATTGATTGAACAGAGATTTGCATAATTTTTTTTTAATTGGTTTACCTTGCAAAATAATTTTTATAAGTTAGCTGTTTGAAAAATCTGATTTAATTGTATACTTTAGTTTGCTTACTTAAATTTTAGCTTTAGCTGTCAGATGATTTATGCAAAGATTTTGATATTATTTCACACACGGAAGCCATTGAGCATGCAAATTGATCATTCTTGATTTTTTGCATCAAATGTTTATCAACATTAAAGTATTCACGTCAATTTTCTCAAATTTTTAGTCAAATTAATCCAAAAAAACAATATTTTTTTTTTAGTTTATCTATTTTTTTTTTTTTAAATACAAATGCATTTACATCACTCTTTCAATTAAATATTATTTCCTTCTCTTCACCATTTTTAATTTTTTTGGATGAAAGCAGTGAATTTATGTAATACAGAGGATGAAACAGTGACTTTACTGTGCCATCATCACCAACATTGACATTTCCCAGATCACTAGCAGACGATTCTCTTCCTCAGGAGCGCCAGAGACACTCTGACTAGCTCCAAGAGCAGCCACAACCTTCACAATCACACCCACATCCCAGACTTCAAAATCTCCCAAGTAGAGCTGTCTTTGTTGATCACCACCAACAGTATCATCACAGGCAGCGGACAATGGCAGAGTAACAGCGGTGAACACAACCCAACTACCTGACCCATAAGCGTGCCAACGTGTCTTTTAACAGCAATTTTAAAAATTCATGATTTGGGCTACACGATGACATAGTAGGTGCTTATATTCATGAACATATGCATATATTGGAAGAGAACATACTGATACTATTAGGCCCAGGCGCATGGTCTGATCATTAGTCTTCAGTGGATCATTAGGATTTGCAGAACAAGGGAAAATATTTCAAGTTAATCTGTCCAGAAATTTCAGGAGGTTGTATAAATTATAGTATCACTCACTCTAACTCGATTTGTTCAAGGAGGAGCTCGGCCATGGATGTTTGATTCGAAGAGAGAAAGAGAGGACAGACTGCAGAAGAGAGAGAGAAAAAGTTGAAAGCAGAAAAATAATTTTTTGGCCAGGAAAGTGTGTCGCTCTGGCGTGTGACATAGATCCTCGTGTAGGAAAATTGCTTCAAATTTTAATTATGACTTAGAAAGTCAATTATGTTTTTTAATTGAAGAATGTAAAATTAATTTGGGTTTTCTTGTTATAGAAAGAAAGACTATTTCTTGGTGTGGAAGAAAGTCTATTCCTTGTTAAAGAGGTAATGTATTCATAGTCTAAAAAGAAATAGACTTCTTGTTAAAAATGTAATGTATTTCTAGTCCAAAAGAAAATAGCAAAAGAGTCTTATAAATAGACAATGTTATAAAGAATTTGATGGCTTTGGCTTCGGCTTCAAAGAAAAAACAAGAGAGATTTTTCTTTAGCCGTGAGACATACACAAGAATTATTGTAATTGATTTGATAATAGTGAAATTATTCGAAGTTTATCCTATGGTTTTTTCCCTTTAAGAGAAAGGATTTTCCATGTAAATATTTGTGTTCTTGTGTGTGATTGCTATTTTGAATTGCTAATATTGTTGATAATATTATTTGGGTCCCAACACCTCGCAAGTTTTTTGCAATAATTTAGTGAGATTGATGCATAAGATTTTTTGAGTCTTTAGTTATATATTTGATGAAATATTAAAATAACTACACTGATGTAACAATTATTAACTTGATTGCGGGTCAGGTTCGGGTCTTGCATATATTTACCCACCACGTGGATGCTAAAGCGGATTGTAAGGTTGTCATTGCTGTGAGTGATGGATCTGTCTTAGATTTCCACTGCTAATAATTCTCTTTTTTTTTTTTTTAATGATTGTTAGTTTTTTTTTTTTTTTTTTTTTTTTTGTTAGTTTTGGGAAATTTGGTTGTATGGGTAATTTTAATTGGATTACCCAATTTGTTTTGGTGGATCTAATGTTAGCTATTAAACCAATTTATATTCTTCTTTTCTCTAGTATTTCATACTAATATATTAAAACAAGAAGATAAAAATGGAATTTGGTATGACAAACACATTTAGCGCTAGATTACAACATAATTCTTGATAATCAAATATATGATATTACTAATTTTATTTGAAAAATCTCATAAACATGCCAAAATTAACAAATTTGTCTTTGTTTTAACATTAGGAGAAGCAAATCTTGAAATTAATATATATATATATATATATCTCTTTTAATCTTGGCCCCTTCAAACAAAAGTTCCTGATAATACCGCCGGAGATAGAGGCTAATAAGTTTTTGATTCTCCCAAAAGATTAAGCATACCAAGATAAATTACCGATTCTCCTAAAAGATTAAGCCATTAGGAAAATTGTGAATTTAATTATTTAATTATAATTCTAACCATCGCTACAACGTCTTTTCTCAGAATTGATCTTGCTCAACTTGACCTCCACTCCATTTGCTTCCCTCTTGGTATTCATGACATCTTTTATTGTTAGTGTATAGGTTAGGCTAGATTAGCCCATTGGGCTTAGCCCAGTATATTACTTGTACTGCACTCATGTTACTTGTACTGCACTCATGTTACTTGTACTGCACACATACCTAGCCTATATAAGGCTCTCTTTTGTACATTGTTTTATATATCAATATACAGATTATTCAGTCATTCTCTCTCATCTTATATTGTTAACATGGTATCAGAGCCATTGCTCTGACCTAGTGGTATTTTCCGGCGTTCTTCCGCTGCCCTCGCCTTCACCGGTAGCCACCGTCAGAAGCGAGTCACCGCCGTCATACGCAACCACTACCTCTCGGATCTAGTCTATTCATCAATCAAATCGTCGAACCACAGACACGACGTGATAGATCAGACTTCCCCGATCAAAACCCAGCCAGACACTGTCCCAAAGGAGCCCACACGCGCCCTCACGCGCCGCCCAAAGTTCTCGGCTGTCGAACACGCGCTACACGCGCCGTCACGCGCCGCCGCGAAGCCTCACGCGCTCCCACGCGCCTGACATTCCTCCTTCACGCGCTTCACTCGCCACGCGCCTTCACGCGCCCAATTCCTCTGAGTGCCACGTCAGCCCTAGTGACGTCAGCCCTAACACGTCATCGCCACGTCAGCATCACACGTCATCAGTGACGTCAGCATATAGCACCGTTGACCAAAGTCAAAAATTTTCAACCAGACCTGTCTTGCTCAGTTTTTCGCGTAGATTCCGATTTTGAGCTCCGTTTCTGCATTTGAGGTCTCTAAATCTCATTTTTTGGTCATTTTCTTCATTATGGCTCAACAAAATGAACGAGACATCATACGTCCTATCACCATTATGTTGGATGGTCCTACTAGCTATCATGCATGGTCTCAGAATATGACTGTCTTTCTCAAGGGTCGTAAACTGTGGAGATATGTAACTGGTTCAATTCCTAAGCCAGTACCAAACCCTAAGTCCAAAGCCACAGCTGCTGAAGAATCTTCCAAGACTACAGTTACAACAGATGATTATGAAGAACGCCTAGAGGAGTGGGAGAGTATTCAGAGTAAGATCTTGTCTTGGTTTATCAATACCTCTATTCCCTCCATTCATAATCTTCTTCCTCGTCTTGAGACTGCTGAGGCTGCTTGGAAATTTTTGGCTGATCGCTATAATTGTACTAATGATTCAAGCTTGGAATTCCACATTGAATCAAAACTTTATCAAATGCGCCAAGAGACAGGTCAGTCTATTTCTGATTTTTATTCTCAGACTTCTACTATGTGGGAACAACTCTCTGCTGCAGATCCTCCACTAGTGTGTTCTAAGGACATTGAGCTCTTTGTCAAATATCGGGATTGCCGTAAATTTATGCACTTCATGATGGGTTTGCGCGAGGATTTTGAGCCTACTAGGGCTTCTCTGCTTAGCCGGTTTCCTACTCCTTCTCTTGATGCTGCAGTCAAGGAGCTCATTTCTGAGGAAAACCGTCGGCCTACTCATCACATGTCATCATCTGATCATGTATTGGCTACACCATCTCCACAGCCTCCCATTGCTGCATTCACTGCTCCTCCACGAATAAACTCTGGGCATCCCACCTCTCAGTCTTCCAAAGGTACTCGCTGCGAGTTTTGCCGTGCTGAAGGCCATGACATCTCAGTTTGTCGCAAACTGCAGAAATTTATGCAAGAGCAGAATAAAGCTTCTCTTCCTCGGGCAGCTGCTGTATGTCCTTTCGATCCACCGGTTCCTACAGGTCCATCTTTGGCTTCCTCACTTACTACAGCTGATATTGAGGCAGTTGTTCAACAGGTTTTATCCCGCACTTCCACTGCCCTTTCTGTCACCTCAGGTAAACAACCTTGGTTTTTTGATACTGTATGTTGTAACCATATGACTCCTGATGAATCCCAATTTTCTGATAAGGCACCCTTAGAACATCCACTCACCATTTACACTGCTGATGGAACTCCTATGCCTATTAGTCATAAAGGAATAATCTCTTCTCCTTGTTTATCCCTTAGTGACACTTTTCATATCCCAAAGTTATCCCTCAATTTGCTTTCTGTTGGTCAACTTTGTGAATTAGGCGTAGATCTTCTATTTACTAATCATGGTGTGGATGTGCAGGATCCCCGAACGGGTCAAGTGCTTGGGACAGGCCGTAAGGTTGGTCGCATGTTTGAAGTTCATGACTTGAAGATTCCTTCACAAGTTATTTCTGCAGCTGCTACCACTGTCACCTCCTCACCTGATCTATGGCATGCTCGTCTTGGTCATCCATCTTTATCTCGTCTTCAGTTGTTAGCTTCTCAAGGTCATTTAGGTTCAGTTCAGTTTCAAAAATTTGATTGTACTTCCTGTCATTTTGGCAAACAAACAAAATTACCCTTTAATAAAAGTGGCTCATTTTCTTCTGCACCTTTTGATCTTATACATTCTGATATTTGGGGTCCTGCACCTGTTCCTACTGAGGGGGGATCTAGATATTTTGTCATATTTGTGGATGATTTTTCTCGATATACTTGGATTTATCTGCTTCACCATAGGTCTGAACTTGTGTCTATTTATCAAACATTTCATAAAATGATTGAAACACAGTTCAATCGCACCGTTAAAGTTTTTCGATCAGATAATGCTCAAGAATATAATGATAAATCTTTCCTATCATTTTTAGACAATCATGGTACACTTACTCAGCGATCTTGTCCTTACACCTCTCAACAAAATGGTCGTGCAGAACGAAAACATCGTCACATTCTTGATGTTGTCCGCACCCTTCTCATTTCTGCCTCTCTTCCTGAGCGCTTTTGGGGTGAGGCTGCACTCACAGCTGTATACACCATCAATCGTATCCCTTCACCAACTACACACAACAAATCACCATTTGAACTTCTCTATGGTCAAACCCCCGATTACTCCTCTCTTCGGGTTTTTGGTTGTGCTTGCTTTGTCTCTCTTCCTCCTTCTGAACGAACAAAGCTCCAACCTCGAGCTCGTCTCTGTTGTTTCCTTGGTTATGGTGTATCTCAAAAGGGGTTTCGCTGCTATGATCCCATTTCTCATCGTCTTCGTGTCTCCCGTCATGTTGAGTTTTGGGAACATCGTCCTTTCACGAGTCTTCAGCAGTTTCCTACATCCTCTTCCTCTGAGTCTCCCATTTTTACTGATCTTTTCCTCCCTCTCTATCCTGAACTTGTGGAGGATTCTTCAACATCTGCTGCCTCTCCAGACGACTCATCTCCGGTTCTGTCCCCGGCATATGACCCGCCTGTCTTGGATCCTGTGGCACCACCCTCTCCTGAGTCTCCTGATGGTCCTGAACTTCGTCGTTCCACTCGGGTAAGCATTCCTCCCCCTTATCTCTCTGATTATCATTGCTCTTTTGCCCTTGCCACCCTCTATGAACCTCACACCTATCGTGAGGCCCATACTGACCCTCTTTGGCAGCAAGCTATGAATGATGAACTAGATGCCCTTCATAAAAATCACACTTGGGATATGGTTGATTTGCCTCCTGGTCAGTCTGTAGTAGGTTGTAGGTGGGTTTACAAGATCAAGACCAAGGCTGATGGATCTGTTGAACGATACAAGGCTCGCCTAGTTGCCAAGGGCTTTACCCAGGAGTATGGCATTGACTATGAGGAAACTTTTGCTCCTGTTGCTCGCCTTACATCTGTCAGATGTCTCATTGCTGTGGCTGCTGTTCGCCGTTGGCCTCTTTATCAAATGGATGTGAAGAATGCTTTCCTCAATGGAGACCTTCAAGAAGAAGTGTACATGCAACCACCCCCTGGCTATCCATACTCAGGCAGTCAAGTTTGTCGCCTTCGCCGTGCTCTTTATGGCCTCAAGCAGGCTCCTCGAGCTTGGTTTGAAAAGTTTAGCTCAGTTGTTGCTCAGCAGGGTTTCACTTCGAGTCCTCATGACACTGCTCTCTTCGTCCGAAGATCCTCTGCTGGTATCACTCTTATTCTTCTCTATGTTGATGATATGATTATTACTGGAGATGATTCTACAGGTATCCGCTCTCTTCAGCACTTCCTTAGTCAGCATTTTGAGATGAAAGATTTGGGCACTCTCAGCTATTTTCTTGGGCTTGAGGTTACCTCATCCTCTGATGGATACTATCTTTCCCAAGCTAAATATGCTTCTGATCTTCTCTCTAAAGCTGGTATCACTGACAACAAGACTGTTTCCACTCCTTTGGAATACAATGCAAAGCTTACACCCTTGGATGGTGAACCTATATCTGATGCTACTTGCTATCGTCAGTTGGTTGGTAGTCTGATCTATCTCACTGTTACTCGTCTGGATATTTCACATGCAGTGGGTATGGTTAGTAAGTTCATGGATGCCCCTCGTTCTGTTCACTATGCTGCTGTTCTTCGGATTCTCCGATATGTCAAGGGCACACTTTATCATGGTCTACACTACTCCTCTTGGTCTTCTCTTGAGCTTCATGCTTATTCAGATGCGGACTGGGCAGGTGATCCGACTGATTGATGCTCTATCACAGGTTTCTGTTTCCTGTTGGGTACTTCTCTTGTCTCGTGGCGTAGCAAAAAGCAGGATGTTGTTTCCCGTTCCAGTATTGAGGCTGAGTATCGTGCCTTTGCCAACACCACCTGCGAGCTTGTCTGGCTTCGCTAGCTCTTGGCTGACATGGATGCTCCACAGCCCACTGCTACTCCTCTTTATTGTGACAATTGTAGTGCTATCTACATTGCTCATAATGATGTCTTCCACGAACGCACCAAGCACATTGAGATCGACTGCCACATCACTCGCCAGCATCTCAAGAAAGGCAATCTCAAGTTGTTCTCCATCTCATCTGCTGACCAGCCTGCTGATATTTTCACTAAGTCTCACCTGCCTGGTCGTCTTCGAGATCTTATATCCAAACTCCAGTTGGCTTCCTCCTTACCACCTCGAGTTTGAGGGGGGATGTTAGTGTATAGATTAGGCTAGATTAGCCCATTGGGCTTAGCCCAATATATTACTTGTACTGCACTCATGTTACTTGTATTGCACACATACCTAGCCTATATAAGGCTCTCTTTTGTACATTGTTTTAGATACATCAATATACAGATTATTCAGTCATTCTCTCTCACTTTATATTGTTAACATTTATGATCCACAATCTTAAGTTATGGTACAAATTTAGGTGTCCATCAAATTTTTTTTTTTTTATTTCTCAATTCTGTTATTAGTCATAATGAATTAGGAAAATGCTAAAGGCATTACAAATTTTATTACATAAAACTTACAAATTGATGTGATAATAAATGTAATTGGTAGTTTTCGATCACCATATAAATGAATATTTGAAGGTCTTTTTGTGGTTGGTGATACATCATTTAGTAAGCTTAATGTAATAAAAGTTGTAATACATGCTCCACTACTCAATGAATTAAGGCTATGAAGATACCATAGACAACCTTTTCTTTCCAAAAGACCATTAACCAGATTGATTTTTTTCTTTATTTTTAATAAATTTATTAGCAAATTATGTTTCTTTTACCAGCCAGTCAACAAAGCTGTCAGAGCATTAGCATTGGAAAATGCTAATGCTATTCTATTTTACCATTTCAAAACCTCACTTTATCATTATATCATCCAATTTTACAATACCTCCTACATCCCAAACTTCTATTTCACTCTTTTACTCATTAAAATATTATTTTTTAACCTTTCTTTATTATTTATTTCCAACCATTTTTTCCTGGGCTTTTCAACAGTCTCACACACACACACACACACAGCCACACACACAGCAAATCTATTCAAACCCACACATAGAGCCACACACAGAGCAAACCCATTCAAACCCACACACACAGCATTCCATCACCACACACACACAGATCAAAAAAATCATCACCGGAGCAAACCCATTCAAACCCATTAAAAAAAAAAAAATTATCCCCAAAGCCACCGGAGCAAACCCATTCAAAAAAAATTATCACCGGAGCAAACCCATTCAAATCCATTCAAAAAAAATCATCACCGGAGCAAACCCATTCAAATACATTAAAAAAAAATAATCATTAGAGCCACCGGAGCAAACCCATTCAAAAAAAATCATCACCGGAGCCACCATCGGAGCTCGCCATCCACCGATCCAAACCCAGCTCGCCGATCCACGCTGATCCAACCTCCAACCTCAAAAATCCAAAACCCAGCATCGGTGCAATGAGAGAGCGGCTGTGCGATGAGAGATGAGAGAGAGGCCGTGTGAGATGGGTGAGAAATTTCGGCAATGAAGCTTTAGAGATGAGAGAGCAGATGGAGAAACAGAGAAGGAAGAGAGAGAAGAGAACAGAAAAAATGAGAGGGATGAGAGAGAAATTTCGGGGGAAAATGAGTAAAATATTAATTTTTTTTTGCAATACTGTGAACAGTACAATTCTATGTTTAGAATTGTACTGTAGCAGTATTGCAAAAAAATTTGCAATACTGCTATTTACAATTCTCTGATGCAAGAGTTTTTGAGGCTTAAAATGCTAAAGTTTCCTTAGATTTGGCATTAGCATTCACCAATGCTAATGCTCTCAATCATCCTCTCTAGAAAACTTAAACACAAAGAAAAAGTTTAATCAAAATAATACCAGGTGAACACTCTCTAGAAACTCCAAGCCAAGTTTTGTCCACAATATGTCAACAACAGCCCCACGCACAAAACGAAGTCCGCTTTTCACACTACCGCTCGACGCGAAACACTCTAGAAAGGAAGAAACTCAGCGTATTCATGGCATCTTCAAAGCAAAAGGGAAAAGAAAAAGAAAAAAATGGAATGAGTATGACATTGATGAATTGGTGATTTACTTGGCACATACAAAGTCTTCTTTAATTTAACCCAAAAAAAAAAAGTCTTCTTTTATGTTGCGCAACATGATAATTAATAATTATTAATCCAAAATAAATTATACACTAACCAACAAAAAGATTTAAAGAATTGTTTGATGCTATAAAAAAAAATTAGTAATAAAAAATATCATGAAGTCACAATTTATTTGGTAGCAATCAATTTGATTTTTACTTATCAGCTCACTGATAAAAATGTCATAACATTTGAATTAAAAATGTCATGTCATCATTCGATTTGTAATTTGGGCTTTATATGAGTGTGGGCTGATTGGGTTTTAATTTTGAAGTGTGAGTGTTAATGTTTTAAGAGAGATCTGGCTGAATGTCTGCAAGTTAAAAGGGTTTGGACCTAAAATTATGTCGGGCTTGAGTTGGTTATGCCTAAGTATTTTTGGACGTGGGTGTAAATTAGTATGGGCTAGTCATGTTAGTGGGCTAGTCTCACTTTGAGAGAAACTCAATGACAATGAGATGAGTTTGGCCCAACTCAAGCCCATTGCCCTCTCTCTCTCTCTCTCCACCAGTTCTCTATGTTTTCTCACGATCCATGGAGTGGAAGCCAAGATGTTCACGGATCGACCGTGAAAGGTGGCCGCGGCAAAGAGTGACCTTATCATTTTTGACGGAATGATACACCAATTGTTCTTATCTGATATACCAATTCTTCAGAAGCACTAATGGTGGTGCACCTAACATCGAGAAATGCCAATATTAGGTGAGGCTTTATTGCAAGGTGGTGAGACTTTGCACGTGTGGGCTTAAGGGGCCATTGCTCCAGAACGACTAGTATATAGCTACACAAAAATTTTGACTTTTTACCCTAAATTGTTTATACTTGGCCCTCTCTCTCCATATTTTTTAAAAAATTGACACAAGAAATTTTTCAATTTTTTATTTATTTATTTTTTATCAAACAATCCCTTTGCTCAATTGCCCCAAGAATATCAAGAAAATCCTTTAGACTAACCAACAAAACAGTTCATAAACCAAGACAATAAGAAAAACCTTCAGGTGGCATTCTTAGGAATCACATTCCTAAGAATATAGTTATTCCTATGTTTGGTTTCATTGGGAATCTCTTAAGATTTCTAGGAATGTAAGATGATAATGTTTGGTTTATTCCTAAGAATCTTAAATGAATTATTTATTTTTCCTATACTATCCTTAGATTTAAATGTGAATTACCAAGTCATTTAAAAAAAAAAAAATCTTCCTCTAAATAAATAATGAAAAACCAAATATAAACTATTAATTATGACAAATTCATTAAAATTATTTATTTTCCATGAAAATAAATCCATTAATAATTTGTTGAGCAACACACACACAACAGCAAAAGTGAATACCTGGCAATAATGGATAGTCCCCTTCAAACCTTTTATTTTTTTTCACACGTGAAACCTAAATAAAACTTTGTTAAAGAATATATCAACAGAGTTTGTCTATCCTATTTATATTATTTTGGCAGGAAAAGATAAAGACAAGGGAAAAGATATTGATGATTTGTTTTATATTTTATCTTAATTGTTTAAATGATAAGGAAAAAGGGTTAAAATTGACAATTTAAAAAAAATACAATTTCTTTTAAGCTTGGGAATCTGGATTCCCATCTGTTATAAAGGGAATCCACATTCCTGCTGAAAGGGGTTTAAGGGGGGAATCTAGATTCTCCTGGCATCTGATTCTCTATTGTGATTTGCAACCAAACGTAGGAATCTTTAAACATTCCTAAGAATCCTAAAACATTACCCTGTACCAAAAGCCACATCAAACAAATGACAAATCCAGTCTAAAAAATGCCAAAATGACAATTACAAATGACAAATCCTTAGCAAAACAATCATTTTAGTGCAATACCACCACCACCATCATTTTCTTCTCTGGCCGGCTGCCTTACTACTACCACCATTGTCTACCATCAACATTTTCTTCATGCCGCATCTTTACTTGCTTTCTTCTTATTTATTTTCTAACTTCACAACCTTCAGTGCATGTGTTCATCTCTCCTCTTTGCTAAATGATTAAGGAGAAAGTTTATCTCCAAACTAGTTTGGAAAGAAATTCTTCAAACTCCCTTTATATGTTTTTTATTGGATGTAAATTTTGATAAATTCATCGTTAGATTGCATTTTCTTATAGTAGCTTCCATAAATGCAAAATTTCAAAAAGTTCAAAGATCAATAGCTATGTCATCAATTAAATTTTTTAATTTTAAGTTTTTGTAGTCTTAAATTATGTATAAAAAAAAAAAAAAAAAAAAAAAAAAAAAAACGAGGGCCTTTAGAAAATTGATAATAAACTAAATTTATGTCATCAATACTTAAAACTCCATTTTCATTTTGAAACAAGATGATTAGATATGCCACTTGAACAACTGCCCAAATCATTATAATTGAACCAAATACAAATTTAAAACATGGTCAGGCTCATTGAATTGCATGTGCACATCTAGTTGTCAAAGCCTCAATTGATATTCATCCAATGAAAAATAGCTAGTCAAAATATAAACAGGACATGAGGGTCATCTTCTGTAGTCATGTCAAACATCATCATCATCTACGTATGCATCATCATCTACATATACTGATATACATCATCATCTGCATATGAAGCATCATCATCATCATCTACATATACATCACCATCTGCATATGAAGTGTCATCATCATCATCATCTACATATACATCACCATCTGCATATGAAGCATCATCATCATCATCATCTACATATACATCACCATCATCATCATCATCATCATCATCATCACCAACTGCATATACATCATCACCACCAATTGCATATTTGTCAACATTAGTAGGGTACTATAATTAAAAAATAAAATAATAACAATAATAATAATTTACTCATTACAAACTAGTGTCATTGGAGTTTCTTGTTATCTATTTTGTAGGGCATGACACCATTGATTATCAAGTATACACATGGTAGGGAAGGAAATAATATTTAGTCCTTAGTTTTCAAGTTTCAAGAAGTTATCAGGAAATATTGTCTTGCATTTGCCAGCAGAAAATGAATATGCAAAATGGCATGATACCCTGATAGTTACATGCCAAATTAGGATTGAACCATTTATATTACCAAAATTCTTGGTCCTTGGAGCAGTGTAACGAGTAAAGCTTTAGAATGTATTTCCTATTAGATCATATTCTTAACTTGCCTAAGATTCTATACTAGTTATTAAGCTTCCTGAAAGTGATGATGATGTAGAGGCTTAGAAAATATAGGGTGATTGGGATTGCTTACGGTCAGCTGAAAAAAAAAAAAAAGGGGGCCTGGACTATACTAATGAGCTGTACAACAAGTAAAATAAAATAAAACAGGATTAGACTTATAATAGGAAAGATATTGGAGCTGGTCATTACCGTCGTATGAAAAGAGATCACTTTCCTCAGGTTCAATATCGCTATAGTCATCACAGCTACTTGTTGAATTGTCAAATCCATGATGGACACCATCCCAACCTTCACAAGTAATGACCAGGCTACTGCTGTATTGTGCAATTGCTTGGTTTAACTCTTCCTAATATACCAAACTGAACCCACGTTTCTGCACACTGGCAAATGAGCTCAAGGATTTTGAACTCAATTTCTCCATCATCTCATTCACAATGTCTTGGATAAATTCTGCCTCATGCCTGCAAAGATGATAGAAGACATTTACATGATGGTCCAAACCAATTATAAAATCATCTTTTCACAATGTGTTGGATCAATTCTGACTCATGCCTGTTAACAAGATAGAAAATAATCACATGATGGTCCAAACCAATTATAAAACTCCAGAGGATGAAGAGAAATACTAGGCAAGAATACACCTTGCACAAGCATGCTCGTGGATAGAATTACTCATATAGAATTGTATATTATATTCAGAGCTATAGTTATCGTTATATTTTGTTGAAACAGATGCATCAAATTTTAAGATTGCTAGAATACAAATAATAAAAGGTTAAGCCTTAGTGCCAGCACAAGCACAAGTTTTTACCTCTTGAACGGAGACTCAAATAATGGTGTATTTTTTTTTTTCCTTTTTTTTTTTCTTTTCGCTTCGCTTAAGAAGAGGTGTTCTTTGAATTTCTATTTAGGCACTAATATCATTATAAAATACTAAAGCTCTACTTCTTCAAAATTACATCATTTTTTTTTTTTAAACAGTTGATTTGTGAATAAAAGGGTTAAAATGCACATTAAGGAATTTATTTAACCAAAAACAATGATTGGACCAAAACAAATTCTTTTTAAAAAGGACTTGCATGCGGTAAACTTAATCCAATCTATAATTTAGCAAAAGGTAATTTTGGGTTGTTAAAGCGTCACATTGATTTATTAAGGTTGCATTTGAATAGGTTATATTTGGCAACTTATTTTACTATTCAGTTTATTTTTACTAATATTCATAGTCTCATTGCACTTTTTGATACTATTTATAGGTCTTATTGTACTATTTTAACTAACTTTTACCTTTATCTATAGTACTTTTAGCAAAAAAATTTCAGTTTCAGTTAAATAAATGACACAAGCTAGTTACATGACAGGATCTAGGAGTAATTTCTGCCACATGAAGCAAGGGCTATCAATAGCATTCCCCTGAGTGTAAGCCGTGCTACTGATTGCTTCATCTGGTCTGGCTCTAAGGACGGCAACTACACGACTAAAAGTGCATATAGATTGCTTACAGAGGCAGAGCAAAGGACAAAACCAGGATCGTCAAACCGATCTTCGGAGGGAACCTTCTGGAAGGACTTGTGGGACCTTGACATCCCAAGCAAAATAAAACACTTTCTGTGGAGCTAGGGCAAGCAACGAGTCACTTCCAACAAAGAAAAACCTGTTTCGGCGACAAGTAACGAGAAATGCAACTTGTGATTGCTGCCACGACGGGGTAGAAGACACCATTCATGCTCTTTGGGAATGCCAAGCAGTCAAAGAAACATGTTGGGAGGATGATTATTGCCGACAGCAACTATCGGTCCACTTTGCAAACTTCCGAGGCCTCTTTATGGGAATTCTCAACGTCAAGAATGGGAACTTTGCTGAGAGATTTGCGTATATTTCCTGGAGCATATGGGCCAAAAGGAACGCTTCTCGACTGGATCTAAACTACCTGCCATATTCTAAGATTTATTCTAAGATTTATCATTGAAGACTCACGCTCCATGGCTTCCTCTCTTAGATACCATACCTTCAGTCACGTGAAGCAAAGCGGTAATTGTGTAGCTGATAAACTGGCCAAATTGGCAAAGTACTGTTATGGCACTCAGATATGGATGGAAGACATTCACCGAGAGGCCCACAACCTTGTATTGTTTGACAAAAGTTTGGTTAATTGAATAAACTCATAGTATTCTTCCTCTAAAAAAGAGTCTTCAATTGACTTAAATTCTTAAGGGGCGCGCCTAGAGTAATTTTTGAATGTTTGTCCATAATATTAAAGCATCATGTGACTTAATAAATTTTTCGTTTCTTTTTTTGAAAAGAGTGACTTAATAATTGATTACCTCTTCATAGTAGAATTAAATTTCTTTAGTCATCATAATGTATAGTCTTTCAACTATTTTTATAGGTACACTTTGACTAAAGAAGCCTATGGGTAAACTTACCCAACCAAAGGAACTGGAAAAGTACAATTTACCTTTTGGTTTGGCCCTTTCACAATTTAGTATACAAGCTTCAGAATTTGTTTGGATATTACTTATTGTTGAAAACTGAAAACTAAAAAACCACTATAATAAAATAATTTTTAAATGTGTAAAGTGCCATGGAACCCAGTTTTAAAGTTATTTTTGTTGAAAAAAGTAGTTTGCGGATCCTGTGAACAGTACATAGGACCCACTAAAAAAAAAGGCACTGCTAGAAACGCAAAATGCACTTCCCAAAAGGAGGCTCAATTACTACATTTAAATCCATAAAACACCAAGTGTTCCATATAAACTTAGAGATTTTTCATTCGTGTGGGACTTGTGAGCAATTTAAGGACTAGCTTGACGAAATAAGCTCACACAATTCCAACTATATTCAATTCTCCAATTTTTTCTTGAAAAGAGAGAGAGAGAAAACAATAACAAAAGTAAAGTTAAGAAAATAAAAAATAAAAAATGGAGAAGATGAATTAGGCATTTTAACTAGCATACCATGATGTAGTTCAATACATGCATGTTATGTTATATTCTAATAGCTAATTATATGATTCATGGTATATGAAAGAAGCTTATCATTTGAAATTCATGGAAATTACCTATTTTGTAAATGCCAACCAGAGATATCAGCCACTTTTCTTAAAGTAGCTCTCCATGTTTCCACCTTCTCTATGTTATCTTTAAAGCATTCCTGGTGATCAATAAAGGCTTGTTTAAAAGCTCCTGTTTGTTTTCGTACATCAGTCGGGTCAACATCATAAAAAATTGGCAAAACTATCAGTCCCATTTCTTCCCTGCATTTGACAATCTTGGCAAGCTCATCCAAGCACCACGTAGAAGATGCATAGTTTTTTGAGAGAATGATTATAGCAAACTGTGATTCTTCTATTATTTTGAAGAGCTCAGTAATAGATTTTCCTTTCTCGAGTTCTTCTTCATCCCTAAATGTTAAAATGTCCTTTCGTTGCAAAGCATCATATAGATGGTCAGTAAAATTATTATGAGTATCCTCACCCCTAAAACTAAGAAATACATCATATTTCCATTGACACGTTGAAGAAGAAGAGGGTGATGGCGAAGACTCTTTTACACTTCATTGAAGCTGTTGGAAATTTAGATTTTAAAATTAAAAAAAAAAAAGTACAACCAATTAAAAATAAAGAAAATAAAATAATTAAATTAGGGAAGAAGAAAACGATGTGAAGTGGGATTTTAGTTTCAGGCAGGGAGTGAAACGGTAATAATAAATAGAGATGATTGTGTTTGTGTGTTAAAACTTAAAAGTGAGAACTTACCCATTTGTGAGAAGGAATTACAGCAGTGATGGTCTCCTAAATCTCCTGAAAACACTCCAGTTTTAGACAGTCCAACGATTCCTGTTTCGCTTTCTTTTTTTTTTGTTTCTGTTTTTCCAAAGAAGGGACGACTGAAAATTATTTAACTATAGGAAATGAGACAAAGATAATTTAATAAATTTTCTTTAAAAAAAAAAGACTACGGAATTTAAGCACTCTAAGAGCAACCACACCAGCATGTGTAAAGTCTTGCAAAATAGAATAAATTATCCATTTTACACATTTTGACTCAGAAAAACATCCACATCAGTTGGTATAAAATTGTACATTTATGCACAATGCACAATTGCTATAATAACTATGCATGTGTGCATGATTATGGTAGCTCTTGCATTTATTATTTTACTTTTTTTTTTCGCTCTCCTTCACCTCACTCTCTCATTTTGGTGCCTTTGTTTGTGGTGTTTGCCGCCAATCTTCTTCTTTTGCCACTACCAAAAGAACAAAACACAAATTAGAGAGAGTGTTGAAGTGAAGGAGAGAACGAGATGGGTGCGATAAAGGCGGCAATCGGGGACGCAATACTAACATTCATGTGGGTATTTCTCTCATCAACCATGGGTGCAATGCCTACGCTGATAGCCACAGCTCTCGGTTTAGAAACCCTTGTCTGGCCTTCTGTCTTAATCACCACCTCCATCTTTTTTGTTCTTGTTTTCATCCTCAACTTGATTGGGGATGCCTTGGGTGGCGCTAGCTTCAATCCCACCGCCAATGCCTCCTTATATGCCACCGGCCACGGCCCCGACACTCTCTTCTCCATGGCCCTCCGCTTCTCCGCCCAAAATCACTGCCCATAATCAAACCCAATCCAAAATCATCATCTATAATAAAAGTATAAAACCTAAATTGTAAAAGAAGAAGAGAAAAGAAAAAGATTCTTAAAAAAAAGAAGGAGAAGAAGGAGAGGTGGAGATAGAGATAAGGACAAGAAAAAGAAAATGGAGTGTATTCTGAGAAAAAAAAAGTAGTAAGTGTTAGGTGGGGTTAGTGGGAAATAATAATAAAATGAGGAAAAATACTATTTTAATATTTTAATAAAAAAGTGTATAAAAGACAAATGGATGGGATGCTTTTGTAAAAATTGGGGTGTAAAATAAAAAAAATAGGTTTTAGATGTGTAAGTTTACAAAATTTTTGCATCCACTAACGTGGATGCTCTTATAAAAACTCTAGGGCTGGTTTTGTATGTGTGTTTAAATAATAGTTTTCAGTTTTTTTGAAAATACGTGTAAGTAAAAAAATGTAGAAATATGTGTGGATGAAAAAGTATAGATATACGTATAATGTTGTTTAAAATCTGAAAACATGTATTTAAACTCGTGTAACAAACGAGACCCTAATCTTAGAAAGCAAACTTTTGTTTGGAGCTTTATTCATTCATTTCATTGGTAATGAGAAAACCAAATTGAGGTTCAAACCTTGAAACAAACAAAAGTTGAAACTCATGCTTCACGGCAATTAGGAAGAAGAAAACAAGTTGATATGGATTTTTCATTTCAATAAAAATGAAAAATGAAAGGGAAGAAATAAAAGGGATGAATAAGTGTTCAAAATGACAACTTACAGATTTGGAAATTGAAATTAGAGTAGAGTAGTAGTGATTGTTCGTAATGCTCGAAACCCACTTGAAACAAAGCCGGATCCAATTGATATTTATAGGCTGTTTAATAAAGGATTGTACTTTGTTCTTTCTTTCTCCTTCACAATTTCACATCCCCTGTTTTCAGTCAAATGCCCTTTCCCAGTCTTAATTGCCTTTTCCCATTACTTTTTTTAGAGAGAGTAGTTTCATGGTAACCAGCTATGAATATGAGGCTCTGTTTAAATTTCCTTTTTCATTCAGATGTGGTGGGCGTACTTTGTATGAGAGACTTCCATCTACGACTACAGGGAAGTTTCCTCCCTATTCTACTCGTTCAGAGAAAAAAAAAAAAAAACTTTTTTATTTAGCTAAAATTTATGGTAAAATATAAAAATTATCATTAGATTTTGCGATACTATCAAAACTCTTTAAAGAGTACAAAGGTCACATAAAACCATTAGAAAATTTTTTTTGCTCTTGCTTTCATCTCCATTTTTTTTTATGGTAAATTGTAAATTACACCCCTAAAGTTTGGGGGTGATTGGATTTTACACTCTAAAGTTTTAAAATTTGGATTTTACCCCCTAACGTTTGGAGGTATTTGGATTTTACACCCTGATGTTTTAGAATTTGGATTTTACCTTAAGAGTGTTTGGATTTTACTCCCTAAAGTTTAAAAGTATTTGTATTTTACACCTTAAAGTTTCATAATTTGGGAGGTGTAAAATCCAAGTACTACTAAACTTTAGACAGTAAAATCCAAATTTTGAAACATTAGGGTGTAAAATCTAAAAACCCTAAATTTCAAGAAGTAAAATCTAAATTCTGAAATTTCAGGGTGTAAAATCCAAATGCCCCCAAACTTTAGAAGTGCAGTTTGCAATTTACCCTTTTATTTATATAAACTTCCTTCTTCATTTTTAATTGTTATTTATTTATTTAATTTTTAAAATTTTAATTGTTATTTTTCTATTAGGGTTATTCTGACACTTTTTTTATGAATATAATGTGTTGAGTAAATATGTGTTAGTAAAAATTCACATTAAATGATAATGAAAATAGTGTGTGATTATTGTAATATAATTTGATCCAAACTTGTAAACTTTAAGTTTTTAAATAAAATGGTGTACTTTAACTTTATATTATATTTCAATGCTAAATCGGAATCTTTTATATCTCTTATTCATGTGTGTGTTCACAACTCTACATCTGTCTTTCAGTCAAGTCAACCACGCTTTAGCCTTTACTTCTTTGGTGGTTAGTCGAGTGCACTTTTTCCAATCCCCCCGTTTCTTACTCCTTTGCTTTATTGTTTTTTTTTTTTAATTATTATTATTTAAATCAATAGAGGTGGACTTAAGTGTTCATCTTGAGATTTTTTTTTTAATGGAAAAGGGGACTTCTAGGGTGGACTCATTGTCATCGATCTCATGTTATGTGATGGTAAGAGTAATACCATGAGTACTATCAGAGCCTTGATGAGGCTACTATTGTGGGCATAATACATTCGTTGAAATATCACTGCTTGAACCGTCTTGAGATTTGGGTTAATTGTCATATGCTATCATTTTTTTTTAACATTCAGTTTACTCTGTAAGCTTAAACAAACATCATTTAATACAATTTGAAAATTCTATTGCTCTTCCTTCTCCATCTTAAACTTTTATTTATCTATCACTAGCTGCTAGATACTCTTTCGCGCATATATTTGGCATAACCTAATTTGGTTCCTTCTCCATCTCTAATAATTATCTATTTACATTGGCTACTAGAAATTCTTCTGCGTATATAATTGCCACAATGTGAGACATATGCAGTTAAAACAAGCTATTGAAAAGAAGCAAGGACTTAGAAGAGCATGGATTTTTTTTTTTTTTTTTAAACAGTGTAAATTGTCCTATGAGCTTAGGGAGCAAATTGAATATTTAAAAAAAAATCTTAATATCTTATGATAACCCCAATCTCAGAGGCAGATTGGATTAATTTTCATTTTAGTTTTTTTATTAAAAAAAATTATCATTTAGCCTTAAAAATTTTAATTATGCACTGATATACTTTTTTCTAAAACTCTGCCTTTTTAATAATTGATTGTACTCTGTTACTTCTTTTTCTGTGTGTGTTTACAATTTCACATCCCCTGTTCTCAGTCAAGTCAACAACTTTTCCTGTGCCACCCTCAAGGAAATTTATTCCTTTCCCCCCTACTTTTTTTAGAGCTTTAGCTTGGCACTTACTCCTTTCCTTTATTGCTTTTTTCTTTTTCTTTTTCTTTTTTGAATCGATGGAGGAGGACAAGGTAGTTTCGTGGTAACCAGCTATCAGCTAGCCTATGACTACGAACCTCTGCTTAAATTTCTTTAAGAAATATCTATTACATTCACCCATTTACATACAAAGCACACACGTTCAATTTTTTGAACTAAAATTGTGACTTGAAATAATTGAAAATTGTAACTTTCTGTGCAAAAGTGGCAATTGTGTGAACCATGTGTGTAAGTGTGTGAAATAGACATTTTCAGATGTGGTGGGTGTATCACGTATGAGAAATTTCCATTAAAGAGAGAGTTTCCTTCCTAGTCTCCTCGTTTAGAGAATTGAAAAAAAAATTACATTTTTATTTATAAAACTTTTAACAGTAAAAACAAATAGCAGTTCGAAAATTTCTCAACTTCCGCTTCCTTCTTCATCTCTAGTTGTTATTTATTTATCAATTGCTATTCAGACGCTCTTTTGTGCATGTAATATTATTAGATAATTGCCTGTTTAATAAAGGAATGGACTCTGTTCTTTCTGTCTCCGTGTGTTTGTTTTCACAACTTCTCAATATCCTCTGTTTCAAGTCAAATCAACCACTATAATAATATCATTTACATTATTGTAGCATAATTTTGATATATAGATAGGTCAAGGAATTATAAGATCATTTTTATTTAGAAAAAAAAAAAAAAAAAAAAAAAAAACACACACACACACAAATTTCTCCCCACTTTGTTATCTCATATTTGTTACAAGAATCTCTCAGTTGTCCTCTCTCTTGCTTTTGACATCTATAATCTATATATTACTAAAAGCTGAAGCGTAGCGTTTAATGCTGCTACGCTCACATTGAGCCACATCATCAGCCACGTCATCATTTTTTATTTCCAATTTTTGTTATATATATATTTTTAAACATTTTCTCATTTAAGATGACTTAAAAACTCCATTATTTAAAAATTTAAATATCTTTTAACCATTATTTTTATTATTAATTTTCCAAAACTCTCCCTCCCTTTTACCTCTTCATCTCCCCACTACTTTCTTCCTTAATATCATTCTTTCTCTACCTTTTTGTTTTCCTTTATTTTGACTCTTCTTATTCTCAACATCTTACTATAAATTTAGCATTTCTCTTATCATTCTATGCATAGTTTTCTACACAAAAAAGGTTACCTCTCTCTCTCTCTCTCTCTCAATTTGTTTTTCATTTTTTTTTTTTTTTTATTTTCATTGCATCAATCCTTTAGGTTGATGAATTTTTGTGTTAATTAGAATTCTATTTTGGGTCGATGCAATTTAGTTTTGTATTTTAAGTTGTTAATCTTTTATATTCTATTTGATTAAATATTATCCTACTGCGTTATACATATAGTACTATATAATAATATAATGTTATTATATTACATAGAATAACTTGGATAATTTGATGTTTACTGCTATATAGTTTATTTTTACTCTTTTTTCCTCTCATCTTATTTTATTCAACATTTGAATCCAGTCACATCCTCTATACTATTAAATTATGCGGAACAAATCAAGAAAATGGATAGACACAAACTTGCCTTCCTTTACCATACATTAGGGGAATCAATATATTTGTGTGATAAAGGGTCATATAATTTAGATAGCACCCTTTGAATGTGTCTAGGCCCATATATTATGTATCATCTTTTTAGGATGCCAACAATATTGATCTTATGGGAAAAGTTATATAAAATATTGAGAAAAAAATGTTTTATATTACAATCTACTAAAAATGTTTTTTAAATATTTAAACCTTTCTATATTTCATATCACTGACGTGTTTTACAACTACCACATGTGTTAACTTAAGTCTTAATATTCTTAAGTTGTTTCGGCAAAAAGAAAAAAAAAGAAAAAAGGTTGTCATAAAAGAGGAGTTCATGTAAAGTTTTTTGCAATATGAAATATTTGTTTTGTAAAGCCACCAAATTTGATGATTTGCAAGGCAATTGTGTATTCTTTTAGTCTTCAAAAAACACACATCTACAAGTGGTTAAACGTTCATCTTAGGTAGTTTTAACTTTTCATATAATTTTACCTGTACACATTTATCTATTTTTATTAATTTTTTTTTCAAAAAAAAAAACTTTAATTTAGATATTTATAAGTAAACAATGAAATAATGATTCATGAATAATAAATATATATATATATATATCTTATGCGGTTGTAACTTTACATATAATTTTGTATTTATATATTCATCTACTTTAATTTAGATGTTTATAACTTAATAATGAAATCAATAAGCAAGGTAATTAAAACAATCATATTTTTACAATTCAAAAAGTCACAATTTCTTTTTTCAAAAAAAGGCCTTTTACATTTCCTTGGAATTATTTAGATTTTTTTTTTTAACCTTTGACATACCACTAACCTAACCACTTCATACATTAAAAAAAATTTAGGCTCATTATTACTTCCGTTAATATATTGTGGATATCTTAATTGATTGAGACCAAACTAGAGAAATCTCTTTCATATTTCCTTGAAAATTCAAAAGGAAAAAAAAAGACCTTTTAACATACCACCAATGTAACTACATTTATAACTATTTAAGCCATCCATGATATCTATTTCTTATTGATAACCATAAAATTTACAACTAGCAAAGGAACATAAAAAAAAAAAAAAAAAAAAAAAATTGAAGGAAGTAAAAAAGAAATGAAATCGAACGTTATTAATAACTGTTATTTGGAAAATAAAAAGGTGGTAAAGAGGTGTAAAAAATAAAATAGAGATGACTATACAGAGGACATTGAAAACTTTATAGTGCAATAAAATCAACAATTAAATATAATAATAAAAATTTAAACTTAAAACTAATCAAACTCTAACTAGGGATTATATATATATATATAATCATAATCTTCATACACCATGACTTAAAAAAATTATTGAATAGTTCTACCTCTTAGTTAATGTCTATGTTATGCAAATCATCAACTAATAAATATATGATAATGGTAAAAAATGTTATAGATAAGATTATGAAAAATATGATAAAACTATGTAAAAAAAAAAAAAAAAAACTCTTTATAAAGTCTAGGGGCTAAAATAGTATTTTATCTAAAAAATTATCACGCGCAACGCGCGGGTTTGCGACTAGTATCAATAAAAATCCAACTATGCATTCCAAACTAGTTTAGTCTACAAGCCTAATACGTCTCAATTCCCACCAATTTTAACTAAATATAGATTTGAGACCTGTTTTCGATCTAAAATTGTTATAGGATTTGCAATATTCAAGCTTTACAATCAATTTGAGCATAAATATGGTAAATTGCAGTAAGAAGAAGAAGAAACGGGAGGGAGTTGGGTGGGGGAAAAAATTAAGTAAAAGGAAATTTTTTTTGTACTATAATAACTTGCTTTTGCCAATTTGTAAAACTTGTTCCATGAGCAAACAGAAATGTTTTTACATTTTAGCCAAACAAATAAATAAGCTTGTACAATAGTCTCTAAATCCAATCTGAAGGACTTTTAAGGATTTAACAAAGGCCACAACAGCACATACTGGATTCCCAACTAGATAATATGCTCCAAGATAGACATAGGCTCCTCTATGTTGCTAGCTGATTCCTCTAGTGATATAAAGCAACTTCTACATTAGCCTGATATGTTGGTTTATATTTAGAAGAAAGATATGAATAATATAATGGTTAGGCCATAACTATCAAGCAGGCTAGTCCCTGGAAGAAGATTACTGAACTTGATGAAGCTTTCAAAAGTATTTGTAGACTGTTTAATTGTAAGTACATATTCTAGAATGAAGACTGAATTAATGCTTATCTGATCATATTGCGTGATTGATAAAAAAAATAAAAATAAAAATAATAGTTTTTAAGCTTGTCCAAAATTCACGACTCAAGCTCTAATATAGGTTAACTCAAATAAACTACATGAGAGAAATGTGAGAAAGGGACCTGAAAGTATAGTTTGTAGGTGATAGCAGTTGGCTCAATTGAACTTCACTTCATCCTAATATCTGAAACCATAGAAATCATATCTGATAAGGACTAGAACCCGCCAAAAAACAAAAAGATCCAGGCTATATTGTTATGAAACAAGATGGAAGGATATCTCACACTAACACATTTACAAATCATCATAATATTTAAATTCATTACAACATACCAGGTTTTTTATCCCAAAAAAAACAGTCAGATTGACAAAAACACTTGTGCACATCAGATAGCAGTAGCCTCAATTAAAATTCATGCTATGAAAATCCTCCTTCCTATTTTGCAGTCAATCAATGTTTGAAAAGAAAGTTGGCATCATCAGCTGCAGACATGTCAATTATGATCTGTATATATGTAAAAACCTTAGTTAGTATGGTACTATAATTAAAGAAAGAAAAGAATTAATTATTGACTCATTCCTAACGAGTGTAATTAAAGTTGCTTCTTTAGTGTTTTTGAAGGCATGGCTCAAATGATTCTAAAGTATGAACATGTTAAATGTTCAAGACTATACACTAAAATTAAAGCTTATTTGATACAATAGCTAGATTTATAAAAACTCATACTTCAAAGTTTTCTTAACAATGTGTCGTTTATTTATACCCTCGATGGTTACAGACAGTTATTAGCAGTTGTTCATCCACGTGTCTATCTTTAGGCTTGAATGAAACTTGCCGTGATGTCAGGTGCTGCTCGTAATTTCTGCAACTACATCACCGCCACTTGTTTTTACTTTCTACACTATTAATGGATTAATGACTTCCATAGGAACTGCAGCATCTGCTTCCCATATCTTTCTCTATGCTCTCATGCTTTTACTGGTGTAATCTCCTTGTTGTGCCACTTGTCGCATTCTTAGCAGCTTAGGAAAATTTTAATTTATTACCAACAGAACCCACGTAAGTATTGACACGGCTATTGCTACATTGTGCAATTGATTGGTTGAACTCTTCCACATCTTCCTCGTATACCAAACTGACCCCACATTTCTGCGTAACCCAGGATGGATTAGTGGTCTCAAATACAATCTCAATCTGATTGCATTCACCGTTCCAACCAGTAGCAAACCAATCATCAGGAGATAGATACAATAGACAAATGTGGTCTGCACCTAATTCCATCCCAAAGAAAATTTCAGTGGCACAATGACTGTGAGGCATATCACCAAGGGCTATCACACGAGCTCTTAGACCAGATGTTTTGCCATGCTCCTCAGCATTAGCAATAATAGGCGAATATGATGCATACAAACAAGCACAGAGAGCAAATCCCATCCATCTACTATTACACCAATTTGGAGGCGGCACTATGCTTACTGAATTTGTCACACTTCGACGTTTTAACCACTGTGGAATTTTAGATCCAGGAATAATTAACTGAAATTCAGTTCTAGATCCACCCTCTTTCCTTTTGGTATTAGTTTCAAATCCAGTTTTCCGACAAAGGAGTCCCTGTACCAAGAAAAACACATGATATAATACTACACTTAACAATACATTAGAGAAGTCAAGAGACTTATAACTCAACTGGCGCTTCTTGGTGTTTCTAATGAAAAGGTTTAGGCTTAAAATCCCCCTCCTCAAACTATCAAATTATCAAAACAGAAAAATCAAAAGAGAGACAGAGACAGAGAGTACCTGTAGGTAATGGTTCAATAATGTAAATGCCACTTCACCTTTGCTCTCATCATACTGACAACCGAAGAGGGAGCGAGGCTGTAACGAACTGCTCATCTTGAGTAGTGCTGTTGATGATTCTAGGGAATAACAAGCTTTAGCATTTATATATCTCACATTGGGTCAAACTTTACATTTTTAGAAGGCATCAAATTTCGCATCCTCCATGTTTCGTAGCAAATCACAGCTGCCATTAAAGTGAACTTTTTTTGATTTAAACCATCAGTTATTAACTCCTTAGGGAGGTTTAATATCTTTTGTACCAACTCCACAGCAGAATTAGCCTCAAAATGATCCCATCTCAAGCCAATCTCAGAGGCAAACCACAACATTCTAATCACTATACAATCACGGAACACATGTAGCTCTGATTCCTCTGCTTCCCCACACAGCACGCAAGACAGATCCTCACACCCTATGCTATTATTTGCCAATAGGGTTTTAAGGGGTAGCTCTACTTTTGCAAGCCTCCACAGAAACATATTTAGTCTTCCATGCAATTTACTTTCCCTTAACTTCTTCCAAACTTTGTCATAGTTCCGATCAAATCTACCACCGTGCTCTGTTAAGTAGGAAGATTTCAATGAAAAATTTCCTGTCCAAATTAATGTATTGGGACTAGCCAATGCCAATAGCATTTCATTAGTAACCTCTTTCCCCTTAACGGCATTAATGTCATGGCTAAAATTCATAGCAGCCCCAGCCAAAAGATCATTGCCAAAAAAGTCACTAAAATCAGGATCTTCAGATAAAGAAGTCGTACCAACTATAGCTTTTTCTTGACTGGGTTGAGAAGTAGTGCACTGAGGATCATTAAGCGCAAACAAAACATGAATGTGAATTTTATGACACCCTTAATCTTCATATGCATCAAACATACGTAGCATATCAATATCATTATTCACATTCATAATGTCCATTGAATTTGGTATTTCACACTTGATGTTGGTGTCTGCACTTATGTTTGTAGGCAAGTCCACAAGTGCAGTCTATAATACATCTTGACACATATCCATGTACAAATACCGATTCCTATCAACATCGTGAATGACCGATGTTGTTGGACCATGATGGACAAGCAAAGAAACCAGAGTTGGTGTTGCTGCCATTGATATCTATAAAACAAAGTTTGAAAAAAAAAAATCAATAACTAAGATACAAAGTGGCCTTGATCACACTGGGTTTCTTGGCATAAATTAAACTTAAAAAGGAAAAAAGAAAACAATAAAAGACTCTACAACTGTTACGCGCATATCATTTGGATATTTTGTGTAATTTAGGATCATAATAATTTGTTGCATGATATTAGGATTTTTTGCATTTATATTTGCATTTTAGTAGGATAAGGGAATATGTTAGTCATTTGATTGTATTTATTGAGCATATTTCAGAATCAAATTTTATTGACCATTAATCAAGCACACGTGAATCAAAGGATCCATAAATCAAGCAACTACACCAAGCCTAGTAGCCAAAGTCAAATATGTGCTAGATAAAAGAAATACTTAAATGATATCATTTAGAATATCATTTCATCTAAATGGTATTCATGATGAATAAACTTTGATTCCGAAATATCCTCAATAGGATTGTAACGGCTAGTGGAGATCTTTGATTTTTATTAAGATAAGTTGTTCCTAAAATGCAGGGGTTATCTTGTACAAAAGTAGTAGTAGTTTATTGGAATAAAATCATTAGAAAAACCATTTATGCAAAAAAAAAAAAAAAAATCGTTAAGGTAAAGGATTCCTTAGTTGATCCTAATTTCTTTTTAGTGTTTATCCTTTAATTTCCATAAAGATCAAGTTCTTTACATACCAAAAACTATAACTTAGAAAAAAAAAATATCCAAGATTACAAGCCAGAAGAGTCGAAATTACCAAGCAAAAGAGCTAAGTTGCTAAAAGAAGAACCTACAAAAGAAACCATAACAAAAACTAAATCAACTATTTTTCAAGTAATTAATACTTCTTCCATTACAAGAAGTTTAGCTATATTTTGATATCAAGAACTAATTTGTACCTTTCTTCAGATTAAAACTTGAACAAAGCCCTCTTTCTCTTTGCTCAGTCTGAAAATTTCTTTTGAGTGATATTTGAAATTCCAACTCTGATGAAGTCTAAAAAGAGCCGTTGAACCAACTAACTTGGGTTACTTGCTTCTAGTTTATATTAAGAGCCCTTTGTCGCTCTTGGGAAGAGCAAAAATGATGAAAAAGTGTTGGACTCAAATGTGATGATTTTGGCCTGGCGGGAACAGATGGTGTGGGGTACATTTTTTGAACTTGTTGCCTTAGAAATGAAAGAAAAAATAAAAGCCGTGCAAATTTTGTTTTGTGCATTGAACAAACGGCTTGTAACAGCATTTGTCTTCTCAGACTAAAATGGTTGCTTTTTAATTGTCTTGGATGTGTTTAGTATTATCCCAAATCTCAAGGTAGTTATCTGGAATTTACCCTAAATTTTAAAATTGCAAATGAAAAAAAATAAATAAAGTGGTTGAAGTCATAGAGTCTTTTTTGGTAGAAGAAGTCATAGAGTCATAGCCCTCATGATACCTACAATTGACTATTAAGTAAAACCAATGATATATTTCAATTTTATAAAAAAAATAAATACAATGATAATAGTTACAATTAACTCATCTCATAGCCAAGCGTTGTGTGGGTGTAGGTATAAATTTGTGTATCAAATGCAAATTGGAAATGGGTTGTTTGAAGATGAAGTAGATCATCAATAACTCCTGTGGTTGTAAATTTGAATAACTAATAAATAATATTGGACAACTAATTTACAAATTTTAGCATAATTAAAAGGATAATCTATTAATTGGACAATCACGATTATCTAACAAAATTAAAAATAAATAAATAATCATCTATGCTTGTGTATGCAAAATAAATTAAAACAAAGAAAGAAACCATAATGGCTAATAATTATTTTACGAGACAATTGTACGAGCAATTTTACTTAAGCATATTCAAATTTGAAATATAGCAATACCTCAACTTGGATTCCACTAGATAAAGGTCCACCTCTTCAAATCCTGGAACTAAGATAAACATTTTTTATCAAATGTAATATCCTGGTAACTTCCTCCATATTCATTCTTTCTTTTGGTGATTGCACTGAACAAGCCAGTCCAAGTTTAAGTATTGGGACTAAGCACTTATGCACAATAGCATCCATTTGGCGCAGGTTGACAATATCATGAATTTCTTCATTTGCTTCCATTTCATTTTCATTATTATCTTCTCTATTTACTGTTGTTGTTGGCATTTCTTCAACTTCTCTTTGAAGGATTGGATCTACAATTTGAACAAGTCTTTCTGGCTGTGCCACTGCCATCTTAGCATAATAGTGGAGATTGAGACCATCTTTAAACATTTTGTCAGTGGGTCGCTTCCCTAAGAACATCTCCAATATAATTATTCCATAGCTATACATGTCTCCCTTTGTTGAAGTGTCATAGCCCATGCCATACTCTACACGTTATGTAATGTAAGGAGATATTGAAATTCTTGTTGGTAATGAAATTTGGGATTTGAGGAGAGTGTCCATCAAAAAGTAAAAAGAAATTGAACATAAGGAAAAACGTGATGGTAGATGCTACAAGTTGAATATTTCAAGTTTAAAAAAATAATAATTTTACATTAGAATAATACTTTTGACCCCACTAGAAGGAGGCAATATTTATGGTTTAGATGTAGTAATGGAAATATGGTTAATGGTTAGAATTAGGATAATTTAATCAAACTAATTTATAATTGGTATGGTCATACTGGACTCATTAGATACTGGCTCCACAATTCACAAATGTTCAATACAGAATCATAAGTCCTATTATTACCCACTACATAATTCACATGTGTAGTTTTTGTTGACAGCTTGTACAGAGCAGGATACGTACATCAATAAAATACACAATATTGTAGAATCGGTCTGTCTTAAGAGCTGCTATACCACAATTTGATATAGCCGATTGGCAAGCTATCATCTTAAACAGTGTTCAGGATAAGTGAATGGCTAATCAGTAAAACCTGTCAACTAATCAAATTTATGACTTATCATGGCATAAATCATGTTTTCTTACTTAGAATTTTTTATTTAAAAAATAAATCGAGTGTGTGTATGCGTGTTTTTGTGTTGCATGTTGTGAGAGAGAATCTTTTGCTGATATGGCAATTGCTGAAACAAGAAAACCAATATGTTTTAAACAATTAATTTAACGATATTTGTTAGGATATTTTAGGATTTAGAAATGATTGGAAGGAAATTACCTGGAGCAACAAACCCAATAGATCCCTTTAGCCCACTTGTAATAGTTTCTTTTACACAAGAATCTTCAATAGTTGAGCAGAACCTTGCTAAGCCAAAATCACTTATATGAGCAACCATGTCATTGTCAAGAAGAATATTACTTGGCTTTAAATCACAGTGAATAATTGGTAGCACAGAATGGTTGTGAAGATAATTTATTGCAGTAGCCACATCAATTGCAACATTTAGTCTTTGAAGAAGGCTCAAGTTCCTTGATTGATTTTCGATGTCTAGCCCTGGATGCAACCAAACATCTAAGCTCCCATTTGTCATGAATTCAAAGACTAGAGCTTTGAATTCATTTCCACAATGATCCATGTGAGAGCAACATGTTATTATTTTAACAAGATTCCGATGCCGAATACTTCGTAATGCATTGCATTCAGCCATGAAACTTTTGGAAGCTCCCCTCTGTTGAAGGTTAAGGACCTTTATAGCAACTAGAGTTTCATTCCCATTAAGAGCTCCTTTATATACAGAGCCAAATTTGCTAGATCCAATTAAATTATTTGAAGAAAATCCACTAGTTGCCTGATAGAGTTCATTGTATGTAACATTACGGGGTTCTAGTGCTTGATAGAGTTCTCCGTATATAAAATCACTGGGGACCATTGTTGAAACCATAGATAGTGAATCCCTTTTTGATTTTTTTATCCAGTAGAGAACAAGAAAGGATGGAAGCAAGCAAATAAATAGAACAATGGGAATAATAATAATTGCTACTCTGAAGCCAATGGACTTCCCTGGTTTCATGACTTTTACAGGACATTTTGGCAACTTCAAGTTTGGTATACCACCACAAAGTCTAGCATTTCCAATCAATGATATTGCACTTGTGTTTTTAAAAACTCCTCCAGTTGGTACCTCACCCTCAAAATTATTAAACGAAAGATTCAAACTTTCTAAAAAAGGAAGCTTCTTGAAACTGTCTGGAATGGATCCTGATAGGTTATTTTGTGAAACATCTAGATGTTGAAGACCTCTCAAAGAAGCCATAGATGATGGAATGGGTCCTATAAAGGAATTCCCTTGAAGGTTAAGGTGTTCCAACGTCAAACAAGCTCCGATAGATGGCGGAATTTCACCCAACAAATTATTGTTAGAAACATCCAGATTGTTGATATTTTCCAGGTTACCTACTTCAGATGGCAGTTTGCCAGTCAATGAGTTGTAAGATAAATTGAGTAGAATTAGCGTAAGGGAAGAAGGACCAATAAGCTCCAAGTGTATGGATCCATTAAGGTTATTTTGTGAAACGTCAAAGATCTGCAAGTTTGGGCAGTGTACAATACTTGAAGGTATGGTTCCTTCGAATCTGTTTTTTTGTAACTCGAGAAGGAATAACCGAGTAAGGTTGCCTATGAAGGTTGGTATTTCTCCAGACAATTTGTTTCCACCTAAAGCCAACAGTTGCATCTTTTGAAACCTCCCGAAACTAGTGGGAATGGTGCCACTGAAGTGATTATAATCCATGTCTAAGCCAATTAAGTTGACAAGATTCTCTAATGATGCAGGAATAGTTCCAGATATTTCATTGTATCCAAAAAATAATACAGTGAGTTGGGTTGACAAGTTGGCTATAGAATTGGGCAAAACACCTCGAAATTGGTTTTCACTTAAATTCACGGAGACCAGTTTGCTACAATTTGTTAGCGATGTTAAGAAATGGAGGCTCTTTCCTAGGTAATTGCCATTCAAACCTAGCCAGAAAAGATCCAACAAATTTCCAAGATTAGTTGGAACTGATCCCGTAAAATTGTTCATGCCTAAATCAATTTTTTGAAGGTGTGTTGCATTGCATAATGAAGTAGGGATTGGCCCAGAGAACTCATTCCCACCAAATCGAAGAACTTGGAGATTAGGAAGATTAAGGCCTATGTTTGTTGGAAGTGTGCCATTAAGTTGGTTGTCTGCAACTGAAAATATTTGGAGAGATGACAAGTTGTAAAGAGAGGAAGGGATCATACCCGACAATTTATTCATGAGAATTGAGAAAACTTCTAAGCCTTTTAATCGGCCTATGGTATCTGGAATATTTCCCACCAGGTTATTGTACTCTGCAGCGAAAGATTTGAGCGAAGAAAGATTACCTAGAGAAGGTGGGATCCCTCCTGCCAAATTGTTTTTGAGGAGTTGAAGTTCTTCAAGTTTCATTAGAGAGCCTAGCTCCATTGGAATTTTTCCTGTAAAGTAATTCACATGAAGATGTATGAATCTGAGATTGGAGCACTTGGACAAGTTGGGTGGTATTTGCCCCTCCAACGTGTTATTGTTAAGTCTGAGTTCTTGCAGTCGAAACAAATTGCCAACTTCCCGTGGAATTTCACCATAGAAGGTGTTGTTTTGGAGTTTGATGGACCTAAGAAAGCTTAGGTTGCCGATGTAAGGTGATAGAGATCCACGTAAGTTGTAGCCCAGTAGGTCCAAGGCCGTGACTCTTTGGTGTCGACCATCGCATGTTATTCCAAGCCAATTGCAGAAGTTCACAGAGTCATTCCATGAACTCAAAATGTTATATGGATCAAAAGATACAGATTCTTTAAATTTGAGCAAAGCCAAACGATCGGTCTCATTTGTTGGAGCAGGGGCTGCAGTGGTTGGTTGCAAGCAGAGCAGGATTATAAAAAGGAAGAGAATCACATGAAGGTATATGGAACAAGATGCACACAAATTGGTTTGGTGAAGCGTCATTTGGTTTGGAGAAACAGGAATTTGGCGAAAATGAAATATTTGATGTCGGGCAATGAAGGCTGATTATTAGCAGATTACTCCTTTGGGTGAGAGAGAGCTCTGGGAAATGGGCAAAAGATAGACCCCAATGCCTTTTTTTCAAGAGCTACCAGTCCGAAGGAAATTGATTAACTACCCCCACGGCCCCACCTTATCCTTGTTTTGTTGAAATTTGTTTTATTACTTTCACATTTTCTAATATTCTACTTTCCAGCCACTTTCCAAAATATCTCATCGCTCGGTGTTCTCATAACCACACACTTCTTATCTAGTGCTATCAATCTCTCTCCTCTCTTATTTCTTAAAAAAAAAAAAAATCTCTCTCCTCTCTCTCTTTCTTAACAAAGAGTTTCCCTAATTAAAGTTAAGGAAAAATGGTTTTTAATTCTTGAGGGTACAAAATATTTCTTCTCCTTTTTCATTTATATTTTACTCAAATTTCTTTTTACTTATCTAATGTTAGCTATTAAACCAATTTATATTCTTTTTTTTTTCTAGTATTTCATACTAATATACTCAAACAAGAAGATAAAAATAGAATTTGGTATGACAAACACATTTAGCGCTAGATTACAACATAATTCTTGATAATCAAATATATGATACTACTAATTTTATTTGAAAAATCTCATAAACATGCTAAAATTAACAAATTTGTCTTTGTTTTAACATTTGGAGAAGCAAATCTTGAAATTGATATATATATATATATATATATATCTTTTAATCTTGGCTTCTCCAAACAAAAATTCTTGATTCTACCCCTGGAGATAGAGACTAATAAGTTTTTGATTCTCCCAAAAGATTAAGCATACCATGATAAATTCAGGTATCCATCAAATTTTTTTTTTTTTTATGGCACAATTCTTGTTATTAGTTATAATGAATTAGGAAAATGCTAAAAACATTACAAGTTTTATTACATAAAGTTTGCAAGTGACAATAAATATGATTGGTGGGTTCGATCACCATATAAATTAATGAATATTTGAAGGTCTCTTTGTGGTTGGTGACACATCATCATTTGGTAAGCTTAATGTAATAAAAGTTGGTAATACATGCTCCACTACTCAATGAATTATGGCTATGAAGATACCGTAGACAACCTTATCTTTCCAAAAGACCATTAACCAAATTGTTTTTTTTTAAAAAAATTTATTAGCAAATTATGTTTCTTTTACCAGCCAGTCAACAAAGCTATCAAGTGTCAATCATCCTCTAGAAAACTTAAACACAAAGAAAGAAAAAGTTTAATCAAAATAATACCAGGTGAACACTCTAGAGTCATTCTCCGAAACTCCAAGCCAAGTTTTGTCCACAACATGTCAACAACAGCCCACACGCACAAAACAAAGTCCGCCTTTCACGCTACCGCTCGACGGGAAACACTCTAGAAGGGAAGAAACTCAGCGTATTCATGTCATCTTCAAAGCAAAAGGGCAAAGAAAAAAAAATGGTATGAGTATGACATTGATGAATTGGTGATTTACTTGGCACATACAAAGTCTTCTTTAATTTAACAAAAAAACAAAAGTCTTCTTTTATGTTGCGCAACATGATAATTAATAATTATTAATCCAAAATAAATTATACACTAACCAAAAAAAAAGATTTAAAGAATTGTTTGATGCTATAAAAAAAATTTAGTAATAAAAAATATCATGAAGTTACAATTAATTTGGTAGCAATCAATTTGATTTTTACTTATTAGCTCACTAATAAAAATGTCATGTCATCATTTGAATTAAAAATGTCATGTAATTTCACTAATGAAAATGTCATGTCATCATTTGATTTATAATTTGGGCTTTATATGAGTGTGGGCTGATTGGGTTTTAATTTTAAAGTGTGAGTGTTAATGTTTTAAGAGAGATCTGGCTGAATGTTTGCAAGTTAAAAGGGTTTGGACCTAAAATTATGTTGGGCTTGAGTTGGTTATGCCTAAGTATTTTTGGACCTGGGTGTAAATTAGTATGGGCTAGTCTCACTTTGAGAGAAACTCAATGACAATGAGATGAGTTAGGCCCAACTCAAGCCCCAATCCTTCAGAAGCACTGATGGTGGTGCACCTAACATCGAGTAATGCCAATATTAGGTGAGGCTTTATTGTAAGGTGGTGAGACTTTGCACGTGTGGCTGGGTCAGCAGGGACGGAACGTGTGGGCTTAGGGGGCCATTGCCCCAGAACGACTAGTATATAGCTACACAAAAATTTTGACTTTTGACCCTAAATTGTATATACTTGGCCCTCTCTCTCCATATTTTTTTACAAATTGACACAAGAAATTTCCCAATTTTTTTTATTTTTATTTTATCAAACAATCCCTTTGCTCAATTGCCCCAAGAATATCAAGAAAATTCTTTAGACTAACCAACAAAACAATAGATAATAAGAAAAACCTTCAAACAAATGACAAATCCAGTCTAAAAAAAAATGCCAAAATGACAATTACAAATGACAAATCCTTAACAAAACAATCCTTTTAGTGCAATACCACCACCATCATCATCTTTTTCCCTGGCCAGTTGCCGTACTCGTACCACCATCATTTGACAAAGACTACCATCAACATTTTCTTCATGCTGCATCTTTACTTGCTTTCATCTTATTTATTTTTCTAACTTCACAACCTTCCGTGCATGTGTTCATCTCTCCTCTTTGTTAAATGATTATGGAGAAAGTTTATCTTGAAACTAGTTTGGAAAGAAATTCTTCAAACTCCCCCTATATATTTTTTATTAGATGTAAATTTTGACAAATCCACCATTAGATTGCATTTTCTTATCATATCTTTCATACATGTAAAATTTTAAGAAGTTCAAAAATTAATAACTATGTCATCAATAAATTTTTTAATTTTAAGTTTTTGTAGTCCTAAATTATGTATAAAAAAATATTTATGGATCGAATAGTAATTAACATCCAATTTGAAAGAAATTTAACATGTATATTACGAACATAAAGAATATGCAATTCGGTGGTTAGATTTTCAAAATATGTATAAGACCATGTGTAGAACTAGAGTAAAAGATGAAGAAAGAGTGGTTTTTTTTTTTTTTTTTAATGGATTTGGGCTAAACCATCCTTGGGTACTCTTTGGAGATTGTTGTGGAGGTGATGTGTCATCGGAGGAGCCTGAGGAGATTGAGATGTCACGGGATTTCCTAAAGCAATTTCCCATTGAGAAAGACAGAGGAAGGTTGAGAGAGAGAGAGAGAGAGAGAGCTTTAGCTTGTAGTGCTTTTGAGAATTTTTATAATTTTCAATTTAGTTGCAAGAGCATATTTTTATAAAAAATTTGAGAAGTTTGATTTCAACTAATCGAGAAGTTTGATTTTGAATCAATAGATTTGAAATGCCTCAATTTCAAATCCATTGATGTGGCCAAAAATCCTGGGATATGAATTTGGTCAAGAAGTACCTCCATTCATGTGGCCAAATAAATTTTGCATCTCTCCAAACTTTGCAAATTGGTTTGATCTTGTGATAGTCACCATAACTTTTTTAATAGCTACAAATAAATTAATAATAATAGAATATGTTATCTGATAGACAAAATTGCTATAGGTCCTGTACAACTTTTTACTTCAATTTAATTATAATAGTGGTAATAAAAATAGGGAAAAAGTTAATGGATGCCCTAAGGGCATTAGTTTATGAAATATTTTTAGAAACTTTTTTGGAAAGAGAAAAAAGAAATTAATGTTTTTTTTAATGGATTTTTTATATTTCTCACGAAAGTGGTGTCAAAACTTTACTTAAATAGTTTATTAACAATTGTTCTAAAGGCACCCATTAACAATACTTAAAAGAAAAAAAAGAAGAAAAAAAAAACCATCTATATCTCACAAGCATTGAAGCACCTTAACCACCTAACAAGTTCCACATTGTGTCTGAGTTTCTATGATTTTGTTCCATTGGAGCTAAAACTATTCTGCAAATTAATATGAGGGCCCCTTTTCTGTTGAAAACTCTGTTTCTCATGTAATTATCTGCTATATCAAGAATTTGGAAATTGGTTACCAATTGTTAGGTACCAATGACTCAATTTTCCAATTCTAAACTTGACAAATTTCTGTCCATTCATAATTACGACAATGGAAGAATCTTCTAAAGAGCAAGGAAACCATATAAACTTCTCCAAAATTCACAACTCATGCTCTCATTGAGATTAACTCAAATACACTACATGAAAGAAATGTGAGAAAGGTACCTAATAGTACAGCTTGTAGGTGATACGACAGCAGTAAGCTCAATTGAACTTTATTATATTTTATGAAAATAGTAAGCTCAATTGAGCTTTACTATATTTTATGAAAATCATAATAATTGAAACCATATAAATCATATCTGATAAGGACTGGAACCCATCAAAAAAAAAAAAAAAACACTCTATACACTACTCCTACACCAAGCTTGTCACTCTATTTCCCATATTGACTTGTAATCGTGGCATTTCTCTAATAAATATACTTATTATTTGTAAATGACAGTAATTTTAATTAACTAAATAAGAAAATGTCTCCTTAAATTTTTATTACATTGATTAATGAAAAGATTGCACTTTTCTTTACCCAATTTTTGTCCTTGATGCAATCAAAATTGTTACCTTGATTTCTCGATCAAGAATCTTTGAAATTTGATTCTAGAAAAAAGAAGGAAAAAAAGAAAAGAAAGAATTTTGAACTCCCCCTAAAAATTCTATAAACCAAACACTTCTTATGGCCCATTAATGAGGAATCACTATGTGAAAGGCCAAAAAGTAAGCTACCACCACACACCCTTGGTACGATAGTCACTCCATAAGTATAAGTGCTTGTGGGATGTAGGGGGCAAGGGCTAGAGTTCAAAGTCTCCAGGAGGGAGCTTCATACACATATACACTTAGATTAGGCTATGGTAGAATTCTATCTTGTATTAAAAAAAAAAAAAAAGCAGAAGAAGTAAGCTAATATTTTGTTGCACCATACCAAAATTTTGTACCTCCTAAATCCCAAATTTAAAAAAAGAAAAAGAAAAAGAGAGTCATAACTAAATAAAGGAACGGAGCCCATTATTGAAAAAGTAAACCTTCAGTCCAGATGTGGTGTAAGAGCACTCGCAGCAGTGGAGCTATATTGCTATATAGCTAAAATTTAGCTCCACAAACACAAAAAACACCTCACAGCAGTGGAGCAATAGCTAAAATTTTTAGCTTAATTGCTACAGTGCACATCTATCTATAGACGTGCACTGTAGCTTGGAGCAAAATATAAAAACCAATTTTTTATTCGGCCGGTACAACTTTCTTCCTTTTTTTTATTCATTTTATCACAGCCGATACTCTCATTCACTCTCTCTCTTTCATTCACTCTCATCTCAAGCCTCTCAAGCCTCTCAAGCTCACTATCATCTCTCATCTCAAGCCTGAACTTCGTCAACCTCGCCGGCCCAGCCCGACCATCATCAAGTTCACTCCGGTCTCTCAAGCTCACTCTGTTACAGCCACCGGCCAGACCATCATCAACGTCGCCGCCATCGTCAAGTTCAGACCCATGCCGCCGATTTGCCTTAGACGAACTTCTTTTTCGCCGATCCACTTCAGGTCAGTTGTCTCTGTCTTCTTCATGTGGATGCTTTGGGTTTTTGATTTGGGTATAACATTCTCTTCCGCCGATCCACTTTGGGTTTTTGATTTGGATGTCTCTGTTTTTGATTTTTGATTGATGATGATTATGGTTTGGTAAGGATTATGGTTTTTGATGGGTTTTTGATTTTTGATTTTTGATTCATGTGGCTGGGTTCTCTGTGGCTGCACTCATGGCAATGAATGGTTTATCCACACTTGAATGGGTTTTTCACCAAGTTAAGGGCAGAAGAGATGTGGGATTTGGAGAAGGAAGTACTGTTAGTGAGAGACGGCGGCAGCGACGGTGGCGTTGGCGGTAGTGGCGGTGGCGACGGCGGTTGCAGTGGTTGTGATGGTTGTTTATTACAGTGGATGTATTTTTTTTAATTGTAGTGGATATATTTTTTTATTGTAGTGTTTATATTATTTTATTGCGTTGAAAGCTAAAATAGATCCACTGCTGCAGTATGTGTGTAAGTAAAATAGATAAAGTAACTTTTGGTGGAGCTAAAAAGCTAAATTTTTAGCTCCACTGCTGCGAATGCTCTAAATGGGCTAATTTACGCTACCAATTAAACACTACCACGTCAGTCCTTTATTGAAAGAGTAATACACACTAGCACACAATTCCATCTCAATTAAAGTGAAAATCCTCTCCATACGATTCAAACCTGAAGAACAACTCCTCCAACGCCTAAACCCAGAGATGACTTCTTCCTCTCCTTTGAGCATCGGAGCCCCGCTGCTGGCACCGTTGCACATCTTGTCTGCTGGCACCGCCGCACCAGACCTAAGGTGTATTCTTTTATGATTTGCTATTTCCCCAAACTTTGGATTTTGTGATTTGATGGGTTTGGGATAATTTTTTGGATAACAATCTGTTTATATTGGTATGGGTTTTGTTGATTTGGCATAGATTTTGATATTTTTTTTTTGTATTTTCATGGGTTTTTATTAGATTCTTAAGTGGTAGGTTCAAACCCTAAAATCAATCTAATTGTGGGTTTTTTTTTTTTTTTTTTTTTTTTTTCATATATGCAAAACAAATTGCTTCTTAAATACCAGAAATTGAATGTTTGTTTAAAATTTTTTATAAAGTGAACCTAGGGAGCTATTGAATTTGGTGAGACAGGTTGTGCAGCCTTGAAAATTATATGGACCTTTTACTTTGTCTCTCTCAATTATGGCAATTTCAAGGTGCGGCGACGCCAGCTCCAGAGACGAGGTGTGCGGCAGCGCCAACGGTGGGGCTCCGGTGCTCAAAGGAGAGGAAGAAGTCATCTTTGGGTTTAGGCGTTGGAGGAATTGTTCTTCAGGTCTGAATTGTGTGGAGAGGATTTTCACTTTAATTGAGATGGAATTGTGTGTGCTAGTGTGTATTACTCTTTCAATAAAGGACTGACGTGGCAGTGTTTAATTGGTGGCATAAATTAGCCCACTTACACCACATCCAGACCAAAGGTTTACTTATTGAAGAGAAATATAGCCCAAATCCAAAGAAACCGATCTGAGAGAGATGAAAAAAAAAGAAGAAGAAGAAGAAGAATTGCAGATCCGAATCCGACCCATGATAGTATACATAGATTGGGAGATCCGAAACCTATTAAAAAAAAAAAAAAAAATCTAATCCTAATTCCTAACTCTAAACTTAACCCCGCCACCTTTGGCTTTGTCTCTATCTCTCAAGTCTCATCCCCATTCCAAATCCAAAAGATTCGTCTATGTCAGGTGGGTCAAGTTCAGGGTCAGAGTCAGGGGCGAAGGAGAGTTTTGAGATTGTTTTCTGTGGAATAACTTTGGTGAGAGTCCCTTCCACTCTCTAACAGGACATTTCCTCTTGAATATATAGGGCTCTTTTATAATCTAAAAAGAATATTACTTTACAACTGAACTTGTTTGAAACTTTCTCCTTTTGAACTGCAAGGAATATATTGTTTCATAAACATTATCTCAAAAACACATAGAAGGCAGAAATGTGACAAAGTTACCTGAAAGTATTGCTCGTAGGCCATCCAATAGCACTAGCCCACTTGAAATTCATCCAACAAAAAAATATTATTACAAAAACCATATAACTCCTTATCTGTCAAGAGCTAGATTCCCTTTAAAAATAAATAAATAAATAAATCTTAAACTCCATTTTCATTTTGAAACAAGATGATTTAGATATGCCAATTGAACAACTTCCCAAATCATTGTAATTGAACCAAATACAAATTTAAAACATGGTCAGGCTCATTGAATTGCATGTGCACATCTAGTTGTCAAAGCCTCAATTGATATTCATCCTATGCATCATCATCATCATTTGCATGTGCATCGTCATCATCATCTGCATAGGCATCATCATCTACATATACATCATCATTAGCATGTGCATCATTTGATCATCATCATCATCATCATCTACAAATACATCATCATCTGCATATGCACCATCATCATCATCATCATCTACATATACATCACCATCATCATCATCTGCATATGCACCATCATCATCATCATCTGCATATGAAGCATCATCATCATCATCTACATATACATCACCATCATCATCATCATCTGCATATGCATCATCATCATCTACATATACATCATCATCTGCATATGAAGCATCATCATCATCTACATATACATCACCATCATCATCATCACCACCAACTGCATATACATCATCACCACTGATGGTGTTAGAGAAAAAGCTAACTTCTAGCTTGTCCACATGCCTCATCCAAGAAAAGAAAGGGACCAATAAAAATCATTCAACGAACTCGTCCAAAGAAGTCCCATCCATCCTGAAGGACAGACAGACGAGACATTGTAACAATGTCTCGTCTGGCCTTAAGGATGGATGAACAAGGCATTGTAACAGTGTCTCGACCGTCCTTAAGGATGGACGGACGAGACGAACGGGATTGCATCAGTTCTCAACAGATGCAATGTTTTATCATCACCAACTGTTCTACAATAAACGGTTAAGGATGAAACCCCAAATGTTGTAACTTCCATAACAGTTATGGAGGTTACATCATAGATCCGCAATGACAAGAGAAGTTACAAAGTAACTGCCTTAAGCAAGCACTATATAAAGGACTCACTTGCGGAAGGGTAAGGCATTAAGACATTTTCTTCCATTTTACAATTATTACTACAAACAATACTAACTTTGTCATCGGAGGATCTTAGACCGGGTCTTCACCGGTCACCTTTGATTATCTTTGTTTTCCTTTCAGGCCCTACATCAGAATCCGTATCATTCGACTTACTAATTTTCCGGGAAACATCAGTTGGCGCTGTCTGTGGGAAAGAAATTTGTTACGTTTGAATTTCATTTGTTGAGTTCAGCGATTTCTTTCTTCGACAAAGAGTTGAAATGGTTTGAACTAGATCAAGGGCTACTAGTCCAGGCCCTCAAGAGAGTAGAGACACTTCCAGTAACCCCCATCGTGGCCAACAATCCGTGCCTACCATGCAACCCCCTTTTGTTCAACACGTGCAATCAATGGCCGCTGCCATGGCAGAGTTGACTCGCCAGAATCAAGACTTGAGAAGGGAGATCAATCTTAGAAGGCAATGACATGAGGCCTATGGAGAAGACCTTAGACAGAGCCACAGAGATGGCAGACATGTAGAACCAGAAAGCCAATCGAGGGTACTGCACCAAGAAGGGTGCCACACTTAGAAAAAGAAATGGATCAGATGAGGAAAGTTATGGATGAGATGAGGTAGAACATGAGGAGAACTAACCCTGTAGAAGACCTAGTTCACCGAACAGACTCCCCCTTCACAGCCTCTATCAATGGCCATCCTTTACCTCCGAAATTCAAGATGCCTTCCTTGGATTCGTATGATGGAACACGGGACCCTTTTGACCATATTGCCACCTTCAAGACTACCATGCACCTTTAAAGGGTTCCTGATGAGATAATGTGTAGAGCCTTCCCCACCACCCTCAAAGGGCCCGCGCGAGTCTAGTTCAGCAAAATACCCTAGAACTCAGTAAGTTCTTTCGAGGAGTTAAGCAAATTGTTTGTTAATAATTTCATTGGGGGACAGAGACACAAGCGTTCCTCGTCTAGTTTGCTAACCATAGAACAAGGAGAGAATGAAAGCCTGCGTTCCTTCATAACACGCTTCAACAGGGAAGCCTTGACCATGGACGAGGTAGATGATAAGCTACTGTTGGCAACCTTCCATAATGGGGTTAATTCTGACTTGTTCATACACAAGCTTTATGAAAAAGAGCCTCAGTCCATAGCCGAACTCGTCCATTCAGCCCAAAATTTTATGAACGCAGAAGACGCGATCATAGCTAAGAAGAGGAAGAGAGCTGAGAGAATGGAAACAAACCCCGCTCGTCACTCCGAGCAAGGTCCTCATCCAAAGAAGGGGCGAACAGAAGATAAGAGGGACCGAGATAATAAGAAGCCAGGCTCTTTAGCGAGGAATCAACAATATACCCTTTTGAATGTGCCACTTGAGCAAGTCCTTATGCAAATCAAGGACGAGCCTTCCTTGAAGTGGCTGGAGAAAATGAAGGGAGATCCCAACAAGCGTAACAGGAACAAGTATTGTCGCTTCCATAGAGATCACAGGCATGATACGGACCAGTGCTTTGATTTAAAGCAGCAGATTGAGAATCTTATCAGGCAAGGGAAGTTGAGAAATTTCCTTGAACGAGACCACAAGGATGAGAAATTGAAAGGGAAGGTAGAGGAATTGTCATGACCACCGCTAGGAGAAATAAGAGTCATCGTAGGGGGAAGTTCAACAGGATAGTCGTCCAAGTCAAAGAAGGCATACTTGAAAGTAGTGCAGAGCATCCAACTTTTTGGACGATCACCGAGAGCAAGGACCATAGACGAGCAAGCAATCACCTTCACGGACGAGGATGCTGAGGGAATTCATCACCCTCATAACGATGCTATTGTCATCACCCTTCTTATTGCTGACTATAAGACTAGAAGGGTGCTGATAGATAATGGAAGTTCGGTTGATATTTTATATTATCCAGCTTTTCAGTAGATGAGGTTAGGACGAGATCAGCTCCATCCAGCGAGCTCCCCCTAGTAGGTTTTGGTAGGATAAAGGTACAACTTGTGGGCATTATTTCATTACCAGTGACAGTGGGGGCATACCCGCAACAAATCACCAAGGAGGTGAGCTTCCTTGTGGTAGATTGTTCATCCTCCTACAATGCCATAATCGGAAGGCCGACTTTAAACAGTTGGAAAACTGTCACATATACTTACCACCTATCGGTTAAGTTTCCAACAGAACATGGAGTAGGACAAGTGCAAGGAGACCAACTAGCAACAAGAGAGTGTTACTTGGCTATGTTGGCCATGGATGAACAAATTCAGGCCATGAACATTGAAGAAAAGAGAGTCGTGGCAGAACCGGCAAAAGTGTTAGAAGATGTTTTTTTAGACGAGAACAATCCGAAGAGGTGTACCAGGATTGGGGCAGATCTAGAAGAAAAGGTTAAGGAGGACCTCATCCATTTTTTGAGGAAAAACACTGATGTATTTGCTTGGACTCATGAGGATATGCTGGGTATAGATCCTAGTGTCATCACTCACCGTCTAAACGTATGTCCTTCCTCAAAGCCAGTACGACAAAAGAAAAGGGTGTTTGCCCCTGAAAGAGATGATGCTATTAAAGACGAGGTTCAGAAGTTGATGGTGGCGAAATTTATATGAGAAGTGTACTATCCAGATTGGTTGGCCAATGTGGTAATGGTCAAAAAGGCGAACGGCAAGTAGAGGATGTGTGTAGATTTTACTGATCTAAACAAGGCTTGCCCCAAGGATAGCTATCCATTGCCACGCATTGACCAACTGGTAGATTCTACCGCAGGCCATAAATTACTTAGTTTCATGGATGCTTTCTCAGGATACAACCAAATAAGGATGGATGAGGCCGACCAGGAGAAGACGTCCTTTGTTACTAGTCAAGGCTTATTCTGTTATAAAGTAATGCCCTTTGTTTAGAAAAACGCTGGAGCAACATACCAACGACTAGTCAACCACATGTTTTGTCCTCAGATTAGGTGAAACATAGAAGTATATGTGGACGACATGTTGGTGAAAAGCCTGGGCGAGGAGAAACATCTAGACGACCTGCAGGAGACTTTTAATACACTCAGGCAATACCATATGAAATTGAATCCCAGCAAGTGTGCTTTCGGAGTGGCGTCAGGAAAATTTCTTGGCTTCATGGTTTCAAACAGGGGGATCAAGGCAAACCCAGAAAAGATTAAAGCAATTCTAGACATAAAGCCTCCGCAGAGTATCAAAGAAGTCCAGTCTCTTACCGGGCAAGTTGCAGCCCTTAACAGGTTTATTTCTAAAGCTACTGATAAGTGTCTACCGTTTTTCAAGGTTCTAAAGAAAGCATTCGAGTGGACGGACGAGTGCCAAAGAGCCTTCCAAGATTTAAAGACGTACCTCGTTACGACTCCGCTGCTGAGTCCGTCCGTGACAGGAGAAGAGCTGTTTTTATACTTGGCAGTGACCCCGCATGTCGTGAGCACAGCATTGATAAGAGAGGAAGGAAAAGTGCAAAAGCCAGTGTACTATACAAGTAAAGCACTGAGAGGAGCGAAAGGACGATATCCATTAATGGAAAAGCAGGCTTTTGCACTAATAACAGCCTCCAAGAAACTAAGGCATTACTTCTAGGCACATGTCATCAACGTCATGACGGATCATCCACTCAAGAAGGCAATGAACAAGTTGGAGGCTGCAGGACGATTGATGCAATGGGCTGTCGAGCTCAGTGAGTTTGACATAAAGTACCAACCAAGGCACACCATAAAAGCTCAAGCTCTGGTAGACTTCATTGCAGAGTTTACCCCAAATTGTGACGATGTAGGTGAGATGGAAGACAGCCAAAAGTGGATCGTCCATGTGGATGGTTCGTCTACACAGCACGTAAGAGGAATAGATGTGGTTCTACAATCTCTAGAAGGGGATAAACTCAAACACAAAGTTTGCCTGCAGTACCAAGCGACTAATAATGAAGTTGAGTATGAAGCTCTTCTCAAAGGGCTAGTACTGGCTAAGTTAGCGGAAGCGAAGTCAATACTCATCCTGGGAGATTCTTAGTTGGTTATGGGCCAAGTAAATGGGACGTATGAGGCGAAAGAAGGACGAATGAAAAAATACTTGAAAAAAGTATTACGGCTTGTGAAGAAATTCAAGGAAGCTAACTTCGTTCAAATCCCAAGGGAGGAGAACGTGGAAACGGATGCTTTAGCAAAGGAAGCCTCAGGGACAGGAGCCATGGACGAATTCGATGAAGTATAATACTTCCCAAGCATAGATCTCCCAGAAGTGCAGCAAATAGGGAATGAGGAAAGTTGGATGAGCCCAATAATATTGTACTTGAAGCACAGAAAGCTTCCGGAAGGGAAGGATGAAGCCAGAAAACTCAGGGTTAGAGTAGCCAGGTATGTCCTTATGGATGAAGTTCTGTACAAGAGAGGCTTTTCTCAACCTTATCTCAGGTATCTGGCTCTGGACGAGGTGAACTACGTATTAAGGGAAGTTCATGAAGGAGCCTGTGGAAGTCATTTAGGAGCCAGATCACTTATCCATAAGGTAGTCCGTGCAGGGTATTATTGGCCAACTCTCCAAACAGATGCCAAGGTCTATGTCAAGGTCTGCGATCAATGCCAACGGTTTAGTAACCTCCCCAGGCAACCATCAGAATACCTGACCCCAATGACGGCCCCATGGCCCTTTGTGCAATGGAGACTAGACATCCTGGGTCCTTTTCCACTAGGTGTAAGGCAAATGAAGTTTCTTATAGTTGGTATTGATTATTTTACCAAGTGGGTAGAAGCAGAACCTTTAGCTAATATCACACAACAAAATGTCAAGAATTTCGTATGGAAGAACATTGTGTGCAGATTTGGAGTGCCCAGGGTGCTAATATCAGACAACGGACGGCAATTTGACAATGCCCTCTTCAAAGATTTTTGCATACATTTCGGGATTCAAAATCACTACTCCTCACCAACCCACCCACAAGCTAATGGCCAAGCTAAAGTTGCAAACCAATCCTTGTTAAAAATAATCAAGACTCGGCTTGAAGGGGCGAAAGGAGTATGGTCAGATGAGCTACCAGGTGTTCTGTGGGCATATAGGATGACAATGAGAACCCCTACAGGAGAAACTCCTTTTAGGCTAGCCTATGGAACTGAAGTAGTCATACCTGCAGAAGTGCACATGACTAATCATAGGGTGGCAGCCTATCAGGACAAAAATAATGAGGAGCAGTTCCGTTTGAACCTCGATCTAATAGATGAGGTAAAGATGGACGCTGAACAAAAGATGGCAAGGTACAAAAACCTTATGGCTAGGCAATATGATGCAATGGTGAAGCCAAGGCGGTTCAGCATAGAAGACCTCGTCCTGAAAAAGGGTCTCCTTAGCAACAAAGAACCTAGCTCATGGGAAGCTGGGACCTAATTGGGAAGGCCCCTACAGAGTTGTCAACTGCAAGAGGCAAGGATCCTATTATTTGGAGGCCCTAGAGGGGAGGAAATTGGAGCACCCTTGGAATGTTGAACACCTGAGGAGGTACTATCAATAAAATGCCAGCCTAGATATGATAACTCTGGACGAGCCTGGGGATTGAGCATAACTCTAGACGAGCTTGGAGAAGACTTGTTTATCTATGTTTCTAGTATTGCTTTATTATTATTGTTCATCTGTGTTTCTAGTATTGTTATTATTATGTTAAACTTATGGACGGAGTTATGGTTTGGCTTGTATTTGTTCTAATAAAGGCATTAGCCACTAAAGTGCATGCCTCGTCTATGAACAATATCTACATTATGAACAATGTTTGTGGAATGTACATAATGTTGTGTAACTCCCTGATTTCCATACTACTTTTTGTTCAAATAAACCCCTGATAAGGATAAAAGCCTCAAGACGAGAAAAGTCTCTGGACGCGGAGATGTAATGTCAGCTTTCCTAAGGGTAAACCAAAATCAAAACATTCTTGTCCAAAGTAAAGGACGAGGTAAAGCATATGCCTAGAGCCAATTTCAGTAAGCCAAGGCAGACTCGTCCATATAATGGACAGTAAAAGCACAATGCATGTCCAGACCATGGACGAGTAAATGCATAGACGAATGTTTTGAACTTGGTTAAGGCACCTGCTAAAACAATCCAGATCATGGACAAGCAAAATGCAGGGTCTTATGCTCACCAAACACGAAAATTAACTAAGTCTAAGGACGGATAATGCTGATAATTACCATTTTCAATAGACGGATTACACTTAGTAAAATTCCAATGAAAATGGTAAAAATTTATATATGAAATATGGACGAGTCAAGCATGAAGTACATGAAACCAAAAAATCTCGTCCTTGCATATATAAAAGAAAAATAACGGCATTCATTCAATTGTTTTGAGGGTGAACGACCAACGTTCAAACACCCTTGTAAAATTAAACTTGTTTAATAACTCATCCTAAAACCATGGACAAGATAAATGTACTTAAAATACATGAAAAGGTCCTAAACAGTGGACCAAACAAAAGAAAGAAAAGACAAACATTGAAAAATTTTCTAAGTCTGGGGAGCATTTGCATTGGAGGCGTCCTGAGGAGGTAGAGTTATAGCGTCGTCCTCAATGTTAACATCATCAGAGCCGGTCTGGATAAGAGAACTAGTGTTGGCAGCAAGGTTAAGTTTGATTAAGCTAAAGTCGACTTCAGGGAAGTTCCCAATAGCATCCATTCTAAAGTCCTCAAAACCAGCTGCATAATTACGATCCAGGGCATCCGTGTTCACTTTGGACGATTTGAATTCAGCCACAGCGTCCTCTTTTGCCTGGGAGAGACAAGTACTCAGCTCTTCGTTTGCCTTCTATAAATGGTCAATACGAGTATCTTTCTTCGATGCATCAGTCCTTAGCTCCTCGATCAACTTTTTATGCTCAACGACTTCCTCCTTAGCTTTGGCAGCTACCCCAGCCCATTTTTTGCAGTCATCGTTCACTTCTTGAATCCTTGTTTCCAACTGGACCCTCGTCTTGTCCAGTTCTGTTGCCTGTCTAGACGCCGCCATAAACTTGGACATGGCCTATAGAAAGGTAAAAACAAAGGAAGGTTAAACGAAGAAAAATTGTTAAATGAACAAGGACGAGAAAGGAATATGAACATACCTTAAAGAGGTCATGGACGCCAGAGTGTTCAAACTCCTTTAAGCCCATGTCATAACAGACGTTTATGTCTTCGTCCAAGACAGCCATCTGAAATTGCTCCCAAGCTAGATCTTCATTCTCAATGATGTTTGTTGAATACTTTTCAGAAGGCTGGGACGAACCAGGCGCAGTAAACTTGGACGAAGGAACCTTGGACGAAGGAGCTTTGGACGGGGTGGACTCAATCGGAGTGGACGAATCCACTTCAACTATCTGAATGGAAGGCTGGGACTGGGGAGGTTTAGGTTTAACCCCCTTGGACGAGCTGTGCTTCACTCTTTTGTCTCGACGACTGGGGAGCCCCTCTAGATCAAGGTTTTTTGGTAAGAATTTTCTTTTATCCCCAGCCGTAGGACGAATCTGTGTTTGAACCTCAGGATGTTTTCCCTCACCCACAACGTCCTTCCCTTTGTTTCCTTTCATTGTTGACATTCCTAAGATAAGATAATAAACAGATCAGGAATGTATAACATAGAGTTAAAAAAAAAAAAAAAAAAACCTTAAAACTTAAAACTTACTCTTGCACACAGTAACCTCGTGTGCAATAGCCTCGTTTGACGGTTCAGGACCAAAGCCCCACTTGGCAAGACGTCTCAGAGTGACTAGAGAACGAAAACTCCTGTCTGTGTGAAGACGAGCCCTGTGGACGCGGTCACGATGAAATTTGCTCAAAGACGGACGTTTGATGGCTGCAATACAATAAGTAAGCAAAAGTTAGAAATTGCAGACAACAGATAAAATAAAGAAGAAAAAGGTAAATAAGGGAGAGGGACGTACCTTCAAGACGAAGGTTCCCTAAGTCCCCAGTATATGGAGGGAAGGGATCCCTGCCAACGTCCACAGGGTTCCCTGCCTAAAAGCCAGAGATAAAGATGTACTCCGTCTTCCATTTCCTATCAGACGAAGCTAAGGACTTGATTAACCTACAATCATTCGCCCTGGCGGTGAACTAGTAAAAACCCTCGGACTAGCTTATTTCAGAAGGTTTATAGCAATAAAGGAATCGTCTACAGTGAGAGGACGATCCCCACCAAAAACTTCCCTCCACAAAATCTGCATGGAGATAATTAGTCTCCACGCATTGGGATTAAATTGACAGACACCTAAGCCTAACCTGACTAACAATTCTCTAGCAAATGCATTTAATGGAAATCTAAGGCCACCTAGGAAATAAGCTTCATAGACGCCAATTCCAGAACGAGGATTACAACACCACTCTTCATGGACGAGCAGCCTAGGATTAAACTCGTCCGAAATTTGGTACCAAGATTTAAGATTGCTAAGTCTTTGTTCATCCATCTTGGAATGAACGCCAATTGCACAACTCAAGACGGTCTCCTCCTCGTCCATCGGATTAGACGGGGGAACATTGGATGGGGACCCAGCTTGAGAGCCAGAAGCTTTCCTAAGTTGCTCCTGGAAGACTTCAAGAGGGAACCCAAGGGCCCCAGAAGAATAATCCTCGTCCGTACTTCCTCCACTGGTGTCACTAGTACTACTAGAACTAAACCTATCACTATTGTCGTCATAATACTCGTCTATTTCCTTATTGATACTATCAGCAGACGAAGAAGCAACTGACATTTTTGATAAAACAAACTTAAAACCTAAAGACGGAGAGAAGAAGAATACCTGGCTCTAGACGGACGAGGACTCTAGATGAAGAGAAACTCCTAGACGAAGCTATAGACGATGGATGTCAAGGAAGAAAATTTCTGGAATGGGGAGGGTTAAGGGAGGTATTCCACTATTTATAGGATGTTGATCTGGGCATTTAAAACGACACCACCAATACGAGAATGACACGTGGCACCTACCTTGAAAAACTAAATTGACGAGACTAATTGCCAATAAAATATTAACACGTGGCATATTGATTCAATTGACACCAGTTATGTACGTCTAAGGACGTGTCAACAGATCACCCAATTCGTTGAACGACCCATGTGGACACGGGGCAGCTGATGGTGTTGGAGAAAAAGCTAACTCCCAGCTTGTCCACATGCCTCGTCCAAGAAAAGAAAGGGGCCAATAAAAATCATTCAACGAACTCGTCTAAAGAAGTCTCGTCCGTCCTGAAGGACAGACAGACGAGACATTGTAATAATGTCTCGTCCGGCCTTAAGGACGGACGGACAAGGCATTGTAACAGTGTCTCATCCGTCCTTAAGGATGGACGGACGAGATGAACGAGATTGCATCTGTTCTCAACAGATGCAATGTTTTATCATCACCAACCGTTCTACAATAAACGGTTAAGGATGAAACCCCAAATGTTGTAACTTCCATAACAGTTATGGAGGTTACATCATAGATCCGCGATGACAGGAGAAGTTACAAGGTAACTGCCTTAAGCAAGCACTATATAAAGGACTCACTTGCAGAAGGGTAAGGCATTAAGACATTTTCTTCCATTTTACAATTATTACTACAAACGATACTAACTTTGTCATTGGAGGATCTTAGACCGGGTCTCCACCGGTCACCTTTGATTATCTTTGTTTTCCTTTCAGGCCCTACATTAGAATCCGTATCATTCGACTTACTGATTTTCCGAGAAACATCAACCACCAATTCCATATTTGTCAACATCTGAGTTAGTAGGGTACTATAATAATAATAATAATTCACTCATTACAAACTAGTGTCATTGGAGTTTCTTGTTATCTATTTTATAGGGCATGACACCATTGATTATCAAGTATACACATGGTAGGGAAGGAAATACTATTTAGTCCTTAGTTTTCAAGTTTCAAGAAGTTATCAGGAAAAATTGTCTTGCATTTGCCAGCAGAAAATGAATATGCAAAATGGCATGATACTCTGATAGTTACATGCCAAATTAGGATTGAACCATTTACATTACCAAAATTCTTGGTCTTGGAGCAGTGTAACGAGTAAAGCTTTAGAATGTATTTCCTATTAGATCATATTCTTAACTTGCCTAAGGTTCTATACTAGTTATTAAGCTTCCTGAAAGTGATGATGATGTAGAGGCTTAGAAAATATAGGGTGATTGGGATTGCTTGCAGTCAGCTGAAAGAAGAAAATAAAAAAGGGGGGCTGGACTATACTAATGAGCTGTACAACAAGTAAAATAAAATAAAATAGGATTAGACTTATAATAGGAAAGATATTGGAGCTGGTCATTACCATTGTATGAAAAGAGATCACTTTCCTTAGGTTCAATATCGCTATAGTCATCGCAGCTTCTTGTTGAATTGTCAAATCCATGATGGACACCATCCCAACCTTCATAAGTAATGACACGGCTACTGCTGCATTGTGCAATTGCTTGGTTTGACTCTTCCTTGTCCTGCTCATATACCAAACTGAACCCACATTTCTGCACTTTCTCAAATGAGCTATGGTACTCAAAAAATACAACCTCAATCTGACTGCATTCATCATTCCCAACAATGGCAAACCAATCATCACGAGACAAATACAATATCCAAATGTGGTCCGTAAGATGTAATTTTGCAAAGAAAGTTTTAGAGGCATATTGACTGTGATGCATATCACCAAGGGCTCTGACACAAACTTTAATATCAAGCTCACCAAAACAACAATCCTTACGTGCTTCGATAAGAGCACAGAGTGCGAATCCCATCCACCTACTATTACACCAATTTGGAGACAGCTTTATGCTCATGGAGTTCCCCAGCCTTTGATGACTTAACCACCGCGGAATTTGAAATCCAGGAATACTTATCTGAAATTCAGTTTTAGATCCATCCTCTTTCCTTTTGGGGGAAGTTTCATATCCAGTTTTACGACAAAGGAGTCTCTGTATTAAAAATAAAAAAATAAATTTATATTTGTGATACTCCATTTAGCAAAGAGAGAGAGAGTGAGAGTGATACTCCTTTATAGAAGTCCAACTTAAACGAAGTTCTGATAGGCTTTTCATAATTCCCTTAAATTTGGGAATCATCCTCAAATTCGAGCAAATATGCTGGGAAGATTGGCAAGAGATCTGCAGAACGACAGTTCTAAATGGCTAAGCCTGCTGAGTTGTCCAATTGATGGGTGGATCTCAACCAAACTACGGCACCCAGAAAGATTTAGTTTCTCAAGACTCGGAATCCCTGAAAAGTCAGGTGTCCTAATAAGGTTGGAAGAGGAAATATTGATGTACTTAAGCTTGCCTAAAATCTGTTACAAACAAATAGGAAAAAAAAGCCCCCGTTAAACATATAATTTAGTTTAATAAGTAAAAATTATATTAAACATAAACAACTTTCTGCTTCAAAAAAAAATAAATAAATAAATAAATAAAACAAGTTTATTGATGGAAGGAGGAAACTGAAATAAACCAGGAGTGTATTGTAGCTACACTTAAAAGAAAAGAGAAATAACAAATACTCTAAATAGGAAGGCAGTTAAAAGAACAAAATTACCTTTACTCCTTCCCAAAGATATTCAAGTTCGCTAGACAACAATTCAAGTTGAACAAGCTCCTTTGGTGGGACACTGGATGGCAAACATTTTAAAGAATAACACTCCCATTCAAGATATCTTAGCTCATTGGGATCACGATTGAGAGTATTCTTGGAGTGCAAGTGACAAATACTTAACAATCTAAGATTAGACATCTTTGAAAAAACTTCAGAAAATTCTCCATAACTGCAATCCTCTTCTTTGCAGTTGACGACTATGGCTTGAATTGCGTTTGTTGCCTTATATTTTGAAAGCAAAGACTTGGTGAGTTGCACAGGCAAATGATAAGAATAATAGAATTACTAAAGTTTTACAGTGTTAAAGCCTTAAAGGAGATTAAAAAATAAAAAATAAAAATTGATTCCCTGAGTTTTCCATATATATAACCACCTTTAAAGTCTTAAAATACCAATTAGTAGACTCAAGAAGGCTACAGATGGGGAAATTTCCTCGTTGAACCTGAACTAAAAATAATTTAATTTTTGCATTCCCCTCCCCTCCCCAAATGGTGGCCCAACTTCAAATTCCATAATAGAAAATAGTAAAATTGACTACATATTATTATTACCATTAGGAATGGCAAGAGCAATTTAAATGAAAATGCAAAAAGATTGCCGTTCGGCTTTGCATTTTTAATAAAATTACATTTTTATAACAGGGGAAAAGGTGTGTTTTCAAATTGCAGATCATAAAAACTGCCAGAAGATTGCATTTTCACACTGCAATATTTCATATCAACAATACTTTCCACATATTTTACCAAAAACTTAATTTTATTCTAAAAAGCACAATTTTCAAAATACAACTTCTAAAATTTTCAAAAACCTAACCAAAACAGATACTAATAGTAACTAATAGGAGCAACTTTGGTAGATTTTAATAGATATTCCTATGACATAACTATTCGGTTGTTTGGTTATGTTTTTATTACAATAAATAGTTATTCCTATTCTTCAAAATGAGGAATAACTATTCCGTATCAAAAGTACTAAATATCTATTCCTTCACCTTATGTAATAACTTTTTAAAAATATATCCTAAAAAGTCATTAGTTGTCACATCTTCAAAGGAAAGAAAATAATTTTCCTTGTTGTTAATTATTAGCTCTATTTTGAACACCCTAAAATAAGTGTATTTTAGGAAATTTGACTTAAAAATAATTTAATTACACCTTATTTTTATACTCTACTAAATTGTGGGTGTATATTCAGGATTCTATTCCAAATGGTCACCAAACTAATGAATAGTAATACTTTTTACATTCCAACTTAATGTATTCCTTGTAATACTTATTCCTATTTCCATGTAATAATCATTACAGTGTACCAAACGTGCCCCTAGATCATAGTTAAACATCATATGTTAATAGTAAATTGTACTACATATTAAGTCCTATTTATAACTAATAGATCAAAGTACAACATCATATTTTAAAGTTTTTTTTTTCTTTTTAATCTGTTTAAAACTCATTCATTAAAAGTTTAAAACTACTTTTAAAGTGAGGGAAAAAAAAAATAAAATAAAATCTACAAAATGAATTTTTTATATAAAAAAAAAATGTTAAGATAGCCTTATGTTCTAGGTAGTAACCAAGAGATGGATGATTAATTTATTACAACAAGAAAGATGAATTCAAATTTATAAGAAATTACAAAGAAAATTTTTTAGTTTTTCAAAATCTAAAAAAATTGTCATTGACAAAATATTAGCATGGTAAATGAATGTTTCACTTTTTATTTTGTTACTTAAAACTTAGGTAACCACTTACCTATTGGATTAAAAAAAGAACTAATTTATTGAACAAAATTATGTCACTAATTTGCTGAGATAAAACTATAGTTTTGTCATTGTTCTTACCATATCTTTCTCCAATACACAAAGCAAGTCCTCACTGAGCCACAACCTGCTCTGCTTTCCAAGATTTCCACCTGATTTTAGACGAACAATTTTTTGACCCATTTCTTGTAGTAGATCATGCATCTCTAAATGTTCGTTGTCATCCATGGTTAGGAGAGATTTTTCCACAAGAACACTTAAACCAATTTTTGCATCAAAACCACAATTTTTTAATGTCTCTAGTACTTCATCTTTCGTATACCCTCTAAAGAAATATGCAATATCTAAAAATATCTCCTTCCACATTTCCTCTAGTCCATCGTAACTTATTTTAAGTATATCATAGATCTCTCCTTTAGTTTCTTTAAAATTATTCAATGTACTTTGCCATTCATCAATTGTTCTTTCAACCAAAAAGGAACCCAAAGTAACAAGAGCTAGTGGAAGGCCATTAGCATATTCTACAACTTTTTGGGAGAGCTGCATATAACCTTCTTTGGGTTGCTCCATTTTGAAGGCTTTCAAACAAAAAAGTTTTAAAGCATCATCATTATTTAATACCTCAGGCTTATATCTTTTAAGCACTCCATGTTGGACCAACACACGTTCATCTCTAGTTGTTATGATGATCCAACTCCCCAATCCAAACCAGTTTTTCTCTCCAACCAATTTTTCTAATTGGTCCAAATGGTTGACATCATCTATAACAAGTAGAACTTTTTTATGGCATAGCCTTCTCTTAATCATGTCAACTCCTTCATAAACATTCCGTATATTTATTTCTTTGTCCTTCAAAATGTCAACAAGAAGCTGCTTTTGTAATCGTGGCAAACCGTGTTTTTGTGAATCTTCCCTAACATTAGCAATAAAGCTAGAACCTTCAAAATGACTATGAAACTCATCATAAATAGTTCTAGCAAGAGTTGTCTTTCCCAGCCCCCCCATACCATGAATCCCTATCATGTAAACATTATTCTCAAAACCTAAATACAAAGGGATCATTTTTGCAACAGTAGATTCCATTCCTGTGAAATTTTTGGTAATGCTTGAGGATTTTGAACTCAATTTCTCCATCATCTCTTTCACAATGTCTTGGATAAATTCTGCCTCATGCCTGCAAAGATGATAGAAGACATTTACATGATGGTCCAAACCAATTATAAAATCATCTTTTTCACAATGCGTTGGATCAATGGTTTTGAAACTTGGACTACTTAAAGAATCGGAGAAGGAAGATGTTCAAGATTTTTAAGGTCGGACCAAAGTCGACCATCTTTCAAATGTATTTTTTATATATTAACGTTCATTATGATGTTTCAAAAATCAATGGAATATTATTATTAATTGTTAAAAATAATAACAATAATAAATTATTAGTTTACATTATACTATCAAGATAAAATAACTTTATATTATAAACAAAATGAATGTCTAGTTTCCACTGACCAAAGTTTGGGTAGCCCAATACTCAATTGAGCTGAACATTTTTGCAGCTTTTCTATGGATACATATATTTCAGGAGCAGCTGATTCCATCCAAATAGTGAAATTCTCTACTTTTCAATAAGTCCACAACACTTTTAATTTTTAAATTCCTTCCCCTTTTACTTTTGAAGTCTTCTGGCATGGCACAACAACAACCGCACTAGTCACTGATTCTAAAATAGGACATGCTAGTAATTTCATGGTGAGAAAAAGATCACCACCAAGATAGTGGTCGCAATAAGCAGCAAAAGGCGGAGGAGACAGAACTCACATGAGAGAGAGAGAGAGAGAGAGAGAGAGAGAGAGAGAGAGAAATTAATGCTCTAAGCAATGTATTCAAAAAGACAAATCAAAATCATGGAAATAAAACTATAAAATTAGATGATAATGTAATCGTTTGAGATTAAATACAACATTAAAATACAGGACCACAAGTTGAAATTTTTTAGCATATAATAGGATTATATGAAAATTTTAAACAAAAAGAAAATAAAATTTATATATAATTTTTTTATTTTTAGTGAACACTAAAATTTTCATTAGTTGACAAAGAAAGCAATATAGCATCATTTAATTTAGTAAAAAAATTGGTGCCCTTGGTAGGTTTTGTAAACAATTAAACTTATAGTTCAATACATCTAAAATTAAATATTTTTATGAGAAAAATACATTGTTACATTGACTAATTTTAATAGATAATCTTATGAATATTTAAGAAAATAAATTATATATTATATAACATTACAAAATAATTACATATTCTTGTGCATGGTGTGGGTCCCCACTAGTACTAAGTGAGTAAGTGATGCTTCATTCGAACCCTGAGCCTCATGGTCTATAAGATCAGCTACAATTAAAAACTGCTTTGCAAATCCAAATTACCAATTGTTTTGGTTTTAAATCCCTGGACCCATCAAAATCCAAAGACCCTCCCACACATCAATGATCAATGCTATTAGCATCACCTACTACACATCAATGCTATAGCTTTTTCAATATCTCTCCATAGCAAGAGGCCTTTCACTTCAACCCACTTTAGCCACTCCTTGTTAGTAAGTGATAACAAGTGATTGGCTTGTATAACTGAGAATCTCTGGCAAACTAGTGGGTTGTTCACACATTTTGTTCCAATCCATCATGATTCATGATTAGCTTTTTTTCTTTTTTTTTCTTTTTGATAGGTAATCAAAGATTTATTTCATAAAAAGGACATCATGTTCACGATGGTGAACACTTAGACCTAAAAACAAATACAAGTACCTTAGGAAGAGATACTAATAGAACATAGGCGCATTGATAACTGCTTAATTGATATGGCCATAGTTTGTAAGGTACTTAAACCGCTACAGTTCACAATCATTTTTGACATCTAGTGAATAGCGTACAAGTAACACCACCTATATATATGCTTCATTACAAGTTACTGGGAAAGAAGACCAATGCTCACAAGATCTTTTAGTCATCATTTACACTGCACCATAATTATATTATTTACATTGTCACATAATGTTGATGAAAAGAAAGGCCAAGAAATTATTATTATTATTATTATTTATTTAGTTAGTTATAATTTATTTTTTCAAAACAAACGCAAAATTCTCTCTGTATTATGTTATCTGCTACAAGAATGAGAATCTCCCACAAATATCCTCTCCCTAGCTTTTGACACCTGAAACATCAATAAAAATCCAACTAAGCATTCAAAACCAGTTTAGTCTACAAGCCTAGAATGTTTCAATTGCCACCAATTCTAATGAAATATAGATTTCACACCAGTTATTCTAATCTGAAACAGTTAAAAGCTTTGGAATATTCATGTTTATGATCAAGTTAAATATAAATAAATTGTTGTAAAAAGAGAAAGGGGGGGGGGGGGGGGGGGGGGGACAACTACATAGAAAGGAAGATTTTTTTTTTGTACGAATAATCCTCTTTTGCGAATTTCTAAAACTTGTTCCACGCAACTAGAAATGCTTTTACAATAGACCCTCTCTCTAAATCCAATCCAAAGGACTTTGAGCATACAATAAAGACCAAAATGGCACCTACTGGACTCTCAACCAGATAATATGCTCCGAGATTGACATATTCTCCCTGTATGTTTCCAGCTGATTCCTCTAGCAATAGGAAAGAAGAATCATGACTTCTACAATGGCCTGATTTGCTGATTTATTTTGAAGATGGCCATACCATAACTATCAACTAGACAAGTCCAAGAAAGAGATTACTTCAAGAGAGAACTTGTTTGACGCTTTCAACAGTGTTTGTTGACCTTTTAATTGCAATAAAGAGATTACTTCAAGAGAGACTGGAAAGGACTCTCACCAAAGTTACTCCACCATTAGGTCTAATTGTAAAGAACCTAATGGTGGAGTAACTTTGGTGAGAGTCCTTTCCAGTCTCTTGTTTTGCAGTTTTTATTTATTTTTATATATTTTTAATTTTTCTTCTTTTAAGAATAAGAAATTTCATTAACAATAAACTTATGTAGAAACAAAAATTGCACTCTATTATTATCTTATCTACTAAAATAGTCTCACTGATATATCCCCACTCTAGCTTTGAAAACCTAAAACATCAATAAAAATCCAACTAAGCATTCAAAACTAGTTTAGTCTAAAGGCCTAGCACGTTTTAATTACCACCAATTTTAATAAAATATAGATTTGACACCAATTACTCCAGTCTGAAATAGTTAGAAGGCTTCGATAATTCATGCTATATGATAAAGTTGACATAAATTGCAGTATAAAGAAGAAGACGAATTAGAAGAATGGAGGGAGGGTGGGGGAACAATTTTGTAGAAAGGAAGAATTTTTGTACTAGTAACCTGCTTTTGCCAATTTGTGAAACTTTTTCCATGAGCAAACAAAAATGCTTGTACATTTTAGCAATATAAATAAATAAGCTTGTATAATAGACCCTGTCTCTAAATCCAATCCAAAGGACTTTTAAAGATTTAACAAAGGCCACAACAGCACATCTGGTGTCCCAACCAGATAATATGCTCCAAGATAGACATAGGCTCCTCTATGTTGCTAGCCAATTCCTCCGGTGATATAAAGGAAAAATCACAACTTCTACATTAGCTTGATATGCTGGTTTATTTTGAAGAAAAATATTAACAATATAATGGTTAGGCCGTAAGGCCCTTAACAATCAAGTAGGCAAGTCCCAGGAAGAAGATTACATCAAGGGTGAAATTGTTTGAAGCTTTCAAAAGTATTTGTAGACTTTTTAATTGTAAGTACATATTCTAGAACAAAGACTGAGTTAATGCTTATCTGATCATATTGTGTGATTGAGAGAAAAAAAAGTAATAGCTTTTAAAACTTTGCCAAAATTCACAGCTCATGCTCTCATATAGATTAACTCAAATACACTACATGAGATAAATGTGAGAAAGGTACCTAAAAGTATAGCTCGTAGGCAATCCGATAGCAGTAGGCTCAATTTAACTTTACTTCATCCGATGAAAACCTAATAATTGAAACCATATATATATCATATCTGATATTGACTAGAACCTGTCAAAAAAGGGGGAAAAAGGAAAGGAAAAGAAAAGATCCTGACTATATTCTCAATATGAAAGAAGGATATGTCACACGAATTCATTTCCAAATCATCACAATATATAAATTCATTACAACATATCAGGATTTTTATCCAAAAAAAAAGAAATAGAAAAAACACATTTAGATTGATAGAAATGCTTGTGCACATTCAATATCAGTAGCCTCAATTCAAATTCATCCTATGAAAATCCTCCTCCCTATTTTACAGTCAATCAAGGTATGAAAAGAACATTGAAATCATCATCTGCAAAGCAAAGACAATGTCAATTATAATATGTATATATGTAAAAACCTTGAGTCAGTATGGTACCATAATTATTGACCCATTCCTAATGAGTGTAATTAAAGTTGCATCTTGACTGTTTTTGAAGGCATGGCTCCAATGATTCTAAAGTATAATCACGTTAGACATGCCAAAAGAAGTATGCAGTCCATAGTTTTCACATGTCAAAAATTTATTTGGCAAAATTCTCTAGAATTTGCAGCACAAGGTGAAAATGAAAATTAGCATAATGCTTGGACAATTACAAATAGGATTCCGAAATAGGACTGAACAATCTACCTTAGCAAAATCCATAGAGCAGTATAAGAGTAAAGCCTGAGAATATATTTTCTAAAAAAAAATTACTTGTGAGATACAATATCTATTAATTAATTTAATTTGGACAGAATCGTAACAGTCTCATTTTAGGGATTTAAATTTAATAATTGAAATTTTATGGATTAAATTGTAGAATGGTCAAATTGCAAAACTCAAATACTAATTTACCTAAAAATATATATAATGAAGATAAATGTTATGTTCTTTTTGTTAAATGCACCACCAACACTTTTAATCACAAAAGGGCAGGGGTCACAAACTATTTGTAACAGTATAAGCACTGATTGCAACAGAAATTGAACTAGTGTTTCAATCCATGCATATTATGCATAGCAATTTATATACTTCCATCGTAAATGAAAGAAAGACTTGTCATTTAAATATCAACAGAAATAAATTAGTAATGAAAATTGGCTATCTTTGTAAATACTAACCAGAGAGATTGGCCACTTCTCTCAAAGCAGCTCTCCACATTTTTTTGGGTTCATCAAAAGCTTTTTCTAAAACTGAGAAACACCTTGTATTTCCAGTGAGACTGAGGTGTTGAAGAAGAGAAGAAGAAGAAGATGATGGTGATGACGTAGAGCCTCCTTGAGTTCTCATGGAAGCCATAGGAAATATAGAGATATAAAATTTGAAGCACAATATGTATAGAACTGAAGAAAAAAGTGATTTGGGAAATGAAAAATAGGAGCAGTGATTGTGATTGGGTGAGAGCAAAAAGCAGAGGAAATCAACGCTGGGCTGAAACCGGCAACCGGTCAATAAAGTTCAGAATAAGCTGACTTCCGCTAACTGCCGCTATGTGGGAGAATTTGTAGAAGGGCCCGGTTAACGTGCCTTTAAGCTGCCTATTATTCTATTAATAATTAATTTTAAATTACATAAAGGGTACAATTTAATTATAAAATTAGTTGTATCCTAAAATAAAAACTTACATTTAAAAAAATTAATATTATTACGTATTTTGAAACTCTAATTATTGAATTGTATATTTTTTATGATTTTATTAATATACATGTCAAATTTTGTGTCATTTGGATATTATTTACTATATGATTTATAAACTTATATTTTATGTATAATTTTTAAGTACAAAAACTTGTAATTTAAACAATTTATTGATGACATGACTATTAATTTTTAATTTTCTAAAAATTTGCAAGCATGGAAGATATGAGAAAAAAAAATGTAATCCAATGTTAAATATGTCAAAATTCATCTCTAATAAAAAGATATTGAGTAAGGTTGTAACCTTAATTTACAACCAATTTTGTAGCTAAACTTTGTCCTTAAGTAAAATGGTTTTATTAATAGATGCCCATAGGAAATTTTTTTAATGAACCATTTTAAAAAGTTTTAATACCACTTTTATGAAAAATATAAAAAAAAATTGTAAGAAAGTTAGTTATTTTTTTCTTTTTCCATAATAAAATGGCTTCCTAAGATAATTTATTAATAGATGCCCTGAGGGCATCCATCAGTAAAATCCTTTCTCTCAAAAAAAAAATTTCTCTCACCTTTTTCTCAAAAAAAAAAAGCATCTCAATTTTTTTAGAAGAGTTTCATCTCTCCTTGTTTGGAAAATTGAGGGTTTTTTTTTTTTTTTTAAGAGAGTACATTTAAAACGTTGTATTTTTCTATAAAAAAAACATTTTATTTTAAGTGTAATTTCAAATTAAATCTTATAGTTTTAAAATTAAATTATAGGATTTTTTTTTTCCCCTTTTAGAAGAAAACCATAGGAGGTATATAATAAGACTACATTACAAATTGAACTTGATAATTATGCTAATTTCAAATTAAGCCCTAAACTTTTAAAATTGTGTCAATATAAACCCTAAATTTTTTTTAGTTGGATTGTGGATTTTAATTTCTTTTTTATTTTCCTCACAAAATGAAGCTTAGCATCCACAGCAAATGTTGCAACAAAAAATGTTATTTTGCCACACCAAAGACCTATTTTATTATTTTACCACATCATTTTACAACATCCCATTTAACAGATGTTTTATCATTCAATTTTATATATTAAAATAATATTTACTACACATTAAAATAATATAAACAACACAATAAAATAATATATCTAACACAATAAATAACAACAACAACACTGCTACTGCCGCCACCACCACCACCACCGTGGCAGCCACAATCCATTGCAAAACAAAAAACTAAAAACAAAACCACCACCACAACCACCGTGATCAACAACCCACCACAAAACCCATTAAAAATAGAGCAACACCCACTAGTACAGCAACTCAAACCCAGATAACACAATCAAAACCCATTAGCATTGGCAACCCAAACCCACGAAACTACTAGCACCGCCAACCCAAAACCACGAATCCACTTGCACCGGCAACCAAAACCCACTAGCACTGGCAACCCATGATCAAGATCTCACCTCACCTCAACGTCGATGCCCACGATCGTGACGAACACTTCGATCTCACCTCAACGTCAATTCCGATCGGCAATGACGATGGCGATGACGATGACGATGCAAAATGCAACCAATGAGAGATTGACGATGATGGATCGGCGATGACGGATCAAGATCAACAATTTATGAGAGAAAGGGAATCGGTGAGAGAGAACAGAGGTGAGAGAGAAGAGAAAAGAATAAACTAAAGAGAGAGGAGAGAGAAAAGAGAATAAAAAAATATTAATCAGTTATACCATTCCCGTCCGTACAATGGCAAATATGCAATGGCATTGTTCATATGTGGCAAAAATTATGACATTTGGAACATCTGATAAAATGGGATTTTTGGTATTTGGTGTGTCAAATGTGTCAAATGCCGACATTTGGCACATTAGCACATCTAGTGTGGACGCTCTAACAACACCCAGAGGAATCATACATTCAAGTATACAACAGGGCTTAAATCGTATCACCATGAAAGCTGCTAGGGAACAAAGGCCCTTCAAAATCATCCTCTGAAGTCGATTTACAACAACTATGACCAACTGGGATTTTCTTGGAATAGCTTGAACTACCTGTAGAGAATTTCTCTCTCTACAATAACATTATTGAAATTTTCATTTTTAACAAGGTCAAGGAGGATAGCTTGTCTAAATGCTAAAGCATCTATCACTGTTTGATTGACTTTAGGATTAATCAATGATACCCAAACTTTTAAAACTCTTTCATCTGAGTGTCTTAGCACCACACTAGTGGTACTTTCCACAAAAAATTCTGGAGTTGGTTTCCAGGTTTCCTTATCTGCTTTCTCTGTAGGTATTTCTTGCCATATGATCTGATAGCATTCAATAGAGAACTCAATTTGGTCCTTAGCACACTGCTTCATTGTGTTCTTTCATCTATTTAGAATGAAGCATTATTACATATCAAAAGAGGACTCAACTTGTTTTATTGCTTCTATGCAAGGACACTGCTCTTTTCTAAGCATAGATGAATTTCTAACTTATAGATATTGAAACAATCTAGAATTTGATTTGAAACTAACGAAATTATAGGGTTTGATTTGAAACTCCCCTAAAGTATTTGGTTTAAAAAATAATACTTACCCAATACTTTATTTACCCAACATTAAAAATCAAACATCCGCCCACCAAATGGACAAGAAAAGCAAGAAAGATTTGAAACTATTCAATAATTCCCAAGATAAATTATTCTGGACTAAAATGTTTCCAATGTTTTTTTACTGTCAATCATATTCATTGTAGATTTGCCTAGAATCAACTGAAATTTAAGCAAAAGAAAGGGAAAGTAATTTACAAATAATTTGCAAAGGAAAGCCTGAAATTTTTTTTTTTTTTTTTTTTTTTGGTGTAGGCAGGTATCAAAGCCTAGATAACTTTTATTTGATAATAAGAAACTTAACCAGTTGAACTAATTAAAACCCACCAACAAATTGTACTATCATCTTACTAAAGAACCTCCTGTCCTAATTCCCCAAAAGCCCAAAATCTTCACAAAAAGAACTTTGGAAAGACAAAAAAATAAAATAAAAATAAAAATAAAAATGATTTCCGCCTTCAAACTGTGCCAGATGGTAGAATAATGATATTGTTATTATTATTATTTTTTAATTCCTTCATAAAGCACAAATTTGCATTTCTATACAATTGGATGAATATAAGGATTAGCTATTTTTTCTTTTTTCTTTTTGAAAGCTAGATTAGCCATATTATATAGTCTCTGGAGTCACAAATAATATATTGTGTCCATTAAACTTGATCCACTCTTGAGTCCAGAGTAAAAATTACCATCAAATATACTCTCTTGCTTTTGATGTTTGAAATATCATCATAAATCCAACTAAGATTTCAAAATTGGTTTAGTCTGATTAGCCTAAAATGTTCCCTAACCACCAAATTTAAAACATATGGATCAGACACGAGTTATTCCAAAAGAAAAATAATTATAAGATTCCAAATTTTCATATTATATGATCAAGTCGAACATGAATTGTAGTTTTTGCTGTGAGAAAAACCAATTATAAAGAAAGGGAGATTTTTTTTCTTGGCAATAATAAATTGTTTTTGCCAATTTGTGAAACTTGTTTTAAGAGCAAGTAGAAAAAGAAATGCTTGTACAGAACACAATGTCAATAGTCCAATCTACAAGCCTTTCGCTCTTCAGTGTACAACAAAGGACGACTAATGGAACCCCAACCAGATAACATGCCCCAAAATTGACATAGGCTCCTATATGCTACCTGCCACTTCCTCTAGCAACCCCAGATGCAAAGCAGAAAATAGATTTGTAGGGTTAAAGGCATTGCATCAAGGAAGATTACAACTTCACATTGTCTTGATATGCTGGTCTGTTTTGAAGAAAGATAGTGAATGATTAGGCCACAACTATTATAACCCAAAAATAGAAAATTATTCAAGAGCAAACTTGTTTGATACCTTTATTTATTTATTTATTTTTATATTTTATTTACTATTAATTAACTTCTAAATTCTAAAGAAAATATTCTAAACTGAATAATGAATGAATGCTCAGTTGATGGTATACCTTGAATAAATAAGTTACAAATTCAAAAGTTTTGCTCCAAGTAAATGGCCATTACATGAGAGAAATGTGAGAGAGTTACCCTGAAAGTACTGCTAGTAAGCCATCCATAATTATTGAGAGACAAATCATGATCCAAAACTTCCTTCTCTCTGCTGAAGGCATAGCCCAAGACATAGAGGCAAAAGAAGAGAATCATGCCTATGATAACCATCTCTGCAACTACAAGAACCATTACAATCTTGAAAGTCATTTTAGCTGCTTGTGGATTCCCACCTCCCAACTCATTTGAAGCCCAATTGCTACAAAGTGTTTGATGCATTCTTTTTCAAAACAATTGTATACCATGCTTAAATAAGTTCAGGCGTAAGGAAACACGTTTAGAGCAAACTTTGCTGTGGCTCCAAATGCATGTGGTATGTAGCAGGCTAGTAGCACAAATAAGTAATTTCCAAGCTGCATACAGTGAGAAATTAGAAGCCTAGTATAATGATTGGCATGCAACAAAATGTTAAGAGACTTAATATATGTAGCCAAAAAATGAAGACTACCATTTTCTTGACAGAAAGAACAAAAAAAAAAAAAAAATTACCAAACCATTCCTGCAGAAGGAACGCCAAAGTGAAAGAACTCCCATATGCAGAAGGAATAGCTCTGCCCCACACACTAGAAGCCACGAAAATTCACTTATCATGATGACTGAATTATATCTCTTAGTCTGACATTTCAGATTCTCAAACCAGAAGACATCTATGGTAAAATTATAATTATGATGTGATGATGGTAATAACTGCAACAATGGATTAAACAAACATCAATGTCAAAGAACTATGCTTTTGGATTGCCAATTTGTATTAGTAAATTAACAGATATTATGTTGTTGATTTTAGCAAGTTAATAAAGTTCACTTAGGCTTGTGAACTAGAATGAGCTCAAACCAAAATAAAATATAGACTAAGTAGGCTAGCTGAGGTTCAGTCAAGGACAAAGGTAGTCTAGTTTCAACATGACCAAAGTTGGGATAGCCCAATACTGGATTGAGCTGAGAAATTTTTCAGCTTTACTATGGATACATATATTTCATTAGCAATTGGTAAATCTAAAGGTGTGCCTTCTAATCTACGCTGATAAAAGCAGGGCATTGGCACAAATGCAGAAGCAATTGGAATATAAAAAAAGCCGAAGACACCAATTTGACAGCACATATGGTTGGTCTAAACAATCAATTTCAATAAGGGTATGCCACAATCAAGAAGTGGTTGGTCTAACTGTAAGAACGTAAAGGTGGAGTAACTCTGGTGAGAGTCCCTTCCACTCTTGTTTTGCAGGGTTTTTTTTATTTTTTTTTTTTTTTTAATTTTTTTATGGATAAGAAATTTCATTAACAATAAACTTAAGAAAGTAGAAACAGAAAAACTAGAAACAAGAAAATAAAAACAAAAGTCAACTGGGGAAAGTCATCTGATTCTCTCAAGCTATTACAGGACTTGCATTCTATTATTGGCTAGTAATGAGGAATAGATTAGGCACACCGGACAGAATGTTGCGTTGGGCTTACACAGGTGATCTAATTTATGTATTCTACAAGAAAAGTAAGGAATGTAGAGCACACTTGTATTTGAGTACCCATTAAGTAAATTGAACCTAAATTGCACAATAAGAGGGAAATGATGGGTTAAGGAAGCAAATTTAAAGAAAGGAACAACTTCAAAGATTGCGCATTAATCTGTTTTTGCCTATTAATTAAATTTATTCCAATAGCAAACAGAAATGCTTGTTCAATAGACCCTATCAAGAATCTGATCCAAAGTCCTTTCCCTCTCAACTGTACAACGAATGCCGAAAAGGTACATACTAGACTGCAAACTAGGCTCCTAAATGTTGCCAAACACGCCCTCTAATAACCCTTGATGAATAGTAGAAAATAACACAATTTAAAGGCAAGCATAACTACTAACAGGACATTTCCCCTTGAATATATAGGGCTCCATTATAATCTAAAAAGCATATTACTTTACAAGTGAACTTGTTTGAAACTTGCTACTTTTGAACTGCAAGGAAAATATTCAAGATAGAATACTAAAATTAATGCTTATTTCATACCATAGCTAGATTGAAAAAAACTTATACCCTTAAAGTTCTGCTTCAAAATTCACAAATCAGTGTCTCATAGACAATAACTCAAATCCACATAGAAGAGAGAAATGTGACAAAGTTACCTGAAGTAATGCTTGTATGCAATCCAATAGCACTAAACTCACTTGAAATTCATCCAAGAAGAAATATAATTAGTAAAACCTTATAACTCATTATCTGTCTGCACCTAGATCCCCTGTAAAAGTAGATCTTTAACTCCATTTTCATTTTGAAACAAGATGCACAGATATGCCACTTGAACAAGTTTCCAAATCATTGTAGATAAACCAAATACAGATTGATTAAAACATGGTCAGGCTGATTGAAATGCACGTACACATCTAATTGCCTAAGCCTTGATTGAAATCCATCCAATGAAAAAAAGATAGTCAAGTATTAACAGCCCTTAGGTGTCATCTTTTGCAGTCACGTCAATCATTACCATCACCAACTCTATATATCATCATCATCAAAATCATCATCACCAAATCTATGTACATCATCATAGAATTTATATACACCATCATCGACTAGATGTACATCATCATCACCACCTGCATATATGTGAAAACCTGAGTTAGTATGATGATTATTATAATAATTTACTCATTACTAATGAGTGTAACTTGAGTTTGCTTCCTACCTATTTTGGAAAGCATGAAACCAATGATTATGAAGAATATATATATGCTTGCACATGGTGAGCCAAAAGAAGAAAAAGAAAAATGACTTGACTTACTTGCCAGTGACAAAACCAGATGTATATATAGTTAGAAAGAAAATAAGATAGAATAGGATTGGCCATTAATGGGAAGGATGGTTGAGATGGACTTTTACCAGTTAATTTATAGATGGATACTTCCCCAAAGCTCTCAATAAACCATGGTGCATTTGTTTCGTTGAGCTCACTCACACGGACCTCAGCCTGCTTGTATATCAAATTGACCCCACATTCCCCACTTATATGTACGGTTGAGTCACTTGAGTTATCATTCTCAGAAAAAGAGTAACTTGAGTTATCATTACGGTTCTCAAATATAACCGTAATCTGACTGCATTCATCATACCCAACAGTAGCAAACCAACGCTCACGAGACAAATACAATAGGCAAATATAGTTTGTACAGATAGTAGAATGTACAAAGGCACTATCACCACCAGGGCCTATCACACGAGCTCTAATAACATCTCTCACTTCTACAACACGTGGAAGTGATGCCCAGAGAGCAAATCCTATCCATTTACTATTATACCAATTTGAAGGCAGCTTTATGTTTATTGAAAACCCCTCTTTTACAGCTGACCATGACCGAATAATATATCCACCCAAAACGGCTTTATGAAAAAAGAGCCCCTGTACCCAAACCAAAACACGACTATTGTTAACTATTATTATTTAACTATTCAAGAGAGAGAGAGAGAGAGAGAGAGAGAGAAGAGATTACCCGTAGGAAATGGAACAGTTTTGTAAATCCCACTAGACTGCCGCTCTCATCAAATGGAAGCCATTGGGAGAGAGGTTGTGACCAGATACTTAGTTTGACCCCTTCTGGTGACCAGTTTAGGAAAGAAAAACCTTCAGGCTTTATACATCTCACATTTGATGGAAGCCTTGGCAACGATTTTAGTTTTGAGAATAGGGAAAGATCGAGTGTCTCAAGAGACCTCAAATTATCCTTGTTGCTTGGAAGACATTCAAGATTTGTGCAGACACTTAGATCTAAGAAAGTAAGGGCAGGCAAACACTCGATTGATGAGGGTTCTACTTTCTTAATAGCAGTCCAGGCCAAATTGAGTCTCGAGAGGCTTTTCATAATTCCCGTATATTTAGGAAACGAACTGATTTTATAGCAACGAGAAAGATCAAGATCCGTAAGGGACTGCATCATTTTAGCAGACATGCTAGGAAGATTGGTAAGAGAAGCTCACCAAAACAGATTTAAGTACCTAAGCTTTTTGAGTTGTCCAATAGATGGGTGGATCTCAACCAATTGACCGCAATGAGAAAGTTTTAGTACCTCAAGTATCGGAACACCTGAAAAGTCAGGTGTCCTACTGAGGTTTTGGAGAAAAGTAAGATCAATGAACTTTAAGTTGACCAAACGCTGTTACCAAAAAAATAAAAAAATAAAATATTTTTCATAAAACGTAGAAATTAATTTAATAACACAGCTTTATAGATGAAAGGAGGAAGCTCAAATACATCGAGAGTGTATTTGTATTTGTAGCTACAATTAAAAAACAAAAAAAGAAGAGAGAGAAATAATAAAAATAATAATAGAAACGCAATTTAAAAAAATAATTATAATAATAAATACTATTACTCCTTCCCAAAGATATTCAAAATTGCCGTACTGCAAGTCAAGGTGAACTAACTCCATTCGTTGTTTGTGACTGGGTGCCAAACATTTGAAAAGACAGTCCCTCCACCGAAGATATCTTAGGTTATTAGGAAGAGCAAGATGTCTTTGGTCATTAAGAGAATCCATTCTATCAATTATCAGCAATCTAAGATTAAACATCTTTGAAAATCCTTCAGAAAATTCTTCAAGGTTGAAATCCTCTCTCCAGCCTTTGACAACTATGGCTTGAATTGCTTCTGTTGCCTAAGATTTCAAAAGCAAAGGCTTGGTGATTTGCCTAATCAAATGATAAGAATAATAGAATTATTTAAGTTTTATACCCTTTTTAATGCTATAAAGGAGATAAAAAAAATCTACTCCATAAGCTTTCATATATAAAACTCTCTAAAATATATGTTTCTTTTATTCCTCCTCCCACATGGTGGGTCCAACCCCAAATGTAATACTTAAAAGTAGTAAAATATACTTCAGATTATACCATTTGGCAATGCAATTTAGCGGAGAAAAAGAGAAATTTAAATGAAAATGCAATAAGATTGGCGTTTGGCTTTGCATTTTTAAGAAAATAACATTTTTATAATAGAAAAAAAGTTGCGTTTTCAAATAGCAACTCATGGAAATCACTATAAAATTGCATTTTCATGTTGCTATTTTTCATATCAATAATAATTTCTACATATTTTACCAAACACTTAGTTTCAATTTGAAAAATACATTTTCTAAACACAACTTCTAAATTTGTCAAAACATGAATTTTCATAAAACTAACCCAAACGGATTCTGAAGAGTCCCATTAGTACCAATAGATCATAATACTACACCATATGTTGATAGTAATATGTACTACATATTAAGGCCTATTAAAAGATTGTATTACATCTTATTTTAAATTCATTTTTTTCTTATTAATCTATTTAAAATTCATACATTAAAACTAGAAAGGTGCACTTCCACCTTTTAGAAAATTCAAGACCAACTAGGGAAAAAAAAAAAAAGGAAATCACAACATTATTTTTTAAGTGATGGAAAAGGAAAATAAAGCCTACAAAATGATTTTTTTTTTTTTTATATTAAAAAAAATGTGAGGATAGCCATTTGTTCAAGGTAGTATCCAAGAGATGAATGATTAGTTCATTGCATCAAGAAAATTAAATTAAATTTGCAAACAATTACAAAGAGATATTACATTTTTAAAAATGTAAGATATCATCATTGACAATATATTAGCATGGTAAATGAATGTTTTATTCTTTATTTCATTACTTAAAACTTCAGTATCTGCTTACCTATTGGAAAATTTTTTGTTTAAAAGAACTAATTTATTGAACAAAATTATGTCACTATACCTACTCAATCTTATTTGCTGAGATAAAATTATAGTTTTGTCATTGTTCTTACCATATCGTTCTCCAATACATAAAGCAAGTCCTCATTGAGCCACAACCTACTCTGCTTTCCAAGATTTCTACCTTATTTTAGACGAACAATTTTTTTACCCATTTCTTGTAGTAGATCATGCATCGTCAACCATTTGCCGTCATCCACGGTTAAGAGAGATTTTTCCACAAGAACACTTATACCAATTCTTGCATTAAGACCACAATTCTCTAATATCTCTATTACTTGATCTTTCTTCCTCCATCTAAAGAAACATGCAATATCTAAAAATATCTCCTTCCACATTTCCTATAGTCCATCGTAACTTATTTTAAGTATATTATGTATATCTCCTTTAATATTTTTAAAACTGTCCAATGCACTTTGCCACTCTTCTACTGTTCTTGTAACCAAAAAGGAACCCAGAGTAACAAGAGCTAATGGAAGGCCACTAGCATATTCTACAACATCCTGGGAGAGCTGCATATGACCTTCTTTGGGTTGCTCCTTTTTAAAGGCTTTCAAACAAAAAAGTTTTGAAGCATCAACATCATCTAATCCATTAGGCTTATATATTTCAAGCACTCCATGATCGACCAACACACGTTTATCTCTAGTTGTTATGATGATCCAACTACCCAATCCAAACCAATCATGCTTTCCAGCCAATTTTTCTAATTGGTCCACGTGATCAACATCATCTAGGACAAGTAGAACTTTTTTCTGACATAACCTTCTCTTAATTATTTCAACTCCTTCATAAACATCCCATATCTTTTCATGACTCCCCAAAATTTTTTCAAGTAGTTGTTGTATTTCAAGCAAAGAGGGTTTTGATCTTTCCCTAACACTGTAAATAAAACTAGAACCTTCAAAGAATTTAGAATACCTATGATAAATAGCTCTAGCAAGAGTTGTCTTTCCCAGCCCCCCCATACCACAAATCCCTAACATGTAAACCCTGTTCCTTGAACCTAAATACAAAGGGATCAATTTTTCCATGATAGAATCTATTCCTACAAGGTTTTTGGTAAAGCTTGAGAATTCTGGACTCAATTTCTCCATAATATCTTCCACAATTTGTTGGATAAATTCTGACTCATGTCTGTGAACAAGATAGAAAATAATTAAGTAATGGTCCAAACCAATTATAAAAGAGTAATGCTATGCTCACAACATATTCACAACAATTTGTCAACAAATTCTAGGTGGCAAGTTGTTAATTCGTGGGTAAAAAAATGATATCAGTGGTGGGTCCAAATTAGAACCAATAATAGCTTGCCGCCTAGGTTTTGTTGTGAAATTCTGGTGAATGTAACATTACTCGTTATAAAACCACAAGGGAGGAATAAAAATAATAGGCAAGATTTTAACTAGTATCATGTTGTAATAATTGAATCCATGCATATTATGCTACATTCTAATAACTATTTATTATTTACTTCGTGATATATGAAAGAAGACTGTTTGTTTTGAAGTAAACTATTTTCGGAAAATGTTTTCCCATTTTTTAGGTTTTGTTTGCTAAAAAAATGTGGTCAAATTTGTAAAAAATTTTATGTTAAAAATCTTTTATAAAAGGATGTAAAACATTTTGCCTTTAAAATTTTGGCAAAATATTTTACGAAAATACATAGTGGCTTCCTTCACCACATCTGGTGGCTAGGTCACCGGTCTACTTTGAAGCCACAGTTTCCGACAATTTGGTGCCGCAGTTTTGACAACCGGTGCTGGTGGTCCAATGGTCGGAGCCACCACTCCAACGATGACCGATGTCAATAGTTTGGTGGCTAGAAATGCCACTTTGATGCCACAGGTTTGATAACCAAAGCCGTCATTCTAGTGGTCAGAGACACCGCTCCAATGACGGTCACCAAATCCATGGTTCCAGGTGCCAGTTTCAGTGGTCTGATCACCGGATTGCCGACACCAATGGCTTTAGTAGCTGAGCCTCTAGTTTTGGTGGTTTGCTTAAAAATATTTACTTATCATACCAGACACTTAAAATATTTTATTTTAAGTTTGAAAATATTTTAATTAAAAAAATGGAGCTTAAATATTAAAAGAAATACATTTGTCATGGAAAGTATACCTATCTTGTAAATCCCAACCAGAGAGATTGGCCACTTCGCTTAAAGCATCTCTCCAAGTTTTCACCTTCTCTGTGCAATCCTTAAACCATTCTTTGTGTTTATCAAAGACTTGTGCAAGTGTTCCCTCTTGATGTCCTACATCGGATGGATTCACATGATAAAAAACTGGCACAACTCCCAATCCTATCTCGTTCTTGCATTTAACAATATGGACAAGTTTATCCAAGCACCATATGGAAGATGCATAGTTTTTTGAGAAAATAACGATAACAAATCTCGATTCTTTAATGGCTTTCAAGAGCTCTTCTGAAATAGATTTTCCTCTCTCAAGTCTTTCATCGTCCCTAAAGGTAAAAATGCCTTTTTTTTTCAAAGCATAATATAGATGGTCCGTAAAACTTTTACGGGTGTCTTCGCCTCTAAAACTGAGAAACACCTCATATTTCCACTCAGATTTTGAAGAAGAAGAAGAAGAAGATGGCAATGGCAGTAAGTCTTCTCTTTTTCTTTTATTAAACGGTAAGGCTCCTTGAGTGCTCATGGAAACTTATAAATCTTGCACTTCAGATTAAAAAAAGAAAAAAGAAAAAAGAAAAAAAGATATACATTCAATTAAAATGAAGAGAAATATATTAAAAGGAAAGTAAATTAAGGAAAGAGAAAACAATTTGATGTGGATTTTTCACATCAATGACGTAGTGAAAGGAAAGAAATAAAAGTGATGAATAGGTGTGAAAAATTGAGAACTTACAGATCGAAACCCTCCTGAAACAATTCCGGATTCGATTCCTATTCGTAGCTGATTTCCTGCTTATTAAAGGAAATAGAAACTGTTCTTTCTCCGCGTGATTATGTGTGAGAGAGAGACTGAGCATAAGAGGGAGACCAGCGTCGCTGCCTCACAGGGGAGGGGTTTATCACCAATTTCACATGCCCTGTTTTTAAGTCAAGTCAACAACTCTTTCTACTGGACAATAATTTCGTGGTGACCAGCTGTGAAGCACTACCTACATTTTTTTGTTATTTAATTTAGAGCAATTGCATCAGTTGATAAAAAAAATTTTCATTTTGCACATTTAAAACCCATTTTTTCTATTTTATACACTTATTTTTACAAAATACACACATCAGTTTGTTTATTATACACATTTATTCAAATAAAATATTCATTTCTTTAACCCAACACAACCCACATAGCCACCATCATTAGCCACCATCTCTCTCAAGATCGACACCTCCGGCCTCCCACCGTGCAACAAGATCGACGCCGGAATCCACACAAGCCGATCACATCAGAATCCCAAAGAAAACCAGTAAAAAAAAAAAAAAAAAAATACCCAATAAAAAAAACCAAAAAACCCCAAAGAACAACAAAAAAACTAGCTCCACAATCACCGATACCACCAACCCACACCCACAATCACCGATACCACCGACCCTCACCCACAATCACTATCACGGCAGCCTCAAGCTCAACCAAAAATGGATCAAAACCCACGAAATTCCAGGTGACGGACTCGTCTGACAACTCGGCTTGCTCGACCTCATTCTCATCGGCGGTGGTGGCGATCGGCGGAAGCTAGAGGAAGAAAGATTGATGAGATGAGAGAGTTGTGCGCCTGAGAGAGAGGGAGGTGAGAGTCAGGTAGAGAGGAGAGAGAAAAAATTATTAAGATATTATATGCACATGCTATAGTAACCATACATATTTGCACGATTACTATAGCAATTGTGTATTTATACACAAGTTTACACCCACTGATGTGGGTGTTTTTTTGCTCAAATTGTGTAAAAGTAGTTACTTTTTCCATTTTGCACATTTATGCATAAGCTGATAGGGAGGCTTTTAGATGCCATCTTGCTTTTTAGGTCATGTAGATGCAGGAAAGTGGGTGTGTGAATTGCATGCATTGGGAATTAAGATCACTTGTAATATTTAGGGTATTGCATTTAATGCAATTGTTTTAAATGGTTGTGATTGAGAGTTGAATTTTAACTATTAAATAAAAAATATTTTTTAAAAATAAAAAGTTAAAAGTTAAAAAGTAAAATAGTAAAATTGTTTGTGAGAGAGAAAATGAGTAATTGCACCCGGTGCAATATCCCAGTCCCCGAATCTCAATCCGTGCACAAGAAATTTCTAATTTCCATTTAAGGGTAGTTTGCAAAAAAATTTGTCTATTTTAATATAACTTATTTTTCTATTTTACATATTTATTTTTCAAAACATCTCATATCAAATTATCTATTTTACACTATATTTCATCAAAATATCAATTTTCTTAATTTTTTAAAATTATTTCTCTTTCTAAATATACAACAACTACTATCCATTATATTTCCTTATTTTCGAGATAAGTAAAGAAAGAATGAAAAATTAAATAAAAATGAATACTATCAGTGTAAATTTACACGGTTGCTATAACAATCGTGAATTTTTGCACAACTTTGCATAGCTTGATGTTGGTGAATTTTGGGCTTTGTTGGCTAAAATGTTGTACTTTTTATTATTATTTAAGAACTAATGTAAATGCTCTAAGTCTCCTATCTTTTTCTTTCCTCTAAAATATTTTCCAAAACTGTGCCAGAAAGTTGAAGAAAGAGAGAAGAAGATGATAATCACATGAGGCTCCTTGAGTGCTCTGAAACCGTGGGAAGTATACTAATATATCTGGAACTTGTAATATAGATAACAATACAAAGTACATTAAAATAAAAATAAAAAGTAAGAGAAAAAGGAAAAAAATAAAATAAAGGAAAGTAAATTAAGGAAGAAGAAAACAATTTGATATGGATTTTCCCTTTTTTTTTTTTTTTTTTGAAAGGGGTCTCAATATCATATATCAACTCAAATTAGAATCCAGATACAAAGCTTCAAGAGCTGGAGGAGGATCTTCCTCCATCCATACAAGCTCATTCTCTACTAATCTAGCATACTTGGCCAATACATGAGCCACATTATTTGCACTACGTCTCACACAACTCACCCTTACTGAATTAAAACCAGCCAACAGATACCAAATATCCTCATATATCAGACCAAGCCGAGAAAAAGACTCCTGTTGAACCTGACCGATAGTCTTCATCACAGCAACGTTATCTCCCTCAATGATCAGGTCTGTGAATCCAGTATCTACTGCAACCTCAAGAGCCTTACGACATGCTAATGCCTCCACCTCTTCACTGTCACTAACAGCCCCTCCCCTTGCCGAAATAGCCACCATAACTTCTCCTTTTTCATTCTGAATAACAGCTCCATAACCCGAACCATCGCCACCATCAAACACAGCCCCATCAAAGTTCAGTTTGTATTGTAAGCACGATGGAGGCTGCCATGCCTGAGTAACTTCACCCGGACTGGACCCAGTCACTACAAAATGGTCCATGGCATCACAATACTCTTTAAGATAGTCCATCGCACGCTGGTTTAACCAAGAAGGATGATGAAGGACACCACCCCGTGATACTACATTTCTTTGTTGCCAGATCTGCCAGCATGTAACCCAGAAAAGATCAAATTCATCTGCTGTGTTATTCGCCATTAACTCCTCTACCAGTTGCTTGAAATCATAAAACACCGTCCCACATTTTTGGAAACAAACAGCACTCCCGGCCCAGACATCTTGAGCAACCCCGCAACCCCACAAAGCATGTAATACGGTCTCCTCATCTTTCTGACAAAAAATACAAGTTGCATTCTCAATTACTCGCCTACGAAACAGATTATCCAATGTTGGCAATGCATTCTGACCAGCCCTCCATGCGAACACTTTAATTTTGTTTGGAATATTGGCTTTCCATATCTTAGTCCAAATTGGGTCGGGCACTCTCTGTGATGAACACTCCCCATCATTGCAGTCATCCAACTTCATTTGCTTAGCCATATAATAGCCTGACTTCACTGAATATTTACCGTTTTTTGTATGGATCCATACGATCAAATCTTGCACCAATTTCCTACTCAACGGGATTTTTAGAATGGCCTTCGCATCAAACTTGTGGAAACTTGCCTCAATTCTGTCCCTATCCCACTTATGTTCCTGCCAGTCAATTAAATCTGATACCCTCCACTCCCATTCCGCTTCAGCTGGCTAAATAAGCACTTTATGTGTTGGCTGAGAAGGCAGCCAGCAATCCTGCAACACCCGAATGGAGGCACCATTACCTACCCTCTAGCAACACCCTTTCTTCAGAATTGGTTGAGCCGCCAACAAGCTTTTCCATACATAGGAGCTGTTTGGACAGTCAACCGCTTCCAGAAAGCTACATCGAGGGAAATATTTAGCCTTGAAACAACCATACAGCAGCGATCCATGGTCTTGGAGCATCCGCCATCCTTGTTTAGCTAGCATTGCCAAGTTGAAGGATCTCAAATCCTGGAAACCCATACCTCCCATTGTCTTTGATTGAGTTAAGTAATTCCAACTCTTCCAATGTATTTTCCGTTCTTCTCCTACTTGGCCCCACCAAAACCTTGCACACATCGCATCCAATTCATTACATAGTTTCCCCGGAATTTGGAAAACCCCCATGGTATAAGTGGGGATAGATTGAGCCACAGCTTTTATTAGTACTTCCTTCCCCGCTCTAGATAACAACCTCCCTTTCCAACCTTGAATCTTTTTCCATACCCTCTCTTTTAGAAAAGAGAAGATATCATATTTTTTCCTCCCAATCAAAGTAGGCAACCCCAGGTAAGAGTCAAACCTCTCCACCTCCTGCACCTTCAGTTTGTCCATAATCCATACCTTTTTCTTAATTAAAACATTGCTACTGAAGTAAACAGAAGACTTTTCAAAATTAATGCACTGTCCAAAAGCATTAGCATACAACTGAAGAGTATCAGAGACAACTTGCACTTCATTCTCATTAGCTTGGAAAAAAATTAATGAATCATCTGCAAAAAGAAGATTAGTAATTTTAGGTGCAGTCCTACAAATAGCCACCCCATTTAGCTTTCCACCTGTCTCTGCTTTTGCCAATAGAGATGTGAAGCCCTCTGCACATAATAAAAACAAATAAGGTGATAATGGATCTCCTTGACGAAGACCCCTAGATGGGGTAATATTACCATATGCTTTACCATTGATCTTGACTGAAAAGGAAGGAGTAGAAACACAACACATGACTCTATCCACCCAAACTGCCGGAAACCCCATTTTTATCATCATCCCAGACAGGAAGGACCATTCCACACGGTCATAGGCCTTACTAACATCCAATTTTAATGCCAAAGTCCCTTTTTTACCCTTCTTTTTGAGATGCATAGCATGTAAAATCTCATATGCAACCAGCACATTATCAGTAATTAGACGACCTGGCACAAAGGCACTTTGAGTTGGGGAGATCAACTGAGGTAGAATCAGTTTTAACCTATTTGCCATAACCTTAGATATGATTTTGTAAATCACATTACAAAGGCTAATAGGTCTGAAATCTGACATTTTATCCGGTTTTTTAACCTTTGGAATCAGAACAATATGCGTATAATTCATTTCAGACACCATATTACCAGAATGTAAAAATTCTAGCACCGCATCCGTCACATCACTACCAACAATATGCCAAAATTTTTGATAAAAAAGTGCATTCATACCGTCAGGTCCAGGAGCCTTTGTTGGTCCCATTTGGAACAACGCAGCTTTAACTTCTTCTCTGCTATATGGCCTGGATAGCACTTCTAGCATCTCATCGGTCATCTTGTGAGGAACTGCATTGAGACATTCCTCCATTCTGTTACAAGTGCCTGCTTTAAAAATATCCTGAAAATAATCTGAAGCCACCTCTGCTACATCCTCAATTTCTTCAACCCAGTCTCCATTGTTAGTTTTGATCCCCTGGATATAGTTCCTTTGTCTTCTTTGAGAGGCTTTGTTGTGAAAAAATTTTGTATTCCTGTCTCCATGATTTAACCAAGAAATATGGGACCTTTGCCTCCAAAAAATTTCTTGTTGCCTCAACAGAGCATCCAATTTTCTACTCTTCACCAAGAATTCCTCCTTAATCTCTTCAGTCATCTCCCTCTCATTCAACTCCTCCAGACTTTTTTGCAATCTTTTTATTTCCTCAGTTTCTGGCTTGGTTTTGGAAGAACCCCAAGCATGCAGCTCAGCTCCACTTATTCGAATTTTCTCCATTGTGGACTCCAAACTAGAACTACCTACCCCCCCTTTTGTCCATGCCTTAGCCACTACCTCCCCACAATCATCCCACAAAAGCCAACTCTCCTCAAACTTAAAACTCCCAGCACCCCTACCTCGTTTCGATCTATCTTTAATTGTCTTCAATAAAATTGGCAAATGATCAGATGCATGGCTAAACAAATGGGTAACTGAGCTAGCTGGGAACCTCTCTACCCAATCTCTATTTGCCACAGCCCTATCCAATCTCTGCTTTGTATGTGCTTCACCTGGTCTTCTATTAGTCCACGTAAATTTGTTTCCATGAAACCCCAAATCTGTCAGCTGGCATACTTCCAATGCTGTTTGAAACCCATCCATTTGGCTATAAGGAGGTGAATGCATGCTCTGTTTTTCAGAAGAATGGAGGATGGCGTTGAAATCCCCAATGCAACACCAAGGACCATTCACAAAAGATCTTAGATGGGATAAAAGAGCCCATGACTTTTTCTTCTCACTTGCTTCTGGCCAACCGTAAAATCCCGTGAGAAACCACACAAAACCATCATCCTCCACCACTTTTGCCAGAATATGATTATCCGTAAAATTTATAACATCTAAATTTACATCATTCCTCCATAGTAACGCCAAACCTCCACCCCCTCTTGGTTTTTTAACTATCAACTTATTTTTAAAAGGTAAATCACCACCATGCTTCTCAAAACCATCCCTATCCAATCGTGTCTCCATTAAGAAACACACCTCGGGAACTTGTTCCCTCACTAGCTTGTGAAGGCTTTGAACTGTCCAAAGGTTCCCAAGCCCTTGGCAGTTCCAGCTTAAAAGCCTCATTGTTCTCGGCAAGGGTGTTGCAACACCCCCGCCGCTTCAATAATTGTAGAGTCATCATCAACCTTCCCTTTCTTAGTTTCAATACGCTGGCTGTCTTCCATCTCATCTTCATTCACAGTGTGTGAACTTCTCTTCCCCAAAATGGACTTTGCCCCTTCCTTTAACAACTCTACAGGCCCACATTCCATTCTGACTAACCTGGTCCATTTGGGTTGTTTTTTTTCCTCACCCGGTCCACTCATAGCCTCATTAACTTGCACGTGACTTCCTTGTGCTGTTTGAATCCAATCATTCCCCACTTTTGAATCTGAGACAGCCACTATTTGCGCCCGTACAACCCTTCTTTCCTTATCTGCTACCCCAGTCCCATTATTCTCGCCTTTTCCACCGCTGATGCCACTATCCTCTCCTACAATCTCGGCCTTACTTTTCCCGTTCTCAGCTAACATCTCAGTAGGGTTTTCCGCGGCGCCGCTACCAGCCTCCACCACCTCACTTTGCCGAGAACCCCTCTGTTTCTCATTCTTCTCCACTTCGGACTCTCTTCTCAATGGTGATCGTGCTCTCCCCCCCACCGCCTTTAGCCACTCCCCATAGCAGCAGTCCACCACGTTTCCATCCTTTGTCTGACAGAAATACTGAGCACAATGACGTATATCGTGTCCCATTAGGCCACAAAAATGGCAGAAAACCGGAAGTCTTTCATACTTCAGGTCCACCCAATGTCTCAACCCATCAGAGCCAGCTAGAAAAGCCCCCCTTCGAATGGCTTTTGTAACTGGTATGTCTACCTTCACACGCATAAAAAAATTCTGAGAGTCATTGTATCGCCGCTTCTCGACTTCTAAAACCTTTCCTAATCGTTTTCCCACTTCCTCTGCCACCTTAGGTGATCTCATGTCAAAGGGAGCCCCCCATATCTGTACCCACATCGGCACTGTTTCAAATCTAACATTTGCTGCCGTCATTCCCACCTCCCACCTGGTTAACATCAGAGCTTGATTATCAAAGCTCCACGGTCCCCCTGTAAACACTCTATTCAAATCAAACTCCTCTTTGAACTTAAATTGAAATAGATTAGACCCAACTTCAACGATTTGTACTTTTTCTTCCAGCCCCCACGCCTTCTTAAGAGTGGCCAGAGCCGCTTTCTTGTTGAAAGATCTGGATGTAAGGAACTTCCCTATCAGACTTAATGCACAACTCTCTAATTCCTTCTTGCGCCCTTCGTCTGATATAGCTATAATTTCTTCTTCCTCTGACGTAAGTTTCATCTTTTCCAGTACATTTGAGACTTCGTCTGCCATGAAGATAGCACTCGTAGAAAAAGAAAAGAGAAAAATCAAACCCTTAGTAACCCTAAGGGAGGGAGTTCTCGCAATAGACGAGAGAGAGAGCTCCTACCAACGAGGAGAGAGAGATGAATTTTGAATTTAGTTTGGATTTTCCATTTGAAAGACAAAATGAAAGGAAAGAAATAAAAGTATGTGTGATAAAATGGTAACTTACAGATTTGGAAATTGAAATTACAGTAGTAGTAGCAGTGATTGTAATGCTTGAAACCCTCTTGAAACCAAGCCAGATTCAATTCCTATTAGATAATTGCCTGTTTAATAAAGTATTTGTTGGGAAATTGCTTCAAATTCTAATTGTGACTTGAAAAGTTGATTAGGTGTCCTAGTTGAAGAAGGAAAATTAATTTTGGCATTAATTTGGGTTTACTTTGTGTAGAAGAAAAGACTATTCCTTAGAGTGGAATGAAAGCCTATTACTTGATAAAAATGTAATATTTTTTTTGTCCACAAAGGAATAGGAAATTGAAGTTTTATAAATAGACAATGATATAAAGAATTTGATGCCTTTGGACCAAGGGTCCTCTGATGGAGAGAGGGAAAAATAGAGTATGAAATCAAGAGGAAAAAAAAAATGGAGTTTCACTTGAGAGGTAGCAGAAGTTTGAATTTTCTCTACAACGTTTTTTTGTAAAGCACACAAATTCAGAAGAATTTGTGAAATTTTGTTTGATGTTGCAAAGCGAAGAAAGAAGAAGAGCCACAGAGAACAACAGAGAGAGAGAGAGAGAGAGAGAGAGAGAGAGAGAGAGAGAGAGAGAGAGAGAGAGAGAGAGAGAAGTGAGATTGCATGCGAGAAGGAAAAATTAGTGTATTTGTGAGAGCAAAGAAAACAATTAATGTATGTTTGACATAAACTTAAGAGAATTATTGTAATTGATTTGATAATAGTGAAATTATTTAGAGTTCGTTCTATTATTTTTCTCTTAAAGGAGAAATGATTTTTCACTTAAATATTTGTGTTCTTGTGTATGATTGATATTTTCAATTGGGTGATTGTGCATGGTGATAATATGTGTTCTTTTTTTTTTTTTTCTTTTTTTTTCATTTTTATCCTCCCTGTGCACTCACTGTTCACAATTTCAGATTCCCAATTTTCTTCAGTAATGCATGTCAACAACTCTTTCTGGGATAGTGTCAATTATAAAATGCCTTTTGCCCTTTTAGCAGTACTTTTTTAGGGTTTTAGCGTGGCAAAAATCACTGATTCCCCACTTTCTTAAATCGTACTAAAGCGATTTCAGTTTAAAACTTGGATGCAGCTCAAGAAAATATCCAAGTTGCAAGATTTAGATGAGGATGGCCTGTTTAATAAAAAAAAATATCCAACTTGCTCAAAGCACAAGAAAATTCCATTTAGATAAGGATTGCCTGTTTAATAAAAAATTGGACTCTGCTGTCTTTCTCTGTGCGTGTTCACAATTTCACATTCTTCATTTTCTGGAAAGCAAAGTCAACAATTTTTTTGGGAAAAATTCTTAGGAACTTTCGGAGTAAAAAATAGTACTATTTCCTCTCATATTTTTCATCATATATATATATATATATTGTTATTATGTTTCTACTAAGCCACATTAGCAGTCATGTTATCTACTTATTTCTCATTTCTCTTTACTACTTCCAACTGTAATTTCTCTTTTACTTTTTCATCTCTCCACTACTCTCAACCTTAATGTCACTTTTCATGTATCCCTTCCTCTTTCTTTTATTTTGGCTCTTCTTATCCCCATTCTATTACTATAAATATGCCATTCTCTCTATCATTCTATACATATTATCTCACATGAAAAAAGTTATTTCTCTCTCTCTCTCTCTCTCTCTCTCTCTCGTGTTTTTTTTTGTGTGAATTTTTTATTTTTTGTATCTCTACTTTAGGTTGATGAATTTATGTGTTTTTTAGAATTTTACTTTGGATTGATCCAATATGGTTTTGTGTTAAGTTATTATCTTTTTTTCTTTTCTATGATTGTTAAATGTTATTTTATTGCATATAAAGATAGTTTATAAGAATATAATGTTATTCTATTATATATTATGGCTTGGATAATTTAGTGTTTGACTTATAACTATATTTGTTATTTTGACGCTTCTTCTTCTCATTTTATTTTCTATTTCTCTCCCGAAAAAGGTGATTATCCTCTCTCTCTCTCTCTCTCTCTCTCTCTCTCTCTCTCTCTCTCTCTATATATATATATATATTATTTATTCTTTTTTGTAACTTTACTTCAGGTTGATGAATCATTGTATTTTTTTTTTATAATACTATTTTGGGTTAATATGATTTGGTATTGTGTTTGATTTTTTAAGTTTTCCATCACAAGTCTTCTCTCTCCCTCTTATAGCTTTTGTTTGATTTTTTTTTTTTTTTTTTGAGACATAATACTTAGTTATTTTAGAAGTGAGATTTTGAATTTATATCAAAATACAATCTTGGCTATGTATTTGAATGTGTCTATCAACTATTAAAACCACCCAAGATGAGTATGTATGGACAATATTTTTGTTTTATTTTTTCACTGATTTATTATTTAGTTATAATATCAAAATTAAAGTAGATAAATATGTAAAGTTAAAACTGCTTAAGATAAATTTTTAAAACCAATATATTTATATATTTAATATTGTCAAAAAATTAAAAGTAAAAAATAAATAATAAAAAGAATAATGTTGTGGCCAATGATGTGGTGGATCAGAAGGCTCAACAAGAGCATAGCAATAATGAGTAATTCTTAGGTACTCCCAGAATATGGAGAATGGTGCTCCCTCCTCTCACATTCATGGTGGAGTCCACTCATTAAATTTATGGTGGGGTTTACCATGAATGTGAGAGGAGGGAGCATCTAAGAATTTTTCAGCAACAAAATGTGATATGAAGATCCTTTAAGTGGGGTCTACCATGAATGTGAGAAGAGGGAGCATCATTTCTCCGTGCTCCAAGAGTACCTAAGAATTTTCCAGCAACAAAAATGTAATATGAAGATCCAATTAAAGGCAATTTAATCTTAATAAATGAAAGTGAATGTAGTGAAAAAAAATTGTTAGATTATGCTCTTTTTATGTTGTTATACAAATTATTTTCTTTCATTTCGATAGGTAAAGTGTTTAATTTTAGACATTAAGTTTACTTTTTTTGAGAGAGAAATTTTAAATTTTAAATTTATAATATGGTATAGTCTCTTAGGAATTTCTAAAAAATATGCAGTTCCAATCTCATATATCTATATTAATAAAATAAAATAAAAACACAATCAATAGTTCGAAACTACTCCTACAATAGGAAAAATTCTAAATATAATAATCTCTTTTTAAGATAATGAAAATTTTGAATAATATATTTGAAACTTAAACAATTTAGTTGACAAGAAAAAAAAATTAGGAAAATATAATGCACAATAACATAATTTATCAAAATGTGGACCGCCTAAAAATGAATAATATTAATCAAACAAATCCAAATAATAAAATGATGATATATTTTTTGAGATAGATAAATGAAAAATAATGGTGTAAATGTACTTTTGGTCCCTACATTTTGGGCCAATTCTCGATTTGGTCCCTAAATTGATTTTGTTTCTAGGTCAGTCCCTGATTTTAGAAAATCGATTCTATTTTGGTCCCTATCGTAAACCCAGTAATAGAAAAATCAGACATGGCATACAGAGTGCACTGTTGGCGTGTTATATGCTGACGTGACTATTAAAATAATAATAAAAAAACCACATCAGCATCTGATTAAAAAAAAAAAAAAGATTTATCAAATTTAACAAAAAAAAAAAAACATAAAAAAACATAGATTCATATTTGAAAATGAATACACAAAAATATAAACCCAAATCACAAGAACTCAAGACATCTTTCCCAGAAAAATTCTTTCAAACCAAACACCGCTAAATTCAGTGATTCACATCTAAAAAGTCGATGTCTAAGATTTTCATCACAACATTTTCTTTCCACCCAAAACCAAAAATTTTCTTATGAAACAAACATACACACACAAACCCAGTCGATTTGGCTCACAATAACAACAAACCCAACCAACCTCATAAATTTTCCTTGAACAATCTGTTAGGTTCTAAAGATTTAGGAATTTATGTATTTAAAACTCTAATGTATAATGTTAGCAAACCATGATCAAAACAGGTTGTTTAGTCTTGTTTAGGCTTGCTCAAAGTTGTGTCTTTTATGTAAAGTTGGAATCGAGCTGATGCAGAAGTTACTATGCATTTCGGCCTAGCTCGATCAATCGAAAATCGAGCAGAATGCATTTTTCTACAGAATTCCAACTTAGCCCTATCTCATTAAAATGTTTAGGGTTTTATGTTTTTTCCCTAAGTATATAAAGCAAACTCTAGCCACGTTTTAGAGGTTGCTCATATTGTAGTTTGTGTAAATCTCTTGTGAGATCTGTGAGGAGCTTTCCTTTACACAAGTTTAGGATTATCAAGAAGGAGATTCGTTCAAGAACTTGATGATCATTTAGTTGCTGCCATAAGAGCTTAAAGATACACAAGCGGGAGTGCTTGTACTTGCTGGAGAATCCAAGAAAGAAGGAGTCCGTGGTCTCGGAGCTTGCACGTAGTTGTGTCAGTAAGTTTTCTACTGGTGGGTAGCAATAGGATGTTAGTGGTCTAAGTCGCTATTGTAAAAACTTCAATTCTTTCTATAGTGGATTCAAGTTTATCTTGAGGATAGTTAGGTTAAATCTTCCCCAGGTTTTTACCAGTGTGGTTTCCTGGGTCATCATATCTTTGTGTTATTTATATTTCCGCTACTATACATGATATGATTGTTTGATTGTGATAACCTAGATCTGGAATTTGGACTAAGTAATAACTTGGCTTGTTAACTAGGTTAATTTAATTGTGTTTTAAGGGTTCTAAAATCAAACAAGTGGTATTAGAGCAAGTAGCTCTTTGTCTGTAGATCTTTTGATCTAAGAGCTGATCCTTGACCCCTGTTGTCATGGATTCTTGGAAAATCTTTTTGCGCATATGTCAACTTGCTTACTTGTTGTTTGTGTCTCTTGTTACTTTTGCCAAATCTTTCCTTGAGCATCTTGGATTAATCACATGTGATAATAATTATTTATGTTATACTGCTTTAACCGCCTTAAAGGCATGTGATTCTTGTCTTAGGTATTTGGATAGTGGTTGTTCCAAGCATATGACAGGAAACAAAGGTTTATTCAGGACACCATTTGAAGGAAAGATTGGGACAGCCACTTTTGGAGATGGAAGCAAATCTGTGATCAGAGGCATTGGAATTGTGGACATTCCAGGGTTGCCAGTTTTTGAAGATGTTTGGTATGTTGATGGATTGAAGGCCAACTTACTCAGCATTAGTCAGATTTGTGACAATGGTTTGAATATTCTCTTCATTAAGTATGAATGTGAGATACTTGATGGAGGAGTTGACTGTATGTGTGTTGGTGTAAGGACAACTGACAACTATTATGGTATAACACCAAGTATAAACAACAAGTGTTTTAGTGCAAAAATCGATCAAGTTGATTTGTGGCATCAACGGTTGGGGCATGCAAGTCATAAGCAATTAAAGAAGATTTCCAAGTGTGATGCAGTTATTGGTTTACCTAAGTTTGAGAAGATAGATAAGTGCATCTATGGACCATGTCAGATAGGTAAACAAGTGAAATCCAAACATCCGTCTGTAGCTAGTGCTCAAACTTCAAGACCTCTAGAGCTATTGCACATTGATCTTATTGGTCTTGCCAGAGTTTAGAGTTTAGGTGGAAAGAAGTATATTCTAGTTGTTGTGAATGACTTTATTAGATATACTTGGGTTGTACTTTTGAAAGATAAAGTTGAGGCTCCTGAGAAGATAATACATCTGTGCAAGAAATTGCAGGTTGAGAAAGATACTGTGATAGCTAGAATCAGAAGTGATCATGGAAGAGAATTTGAGAATACCAAGCTGTCTACTTTCTGCAATGATCAAGGCACACATCAAGAGTTTTCTTAACCCAAGACACCTCAACATAATGGAATAATGGAAAGGAAGAATAGGGTTGTTCAAGAGATGGCATGTGTCATGCTACACAATAAAAAGTTGCCCAAATCCTTCTAGGGAGAAGCAGTTAACACTATTTGTCATACACTCAACCGGGTGTATTTCAGACCTGATTCCAAGAAAACTTCCTATGAACTCTGGAGAGGGTAGAAACCTGTTGTCAAATATTTCAGGGTATTTGGTAGTGACTGTTACATTTTGCGTGACAGAGAGAACCTAGAAAAGTTTGATGTAAAAAGTGATAAATGATACTTTCTAGGATACTCTTCCACTAGTAGAGCTTATAGAGTGTACAATCTGAGAACCAAAACAGTCATGGAATCTTCAAATGTTGTGATCAATGATGAAGTATGTTTAGAAGCACATTCAGAAAACACTATTCCAGTTCAAGATAAGTCTTTAGAAGTTGATGATTCACTTCCTACTAATTATGTGGGAAAACATAGTGAGGAAGAGCTGTTGTTGTTGAATGATACAATTTCAGTACCATCAAGTTCAGAACCATCCACTCCGGTTCATGAAACTCAATAAGCACAAAGTGAGCTTAGTCCTCCATCAGAACAGAAAGGTGAAGCAAACGGACTCAGGAATTTATATCAATCAAGCAAAACACGCAAGAAATCTAGTCAAGAGATTTGGACAGGAGAAGGCTGCCCATGCTAGAACACCAATGACTGCAAATGCGAAATTAACAAATGATCCATCAGGTGAGTCTGTTGATGTTACATTATATAGAGGCATGATTGGATGTCTTTTGTATTTGATTGCTAGTCAGCCTGACATCTCCTTTAATGTTGGTTTCTGTTCTAGATTTCAATCTAATCCTAAGGTTTCACATTTAAATGCTGTTAAAAGAATCATAAAATATGTAGGTGGAACTTGTGATTATAGATTATTTTATAGCAAAGAGTCTAATTTGTCTTTTGCTGGATTTTCTGATTCTGATTGGGCTGGTAATGCTGATGACATAAAAAGCACCACTGGTGGGTGTTTTTATGTTGGAGCCAATCTTGTGGCTTAGATGAGTAAAAAGCAAAATTTTGTTTCTCTGTCTACTGCTGAGGCAGAATATATTGTTGTTGGAAGTTGTTGTTCTCAGCTTCTTTGGATAAAAAAGCTTTCGAGTGATTATGGGATAGCACAAGACAGCATGGTTGTTTATTGTGATAATTCTAGTGCTATAGATATCTTTAAGAATCCTGTTCAGCATTCGAAGACCAAACACATAGAAATTAGATATCACTTTATTAGGGATTTGGTTGAAAGGAAGATTGTGGTTCTTGAGTATATCCCTACTAAACGTCAGAATACTGACATCTTCACCAAACCTCTTGATGAAAGTAAGTTTGAGACACTTCGTCAAGTAATTGGTGTGATTCGGTGTCCCTAGTCTCTTTTGGCTTTCATGGTCCTTGTGCTTCATTACTCTACCTTTTGTGACCATTGTTCTTTGGTTTTTGTTTTTCTTTTTGTTTCTAGGATTTGTATTGCATAACATTCATGCATTTCATTCTAGAACTGTTTTTGTTTCTTCTTTTCAAAATAATAAAAAGGCGGGGGGGGGGGGGGAGGAAGCAAATCGTGTTTTGTATTTATTCTCTTGGTTTTTGAAAACAAGGTTGGTCAATTTATTTTCATATAACATGTCTTTGTACTTTGTTTAGCTTGGATGAGCCTATTTATTGCACTTTACTAGTTGAAGCTTTGTAGTGCATGTTGTGTGGGAAATATGTTTATGGATTTTGATCACTTTGTCTTAATCTTGAAGTCACATGTCTTTGACTGTCAGACTTGAATTTTTTGAGAAAGGCATAAATAACCATCTCACCACTATTCCCTAGCCAATCATGAACACCTTAGTGCATATCGTAAGATTTTGTACTCGAAAAAGTGTAGCACATGCATAAAAAGAACATAAGGTGTAGCCTTGGTTTAAATGCTTAAAATTGGTGTGTACATTGTTGGACTTAAAGCTAAATCAAATAATTAAAATTGATGTGTACATTATCCCGGCTATTTTAATAAGTTTCTGAACAACTAAAATTGGTGTGTACAATATAAGGCAAATTCAAGAAACTTACATGATTGCAAGCTTATGATCTAGGAGATGTGGGAGTTATATGATGTAACTCTTTAGATGATAGTCTCCTTCAAATTCTATGTGATGAATTTTGTAGACTTTGTGTTTGATTTCTATTCACATATCACCTCACATGTATCTCAAGCTTTTGCTAGTTGCACACACTACACAAGTTATAACTATTTCAGATCTGAACAACAGGTCTCAAATCTATATTTACTTAAAATTGGTAGGAATTGAGACGTATTAGGCTTGTAGACTAAACTAGTTTGGAATGCATAGTTGGATTTTTATTGATGTTATAGATGTCAAAAGCAAGAGAGAGGACAATTGAGAGAGATTCTTGTAACAAATATGAGATAACAAAACAGAGAGAAATTTGTGTTTTTTTTCTTTTTTTTCCTAAATAAAAATGATCTTATAATTCCTTGGCCTATCTTTATATCAAAATTATGCTAAAATAATGTAAATGATATTACTCTTTGCTAAACTTTGTACATGTTATTGTGTGTGTTTTTGGTTTGACCAACCAAGTTTGAAAATACCTTGAGCTTTTTTTATGCAAAACATATTTGATGCTTGAGAATTCAAAAGGAAAATGTGTGAAAATCTTAATTTTGGGAAAACTGGGTTTAAAACTTGTGTTTTTGAAAAGCATCTCATCTCATATTCATGCATTTTACTCATAAAATTCAATGCTTTGAGTGTCTTTGGTCAAAATTTGCTGAGTTTTTCAAAAATGTGTTTTTTCCAGAATTTCGATCAATTGAGGCTATTTTTTGATCAATCGAAATTGCGATTAAAAATTGAAGTGAGTCTCTGTCTGTTTCGATCGATCGAACCTAAAATTTCGATCAATCAAAAATCGCGAATCAGGCTTTTAAAAATTAGATCTTGACTTACTCAAACCTCACTTTTCAAAAGTTTTCAAACTTTTCTCTCTCTCTCTCTCTCCGATTCGGACTAGGCTCCACGTCAATTTTTTGTCGTTTTCGTCCTTTCTTTTTGCAAGGTTTTCCTCTCCTAAGGCCGGTAAGTCCATTTTACCCTTCCTTTTGCATTTTATTTCATGTTTTCATGCATAAATTCATGCATTTGTTTGGGATTTTCGAACCTTTTCAAAATTGGGGTTTTTGATGAATCAAGCCTTATTTTCTAAAATTGATCATTGGGTTTTGTTCCTATGATGTTATAAACATGTTCTTAATAATTTGATCAATTTTATGATTTGTGAGAATTTGGAAATTCTAGGGCTTGTATTAACCCGAATTGGGGATTTTGTTCAAATTGGGTTTAATTGATGAAATTGGCTTGTTAGATTGATGTATTTGATCATTCTAAACTGTATTCTATCTTGTGTGATGATCAATTGGCAAAATTTTTTTAATAAAAACGACCAAGTAATTTTTCAAATTTTGGGGTTTTTGTTAGATACTCTATGCTCAAGCCAATGTTGTGAATTCGAACTTAAATTAAACTTAGTTTCACTGCATTAGAGCATGCATCATGACATTTAACTGTTCATGCATCATATAGATTTCTGTTCTATATTTTTTTTTGTGCTAACTTGCAGTTTGCCCTTGGTTTTTCTTTTTTGTTCTTTTTGGTTCTGCTTTGTGTCTTTGTCCTTATCTTAGCACCATGCCTAGGAAGACTAGAGCTCATAGGACTCCCTCCACTTCTTCTGAGTCTCCCTCTAGGAGTGAGTTGTTTAAGAATGACAAAAGTAGAGAGTTATATGATAAGTTGAACAGTAAGAGAAAGATATGGGCTGAGCGATCTGTTGTGTTAGATGAGCTAGATCCTGCCATTAGGGAAAATTTTGAAAGTAGAGGTTGGTTGACTCTGTTGGAGGTAGATCATCCACCCTTGACCGCCCTGATTAGAGAGTTCTACTCGAACCTCTCTTGCCACATCTATGATTCCAACACCCTTGTTAGGAGTTGGATACAAGTTGTTGAGTTCACCATTACCCCTAGGGTAGTGGCTGAGGCTCTTAGGGTTCTGGTTGTTAGGCAGCCCGTCTATCCTTTTGAGGAGTCTCCACCCCTTAATGACGTCATGTCATACATCACTGGGTCTTCTATCTAGTAGGGTTCTAATTCTCGGATCACGTCCGCTGAGCTTAATAAGACTACCTATCTTTTCCTTAGGATAGCGTGTCATTCCTTGTGGCCTATTTCTCATATCTACACCATCCCTATTGAGAGATGTGTGTTTCTGTATGCCCTTATTTATGGTGCTTCTATTTCTTTCCCTCATTTGTTTCTTCGTTCTTTGAACGAAATTCATAGGAGTAGCGTTGTTGGTCACACTCTTATTTATCCTATTTTCATTCATAGGATTTTGTTACATTTAGGTTTAGATGGTTTCCCCGCGTATGAGCCCGTACACATTACTAATCCCATAGGTGCCACTTTCCTTCGGCAGAGGGTTGCTCACTTGAGAGCTAGAGTTGAGCCTTCTGGTGCTGTACCCCCTCCTCCTACTTCTATAGGTGATACACAGGCTGAGACATTGGTGCTGCTGCTGATGTTCATCCACCGACTACTTCGGATGATTTAGACATTCGACGTACGTTAGATCATGTCTTGACCATTCAAACGGCTCATGGACAAATTTTGGTGGACTTACTCGATGAGGTTCGTGCTTTGCATGCAGAGTTGACGCATTTTAGACGATCTCCTACGCCACTTCCTTTTGATGATGGATTCTGATTGCCCTTTGGCATTCTGTCACAAAAAGGGGGAGTAGCATTTGTAGTAGCTTGTAGAGTTTTTGTTGATAAGGGGAGTTTTGACTGTTTAGAGCCTGTAGTGATTAGATTGTATCCAGGAGCTGCACTTTGTATTTACATTTTTTTGGTTCTTGATGTATTTTTGTTGGGCTATTCATGTTAGGGGGAGATACATTTATTTTTGTTTCTTATTTCACTGCTTATTGATTTATATTTATGAGTTATTCATTGATATATGTCTTTATTTTGTGTTGTGTGAAATCAAGAATTAATTTTGTTTACTTGTATTTTTCCACACATGCGTTTATGCATTTTGTTTAGTGTTTCAGGAAATATACAGGTTGATTCAATTGAGCTGCTATCTACACTTGCAACTAATGGATAGTAGTTAGGATTGGATTTGTTGTAATGAGCATTTTTTTTTTTTTTTTTTTTTTTTGTAAAAGGCTTTTATTTGTAAACTTTGAGCTTTTAGTCTGTGTTTTGTCACGGATTGCCAAAGGGGGAGTTTGTTAGGTTTTAATGATTTAAGAATTTATGTATTTAGAACTCTAATGTGTAATGTTGGCAAACCATGATCAAAACAAGTTGTTTAGTCTTGTTTAGGCTTGCTCAAAGTTGTGTCTTTTATGTAAAGTTGGAATCGAGCTGATGCAAAAGTTACTATGCATTTCAGCCTGGCTCGATCGATTGAAGCTTAGGCTCGATCAATCGAAAATCGGGCAGAATGCGTTTTTTTGCAGAATTCCAACTCAGCCCTATCTTATTAAAACGTTTAGGATTTTATGTTTTTGCCCTAGGTATATAAGGCAAACCCTAGCCACGTTTTAAAGGTTGCTCATATTGCGGTTTGTGTAAATCTCTTATGAGATCTGTGAGGCGCTTTCCTTTACACAAGCTTAGGATTATCAAGAAGGAGATTCGTTCAAGAACTTGATGATCATTCAGTTGCTGCCATAAGAGCTTAAAAATACACAAGCGGGAGTGCTTGTACTTGCTGGAGAATCCAAGAAAGAAGGAGTTCGTGGTCTCAGAGCTTGCACGTGGTCGTGTCAGTAAATTTTCTACTGGTGGGTAGCAATAGGATGTTAGTGGTCTAAGTCGCTATTGTAAAAACTTCAATTCTTTTTATAGTGGATTCAAGTTTACCTTGAGGATAGCTAGGTTAAATCCTCCCCAGGTTTTTACTGGTGTGGTTTCCTGGGTCATCATATTTTTGTGTTATTTATATTTTCGCTGCTATACATGATATGATTGTTTGATTGTGATAACCTAGATCTGGAATTTGGACTAAGTAATAACTTGGCTTGTTAACTAGGTTAATCCAATTGTGTTTTAAGGGGTCTAAAAACAAACACAATCATCAACATTTTCCCCAGAAAATCAAGATTTTCTTTCAAACCAAAGACTAAAATAACTCACATTTAACAAACAAACATAAACACAAACTTAGCCACCACCTCCACCGATTAAACCCATAAAATTTCACCCAAACCCAGAAATTTTCTTTCGACCCAAACCTAGAAATTTTCACCCAAACCCAAAAATTCAAACCCAAACCCAGAAATTTTATTTCCACCCAAACCCAAAAATTTTCTTACGAAACAAACATAAACACAAAACCAATGAACGACCAACCCCCACAAAAACATAGAAAAATCCAACCACCACCTCCACCGATCACAATCAAACCCACCATCACACCACTTATCAAATAATCAAGAGAGAGAGAGTCAGGTTTAGAGAGAGAGAAAGTCAGAGATTAAGAGAAAAACTACCCACCACCACCGATTGAAGTCGAACCCATCAAACTTGCTGGAAGACTTGTCCGATCCCAAACGAGTTGCCTCACTTCGACTCGGTCTCCAAGCCCGTTGGCTTCAACGTTGTTTACAAGCCCAGGAAGAAGAGTCTTAATGTTGGTCCGCCGCTACTCCTTCATCTTCTCATCGTGGGATGTGTCTTACCACCACCACCAGTAAGAGAGGAAAAGAGAGTGGGTGAGTTAGAGAGAGAGAAATCTGAACTTGCTTTTGAAGAGAGAGAGAGAGAGAGAGAGAGAGTTATGAATCATTTGTGAGTTTGGATTTTGTTTTGGGTTTGTGGGGGGTTATCAAATTTTTTTTTTTTAACTTTAATTTTGTCTAAAAATTAATATATTTAAAATTTTGTGATGTGTTTGTTGCCAAGAAAGTTCAAGAATATTTGAGAAAGTTGCTATAAATTTTTTTTCACAATCTTTAAAACTGAAAAATAATTTTATATTTTTGTTTTTTTAATTAAATTAAAATTGAAAAATTAAAATTATTTTTATTTTTTAATTTAAAAAATACTAATGTGGCTTTATTTAATTCATAAAATGCTGATGTGGCATTTAAAAAATGTCAAATAAAATATTTTATTATTATTTTATAAGCCATGTCAACATATAACATACCAACAGTGGGCTCCGTTTACCACGTCTGATTTTTCTATTACTAGGTTGACGGCAGGGACTAAAATAGAATCGACTTTCTAAAACCAAAGACTGACCTAGGAGCAAAATCAATTTAAAGACCAAATCGAGAATCGGCCCAAAATGTAGGGACCAAAAGTGTCTTTACACCAAAAATAATGTTAGAAATTGTTTAATTTTTTGGGAGAACAAATTATATATTATACCATAACTAAAATATAATAATCTATTCCCACGCATCACGTAGGTCTGCGACTGGTAAATTTAATGAATGGATCTCATTATGAATGTGAGATGAAAGAACATCATTTTCCATGCTCCAAAAATATCTAAGAATTACTCATTTTTTCGGCCCGTCTCAAATGTCGTTTCATGTTACTTTTTTTTTTTTCAAGTTTTTTTTTAGCATGGCATAAGTCATTAATTTAACCCCAGTTACTTACCTCCTCCCCTTTACTTCTTTTATTATTATTTTTTTAATTGGTAGAGTAGGACAGAATAGATTCGCGGTAATCATCTATGACTATGAAGCTCTGTTTAAGGGTTCATTTTACAAGGAAGTTTCCTCCCTCTTCTACTTGTTCACAGAATTGATGGAATAAAAAAAAACTTGGAATATTTTTGAAAAATTAGGATATGCTTAAGAATATCTGTGCCAAGTCGGAATACATTAGACAAAATTGACTTTTATTTACCTAAAATTTTTGGTAAAATATAAAAATTATCATTAGATTTTGCGATATTATCAAAACTATTAAAGAGTACGAAGGTCACAATCACTGCACATTATCATTGGTGTGATGGTCACATCATAGTTCACAAGTGCCAATCTTTGTAGGGTGGAAGAGCAAGGGCTGGTATAAAATTTCTATATCAAATTCAAAAAATACAAATTTCACATAAAGCCTTTTGAAAATTTATATGCTCTTGCTTCCTCTTCAATTTCTAATAATATTTAAATCTTTTTAATAATTTTTTTAAAACTTAATTGTTATTTATCCATCATTGGTTATTATCACACTAAAAGTTATTTAAGTCTTTTGGCTTGGCACAACAACAACCGCACTAGTCATTGATTTTGAAATAGTATATTTTTGTTCTTCTCAAAAAAAAAAAAAAAAATTACATTTTTGTAAAATTTAATATAGAATTATGATTAACGTTAATGTAGAGTTCTAACAAATTGATACACATAAGGCCCAGGCCTACGTGAATTGATATAGATGACACATTTTTATCTAAAAATTTTTAGATTAGGTGCCTGAATTTTTTTTTTAATTGTAAATAAATCATCTTTAGATAACTTTAAAAAATAAGTTACATTGAGTTTTACTTCTTCTTCTTCTTCTTCTTTAGATAACTTTAAAATTCTAAACTAATTATAACTTAAAAAAAAAAAAAAAAATCTATCCTATTTCCTTATTAGCATCATTCACGTTTACTTTCTTCTTCTTCTTCTTTTTAATTTTTTTTAAATTTTTTTTATTATTACTTACATTCATGTCATTTTTGTCAACATTTTTTTTTTCATTCAATCTATATGACATTTTTATTTTGTGGATAAAACATATATCCTAAATTAACTCTTCTTCTCTTATAATTCCTAGAGTGATTAGAAATCTAACTTCCTTACAACTGAAAATTTTCTATATATATTCTGTTTTTCCGTGTATTCTTATATATTCTTAGGCATAACAACTTCTTCTTCTTTTCTCTACCCCATTATTATTAATAATTCTCATTCTTTTATAATTTCTATGTTGTTTAGAAATTTAACTCTCCTTTGTTTTTTTTTTTTTTTTCCCTTATTACTTAGGCAATTTAATGTCTGTGAAATCAATAGTAGAAGTTTTTATCAAACCTACCATCCAAATTATTACAGGTATGTATTTCTCTTCTTTGTTTTTGTGTTTTTTTCCAGCAATGGTGGGCAAGTACGTATCTCATGCAAGCATACATGAATTTAAATTGCCTTTCAATATTTTGAATGCTTTATTATTTGTTAGATGTGATTAGGCACAAAAGTATATGCTTTATTATTTTTTTGGATCATTTAAATACACCACTATTAAGTTAATAGGATTTTTTATATAATTTTTTTAAACAAAATGAAATTTATTTTTTCAAATTGGATTTATTCTTGTTTTTCCCTTTTTTTTTTTTATATTTATATTTTGAATATTATCACTTAATACTTATTTACATAAAGTATGCATAGTATTATGTATTGGTTTGCAACATTAATTAATATTTTTTGCTAATTATTAGTATAATTTTTTATTCCCAACAAATTTTCATTAATATTTTTTTTTTGGTTTTTAATTGCAAAATTTTGGAACTTTAATTCCTGAATTTTTATAATCTTTAAAAAGTCATCATTCTTCCAGTATCAATTTTTTTGTGCATTGATTATTTTTACTCTTGAGCTATCATTATGAAATAGGTTTTTTTTCCTTTGCAATTATCGAACTTATTTGACTAAAATAGTAAAATCAAAGTTAAAATGATAGCTAATTTTTTAAAATATTTTATTTTAAAGCGGTCATAGACTCATATGCAACTTTACAATCTATATGGTTCTATTTTTTTATTATTTAATTCAATTTAATTTTCTTCTTGATTTTTTTTTTCAGGTTTGTCAAAAAAGATTTCAAGCATATCCTATGAAAGGTTTGTAATCATATGTAGATTCCTTCAATGCAAAATTCATATGCAAATAGTTTGATACATGTAACTAAAAATAATATTATAACACAACTAACAAGAATTATTTATTTTGTTAAAATAATTATTAAAATATAATAATTATTTTTACATATATTCTATAAATTTTATCATAAACTCGTGCAACGTACGGGCCTTTAACTAGTAAAACTATAAAATTAGATGATAATGTAATCGTTTGAGATTAAATGCAACATTAAAATACAGGGCCACAAGTTAAAGTTTTTTGGAATATAATAGGATTATATGAAAATTTTAAATGAGATGAAAATAAAAATTATGTATAATATTTTATTTTAAGAGAACACTAAAATTTTCATTAGTTGACAAAGAAAGCAATATAGCATCATTTATTTTAGTAAAGAACTGTCGCCCTTGGTAGGCTTTGTAAACAATTAAATTAATAGTTTAATATACCTAAAATTAAATATTTTTATGAGAAAAATACATTGACTAATTTTAATATATAATCTTAAAAATATGTTAAAAAATATATTATATATATTATATAGCATTACAAAGTAATTACATATTCTTGTGCATCATATGGTTCCCACCAGTACTAAGTGATGCCTCATTCGAATCTTGAGCCTCATCGTCAACAAGATCAGCTACAATTTAAAACTGCTTTGCAAATCTAAATTACCAATTGTTTGGGCTACAAATCCCTGGACCCGTAGAATCCGAAGGCCCTCCCACACCAATGCTATAGCTTTTTCAACCCACTTTATAATAAGTAAAAACAAGTGATTGGCTTGTATAACTGAGAATCTCTGCCAAATCAGTGGGTTGTACATTTTGTTCCAATCCATCATGATTTTTTTTTCTTTCTTTTTGAAATGAATCCATCATGATTCATGATTAGCTTAATCTAATATAGGCGAATTGTTAACTGCTTAATTGATATGGCTATAGTTTGTGGAAAATACTTGAACTGCTACGGTTCACAATCATTTTGGACATCTAGTGACTAGTGTACATATCATTCAGTAGCCACATGCCGACTGTTCACATATAAAAGTCCCCTTTGTCACACCACCTATCAATCATTTTATAAACAGAGTAGGTATGCCAGTGGCAAAACAATTACTGAAAATTATTCAACTACATTAAATAAAATAAAAGGTATGTAATTGGCTTTTTATAATAAAGAAATGGGCACGGTTGTTTCTCCAAGAAAGGCTTTGGCAATTGGCATCAAGAAGCGCGGCACATGGGACTAACTTAGCGCGCATGGGATGAATTTTGAGCTACAAGGCATTTTAGGGTGTGTAATCCCAGAAATCTGTCTGCATTTTTTTTTTTTTTTAAATTTTTTTTTATTATTATTATTTTTTTATTCAGATACAGGAAGATGGGTTGAGGTGTTTGAGAGATGCCTTTTTTCAAGTGGAGGAAGTTTCCCACCTACTAATAAACCGAACCATAGCGTTTCAGCGTGGACTTTCTTAATCCTTTTCTTTATTTTTTTTTTAATTATTTTTAAAATCATAGATGAGGACAGAGTAGTTTGTTTTGATAGGCCACAATTTGAATGACCCCTTGTGATTAACCCTAATTAATTAATTAGCCAAGTTATTAATTAATCAATTAATCATGAAATTGTGTGGAAGCACAAACAAATCACTAAAAACTAAATATGCAGCGGAAATTAAATAACACAGTGATTTGTTTACGAAATGGGAAAACCCTAACTGCAAAAACCCTACCGGGTGATTTTCAGGTCACCACTCCCGAAACTCCACTATTATCAAATCAAGCGGTTACAAGTAAAGAAATCTCAAGTACCTTACTAACCTACAGTTGAACTCTTACCCCAATACCCAATTGGATTTAATCTGTAGCGACAGTTCCCACTTTTAATGCACGGCTCCCAAGTACGTGACTAACCAATGCGCGGATCCCAGTACGCGACTTCAAAACACCAACTAAGGAAGAATGGTTGGCTGCAAAATTCTTCAGTTCATCCTTTATGATGAATAACAGGAAGATGCTTGGTTACAAAACCCTATGGTGCAAATACATAGCAACTTCTTGAAGGAAGATGAATTAGGTCAAGAACTTCGTCTTTTGATCACAATTTGCTTGAACAGAGATTGCTCAATGCTTTTTCAACTTGTGTCATACTTGACGACTCTTAAAACAATCATTTTATATGTTTAGGGTTAGAAGAAAAGAAAGCCCAAAATCATATTCACGGATCCCAAGAAACTCATATTGGAATTCTGAAATTTTAAATCTCGACAGATAGCAGGTGTCGAGATAGCTATCGAGCAGGTGTCGAGATTTAAGAAATTTGCACTTCAGCTTGCTTTTTCTTGGATAGACTTGATGACTTCAACACTTAACCTTGAAACATTGTTTCTTGAAATATTAAAAACACCTAGAACTACCCAATTACAAGTAGAGTGCGTTTTGTCAAAGGATTAGTCAATTTACATAAATAAGTGACATATGTTCTTAACAAGTGAAAACATATATGTCCTAACAATCTCCCCCTTTGGCAATCCGTGACAAAACCACAACAAACAAATGAACATATGAGAGAAGTCATAAATCGCTCAACTCATATTTACTTGTTGAATACAATAAAATCTATCCTAACACAAACTCTTGAAAAATTTTGCAAGAAGAGAGTTTATGGCAAGTAGACTTTGACAACCTGTATTTCTGAAACACTTTAAACAAAACTCATCAAGGCATCTTGTGTGAAACAGAAATAATAGATTGTATACAAATATAAAGAACATGTGTATAAAGATAGAAAAGAAACAACACATGAATAGAGAGGTGAAAGAAACATACATCAACATATATAAAGAAGTATAAGTACAATGTATGTAAAAATGGTCAAAGGACTTCATATACAATATCAATATATCTATAAAGAGAAAAGAAAAGATACATATATAGCCTCACTACATCTCTCAAAAATATCAACACTCCCCTTATCAAAATGTCCTATACTAACTCTCCCCCTAAGATGACTACTCTCATAACCCAAAACTACTCTCCCTTTTTGTCACGAGTGACAAAGGGTAGAGTGTCATGTAGACATCTCATCGGTAGAGCTAGCATCCCCATCATCATCATCATCATCCTCGTCATCCTCATCATCCTTAGAATCTGAAGCTGCTGGAGTAGGTGGTGAAGGAGTAGCCTCTGGAGCAAAACCACCCATGGTCGCCTACCGTCGTGCAATACGACCAACACGAACATTCACCTGATACAACTCAGCAGAGAGTGTATCAAGGCGAGTGTCCATGCGTTGCAGCTGCGCCATAATGTCTCCTAGAGATACATCGCCCGTAGAGGAAGAAGGAGTAGATGTAGATGGAGCTGATCTGGATGGAGCCGAACGGGAGGGAGGAGTGGCATCCGTCTGTCGCGACCTGAACTGTGCCTCACTACATTTTACGGTAGCGGCATCTATGGCAGATATGTGTGTGAAGTGGTCGGACACAAGAAAGGGAATGGAAAAATGGCGTAAGATGCTCGTGATAGCGGAAGGAAAGATGAGCTTATCACGGGACGCCGAATCAAGATAAACATCAATAATAGAAAGAATGAAGTGAGAAGGAAAATCTATAGTAAGATGCTCTAATAAAGGTAACAAAAATCGAGCACGAGGCTCAGTGATGGAGTTGTAGTGAGAAAGAGGATGGAGAACAAAAGTCATCACCATGTTAAAAAATCTAGGACCTTTAGCAAAAGGCCTACATGATGTATACTGATGTTCACCCCAATCAGCGGGGCGCTCACAGAAAGCAAAGATGAGCTCATCTTTGGACACAGTCCTCAGACCCTCACAAGAAGGATAGTTAGGAAACTCTATCCTAGGTACCTTAAGCACATCCGCAACTAGCTGCGGTGTGACAGGAATGCGCGTACCTCGAACGCGAGTGAAGAAGAGAGGTACTGAACGATCGATCCCGTGCATGTTGGAGTAAAACTCCTGTATCAGCACGAGAGGGCAAGTGACCGGGATGTCACACAGTGACCCCCATCCCCTACTGTGAATGACAGAGGGAAGGTCAGTGTCGGCGAAGTCCGCCAGAATGACTTGGCGTTCCGAATGAACACCTCGTCGAGAAAAGTTCTCCGAAAATGCCTTATGGGCATCTCCATCACGGAACCGAAGGTTAAGAGGAGCAGATTCAGAAGAAGAGGAAGCCCCCAGAACACAGAGGGTTCTGAGCAGGAGTGGATTTACGTTTGGGTGCCATAGACACTACTAACGTAAAAGAATGAGAAAGAGATAGAGAGGAAGACACTTAGAAAAGTTCCCAAAACAGTTAATATATGACAAATATATTGAACAATAAGTACGTATGCATGGGAATGCATGAGCATGTGACATACAAAACAAAAAGCATCATGGGCTCAGCCCAATCCAAACCTACCAGCACACAACATATAGCATACATCTAAATGCATGTAAATATCATTCTAATACACATGGAATGCAATGTATGGCATTTTAAAAGCATTTAAGTGAAAACCTAACCCAAAATTTCATGAAAAACTCATCAATTTTGAAAAACCCCAAAAACTTCCAAAAATCCCAAAACCTAGGTTTCAAAACATGCAATGCATGAAAATGGAAGGGAAAAAGAACATACTAGGTGATGGAAACCAAGGGAAGACCAAAAAAGATGAAGATTTGAAGCTTTGAGTGAGAAATGTGTGAAAGGGAGATGAAAAGGCTCGGAGAGATCGAGTGAGAATGAGAGAAAATCACGATTAGACCTTAAATAGACACCTCAGTAATTCTCGATAGCTAAGGTGTCGAGAGGTATCGAGGAAGGTGTCGAGGGAGGTGTCGAGGATTTTGCCTTCGACAGCTGAAGGTATCGAGAGGTGTCGAGGTGCAAGACTAATTTCAGATAAAAGAATCTCGATCGATCGACAAGGTGTCGAGGAGGTGTCGAGAAAGAGGACATCAGACACAACAAGTGAATCTCGATCGATCCATCAGGTGTCGATACAGGTGTCGAGATTATGATAAGAAAAGGCTTGAGAAGCTCGACAGATGACCAGGTATCGAGGAGGTGTTGAGGAGGTGTAGAGCCAGCAGTAAAAAGCAATTTTTCGAGAAGAGAAAAACACAGACATGAATGCAATCCAACACACACCTCAACCAAAGATCCACTCAACATATAAAGCTCTCAAAATCATCTCTCAACAAAGATTTAAGCACATGGATCCTCAAAAACACACACACACACACACACACACTAAACAAGTCTAACCAATTTTATTTTTCAAAAACAAGTTAAGACAGTTTAGTGAGCATACATTAGCACATTTAAAATCTTTGTGATGGCCAAATCACATTGTACCTGACATGTATCAAAAGTAGCAAAGAATATTGTGTGTTGTGTGTGAAAAACATCGCAAGATTGCATATGTGTATGCATGTTATGACAATCTGAGACATGAGAAAATAACTTTAACTCACACACAATTATAACTGTTTGATGGGGACTATCACCTTCGAGGTACATCCTATAACTCCCACATCTCCTAGAATACACACTTGCAACCATATTTAAAGCATTTTTAATCTTTTTGCTTTTTATTTTCTTTGCATGTTTTTTTATTTTTTATTTTAGCATATCATACATGGGCATATAAAAGAGAGAAAAGAAATACCCAAGATGTTAAGCATTTGACATCGCATTTTTGCTATGCCGAAGCATAAGAATGTCTTTGACACTGCACTTTTGCTATGTCGAAGCATACAGATGTCATATTATGATTGGCGGGTAACAGTGGTGAGATGGTTATTTATGCATTTCTCTTAGGATTTTCTAGTCCTACCCGTCAAAAAGAGTGATATGAGTGTTAAGCTTTAAGAGATAACTTAATCTTACTCATCACAAATAAGAGCCACAAAGCTCACTTGCTTAGTTGTGCATAAAGATGCTCATCTAAGCTACAAAAGATACAAAATTTAGAAATTTTGTTTCAATGGCCATCCAAGGTACACAAGTACCAAAGTACATATAACACACTGTTTTTTGTATTTTTCTGATTTTTCAAAAAATTTTTTTATATCAAAAACAAAAATAAACAAAACTGAAAGTAAACACACAAAAACATGTTAAACAAAACAAAGCATAAAACTAGACTGACTCAACAAAAATGCCAAACACACACTAGAAATGCAACAAACAAGAAAAACAAAAAGGAGAGAAGAAAGTGATGAAATCACTTAGAGTCCTTTTTCTTCCACATCTTGGAAGAACCTTTCCTTTGATTGAATCCTTGAACCGGTGGTGAGGGGGAAGAATTGAAACCGTTCAGGTTAGAAAGAAACATGAGGGCTTTTAGAATATCTCCAAGAGGAGCAAGAAAGGATTGAAGCTGATTTTGGCTTCCGGATGCTATCATGCCATTGCTCTGTTGAGTGGCTAGCCACTTATAGCAATTTGGTCGAGTATGACCGGCAACTCCATAATGATGACAGAGATGCTGCTTCTTTTGTTTCGGCTTTTGAGAGTTAGCCTTCCTAGCTCTAGGTTTTTTAGCGTCTTTCTTATCTTGCTTAGGGGGTGCTCCTAAGATAGACTTACCCTTGTCTAAGTTCTTACTAGCTAATTCAATTTTGATATCAGTGTTCTCAATTTCAGTGTTATTAGCAGGAGAAACAAAAACAGTATTGCTAGTAGAAGCAGTATTAGAGAAAGAAAGACCATACCCTAAGCCAATTCGATCTAAAGCAGATTTCTGATTGCTAAGCATCTCATCAAGCTTTGCACTTGAAGTCTTCTCCAATTGAGCTCTGACTTGTGACAACTCTGCTTCAAGCTTCTTGGTCTTTTCAGCCAAAAAGTTGTTCTCAAATCTCAGTACTCCAATAGTTTGATTCGCCTTATCAAACTTTGTGAACAACTCTTCATGGTCAAGTTCCACATCACTAAGCTTCTTGGTGGCCAGCCTGTACAATTTCTCATGCTTCTCAGAGAGCTTGTAAAGCTTCTCATAGGCTGAATGGATATCATCTTGATCATCCATCTTCTTAAATTTAGACTCCACCAGTTCTTCTTCTTCATCCACTTCTTCAACAATCCCTTCAGTAGGATTGACTGTGGCAGTGAAGGCATTTAAGATTCCGTCATCCTCATTGTCGGAATCATCTTCAGGCTCAGTGTCACTCAAGGTTGCAGCAAGAGCCTTACTCTTTCCAATGCTCTTGAGATATGTCGGGCATTCATGCTTCATGTGACCAAATCCATGACATCCAAAACACTTTGGTCCTGCAGGAACAGTGTGGTGACTGCCATCCTTAGTATCATTCTTCTCTTTGTCTTGACTCTTGAACTGAGAAGAACTAGATTGTCTGCGGTCTTTGTTGAAGTTCCTCCCATTGGCATTCTTCATAAACTTTTTGAACTGCCTTGTAATGTAGGACTTCATCTTGGAATCTTCATCATCGGAAGACTCATCTGTATCATTGCTCTTTGCCTTCAAGGCCATGCTCTTGCTTTTACCAGTTTTGCCAATCCTGGAGAGTCCTAACTCATAGGTCTGCAAGTTTCCAACCAGTTCAGTCAAAGGAATCTTGTCAATATCCTTTTATTCTTCTATTGCCGTAATCTTGATATGGAATCTCTCAGGTAGAGATCTGAGCACCTTCCTTACAACCTTGGGTTCAAGGATGGTTTCCCTAAGATTGAAGGCTGAGTTCACTATGTCCTTAAACTTGGCATAGAACTCATCAAACGACTCATCCTCCTCCATCTTAATTTCTTCAAAGTTAGTAGTGAGCCTCTGAAGTTTTGAATCTTTGATAGCCTTTGTTCCTTCATAGGTTGTCTGGAGGATGGTCCAAGCCTCCTTAGCAGTTTCAATTGAGGATATCTTCTTGAACTCCTCATTGGTGACTGCACTAAATAGGGCATTTAACGCTCTGCTGTTGAAGTTAACCGCCTTGATCTTTGCATCATCCCAATCGGCCGGTTCTTCTTTTGGCTTAGTCCAGCCAATCTCTACACCTTGCCACACCTTATCATCTAAAGACTGCAAGAAAGCTCTCATGCGTACTTTCCAGTACGCATAGTTAGTGCCATCAAATAAAGGAGGTATGATTAATGACTGTCCTCTATCCATGACAAATAGGGGTCAATGGATCAACACAGCAAAGATTAAAACCTAATCAGAGTGTGTTTGCTCTGATACCACTTGATAGGCCACAATCTGAATGATACTTTGTGATTAACTCTAATTAATTAATTAGCCAAGTTATTAATTAATCAATTAATCATGAAATTGCGTGGAAGCACAAACAAATCACCAAAAACTAAATATGCAGTAGAAATTAAATAATACGGTGATTTGTTTACGAATTGGGAAAACCCTAACGGCAAAAACCCCACCGGGTGATTTTCAGGTCACCACTCCCGAAACTCCACTATTATCAAATCAAGCGGTTACAAGTAAAGGAATCCCAAGTACCTTACCAACCTACAGTTGAACCCTTACCCCAATACCCAATTGGATTTGATCTGTAGCGACAGTTTCCACATTTAATGCACGGCTCCCAAGTACGTGACTAACCAATGCGCGGATCCCAGTACGCGACTTCAAAACACCAACTAAGGAAGAATGGTTGGCTGCAAAGTTCTTCAGTTCATCCTTTATGATGAATAACAGGAAGATGCTTGGTTACAAAACCTTATGGTGCAAATACACAGCAACTTCTTGAAGGAAGATGAACTAGGTCAAGAACTTCATCTTTTGATCACAATTTGCTTGAAAAGAGATTGCTCAATGCTTTTTCAACTTGTGTCACACTTGACGGCTCTTAAAACAATCCTTTTATATGTTTAGGGTTAGAAGAAAAGAAGGCCCAAAATCATATTCACGGATCCCAAGAAACTCAGATTGGAAATCTGAAATTTTAAATCTCGACAGATAGCAGGTGTCGAGGTAGCTATCAAGCAGGTGTCGAGGTAGCTATCAAGCAGGTGTCGAGATTTAGGAAATTTGCACTTCAGCTTGCTTTTTCTTGGACAGAGTTGATGACTTCTGTTAGGTTCTAAGGTCTTAGGATTTTATGTATTTAGAACTCTAATTTGTAATGTTGGCAAACCATGATCAAAACATTATATTTAGTCTTGTTTAGACTTGCTCAAAGTTGGTTTAATATTGTAAAGTTGGAATCGAGTGGCTGCAGAAGTACTTGGGACTTTCGGCCTGGCTCGATCGATCGAAGATTAGACTCGATCGATCGAAAATTGCACAGGTTGAATTTTCTGCAGAATTTCCAACTCAGCCCTACTTCATTAAACGTTTAAGGTTTTATGTTTTTGCCCTAGGTATATAAACTAAACCCTAGCCACGTTTTTGAAGGTGGTCCATATTGCTTTGTTGCTCATACATTGCTGTTTTGTGTGAATCTCGTGTGAGATCTTTGAGGAGACTTCCTTTACACAAAACTTAGGGTTTTCAAGTTAGAGATGATTTCAACATCTTGAAGATCATTACAGTTGCAACCATTGGAACTTAAAGAAAAGCAAGCGGGGAGCTTGTAGCTGATTGAGGAATTCAAGAAAGAAGTAGTCCGTGGATTCGGAGCCTGCGCGTGGTCGTGTCAGGAAGTTTTACTGGTGGGTAGCATTAGGAAGTCGAGCGGGGAGCTTGTAGTCCTTCTGTAAGAACTTCAATTCTTTCATAGTGAATTCTGTTATGCCTTGAGGATCGGTGGGTCAAATCCTCCCCAGGTTTTTACCGTGTGGTTTCCTGGGTGATCATATCTTGCGTTTATTTATTTTCCGCTGCTTTATATCCTGATATGATTATTTGATTGCTTTAACCTAAAAATTGCATAATTTGACTAAGTAACAACTTGGCTAATTAATCTAGGCTACGCAATCTGTGTGTTTAAGGGGTCTAAATTCCTATCAACTTCAACACTTAACAGAAAAGATTAAAACCTAATCAGAGTGTGCCTGCTCTGATACCACTTGATAGGCCACAATCTGAATGACCCCTTGTGATTAACTCTAATTAATTAATTAGCAAAGTTATTAATTAATCAATTAGTCATGAAATTGCGTGGAAGCACAAACAAATCACCAAAAACTATATATGCAGCGAAAATTAAATAACACGGTGATTTGTTTACGAATTGGGAAAACCCTAATGGCAAAAACCCCACCGGGTGATTTTCAGGTCACCACTCCCGAAACTCCACTATTATCAAATCAAGCGGTTACAAGTAAAGGAATCCCAAGTACCTTACCAACTTACAGTTGAACCCTTACCCCAATACCCAATTGGATTTGATCTGTAGCGACAGTTCCCACCTTTAATGCACGGCTCCCAAGTACATGACTAACCAATGTGCGGATCCCAGTATGCGACTTCAAAACACCAACTAAGGAAGAATGGTTGGCTGCAAAGTTCTTCAGTTCATCCTTTATGATGAATAACAGGAAGATGCTTGGTTACAAAACCTTATGGTGCAAATACACAGCAACTTCTTGAAGGAAGATGAACTAGGTCAAGAACTTCATCTTTTGATCACAATTTGCTTGAAAAGAGATTGCTCAATGCTTTTTCAACTTGTGTCACACTTGACGGCTCTTAAAACAATCCTTTTATATGTTTAGGGTTAGAAGAAAAGAAGGCCCAAAATCATATTCACGGATCCCAAGAAACTCAGATTGGAAATCTGAAATTTTAAATCTCGACAGATAGCAGGTGTCGAGGTAGCTATCAGGCAGGTGTCGAGATTTAAGAAATTTGCACTTCAGCTTGCTTTTTCTTAGACAGACTTGATGACTTCAACACTTAACCTTGAACCCTTGTTTCTTGAAGTATTAAAAACACCTAGAACTACCCAATTACAAGTAGAGTGCGTTTTGTCAAAGGATTAGTCAATTTACATAAATAAGTGACATATGCTCTTAACAAGTGAAAACATATATGTCCTAACATGTTTAAAGCTTGAAAGCCTCTTGAAAGTTGAAACAACAAAGGTATGTAATTGCCTTTTTATAAAAAAGAAATGGGCACTGTTGTTTCTCTGAAGTCAAGGGGAATAAAGGCATTCACATGATCACATCAAACATAGCACATGGGAATCACATTTTGGGGTGTGTAATCCCAGAAATCTATGTTTATTTTTTTTCTAGAAGATGGGTTGGGGTGTTTGAGAGATACCATTTTTTAACCACATAAATTGTGGCTTAATGGTAGGAGTCCTTTTCCAAACATTCAGAGAAAAGCAATTTGAGCGATAACCTTAACAAAGTACATATGGTTTTACCCATTACTATCATGTGGGGTCATGAGCCTACATCCGAGACCCCCTTTTATTTAGCCAAAAAAAAAAAAAAAAAAGAGATACCATTTTTCAGGTGGAGGAAGTTTCCCACCTACGAATAAAGATAAAGTGAGCCATAGCATTAGCCTCCCTATTCACAATGTACAACTATTTGTGTTCCTCGAGAGAAAAAAAAAAAAGTACAACTATTTGTTAGAAATATATCAGCCCAGGCAATCAAGGCCCAAGCCTAGTCTTCCTTGGGCTAATATATCTCTTACACTATCAATGTTTTGCTTAAGCAATTTAAGCATCCTCTAGAATTTTGAAAAACCAAATAACTGACGATTCCGCCTCTTATTTTTTGATTGTATTTACAAGAGGGTTTCTGCCACTTCATGGGTTGTTCTTGTCTTGACTGAGCCAAGCTCTCAATGTACTGCAGTACCTTGGCAGGGAGTTTCAGAGGTGAGATATCAGTTAATTTAGACCAAGCAACATTCCTTAATTTCCAAATTTGGACAGTAACCACTGTTGCTAATAGTGAGAATTCCTATGCAGTCACTCTGCCACTTAGTACTTCAGCTGGAGTAACTATGAATTTCACCAAATCAGCACTTGAGCTCACAATGATTGCATCCATTCGCAAGCCCCAGTTGGAGCCAAACCACGCTGTTCTTGCAAAATCACATTCCTTAAAAAGTTGCAAGCTTGTTCTCTAAACTCCATAACCTCCTTATTTTGTCCTTAATTGGCAATACATCCATTGACGATTCTCAAAAGTATAGACTTAATTAATCCTTCTATAAATGTTTAATATCCACCCCCACCCCCCAATTAGATCAGTAGATTCAGGTAAAAAATAAGCTGATTTAACTGAACAAAAAAAACCTTTTTTTCTCAACTATCCAGATCAGCTTGTTCAGCGTCGGAATTTCTAGTACTGACAGCTGCAAAATATCTGCTTTGACTCATTATTAAATAACATTGCTAAGTAATGCCAAATCCCAACCTTGAGCCTAGGGGTGTGCAGAAAACTCACCGACCCGCCAAACCCGACTTGACCCAAACCGACCCGTCGGGTTGGGTCGGTTTTTAAGGCTTGGTGGGTTGGGTTGGGTTACAAATTTTTTTATTATAGTGGGTCGGGTTGGGTTTGGGTCATAAAATTACAAATCCGCCAAACCCAATTTGACCGATCCATATTTAATATATATTTAAAATATATTATATATTTAATATATTTTTTTTAATTCAGCTGTAGGGAACTTATATATATATATATATATTTAAATATATATTATATATTTAATAATTAAAAAAAAACCAGCTGTAGAGCAGCACTTCCTAGGTTCCTTTTACTAATACTAATTTAATATATATATATATATAATATTATATAATTAATAAATTTTTTAAAATAACCAGTTTTTCCTATCCTATATAAAAGCCAATTAGTTCACACAAATCCTAATAAATTACTATTGTTGTTTAGTCATTAGTGTTGTTTGCCTTTAAGGAGTTACATTGATACTAATCTTTAGGTTTTTTTAATATATTAATATTAATATTTTTTTCTACTCAATTTAATAATAATAATAAAAAATTGTTAAACCTATGGGTTCAACCCGACCAATGTGAGTTAGATTGGGTTGGGTTGGACTTATGTGATGGGTTGAATTGGGTTAAATTTTTTTTGACCCACCATGGTGGGTTGGGTCAAAAAATCCTCTCAACCCGACCCATGCACACCCTTACTTGAGCCTTATAGTTTAGCTATAATGGCTTGTTTGGATGGAGGGGAGGAGGGGGAGTGGAGGGAAGTAGAGTAGAGTTGGCTAAAAATGAGCTAATTTTGTGATAAATCTACTTTACTCTACTTTACTCCCCCTCCCTCCCTCTCAATCCAAACGGACCATAAATCTCTAGATCCATCCAATCTAGAGATCCTCCCACTACATAGCCCTCTTGTTATCAGGTCTTTTGCAATACCTCTCCAGGTCTTTATCACTTTAAAGTAGTAGTAACAAAGGATGTCTTGGTCAAAAGCAACCATCCAACCTAGTTTGGCAATCATGACTTGATTGAATTCTTTGAGCTTTCTGAACACATGCATCAGAATATTAATTAATTTATACTATTTCTTATGCTGTCTCTTGTGCTGCAGATTAAACCACGTTTGGAAGCCTGGAGAACATCAGTTGGTTTCACAACTGGCAAGTCATATGGCTGTGTTTGCCGGTTTAGGTGGGGAACAAAGAATCAATGAACTGACGCAATAACCATGCTGAATTTAAACTATTTTTTTGGTAATTAGAAACTATTTGTTTGGGCTACTCATGTCTCTGCCTGAGACCTAGTAAGTGATAAAAAGTGATTGTCTTGTATAACTGACAATCTCTACCAAATCACTGGCTTTTAAATTTTGTTCCAATCCATCATGATGCATGTTTAACTTAATCTTAAATCAAAAGTCGCAGTGTTACCTGCTTAAAGTCCACAGCACCTATATTTATGCTACAATACAAGTCACTGGGAAAGGGACCAAACCTCACAAGATCTTTTAATCAGCATTTACATCTTATTTGCACCATAATAATATCATTTACACTGTAACGTAGTGCTAATTATGGGATCATTTCTTTTTCTTTTTTTTTGAAAGAAACATAAATTTCTCTGTCATTGTCTTATGTGCAAAAAAGAGTCTCCCTCATACATAATCTCTCTAGCTTTGAAAACCTGAAATATCAATAAAAATCCAACTATGAATTCAAAACTAGTTTAGTCTAAAGGCCTAGCAGGTTTCAATTACCACCAATTTTAACAAAATATAGATTTGACACCAATTATTCTAGTATGAAATAGTTAGAAGGTTTTGAAAATTCATGCTATATGATAAAGTTGGCATAAATTGCAGTATAAAGAAGAAGAAGAATTAAGAAAGAGGGGGGGGGGGGGGGGGGGGACAATTTCCTAGAAAGGAAGAAAATTTTTGTACTAGTAACCTGCTTTTGCCAATTTCTGAAACTTGTTCCATGAGCAAACAGAAATGCTTGTACATTTTAGTAAAATAAATAAATAAGCTTATACAATAGACCCTGTCTCTAAATCCAATCCGAAGGACTTTTAAGGATTTAACAAAGGCCAGAATGGCACACATTGGAGTCCTAACTAGATAATATGCTCCAAGATAGACATAGGCTCCTCTATGTTGCTAGTTGATTCCTCCAACAATATAAAGGGAAAAAAAATCACAACTTCTATAGTAGCCTGATATGCTGGTTTATATTTTAAAGAAGGCGAAAATGCACTTTTGGTCCCTACATTTTGGACCTATTCTCAATTTGGTCCCTAAATTGATTTCACTCCTAGGTCCGTCCCTGATTTCAGAAAATCGTTTTTATTTTAGTCCTTGCCGTCACCCCAGTAACAAAAAATGCATACGTGGCAAACGGAATGCACTGTTTGCTGACTAGATGCTGATGTGGCTAATAAAATAATAATAAAAAACCAACTCAGCATGCCATGTCATCGTCTAATTAAAAAAAATTAATTTATCAATTTAAAAAAAATTAAAAAAACATAAAAATACATAGTTTCATATTTGAACGGGAATACACATGAACTCAAGAACATGAACCCAGATCACAAGAACTCAAGAACACAAAATTCCTGGGCATTCAACCTCTTTCCCAGAAAATTTCACCAAACACTGAAAAAATTCACATCTAAAAAGCTGACGCCTAAGATTTTCATCACAACATTTTCTTTCTACCCAAAACCAGAAATTTTCTTATGAAATAATCACACGTGGACCCAGCCAATTCGGCTCACAATAACAACAAACCCAACCAACCTCATTAATTTTCCTTAAACAATCATCAACATTTTCCCCAGAAAATCAAGATTTTCTTTCAAACAAAACACTAAAATAACTCACATTTAATAAACCGATGCTTAAAATACATACAAAATCCCTATCCTCCACCGAAACCTCCAACAAATCAAACCCATAAACCCAGAAAAATCATCAAATCCACATGAAAAAAGACAAACCCAGCAACAAGTGAACAGATCAGAAACCCACCGATCCTGCAATCCGAAACCCACATGAACAGATCAAACCACCAATCAAAAACAATGGCGGTGACACCCTTGGCTTGCGAAGAGAACGTGTACATGGCGAAGCTTTCCTAGCAAGCCTAGCGGTATGAGGAGATGGTGGAGTTCATGGAGAAGGTCTTGGCGGCGGTGGAGGGTGAGGAGCTCACTGTCGAGGAGTGAAACCTTCTCTCCGTGGCGTACAAGAACAAGATCGGCGCGAGGCGAGCATCGTGGCGCATCATCTCCTCGATCAAGCAGAAGGAGGAAAGCCAGGCAACGAGGACCACGTGTCCAAGATCTGGGACTACAGATCCAAGATCGAGTCGGAGCTATCCAACATTTGCGACGGAATCCTCAAGCTCCTTGACACTAGACTCATCCCCTCTGTCGCCACCGGCGACTCCAAGGTCTTCTACCTCAAGATGGAGGGCGAGTGAGCTCCAACCATTGAGCATGAAGAGAGTGAGAGAATTTTTTTTTTTTTTTTTTTTTTGAGATAAGAGTGAGAGAATTTGAGATTAGTGTTTAAGTGTAGGGATTTTTTTTTTTAAAGTTGATGAGGTTAAAGAAAAATAAAAACAAAATAAAAAAGAATTAAAAAGATAATGATTTCTGATTTTTTAAGAAATGATTTTAGTTTAAATTAGATTTAAGGTTTTTTTTTTTTAAATTTAATTTACTTTTTTTAAAAAAATTTTTGAGTTGGTTTTTTTTTTTTATTAATTTAAATGATGTGGCATTTAAAAAATGTTAAATATAATTTTTTTTAATTATTTTATTAGTTATGTCAGCAAACAGTGCATTCCGTTTGCCACGTATGCATTTTCTGTTACTGGGTGATGGCAGGGACTAAAATAAAAACGATTTTCTGAAATCAGGGACGGACCTAGGAGTGAAATCAATTTAGGGACCAAATTGAGAATGGGTCCAAAATGTAGGGACCAAAAGTGCATTTTCACCTTTAAAGAAAGATATTAATAATATAATGGTTAGGCCAATCGAGTAGGTTAGTCCCTGGAAGAAGATTACATCAAGGGTGAACTTGTTTGAAGCTTTCAACAGTATTTGTAGACTTTTTAATTGTAAGTACATATTCAAGAATGAAGGCTGAATTAATGCTTATCTGATCATATTGCATGATTTATATATTATAAAAATAAAAAAGTAATAGCTTTTAAACTTCTCCAAAATTCACAACTCATGCTCTCGTATAGATTAACTCAAATACACTACATTAGAGAAACGTGAGAAAGGTACCAAAAAGTATAGCTTGTAGGCGATCCGGTAGCAGTAGGTTCAATTGGACTATTCTTCATCCTATGAAAAACCTAATAACTGAAACCGTATAAATCATATCTGAAAGGACTAGAACCCATAAAAATTAAAAATAAAAAATAAAAAAGGAAAAGAAAAGAAAAGATCCTGGCTATATTGTTACACGTCCAAATCATCATAATATATACATTCATTACAATATAACAAAATTTTTATCCAAAAACAAAAAACACACACACACAATTAGATTGACAGAAATGCTTGTGCACATCCAATATCAGTAGCCTCAATTGAAATTCATCCTATGGAAATCCTCCTCCTTATTTAGCAGTCAATCAATGTATGAAGAGAACATTGGCATTATCTTCCGCAGACATGTCAATTATAATGTGTATATATATGTGTGTGTAAAAAACTGAGTCAGTACATTACAATAATTAAGAAAGAAATCAATTAATAATTGACTTATTCCAAATGAGTGTAATTAAAGTTGCTTCTTCACTGTTTTTAGCAGGCATGGCTCCAATGATTATAAAGTATAAACATGTTAGACGTGCCAAAAGAAGAATGCAGTCTGTAGCTTTCACATGTCAAAAATTTATTGGGCAAAATTCTCTAGAATTTGCAGCAGAAGGTATCAGAATGGTAAACAAGAAAAGAGATGTGGCAAGTGTTGAAGACAGAGGTGGTTTGAAATCAACGAAGGTCAAAACGACAGAGCAAGGAGAGCAAAAAGGTGGAACTTAATGTGTGTTGTAAAACGCACAGTTTCATTTAAGGTTGCATTGCAACGCATTGTTTTGAAGAATACTGTATCTGAGTAATAAAGAATGGCAAACGGTGTCGGTTTGATTCGGCTCAAGCTTCAGGTGTTGTGGTGTGAAAGTCAGTTATTGAGCTGTTATTTTCTCCGTGATTTACGAAATTGATCCGCATAATTTGGATCTAATTATTGTTCTATTAAGACCTGTAGAGTGTGTGATATAAATAGTCAGCTAGTGATTAGTTGTATCATTATGAAAAGATATTTTTCTCTTAATAGCCGTGATTCTCTCTCTCAGAATTTTCCCTCTCTTTCTCTTTCTTTCTCACACTTTCTTGCTCTATTTTCTCATTGATTTCCTTTCTTGCTTCTCACTGATATTACTTCAATTTGTTCTAAATCATTGTGTTGATCTTGTTTCAATCTGAAATTCATAGCATCAAGAATTTCTTCATGGTATCAGAGCCAAATCTGTCACTGCTCAGAGTTCAACAATGGCAGCTTCAAGTTCTACAATGGCTTCCTCGTCTACATCTTCAAGTTCCTCAGTGAATGTGATGAATCAACCACTATTGCTTCTCTCTAATATGTCTAATATGATGACAATGAAGTTGGACAATACAAACTACATTGTTTAGAAACATCAAATTACCATGGTGTTGGAGACTTACTCTTTGTTTGAGTTGTTAGAAGAACCTCAACTTATTCGTAATAAATATCTGAAAGATCTCTCTGGTGCTTACACCACAATCATGAATCCAAACTTCTTGATCTGGAAATCTAAGGAGAAGGAGGTTTGGAAGGTCTTGGAGAATACGTTCTCTTCAATCTCCAAGTCACACATCATGAATCTTAAAGGTGAATTGCACAACATCAAGAAGGGAGTTGATTTTGTAGATTTGTATTTGCAGAAAATTAAAGTAGTAAGAGACAAACTTCTAGCAGTTGGAGTGATTATAGATGATGAAGAACTCCTCCACATTGCAATTAAGGGACTTCCTAGAGAATATAATGCTTTTAGGTCTACTATGAGGACCAGGAGTACACAATTGAGCTTTGATGAGCTTTCTACTATGCTCAATACTGAGGAGGAATCTCTGAATGGAGGTCTAGATGTAAAAGACTTAGTCTTTACCATGGCAGCAACTACTTCAAAGCCTAACAACAGTGGTTATAATTAGAATTTTAATAGAGGTAGAGCCCAAGGTAACTACAATAATAGAGGTGGTAAGGGAGGTAGAGGATCAACTCAATATCCTCACTTCAATCAATTTCAGCAAGCTCAACCTAATGCTGGTCCAAGGTCAGAGAGACCATCTTGTTAGATTTGTGGAAAACTTGTTCATACGGCCATTAATTGCTACCACAGGATTGACTATGCTTATCAAGGAAAGCATCCTCCTACTAAACTTGCAGCAATGGCCACTACTTCAAATGCTTGCCTGATTCAAGAACAGCCTTAGCTTGCAGACAGTGCTGCAACAGATCATGTCACAGCAAGCCTTAACCACCTCAACTTTCCAAAACCTTACAATGGTCAAGATCACCTCACTGTAGGCAATGGCCAAAATCTCCCTATTACTCACACTGGTAATGCTCTTATTCCTCTTTCTCAGTCAGGTATATATTCTTCTTAATAATGTCCTTAGAGTCCCTTCTATTGAATCAAACCTTGCCTTAGTTAATAAACTTTGTCATGACAATAATTGTTGGTGCTATTTTGATGAGAATGTCCTTTCCATTCAAGCTTTGGCCACGAGGAAGGTTCTGTACCAGGGCAAGAGTGAAGATGGAGTTTATCCCATCTATCCTCAAAGGATTTCACTGCTTTCTTTGCCTTCTAAGGTCTGCAACAATGTTGCTAGTTATTCTGTTGTCAACAAGTCTCTTTGGCACAAGAGAATTGGTCATCCTCATGATCAAGTACTCAAAGTTTTATTTCCTAATGTCAATTCAGCTATGAATAAGTGTAATTTTGTTGATAATCCTTGTACACACTGCTTGTTTGGTAAAATGCATAATCTATCTTTTCCAAAATCTCTCTTTACTGCCTCTTCTCCCTTTGAACTGGTACATTCAGGTTTGCGGGGTCCTGCCCCTATTAGTTCCATTAATGGTTTTATGTATTATGTTCTTTTTGTTGACCATTATACCAGATTTACATGGCTTTATTTGCTTAAGTCTAAGTCTGAGGTCTTTACTAAGTTTACTCACTTCAAAGCCATGATTGAAAATCAATTTTTTGCTAAAATCAAGATTTTTAGGTCAGATAGGGGTGGTGAATATACCTCAAATGAGTTTAAAACTTATCTAATGCAGCAAGGTATCATTCACCAACTCTCTTGCCCTTACACTCCACAACAAAATGGCCTTGTTGAGAGAAAACATAGACACCTTATTGAATCCACTATCACTCTTCTATCCCAGGCTACAAGCACCCACGTTTGTTATTCTTTAAGCTCCAATGGCATGAACTGAGTTGATCATCAAGATGTTGAATTAATCTTTACCTTGAAAACCCTAAGTTTATGTGAAAGAAAGCTCCTCAAAGATCTCACAAGAGATTCACACAAAATGCAAAAAAATATGAGCAACAATACAACAAGAGCAACTCTAAAAACGTGGCTAGGGTTTTGCCTTTTATACTTAGGGTAAAAATAGAAAACCCAAAACATTTAATAAGGTAGGGCTGAGTTGGAAAATTTTGCAGAAAAACATTCTAGCCGACTTTCGATCTATCGAGTCTAACTTTTGATCGATCGAGTCAGGCCGAAATGCACCAATGCATCTGCAGCCTCTCAATTCCAACTTTACATAAAATATATAACTTTGAGCAAGCCTAAACAAGACTAAACATATTGTTTTGATCATGATTTGTCAACATTACACATTAGAGTTCTAAATACATAAATTCCTAAATCTTTAGAACCTAACAAACTCCCCATTTGACAATCCGTGACAAAACACAAATTAAAAACTCAAAGTTTACAAGTAAAAGCCCTTTACAAAAAAATAATGCTCATAAACACAAATTCAATCATAACTACTATCCATCAGTTGCAAGTGTAGACAGCAGCTCAATCGAATTAACCTGTATATTCACGAAACACTCAACAAATGCATAAACATATGTGTGACAAAAAACAGTAAATAAAACAGGTATAACATTCTTGTATGATTTACACAACACATAATACAGACATATATCAATGAATAACTCATAAATATAAATCAATAAATAGTGAATCACAAGAAACAAGAATCATGTATATATCATGTATATCAAAAACAATGTTACTCCCCCTAACATGAATAGCCCCAAAAATGATATACAAAGTGAAGCACCTAGATACAATCTAAAAACTCCACTAGCTCACAAAAAAATCTCCTCCTAACTACAAAAACTCCTCTACAAGTGTCAAAAACTTTACTCCCCCTTTATGTGATGAAATGCCAAAGGGCAATCACAAGCCATCATCAAAAGGAGGTGGTGAGGGTGAACGAAGATGTGCTAAGTTAGCTCGCAGAGCACGAATCTCGTCAAGTAAGTCCACCAAAATCTGACTATAAGCCACCTGAACGGTCATAACAGTCTCCAAGGTACGACGAATATCAAAGTCATCCGAATGAGGTGGAGGAACATCAGCAGCAGCAGCATCGCCAATAGGATCAGGTACATCCTCACCAACAAGACCTGTAGAAGAAGAAGAAGGAGATGTGCTACCAGAAGGCTCAGACCTAGGGTGTTTAGAGCCAACTCGAAGATGAGCTGCCCTCTGTCTAAGAAAAGACGCACCTATGGGAGCAATAACATGTACGGGCTCAGAAGAAGGAAAACCACCAAGATCAAGATATAACAAAATCCTCTGAATAAAAATAGGATGGACAAGAGCATGAGAAGAGGATGAACTCCTATAAACATCGTTCAAAGAACGAAGAAACAAATAAGGAAAGCTAATAGGAGCATCTGTAACCAGAGCGTATAAAAAGACACACCACTCGAGAGGAATGGTGTGAAGAAGAGAAATGGGCCAAATAGAATGACATGCTATCCTAAAGAAGAGATAGTGCAACTCAGATAGCTCAGCAGAGGTGATCCTAGGATCAGAACCCCACTGGATAGAAGACCCAGTGATGTAAGACATGACATCACTCAACAAAGGAGACTCATCATAAGGGTAAACTAGATGCTGGACCAAAGGTACCCCTAGAGCATCAACCACTACCGTAGGAGTAATGACGTACTCTACGCCTCGTATCCAACTCTTTACAAAGTGTTGGAATCATAGACGCGGATAGAGATGTTCGAAAAGAACTCTCTAATCAGGGTAGCTGGAGGAGGAGGATCAGAAACATCCAACAGAGGTAACAGCCCCGACGCTCAAAATTTTCCCTAATAGCAGGATCAAGCTCATCTAAAAGAACAGTTCACTCAGACCAAATCTTTCTCCTAAGATTCAGCTTATCACAAATCTCTTGGTTTTTCTCATTCGGAAACTTCTCTCGGTCAAAAGAAGGTGGGGAAGGAGTAGGTGAGGGAATAGGCCTACGAGCCCTAGTCTTCCTAGGCATAGTGCTAAGGAAAGGACAGAGACACAGAGAAAGAACCAACAGAACAAAACAAAAAACAAAACAGAACAAAACTCAAGGACAGACTGCAAGTTAGCATAGAAACAAAAAAAGAACAAAAGTCTATATGATGCACGAACAATTTCAATGACATGATGCATGTTCTAATGCAGTTAAAACAAGTTCAATTGAAGTTCAATTCCACAAAATTGGCTTGAGCATAGAGTTTCTACCAAAAACTCCAAAAATTTGAAAAACCACTTGAATGTTTTGAAACAAATTGATGAATTGATCATCACACAGGGTTTAAAACAGATTAGAATGACCAATTTCATCAAAACAACAAGCCAATTTTATCAATTTAACCCAATTGAACAAAATCCCCAAATCGGATCAATCTCAAACCCTAGAATTTTCAATTTTTCACAAATCTCAAAATTGATCAAATTAACCACCAAAGATCAATGTAATAACATTATAGGAACAAAACCCATTGATCAATTTCATAAAAAATGGATTGAATCATCAAAAATCCCAAAATGCATAGGTTCGAAATTCCCAAATTAAAATGCATGAAATGTGAAAATAAAATAAAAAAGAAGGGTAAAATAGACATACCGGCTCAAGGAGAGAGAAACCTTGCAAAAATTTTGGAAGAAAACGACAAAAAAATCGTTGTGGAGCCTTACTGAGTCGGAGAGAGAGAAAAGATTTGAAAAAGTTTTGAAAAAGTGATCGAACAAGTCAAAAATAGTATTTTAAAAACCTGATTTGCGATATTCGATTGATCGAAAATTACATTCGATCGATCGAATTAATCCGAGATTTCTAAAAGAATTTTAAGAAATTTTCGATCGATCGAAAAACAGATTGGATCGATCGAAACAGGTAGCAGCTCACAACATTTTGAGAAAAATTAAAGTTTTGAAAAACAACAACCACATTTTGAAAACAACTTCTTAAAGCATTAAAATTGATGAAAACAAAATGCATGAGTATGAGATGGAATGCTTTTTCAAAAACCCAAGTTTTAATCCCAGTTTCTCCAAAGAAAATTTCAGCCATTCTCCCTTTAAATTCTTAGGCAAACAAAATGTTTTGCATAATACTCAAGATATTTTCAAACTTGGTTGATCAGACCAAAAACACACACAAAAACATGTACAGTGTTTAGCAAAGAGTAATTTGTGTAGTGTGTGCAACTAGCAAAAACTTGAGATACATGTGAGGTGATATGTGAATAGCAATCAATCACAAAGTCTACAAAATTCATTACATAGAATTCGAAAGAGACTATCACCTAAAGAGTTACATCATATAACTCCCACATCTCCTAGAACATAAGTTTGCAATCATGTAAGTTTCTTGAATTTTGCCTCATAATTAGATGAATTTGGCATCAAGCCTAATAATACACACCAGTTTTTAATTATGTGGATTGGCATCAAGCCTAATAGTACACACCAATTTTAATCATTAAGCAATTAACCGAGGCTACACCTTATGTTCTTTTTGTGCATGTGCTACACTTTCTCGAGTACAAAATATTATGATATGCACTAAGGTGTTCATGATTGGCTAGTAAATAGTGGTGAGATGGTTATTTATGCATTTCTCAAAAGGATCAAGTCCGACAGTCAAATAACATGTGACTTCAAGATTAAGACAAAGTGATAAACACCATAAACATCTTTCCCACACAACATGCACTACAAAGCTTCAACTAGTCAAGTGCAGTAAATAAACTCATCAAAACTAAACAAGGTACACAAGACATGTTATGTGTAAATAAATTGACCAATCTTGTTTTCAAAGACCAAGAAAAATAGTGCCAAACACAATTTACTTTTCTCCCTTTTTATTTTTTTATTTTTTTTATTTTATAAGAGAAAACAAATAAATCCTAGAATGAAATACATGAATGTTATGTAATGCAAGTCTTAGAACAAAAACACAAAAAAACAAAAACCAAAGAACAACGGTCACAAAGGAATGAGCAATGAAGCATAAGGACCACGTCAGAAAGACTCAATTAGATCGAGTCTTTTGCATCCAAAACCTTTTAGATGCACCATGAGCATTGGAGTTCCTATTCACATTCGAGTGATTTCCAACTCCAGGATTGGAATAAAGGTTCAACGCCTTTACCAATTCACCAATGAGTGCCATAGGATCTTGTGCTTGAGGCACAGGCACTTTTGGTTTGTTTACTCTCTTAGCAGCTTGAAGCTTGTAACAGTTAGGACGAATGTGTCCAGACTTTCCACAAAAATGACAAACCCAAGCAGGTTTACCATGCATCTTGTCCTTGGAAAGGGTAGATTCCTTAGGTTTAAACTCTCCTAGATCAACCATAATCTTCCTAGGGGGTGAAACTTCTACAGGTTTGACAACCTCACTCATAAGGGGTTTGACAGTTTCACTCACAACCTTACTCACGGAAGGTTTAGAAGAAGATGAAGGAACAAAGTTCGTGGAATATGGTGCAGACACAGAGATGCTTTCAACATAACCTAAACCAGATTTGTCAGAATGATACTTTTGAACATTCAGCATTTGATCAAGTTTAGAACTACTAGATCTAGCAACAGATAAATCATGTTCCACATGCCAGCATGGTTCCCAGCAAAGGTACGATACCTGATTTGGCCGTAGTGAAGTGAGTGACATACGATAGGCGCTCAAGACGTGTGTTGCATGTTCTGTGGTGCACTTAGCCCCTTTCCATCTAGCAAACACCACATACATAACCTTATGTTAGTTACTTACACAATCCCCATGTGGAAAAGTAACGCATATGTAAACAATAACTATACAAAAGCTACATACCTAATAACAAGTGGACCTAGAGGCAGTGCCTGGTGTGGATGCCTCATCACCGGACATATGTATGGAAAATTGGCATACGCCCATAACTGCACCAATAGCAGTGCACCACCAATCTGCTTGGCTTTCTTCAATAACACCTTACACAGGTGTCTATATAGCCAACATAGTGTTGCACTACCCCAGCTATACTTCTTGCCGCTGCTAACTGGATTCAAGAACTACAAATGCATGACTGAGATCCGTTCACTGGACTTGTCCATAAACAGCATACCTCCCAACAGCTGCAGTATGTAATACCGAGCATACTGTTGCTGTCACGACCTAAATCCATGGAGCATGAATTTAGATGCATGACTAACTTGCTAATCTTGCACAACTCAAAGTAAAATTAATCCAAAATAATTTAAAACTCCAAAGAAACAATGCTCTTAATAAATAACCTCTTACAAAAATCTAAACTCCACAAATTGGAAAATAATCCCCAAAATATAAATCATGAATTACAAAATAAGGATAACTAAAATTCTATAAGTCTTCAAGTAATATAGAAATCGCCTACAACTTCCACACTCAACCTTGCACCTTACAAAGCGATCAGAAGGTCCTATATTCTCAACTACACTTCAATTTGAAAAATAGTAATTGATGGGGTGAGCCACATCTAGTAAGTAATTATACAGAATACACAACAGAACAGAGTCAAGCAACGCACGAGTATTTTGATTTTTCACAAACTCATTTAATGATATCAAAAATAATTATTCCAAAACATATAATGAATCACTTAATACATATGTAATCACATCTTAAAATCATTAGAAATCACATACATAAAATTGATCAGAGAATAGTGTCACCTATACACATCACATATTCTCACACACAATCCTGTGAGCGGATACCAACATCTAACCCCTGCTGATGAGGGATCAACACATATTCTCACATACAATCCTGTGAGCGGATTTACACATATACCTGATATATCTGATCAATTCCAAAATCACTTATTTTGAGTCACATATCACAAAACACAATTTACACAAAATATAATAATTTACTTGATATTAACAATTTCTTTTCAAATACAAGGGCATATCAAAGATCACAATATCAAATAGAACATAAATCAAAGGATGCTTGACTCTCTTAGGGAATGAATAAGAATTGAAGAGTTTCTATAAATATTTTTACAATTTTTGAGTAAATTTAGAAACCCAATTCGCTAAAGGAAACGTCTTAAATACCCTTTGGAAAATAAGAATATGACTTTGAAATCACTTAATTTTAAACAAAATTAAAGGGCAATAACCTTTTTAGAAAACTTACTTGAAACTCAATTCTTTTCTGAAAATCGTTTAGTTTAGAAATCATCTTTTAAATGAGATTTGGACATTCCAAACGTTATTTAAAATTCGAATTATCTCTTTAAAACATTATTTAATAGTCGAAATTTCTCTTTCAATGATGCAAAAATACTTTTGACAAACTTTGGAAAATATAAGTTTGAAATACAAAACTTTTGAAAACTTTTAACTTCTAAGAACCTAATGGACAAAACTTGTGCATATTATGCATAATTACTTACTGCACTTAAATTACTCTGAAAGTCCAGCCGAAACAACCTCCAATAGCCTTAAAACACTCTTAAATAAGACCTATATTCAATCATAGAAATTACTTAATATCCTCCACAAAATATAAAACTTATTGAATTGTACAATCTGATTCACTAGGAAAAAATACTTTGCTGAACTGATAACTCTTTAACACTAAATTAAAGTTTCTACTAATAATAATCCCTTGCATTAATCGAAACTCATATTTCCATGAGGAAGGCAGTAGCCAAAAATATCATTGACCTAGAATTTAATATAAAACCCTAATGAAAATGTAAGAGCCATATACCTGAATAGATATTTATAATCCATGGCCTGTTCACACAGTGGGCAACCTAGCATTTTATTATATAACTCTGATGAACACGTGAAGGCCATCTCCATGAATAATATCTTGATCCATGACTCAGTTCATGGATTACAAACGGTGGCCCAAAAAAATAGAATTATATATATATATATATATATATATATATATATATATATATCCCAACGAAACAACATTAAAGGCTTAAAGCCATCCACGTTCAAGCCATCTTCTTTTATTTCCAAATTGCAACTATCTCTAAAGATTCAGTAGCTTTTGGATTAACCTTATTGTGGTCTTTAAAGCAATCCTCTAATATATATATAACCCAAGAAAAACGATAAATCTACCTAACATATATAGCCCCAAACGTTAAAGCCATATTCATAATTGAGATTTGAAATTCCATGATAAGATTCTAACTTTTTAATTCTTTGTTTCTAATGGAGAGAAATCATACCTTGAACAATCTGATTGCCTCTTCACTTGTATGTGCTCTAAACTCCAAGGAAAAACACCTCTTAGCCTCCTTAGTGATGAAACCCTAATTTATTTTTTCCTCCACCTTATATTTTAAGGCATCAAACATGTGGGCTTGGTGGGGAAGTGGGCTGGAGTTTAAAACCCATTTAAGCTTATCTCTTTAGTCTCTAATAAGCCCATAAAACATCTTCCTCTTTTATTTATTTTATTTATTATTTTAATTGTCGCACCAAATTATATGTACTAAAACTTTAATTTTCTCACCTATTTGTAGCACCACAAAATTGTCTACTCCCATCTTACTATGCACACACATACAGTACCTCAACTCTATATTAAAATTGACAAGGTACAGTGATAATCATAAAATCAAAATTGGGGTATTACAGTTGCACTCGCAAGTCAGTGGTGTCAACCAAGAGAGGGTCGCTAAACTGTGACTCAATCCAAGACGCTTTTAACCTCACCCCACACAGCACTTCCGTGTTGTCATTAGCATCGGGTTCTTTGGCCGGAGGCTTATGGCCTAGCAAATCGCAGCATAAGACACCCCAGTCCGACATATGGGTAATCGCACCATAATCCCCACCACCGGGAAGCCGTCTACAGGTACTTCCATTATAACCTCTATGTCTTGTAGCATAATTGTCATCTCACCATAGGGCAAGTGGAATGAGTGCGTCTCCGACCGCCATCTCTCCACCAACACTGGGATCAATGCATGATTAAGCTCTATATCCAAGACCCAAAGTAGCCCATCTAACCCCACATCCGTGATATAAGCGGCAACCCGTGGATGTAACCCACCTTCGAGCACACCACTAAATCGGTGACAACAAGTTAGTACACCTGGCAATTCCTACAAATGGAGCAACGTTGTATTAATATAGCATTCAATAACAACATAATAATTACGCTTCAAACTTAAATGCCAATGCTAGGGAAATATTTAAAAATGGATATGTAATAATAAGAAATATCTTTGTAGTACATAACTTGAGCATATATGTCGTTAGCAATTGGTAAATGTAAATCTAAAGATGTGCCTTCCAATCTAGGCTGGTAAAAGCAGGGCTTTGACAAAAATGCAGAAGCGATTGGAATGTAAAGAAAGCTGAAGACACCAATTTGACAGCCCATATGGTTGGTCTGAACAATCAGTTCCAATAAATTGAAAGACATAATCAAGAAGTGGTTCGTCTAATTGTAAAGAACCTAAAGGTGGAGTAACTTTGGTGAGAGTCCCTTCCACTCTTGCTTTGCAGGTTCTTTTTTTCTTGTTTTAATTCTTTTATGGATAAGAAATTTCTTTAACAATAAACTTAAGAAAGTAGAAGCAGCAAAACTAGAAACAAGAAAATAAAAATAAAAATCAACTGGGGAAAATCATCTGATTCTCTCAAGCTATTACAAGACTTGCATTCTATTGTTGGCTAGTAATGAGGAATAGATTATGCACTCCGGACAGAATGCTACATTGGGGTTACACAAGTGATCTAAATTATGTATTCTACAAGAAAAGAATGGAATATAGAGCCCATTAAGTAAATTGAACATAAATTGCACAATAAGAATAAGAGGGAAATGATGGGTTAGTGAAGCAACTTTAAAGAAAGGAACAACTTCAAAGATTGCCCATTAATCTGTATTTGACTATTAATTAAATTTGTTCCAAGAGCAAACAGAAATGCTTGTTCAATAGACTCGTCAAGAATCTGATCCAAAGGCCTTTCCCTCTCAAGTATACACCGAATGCCAAAAAGGTACATACTAGACTGCAAACTAGGCTCCTAAATGTTGCTAACACGCCCTCTAACAACCCTTGATGCATAGTAGAAAATAACACAGCTAAAATATTCAAGACTGAATGCTAAAATTAATGCTTATTTCTTGTCATAGCTAGATTGATAAAAACTTATAACCTTAAAAGTTCTGCTTCAAAATTCACAAATCACTGTCTCATAGACATTAACTCAAATCCACAGAAGAGAGAAATGTGACAAAGTTACCTGAAGTAATGCTTGTATGCAATCCAATAGCACTAAACTCACTTGAAATTCATCCAACATGAAATATTATCAGTAAAACCACATAACTCATTATCTATCTATACCTTGATCCCCTGTAAAAGTAGATCTTTAACTCCATTTTCATTTTGAAACAAGATGCACAGATATGCCACTTGAACAAGTTTCCAAATCATTGTAGTTGAACCAAATACAAATTCATTAAAACATGATCAAGCTGATTGAAATGCATGTGCACATCGAATTGCCTAAGCCTTGATTGAAATTCATCCAATGAAAAAAAGATGGTCAAAGTATAAACGGCACTTAGGTTTCATCTTTTGCAGTCATGTCAATCATTATCATCACCAACTCTGTATATCATCATCATCACTAACTGTATATGCATCATAATAATCATCATCATCATCATCACTAACTGTATATGCATCATAATAATAATCATCATCATCATCATCACCATCACCATCACCATCATCATCACCAACTGCATATATGTGAAAACCTGAGTTAGTATAATAATAATAATAATAATAATAATAATTCACCCATTTCTAATGAGTGTAATTTAAGTTTGCTTCCTACCTATTTTGGAAGGCGTGACACCAATGATTATGAAGAATATACATGGTAAGGAAGGAAATACTATGCAGTGTCTAGCTTTTACATTTCAAAAATTGGGCAAGGATTTCCTGCAAACTAAGTTGCAGCAACTTGTACAAAATGCACGTGTCAAATGGTCATTTGGTGAAAAATTCAATCTTGACATGGAAGTTTTTATTTAAATATAAGTCTGGACAGGTGTCTATCTGAGGCATTGACACGTGTGCATTTTTGCAGGAGTTGCTGCAACTTAGTTTGCAGCAAATCCTTGGCCTCAAAAATTTATCAGGAAAAGTTGTATTGCATTTGCTAGTACAAAATAAATATGCAAAATAGGATAATATCTGATAGTTACAAATGGGATGTCAAATTAGGATTGAAATATCTACATTAGCAAAATCCTTAGAAAAATGTAATGGTTGAAGCTTGAGAATGTATTACCCATCTAGATCATATTCCCAACTACTTGCCTAATGTTTTACTAATTATCAAAGCTTCTTGTAAATGATGATGATATAGAGGCTTGGACAATTGGCAATAAACTCATGTGGCAAAATTTAAGTTTAATTTTTAGGAACTCCAAAAGTATAGGGTAATTGGGATTGCCTGCGCATGGTGAGCCAAAAGAAGAAAAAAGAAAAATGACTTAACTTACTTGCTAGCGACAAAACCAGATGTATAGTAAGAAAGAAAATAAGATAGAGTAGGATAGGACATTAATGGGAAGGATGTTTGAGATGGTCATTACCAGTTAATTTATAGATGGATACTTCCCCAAAGCTCTCAATCAAACATTGTGCATTTGTTTGGTTGAATTCGTCCACATCTTGCTCGTATACCAAACCGACCCCACAACATTCCCACACACAAAAGGCTGAGTCATGTGTATCAAATATAACCTTAATCTTACTGCATTCACCATTCCCAACTTTAGCAAACCAATCATCACGAGACAAATACAATAGGCAAATACTGACCTCACAACGTATCCAGGTAGTAAAAAATTCAGAGGCACAGTGATTCAGAGGCATATCACCAAGAGCTATCACACGAGCTCTAATACCATATTTCCACCCTATAAATCCTAATACTGATGCCCAGAGAGTGAATCCTATCCATTTACTCTTATACCAATTTAAAGGCAGCTCTATGCTTATTGAATTCCCCACAGTTTGAGTTAAACATGACGGAGTAATTATTAGAAATTCAGCTATAGATCCATCCTCTTCCCTTTTGGAAGAAGTTCCATAAACGGTTTTACGACAAAGGAGTCCCTGTACCCAAAACACAACTATTCTTATTATTAATATATCTTACAATTGAAGAGAGAGAGAGAGAGAGAGAGAGAAGAGAGATTACTTGTAGGAAATGGAACAATATTGTTAATTCCACTCGACTGTTGCTCTCATCATACGGACACCACCGAGGGAGAGGTTGTGTCCAGCTGTTGACCTGTGCTGTTGACCATTTTAGGGAATTACAAAAGTCAGCATTTATAACTCTTACAGTTGAGGGAAGCCTTGGCAAAGATTTTAGTTTTGAGCATTCGTAAAGATCGAGTTTTTCAAGAGACCTCAAATTATCCATGTTCCTTGGAAGGCATTCGAGATTTTTGCAAAATTTTAGATCTAATAAAGTAAGGTTAGTCAAACACTCGATTAATGAGGGTGATACTTTCTTAATAGCAGTCGCACCCAAATTGAGTTCCGATAGGCTTTTCATATTTCCCGTAAATTTCGGAATCGAACTAATTCTTGAGCAATCAGAAAGATTAAGAACCGTAAGGGACTGCATTTCAGCAGACATGGTGGGAAGATCGGTAAGAGATTGGCATTTCCGTAGCTGTAAATACCTAAGCCTGCTGAGTCGTCCAATTGATGGGTGGATCTCAACCAATCGACAGCAGTAAGAAAGATTTAGTCTCTCAAGTATCGGAACACCTGAAAAGTCAGGTGTCCTAATAAGGTTTTCGGAACTACTAAGATCAATGAACTTTAAGTTGACCGAACGCTGTTACCAAAAAATAAAAAAAGGGTTTTCATTAAACTTAGAAAATAATTTAATAAGTAAAGAATTCTTTTAAATTAGAACAACTTTATAAATGAAAGGATGAAGCTCAAATACACCGGAAGTGTATTTGTATTTGTAGCTACACTTAAAAAAATAGAGAAATAATAAATAAATAATAGAAAGGAAATTAAAAAGAACAAAATTACCATTACTCCCTCCCAAAGATATTCAAATTTGCTAAACTGCAAGTCAAGTTGAACAAGCTCTTTTGGTCGGGAACTGGATGACAAACATTTTAAAGGACAGCAGTTCCATGAAAGATGTCTTAGCTTATTCAGAACAACAAGATGCCTTTGGTCATTAGGAACATCAAGTCCTTGGCCAGACAAGTAGTCCTCCTTATCAATTATCATCAATCTAAGATTAGACATCTTAGGTAACACTTCAAGAAATTCTTCCAAGTTGAAATCCTTTTTCTTGTAATGAATGACTATACCTTGAATTGCTTCTGTTGCCTAAGATTTTGAAAGCAAAGGATTGGTGATTTGCATAATCAAAAAATATATATTTTTTAAATATAAGAAATTTTCATTGACAATATATTAGCATGGTAAATGAAGGTTTTATTCTTTATTTAGTTACATAAATAATTATGTAACCACATACATATTGGAATATTAAAAAAAAAAAAAAACTTATTTATTGAACAAAATTATGTTACCATACCTACTCAATCTTATTCACTGAAATAAAATTATAGCTTTGTCATTTTTCTTACCATATTGTTCTCCAATATATGAAGCAAGTCCTCATTATGCCACAACCTACTACGCTTTCCAAGATTTCCACCTAATTCAAAATGAACAATTTTTTCACCCATTTCTTGTAGTAGATCATGCATCCCCAAACATTCATTGTCATTCACGGTTATGAGAGATTTTTCCACTAGAACACTTATACCAATTCTTGCATCAAAACCACAATTCTCTAATATTTGTATTACTTTATCTTTATGCCAAAGTCTAAAGAAACATGCAATATCTAAGAATATCTCTTTCCACATTTCCTCTAGTCCATCGTAACTTATTTTAAGTATACCATATATTTCTCCTTTAGTTTTTTTAAAACTGACCAATGCACTTTTCCATTCATCTATTGTTCTTTCAACCAAAAAAGAACCCAAACTAACAAGAGCTAGTGGAAGGCCATTAGCATATTTGACAACTGCTTGGGAGAGTTGCATATAACCTTTTTTGGGTTGCTCATCATTGAAGGCTTTCAAACAAAAAAGTTTTAAAGCATCATCATTATTTAATCCGTTAGGATTATATCTTTTGAGCACTCTATGTTGGATCAACACACGTTTATTTCTAGTTGTTATGATGATCCAACTCCCTAATCCAAACCAGCTATGCTCTCCAGCTAAGTTTTCTAATTGGTCCCAATGTTCAACATCATCTATAACAAGTAGAACTTTTTTACAACATAACCTCTTCTTGATTAAGTGAACTCCATCATAAACATTCCTTATATATATAGTTTTGTCCCCCAAAATGTCTACAAGAAGCTGATGTTGTAATCGATGCAAACCAAGTTTTTTCGAATCTTCCCTTACATTAGCAATAAAGCTAGAACCTTCAAAATGACTACGATATTCATCGTAAACAACCCTAGCAAGAGTTGTTTTTCCCAATCCCCCCATACCATAAATCCCAATCATGCAAACATTATTCTCAAAACCTAAATACGAAGGGATAAATTTCGCCATAGTAGATTCTATTCCAATGAAGTTTTTGGTAATGCTTGAGGATTTAGAACTCAATTTCTCCATCATCTCTTTCACAATGTGTTGGATAAATTCGGACTCATGCCTGTGAAGAAAGAAAATATTTACTTGAAGATCCAACCAATTATAAATCATCATTTTTCACAATGTGTTAGATAAAATCTGATTCATGCACTGAACAAGATAAAAAAATAATTACACAATGATCCAAACACATTTACAAGACCACAAGGGCGAAAGAAAACATTAGGCAAAAGCATATTACATTTAGTAAGGGAATAGGGATTCAGTGCTTTTAATAAGGAATGACTATTTCTCATTTTAAGGAATAGGGATTCATAGGGATTATTCCATCTTATAAAAACATAACCAAACAATCATATAGTTAAACCATAGGAATAACTATTACATTACAATAGCAATTATAGTCTTCCAAACATACCCTTATTGGTCAAATACATGAATGCATTTGCTTGAAGAAAAATATTAGGCAAGAATACTTCTTGGTCAAACACATGTGAATGTATTAGCTCAAGCAACGTGGATAGGACTAATCATATAAGAATTGTATATTATCTTAGTTATATTGTTCAAACAAACACACTCAAAGCTATAGTTTTCGTTATACTTGGTTGAAACATATCCATCAAATCAAATTTAAGGTTGCTTGAGTACAAATGATAAAAGTTAAGCCATAGTGCCAGCACAAATATAAGTCTTTACCTATTGGATCGAGGCCCAAATTAGATTTTTTTTTTTTTTTTTTTCCCGCTTAAGAGAAGGTATCCTTTAAATTTCTATTTAGACACTAATATCGTTTTAAACAACAAGAAGCTCTTCCTGTATTTTTATTGAATAAAATTAGGCAAACAATTGATTTGTGAATAAAATTGTTAAAATGCGCTTTTAAGGTTTTTATTTACCCAAAACAATGACTGGGCCAAAACTAAATCCTTTTAAGAAGGACATACATTCCCAACATAAATAGTGGTAACACAAACACACAAGCGTCCGCGCACACAATGTAGACTTGGACATTGAGGGGCAAGAGCCCCCGCTAATTTTTTTTTTTTTTTTTATAAAAAACATTAGTATATACATAGCTACTAATTTTTGCAATTTCATTCCCTAAAATTACATTTTGATCCCTTTAATAATATCATTGATTCTTTTAAAAGTAATACTATTGTCACAAACTTTTCTACAACATTTTTACAAACTGTTGAGGTAGTAAATTCTTATTGGTTTGCATCTAGACCCATTATTTATATCACTTTTTCACTTACCAATAACTACTCTCTACATCAGCAATTTGTAAAAAAAAATTGTAACTCTAGCATTTTCCTTTTTCTAAAGGCCGTTAGAAAAATTTATAGGTACAAGCCCAAAAATAATTAGCCTAGCAACAAAAATTATCAATAGTAAATTTAAAACCAAAATTTATTCGCTTCATTTTGGTGGATTTTTACCAAAATTTATTCACTTCTTAAGTCTAGCATTTTGGTGGATTTTTACCAAAATTTATTCGCTTCATCCTCACCAAACTGGATTGAGGAAGCTTTAGAAGCAACACCATGGGTGGTAACGGAGGAGATGAATCATGAGCTTGTTGCTCCTTTTGGGAGAGCCGAGGTTGAAATTGCTTTAAATCAGATGGACCCCCTGAAATCTCCAGGACCAGATGGGATGCCTTCTTTGTTTTTCCAGCAATTTTGGTTGGTTATTGGTGATGAAGTAGCTGAAGCAATTCTCACATGCCTCAATTCAAGTTCAATCCACCTTCAATAAACCGAACTTTTATCACTCTCATCCCAAAAGTTAAAAGTTCGGTAAGAGTTTCTGAATATCGCCCAATTCCACTTTGTAATATTCTGTATAAGCTTATTTCTAAAGTTCCAGCAAATAGACTTAAAAAGTTTTTACCTAGCATTATTTCAGAATCTCAAAGTGTCTTTCAGTCTAGTAAAGTAATCACTGATAATATTTTGGTTGCCTTTGAGACCCTACACCATATGAAAAACCAAAAATCCAAAAAAAAAGGGGTTTTTTGGCCATGAAGTTAGATATGAGTAAGGCATATGACCGGGTAGAATGGAGCTATTTAAGAAAGAATATGGAGAAATTAGGTTTTTGTGAAAGGTGGGTGTCTCTTGTTCCAGAGTGTATTAGCACAGTGTCCTATTCGATTCTGGTGAATGGAAAGCCTAAGGGAGATATTTGGCCATCAAGGGGTTTAAGGCAAGGAGCTCCTTTGTCTCCATACCTTTTTTTGTTGTGTTCAGAAGGTTTGAATAGGATGTTGCAGCAGGCAGCCTCAAATGACAGAATAAGGGGATTTTCTTTATGTAAAAGAGGACCAAAAATCTCACACTTATTTTTTGCAGATGACAGCCTATTATTTTGTAGAGCTTCCTTAGCAGAATTACAGGCAATCCAAGATATTATATCACTGTATGAACAAGCTTGGGTCAAAAGCTAAACCGGGAGAAGACAACCATCTTTTTTAGCAAGGCAGTGAATGAAGACACAAAGGCCCAAATTTCAAATTTTTTACAGGTACCGGAGGTGAAAGAGTATGAGAAGTACTTTGGCTTGCCGGCGGTGGTGGGAAGGAAGAGGAAAGCAAGATTAAATTTCATCAAAGAAAGGGTGTGGAGCAAACTTCAAGGGTGGAAGGAAAAGCTATTGTCCCAAGCAGGTAGAGAGATTTCACTCAAAGCGGTGGTGCAAGCGATTCCTACATTTGCAATGGGTTGCTTCAAATTTTACCGATGGGTCTTTGTCATGAAATTGAGGCATTAATCTTGAAATTCTTTTGGGGACAAAAGGGTGAGCTGCGGAAAATTCATTGGAAAAAATGGTAGGTTCTTTGCTAGCCTAAATCAGAAGGAGGGTTAGGCTTCAAAGACTTGAAAAAATTCAATGATGCAATGTTGGCAAAACAAGTGTGGAGACTATTGAAGGACCAATCCTCTCTTTTTTATCGGGTCTTTAAAGCGAAGTATTTTCCCAAGGGGTCCATTTTTGAAGCCTCAGCAACCACAGGTTCTTATGCTTGGCAGAGTATCCTTAAGTCAAGAAAGGTGATTTTGATGGGTATGAGATGGAGAATAGGAGATGGGAAGAGTATAGATATATATGGAGAAAATTGGCTACCAGGGAAGGGATCTGCTAGGATCGTTTCTCCACAGGTAGCGGCATTAAAAGGATCTCAGGTTGCTGCCCTCATAAATCCAAACACTCAGTCTTGGAATATTAATCTGCTCAACCAGCATTTTTTAAGTTTTGAGGTTACTAGAATAAAAGCAATTCCACTGAGTTGGACTGAACAGAAAGATCGCCTCATTTGGCCCGACAGTCATGATGGGGAGTATTCGATTAAGTCAGGGTATCAAATGTTGTGTAAGGAAGCAAACTCCAGCGCTACATCAAGCTCGGACTCGTCGCACAGATCAGCTTTCTGGAAACGCCTTTGGAAGCTTCACGTTCCTAACAAGATCAAGTTTTTTCTTTGGAGAGTCTGCTCTAATGCGCTACCCACAAAGGATAATTTGAAGAAAAGAAAAATTCTTGAGGATGCGAGGTGCAATGCCTGCCTTCTGGATCAGGAAACAACGTTCCATGCGCTATGGAGTTGTGAGACAATCAAAGAAATTTGGAACCCCTGTTTTAGTTGGGTCCGAATAGAGGTTCCTCATCTTCAGGACATGCAAGAACTAATACACCTGGTCGGACATAGGGCAAAGGGATTGAAGCTGTTTGGGGTGGTGGCTTGGTTTATCTGGACTCAAAGAAACAAGCTGAGGCTGAATAAGAAAAGGGTGCTGAGAGATAAGCTTTTTGAAACAGCTAGAAGTTACCTCTCGGATTTTCAATCAAAATTCCAAGTGACCAAGGTGCGGCAACGAAAGGATAATACAAAATGGATACCTCCAGGGGACGGAATGTATAAAGCAAATTATGATGGTGCCGTGTTCGCTGAGTCAGAGGAAGCAGGGATAGGAGTTATAGTTAGAGATGGGAAGGGGGATGTGATTGCTGCCTTAGCTGAAAAATACCTTACCCGTGTTCAATGGAGGTGCTGGAAGCATTAGCTGCAAGAAGAGCAGCAAAATTTGTTGTGGAATTGGGCTTATCGGTTGCTGAATTTGAAGGAGATTTTGAGGTAGTTCGGAGGGCTTTGAAGGCAGCAGACGAGGCTCATTCAGCCATGGGGGTGATTATCAAAGATATAATGTCTATAGTAGGTTCGCTTTGAACCTTTTCTTTCTCTCATACTAGGCTGCAGGGAAATTGTGCAACCCATACTTTAGCTAAGAGAGCTATTGTTTCTTTTCCTTTAGTTGTCTGGATGGAGTATGTTCCAATAGACATTAGTCATGTTGTTATTTCTGATTTTCCAGCATCATAATAATAATACTCTGTTTTGACTCTTTAAAAAAAAAAAAACAACCTTACCGAACCCTTTTTTCTACAACATTTTTACAAACTGTTGAGGTAGTAAATCCTTATTGATTTTTATCTAGACCCACCATTTATATCACTTTTTTACTTTCCAATAACTACTCTTCACATTAGCAATTTGTAAAAAAAAAAAACTTTAACTCTAGCATTTTCCTTTTTCTAAAGGCCGTTAGAAAAATTTATAGGTACAAGCCCAAAAATAATTAGCCCAACAACAAAAATTATCAATAATAAAGTTAAAACCAATTAAGTTCAATCAACCAATTTTACTCAAAACAAACAACCTTACCCATGAATATAAATAAATAAATAAATAAAAAACAACAACCTTACCCAACCCCTTAAAAAATTTTAAATAAAATAATTTTTTCCTTACCCATCAACAATGCAAATGTCAAAGACACAAAAAAATAAAAAATAAAAAAAATCCCTTAGCAGTTAGTTAAGCAGTAGAGTCAGAGGCCAGAACTGCCACACATAGCTAACAGCAAAATCATCCCCTTTAACTCTCAATCTTGGCTCCGTCCCTACGTGCGCGTGCACACACACACACGGAGGGAAGTAGATAAATAGCGATAACCCAAAACTGGTACAATGGTATCAATTGGTAACAAAATATTTGTCCCCCCTAACCAAACCAAAACGGGCACGAAATTGACTTCCTTAGCTATGAATGTCTCAAAAATTGGACTTCAATTGACTTAAATTCTCAAAAGCAAGGCTAGATAAATTGTTGAATGTTTGCCCAAAAATAGGGTTTGGCTTACCTCCAATACTTTTTTAACTGGAATATCCTTTTGTTTTAATGAGAAACTGTCACATCATCTACTAACTAAATAAAAGGTGGAGATTAAACTTCACTACCACTTGTCATTGTATATTTAAAACAAAAAGACATGTTCAATTAAAAAAGTACTAGAGATAAGTCATACCCCATAAAATAAAGCATCACGTGACTTAATAATTGATTGTCTCTTCATTGTAGAATACTAGAATTAATTTTTTAGTCATGAAAATGTATAGTCTCTCAACCATTTATAGGTAAACTTTGACTAGAGAAGCCTGTGGGTTAACTAATCTTATCCCCCCCAAAAAAATAGTCATTGTAATTTACCCTTTTGGTTTGGTCCTTTCACAATTTAGCATACAAAGTTTCAATTACAATATTTAAATCCTACTTCCTTGTAGAATTAATTTTTTTAATCATCAAAATGTATAGTTTGTCACAATTTAGTATTTTACCGAAGGAACTGAAGGAAAAAAAGAAAAAAAAAATGGTTATTGCAATATCTTTTGGTTTGGTCCTTACACAATTTAGTATTCAAATTAAGTTTCAATTACTATATCTTTAAATCCTTAAACCACAAGCTTGACAAAATAACCCCTCACAATTCCAACTATGTTCAATTCATCAAAATTTCCTTGATTAAGAGTGAGAAAACAATAACAAAAGTAAAGTTAAAAAAGAAAAAAGAAAAAAGAAGAAGATGAACCAGGCATTGAGCATGGCAACACCAAAGTGCTCAACCATGCCGCAATGGAGGAAGAGGAAGAGGAAGAGGAGAAAAGAAATCAAGGGATAAATTTGTCCATAAAATACAAAATCTATTAAGTTGGATAAAATCTTAATAGTTTCATTTTGGTCCAAACTTTAAGGGAATAGATATGGTAATTAAAAATTTGTGAACTTAATTTTGCAATGGCTAAACTAGAAAGCGTAAATTATGATTTACCAAATAATAATAATAATAATAATAATAATTATAAAGATAATAAATAATCTCAATAGATTTATAATTCATAGAAAGGAGTTACGTCCTTAAACCAAGTAATTCCTTTTAAATTATTGCAAAGGAGCATTTCCAAAGTCCTAAAGCAGGGGTCACAAACTGTTTCTAATAATACAAACAAAATTCTAACTACTTTCTCCAAAAAATAAAAATTAAAATAAAATTATAACTATTATACGTTGTAATATTTGATATTTCAATACATGCATATTATGATGCATTCTAATAACAATTTATATACTTCATGATTTATGAAAGAAGATTGCCTGGTTAAATATCAAAAGAAATAAATTTGTCATGGAAATTACCTATCTTGTAAATGCCAACCAGATAGATTGGCTACTTCTCTCAAAGCAATCCTCCACATTTCCACCATCTTTATGTTCTCTTTATAAAGTTTTTCATGTTTCTTAAAAGCTTGTCCAAAAGTTCCTGTTTGTTTCCGCACATCAGATGGATCCACGTTGTAAAAAATAGGCCAAATCATTAATCGCATCTCTCTCATGCATCTAACTATCTTTGCAAGTTCATCCAAACACCATGTTGAAAATGCATAATTTCTTGAGAAGATAACAATAGCAAACCTCGATTCTTCTATTGCTTTCAAGAGCTCTGGTGAAATAGGTTTTCCTCTCTCAAGTTCTTCATCATCCCTAAAGGTCCGAATGCCTTTCCGTCGCAAAGCGGCATATAGATGGTCAGTAAAACCTCTACGGGTGTCTACGCCTCTAAAACTAATAAACACCTCATATTTCCATTGAGATGTTGAAGAAGAAGATGGTGATGACATTGAGGCTCCTTGACTGCTCATGGAAACCGTTGAAAATATATTAGATTTTACATATATAAATAAAATGGTACATTCAATTAAACTGAAGAGAAAATATTCACATTGAAGATGCGTAGTCTTTTGAAAGGGTGATGAAAGCAAACCTAATTCTTCTTTTTATTTTATGAGCTCTAGCAAAATAGATTTTCCACTCAAGTTTTTTATTGTACCTAAAAAGCTAAACACCCATCCATCACCAAACAGCAAATATACTGGTTAATCTTGAATTACGATGAGGTTCCTTGATTGCTCATGGAAATCGTTAGCAATATAGGATATGTTTGGTAAACTGTAATAGACGCTGTAATGTAATAGTTATTTCTATGATTTAGTTATTCTTTAGTTTAGTTATGTTTTTATTACAAAGAATAATCATTCTTTATGAATAGCTATTCTTCAAAATGAGGAATAACTATTCCTCTTTAAAATGTTGTATTAACCATTCCTTAGTAAATGCAATAATTTCAAAACTTAATATATTTTCAAATAAACAAACTTTCCATATATATCTAACAATTAAAAAAAAAAATCATAAAAAATAACACAAGTCTCTCTTAAATTTAAAAATAACAATTTTTAAGGAGATATAATTGTATGTGTGAGTTCCTCGAATGGACGGATCTTCGGGCCAAGGGCTTTTTGCCTTGTAGCCTTTTACACCGCATCGTTTGGAGTCCCACATCGAAAGAATCTTCCCCCACTTTCTACCTTATAAGCTTTGAAGCGAATGAGTAGTGGCCCAAAAGATGCGGTGTGGGACTCCAAAGGATGCGATGTAAGGCAAAAAGTGGGGGAAGATTCTTTCGATGTGGGACTCCAAAGGATGTAGTGTAAAATGCTACAAGGCAAAAAGCCCTTGCCCTGAAGATCCGTCCATCCGAGGAACCCACAAAAAAAGGAAGCTAAGAACTAGTGGTACACTACTCTTTCGCTTCAAAACTTATAAGGCAGAAAGTGGGAGAAAATTCTTTCAATGTGGGACTCCAAAGGATGCGGTGTAAAAGGCTACAAGGCAAAGCCCTTGGCCCGAAAATCCGTCCATCCAAGGAACCCACAGTATGAGTAAGAAATTTCCTAAAATAAATGTTAAGTTTCATTCTAATGTTATAACTCACAACCAAACTAATGAATAAATTTAGTTATTACATTACAACACATTTTATTCCTAGTAATAAATATTACAATTTCTGTCGTAGTGGTAAATTTTGAATTATAATATAGGTAACAAAAAAAAGTCCATTGAATTAAAACTAAAGAGAATAAGGAAACTAAAGAGAACTAAAAAAATTAATAACAAAATTTGTTATTCTCTTAAGTAAGTGGGCACACTTATTTACATACCAAGTGCGCACACATTCAATTTTCTGAACTAAAATTGTGACTTGAAATAGTTGAAAATTGTGACTTTTTGTGCATAAGTGATCAGTGTGTAAACCATGTGTGTAAAAGTATGAAATAGACAATTTCAGATGTGGTGGAACATATATTAGTAAACCATTTTAGAAAACTTTTATGAAAAAATAAAAAAAGTTACTAATTTTTTTAACTTTTTCAATTTTCCATAAAATGTTTTCCTAAGGATATACACTAACTGGACCCTAATAAAAAAGTTCCCTCCCTAGTCTCCTCGTTTAGAGAATTTGAAGAAGAAAAAAATAACATTTTTATTTAGCTAAAATTTATGGTAAAATATAAAAATTATCATTAAATTTTTCCCAATACTTTTTTTTTGGGTACTCCCCATGATATAGTGCTCAATTTTCTTAAATTCATGAAGAATTCCACCATAATTCGAACAAGCATGATTTTATTTCCCAAATAGAGGTAGAAATTTTATTGAATAGAATAATGAAAGATTACATCAAATCACAGTATGGTGCTTCCCCTTGCCATACTTGTGAGGACTTAACATAGTAGGCATGTTTAGCCAAACACAGTGCTCCTCTAATGTTGTTACTTGTTAGTGAGGTTGAATATAAGATATTATTCATTTATTCATTCCTATGGGAGGACAAATAGGAGTGTACAATTCCTCAGTTGAATATATTGTCATTATTTATGACTTGAGCTTTTGTATGCATTTGATTTTAGAGATATACACATGCGCACACACTTACGGATACATATAACAAAACTTTGTAGTAATTCCATCTTCATTCTTACAAAATACTAGCAAAAACGGCATTAATGCCTTTATAAAGAGGTTTGAATTTTAAAACTCTAAAATCTTCCACAACCAAAACATTGGAAAGAGTTCCCAAATAAAAATAAAAATTTTCCTCTTTCAAAGTATCATATAAATGGTCAGTAAAATTATTACGGGTGTTCTCACTCCTAAAACTAAGAAATACATTATATTTCCACTGACAAGTTAAAGAAGAAGACGGTGACGGGGATGACTCTCTTTTACGCTTCATTGAATCTGTTGGAAATTTAGATAATAGAAGTACAACCAATTAAAAATAAACAAAATTAAATAATTAAATTAGGGAAGAAGAAAACGATGTGAAGTGGGATTTTAATTTCAGGCAGTGAGTGAAAGAATAATAATAAAAGGAGAGGATTGTGCGTGAAAACTTAGAAGTGAGAACTTACCCATTTATGAGAAGGAATTACAGCAGCGATGGCCTCCAAAAACCTCCTGAGAACACTCCCGTTTTTTCTTTTTTTTTTTTGGCAAAGAAGAGACGACTGAAAATTATTAAACTATAGGAAATGAGACAAAGATAAATTAATAGATTAAAAAAATTGCTAGGAAATTTAAGCACTCTTATACTGTAATCTTAGAAAGAAATTTTTTTTTTTTTGTTGCTTATTCATTAATTTCATTGCTAATGAGAAGAAGAAAGCAATTTGATATGGATATTTCATTTCAAGAAAAAAAAAATGAAAGGGATGAGTATGTGTGAAAAAGGACAACTTACAGATTTGGAAATTGAAATTAGAGTAGAGTAGTAGTGATTGATTGTAATGCTCGAAACCCAGTTGAAACATACGCAGATCCAATTGGTGTTAGATAAAGGAATGGACTCTGTTCTTTATTTCTCCGTGTGCTTGTGTCCACGGCTTCAATAACCCCTGTTTAAGTCAAGTCAACACTCTTCCTGGGTCAATCTCAAATGCCTTTTCCCATTACTTTTTTTTTTTTTTTTTTTTCGTGTTTTAGTGTGGTACAAAAGTCATTTACCATACCACTTTCTTTACTCCACTTTATTGCTTTTTTATTTTTACAATTATTTGTTAAATCGATAAAAAAGGGACAGTACTTAAATAAAGTATTTTTGTAGTAACTAGTTATGACCCTGAAGCGTCATTTGGTTTGGAGAAACAGGAATTTGGCAAAAATGGAATATCTGATGTCGGGCAATGAAGGCTGATTATTAGCAGATTACTCCTTTGGGTGAGAGAGAGCTCTGGGAAATGGGCAAAAGATATACCCCAATGCCTTTTTTTCAAGAGCTGCCAATCCGAAGGAAATTGATTAACTACCCCCACGGCCCCACCTTTGTCCTTCTTTTATTGAAATTTGTTTTATTACTTTCACATTTTCAATTTGCATTTTTTAATATTCTACTTTCCAGCCACTTTCCAAAATATCTCATCGATCGAAGAAATTATAGTCTTTTAATAGACTATGTCATTTGTCCACCATTCTACTAAAAAACTTCTATTTGTTTAAAATTGCTGAGTCAATAATTAATTTCTTTTTAAAAAAATTTTTAACTAACAATTTTAAACAAGTGGCAGTTTTTTAGTGGAATAGTGAACCACATCACTTGTCCACCATGTGGATCTTATAATTTCTCCATCGATTGGTGTTCTCATAAACACACTTTTTTATCTAGTGCTGTCAATCTCTCTCCTCTCTCATTTCTCAAAAAAAAAAAAAATCTCTCTCCTCTCTTTCTTAACAAAGAATTTTATTACATAAAGTTTACAAATTGACGTGATAATAAATGTAATTGATAAATTTTAATCACCGTATAAATGAATATTTGACGGTCTCTTTGTGGTTAGTGACACATCATTTGATAGGCCTAATGTAATAAAAGTTGTAATAAATGCACCACTACTCAAAAGAATTATGGCTGTGATTGCTTTTATTTATTTTTAATTTATTAGCAAATTATGTTTCTTTTACCAGCCAGTCAACAAAGCTGTTAATCATCCTCTAGAAAACTTAAACACAAGGAAAGAAAAAGTTTTATCCACAACATGTCAACAACAAAGCTAATAGTACCAGGTGAACGCTCTGGAGTCATTCCTCGAAACTCCAAGCAAAGTTTTATCCACAACATGTCAACAACAGCCCACGCGCACAAAGCAAAGTCCACTTTTCACACTACCGCTCGACGCGAAACACTCTAGAAGGGAAGAAACTCAGTGTATTCATGGCATCTTCAAAGCAACAGGGAAAAAAAAAAATGGTATGAGTATGACATTGAAGAATTGGTAATTTACTTGGCACTTACAAAGTTTTCTTTAATTTAACCCAAAAAAATTCTTCTTTTATGTTGCGCAACATGATAATTAATAATTATTAATCCAAAATAAATTATACACTAACCAACAAAAAGATTTAAAGGATTGTTTGATGCTATAAAAAAATTTTAATAATAAAAAATATCATGTAGTCACAATTATTTGGTAGCAGTCAATTTAATTTTTACTTATCAGCTCATTAATAAAAATGTCATGTCATTATTTAAATTAAAAATGTCATGTAATTTCACTAATGAAAATGTCATGTCATCATTTGATTTATAATTTAGGCTTTATATGAGTGTGGGCTGATTGGGTTTTAATTTTAAACTGTGAGGGTGGGTTTCGCTTCAAATTAAAAAGCCAGCTTATATTACTATTCAGCTTATTTTTGCTACTATTCATGGATTTTATTGCACTTTTTGGTACTATTCATAAGTTTCACTGTACTATTTTAGCTAACTTATACCTTTATCTACAGTACTTTCAACAAAAAGTTTTCAATTTTAGCAAAATAAGCAGATCTCAAACAGACCTGAGTGTTAATGTTTTAAGAGAGATCTGGCTGAATGTTTGCAAGTTAAAAGGGTTTGGACCTAAAATTATGTTGCTTGAGTTGGTTATGCCTAAGTATTTTTGGACCTGGGTGTAAATTAGTATGGGCTAGTCATGTTAGTGGGCTAGTCTCACTTTGAGAGAAGCTCAATGAGATGAGTTAGGCCCAACTCAAGCCCCATTGCCCTCCCTCTCCCTCCACTAGTTCTCTCTGTTTTCTTAGGATCCATGGAGTGGAGGCCAAGATGTTCACGGATTGACCGTGAAAGGTGGTTGCGGCAAAGAGTGACCTTATCATTTTCGACATAATGAAAAACCAATTGTTCTTATCTAAGATACCAATCCTTCAGAAGCACTGATGGTGTTTCATTAGGTGAGGCTTTATTGTAAGGTGGTGAGACTTTGCACGTGTGGCTGGGTCAGCAGGGACAGAATGTGTGGGTTTAGGGGGCCATTACACAAAAATTTTGACTGTTGACCCTAAATTGTATATACTTGGCCCTCTCTCTCCATAATTTTTTACAAACTGACTCAAGAAATTTCCCAATTTTTTTTATCAAACAATCCCTTTGCTCAATTGCCCCAAGAATATCAAGAAAATCCTTTAGACTAACCAACAAAACAATTCATAAACCTAAACCTAGATAATAAGAAAAACCTTTAGGCAAATGACAAATCTAGTCTAAAAAATACCAAAAGGACAATTACAAATGACAAATCCTTAGCAAAACAATCCTTTTAGTGCAACACCACCACTATCATCTTCTTCTCTGGCCAGCTGCTATACTAGTACTACCATCGTCTTACAAAGACTACCATCAACATTTTCTTCATGCTACATCTTTACTTGCTTTCATCTTATTTATTTTTCTAACTTCACAACCTTTAGTGCACGTTTTCATCTCTCCTCTTTGTTAAATGATTATGGAGAAAGTTTATCTCCAAACTAGTTTGGAAAAAAATTCTTTAAACTCCACTTATATTTTTTATTGGATGTAAATTTTGACAATTCCACCGTTAAATTGCATTTTCTTATCATATCTTCCATACGTGCAAAATTTCAAGAAGTTCAAAGATCAATAGCTATGTCATCAATAAATTTTTTTAATTTTAAGTTTTTTTAGTCATATTTATGGATCGAATAGTAATTAACATCCGATTTGAAAGAAATTTAACATGTATATTAAGAATATAAAGAATATGCAATTCAGTGATTAGATTTTCAAAATATATATAAGATCATATGTAAAACTAGAGTAAAAGAGGAAGCAAGAGTGGTTTTTTTATTTTATTATTATTATTATTATTTATGGATTTGGGCTAAACCATCCTTGGGTACTCTTTGGAAATTGTTGCGGAGGTGATGTGTCATTGGAGGAGCTTGAGGAGATTGGGATGTCACGCGATTTCCTAAAGCAGTTTCCCATTAAGAAAGATAGAGGAAGGTCCCACAGAGAGAGAGAGAGAGAGAGAGAGTTTTAGCTTGTAGTGCTTTTCAGAATTTTTATAATCTTCAATTTAGTTGCAAAAGCATATTTTTATAAAAAATTTGACAAGTTTGATTTCAACTGCTCTACACTGTTGTTTTTTTCTTTTTCTTTTTCTTTTTCTTTTTTCTTTCTATTTATGCTTTGCTTCTGCCTCTTGGATGGTCCTAGGCATCATTCTTCTTTCTCTTTTTGCTCAGATACACTTTTGCACAGAGAGAGAGACAGAGTCAACAGCAACAACTTTTGACTCTCTACGACACATGTCCCAATTTTGTATACCATTATTTTGTAAGGGATATGGCAGGTCTAAGGATTAGTAGAATATGTCCCGTCAGGCCGGATATAGCTACGTTTGTATAAACTCTGTTATAATTAAAAAAGACTTTCCATTTCTACCCAAAAAAAAAAAAAAAAGTCATTACTTTGATTTATCAAAAGAAAATGGCCTTCAACGTGGTAACGAATTTTGCATTGTCTGGAATGTATAATTGCAAATACAATGACATTTATTGATTTACAACTAGGTCCTCTTATAGAATTAGGATCCATCTTTGTTTGAATATTTTCCTCTTGTAATTATTATCTAACAAGAATTTAGAAAGGTCATCTAATTGCAAGTTGTGTTTGAAAACTTGAATTTGGATATGGATTTTGATTTTGAGTTTGAATCAATAGATTTGAAATGCCTCAATTTCAAATCCATTGATGTGGCCAAAAATCCTAGGATATGAATTTGGTCAAGAAATGCCTCCATTCATGTGGCCAAATAAATATTGCATCTCTCCAAACTTTGCAAATTGGTTTGATCTTGTGATAGTCACCATAACTTTTTTAATAGCTACGAATCTATATATATAATAATAGGTGAAGCAGAGAGAAAATCCAATTAGATTTCAATTGGATTCTCAATTTTGCGTCACTTGTCCTAACCAAAACTCAAAAAAAAATCTAATTAGATTATAAATTTGACTCCAATTTTGTGTCATGTATCTTATCTAAATTTTCTAATTTTTGTGCCCAAATAAATGATGCATTAACATTTAACACAAAATCCAAGAAAACCACAATGATAATGCTCATTAGCTTAAGCAAAAACATCTTACCTGCACACTTTTATGGAGATTATAAATTGGACTTCAATTTTGTGTCATGTATCTTATCTAAATTTTCTAATTTTTGTGCCCAAATAAATGATGCATTAATATTTAACACGGAAGCCAAGAAAACCACAATGATAATATTCATTGGCCTAAGCAAGAACATCTCACTTGCACACTTTTATGGGTGATCTCAATAGAGTTTGGAGCTCTTCTAATCCCACAACCAGAACCAAGGAATCTAACGAGAAAGACTATAAAAGTAAAACATCATTTCCTCCTAATTCCCTATCGTCATCCCATGTCTCCTCCTCTTTCAACCTCTACCAACTAGATCCACACACTACCTTCTCCTCCTCCTTACGGATTTCTCAGAGCAAGGCCGGGTTCAAACACAATGTTCAATCCCACTCTTCCTTGCTTCACACTCTCATACATTAGCGCTTCATTGGCGCCTCCAAGAAGATTCCAAAATCAATGATCAGTTTTTATTTTTTAATGTCCCTTTATATATTTTAAATAATAAAATGCAATATTCTCTTTTTTCTTCACTGTAGCATCACTTAAATAATAAAATGCAATATTCTCTTTTTTTTTTTATTCATTGTTTTATCTAATGCTATCCTATGTATGATAAACCAAAAAAAGAAAAAAAAAAAAAAGACCAATAGCATTACTTAAATAATAAAATGCAATATATATTTTTCATTGTTTGATTTAATTCTATCATCCGTGTGATAAACCCAAAAAAACAAAAATAAAACAAAAACAAAAAAATTGGCCAATAGTATCATTACAATTAACCAGTCCTGTGCAGTAGCACGGGTTACATACTAGTAAATTAATAATAATAGAATACATTATCTAATAGACAAAATTGCTATAGGTACTGTACAACTTTTTACTTCAATTTAATTATAATATTGGTAATAAAAAAAGGGAAAAAGTTAATGGATGTCCTAAGGGCATTGGTTTATGAAATATATTTAGAAACTTATTTGGAAAGTAAAAGAGAAATTAATGTTTTTTTTAATGATTTTTTATATTTCTCATGAAAGCGGTATAAAAACTTTACTTAAATAGTTTATTAACAATTGTTCTAAAGGCACTCGTTAACAATACTTAAAAAAAAAAAAAAAAAAGAAGAAGAAGAAGAAAAAGAAGAAGAAGAAGAAAAGAAGACCATCCATATCTCACAAGCATTGAAGCACCTTAACTTCCTAACAAGTTCCACATTGTGTCCGAGTTTTTATGATTTTGTTCCATTGGAGCTAAAACTATTCTGCAAATTAATATGAGGGCCCCTTGTCCGTTGAAAACTCTGTTTCTCATGTAATTATCTGCTATATCAAGAATTTGGAAATTGGTTACCAATTGTTAGGTACCAACGACTCAATTTTCCAATTCTACACTAGACAAATTTCTGCCCATTCATAATTCCTTCAAACCCTACTAATTACGACAATAAAAGAATCTTCTAAAGAGCAAGGAAACCATATAAACTTCTCCAAAATTCACAATTCATGCTCTCATTGAGATTAACTCAAATACACTTCATGAAAGAAATGTGAGAAAGGTACCTAATAGTACAACTTGTAGGTAATACGACAGCAGTAAGCTCAATTGAACTTTATTATATTTTATGAAAATAGTAAGCTCAGTTGAGCTTTACTATATTTTATGAAAATCATAATAATTGAAACCATATAAATCATATCTGATGAGGACTAGAATCCATCAAAGAAAAAGAAAAAGAAAAACACTCTATACACTACTCCTACACCAGGCTTGTCACTCTATTTCCCATACTGACTTGTAATCATGGCATTTCTCTAATAAATATACTTATTATTTGTATATGACAGTAATCTTAATTAACTAAATAAGAAAATGTCTCCTTAAATTTTTATTACATTGATTAATGAAAAGATTGCACTTTTCTTTACCCAATTTTTGTCCTTGATGCAATCAAAATTGTTACCTTGATTTCTCGATCAAGAATCTTTGAAATTTGATTCTAGAAAAAAAAAAAAAAAAAAAAAAATTGAACTCCCCCTAAAAATTCTATAAACCAAACACTTCTTAAGGCCCATTATTGAAATATTGCCCAAATCCAAAGAAACTGATCCGAGAGAGATGAAAAAAGAAATAAAAATAATAATTGCAGATCCGAATCCGACCCACGATAGTATACATAGATTGGGAGATCCGAAACCTATTAAAAAAAAAAAAAAAATCTAATCCTAATTCCTAACTCTAAACTTGACCCCCCACCTTGGCTTTGTCTCTCTAGCTCTCATACCCATTCCAAATCCAAAAGAGTCATCGATGTCAGGTGGGTCAAGTTCAGGGTCAGAGTCAGGGGCGAAGGAGAGTTTTGAGATCGTTTTCTGTGGAATAACTTTGGTGAGAGTCCCCTCCACTCTCTAACAGGACATTTCCTCTTGAATATATAGGGCTCTTTTATAATCTAAAAAGAAGATTACTTTACAACTGAACTTGTTTGAAACTTTCTCCTTTTTAATTGCAAGGAATATATTGTTTCATAAACATTATCTCAAAAACACATAGAAGGCAGAAATGTGACAAAGCTACCTGAAACTATTGCTTGTAGGCCATCCCATAGCACTAGCCCACTTGAATTTCATCCAAAAAAAAAATTATTATTACAAAAACCATGTAACTCCTTATCTGTCAAGAGCTAGATTCCCTTTAAAAATAAATAAATTAACTAATCTTAGACTCCATTTTCAATTTGAACAAGATGATTAGACATGCCACTTGAACAACTTCTCAAATCATTGTAATTGAACCAAATACAAATTTAAAACATGGTCAGGCTCATTGAATTGCATGTGCACATCTAGTTGTCAAAGCCTCAATTGATATTCATCCTATAAAAAATAGCTAGTCAAAGTATAAACAGGACATGAGGGTCATCTTCTGTAGTCATGTCAAACATCATCATCATCTGCATGTGCATCATCATCTACATATACATCATCATTAGCATATGCATCATCTGATCATCATCATCATCATCTGCATATGAAGCATTATCATCATCATCTACATATACATCACCATCATCATCATCTGCATATGCACCATCATCATCATCTACATATACATCATCATTTGCATACATCACCATCATCATCATCTGCAAATGCATCAACATCATCATCATCATCATCGTCGTCTACATATGAAGCATCATCATCATCATCTACATATACATCACCATCATCATCATCATCACCACCAACTGCATATACATCATCACCGCCTATTCCATATTTGTCAACATCTGAGTTAGTAGGGTACTATAATTAAAAATAAAAAAATAAAAATAAAAAAAATAATAATAATAATAATAATTCACTCATTACAAACTAGTGTCATTGGAGTTTCTTGTTATCTATTTTATAGGGCATGACAACATTGATTATCAAGTATAAACATGGTAGGGAAGGAAATACTATTTAGTCCTTAGTTTTCAAGTTTCAAGAAGTTATCAGGAAAAATTGTTTTGCATTTGCTAGCAGAAAATGAATATGCAAAATGGCATGATACTCTGATAGTTACATGCCAAATTAGGATTGAACCATTTACATTACCAAAATTCTTGGTCTTGGAGCAGTGTAACGAGTAAAGCTTTAGAATGTATTTTCTATTAGATAATATTCTTAACTTGCCTAAGGTTCTATACTAGTTATTAAGCTTCCTGAAAGTGATGATGATGTAGAGGCTTAGAAAATATAGGGTGATTGGGATTGCTTGCGGTCAGCTGAAAAAAAAAAGGGGGGTCTGGACTATACTAATGAGCTCTACAACAAGTAAAATAAAATAAAACAGGATTAGACTTATAATAGGAAAGATATTGGAGCTGGTCATTACCATTGTATGAAAAGAGATCACTTTCCTCAGATTCAATATCGCTATAGTCATCACAGCTACTTGTTGAATTGTCAAATCCATGATGGACACCATCCCAACCTTCATAAGTGAAAGTTCAATATGGGTATGAAACACCCTTGAACATTTAGACCTCCAAATACAAAAATACCAATACAAGCTATATAACAAACAACTTATGTGCGGAAAATGATAAATAGCTTATATCGGAATAGAGACACAATCTAAACCATAAATAATCACACACACAACAGTAATTAAATGGTAAAGATAAAGGGAAGAGAAATGCAAACACAAGGACAACACTCGATGTGTTATTGAAGAGGAAAACGAAGCCTTCGGCGTAAAACCTCTCCGCCGCCCTCCAAGCGGTCAATAATCCACTAGAAAATGTAGTTAGGATACATGAACAGCAATAGACTCTTCAAACCTAATCTACCCAGGTACCTAAGCTCTCCAAGCTTCCTGCTCCAACGAGGTTGCGCCGAACCTTTTTCTTTTCTAACTTACCGGATTCTGCTATAGACCATAGCATCAACCAATCACCATTGGTTTCTTCCCAAACTGCTTCCCTAAGCACCAAATGGATCTTCTCACAGACGTGGGTGTGGTGAGATAAGGGTTTGGTAAATAACCTCTCAAGGGTATGACAATGGAGAGGAAGAGAGTAGAAGAATTCGTAGAGTCTCTTTAGATGAAGATTGGGGATGAGGCAATCTTGTTTTTCTCTAGGATTTTCTCTCACAAAATTCTCTCTGGAAGCTCTCCTAATATGATGGGTATAAGGGTGTATATATAGTAGGGTGAGAAGGGAATGCAAAACTTTAGTTTTTGCCAAACAGGGCAAGTTGGCGACTTGGTCTCGCGGCCTGTCCAAGTCGCGAGTTCAAGTCGCGATGTAACGGCCTGGCCAGTCTGGAACTTTTGTCCTGTAGCGTGACAGCTGGCGCGACCCTTCAGCTTCCCAGTGTGCCTCTCACATGCCAGCTTTTGGCGGCTTGCCAGTCACGATCCACCCGCGAGCCCTAGCCGCGAACCTCTGTTTTTCTTGCACACTTTTGAGCTTTTCTTCACATCTTCTCACACACTAGCCTTACAATTTTCCCACCTAAATACAGGGTTGCTAAGTGCTAAATTACAAGCAAATTGGTCACGGAATAAAGCCAATTAAATGGTTGATTAAATTCAACCTTACAATCTCCCCCTTTGGCTATTCCGTGACAAAACCCTACAACAGACTTTAGACTTAAACGTGAGTGGGGAACAGTTGAAAAACTCACTCACACCTAGCTTTAGATTCTGTAAAGCTCTTGAACATATGAATAAGTAACTCCTGAAACACAATAACATAGCAATATCATTGTATGCAGAAAACTTAATATGCATATGGAGCAAAAAAAAACATGATCAAGCAAAAATGAACATAAGCATAAAATCAATAATTCATGGCTAGATCAACACCAGTAGTCACTTAAGCAAAAGTGATTACTATGTTCATTCACACAAGCAATGAACATTCGGACATGCAAAAATGATAAACTCAATTGAAGAGTATCATTTGCAAGTCCAACACTCAACCAATGCATAGAAACATATATGCATCTAGGAACAATCCTACACGGGCACAAGAGTGTTGTACTTAAGATAATGTAAGGCATTAACAAGTACCAAAGCACAAAGCACAAAGGCTGCATATGCAAAGTTTTGCAAATACATGGCACAAACCATAAAAGCCTACAAACAGTGCATAAGAACAAGAAACAACCCTCAAAGCTTACAAAAGCAACAATGGGTACAAACCTACAACATAAAGTGCTTAAAGCTATAAGATGGATACAGAACTATGATAAAAACTAAAGATAGACAAAAACAGTAGACAAAAATCTGTTAGCTGAAATCTCCCCTTTTTGTTGAGCTTTCCCCCTGCCAATAGCATCTCCCCCTTTTTGTCATGGAATAGCTAGTCGTCATGATCTTCTAGCTTTCTTTGAATTTCATCCAATTAAGTTTGAATCGAAGTAAACTTCGTATCCCATCAAGAGTTGAGATGATGCAAGATGGAAGTAAGATTGGACATCTTTGAACTCAGCTCATGAACAGAAGCTACAATAAAGTCTAGCTTGTCGTCAGCGGAGAGTGAACTGGAGCACGAGCCACTGTGGGACGCGGAAGCTTCTGTTTTGATTTCCTTCTTGCTATGATCAATGCTAACGTTGAATGTGCGCATGTTGATTGGACATGGTTTTGCGCAGGGAACTTCATTCTCAGACGGATAGATCCCTTACGCTTCAGGATCCGTGAGATGAGACAGCAAAAAGGGATGCACATCCTTGATTCTGTTCTTAGAATAGTTTTGCGAAGGATATGAAAGATATGAGCACAGATGTCAATCTCGACATCAGAAATCAGATCATGAAGAAATAGTGCACGCCCGAGATTCATATACCCTGTGCTGGATAGGGGATACATGTTGTGAAACATGACGATCATGAGCACCCTCAATGTTGGAGGAAGAGATGAAACACTGACTGAGTTCCCATTTGAGGAAAATTCCAGATTGTCCCCAAGAGCTGCTTTAAGTAATTCTTCATCTGGATGAAGTTCATCATAGACCGGTGAGATCCCAAGTATTGGCCTGCTGATGTGCAGAATCTCTGCTAGATATGCAGGAGAGACCGAGAAACTTTTTCCTCTAACCCAGCACTTAAGTTCATCTCCTTCAACAATTGCATTGGCATAAAACTCTTTTACCAGATCATCAAATGCATCATCAAGGTCAGAGAGGAGATAATTCCAGTTCTTGCGAGCAAACCATTGAGGAATGTTGGTGTCAAATAGAGAATGTTGGTCAAAGACTCTTTCAATCAGAGGTGTCGCCTTTTTGAAGTAATTTTCATGAGTCTGAAAGGCAGCATACGATCGAAACCTGTTGGGATCGAACACACCAGATGGGGAACGAACCCGCTTTGGTCTAGGAGAGAAATCATCAATTTCAATGACATGTTCCTTCCCTTTGCTGCTTCCTCCTTTCACAGCTGATCGCTTAAATGGAGACATTTTCACTCTGCACTATGATTTAATACACACACAAACACCAAACAAAAAAGCAAACATTATTAGCATTGCGTCAGTGCCATACCATGGATAATGGAGAAAACCCTAAACACTTGAAATTGAGGTTCAAAACATGATAATGAGCGTGTATAAACAACCAACACCTCAATAGATACACAAGATAGAGATGATCAGTGTATGGACCAGCACAAACATGCAGTATAATCTAAAAATCAGAAACCCATGTTCGAACATGATAAATCACAATACACAACAACATCTTCACACAGCGAAAAAAAATTTGCCCAAATCAAGAAGAATGAGGGGTAAGGAAGGAAAAACCCATACCTTTTTGTTGAAGATTTGAGAGAAAATGATGCAGAAATGGAGGATTTTCAACGAGAAACTCAGAGTGTTTGTGGGAGTGAAATAAGGAAGACAATGAACAGTCACACAAGAACAAGGGAAAACTGAAAAAATTTTAAAATTGTCTTCAAAACGCAAAACACACGTTTTTCGCGACTGGATCAAGTCGCCAGAAAGTCGCCAGGTTAAGCCACAAAACACTATGAAGAAAAGATACTTGAGAATTTCTCTAAGTGTTTTTTGCGATTGGAAGGTCTACCCGTGAGATAGTCGCGATATGAGCCGTGAAAATCCCTGAGTACCTCTCGCGACTGGACCTTCCACCCGCGAACCAATCGCCACACTGACCCGCGAAAAGTGCAAAACTCAAATTTTGGAAAAATTTTCTAAGTCTTTTTTGCGACTAGAGTACTGACTCGCCAGTAAGCCTCGAAAAATCTCTGAGTGAGCTCGCGACTGGTACATGCGACTAGACCAACCCGCGACTTAGTCGCCAAAACAGGGCAACACTATTTTTGAAAAAATTTTACATTTTTGTAAAAGCAAAGTACTTTCCAAAAACAAAACAAAACACTCAAAAATCTTTTTGTGTTTGACCAACAAAGATTGAGCATGTGAAAATACATTTAATCAAGTACAATCACACAAATGAATATGGCATTCATTGAACATAGACTTGTATGTCGTGTGTAGATATCAAAAATGAGATAGTCCTTAGTCCAATGTGAAGTTTCAATGATCAATTCAATCAAGGCATACACGACTAACACTAGATAATGTGACCTATCTCAATTATAGAAGCATGCATATATGACCTCCCACAAGAACTTGATAACAACTCTTTGAAACTTTTCATTTGGCTCCATATTCAACATATCATTTGCCATTTTTTGAGCAAAGAACCTCTCATTGTGAGATAGATGCCTGAAATTTTTGATATTTCAATTGATGAGTTAACCTTTGGCTTTTTGAGCATCATACATTTTATTTTGGTCGCTTTCCCTTTTTCCTTGTCAAATACTAGTATGTGCGACAGGCTTTTGCAGCTCTATATCTCTTTTCATTTGGAGATTTACATTTAGAGAGCTCTTTAAAAACATAAAAATAAAAAGTGGAAAGATATATAGGCATGAGTCTATGCATGTCTCAAGATCAACAAAACCATTCACTAATCATTCATGACAAGGTTGAAGATCTATTTACAACAATCACATAGATTTCAGAATTTCTTCCACAATGATATGAGTGCATGAGAGACAAGCTAAGCTCGTTAAATGCACAGAGCCATTAGTACAAAGGTACAAGGCTAAACATGCTTGGAGACAAAAACTCAACAAAGTGATCAAACTTTTTGGATTTTCAACTTTTTATGTGTTTTCGGATTTTTGACACAAAACAAGTTTTTTTTAAAAATCAACAAAAAGAAGACAAACAGCACAAAAAAAAAAAAAAAAAAAAAAAAAAAACACAAAGCAACTAAAAACACAATAAAATATCATAGAGGATTGAGTTTAAGGAATGGTACCGACACCAATTGTCTTACACAAGGATTCAAACCTTGGGCCATCAAGAGGTTTGGTAAATATGTCTGCCTTTTGATTGTCAATATTGATGAATTCTAGACATACTGTCTTGTCTTCTACTAAGTCCCGAATGAAGTGATAGCGGATCTCAATATGCTTTGATTTGAAGTGCTGAACCGGGTTCTTTGACAAGTTTATGGCACTCGTATTATCACATAACACACACATAGTGTCTTGAGAAATGCCATAGTCATGCAATAGCTTTCGCATCCATAACAATTGTGCACAACAACTTCCTGCTGCAATGTATTCAGCTTTAGCCGTTGACAGCGATACTGAATTTTGCTTTTTGCTCATCCATGAAACCAAGTTATTTCCAAGATAGAAGCACCCACCAAAAGTACTTTTTCTATCATCTATGCACCCTGCCCAGCCAGCATCTGAATACCCTGCCAAACACTCATTCGAATCTTTTGTATACCAAATCCCATAGTCAGATGTGCCATTTACATAGCGAATGATTCGCTTAACTGCTGTTAAATGGGATTCTTTAGGAGCGGCTTGAAACCTTGCACAGACTCCGACACTGAATGCAATATCCGGCCTACTTGCTATGAGATAGAGAAGACTGCCAATCATACTCCGATAAAGGGTTGGATCAACGTCAACACAAACTGCATCTATGCTCAACTTTGCCGAGGTACTCATGGGAGTAGAGGTATGTTTCTTGGAGTTCAGACCAAATCTTTTGACAAGATTTTTGGCATACTTTTCTTGAGAAATAAATATTCCATCCCTCTATTGTTTCACTTGAAGTCCAAGGAAGTAGTTCAACTCTCCCACCATACTCATTTCAAATTCCCTTTTCATTTCTTCTGAGAACTCATGAGCAAGTTTATCAATTGTGGATCCAAATACGATATCATCCACGTACACTTGAGCGACAAAAAGGGATTTTTCATCTCTTTTAACAAACAATGTGCGATCTGCTTGACCTCTCTTGAACCCACAATCCAATAGGTAGGTAGTGAGACGGTCATACCATGCTCTTGGTGCCTGCTTCAACCCATACAAAGCTTTCTTCAATCTTAGTACATGACCCGGGAAGTGAGGATCTTCAAACCCCTTTGGTTGTTCAACGAAAACTTCTTCATTGAGAAACCCGTTTAAGAAGGCACTCTTTACATCCATTTGGTACAACTTGAAATCCATGATGCATGCTATGGATAGGAGAATCCAAATGGATTCTAATCTTGCTACCGGAGCAAAAGATTCATCAAAATCTATGCCTTCCATCTGAGTATACCCTTGAGCCACCAATCTAGACTTATTTCTGATAACTTCACCATCTTCATCTGTTTTGTTCTTAAAAATGCACTTGGTGCCGATCACATGTGTATCTTCAGGCCTTGGAACCAATTCCCACACATCATTTCTAACAAATTGATGTAGCTCCTGGTGCATAGACTTTACCCAATTTTCATCTTTCAGTGCTTCTTCTACCTTTTTGGGTTCAAATTGAGCAAGATAACAGTTGTATGTTACATGGTTAGCAGTATACTTCTGCCCTTTTCTCAAACGAAGTCCTTCGTTCACATCCCCAATAATATTACTTAATGGGTGATTAAGTGTCACTCTTGATGAAGATTTCTTGGAAGTTGAGAGTTCCTCATCACAAGAAATTGGGGTTTGAATTTCTGGAGGAGTGAGTAGACTTGAGACTTCTTGAGAGAGGAGGTGTGGTCTCCTTTTCGGGTGTTACTTTCTCAGCATCATCACTTAAAGGCATATCATCATCATCCTCATTCTCCTTGAGTTTGAGCCCCTTTCCATCATCCTCAATTTCCTTTTCAGATATGGTGTCGTCTATGACCACATTGATTGACTCCATCACCGTTTTAGTGCGCTTGTTATACACTCTATAAACTCGGCTATTTGTGGAGTATCCTAGGAGTATTCCTTCATCACTCTTAGCATCAAATTTTTCCGGATTTTCCCTGTCATTTAGAATATAGTATGTGCTCCCAAACACTCTGAAATACTTCACCTTGGGTTTCTTTTCTCTCCATATTTCATATGACGTCTTCTTTGTCCCCGCTCGGAAATAAATTCTGTTACAAATGTGACAAGATGTGTTCACAGCTTCAGCCCAGAACCTTTGAGGTATGTTTTTGTTGAGTAGCATGACTCTAGCCATCTCTTGGATCACTCAGTTCTTTCTTTCAACAACCTCATTTTGTTGTGGAGTCTTTGGAGCTGAAAATTCCTTCTTGATACCATGCTCTTCACAAAATGATTCAAATTTCTCATTCTCAAATTCCTTCCCATGATCACTTCTGATTTTGACTATGGGAACTCCTTTTTTCATTTTGCAATCTCTTGCAAAATCTTTGCATTTTATCACATGCTTCAGACTTCTCTCTGAGGAATTCCACCCAAGAGTACCTTGAGAAATCATCAACTATCACCATAATATATCTCTTTCCTCTTAGGCTTTCAGTCCTTGTAGGCCCTATTAGATCGACGTGAAGAAGTTCCAAACACCGTGAGGTAGCAATCACATTCACCTTGGGATGATTTGCTTTTGTTTGTTTCCCCATTTGACATGCTCCACATATAGTCTTCTCTACCTTTCCAAACTTTGGAAGTCCCTCAATGGCCTCAAGTTTAGAGACTTTACATACTTGTTTGAAGTTTGCATGTCCAAACCTGTGATGCCACAGTTTCAGCATATCAACACGAGCACTTCTACACGAAATAGGTGCCATAGGTACTACTCCATAGCAATTATCAGTAGTCCTATTTCCTTCCAAGACTTGAATCCCTTTCTCATCAATGATTATGCACCCCTTCTTTGAGAATTGAACAAGAAAATCTTCATCACATATTTGAGTAATACTAAGGAGATTTGCCTTCAATCCTTTGATGTATAGTACTTCTTTCAACAAAGGTAATCCCGGTATTTCAACCGTCCCTTTCCCGAGAACTTGAGCATGACTCCCATCACCAAAAGTCACATAATCACATGCTTTCTCTTTGAGAGTCATAAACAATGATTTATCTCCTGTCATATGACGAGAACATCCACTGTCAAGGTACCATAAACATGAATTAAATACCTTCAATGAGGTGTGCACAAACATACAAGCATGAGACAAGCATTCTTGACCATTAAACAAAAATTCATTGTTATTCTCCATGCTCATTCCAGATTGAATTTTCTTTTTCAGATTATCAACCTTTTCACACAATGATCTATTTCTTCTTTTGTATTTCTCAATCGAAGAGTTAGACTCACATAGACTATTGTGAAGAATGTGGTTCTTGCTTTCAAAATATTTCAGCATGTGAATGAACATCCTAGCATGTTTCCTGGATTTAATTAGCTCTAAGAGTTCATTTTTAAAGTATCCCTCAAATATAATTATCACAAACACTTAAACCACAATTCAGCATGCCCCTTTTTAGAGCATCATCCATAGCCAAGGGGTCTAGGATCACACTCAGGTAATCAAACCACAAAGAGTGCACCCGCTTTGATACCAATTGAAAGTTCAATATGGGTATGAAATACCCTTGAACGTTTAGACCCCCAAATACAAAAATACCAATACAAGCTATATAACAAACAACTTATGTGTGGAAAATGATAAATAGCTTATATCGAAATAGAGACACAATCTAAACCATAAATAATCACACACACAACAGTAATTAAATGGTAAAGATAAAGGGAAGAGAAATGCAAACACAAGGACAACACTCGAAAACCTCTCTGCCGCCCTCCAAGCGGTTAATAATCCACTAGAAAATGTAGTTGGGATACATGAATAGCAATAGACCCTCCAAGCCTAATCTACCCAGGTACCTAAGCCCTCCAAGCTTCCTACTCCAACGAGATTGCGCCGAACCTTTTTCTTTCCTAGCTTACCGGATTCCGCTATAGACCATAGCATCAACCAATCACCATTAGTTTCTTCCCAAACTGCTTCCCTAAGCACCAAATGGACCTTCTCACAGACGTGGGTGTGGTGAGATAAGGGTTTGGTAAATAACCTCTCAAGGGTATGACAATGGAGAGGAAGAGAGTAGAGGAATTTGTAGAGTCTCTTTAGATGAAGATTGGGGATGAGGTAATCTTGTTTTTCTCTAGGGTTTTCTCTCACAAAATTCTCTCTAGAAGCTCTCCCAATATGATGGGTATAAGGGTGTATATATAGTAGGGTGAGAAGGGAATGCAAAACGTCAGTTTTTGCCAAACAGGGCAAGTTGGTGACTTGGTCTCGCGGCTTGTCCAAGTCGTGAGTTCAAGTTGCGACGTAACGGCCTGGCCAGTCTGGAACTTTTGTCCTGTAGCGTGACAGCTGGCGTGACCCTTCAGCTTCCCAGTGTGCCTCTCACGTGCCAGCTTTTGGCAGCTTGTCAATTGCGATCCACTGCAAGCCCTAGCCGCGAACCTCTGTTTTTCTTGCACACTCTTGAGCTTTTCTTCACATCTTCTCACACACTACCCTTACAATTTTCCCACCTAAATACAAGGTTGCTAAGTGCTAAATTACAAGTAAATTGGTCACGGAATAAAGCCAATTAAATGGTTGATTAAATTCAACCTTACAATAAGTAATGACATGGCTACTGCTGCATTGTGCAATTGCTTGGTTTGACTCTTCCTTGTCCTGCTCATATACCAAACTGAACCCACATTTCTACACTTTCTCAAATGAGCTATGGTACTCAAAAAATACAACCTCAATCTGACTGCATTCATCATTCCCAACAATGGCAAACCAATCATCATGAGACAAATACAATATCCAAATGTGGTCCGTAAGATGTAATTTTGCAAAGAAAGTTTTAGAGGCATATTGACTGTGACAAGGGCTCTGACACAAACTTTAATATCAAGCTCACCAAAACAACAATCCTTACGTGCTTCGATAAGAGCACAGAGTGCGAATCCCATCCACCTACTATTACACCAATTTGGAGACAGCTTTATGCTCATGGAGTTCCCAGCCTTCGATGACTTAACCATTGCGGAATTCGAAATCCAGGAATACTTATCTGAAATTCAGTTTTAGATCCATCCTCTTTCCTTTTGGGGAAAGTTTCATATCCAGTTTTACGACAAAGGGGTCTCTGTATTAAAAATTAAAAAAAAAATTTTATATTTGTGATACTCCATTTAGCAAAGAGAGAGAGATTGAGAGAGAGTACCTGTGGGTAACGGTTTAGTATTGTAAATGCCACTCCACTACTGCTCTCATCATAAGACTGGGAAGGAGGTTGTTGACAAATTGCTCTGTCTAAGCAGTGCTGGTAATGGTTCTAGAGAAGTACCTCCTTCGACTTTTATATATGTCACACTTGCTGGAAGCTCTGGCACTGATCGAAGCTTCACACAGTAGGAAAAATCAAGAGCTTCAAGGTTGGAAAGTTGACTGATGCTTTCAGGCAAGGTGACAAAATTGATTCCACTTAGTGTTAAATATTTTAAGGAGGACAAACACCTCATTGATGTGGGTGGTAGTTCCTTTATAGAAGTCCAACTTAAACGAAGTTCTGATAGGCTTTTCATAATTCCCTTAAATTTGGGAATCATCCTCAAATTCGAGCAACTACCAAGATTAAGAACTGTAAGGGACTCCATTTTAGCAAATATGCTGGGAAGATTGGCAAGAGATCTGCAAAACGACAGTTCTAAATGGCTAAGCCTGCTGAGTTGTCCAATTGATGGGTGGATCTCAACCAAATTACGGCACCCAGAAAGATTTAGTTTCTCAAGACTCGAAATCCCCGAAAAGTCAGGTGTCCTAATAAGGTTGGAAGAGGAAATATTTGTTGGGAAAAATTCTATATAACAGTGAATAAATTTCAGCAAGCACAACGGAAGCACAATCACACAATAACACAAAGATTTACGTGGAAACCCTTTCTTCTTGAAGGGAAAAACCACGGGACAAACTCCGAATAATTTCATTATATTAAATAGAGATTACAACACTTAGAGATACAATTTGAGTAAAGAAAAACTCTCTTTTTCTTTTCACTCACTGCTCTCTTTCTTACTGTGTATTTTCTCACACTCTCTCTATTTTTCTCTTCTCTTTTGCTTGCTCTTACTCACACATCAATCCTCACACTTTTGGGACTTCACTTCTTTTTTCCTCTTTGCCCAAATGGCTGAATGGCCTTTGCCTTTTATTTCTTTCTTTTCTTTTGTCTTCAGTGTGTCCAACACACTATGTCAACCAACCATGCTAAATTTTGTACATAATGAAGAAAAGTTAAGAAACATGAAGACATGCTCATTAAATGAGCATGTCTATTACGTGGGTTGGATTTATGGTGCAGTGCACTCAACAATCTCCCCCTCTAGCCCACTTATGGAGGAGATCTTCAACTCAACTCTTCAATTATAATCAATGCCGGCCAAGTCAATACCAGACTCAGCCTTCTTCTTAATCTTCACTAAAAGAGAATTTCATCAAAATTAATACCTTTCTTTCTCAAAGAATTTATATCACTTTGGATATCCTTAATCCAATTTCTTGGCTCCCCTTGCTCAAGACCTTCATGATCTTTCACTTTATCATTCTTCTTAGCATCGTGATATTTTTCATCAAATATCACTTTCTCATTTAAATCACTTTCAGGTAGAGAGAATTTTACTCTCTTGGCTGCAACACCATTACTGTCAACTCTCAACTGTGGAGTTTTTTCAAAAACTTTGACTGCATTGGACTTTTTCTTACAAGCCCTCACATGAGTTCTGTACATGCCACAACAAGCACACCCTCAAGCAATAACTAATAATCCTTTACAAAGTTTCCATCTTCCATTGCCAAGATGGTTACTATAACATGCTTGATCCAAAGCAAAAGTAGACAACACATTCATCCTTAAATCTGGAACATGCCTCACATCCTTCAATATCAACGTGCAACCAACATTGGTCTTGATGCACACATCACCAATTCCCACAATTTTTGAATAACTAGAGTTACCCATCTTCACAACACCAAAGTCACCTGCTTTGTATGTGGTGAACAACCCTTTTGTTGGGATAACATGGTGGGAAGCTGCTGAATCAACTACCCACTCAACATCATTCTTAGCAACATGCTTACACTTTTGCTCTTCAAGAGAGAGCATCAGAACATCCTCATGAAACACAACTGCTTCAATATTCTTCTCATCATCATTCTTTTCATCTTTCTCTTCATTTTGTTCTTTATTCCAATGCCAGCAGTTTCTTTTTACGCAACCCTTTTTCCCACAATGGAAACATTCTCTCATCTCTTTAAATTGAGATCTACCTTTTGACTGTGACCTGTCATTGGATTTGGCTCGATCATCAAGCCCTTTGCTTCTATTTTTGCCCCTGTTCTCCATAACAAGAGCTTGATCTTGTGCATTGTTTATACCAGCATCTCTTCTGCGAACCTCCTCACTTAGAATCAAATCTCGAATATCGTCATATTTGAGTTTGCTTTTTCCTGCAGAATTGCTCACTGCCATTCTCATGGCCTCCCAAGTGTTTGGCAAAGAAGCCAAAACAATTAATGCACAGATCTCATCGTCAAAATCAATCTCCACAGAGGACAATTGATTTGTGATGGTGTTAAACTCATTTAGATGCTGAGCCACAGGAGTACCTTCCACTATCTTCAAATTAAGCAACTTCTTCATCAAATGCACCTTATTGTTAGCCGAAGGCTTTTCATACATACTAGACAAAGCCTTTTTCAGATCCACCGTGGTCTTTTCCTTCATAATGTTGTGTGCAACTGATCTTGTCAGAGTTAATCGTATAACTCCCAGCACTTGTCTATCAAGAAGACTCTATTCTTCTTCTTCCATACTTTCTGGTTTCCTTCCTAAAAGAAGAAAATGTAATTTCTTCCCGTACAGATAATCTTTGATTTGCATCTTCCAATAGCCAAAGTCTGTGCCGTCAAACTTCTCGATTCCTGATGTCTTTCCTTCTTCTCCGGCCATTGCTTCCAATCGAACCTATGCTTTGATACCACTTGTTAGGAAAAATTCTATATAACAATGAATAAATTTCAGCAAGTACAGCGAAAGTATAATCATACAATAACACAAAGATTTACGTGGAAACCCTTTCTCCTTGAAGGGAAAAATCACGGGACAAACTCCGAATAATTTCACTATATTAAATAGAGATTACAACACTTAGAGATACAATTTGAGAAAAGAAAAACTCTCTTTTTCTTTTCACTCACTGCTCTCTTTCTCATTGTGTATTTTCTCACACTCTCTCTATTTTTCTCTTCTCTTTTGCTTGCTCTTACTCACACATCAGTCCTCACACTTTTGGGACTTCACTTCTTTTTTCCTCTCTACCCAAATGGCCGAATGGCCTTCGCCTTTTATTTCTTTCTTTTCTCTTGTCTTCAGCGTGTCCAACACACTAAGCCAACCAACCATGCTAAATTTTGTACATAATAAAGAAAAGTTAAGAAACATGAAGACATGCTCATTAAATGAGCATGTCTATTACGTGGGCTGGATTTATGGTGCAGTGCACCCAACAATATTGATGTACTTAAGCTTGCCTAAAATCTGTTACGAACAAATAGGAAAAAAAAGCCCCCGTTAAACATATAATTTAGTTTAATAAGTAAAAATTATAATAAACATAAACAACTTTCTGCTTCAAAAAAAAATAAAAATAAATAAATAAAACAAGTTTATTGATGGAAGGGGGAAACGGTAATAAACCGGGAGTGTATTGTAGCTACACTTAAAAGAAAAGAGAAATAACAAATACTCTAAATAGGAAGGCAGTTAAAAGAACAAAATTACCTTTACTCCTTCCCAAAGATATTCAAGTTCGCTAGACAACAATTCAAGTTGAACAAGCTCCTTTGGTGGGAAACTGGATGGCAAACATTTTAAAGAATAACACTCCCATTCAAGATATCTTAGCTCATTGGGATCACGATTGAGAGTATTCTTGGAGTGCAAGTGACAAATACTTAACAATCTAAGATTAGACATCTTTGAAAAAACTTCAGAAAATTCTCCATAACTGCAATCCTCTTCTTTGCAGTTAACGACTATGGCTTGAATTGCGTTTGTTGCCTTATATTTTGAAAGCAAAGACTTGGTGAGTTGCACTGGCAAATGATAAGAATAATAGAATTACTAAAGTTTTACAGTGTTAAAGCCTTAAACGAGATTAAAATAAAATAAAAAATTGATTCCCTGAGTTTTCCATATAAAACTCATTCATTGAAAGTTTAAAACTAGAAAGGTGCACTTCTACTGTTTAGATATTCAAAACCAAGAGGGTGAAAAATAGGAAATTACAACACTACTTTTAAAGTGAGGGAAAAAGAAAAAATAAAATAAAATCTACAAAATGAATTTTTTATATAAAAAAAAATGTTAAGATAGCCTTATGTTCTAGGTAGTAACCAAGAGATGGATGATTAATTTATTACAACAAGAAAGATGAATTCAAATTTATAAGAAATTACAAAGAAATTTTTTTAGTTTTTCAAAATCTAAAAAAATGGTCATTGACAAAATATTAGCATGGTAAATGAATGTTTCACTTTTTATTTTGTTACTTAAAACTTAGGTAACCACTTACCTATTGGATTAAAAAAAATAACTAATTTATTGAACAAAATTATGTCACTAATTTGCTGAGATAAAACTATAGTTTTGTCATTGTTCTTACCATATCTTTCTCCAATACACAAAGCAAGTCCTCACTGAGCCACAACTTGCTTTGCTTTCCAAGATTTCCACCTAATTTTAGACGAACAATTTTTTGACCCATTTCTTGTAGTAGATCATGCATCTCTAAATGTTCGTTGTCATCCATGGTGATGTCGCGGAAGGCTGAAGAAAAGCACACACGATGCTCTCTTGATGAAATAGAAACTAAACTGTTAGTTTCTAGTAGTAAACCTCGAATCCACGAGGGGTTTCCCTGAATCCACAAGGAGATAAAACTGGAATCCACAAGAAGAAAATTTGACAAAATGTTTGTGTTGATTGATAATAGTCTGTTTTGCCTTTGGCGGCTACAAAACATATAAATACTAAGAAGAAAATGTTTAAAACCCTAATTCATTCTAATTAAGTGATTAGGTGACAAAATTACCGAATTTTACCAAAAATGGCAAAATTGAGTTAAGTGTAGAATCATAAACTACTGACCTTAAGGGTCGTCCCAAAACAGACAAGACCTTATTCTGACTTTTAAACTAAAAGTTATTAAGGAAAAACAATTATTACTATAAATAGCAAAAACACTGTTTTCGGGGTCTTAATGAAGGAATTTGCCTAAATTTTGGCGACTTTCATGGCAACAAATCTGGATTAGAACGCTGTTTCCCTTCAACCTGCCAAATTTCATGCAATTCCGACATTGTTACCCCTGATGACCCCTACTGGCACCCTCCTTTAATCTTGCGTTGTGACTTCCTGCGCCCCTGCTGCTCCAGGAAGGCATGTGCTGTCTGTTCTACATCATACATTCACCCATTTACATACAAAGCACACACATTCAATTTTTTGAACTAAAATTGTGACTTGAAATAATTGAAAATTGTAACTTTCTGTGCAAATGTGGCAATTGTGTGAACCATGTGTGTAAGTGTGTGAAATAGACATTTTCAAATGTGGTGGGTCGTATCACGTATGAGATATTTCCATTAAAGATAAAATTTCCTTCCTAGTTTCCTCGTTAGAGAATTGAAGAAAAAAAATACATTTTTATTTAGCTAAAATTTATGGTAAAATACAAAAATTATCATTAAAACTTTTAACAATACAACCAAATGAAAGTTCTATCTTAATCATTGATAATGATTAAGATAATGATTCCCCCCACTATCTAAATCATTTCCTGTAAAGAAAGAGACTCACACAGATGGAATGAAAGTTCTTGTATTACTTCAATATCAGAGTACAAGATAATTAGCTAACTATATCAATATATAGCATAACAGAGCAACAAGAAAAAGGCGCCAAAACAGCAAAAATAACTAACTCCTAACAACTTAACTAACAATCCAATTCAACTAATCAGTGCTTGACAGCTGGACTTCCTAACAGACTTCTTTCTTTCCTTCACAAGTGCTAACTGTGCTGAATTAGTTGATGTCGTTCTCTTCTTTCTTTTGTCGTTTGCTTCACTCTGTCGTTTAGCCACAACTTCAGCTTCAACATTTCCTTTATCTTTTTACCTTTTTTTTAGAATTATAAATAAATAAATAACTAAAACGGACAGAGTAATTTCGTGGTGACCAATGATGGAGCTTATAATTGAAATTTCATTAAGATGTGAACACGTGGCAATTATTTGATATATGTCCAAATCCCAATGAATTCAGTGTACTGGATCTAAGCCAATTCATTTGCACAAAAGTTTCATTCTTAGTCTCCTCATTCGGACTTGGGAAAATTGGTCGCTTTTTTTTCCCCTTTTCTTTTAGAAAGATATACCTTGTATAGTTTACTTTATTTTTACCTTTCTTATTGAGAAAATTTTTAAGTACTCCCCGTAACATAGTGCTCAATTTTCTCACATTCATGATAAATCTCCATAATTCCTACAAGCATGAGTTTTTCCTAAATAGAGGTAGAAATTTTATTGAATAGAATAATGACAGATTACATCAAATCACAGTAGTAAAGCACGGTGCTTCCCCATGCCACAGTTGTGAGGGACTTAATATAGTACTAGGCATGTTTAGCCAAACACAGTGGTCCTCTAATGTTTTTAGTCAGGTTGAATTTAAGATATATATTATTCATTTCTATGGGATGACACATAGGAGTGAACAATTCGTTGAATATGTTGTCATAATTTATGACTTATCTTTTCCTATGTATTTGATTTTATACATATACACACACACTTAAAGATACATATAACAAAAATTTGTAGCAATTCTATCTTCGCTCTTACAAAAATAGCAAAAATGGCATTAATGTCTTTATAAAGAGGTTTAAATCTTAAAACTCTAAAATCTTCCACAACCAAAACATTGGAAAGAGTTCCAAAAAAAAAAAAATACTGAAAATTTTTTCCTCTTTCAAGTTATGAGAAATGGAATGGTGATATTATTGTATTTTCCTTTCATACGTTGGATAAAAATTAGTACTAGCCAAACTAGACTTCTTGGGAACATCTTACCAATAAAAAATCTTGTCCATTCAACTCAATAAACTTTGAACTCTAGACTAAATATCTCCATCAAATATCCTCTCTCTTGCTTTTGATGCTGGAAACATCAACATTGAAAGTTCAATATGGGTATGAAACACCCTTGAACGTTTAGACCCCAAATTTTAAAAGTACTAATTCAAGCTTTATATCAAACAATTAATGTGCGGAACATGATAATAAGCCAATAACAGAATTGATAGACAATCTAAGCCAAATATAAACACATCCACAGCAGTAAATATAAGGCAAAGATAAAGGGAAGAACGATGCAAACACACGGACAACACATGATGTGTTATCAAAGAGGAAACCGAAGTCCTCGGCGTAAAACCTCTCTACCGCCCTCCAAGTGGTGATAAAATCCACTAAAGAATGTAGTTGGGATACATGAACAGCAGAAGACCCTTCAAGCCTAATCTACCCAGGTACCTAAGCCCTCCAAGCTTCTTGCTCCAACGAGGTTACGCCGAACCTATTTCTTCTTTAGCTTCCCGGATTCCGCTACTTGACCTTAGCATCAACCAATGTATATTGGTTCCTTCCAAACTGCTTCCCTCAGCACCAAATAAACCTTCTCATAGACGTGGGTGTGGTGAGATAAGGATTTGGTAAAAAACCTCTCAAGGGTATGACAATGAAGAAGAAGAGAGTAGAGGAATTTGTAGAGTTTCTTAGATGAAGATTGGGTATGAGGCAATCTTGTTTTTCTCTAGGGTTTTCTCTCACAAAATTCTCTCTGGAAGCTCTCTACATTTAGTGGGTATAAGGGTCTATATATAGTGAGGTGAGATGAGAATACGAAGAGACATATTTTTGCCAAACAGGGTAAATTGGCGGCTTGGTCTCGCGGCTTGTCCAAGTCGTGAAATCAAGTCGTGACGTAACGGCCTGGCCAGCCTGGGACTTTTGTCCTGTAGTGCGATAGCTGGTGCAACCCTTCAACTTCCCTGCATGCAACTCACGTGCCTGAAGTTGGCGACTTGCAATCGCGAGCCACCAGCAAGTCCTAACCGCGAAGCTCTGCTTCTTTGCACATACTTGAGCTTTTTTTCACAACTTTTCACACACTACCCTTACAATAATCCCACCTAAATATAGAGTTACTAAGTGCTTAAATTACAAGCAAATTGACACGGAATAAAGCCAACACGATCGTTGATAATTTTCAACCTTACAATCTCCCCCTTTGGCTATTCCATGACAAAACCCTAAAACAAACTCTAGACTTAACGCGTGAGTTAGGAACAGTTGGAAAACTCACTCACACCTAACTCTAGAATCTGCGAAGGTTTAGAACCATAAGAACAAGTAACTCCTAAAACAGAACAACACAATAAGTTCATTGTATACAGAAACTTGTAATGCATATGGAGCAAGCACAATGCGATCATGCACAATGGAATAAAGCAGTAAACCATGGCAAGACCAAAACAGGTAATCACTATAGCCAAGTGATCACAATGCTTATTCACACTTGGAATGAACATCCAGACATTCAAGACAATAAACACAAGGTAAATTGCTTGAATGACCAACACTCAACCAATGCCCAGTACATGAAGTATGTGCATCTAAGAACAATCTTACAATGGGCACAAGAGTGACAGTACTTAGAAGAAAATGCAAGACATTTAGTTGGAAGTACTGATTTAACTAAGCACAAAGGCTGCATAAAGCATAACACAAACCACAAAGGCCTACAAACGTGCAAAAACAAACCTTTAAAGCTTACATAAGCAACATGGGTACAAAACAAAAAAACATAAAGAACTGAAGCTGAATAACATCTTATTATATATGCTGAAATAAACAACTACCACCACAGTATTTTGAGTTATCAAAGTTTTATATACAGAAAAACAAATGAAAAAGAAATGATGAAGAAATCTCCCCCTCAAAACGAGCACTCCCCCTTAAGAGCTACTCCCAAAAGTTCTCCCCCTTTTTGACACGAATTGCCAAAGGGTCAGTGCTGCAATTTTGTGAAAATGCCATCAACTTGAGCTGCCAAGACATCAATTTGGTCCTGCATAGCGGCCAATCTCTCCGACTGCTTTCTCTGGCCATCACTGAGGGTCTTCTCCACTTCCTCAAGATGTTTGTGGAGGTTATCAAAGAACATTTTCAACTTGTCAGGCTGAGGAGCAAACTGTGGTTGTGTAGTGCTTGGTTGCTGTGAAGTATGGATGGCATGGATAGGTGAATCTGGCTCAGGAGTAGAAGAGGTAGCAGAAAATAGATATGCACTCTTTGGAGTTTTGGATGAATGACTCCTGCTGGCTTGTAGAGTGAACATAGAGATTGGTCGAGGACGAGCAATCATGTTCCCAACTGAGGGAGGAGTAACACCTTCTCTTAGAATGAACTTCATAATAAGACTACAGAATGAAAGGCACCCTCGTGCTACTGTTCAGTTTGTTGTCTTTCTTATGATGTGATAAATATGAGCACAAATGTTAATGGTGGTGCCTGTGATGAGATCACATAGAAATTGTGCCCTTCCAAGGTTTATATACACTGTGTTGGTCAATGGATAGAGGTTTGAAAACATGATCAGCTTCAATGTTGTCAAATCAGGTGAAAACTTGGTAGTACTAATGGATGAGCCGGCACTGAAAATGTCATGGTTAGGACCAAGAACTTGGAGAATGTCCTGAATCACTGGAGTACGATCATCATACGGAGTTAGATCGGCATCCGCAGGTCGTGTGATTTTGAGAAGGTCAGCTATGGTGTTTGGACTAATGATGAACTCTGTTCCTCTTACCAGACAATGTAGTTCAGTCTCAAGATCAACTGTGTTGGCAAAACACTCCTTCACTAGTTCAATCATCGGATCAACAAAATTTCCAAATAATGCTGCCCAATCTTTTGCCTCGAAGATCCGAGGGACAAAAGTGGTGTCCAAAGTGTCAAATCTGACCTTCCGTTCCATTATAGAAGTTCCCCAGTCAAAAATGCTTGAGTAAGCATCTCGGTGTTGAGGAGTTCTGAACAACTCAATATTGAGTTCAGTAGATGGCTATGAGGAAGACCGTGTTCTTTTTGCAACAGGTAATGTATCCTCTTCTGTCATAACCTCTTTTCCTTTAGAAGATTGTCGAGACATCTGTAAGAGAGCAAACATACAACAAAGTACCAGATGCAAAACCACAGTGAACCAACATCAACTTGATTAGATTCAGTTAAGAATGTGGGGAAAAATGTCACTTAATCACAAACACAAGAAATAGATTAACCTTAAGATAACAGATGGTTAAAATGATACACATTCCATACTGAAGCACAGAAACATCCCAAGGAGCACAAACTCTCTAAAGACTACAGAACCATAGACAAATGACCCAAAGTCACATACCGAATGCATCACATAAACCCCAAACCCATATGTCTAATGAGTAAAGAGAGACTCTATCAAACGAATAATGTTCAGACAAGAGACAAGCATACTGAAGTACAGACAAGATACAAAATAAACTCAGCAACCAAAGACAATAACCTCAAACAAACATATTCACCATATTAGGCAAACCCATTTTTGAACACAGTATATCGCAGAACACATGTGCAATGTTCAAAACAAGAAGGTAATGGTCAACGTAGAAAAAAAATGAAATGAGGGAAAGAAAACCCATACCTTATACTTGATGTTTGTTGAAGACATGATGCAGAAAATGAAAGCTATTTCAAAGAACCACGGAGTGTAGAGAAAAAGATTTTGAGGAGAAGATGAACAAACATTGAATTTCGAGGGAAAAACTGAAAAACAGTTTTAAAATTTGTCTTTAAAACGCAAAACACGCGTTTTTCGCGACTAGATCAAGTTGCCAGATTAAGCCGCGAAACACTGTGAAGAGAAGAAACTTGAGAAATTTCTCTAAGTGTTTTTCGCGACTGGAAGGTCTACCCACGAGATAGTCGCGATATGAGCCACGAAATTCTCTGAGTACTTCTCGCGACTGGACCTTCCACCCATGAACCAGTCGCCACACTAACCTGCGAAAACAAGAAAACTCAAATTTTGGAAAAATTTTCTAAGTCTTTTTTGCGATTAGAACATTTACTCGCCAGTTAGTTGCGAAAAATCTCTGAGTGATCTTGCGACTGGGACTTGCGACTGGGCCAACCCGCGACTTAGTCGCCAAAACAGGGCAATACTGTTTTTGAAATTTTTGACATTTTGTAAAAACAAAGTACTTTCCAAAAACAAATCAAAACACTCAAAAATCTTTTTGTGTTTGATCAACAATGATTGAGCATGTGAAAACACATTTAATCAAGTACAATCACACAAATGAATATGACATTCATTGAACATAGACTTGTGTGTTGTGTGTGGATATCAAAAATGAGATAGTCCTTAGTCCAATGTGAAGCTTCAATGATCAATTCAATCAAAGCATACATAAATAGCACTAGATAATGTGATTTATCCCAATTAGAGAAACATGCATATATGACATCCCACAAGTACTTGATAACAATTCTTTGAAACTTTACATTTGGCTTCATATACAACATATCATTTGCAGATTTTGAGCAAAGAAAATCTCATTAAGAGATAGATGCTTGAAATTTTTGATATTTCAATTGATGTGATAGCCTTTGGCTTTTTGGGCATCATTCATACATTTTATTTTGGTTGCTTTCCCTTTTTTCTAGTCGAATACTAGTTTGTACAACAGGCTTTTGCAGCTCTATATCTCTTTTCATTTGGAGATTTACATTTAGAGAGCTCTTTTAAGCAAAAATAAAAAAGTGGGAAGATATATAGGCGTGAGTCTATGCATTTCTCAAGATCAACAAAACCATTCACTAGTCATTCACGACAAGGATGAAGATCTATTTACAACAGTCACATAGATTTCAGAATTTCTTTCACAATAATATGAGTGCATGAGAGACAAGCTAAGCTCGTTAAATGCACAAAGCCATAAGTACAAAGGTACAAGGCAAAACATGCTTTAAGACAAAAACTCAACAAAGTGATCAAACTTTTTGGATTTTTTACTTTTTATGTGTTTTTGAATTTTTTTTTTTTGACACAAAAATATTAAAAGATTGATCAAAAACAAAACATAAAGAACAATTTAAAACATTTGAACCAAAGACAAACAAAAACCTAAAAACTAGCAAGAAGCACACAAACAAGCATATACACACACATGAGAAGTATTGATGCATGGACACGTTGTAATGCTTATGCATGAGTACCCTTCATCACCCACACATCACGTGCGTTTAGGGTGATATCTTGACAGATCGGGTACGAGAGTTAGGGCCTTCAAACCTTCGTGTGAAGCTTTCCAAGCAATTTGTGAACGCACCGATCATCTTCATCACGTCCATCATTCCTGGATCACGTTTTTGGCTTCTTGGTTGCTCACCACCCCAAGTCCTCATATCATTTCTTCTTCCTCGTGATCGAGGAGCACTTGCATTATTGTCTGCTCTCAGATTTTGATAGTTGGGTCTGGTATGTCCTTGCAATCCGCAATAATGACAAACATACTTCATTCTAGTACATTGCTGCTGTCTTGGGAGTGATCTTCCTCTAGTTCCATATCTAAATTCTGATTGATTATTGGGCTTATGTAATACCCGTTGATCAGCCACATTCTTCTTCTTCTCAGCTTTAATTTTCTCAAGACTAGACCTATCCACAGTCGTCTCCTTAGCCTTTACAAACTTCACTTCTTTGGTGACATTTGCTGATGAGCAGCTTTCTCCGGTGTATCCCAACCCGGACTTGTTTGAAGAAGGTTTTTGAGATGATATAACATCTTCTAACTTTTGAGAGGAGACTTTCTCTATTTTAGCATGAGCTTGCACAACCTCTTGTTCAAGGAATCTCACTTTTGTGTAGGCTTTTGACAGCTCACCATTAAGTGCTTCAATCTCACATTTTGCCTCCTTGTATCGTGCCAGGAGACTTTTGTAATCTTTCTCAGCCCTCTTCATCTTCTTAATGGCTGCATTAGCCACCTTAGCATATTCACCGGTCTTCTCAAGGAGTGAGTTGTAAGTCTCTTGCAATCCCACTGCTTCTCCAACTTCCTCATCTTCAGACTCCTCAACTATTCCAATAGACTCCAAATCAGAATGCTCACCAAGCTCCTTCACAAGAATATCCAAATCCTCTGAGGTCTCCGCATGAGCAATGGTCATGAACGCAGAGTAATTTCCTTCTCCGTTACAGCTCTCTTCCAAGTCAGAGCTTGATGAATCCGAGTCACTCAGAGTAATGGCATAGACCTTTCCTTTGGACTTCAAATAGTTGGGACATTCCTTTTTGAAGTGTCTGTGTCCATTATACTCAAAGCAAGTGATTCCTTTAGATGATTGGGAATCTCTATCATCCTTCCTTCGGAATTCTTTTTTGTCCCTCCCGGAACTCTGAAATTTTCCTTTATAACCAAAATTTCCATCATTCTTGAATTTCAAGAATTTTCAGAAGTTTTTTACAAGATACGCTACATCTTTATCTACTCCATCTTCTTCGAAATGATTATCCATTCTTTCGGTGATGGTTTTAAGAGCAAGCGATTTACTCGTCTTGTGGGAAGGTAGTCCAAGCTCATACATTTGAAGTGACCCAATGAGCTCTTGGATATTAATTTAATCCAAATTCTTGCTTTCCTCTATGGCTGTGACTTTTGCCCGAAAGCTCTCTGGTAAGGACCTCAAAATTTTTCTCACCACCTTATTATCTTCAATCTTCTCCCCAAGATTGAATTTAGCAATTACAATTTTGATTAAGCTTCTCATGGAATGAATCGAATGATTTATCATCCCCCATCTTGAGCTCTTCAAATTTGGTAGTAAGCATCTGAAACTTTGTGTCCTTAACTTTCTTTGTACCCTCATATGTCGTTTCCAAAATCTCCCAAGCTTTCTTGGCTACCGTCATATGAGAGATCCTGTGGAATTCATTAGGAGACACACCACAAAAAATAGCATTTAACGCTTTACTATTAGCATTGGCTACTGCGAGAGCTGCCTTATCCCAAGTGGACTTAGGATTCATCGGCTTGGTCCAACCAATCTCAACCGCATCCCAAACGGTATCATCTATAGAGTATAAAAATGCTCTCATTCGGACTTTCCAAAATGTATAATTATTACCATCAAAAAATGGTGGAACAGTGAGAGATTGAGACCTATCCATCTCAACAAGGGGTCAAGGATCACACTCAGGTATTAAAACCACAACAAGTGTACCCACTCTGATACCAATTGAAAGTTCAATATGGGTATAAAACACTCTTGAACGTTTAGACCTCAAATTTTAAAAGTACCGATTCAAGCTTTATATCAAACAATTAATGTGCGGAACATGATAATAAGCCAATAACATAATTGATAGACAATCTAAGCCAAATATAAACATATCCACAGTAGTAAATATAAGGCAAAGATAAAGGGAAGAACGATGCAAACACACGGACAACACACGATGTGTTATCGAAAAGGAAACCGAAGTCCTCGGCATAAAACCTTTCCACCACCCTCCAAACGGAGATAAAATCCACTAAAGAATGTAGTTGGGATACATGAATAGCAGAAGACCCTCCAAGCCTAATCTACCCAGGTACCTAAGCCCTCCAAGCTTCTTGCTCCAATGAGGTTACGCCGAACCTATTTCTTCTTTAACTTCCGGAATTCCGCTACTTGACCATAGCATCAACCAATGTATATTAGTTCCTTCCAAACTGCTTCCCTCAGCACCAAATAAACCTTCTCACAAACGTGGATGTGGTGAGATAAGGATTTAGTAAAAGACCTCTCAAGGGTATAACAATGAAGAGGAAGAGAGTAGATGAATTTGTAGAGTTTCTTAGATGAAGATTGGGGATAAGGCAATCTTGTTTTTTTCTAGGGTTTTCTCTCACAAAATTTTCTCTGGAAGCTCTCTACATTTAGTGGGTATAAGAGTCTATATAAAGTGAGGTGAGATGAGAATACGAAGAGACATATTTTGGCCAAACAAGGTAAATTGGCAGCTTGGTCTCACGGCTACTCCAAGTCGCGAAATCAAGTTGCGACGTAACGGCCTGGCCAGCCTGGGACTTTTGTCCTATAGTGTGACAGCTGGCGCGACCCTTCAGCTTTCCTGCATGCATCTCACGTGCCTGAAGTTGGCGACTTGCAATCGCGAGCCACCCGCGAGTCCTAGCCGCGAAGCTCTGCTTCTTTGCACATACTTGAGCTTTTCTTCACAACTTCTCACACACTACCCTTACAATAATCCCACCTAAATACATGGTTACTAAGTGCTTAAATTACAAGCAAATTGGTACGGAATAAAACCAACACGATGGTTGATAATTTTCAACCTTACAAACATAAATACAACTAAGCATTCAAAATGGTTTAGTCTTATATTTTGTCCATTCAACTTAATTTGACACCAATTATTTCAGTCACAATTAGTTATAAGGTTCTCAATTTTAATACAATATGATCAAGTTGACCATGAAATTTAGTTGTAGAAAGGTGTAAAAATAAAACCAAATATGTAGAAAGGTGTAAATATAAAACCAAATATATAGTAACATTTTTTTTTTGGTACTAGTAACATGTTTTTCCCAATTTGTGAAAATAGTTTTAAGATCAAGCAGAAATGCTTCTACAGTAGACCCTGTCAGTATTTTGATCCAAAGACCCTTTCCTTTCAAGTGTACACCGAAGGCCACAACACATACTGGAATCCCAACCAGATAATATGCCTCAAGATTTACATAGGCGCCAATATCCTGCCAGCCACTTCCTCTGGGGACCCTGATGCATATATAGCACAAAATAACTTTATGAGTTAATGGCAAGCAATATCAAGGAAGAATCACCACTTCTACATTGGTATCATATGCTGATCTATTTTGAAGAAATATACACAATATGATTATGATGGTTATGATTCATTTGGTTAAATGGGCTACTGTTTGTGCTCCTATTTCTTCAAGTGGCTTAGGGATAAGGAAGATAAGACTTTTCAATGAAACTTTACTTGGAAAGTGGCTTTGGAGATTTGGGATTCAGAAAGATGCTCTTTGGAGACAAGTGATAGAGATGAAGTATGGATGTGTGTGGAGGGGCTGGTGTACCAGGTCTGTGTTTGGCCCTTATGGTGTTGGTTTATGGAAAAATATCAGTCAGGGTTGGCCTTCTTTCTCGCACCATGTTCTGTATGATATTGGTGATGGGTCTAGAGTGAAGTTTTGGCAAGACTGGTGGTGTGGAGAGACTTCTCTTGCTGTTAGATATCCTAACTTGTTTAGATTTTGCAGGAATAAGGATGCCAGTGTGGCTGAGCTTATGAAGTCCGCCAATGGTGTCCTCTTTTGGGATGTGAGATTCTTTAGGGGGGTGCATGAGCGGGACCTTGAGGCTATGTCAGACTTCATGGAAACCATATATGGTTCTCATTTAAGGGGGTTAGGTGAGCATAAAATGTGTTGGATTCCTAGCAAAGATAAGGGCTTCCTGGTTAGAGACTATTATAGAATTTTAGTTGGCAACACTTTCTTTGGTTTTCCTTGGAAAAGTATTTGAAAGCAGAAGATTCCCTCTAGAGTAGCTTTCTTTGTTTGGCCTGCTGCCTTAGGGAAATGCTTGACGATTGATAATTTATGAAAAAGGAAGGAGTGGATTTTGGATTGGTGCTACATGTGTAAGAGAAATGGTGAATTGGTTGACCATCTATTCCTTCATTGTCCTTTTGATATGGATCTATGGTCTATGGTTTTGGGTCTATTTGGAGTTACTTGGGCTATGCCACAAACTGTTTTGGGGCTGTTAGGGTGTTGGCAAGACAGCTTTGGTCGTCATCGAAATGGTTACATTTGGTCCATCATTCCTCATTGCTTAATGTGGTGTCTTTGAAGGGAGAGAAATAGTAGATGTTTTGAAGATATTGAGAGATCTATTCCGAACCTCAAGCTTTTCTTTTGTAGAACTTTAAGGGATTGGTTGTTTGCTTTGCAACAACAATCATTCCCTTCTTTTATTGATTTCCTAGACTCCTGCAATTTTTGTATTTGATTTCCTTTCCCTTGTTCACTCCCTATGTACTAGGATGTTCCTTTTTTATATCAATATACTTATTGCTTATCAAAAAATAAAAAATAAAAAATAACTACTACATAAACATTTCCTAATAAATATATAAGGCTATTTTATAACCCATAAAGAAGATTACTTCCAAGAGTAAGCTTTTTTAAATCTTTATTAGGAAATATTCTAAATGAATAATGAACTAATGTGTATTTGATACTATAGCTAATAGTATTGCGTGAAATGATAAGAATTAAGAAGTTATACGTTTCAAAAGTTTAGCTCCAACTCAAATGTGAGAAAGTTACCTGAAAGATGACTATTGAGAGACAAAGCAAAGGACCCATATCTGCAATTTCCTTCTTACTGCGAAAGGCATAGACCAAAACACGATGGCAGAAGAAGAGAATCATGGCTACAATAAATCTCTGCAACTACAAGAACCATTATAACAGTCATTTAGCTGCTTGTGCATTCCTAGCTCCCAACTCATTCAAAACCCGCAAACCTTGCTGTTGCCACAAATCCATATGGTATGTAGTAGTACAAATTAGTAATTGTGAGACTGCATGCAGTGAAAAATTAGAAGCATTCTATGGTAATCTCATATAGTAAATATGGAAAACAAGCATACCATAGCAAAAGCACTGAGTCTCCAATTCTGGATTAGGTAAAAGCCCAGAAAGCAAAATAAGACCCTCAAATGACCACCATCAAGAGGATTATGATTGGCATGCAAAAAAATGCTAAGAGACTTAATACATGTAGCCAAAAAATGAATACTACAAAAATCATGAAAGACAGAACAAAACAGAAAATTACCAAACCGTTGCAGCCAAAGCAACAGCAAAGTGAAATAACTCCCTCATGCTGAAGAAGACATCCTTTGAGAATACGGCAGAAGTGTACTCCATGTATACCCCAAGAATGAGCACATCCAATAACTATGATGAAGCAGAGGCTAATGTAGCTGCACTGCTTCCTAATTTTAATTTAAAAACGAGAATCCAACAAAAAGGTATATGGAAACATAGAGCTGCAAATGAACTAAAGAGCATTGGAAGGATCAGGCTCTGAATTTGGTAATAGCGAATTAGTGGTTGAAGTATAGCTTATGCAAACAGGTTTGGGATGAGGCATACACAGTATGTCTGCCATATGTGAGATTGTTGGATCTTGCCCTATGAGTATTAGTAATTTGTCAGTGAATATCCATAGGATATATATAGGGATACAAACCAAAATAAGAGAGATTATGGTGGTGTAAGTATAAATTCCTATTTTTGATATTGCTCTGCTCCATAGGCTTGTCCGCATAAAGTCTCTAATGCACCAGCCGTCCCACACTGCTTAGCAGTCACAAAAATTCACTTATCATCATGATTGAATTATATTCCTTAATCAGACATATCAGATTCTCATACTGGCCGACATCTATGGTGACATAATAACAATGATATAATGATGAAAACAACAACAATAACTATAGATTTGATAGGCATTTGACAAAGAATTATTCTTTTGATTAACTAATTTGTATAAGTAAATAAACAGATTCTAGGCTGTTAGTTTTAGTCAAGTTAATCAAGTTCAATAATGCTTGTCAAGAAGCTTGAGCTCTACCAACACAAAAAATAGATAGTGCATTAGGATGTGCTTTGCTGCTTGCTTTCTTGCTGAAAGTTTAAGAATGAAAATGAGTTTTAGTCCTACTTTTATTATTTTATAAAATACACTTTATTCCTTGCCTTTAGGTTAAACTGTTTTACCTTTAATGCTTTTTTCAATATTATAGTTTATCCATTGTGCTTTAGGGTAAAGTAAAAAAATTAATATTTTTGTTGTTATTCATGCAATTACACACATAATACATATAAAAATGTTCTCTCTCTTTCTTTATGAGAGGTGTCTATATCTTATTTGTGAATCTACAGAATGCCTCCTCGTAATGTGTGGATACCACAAGTGTGTAGGGCTCGCCTGTTGTGAGAGGACGGCTGCATAAATTCGTGTTATAAGATATTGTCTCTTGTTTGGACTGTGTATCCCAACCAAGAACACGTTCAACCAATATGATGAATTAGTGAAAACTGTAGCTCCAATGCTTCCTAACTTTAATTGAGAAACTAGAGCCCAACAAAGGGGAATTTTGAAACAAAGAGTTGCACATGAACTAAAGAGCATTGGAAGGACCAGACTCTTGAGTCTGGAAGCAGTGAGTTAGTGATTGAAGTATAGCGTACGAAAACAAGTTAGGGATGTGGCATATGGAGTACATGTGTGCTATAGTGAGATTGAAGGATCTTGGCCTATGAGTATTAGTAGCTTATTTATGAAAATTCATAGGATAGATATTGGGATACAAACTAGAATAAGAGAAGATGTTAGTGTAAGTATAAATTCCTAGCTTTTGATATTGCTTTGCCCTAGAGGCTTGTCTGCATAAAGTCTCTAAAGCCCCAGCCTTTCCCACCCTGATTTGCAATCACAAAAATTCAATTATAGCTATGCTTGAATTATATTCCTTACTCTAGCATATCAGTTTCTCAAACTAGCAAACATCAATGGTAAAATAATAATAATAATAATGATGTGATAATGATAATGACAACAACAATGGATATGAAAAACATCTATGACAACAAATTATGGTTTTGGATTGTGAATATGTATAAGTAAATTAACAGATATTAGATAGTTGATTTTAGGGAAGTTGATAAAGCTCATGTACTAAGCAGGCTAGCGGAACTTGTTTGACGCTTTCAACAGTGTTTGTTGACTTTTAATTGCAAGGAAATATTCTAGAATGGAGACTGAATTAATGCTTAATTAGCTGATCATATGGCATGATTGATAAAACGAAATAGCTTCTAAACTTGTCCAAAATTCACAACTAATGCTCTCATAGGCATCAACTTAAACGCTACACTCTCTTCATTCCTTAGCTCTCTTTTACTTTGTAATTAGTTTTTCCTTTATGTTTCTGCTTTTCTTTCCTTTTTTGTAATTTTTGATTTGCATTGTGCTTTTTTACATAAAACAGTTTTTTGAATATACACCTTTCTTACTTATCAAGGGAAAAAAAAAAAAAAACTTAAATACGCTACAGTGTATGGGGAAAAAAAGGTATAGCTTGTGGGAAAGTCACCTGAAAGTATAGCTTGTGCCTTGTAGGCTATCCAATAACAGTTATGAACATCATCGGTTCATCCTATGAAAATCATCATAACTGAAACCATATAAAAATAAAAAATAAAAAGAAGATGAAAGAAAAGATCCTGGCTCTACTGTCTTTATGAAACAAGATACAAGGATATGTCACTTGAATACATTTCCAAATCATTATAACCAAAACCATATATAAATTCGATACAACATACCAATCAAACTGACAGAAATGCTTATGCACATCCAATAGCCATAGCCTCAACTAAAATCCTCCAGTGAAAATCCTCCCCATTTCGCAGCTAGACAAAGTATAAACAGAACACGAGTGTCATCTTCTGCTGACATGTTAATCGTTATCATCTGCATATATATGAAAACTTGAGTTAGTATGGTACTATAATCAAAACAAAAAAATAATAGCAATTTACTCATTAATAATCAGTATAATTGGAGTCCCTCCTTGCATTTTCTAGAAGGCATGTCACCAATGATTCCGAAGTATAGACATGGTAGAGACTACATAGTCTCTAGTTTTCACGTTCAAAAAATTTATGAGGATAATTTCTCTTGCTTCTGCCAGCACTACACAAGGTGCATATGAAAATTAGAATAATACTTGGACACTTACAAATCGGATGCCATAATAGGATTGAGCCACCTACCTTACCTAAGCAATTTTGCAGCTTTACTATGAATACATATATTTCATTAGCAATTCATAATCTAAAGGTGCCTTCTAATCTACACTGATAAAAGCAGGGCATTAGCACAAATGCAGAGGCAATTGGAATGTAAAGAAAGCTGAAGCCACCAATATGACAACACGTATGGTTGGTCTGAACAATCAAGTAAAATAAGTGGCAAGCCAAAATCAAGTAGTGGTTGGTCTAATTGTAAAGAACCTAAAGGTGGAGTAACTTTGGTGAGAGTCCTTTCCAGTCTCTTGTTTTGCAATTTTTTTTATTTATATTTTTAATTTTTCTTCTTTTAATAATAAGAAATTTCATTAACAATAAACATAAGAAAGTAGAAACATAAATTGCTCTCTATTATTATCTTATCTACTAAAATAGTCTCACTGATATATCCCTACTCTAGCTTTGAAAACCTGAAACATCAATAAATCCAACTAAGCATTCAAAACTAGTTTAGTCTAAAGGCCTAGCACATTTCAATTACCACCAATTTTAATAAAATATAGATTTGACACCAATTACTCTAGTCTGAAATAGTTAGAAGGCTTTGAAAATTCATGCTATATGATAAAGTTGACATAAATTGCAGAATAAAGAAGAAGACAAATTAGAAAAAGGAAAGGAGGGTGGGGGGACAATTTTGTAGAAAGGAAGAATTTTTGTACTAGTAACTTGCTTTTGCCAATTTGTTAAACTTGTTCCATGGGCAAACAAAAATGCTTGTACATTTAGCAATATAAATAAATAAGCTTGTATAATAGACCCTGTCTCTAAATCCAATCCGAAGGACTTTTAAGGATTTAACAAAGGCCACAACAGCACATACTGGTGTCCTAACCAGATAATATGCTCCAAGATAAACATAGGCTCCTCTATGTTGCTAGCCGATTCCTCCAGTGATATAAAGGAAAAATCACAACTTCTACATTAGCTTGATATGCTAGTTTATTTTGAAGAAAGATATTAACAATATAATGGTTAGGCCGTAAGGCCCATGACTATCAAGTAGGCAAGTCCTAGGAAGAAGATTATATCAAGGGTGAAATTGTTTGAAGCTTTCAAAATTATTTGTAGACTTTTTAATTGTAAGTACATATTCTAGAATAAAGACTGAGTTAATGCTTATCTGATCATATTGTGTGATTGAGAGAAAAAAAAAAAAAGTAATAGCTTTTAAAACTTTGACAAAATTCACAACTCATGCTCTCATATAGATTAACTCAAATACACTAAATGAGATAAATGTGAGAAAGGCACCTAAAAGTATAGCTTGTAGGCAATCTGATAGCAGTAGGCTCAATTTAAATTTACTTCATCTTATCTATATATTACTAAAAGCTGAAGCATAGCATTTAATGTTGCTACGCTCACGTTGAGCCACATCAGCCGCCACATCATCATTTTTTGTTTTCAATTTTTCTTATATATATTTTTTTAACATTTTCTCATTTAAGGTGACTTAATTATTTAAAAATTTAAATATCTTTTAACCATTATTTTTATTATTAATTTTCCAAAACTCTCATTTCCTTTTGCTTCTTCATCTCCCCACTATTTTCCACCTTAATATCATTCTTTTTCTACCCTTTTATCTACCTTTATTTTGACTCTTCTTATTCTCAATATCTTACTATAAATTTGACATTTTCTTTTTCATTCTATGCATAGTTTTCTCACACAAAAAAGGTACTTCTCTCTCTCTCTCTCTCTCTCTCTCTCTCTCTCTCTCTCTCTCTCTCACAATTTGTTTTTCATTTTTTGTTTGATTTTTTTTGTTGCATCAATTCTTTAGGTTGATGAATTTTTGTGTTAATTAGAATTTTACTTTGAGTTGATGTGATTTAGTTTTGTGTTTTAAGTTGTTATCTTTTATATTCTCTTTGATTAAATATTATCCTACTGCATTATACATATAGTGTATAATAATATATTGTTATTATATTACATCTATCTATATATTACTAAAAGCTGAAGCATAGCATTTAATGTTGCTACGCTCACGTTGAGCCACATCAGCCGCCACATCATCATTTTTTGTTTTCAATTTTTCTTATATATTTTTTTTTAACATTTTCTCATTTAAGGTGACTTAATTATTTAAAAATTTAAATATCTTTTAACCATTATTTTTATTATTAATTTTCCAAAACTCTCATTTCCTTTTGATTCTTCATCTCCCCACTATTTTCCACCTTAATATCATTCTTTTTCTACCCTTTTATCTACCTTTATTTTGACTCTTCTTATTCTCAATATCTTACTATAAATTTGACATTTTCTTTTTCATTCTATGCATAGTTTTCTCACACAAAAAAGGTACTTCTCTCTCTCTCTCTCTCTCTCTCTCTCTCTCTCTCTCTCTCTCTCACAATTTGTTTTTCATTTTTTGTTTGATTTTTTTTGTTGCATCAATTCTTTAGGTTGATGAATTTTTGTGTTAATTAGAATTTTACTTTGAGTTGATGTGATTTAGTTTTGTGTTTTAAGTTGTTATCTTTTATATTCTCTTTGATTAAATATTATCCTACTGCATTATACATATAGTGTATAATAATATATTGTTATTATATTACATAGAATGACTTGGATAATTTGATGTTTATTGCTATATATTTTATTTTTACTCTTTTTTCCTCTCATATTATTTTATTCAATATTTAAATCCAATCACATCCTTTATACTATTAAATTATGCAGCACAAATTAAGAAAATGGCTAGACACAAACTTGCATTTCTTTACCATACATTGGGGGAATCAAAATATTTGTGTGATAAAGAGTCATATAATTTATAATTTAGATGACACCCTTTGAATGTGTCTAGGCCCATATATTGATCATTTTGTAGACTTAAAAAGCTACTGAGAATGTACTTTTTAAATCAAGTCTACAAAAATATGAACTACTATATATCATTTAGATAAAAACTTTTATCATAGATACATTAATACTTTTTTGCCACAAATTTAAATCACGCAAGCTTAATAATTTTATATTATGTGTTAGCATTGTCTCTACTTCTTCTTCTTCTTCTTCTTCTCAAAAATATTATGTATCATCTTTAAAGGATGCCAACAATATTGATCTTATGGGAAAAGTTACATAAAATATTGAGAAAAAAATGTTTTATATTACAATCTACTAAAAATGTTTTTTAAATATTTAATTCTTTCTATTTTTCATATCACTGACGTGTTTTACAATTATCACATGTGTTAACTTAAGTCTTAATATCCTTAAGTTGTTTCGGCAAAAAGAAAAAAAAAAAAAGCTTGTCACAAAAGAGGAGTTTATGTAAAGTTTTTTGCAAAATGAAAGTAAACAGTGAAATAATGATTCATGAATTAAAAAAATATATATATCTATACATATTTATCTTGTATTGTTGTAACTTTACATATAATTTTGCATTTATATGTTCATTTACTTTAATTTAGATGTTTACAACTTAATAATGAAATCTACAAACAAAGTAAGTAAAACAATCATATTTCTACCATTCAAAAAGTCACAATTTCTTTTTTATGAAAAAGGCATTTTACATTTCCTTGGAATTATTTTAAAATTTTTTTTATAAAACCTTTGACATACTACTAACCTAACCACTTCATACATTAAAAATATTTAAGGCTCATTATTATTTCCATTAATATATATTATGGATATCTTAATTGATTGAGACCAAACTAGAGAAATGCCTTTCATATTTTCTTGAAAATTCAGAAGGAAAAAAAACCTTTGACATACCACTAACGTAACTATATCTATAACTATTTAAGCCATCCATGATATCTATTTTTTATTGATAACCATAAAATTTACAACTAGCAAGGGAACATACAAAGTAATAAAAAATAAATGAAGGAAGAAAAAAAGAAATGAAATCAAACATCAATTAATAACCGTTATTTGGAAAATAAAAAGGTGGTCAAGAGAAATAAGAAATAAAATAGAGATGGCTATACAAAGGACATTGAAAACTTTATAGTGCAATAAATCAACCATAACATTCACTTAATTAAATCAATAATTAAAAATTAAATATTATAATACAAAATTTAAACTTAAAACTAATCAAATTCTAACTAGGGAAATTATATAAATATAAATATATATATATATATATATATAATCATAATCTTCATACACAATGAATAGTTTTACCTCTTATTTAATGTTTATGTTATGCAAATCATCAACCAATAAATATATGATAATAGAAAAAATGTTATAGACAAGATTATGAAAAATATGATGAAACTTTTTTTTTTTAACTCTTTATAAAGTCTGGGGACTAAAATAATATTTTATCTAAAAAATTAACACGCGCAACGTGCAGGTCTGCGACTAGTGAAAACCTAATAATTGAAACCATATATATCATATCTAATATTGACTAGAACCTGTCAAAAAAGGAAAGGAAAAGAAAAGATCCTGACTATATTCTCATTATGAAAGAAGGATATATCACAGAATACATTTCCAAATCATCATAATATATAAATTCATTACAACATATCAGGATTTTTATCCAAAAAAAAAGAAATAGAAAAAACACAGTTAGATTGACAGAAATGCTTGTGCACATTCAATATCAGTAGCCTAAATTGAAATTCATCCTATGAAAATCCTCCTCCCTATTTTACAGTCAATCAAGGTATGAAAAGAACATTGGCATCATCATCTATAGACATGTCAATTATAATCTGTATATATGTAAAAACCTTGAGTCAGTATGGTACCATCATTATTCTAAAGTATAATCACGTTAGACGTGCCAAAAGAAGTATGCAGTCTATAGTTTTCACATGTCAAAAATTTATTTGGCAGAATTCTCTAGAATTTGCAGCACAAGGTGAAAATGAAAATTAGCATAATGCTTGGACAATTACAAATAGGATTCCGAAATAGGACTGAACAATCTACCTTAGCAAAATCCATAGAGCAGTATAAGAGTAAAGCTTGAGAATATATTTCCTATCTAGTCTAGATCATATATTCAACTACTTGAAAGACATACAATATCTATTAAGTTGGGATCTTTTGGACCCACCCCTAAATTGGACAGAATCATAACAGTCTCATTTTAGGGATTTAAATTCAATAATTGAAATTTTATGGATTAAATTGTAAAATGGCCAAATTGAAAAAGTCAAATAGTAATTTATCAAAGAAATATATATAATGAAGATAATAAACAATAACAATATACTTAAAATTCAAAGAAAGTTACGTTCTCTTTGTTAAATGCACCACCAACACTTTTAATAACAAAAGGGCAGGGTTCACAAACTATTTGTAATAGTATAAGCACTGATTGCAACAGAAATTTAACCATTATATATGTTGTAATGTTTCAATCCATGCATGTTATGCTACATTCTAATAGCAATTTATATACTTCCATCGTATATGAAAAAAAGACTTGTCATTTAAATATCAACAGAAATAAAATAGTGATGGAAATTAGCTATCTTTGTAAATAGTAAATACCAACCAGAGAGATTGGCCACTTCTCTCAAAGCAGCCCTCCATTTCCACCTTCTTTGTGTTCTCTTTAAAGCATTTTATTTGTTTGGGTTCAACACAAACTTTTTTCTAAAAAACTCAGAAACACTTCTTGAGGTGTTGAAGAAGATGACGTAGTAGACACTCCTTGAGTGCTCATGGAAGCCACAGGGAGTAAAATTTGAAGCACAATATGTATAGAAAACAATTTGATGTGTATATTGTGTGTGAAAAGTGAAAGTTACAGATTTGGAAATAAAAAATAGGAGCAGTGAATTGTGAAAGAGCAAAAGGTAGTGGAAATCAACGCTGGGCTGGATTCAGTTCCTATGAGGTTGACTGTTAACAGTGTGACAGTAAGAGATAAAGGAATAGACGCTCTTGATTGTTCCATGACTTCTCTCTTTGAGAGAGAATTTATAGAAGGTCTATTTTTTTTTTTTTTTTGAAGTTTTATAGAAGGTCTATTAATCATTCAATTTAGCTTAACTAAATGAGTTTTGTTAATGGGTGTCTACAGGACATTACTTTAATGAATCATTTTAGAAATTTTAATACCACTTTAAGAAAAATATAAATAAAAAAAATTGTAAAAAAAATGTAAATGTTAGTCACTTTTTTCTCTTCCCATAATAAACTTTTAAAAATAGTTCATTTTCAAAAAGAAAAAAATTTAAAAATAATTTGTAAACCAATATATTTAGGGCATTTATTAACTTCTCCTTAAGTTAAAATAGTTTCCTTAGATAATTTATTAATAGATGTCCTAAGGGCAGGACAACCGTTAGTAAAATCATTTCTCTAAAAAAATATCTCACTTTTTTCTTTTTCTTTTAAAAAAAAAAAAAGCATTTAATCTCAATTTTTTTAAGAAGAGTTTCATCTCACCCTTTTTTTTTTTCACCCATCAAAATTTTTTAGAGTATAGTACATTTAGAATTAGAACGTTATATTTTCTGTAGAAAGAAAAAATTATATTTTAAGTGTAATTTCAAATTAAATCTTATAATTTGTAAATTAAACCATAGGAGGTAGGTATACAATAAGACTATATTACAAATTAAACTTGATAATTCCGCTAATTTAAAATTAACCCTAAACTTTTAAAATTGTGTAAATATAAACCCTAAACTTTTTTTTTTTTAGTTGGATTCTGAATTTTAAATTCTTCTTTTTTTTTCTTTTTTTTTTTTCATCACAAAATGGAGCTTTATAAAAAGCTAACTACCCCCAGAGGAATCATACAATAGGGCTTAAATCGTATCTCAATGAAAGCTGCTATGGAGCAAGGGGCCTTCAAAATCATGCTCTGAAAGTCCATTTACAACACTTTGACCAACTAGGATTTTCTTTGAATAGCTTGAGCTACCTCTTGAGCATTTCTCTCTCTAAAATAACATTATTGAAATTTTCATTTTTGACAAGGTCAAGGAGGATAGCTTGTCTAAATGCTAAAGCTTCTATCACTGTTTGATTGACTTCAGGAATAAATGACACCCAAACTTTTAAAACTCTTTCATCTCAGCCTCTTAGCACCACATTAGTGAAACTTTCCCTACAAAATTCTAGAGTTGGTTTTCCTTATTTGCTTTCTCCATATGGCATTTCTTGCCATCTGATCTGATAGCATTCAATAGAGGACTCAACTTAGTACACTACTTCATTGTATTCTTTCATCTATCTTGAATGAAGCATTATTACAAATCAAAAGAGGACTCAACTCTTTTTAAAGCATTGATGCATTTCTAGCTTCTAGACATTGTAACGATCTAGAATTTGATTTGAAACTAACAAAATTATAGGGTTTGATTTGAAACTCCACGAAAATATTTGGTTTAAAAAATGATATTTACCCAATACTTTATTTATGCAAACATTAAAAATCAAACATCCGCCCACCAAATGGACAAGAAAAGTATGAAAGATTCGCAACTATTCGATAATTCCCAAGATAAATTATTTTGGACTTAAGGGTCTGTTTGGATACTGCTTATTATTAAAAACTGAAAACTGAAAACACTGTAGCAAAATAAATTTTAAATGTGTGAATAGTATTGTAGGACCCAATTTTAAAGAAAAATTTGCTAAATTAGACAATTTTTAGGTCCTGTAAATAGTGCTAAAAATGCCAAAACGTAGATGCATATAGGAAATCAACACTATCCAAACATACACTAAAATGTTTCCAATGTTTTTTAGTGTCAATCATATTCATTGTAGATTTGCCTAGAATCAACTGAAATTTAAGCAAAAGAAAGGGAAAGTAATTTACAAATAATTTGCAAAGGAAAGCTTGACATTTTTTTTTTTTTTTTGGGTGTAGGCAGGTATCAAATTCTTAATAACTCTTATTTGACGATAAGAGATTTAACCAACTAAGTTAACTGGAACCCACCAACAAATTGTATTATCATCTTACTAATAAAGCTCCTGTTCTAATTCCCCAAAGGCCCAAAATCTCCACAAAAGGAACTTTGGAAAGTCAAAAAAATAAAATAAAAATAAAAATAAAAATGATTTCAGCCTTCAAACTGTGCCAGATGGTAGAATAATGATATTATTATGTTATATATATAATTTCTTCATAATGCAAAAATGTGCATTTCTATACGATCGGATGAAAATAAGGATTAGCAATTTTTTTTTTTTTTTTGAAAACTGGATAAGCCAAATAATAATCTTTGGAATCACAAATAATATATTTTGGCCATTAAACTTGATCCACTCTTGAGTCCAGACTAGAAATTGCCATCAAATATCCTCTCTCTTTCTTTTGATGCTTGAAACATCAACATAAATCCAAATAAGATTTCAAAATTGGTTTATTCTGATTAGCCTAAAATGTTTCACTAACCACCAAATTTAAAACATATAGATTAGACATGAGTTATTACCAAATATATATATATATATATATATATAAGATTCCAAATTTTCGTATTATATGATCAAGTTGAACATGATTTGTAGTTTTTGGTGTGAGGAAAACCAATTATAAAGAAAGGGAGGTTTTTTTTTGCCAATTTGTGAAACTTGTTTTAAGAGCAAGTAGAAATAGAAATGCTTGTACAATGCACAATGTCAATAGTACACTCTACAGGCCTTTCCCTTTTCAGTGTACAATAAAGGCCGAAACGATGACTAATCGAACCCCAACCAGATAACATGCCCCAAAATTGACATAGGCTCCTATATGCTACCTGCCACTTCCTCTAGCAAAACCTGATGCAAAGCAGAAAATAGATTTGTAGGGTTAATGGCATTGCATCAAGGAAGATTACCACTTCTACATTGTCTTGATATGCCGGTCTGTTTTGAAGAAAGATACTGATTGATTAGGCCACAACTATTATAATTTATAACCCAAAAACAGAATTATTCAAGAGCAAACTTGTTTGATACCTCTATTTATTTATTTTTATATTTTATTTACTATTAGTTAACTTCTAAATTCTAAAGAAAATATTCTAAACTGAATAATGAATGAATGCTCAGTTGATGGTATACCTTGAATAAATAAGTCAGAAATTCAGAAGTTTTGCTCCTAGTAAAAGCCCATTACATGAGAGAAATGTGAGAAAGTTACCCTGAAAGTACTGCTAGTAAGCCATCCATGATTATTGAGAGACAAATCATGATCCAAAACTTCCTTCTCTCTGCTGAAGGTATAGCCCAAAATATTGTGGCAAAAGAAGAGAATCATGCCTATGATAACCATCTTTGCAACTACAAGAACCATTACAATCTTGAAAGTCATTTTAGCTGCTTGTGGATTCCCACCTCGCAACTCATTTGAAGCCCAAGTGCTTAGATAAGTTCAGGCATAAGAAACATGTTTAGTGAAAACTTTTCTGCGGCTCTAAATGCATGTGGCATGTAGTAGGCTAGTAGGACAAATAAGTAATTTCCAAGCTGCATACAGTGAGAAATTAGAAGCCTAGTATAATGATTGGCATGCAACAAAATGTTAAGAGACTTAGAATGTCTAGCCAAAAAATGAAGCCTACCATTTTCTTGACAGAGAACAAAAAAAGTTTACCAAACCATTCCAGCAGAAGGAACGATGGAGCGAAAGAATAGCTCCCATATGCAGAAGGAATAGCTCTGCCCCATTGGCTTGTCCGTATAAAGCCCTTCATGCACCAGTCATCCCACACACTGCTTAGCAGCCACAAAAATTCACTTATCATGATGACTGAATTATATATCTTAGTCTGACATTTCAGATTCTCAAACCAAAAGACATCTATAGTAAAATTATAATTATGATGTGATGATGATAATAGCAGCAACAATGGATTAAACAAACATCAGTGTAAAAGAATTATGCTTTCGGATGGCCAATTTGTATTAGTAAATTAACAGATTTTATGTTGTTGATTTTAGCACATAAATAAAGTTTACTTAGGCTTGTGAACAAGCACGAGCTCAAACCAACATAAAACATAGACTAAGCAGGCTAGCTGAGGTTCAGTCAAGGAAAAAGGTAGTTCAACATGACCAAAGTTTGGATAGCCCAATACTGGATTGGGCTGAGATATTTTGCAGCTTTACCATGGATACATATATTTCATTAGCAATTGGTAAATCTAAAGGTGTGCCTTCTAATCTACACTGATAAAAGCAAGGCATTGGCACAAATGCAGAAGCGATTGGAATGTAAAGAAAGCTGAAGACACCAATTTGACAGCACATATGGTTGGTCTGAACAATCAATTCCAATAAGGGCAAGCCACAACCAAGAAGTGGTTGGTCTAATTGTAAAGAACCTAAAGGTGGTAAGAGTCCCTTCCACTTTTGTTTTGCAGGATTTTTTTTTCCTGTTTTAATTCTTTTATGGATAAGAAATTTCATTCACAATAAACTTAAGAACGTAGAAGCAGCAAAACTAGAAACAAGAAAATAAAAATAAAAATCAACTGGGGAAAATCATCTGATTCTCACAAGCTATTACAAAACTTGCATTCTATTGTTGGCTAGTAATGAGGAATAGGATAGGCACTCTGGACAGAATACTGCATTAAGGTTACACAGGTGATCTAAATTATGTATTCTACAAGAAAAGTACGAAATGTAGAGCACACTTGTATTTTGAGTGCCCATTAAGTAAATTGAACATAAATTAATTCAAATCCACATAGAAGAGAGAAATATGACAAAGTTACCTAAAGTAATGCTTGTATGCAATCCAATAGCACTAAACTCACTTGAAATTCATCTAACAAGAAATACTATCAGTAAAACCTTATAACTCATTATCTGTCTATACCTAGTGGCTAGATCCCCTGTAAAAGTAGATCTGCAACTCCATTTTCATTTTGAAACAAGATGCACAGATATGCCACTTGAATAAGTTTCCAAATCATTGCAAATGAACCAAATACAAATTGATTAAACCATGGTCAGGCTAATTGAAACACATTTACACATTTAATTGCATAAGCCTTGATTGAAATTCATCCAATGAAAAAAAGACGGTAAAAGTACAAACAGCACTTAGGTGTCATCTTTTGCAGTCATGTCAATCATTATCATCACCAACTCTATACATCATCATCATCAAAATCATCATCACCAAATATAAGTACATCATCACGGACTATATGTACATCATCATCATCATCACTGGCTGCACATATGTGAAAACCTGAGTTAGTATGATGATTATTATAATAATTCACTCATTACTAATGACAATGACAAAACCAGATGTATAGTTAGAAATAAAATAACACAGAATAGGATTGGCCATTAATGGGAAGGATGATTGAGATGGTCATTACCAGTTAATTTATAGATGAATACTTCTTCCCCAAAACTCTTAATCAAACATTGTGCATTTGTTTGGTTGAACTCATTCACATCTTGCTTGTATATCAAACTGACCCCACATTCCCCCATATACAGGGTTCTTTTATTGGTCTCAAATATAACCTTAATCTGGCTGCATTCATCATTTCCAACAGTAGAAAACCAATCATCACGAGACAAATACAAGAGGCAAATGCAGACCCCACGACTTATCAAAATAGTGAAAAGTTCAAAGGCACAGTGATTCTGAGACGTATCACTAAGGGCTATCACACGAGCTCTAAATCTAATACCATTTTCAAAGTCTAACAAACTTGATACTGCTGCCCAAAGAGCGAATCCTATCCATTTACTATTATACCAATTTGAAGGCAGCTCTATGCTTATTGAATTCTCCACTACTTGAGTTAAACATGACGGAAAAATAGATCCATCCAAAATGGCTTTACGACAAAGGAGTCCCTGTACCCAAACCAAAACACAACTATTGTTAACTGTTACTATTATTTAACTATGACAGAGAGAGAGAGAGAGAGAGTAGAGATTACCTGTAGGAAATGGAACAATATTGTAAATACCAGTCGAATGCCGCTCTCAACATACGGAAGCCATTGGGAGAGAGGTTGTGACCAGATACTCAATTTGACCCGTTCTGGTGACCATTTTAGAGAAGAACAACCTTCAACATTTATAAATGAAAGGAGGAAGCTCAAATACACCGGGAGTGTATTTGTATTTGTAGCTACACTTAAAAAATAGAGAAATAATAATAAATATTATAGAAAGGGCAGTTAAAAGAACAAAATTACCATTACTCCTTCCCAAAGATATTCAAATTTGCTATGCTGCAAGTCAAGTTGAACAAACGCCATTCGTTTGTGACTGGATGCCAAACATTTGAAAGGACATTCTCTCCATGAAAGATATCTTAGGTTATTAGGAAGAGCAAGATGTCTTTGGTCAATGAGAACCTCCTGGATTTTAATTACCAGCAATCTAAGATTAGACATCTTTAAAAACCCTTCAGAAAATTCTTCAAAGTTGAAATACTTTTCCCAGCATGAGACAACTATGGCTTGAATTGCTTCTGTTGCCTAAGATTTCAAAAGCAAAGGCTTGGTGATTAGCACAATCAAATGATAAGAATACTAGAATTATAAATTATTCAAGTTTTATACCATTTTTAAAGCTGTAAAGTAGATAAATAAAAAATAAAAATCTACTTCCTAAGTTTTCCATATATAAAACTCTCTACAATTTTTTTTTTTTTTAATTCCTCATCCTAATTTCATTTTGAAAAACACATTTTCTAAACACAACTTCTAAATTTTTCAAAACATGAATTTTCATAAAATTAACCCAAACGGATTTTGAAGAGTCCCATTAGTACCAATAGATCATAGTACAACATCATATGTTGGTAGTAAAATGTACTACATATTAAGGCCTATTAATAGATTGTATTACATCTTATTTTAAAGTCTTTTTTTCTTATTAATATGTTTAAAATTCATACATTAAAACTAGAAAGGTGCACTTCCACATTTTAGAAATTCAAGACCACTAGGGAAAAAAATAGGAAATCACAACATTATTTTTAAAGTGATGGAAAAGGAAAATAAAGAAAATAGAGCCTACAATTTTATTTTTTTTTTTATATTAAAAAAATCTCAAGATAGCCTTTTGTTCTTGGTAGTAACCAAGAGACAAATGATAAATTCATTACATCATTGACAACATATTAGCGTGGTAAGTGAATGTTTTATTCTTTATTTCATTACATAAATACTTAGATAACCACTTACCTATTTGATTTTTTTTTTTAAAGAACTAATTTATTCACCCTCAAAAAAAAAAAAAAAAACTAATTTATTGAACAAAATTATGTTACAATACCTACTCGATCTTTGGACTGGAATAAAATAATAGCTTTGTCATTTTTCTTACCTTATTGTTCTCCAATACATGAAGCAATTCCTTAATAAGCCACAACCTACTCTGCTTTTCAAGGTTTCCACCTGATTCAAAACAAACAATTTTTTCACCCATTTCTTGTAGTAGATCATGCATCTCCAAAGATCCCTTTTTATTCACAGTTAGGAGAGATTTGTCCAACAGAACACTTATACCAATTCTTGCTTCAAAACCACAATTCTCTAATATCTCTATTACTTGATTTTTCTCCCATCCTTTAAAGAAACATGAAATATCTAAGAATATCTTCTTCCACATTTCCTTTAGTCCATCGTAATTGATTTTAAGTATATCAAATATTTCTCCTTCAGTATCTTTAAAGCTGTATAATGCACTTTGCCACTCAAGTATTGTTCTTCCAAACAAAAAGGAACCTAAAGTAATAAGAGCTAATGGAAGGCCACTATCATATTTGACAACTGCTAGGGAGAGTTGCATATAACCTTTTTCGGGCTGCTCATTTTTGAAGGCTTTCAAACAAAAAAGGTTTAAAGCATCATCATTATTTAATCCATTAGGATTGTATCTATTAAGCACTCCATGTAGTTTCAACACATGTTCATCTCTAGTTGTTATGATGATCCAACTCCCCAATCCAAACCAGTCTTGTTCTCCAACCAAATTTGTTAATTGGTCCAAATGGTCAACATCATCTATAACAAGTAAAACTTTTTTACGATGCAACCTTTCCTTAATCAAGTCAACTCCATCATAAACATTCCTTACATATATACTTTGGTCCCCCAAAATGTCTACAAGAAGCTGCTGTTGTAATTGAGGTAAACCGTGTTTTTTTGAATCTTCCCTAACATTAACAATAAAGTTAGAACCTTCAAAATGATTACGAAATTCATCGTAAACAACTCTAGCAAGAGTCCATACCATAAATCCCTATCATGCGAACATTATTCTCAAAACCTAAATATAAAGGGATAAATTTCCATAATAGATTCCATTGCTATGAAGTTTTTGATAATGCTTGAGGGTTCAGAACTCAATTTCTTCATCATCTCTTTCACAATGTGTTGGATAAATTCGGACTCATGCCTATAAAGAAGATAGAAAATATTTACATGATGGTCCAAACCAATTATAATTCATCATTTTCACAATGTGTTGGATAAATTCTGACTCATGCCTACGAATTAACAAGATATAAAATAATTACATGATGGTCCTAAGTCCTAACACATTTATTAGACCGTAGTGGTGGAAGAAAAATATTAGGCAAGAATACTCCTTGCTCAAACACGTGATTTCATTAGCTCAAGTAACGTGGATAGGACTACTCATATAAGAGTTGTATATAATATTAGTTATATAGTTCAAACAGACATATTCAGAGCTATAGTTTTCGTTATACTTGGTTGAAACATGTCCTCCAAATTTAAGGTTGCTGGAGTACAAATAATAAAAGTTAAGCCTTACTGCCAGCACAAATGCAGGTCTTTACCTTGTCCTTGAGTCGAGACCCAAATTAGGATTTTTTTTTTTTTTTTTTTTTTCCCCCGCTTAAGAGAAGGTGTTCTTTAAATTTCTATTTAGACACTAATATCATTGTAAACTACTAGAAGCTCTACTTTTTCAAAGTTATGTAAACAGATTTTTGTTGAATAAAATTGTGTAAACAATTGATATGTGAATAAAATGGTTAAAATATGCCTCAAGATTTTTATTTACCCAAAACAATGATTGGGCCAAAACTAAATCCTTTTAGAAAGGATATACATTCCCAACGTAAACTTAATATCTAAAATTTGAAAAAAAAAAAAAAAAAGTGTTATAAACATGGAAGTTAATTCCATATCCCATTAAATTGGTATTGATATTCTAAAATGTACAAAATAAAATACTGGGCTAAATCGGGAATTTTTGTCCCCCTGACCAAACAAATATAGGCATGAAATTGACTTCCTCATTAGTGATAAATGTCTCCAAAATTGGACTTTAATTAACTAGGCTAGAGAAACTATTGAATGTTTGCCCATAAAATAAAGAGAAATGCTAATAAAGAAACACGTGACTTGATAATTGATCGCTTCTTCATCGTAGAATAATAGAATTAATTTTTTTAGTCATCAAATTGTATAGTCTGTCAACCGTTTTATAGGTAGACTTTGACTAGAGAATCCTTTGGGTTAACTTATCTTGCAGGGAAAAAAAATAGTAATTGCAATTTATCCTGTGGTTTGATCCTTTCACAATTTTGTATACAAAGTTTCAATTACTATACATCTTTGTAGAATTAATTATTTTACTCATCAAAATGTATAGTCTGCCAACCATTTTATAGGTAGACTTTGACTAGAGAAGCTTGTGGGCTAACTTATCTTATTCTTAGTTTCTTACCAAAGGAACTGGAAAAAACAATAAAATAATAATAATTGCATTTTACCCTTTGGTTTGGCCCTTTCACAATTTAGTAACAAAGTTTCAATTGCTATATTTAAATCCTTAAACCACAAGATTTTAGTCTAAATTTAGATAATTTTCATACTTGTGAGACTTGTGAGCAAGTTTATGGACTAGCTTGACAAAATAACCCCCCACAATTCCAACTATATTCAATTCATCAATTTTTTCTTGAATAAGAGTGAGAAAACAATAACAAAAGTAAAGTTAAAAAAATAAAAATAAAAGATGAAGAAAATGAACCAGGCATTGAGTATGGCAACACCTAAGTGCTCGACCATACTGCAATGGAGGAAGAGGAAGAAGATAAATGAAATTGAAAGATAATTTTGCCCATAAAGTACAAAATCTATTAAGTTCGACAAAATCCTAATAGTTTCATTTTAGTCCAAACTTATAAGGGAATTGGATATAGCAATTAAAAAATTTTGAGAAATCTATTGTGAAATGGCAAAACCACATCGCCTAAATTGTGATTTACCAAAAAAAAAAAAATGAAGATAATAGATAATCTCATTAGAGTTATAACTCATAGAAAGTTATGCCCTTAAACCAAGTAATTCCTTTTAAATTATTGCAAATGAGCATTTCTAAAGTCCTAAAGCAAGGGTCACTAACTATTTCTAACAATACAACAAAATTCTAACTATTATATGTTGTAATATTTCACTCCATGCATATTATACTACATTCTAATAACTATTTATATATATTTCATGATATATGAAAAAAGACAGCCAATTTAAGTATCAAAAGAAATAAATTTGTCACAAAAATTACCTGTCTTGTAAATGCCAACTAGAGATATTGGCTACTTCAGCCAAAGCAGCTTTCCAAATTTCCACCTTCGTTATGTCATGTTTAAAACGTTTTTTGTGTTCATTAATGGCTTGTTCAAAAGTTCCCGCCGGTTTCCGTACAACAGATGGATCAACATCATAAAAAACTGGCCAAATTGTCAATCATGTCTCTCTCATGCATCTAACTATCTTTGCAAGTTCATCCAAATACCATGTTGAGGATGCGTAGTTTTTTGAGAAAATAACAATAGCAAACCTCGATTCTTCTATTGCTTTCAAGAGCTCTTGTGAAATAGATTTTCCTCTCTCAAGTCTTTCATCATCCCTAAAGGTCAAAATGCCTTTCCGTTGCAAAGCATCATATAGATGGTCAGTAAAACTTCTACGGGTATCCTCGCCTCTAAAACTGAGAAACACATCGTATTTCCATTGAGGTGTTGAGGAAGAAGATGGTGATGACGTTGAGGCTCCCTAACTGCTTATGGAAACCATTTAAAGTCTACTAGAAAATCTTAAATTATTATTATATAGAATTTTTTTTTAAAAAGAACATCAATTAAAAGTGAAGATCAAAAAATTAAGGGCTAATTAAAACTTATCTACTTGTGGTTTTGGCCGAAATTTTAGTTGTTTACCTGTGGTTTAAAATTTGGCATTTTAATAATCACCTAAGCTCTACTTTATTAGACTTCGTAACACAACTCTTTATTTGTCATTGGAAAAAAACATTTTAATTTGATAACATAACATAAAACGGATGAAAAAGCTAGGGTTTGACACTATGAAAATTAAACATGAAATTTCAAATACAAATTTTGACACATACAAATTTCAAACAATCAAGAAGTCAAAGCCACATTGAAAGTTTTTCTAACTTTATTTTTCTTTTTGTAAGAAAATCTCTTAAATTTTGAGAACAAAACCTATAATCCAATGCAACGCCCATCTCAATTAACATAACCAAAATCCCAAAATACAAAATGGATAAAACTCATATGGGACATTTGACACAGCACATTCCAATTTTAAGAGAATCACATACAACCCAATACAACAATTTATTTTTTGCTTTTGAATGGGTCAAAATTAAAGACAAAAATTTGTTGACGAAGTTAGCGAAATTATCATCAACACACAGACCAAATGATTGACAAACGACAAAGAACAGAAAAAACCCAGATGGAATTGATGAGTCAAAGTCCCAATAACGAAGAAGAAAACCCATACGGGATTCTTGGTTTTAATAAAAGAGAGAGGGAGGGAGTACGATCACTACTAGAGGAACTGCCTTACTGGTGTCTAGATTGTGAAAGAGGGAGGAAAGAGATTGGATTTTCTCTGTATCCATCCCTGCCATTGAAGCTTTAATAAACTACAATTGAAACTAGAACTGGCTTTGAATCTGCTGCAATTCATCAAATGAAGCAAAAAGGAAAACCAAGACCAAGAGTATGAAATTTAATTAGAAAAAGATACTTTGAAGAAGAAAGCAGCAACAACAACAGATCTTAACAACAACAAAGCTGTGTTTGAAGTCTTTCTTAATTACAGGACCAGTTTAGCTGTTTGTTTCTAATTCATTGTAATCAATTTACGTCTCCACACTTGCACGGCGTTGGTCACTCATACTTGTCTTTCCTCTCTCCCTCTCTGTTGGGCTTCTGGGCTTGAAATAGAATGGGTGATATGGCAAAATTTCAAACCCTGCTTATTTGATATGTTTTTTAATTAAAATGTGTTTTTTAATGGAAAAGCTGGGTTACGGAAGCCTACAGAACAAAGCTCAGGTAAAGTGTCAAAATTCAAATTATAATTAGGCAACTTAAATTTCAACGAAATCATAAATAGATAAGTTGTAATTAACCCAAAAAGTAACGTAGAAGATGTATACAGTTTATCAAGAGAATGATTATAGCAAACCTTGATTCTTCTTTTTCTCTTACGAGCTGTAGCGAATTAGAGTTTCCTTCCTCAAGTTCTCTATCGTCACTCAAGAGACAAACGCCCTCCATTGCCAAGCAGCACTTACAAGGTCTGCAAAACATTTTCCAAACCTCTGCCAAAATGTTGAAGAAGAAGAAGAAGAAGATGATAATGACGATGAGGATCCTTGAGTGCTCATGGTAACCGTGGGAAATATACTGGTAAATCTGGAACTGTAATATAGATAACAAAATAAAGTACAACGAAATAAAACATAAGTGGGGGAAAAAAATGAAAGGAAAGAAATAAAAGTACGTGTGATAAAATGAAAACTTACAGAATTGGAAATTGAAATAACAGTAGACTAGTGGTGATTGTAATGCTAGAAACCCCCTTGAAACAAAGCCAGATTCAATTGCTATTAGATGATAATTGCGTGTTTAATAAAGGATTGTACTCTGTTCTTTCTTTCTCCGTGTGTTTGGGTTCACGATTTCACATCCCCTAATTATAGTGAAGTACACAACTTTTCTGGGGTCAGTCTCAAATGCCTTTTCCCATTACTTTTATTTGAGGATTTTAGCGTGGCACAAAGTCATTGATTACCTCACTTTCTTAGTCCATCCTTTTATTGCATTTATTTTTATATTATTTTTTAAATCGATAATGGAGGACAGAAACAGAGTTGTTTCGTGGTAACTAGCTATGACTATGAAGCTCTGTTTTAAGTTTCCTTTTCAATCAGATGTGGACCATGTGGTGGGGCGTACTGGTATAAAATCATTCTGCTAAAAATTTTAGCATTTAACACTTAAAAATTTTACTTTATCAATTTTAACACTTTACTTTTCAATACACACTGCATCAAATCTTCTATTTTTACATTCAACACATTAAAATAATATAAAAAATGCCACCACTAAAACTCAAAGCAACCGACCACCCACAACCGGCCACCGCCACAACTACCATTGTAGCAACCACAACCTACCACACACACACACACACAAAAACCAAAACCAAAACCAAAACCACCGGCACAACCATAGCCACAACCACCACTGTCTTCAACAACCACTACAAACCCATTAAAAACCACACAACCACCACACAACAAACCTACAACGAAAATGATAGCAAAAATAAAACCCACAACCACACAACCTAGCAAAGCTAGAGATCTCACTACACAAACCCATACCACTGGTGGCGGCAGTGGCAGCAACAGAACCCAATCTAGCCACTACGAGTGACAACCACTATCACACCTAAACACAGAACTTTAATGGAGCGATGGAGATGAGAATATGGAGGAGATAGACGTGATGGAGCCATGGAGAAGAGATGGCCCTGAAGATTTGGGTTGGATTTGAATTCAAATGGAGAAGAGAGACATGGGTGAGAGGGAGAAGGGGAGGGGCTGATGGCCTTGAAGCTTTTGATTGGATTTCGTTTTAGATGGAGAAGAAAGGTATGGGTGAAAGGGCGGATTTTTTTTCAAAATAACACCAATATTAAAACAATTTTGTTAGTTAGCATCGTTTCTAAACTATTTAGCAAACTAACATTTCGAGAGTTAGAGAGTCGAGATCACTGTAGCAAATCGAGTATCACAGGCTCGATTTCAATGAAAATTCGCCTGGAACTCGAGTTTTAAACACTCGAGTTCCACAAAAGAAAAACCAAAAAGCTGAGATACCCTTTCTTCCTCTTCTCCCCTTCTGAAAAAATCCACAACAACCCCTCTAAAAAATAAAAATAAAAATAATCTGCGACAACCAAATAGACAACAAAAACACAAACATAAACGAGGATCAAAGCAGAAATCTCACGAAGGGCGACTAGCGAACAGCGAACTCAGTTGGCAATCAGCGAACCCAGCGACAAACCCAAGCAACAAAACCCACAAACTCAGGCAGCGAACCCACTAACCTAGGCGGCGAACCCACGACCCAAGCGACGAAACCCATAACCTAGGCGGTGAAACCCACGAACCCAAGCTCGGATTGAACCCACGACTCAGGCGAAGGTAGTTTTCCCCTCTGTTTCTCCCTTTTTTATCTATGCAAAGCAGGAACTCGAGTGTATAATACTCGAGTTTCACTAGAAATCTTTCTCTACGGACTCGAGTTCCACTGGAAATCGTTTCCTATGCACTCGAGTTGCTACAATAAACTCGAGCATATTAGCCTCAAGATGTTAATTCATAAATAGTTTGAAAACTATGCTAACTAACAAATTTTTTTGAAAATTGTGATTATTTTGAAAAAAAATCCGTGAAAGGGTTGGAGAGAGGAAGAGAATAAGTGAGAAAGAAAGAAAAAAGAGAGAGAAGAGAAAGACCTGTGAAATGGAGAAGACACGAGAGAACGAGTGAGACAAAGAGATAAAAGATATTTTAATTGAAGAGTATTATAAAATTATTATTTTTATAAGATTTCAGTTACAGTGGGCTGTTATTGATAGCAGTCTACTGTAGCTCAATTGCTAAAACTTTTAACTATAGCACCTTTGTTGTAGTGTGGTTTTTGAAATGAGATGCTAAAAAATAGCATTCTTAGCATTTGAGAGTTTTAATGTGAATGCTCATGGTTAGAGCATTCCCATTAAGCCTTGTATATGCTAAAAGATGCCTTTTTTTTTTTTTAGCATTTTTAACCCAAAAGCTTGCTTCATCAAGTGTTTTAAATGCTATAATTTTTTGCATTGATGAACAGTGTAATCTCATATTTGAGACCGTACTGTTCGCCAATTGTAAAACTTATATTATTTTTTTAATTTAGGTGGGGCCCACTTTCTTTTCTTCTTTGTCTTTCTCACTTCCGTTTCTTCCCTGTTTCACCATTTCTCTGCTCTCTCTCTCTCTCTCTCTCTCTCTCTCTCTCTCTCTCTCTCTCCCTCTGCTTGACGTCTCTACCTCCCTCTCCGATGAAACCCAGGCCAGAGCATCAAGCCAAGCCGATTTCTTTTTCTTTTTTATTCACTCAATGCTCTCTCTCTACTCTATCTTTCTCTTTCCTTTCTCACTTCTTTCTTCTCTCTTCTCTCTCTGTGCTTCGCCGATAAGTGGGCTCCGCCGATGATTGTGCTATTGTAAGATGCCGATGGCTGTGATCTGGTGATCGTGGTCATGGATCGTGGGTCCGATGGCTGTGGTTTGGTGGCAGTCATGGAGGTTTCTTCTTTTTCTTTTTCTTTTTTTTGTTCTGCGTGGTTCTTCTTAGGTCCGATTGGGCTCCAATCGTGCAAGGCCGACACAAAACAACATGTTATCAAATCATTGATTTGATTTTAGGTCTTGATTTGGTTTTGGGATTTCGGGTCTTGATTTGGTTGGGGTGGGTCTTGATTTGATTTACGGGTGCGAAGGAGGATGTCAAGCCGCGTTGTGGAAGAAGATGACGATGGAGAGGGAAGTGGTCTCTGTGTCCTGTGCGTTTTGGTTCGGTGTGATGGGTCTGCTAGTGGGTTTACTAGTGGTGGCGATGGTGGAGGGCTTTTTTTTTTTTTTTTTTTTTTTTTTTTCCTTTTGTGGCTGGTGGTGGTGAGTGGATGTGGTGGGTGGATGAGGAGGTCTCTTTCTGCTGTGATTTTTTTTTTTTTTTTTTGTTAGTGGTGGTTGTGGTATGGGTGGTGGGTTTTTGGTGGGTGGTTGGTAGTGTGGTGCCGGCGGTGCTGTGAGAAAGAAAGAGACAGAGGAGAGAGACAGAGGAGAGAGAGAGAGGAAAAATAAAAAACTATTGAAAAATAATAAAGAAACAATATTTAAATGAAATTGTAAAAAAAATAGAAGTTTTGATATAGGTTGTTTTGTAAAATGGTGTGTTATATGTTATAAAATTGAGTTTTGAGATGGCAAATGCTAAAGTTTTTAGAATTGTTGATGGGAATGCTCTTAGTCTTGCACTTTATCCAATCCCCAGTTTCTTACTCCTTTGCTTTATTGTTTCTTGTTTTTATTATTATTTAAATCAATAGAGGTGGATAAAATATACCTCATTTTTCTTTTTTGGTAAAAAATGAGGTTTCTAGTGTGAAGTGTGGACTCATCGCCATTGACCTCACACCACGTGATGATAAGAGCAACACTACAAGTACTATTGGAGCTTTGATGGAGCTATTGTAGAGAGCACAACACATTCGTTAGAGTGTCATTATTAACTGTCTTGAGATTTGGGTTGATTGTCAGATGTTATCAAAAAAAAAAAAAAAAATTAATATTCAATTTACTCTATAAGCATAAACAAACATCATTTAATACAATTTGAAAATTCTATTGCTCTTCCTTCTCCATCTTAAACTTTTATTTACTCTTTCGCGCATATAATTGGCATAACCTAATTTGTTTCCTTCTCCATTTCTAACAATTATTTATCTACATTGGCTACTAGAAATTCTTTTGCGTATATAATTGCCACAATGTGAGATATATGCAGTTAAAACAAGATATTGAAAAGAAGCAAGGACTTAGAAGAGCATGAATTTTTTTTTTTTTTTAACGGTGTAAATTGTCCTATGAGCATAGGAAGCAAATTGAATTTTTTTTTTTTTTTTTTTAATTCTTAATAGCTTAGATAACCCCAATATCAGAGGCAGATTGGATTAATTTTCATTTTAATTTTTTTTACTAAAAAAAATTATCATTTAGCCTTAAATATTTTAATTATATACTAATATACTTTTTCTAAAACTATGCCCGTTTAATAATTGATTGTACTCTGTTCTTTCTTTTTCTGTGTGTGTTCACAATTTCAAATCCCCTGTCCTCAGTCAAGTCAACAACTTTTCCTGGGGCACCCTCAAGGAAATTTATTCCTTTTCCCATTACTTTTTTCACAGCTTTTGCTTGGCACCAGTTACTGATTACCAGTCCCCCACTTTTACTCCTTTCATTTATTGCTTTTTTTTTTTTTTTTTATATAGGGTAGTTTCGTGGTAACTGGCTATCAGTATGTGTCTTGACTACGAAGCTCTGCTCATTTACATACAAAGTATACACACATTTAATTTTTTTGATCTAAAATTGTGAATTGAAATAGTTAAAAATTGTAACTTTCTGTGCAAAAATGGTGAGTGTGTGAATCAAGTGTGTAAGTGTGTGAAACAGACATTTTCAGATGTAGTGGGGTGTAACACGTATGAGATATTTCCATTAACAAGAAAGTTTCCTAGTTTAGAGAATTGAGGAAGGAAAAAAAAAAAACATTTTTATTAGGCTAAAATTTATGGTAAAATCTCATCAAAAAAAAAATTTTTTTTTATGGTAAAATATAAAAATTATCATTAAATTTTGCCCAATACTTGATACTATCAAAACTTTTAAAAGTCACATCAAAAAGCCGTTCGAAAATGTCTCTACTTCTGCTTCCTTCTTCATCTCTTGTTGATATTTATTTATCATTTGCTATTCAAAAAATATTTCGTGCATGTAATATTATCAGATAATTGTTAATTGCCTGTTTAATAAAGGAATGGACTCTGTGCTTTCTTTCTTCGTGTGTTTGTTTTCACAACTTCTCAATATCCTCTGCTTCAAGTCAAATCAACAACTATTTTGCGTAGTCTTAACTCTTGAATGCCTATTTTCCTTTGTTTTTGTTTGGCTCGGCAGAGGGGTTTGGCGTGGCAGAAGGGTTGAACTTGCTGGCTACTGCTACATGAAAGTCAATTCATTGATAATGATTCCCTCACTTTCTTAATTCTTTCCTTTATCTTTTTTACTTTCTTTAAAATTATAAATAAATAAATAACTAAAAGAGACTGGGTAATTTTGTAGTCACTAGCAATGGAGCTTATAATTGAAATTTCATTGAGATGTGAATACGTAACAATTATTTGACAAGTGTCCAAATTCCAAAAAATCCAGTACATTTGCAATTATTTCATTGAGATGTAATTCTGGTTTTTTTTTTTTTTTTTTTTCTTCTTCTAGAAAGATGTACCTTGTATAGTTTATTTTATTTTTACCTTCTTTATTGAGAAAATTATTAGGTCCCTATGACATTGTGCTCAATTTTCTCACATTGATAATAGATCTCACCATAATTCTAACAAGCATGATTTTTTTTCTCCAAATAGAGGTAGAAATTTTATTGAATAGAATAATGAAAGATTACATCAAATCACAGTATGGTGCTTCCCCTTGCCATAGTTGTGAGGACTTGATACAATAGGCTTGTTTAGCCAAACACAGTGCTCCTCTAATGTTTCAAGTTGAATATAAGATATTATTCATTCTTATGGGAGGACACATAAGGGTGAACAATTCCTTCGGTTGAATATATTGTCATTATTTATGACTTTCGTTTTTGTATGCATTTGATTTTATAACAATCTCCTCTAATGTTTTGTTTTTGTACACACGTGCACACACTTACGGATACATATATGTAACAAAAAGAGGTTTAAATATTATAACTGTGAAATCTTCCACAACCAAAACATTGGAAAGAGTTCCCATCTTTCTTCTTTCAAGTTGTGAGAAATGGAATGGTGATATTATTGTATTTTCCTTCCATACGTTGGATAAAAATTAGCATTAGCCAAACTAGACTCCTTGGGAACATCTTACCAATAAAAAAATCTTGTCTATTCAACTCAATAAAGTTTGGACTAAATATCTCCATCAAATATACTCTCTCTTGCTTTTGATGCCCACATCAACATAAATCCAACTAAGCATTCAAAATGGTTTAGTCTAATATTTTGTCCATTCAACTCAATTGGACACCAATTATTTCAGTCACAAATAGTTATAAGGTTCTCAATTTTCATACTATATGATCAAGTTGAACATGAAATTTAGTTGTAGAAAGGTGTAAAAATAAAACCAAATATATAGAAAGGAAGAATATTTTTTTGTACAAGTAACATGTTTTTCCCAATTTGTGAAAATAGTTTTTAAGAGCAAGCAGAAATGCTTCTACAGTAGACCCTGTCAGTATTTCGATCCGAAGACCCTTTCCTTTCAAGTGTACAACGAAGACCAAAACAACACCTACTGGAACCCCAACCAGATAATATGCCTCATGATTTACATAGGCTCCAATATCCTGCCAGCCACTTCCTCTAGGGACCCTGATGCATATATAGCACAAAATAACTTTGTGAGTTAATGGCAAGCAATATCAAGGAAGAATCACAACTTCTACATTGGTATCATATGCTGATCTATTTTGAAGAAATATACACAACATGATTATGATGGTTATGACTGGCATAACTACTACATAAAAATTTCCTAATAGAGATATAAGGCTATTTTATAACCCAGAAAGAAGATTACTTCCAAGAGTAAGTTTTTTAAATCTTTATACACCATTAGTTAACTTTTTAATTGCAAAGAAATATTCTAAATGAATAATGAACTAATGTGTATTTGATAGTATAGCTATAGTATCGGGTGAATTGATAAGAACTAAGAAGTTATAAGTTTCAAAAGTTTAGCTCCAACTCAAATGTGAGAAAGTTACCTGAAAGATGACTATTGAGAGACAAAGCAAAGGACCCATATCTGCAATTTCCTTCTTACTGCAAAAGGTATAGACCAAAACACGATGGCAGAAGAAGAGAATCACGGCTATAATAAATCTCTGCAACTACAATAACCATTATAACAGTCATTTAGCTGCTTGTGCATTCCCAGCTCCCAACTCATTTGAAACCCGCAAACCTTGCTGTTGGTATGTTGTAGTACAAATTAGTAATTGTGAGAATGCATGCAGTGAAAAATTAGAAGCATTCTATTGTAATCTTATATAGTAAATATGGAAAAGAAGCATACCATAGCGAAAGCACTGAAGTCTCCAATTCTGGATTAGGTAAAAGGCCAGAAACAATAAGACCCTCAAACGACCACCATCAAGAGGATTATGGTTGACATGCAGAAAAATGCTATGAGACTTAATACATGTAGCCAAAAAATGAATACTAAAAAAATCTTGAAAGAAAGAACAAAACAGAAAATTACCAAACCATTGCAGCCGAAGCAACAGCAAAGCGAAATAACTCCCTCATGCTAAAGAAGACATCCTTTGAGAATACAGCACGAGTTTTCTCACAAGCAGAAGAGTACTTCATGTATACGCCAAGCATGAGCACATCCAACAACTATGATGAAGCAGAGGCTAATGCAGCTGCACTGCTTCTTAATTTTGATTTAAAAACGAGAATCCAACAAAAAGGTATATGGAAACATAGAGCTGCAAATGAACTAAAGAGCATTGGAAGGATCAAGCTCTGAATCTGGTAATAGCGAATTAGTGGTTGAAGTATAGCTTATGCAAACAGGTTAGGGATGAGGCATACACAGTATGTCTACTATATGTGAGAGTGTTGGATCTTGTCCTATGAGTATTAGTAATTTGTTTGTGAATATCCATAGGATATATATAGGGATACAAACCAGAATAAGAGAGATGATGGTGGTGTAAGTATAAATTCCTATTTTTGATATTGCTCTGCTCCATAGGCTTGTCCGCATAAAGTCTCTAATGCACCAGCCATCCCGCACTGCTTAGCAGTCACAAAAATTCACTTATCATCATGATTGAATTATATTCCTTAATCTGACATATCAGATTCTCATTCTAGCTGACATTTATGGTGACATAATAACAATGATATAATGATGAAAACAACGACAATAACTATAGATTTGATAGGAATTTGACAAAGAATTATTCTTTTAATTTACTTATTTGTATAAGTAAATAAACAGATTTTAGGCTGTTAGTTTTAGTCAAGTTAATCAAGTTCAATTATGCTCGTCAAGAAGCTTGAGCTCTACCAACACAAAAAATAGACAGTGCATTAGGATGCGCTTTGCTGATTGCTTTCTTGCTGAAAGTTTAAGAATGAAAATGAGTTTTAGTCCCACTTTTATTATTTTATAAAATACACTTTATTCCTTGCCTTTAGGTTAAACCGTTTTACCTTTAATGCTTTTTTCAATATTATTCCATTGTGCTTTAGGGTAAAGTAAAAAAAATTAATATTTTTGTTGTTATTCATGCAATTACACACATGCCTAACTTTAATTTAGAAGCTAGAGCCAACAAAGGGGAATATGGAACAAAAAGTTGCACATAAACTAAAGAGCATTGGAAGGACCAGACACTAATATGAAAACAGGTTAGGGATGAGGCATATGGAGTACATGTGTGCTATAGTGAGATTGAAGGATCTTGGCCTATGAGTATTAGTAGCTTATTTATAAAAATTCATAGGATAGATATTGGGATACAAACTAGAATAAGAGAAGATGTCAGTGTAAGTATAAATTCCTAGCTTTTGATATTGCTCTGCCCCATAGGTTTGTCTGCATAAAGTCTCTAAAGCCCCAGCCTTTCCCACCCTGATTTGCAATCACAAAAATTCAATTATCACTATGCTTGAATTATATTCCTTACTCTGGCATATCAGTTTCTCAAACTAGCAAACATCAATGGTAAAATAATAATAATAATAATAATGATGTGATAATGATAACAAAACAACAACAACGGATATGAAAATCATCTATGACAACAAATTATGGTTTCGGATTGTGAACATGTATAAGTAAATTAACAAATATTAGATAGTTGATTTTAGGGAAACTAATAAAGCTCATATACTAAGCAGGCTAGCGGAGGTTGAGTCAAGCACAAAAATGGTCTAGTTTCCACTTACCAAAGTTTGGGTAGCCCAATACTCAATTGAGTTGAACATTTTTGCAGCTTTTCTATGGATACATATATTTCAGGAGCAGCTGATTCCATCCAAACAATGAAATTCTCTACTTTTCAATCAAGTCCACAACACTTTTACTTTTTAAATTCCTTTCCCTTTTACTTTTTATGTCTTTTGGCGTGGCACAACAACAACCGCACCAGTCATTGATTCTGAAATAGGACATGCTAGTAATTTCGTGGTGAGAAAAAGATCACCACCAAGATGGTGTTGGCGGAGGAGACAGAACTCACATGAGAGAGAGAGAGAGAGAGAAATTAATGCTCTAAGCAATGTATTCAAAAAGACAAATCAAAATCATGGAAATAAAACTATAAAATTAGATGATAATGTAATTGTTTGAGATTAAATACAACTTTAAAATACAGGACCACAAGTTGAAATTTTTTAGCATATAATAGGATTATATGAAAATTTTAAACAGAAAGAAAATAAAATTTATATAAATTTTTTTTTTTTTTTTAGTGAACACTAAAATTTTCATTAGTTGACAAAGAAAGCAACATAGCATCATTTAATTTAGTAAAAAAATTGGTGCCCTTGGTAGGTTTTGTAAACAATTAAACTAATAGTTTAATACACCTAAAATTAAATATTTTTATGAAAAAAATACATTGACTAATTTTAATAAATAATCTTAAAAATATTTTAGAAGATAAATTATGTATTATATAACATTATAAAATAATTACATATTCTTGTGCAGAGTGTGGGTCCCACTAGTACTAAGTAATAATTACATATTCTGCTGACATGTTAATTGTTATCATTTGCATATATGTGAAAACTTGAGTTAGTATGGTATAATCAAAACAAAAAATAATAGCAATTTACTCATTAATAATCAATATAATTGGAGTCCCTCCTTGCGTTTTCTAGAAGGTATGTCACCAATGATTATGAAGTATAGACATGGTAGAGATTACACAGTCTCTAGTTTTCACGTTTAAAAAATTTATGAGGATAATTTCTCTTGCTTCTGCCAGCACTACACAAGGTGAATATGAAAATTAGAATAATACTTGGACACTTACAAATGGGATGCCATAATAGGATTGAGCCACCTACCTTACCTAAGCAATTTTGCAGCTTTACTATGGATACATATATTTCATTAGCAATTGGTAAATCTAAAGGTGTGCCTTCTAATCTACACTGATAAAAGCAGGGCATTAGCACAAATGCAGAAGCAATTGGAATGTAAAGAAAGCTGAAGCCACCAATATGACAGCACATATAGATTAACAACTCATGCTCTCATATAGATTAACTCAAATACACTCCATGAGATAAATGTGAGAATGGTACCTAAAGGTATAGCTTGTAGGCAATCCAATAGCAGTAGGCTCAATTTAACTTTACTTCATCCTATGAAAACCTAATAATTGAAACCATATATATCATATCTGATATTGACTAGAACCTGTCAACAAAGGGGGAAAAAAGGAAAGGAAAAGAAAAGATCCTGACTATATTCTCACTATGAAAGAAGGATATGTCAAACGAATACATAATATATAAATTCATTACAACATATCAGGATTTTTATCCAAAAAAAAAAAAAAAGAAATAGAAAAAATACAGTTAGATTGACAGAAATGCCTGTGCACATTCAATATCAGTAGCCTCAATTGAAATTCATCCAATGAAAATCCTCCTCCTTATTTTACAGTCAATCAAGGTATGAAAAGAACATTGGCATCATCATCTGCAGACATGTCAATTATAATCTGTTTATATGTAAAAACCTTGAGTCAGTATGGTACCATAATTATTGACTCATTCCAAATGAGTGTAATTAAAGTTGCTTCTTGACTGTTTTTGAAGGCATGGCTCCAATGATTCTAAAGTATAATCACGTTAGACGTTCCCAAAGAAGTATGCAGTCTATAGTTTTCACATGCCAAAAATTTATTTGGCAGAATTCTCTAGAATTTGCAGCACAAGATGAAAATGAAAATTAGCATAATGCATGGACAATGACAAATAGGATTCCGAAATAGGACTGAACAATCTACCTTAGCAAAACCCATAAAGCAGTATAAAAGTAAAGCTTGAGAATATATTTCCTAAAAAAAACACTACTTGTAAGATACAATATCTATTAATTTGGACAGAATCGTTACAGTCTCATTTTAGGGATTTAAATTTAATAATTGAAATTTTATGGATTAAACTGTAGAATGGTCAAATTGCAAAACTCAAATACTAATTTACCTAAAAATATATATAATGAAGATAAATGTTATGTTCTTTTTGTTAAATGCACCACCAACACTTTTAATAACAAAAGGGCAGGGGTCACAAACTATTTGTAATAGTATAAGCACTGATTGCAACAGAAATTTAACTAGTGTTTCAATCCATGCATATTATGCATAGCAATTTATATATTTCCATCGTATATGAAAGAAAGACTTTTCATTTAAATATCAACAGAAATAATAAATCAGTAATGAAAATTAGGTATCTTTGTAAATGCTAACCAAAGAGATTGGCCACTTCTCTCAAAGCAGCTCTCCACATTTTTTGGGTTCAACAAAAGCTTTTTTCTAAAACTGAGAAACACCTTGTATTTCCAGTGAGTCTGAGGTGTTGAAGAAGAAGAAGAAGATGATGGTGATGACGTAGACCCTCCTTGAGTTCTCATGGAAGCCATAGGAAATATAGAGATAAAATTTGAAGCACAATATGTATAGAACTGAAGAAAAAAGTGATTTGGGAAATGAAAAATAGGAGCAGTGATTGTGATTGGGAGAGAGCAAAAGGCAGAGGAAATCAACGCTGGGCTGAAACCGGCAACCGGTCAATAAAGTTAAGAATAAAATGACTTCCGCTAAGTGCTGTCTGGTAGAATTTATAGAAGGCCCCGGTTAAAGTGCCTTTAAGCGAGTCCAAATCTTCTGTCTCATCAATTATGCTCCACTTCATACTCCACCAATAAAATTTGGACAATTATCCTCTCTCATTAAATGAGATAACTCTGACTTTAATGAGAGAGGCTAGTTATCTCATTTAATGAGAGAGGCTAGTTGTTCAAATTTTATTGGTGGAGCATGAAGTGGAGCACAGCTGATAAGACAGAGGATTTGGACTCCCTTTAAGCTACATATTATTCTATTAATAATTAATTTTAAATTACATAAAGGATACAATTTAATTACAAAATTAGTTTTAACTTAAAATAAAAACTCACATTTAAAAAAATTAATATTATTATGTATTTTGAAACTCTAATTATTGAATTGTATATTCTTTATGATTTTATTAATATACATGTCAAATTTTGTGTCATTCAGATATTATTTACTCTATGATTTATAAACTTATATTTTATGTATAATTTTAAACTATAAAAACTTGCAATTTTAAAAAAATTTATTAATGACATAACTATTAATTTTTAATTTTCTAAAAATTTGCAAGCATGGAAAATATGAGAAAAAAATGTAATCTAATGGTAGATTTGTCAAAATTCATCTCTAATAAAAAGATATTGAGTAAGGTTGTAGCCTTAAACTACAACCAATTTTGTAACTAAACTTTGTCCTTAAGTAAAATGATTTTATTAATGGATGCCTATAAGACATTTTTTAATGAACCATTTTAGAAAGTTTTAATACCACTTTTATGAAAAATAAAAAAAAAAATTGTAAAAAAGTTAGTTATTTTTTTCTTTTTCCATAATAAAATGGTTTCCTAAGATAATTTATTAATAGATGCCCTAAGGGCATCCATCAGTAAAATCCTTTCTCTAAAAAAAAAATTTCCTCACACCTTTTTCTCAAAAAAAAAAAAAAAATCATCTCAATTTTTTTAGAAGAGTTTCATCTCTCCTTGTTAGGAAAATTGAGGGTTTTTTTTTTTAAGAGAGTACATTTAAAACGTTGTATTTTTCTATAAAAAAAACATTTTATTTTAAGTGTAATTTCAAATTAAATCTTATAATTTTAAAATTAAATTATAGGATTCCCCCCCCCCCCCCCAGAAGAAAACCATAGGAGGTATATAATAAGACTACATTACAAATTGAACTTGATAATTATGCTAATTTCAAATTAAGCCCTAAACTTTTAAAATTGTGTCAATATAAACCCTAAATTTTTTTTAGTTGGATTGTGGATTTTAATTTCTTTTTTATTTTCCTCACAAAATGAAGCTTAGCATCCACAGCAGATGTTGCAAAAAAAAAAATGCAATTTTGCCACACCAAAGACATACTTTATTATTTTATCACATCATTTTACAACATCCCATTTATCAGATGTTTTATCATTCAATTTTATCATTAAAATAATATTTACTACACATTAAAATAATATAAACAACACAATAAAATAGTATATCTAACACAATAAATAACAACCACAACACTGCTGCCGCCGCCACCACCACCACCACCGTGGCAGCCACAATTTATTGCAAAACAAAAAACTGAAAACAAAACCACCACCACAACCACCGTCATCAACAAACCACCGCAAAACGCATTAAAAATAGAGCAACACCCACTAGCACAGCAACTCAAACCCAGAAAACACAACCAAAACCCACTAGCATTGGCAACCCAAACCCACGAAACTATTAGCACCGCCAACCCAAAGCCACGAATCCACTTGCACCGGCAACCAAAACCCACTAGCATGGGCAACCCACGATCAAGATCTCACCTCACCTCAACGTTGATGCCCACGATCGCGACGAACACTTCGATCTCACCTCAACGTCGATTCCGATCGGCGATGATGATGGTGATGACGATGACGATGCAAAATGCAACCGGTGAGAGATCGACGATGATGGATCGATGATGATGGATCAAGATCAACAATTTATAAGAGAGAGAACAGAGGTGAGAGAGAAGAGAAAAGAATAAACTGAAGAGAGAGGAGAGAGAAAAGAGAATAAAAAAATATTAATCAGTTATACCATTCCCGTCCGTACAATGGCAAATATGCAACGACACTGTTCATATGTGGCAAAAATTATGACATTTGGAACATCTGATAAAATGGGGTTTTTGGTATTTGGTGTGTCAAATATGCCAAATGCTGACATTTGGCACATTAGCACATCTAGTGTGGACGTTCTAACAATACCCAGAGGAATCATACATACAAGTATACAACAGGGCTTAAATCATGTCTCCATGAAAGCCCTTCAAAATCATGCTCTAAAGTCCATTTACAACAACTATGACCAATTGGGATTTTCTTGGAATAGCTTGAACTACCTGTAGAGCATTTCTCTCTCTACAATAACATTATTGAAATTTTCATTTTTAACAAGGTCAAGGAGGATAGCTTGTCTAAATGCTAAAGCATCTATCACTGTTTGATTGACTTTAGGAATCAATGATACCCAAACTTTTAAAACTCTTTCATCTGAGCCTCTTAGCACCACACTAGTGGTACTTTCCACAAAAAATTCTGGAGTTGGTTTCTAGGTTTCCTTATTTGCTTTCTCTGCAGGTATTTCTTGCCATATGCTCTTATAGCATTCAATAAAGGACTCAACTTGGTCCTTGGCACACTGCTTCATTGTGTTCTTCCATCTATTTAGAATGAAGCATTATTACATATCAAAAGAGGACTCAACTTGTTTTATTGCTTCTGTGAAAGGACCGTGCTCTTTTCCAAGCATTGATAAATTTCTAACTTATAGATGTTGTAACAATCTAGAATTTGATTTGAAACTAACGAAATTATAGGGTTTGATTTGAAACTCCCCTAAAGTATTTGGTTTAAAAAATAATACTTACCCAATACCTTATTTACCCAACATTAAAAATCAAACATCCGCCCACCAAATGGACAAGAAAAGCAAGAAAGATTTGAAACTATTCAATAATTCCCAAGATAAATTATTCTGGACTAAAATGTTTCCAATGTTTTTTTAGTGTCAATTATATTCATTGTAGATTTGCCTAGAATCAACTGAAATTTAAGCAAAAGAAAGGGAAAGTTATTTACAAATAATTTGCGAAGGAAAGCTTGACAATATTTTTTTTTTTGGTGTAGGCACGTATCAAAGTCTAGATAACTTTTATTTGATAATAAGAAATTTAACCAGTTGAACTAATTAGAACTCACCAACAAATTGTGGCCAAAATGGCCCTTTACCATCAATTTTTGAAATATTTGTCAAAAAAACACTGTTTCGGAAATAAACAGGAAACTACCACTTTTTCGAGTACTCGAGTTTGGTGAACTCGAGTACCCTATTTTATAGCTGCTGAGCTGGAAATTGGCGATTAAAAAAAATTAAGTGGTACTCGAGCTTGGTAAACTCGAGTATTATGCAACACAATACTCGAGTATACCAGGCTCGAGTACCGTTTATAAAAAATACAGAAATTTTTTTATAAACGGTACTCGAGTTTGCCAAACTCGAGTACTGTGTAAATTTTTTTTTTTTTTTTTTTTTTTGTTTTTGTTTTTGTTTTTTTTTGCTTGAGGATAATTGACAAATAAACATAAAGATAAAAATAAGTAGCTTTTCTATGTTTTTATTTATTTAAATAGAAGCATTGTAAGATATAGAGATTTTAATTTCGAAATATGAATTTAATTTCTACATTGATTAAAATTGTTCATTGTTTTCTCATAAAAATTGTTCACTATTTTCTGTATAAACTATTTCTACGATTTTACATTAAATTATTTTCTGTTCAGCATTATTTAAGAAATTGTTCGCTCTCTTTTTTGCATAAATTATTTTCTGTTCACTATTTAAAAAATTGTTCACTGTTTTCTCATAAAACACCTAGTGAAATTGTGTTTTCTAAATTTAAACGCCAAATCTGAATGCTTTTTCATGTTTGAATTTCACAATAATCGAATATATTTTTCTGCATTGATAAAATCTGTTTCTACATTTATGAAATTTTCTCTCTGCACATCATATTTACTGTATATTCAAATCTGCATATTGCATTCATAAAATCTGTTTTTTGCATTAATTAAAACTGTTCACTGTTTTTTGCATTAACTATTTCTAGCATTGGCGCAGTTATTGCGCTTAAATGGTTTTTGTGTTTTTCTAAATTTGTAACCATATGAATAATGGACAAACTCCATGAAAGAAAAATGAATGATTCGTATAAATCACCTAATGGTAAATGCCTCGAAAAATTCGAATTAGTTGAATGTAGAAATTCGAGAAAAATCAATGGAAAATCAATGAACGTAGCAAATCGTGAATGTGTACATAAGATGTACAGATAGTCTAGACTTGTTGAGAAATTTGATTTCGTTGAAAGTACAAAATAATGAAAATTCAAAGGAAAAGTATGTACGTTAGATGTATAGATCGTATGAATTTGTTTAAAAATTTGGTATGAATTTGTGTACATTAGAGGTACAGATAGTACGAATATGTTGAAAAATTTGAATTCGTTGAGTGTGTAAAATCGTGAAAATTCAAATGAAAATTGAAGAGCATACCAAATTGAGTAAACTTAATGGAAAATTAATTACATTAGATGTACAGATCATCTATTTTTTTGCATTGATAAAATCTGTTTCTACATTAATAAAATTTGCTCTCTACACACCATCTTCACTGTTTTCTCATAAAAATTGTTCACTGTTTTCTGCATAAACTATTTCTCGCATTCTGCATAAACTATTTCTCGCATTCTACATAAAATTATTTTCTGTTCAGCATTATTTAAAAAATTGTTCACTCTCTTTTCTGCGTAAATTATTTTCTGTTCTTGATTTAAAAAAATTGTTCACTGTTTTCTCGTAAAACACCTAGTGAAATCGTGTTTTCTAAATTTAAACGTCAAATTTGAATGCTTTTTCATGTTTAAATTTCACAATAATTGAAAATCCAAATCTGTATGTTTTTTCATGTTCGAATTTCACAATAATCGAATCTGTTTTTCTGCAGTGATAAAATCTATTTTGATACACACTTTTTCAAAATTATCAAACAATGATAGATTGTGATTGGTTGTTTATTACTTTCTAATAAACTCACTATTTTTTATACTTCACCTACAGTCTACCATGTAGAAGTATAGAACAAGTGCGACAAAATGAGTAGAAATTAGAGATGATTTGAATACAATGAATCGTAATGTATTGAAAATTTCCCTTTATTACATTTTATTATTATTATTATTATTATTACTCCTTATTTAGTTTATCTAAAAAGTTAAACATTTTTGGGTCTATCCAAAAATCTATGCCACGAAATACATTGCGGGAAATCTAGACCAAAGAACTGCCAAAATAAAAAATTGAGCGGCATTGTTGCTGTACTTAAATAAGTTGTCATAAGCAGCATAAATTACCAACCAACCAAAAAAACAGAAACTACATCCACCTAATCAAATAAAGGTGGTAGGTTGGGTTTTCAATTTTCACATACAACTTCGAAGTAGGTTCTTGACCAAATATTTTGTTTCTTTAAAGCTTTTCAATATCAGATTTGTTATAGACTTTCCCTCTGTCTAGGGGCTGAGAGAGAATAGAACCTATATGTCTAGAAAAAAAAATGTTTGTAATAGAATCTATGTTGGTTTAATGGCTGCAATCGTGCCTGAAAAATAAAATAAAATGTAGCTCAATAATCAATTTTCTATTATGACTTTTACCTCAGAGCATGTTTTGAGTGTCCATTTATGTGTGTGATTTTGAACTTGTCTCTGTGTTTTTTTTTTTTTTTGTGTTTGAAAGTAGTTGTGCCTGTTAAAAGTACTGAATGTTGATGTTATGATCCATAACACTCAAAACTGTTTGTAAGATGGATTTTGGCTCAAGTAGGACATGATATACTATTCACTAATTTCTGCATAAACTATTTCTAGTATTCCGCAAAAAATTATTTTCTGTTCAGCATTATTTAAAAAATTATTCACTCTCTTTTCTGCGTAAATTATTCTCTGTTCACTGTTTAAAATTTTTTTTGCTGTTTTCTCATAAAACATCTAGTGAAATCATGTTTTCTAAATTTAAATGCCAAATCTAAATGCGTTTTCATTTTTGAATTTCACAATAATCGAATCTCTTTTTCTGCATTGATAAAATCTGTTTCTACATTAATAAAATTTGCTCTCTACACATCATGTTTATTGTATATTCGAATATGCTTACTGCATTCATAAAATCTGTTTTTTGCATTAAGTAAAACTGTTCACTGTTTTCTCGTAAAAATTGTTCACTGTTTTCTGCATAAACTGTTTTTAGCATTGGCGCAGTTATTGCACTTAAATGGTTTTTGTGTTTTTTTAAATATGTAACCATATGAATAATAGACAAACTCCATGAAAGAAAAATGAATGATTCGTATAAATCACCTAATGGTAAATCCCTCAAAAAATTCGAATTTGTAAAAAAGTTCGAATTAGTTGAATGTAGAAATTCGAGAAAAATCGATGGAAAATCAATGAATGTACCAAGTCGTGAAGGTGTACATAAGATGTACAGTTAGTCTAGACTTGTTGAGAAATTTGATTTTGTTGAAAGTACAAAATAATGAAAATTCAATGAAAAAGTATGTACGTTAGATGTATAGATCGTATGAATTTGTTTAAAAATTTGAATTCGTTGAATGTACAAAACTGTGAAAACTCAAGGGAAAGATTGTGTACATTAGATGTACAGATAGTACGAATTTGTTGAAAAATTCGAATTTGTTGAGTGTGTAAAATCGTGAAAATTCAAATAAAAATTGAAGAACATTCCAAATTGAGTAAACTTAATGGAAAATTAATTACATTAGATGTACAGATCATCCAAATTTGAAGTCGTCAAATGTACAAAATAGTGAAAATTCAATTTAAAACTATGTACTAATGTACTAATCATCCTGATTTGATGAAAATTTCAAAATTGTCGAACGTACAAAATCGTGAAATCTTAATGGAAAATTGAAATTGTTGAACGTACCAAATCGTGAAAATTCAATGGAAAGTTGTGTACATTAGATGTACAAATATTCTGGACTTGTTGAGAAATTTGATTTCGTTGAAAGTACAAAGTCGTGAAAATTCAAGAGAAAATTGTGTACATTAGATGTACAGATCGTTCAAATTTGTAAAAATCAAAATTTAGATGTACAGATCATTCGAATTTGTTAATTGTATAAAATCTTGAAAGTACAATATAAAATTGTGTAAATTAGATGTACAGATAGTCTAAATTTGTTGAAAAGTTTGATTTCGTTAAATGTACAAAATCATGAAAATTAATTTGAAAACTGTGTACTAATGTATTGATCATCTGAATTTGTTGAAAAATTCTAAATCATTGAATGAATAAGATCGTGTAAACTCAACAGTTAATGAATAGTTAATCTTTAGATTTGCAAAAGTTGAATGTACATAATCATCAGTTGTCAGACATTAACAACAACATTTTGTATTGCACAGAACGTGTAGACATTAACAACAGCGTCTAATGTTCGTAGGTAGAAATTTTTGGAAATCATCATTACTTGAATCTGAGAAGTCTGAAATATCTCTTTCATCATCTAATGCAGTAACTTCATTAATAGACTTGATGGCTCGCTCTTGCGCCTTCCCCTTTAGATGCTTCTTAGCCTTTTGGATTGCATGAAAACGGTCTAATCGCCTTTGCATTTGATTGTTCTCTTGTTGGCAGGTTCATCTCTAGGTAACTCGGCTGAGCGTGCCTTAGGAACTCGTAACCCATGCCATCGACAATACACCTCCAACTCACACCTCTTCTCGTATAGGGTTGACCATGGTGGTTCTGCTACGGTGAACTCTATTGCGGTGGTATCTATACTTAGCTTTGTAGGTTTGCCGACCATGATGTGCCCGACGCTTCCAACCCATTTCCCTCCATAGTGATTTGTGTATGTATGTAGTTGCTGATCTGCTGGAACTTGAGATAATCCATTTGTTGAAGTAGATCCAAACTTGGTTCGCATTGTACGATTTGATGTTGAGGCGTTGCAACTCATAGCTTAGTCAATCTACGAAGTTAGTGGGGTAGAAATAAGATCATTATTGTGGTGCATTTATAACCTTAATTCATGGTCCAAGCATTATAATTTTAGTTATTAGGGCTTGTCATGTCAATACAGGATGAAAAACATTATAATTCATGGTCTAAATTTTGTTTTTTACAAATTTGAACGATCTGTACATCTAATGTACACAATTTTCTCTTGAATTTTCACGATTTGGTACATTCAACAATTTCGATTTTCCATTAAGATTTCACGATTTTGTATGTTCGACAATTTTGAAATTTTCATCAAATCAGGATGATTAGTACATTAGTACATAGTTTTAAATCAAATTTTCACTATTTTGTACATTTGACGACTTCAAATTTGGAAACAAATTTGGATGATCTGTACATCTAATCTAATTAATTTTCCATTAAGTTTACTCAATTTGGTATGTTCTTCAATTTTCATTTGAATTTTCACAATTTTACACACTCAACGAATTCGAATTTTTCAACAAATTTGTACTATCTGTACATCTAATGTACACAATCTTTCCCTTGAGTTTTCACAGTTTTGTACATTCAACGAATTCAAATTTTTAAACAAATTCATACGATCTATACATCTAACGTACATACTTTTTCATTGAATTTTCATTATTTTGTACTTTCAACAAAATCAAATTTCTCAACAAGTCTAGACTAATTGTACATCTTATGTACACCTTCACGATTTGGTACATTCATTGATTTTCCATCGATTTTTCTCGAATTTCTACATTCAACTAATTCGAACTATTTTACAAATTCGAATTTTTCGAGGGATTTACCATTAGGTGATTTATATGAATCATTCATTTTTCTTTCATGGAGTTTGTCCATTATTCATATGGTTACATATTTAAAAAAACACAAAAATCATTTAAGTGCAATAATTGCGCCAATGCTAAAAACAGTTTATGCAGAAAACAGTGAACAATTTTTACGAGAAACAGTGAACTGTTTTACTTAATGCAAAAAACAGATTTTATGAATGCAGTAAGCAGATTCGAATATACAATAAATATGATGTGTAGAGAGCAAATTTTATTAATGTAGAAACAAATTTTATCAATGCAGAAAAATAGATTCGATTATTGTGAAATTCAAAAATGAAAAAGCATTTATATTTGGTATTTAAATTTAGAAAACATGATTTCACTAGGTGTTTTATGAGAAAACAGCAAACAATTTTTTAAACAGTGAGCAGAGAATACTTTACGCAGAAAAGTATATAACAAATATAGATTCTATTCTCTCTCAGCCCCTAGACAGAGGGAAAGTATATAACAAATCTGATATTGGAAGGCTTTAAAGAAACAAAATATTTGGTCAAGAACCTGCTTCGAAGTTGTATGTGAAAACTGAAAACCCAACCTACCACCTTTATTTGATCAGGTGGATGTAGTTTCTTTTTTTTTTTTTTTTTTGGTAATTTATGCTGCTTATGACAACTTATTTAAGTACAGCAACAATGCCGCTCAATTTTTTATTTTGGCAGTTCTTTGGTCTTGATTTCCCGCAATGTATTTCGTGGCATAGATTTTTGGATAAACCCAAAAATGTTTAACTTTTTAGATAAACTAAATAAGGAGTAATAATAATAATAATAATAATAATAATAATAATAAAATGTAATAAAGGGATATTTTCAATACATTACGATTCATTGTATTCAAATCATCTCTAATTTCTACTCATTTTGTCGCACTTGTTCTATACTTTTACATGGTAGACTGTAGGTGAAGTAGAAAAAATAGTGAGTTTATTAGAAAGTGATAAACAACCAATCACAATCTATCATTGTTGGATAATTTTGACAAAGTGTGTATCAAAATAGATTTTATCAATGCAGAAAAACAGATTCGATTATTGTGAAATTTGAACATGAATAAACATACAGATTTGGATTTTCAATTTAGAAAACACAATTTCACTAGGTGTTTTACGAGAAAACAGTGAACAATTTTTTTAAATAGTGAACAGGAAATAATTTATGCAGAAAAGAGAGTGAACAATTTTTTAAATAATGCTGAACATAAAATAATTTTATGCAAAATCGTAGAAATAGTTTATGCAGAAAACAATGAACAATTTTTATGAGAAAACAATGAACAGTTTTAATTAATGCAGAAAACAGATTTTATGAATGCAGTAATCAGATTCGAATATAGAGTAAACATGATGTGCAAGAGCAAATTTTATTAACGTAGAAACCGATTTTATCAATGCAGAAAAACAAATTCAATTATTGTGAAATTTAAACATGAAAAAGCATTCAGATTTGACGTTTAAATTTAGAAAACACGATTTCACTAGGTGTTTTACGAGAAAACAGTGAACAATTTTTTTAAATAGTAAACAGGAAATAATTTATGCAGAAAAGAGAGTAAACAATTTTTTAAATAATGCAGAACAGAAAATAATTTTATGCAAAATCATAGAAATAGTTTATGCTGAAAACAGTGAACAATTTTTATGAGAAAACAATGAACAGTTTTAATTAATACAGAAAACAGATTTTATGAATGCAGTAATCAGATTCGAATATAGAGTAAACATGATGTGCATAGAGCAAATTTTATTAACGTAGAAACAGATTTTATCAATGCAGAAAAACAAATTCAATTATTGTGAAATTTAAACATGAAAAAGCATTCAGATTTGACGTTTAAATTTAGAAAACACGATTTCACTAGGTGTTTTACGAGGAAACAGTGAACAATTTTTTAAATAATGCTGAACAGAAAATAATTTTATGCAAAATGCTAGAAATAGTTAATGCAGAAAATAGTGAACAATTTTTATGAGAAAACAGTGAAGATGGTGTGCAGAGAGAAAATTTTATTAATGTAGAAACAGATTTTATCAATGCAAAAAAATAGATGATCTATACATCTAATGTAATTAATTTTCCATTAAATTTACTCAATTTGGTATGCTCTTCAATTTTCATTTGAATTTTCACGATTTTACACACTCAACGAATTCAAATTTTTCAACATATTCGTACTATCTGTACCTCTAATGTACACAATTTTTCCTTGAGTTTTCACAGTTTTGAACATTCAATGAATTCAAATTTTTAAACAAATTCATATGATCTATACATCTAACGTACATACTTTTCCTTTGAATTTTCATTATTTTGTACTTTCAACAAAATCAAATTTCTCAACAAGTCTAGACTATCTGTACATCTTATGTACACATTCACGATTTGCTACGTTCATTGATTCTCCATTGATTTTTCTCGAATTTCTACATTCAACTAATTTGAATTTTTCGAGACATTTACCATTAGGTGATTTATACGAATCATTCATTTTTCTTTCATGGAGTTTGTCCATTATTCATATGGTTACAAATTTAGAAAAACACAAAAACCATTTAAGCGCAATAACTGCGCCAATGCTAGAAATAGTTAATGCAAAAAACAGTGAACAATTTTTATGACAAAACAGTGAAAATTTTTAATTAATGCAAAAAATAGATTTTATGAATGCAATAAGCAGATTTGAATATACAGTAAATATGATGTGCAGAGAGAAAATTTCATAAATGTAGAAACAGATTTTATCAATGCAGAAAAATATATTCGATTATTGTGAAATTCAAACATGAAAAAGCATTCAGATTTGGCGTTTAAATTTAGAAAACACGATTTCAGTAGGTGTTTTATGAGAAAACAGTGAACAATTTTTAAAATAGTGAACAGAAAATAATTTATGCAAAAAAGAGAGCGAACAATTTCTTAAATAATGCTGAACAGAAAATAATTTTATGTAAAATCGTAGAAATAGTTTATACAGAAAATAGTGAATAATTTTTATGAGAAAACAATGAACAATTTTAATCAATGTAGAAATTAAATTCATATTTCAAAATTAAAATCTCTATATCTTACAATGCTTCAATTTAAATAAATAAAAACATATAAAAGCTACTTATTTTTATCTTTATGTTTATTTGTTAATTATCCTCAAGCAAAAAATAAAAATAAAAATAAAAAAATAAAAAAATAAAAATTACATAGTACTCGAGTTTGGTAAACTCGAGTACTGTAGAAAAAAAATTTTCTGTATTTTTTTTTATAAAAGGTACTCGAGCCTGCTATACTCGAGTATTGTGTTGCATGGTACTCGAGTTTACCAAGCTCGAGTACCACTTAATTTTTTTTAATCGCCAATTTCCAGCTCAGCAGCCACGGTGGAACTATAATTTTTTTTAATCACCAAACTCGAGTACTTGAAAAAGTGGTAGATTCCTGTTTATTTCCGAAACAGTGTTTTTTTGCCAAATATGTCGAAAATTGATGGTAAAGGGCCATTTTGGCCAACAAATAGTATTATCATCTTACTAAAGAAGCTCCTGTCCTAATTCCCCAAAAGCCCAAAATCTTCACAAAAAGAACTTTGGAAAGACAAAAAAATAAAATAAAAATAAAAATGATTTCCGCCTTCAAACTGTGCCAGATGGTAGAATAATGATATTATTATTATTATTATTATTTTAATTCCTTCATAAAGCAAAAATGTGCATTTCTATACAATTGGATGAAAATAAGGATTAGCAATTTTTTTTTTTTTTGAAAGCTGGTGGATTAGCCAAATTATATAGTCTCTGAAATCACAAATAATATATTGTGTCCATTAAACTTGATCCACTCGAGTCCAGACTAAAAATTACAATCAAATATCCTCTCTTGCTTTTGATGCTTGAAATATCAGCATAAATCCAACTACGATTTCAAAATTGGTTTAGTCTGATTAGCCTAAAATGTTTCACTAACCACCAGATTTAAAACATATAGATCAGACACGAGTTATTCCCAAAAAAATAATAATTATAAGATTCCAAATTTTCATATTATATGATCAAGTTGAACATGAATTGTAGTTTTTGGTGTGAGAAAAACCAATTATAAAGAAAGGGAGATTTTTTTTTCTTGGCAATAATAAATTGCTTTTGCCAATTTGTGAAACTTGTTTTAAGAGCAAGTAGAAATAGAAATGCTTGTACAGTACACAATAATCCAATCTACAGGCTTTTCCCTCTTCAGTGTACAACAAAGGCCTAAACGACATCTAATGGAACCCCAACCAGATAACATGCCCCAAAATTGACATGGGCTCCTATATGCTACCTGCCACTTCCTCTAGCTACCCCTGATGCAAAGCAGAAAATAGATTTGTAGGGTTAATGGCATTGCATCAAGGAAGATTACAACTTCTACATTGTCTTGATACGCGGGTTTTTTAAGAAATTAACTGCAAAACCCAAACAATTTTATTAGTTAGGCAACGTTTCAAACATATTGCATTTCTAACAATTCGACTTCAGAGGAGTCGATTTCACTGTTCATAGAACGTCAATACATAGAAATCAACTCCAGCGGAGTCGTTTTCTGTTCAAAGAAAACGACTACAGTGGAGTCGTTTTCTATGTATTGAAAACGACTCCTCTGTGGTCGATTTCTTTGTCCAAAAAACCCCCCACGGACGAACCCACAGAAGGACCCATGCGCCAAAAAACCCACAGGAACCCAGTGAACCCAGCAAAACGAACGCAGGCGCCGATGAGCGTGTTCTTCTCCTCCACTGATCCGATCCGAGCGTGTTAGGCTCGTCGGTGTCCAGGTTCGTCGGGGTTTGGTGTGTTCGTCGGTCAGAATCGGCGCCTGAGTTCGTCGGCAAGAAACCCAGGCGCCTGAGTTCGTCGGCAAGAAACCCAGGCGCCTGAGTTCGTTCGTCGGTCACGGTGACTGGGTTTTTTACAGAACGAAGAACGAAGCGTTGTGGGTTTTGCCGCTGAAGTCGTCTTCAATCGCTGGGGACACCATTCTTCTGTCGCTGGGTAAGTGGAGGAGAGGGTGGGTTTTTGGGGAAATCGACCACAGAGGAGTCGTTTTCAATACAAAGAAAACGACTCCACTGTAGTCGTTTTCAATACAAAGAAAACGACTCCACTGTAGTCGTTTTCTTTGTATTGAAAACAGCTCCACTGGAGTCGATTTCTATGTATTAAAAATGCCAAAAAATAGGTTCTATGAACAGTGAAATCGACTCCTCTAAAGGAGGATTGTTAGAAATGCAATATGTTTGAAACGTTGCCTAACTAATAAAATTGTTTGGGTTTTGTAGTTAATTTCTTAAAAAACCCCTTGATATGCTGGTCCGTTTTGAAGAAAGATAGTGAATGATTAGACCACAACTATTATAACCCAAAAATAGAAAATTATTCAAGAGCAAACTTGTTTGATACCTTTATTTATTTATTTATTTTTATATTTTATTTACTATTAATTAACTTCTAAATTCTAAAGAAAATATTCTAAACTGAATAATGAATGAATGCTCAGTTGATGGTATACCTTGAATAAATAAGTTACAAATTCAAAAGTTTTGCTCCAAGTAAATGGCCATTACATGAGAGAAATGTGAGAAAGTTACCCTGAAAGTACTGCTAGTAAGCCATCCATAATTATTGAGAGACAAATCATGATCCAAAACTTCCTTCTCTCTGCTGAAGGCATAGCCCAAAACATAGAGGCAAAAGAAGAGAATCATGCCTATGATAACCATCTCTGCAACTACAAGAACCATTACAATCTTGAAAGTCATTTTAGCTGCTTGTGGATTCCCACCTCCCAACTCATTTGAAGCCCAATTGCTACAAAGTGTTTGATGCATTCTTTTTCAAAACAATTGTATACCATGCTTAAATAAGTTCAGGCGTAAGGAAACACGTTTAGAGCAAACTTTGCTGTGGCTCCAAATGCATGTGGTATGTTGTAGGCTAGTAGCACAAATAAGAAATTTCCAAGCTGCATACAGTGAGAAATTAGAAGCCTAGTATAATGATTGGCATGCAACAAAATGTTAAGAGACTTAATATATGTAGCCAAAAAATGAAGACTACGATTGTTTTGACAGAAAGACCAAAAAAATAAAAAATTACCAAACCATTCCTGCAGAAGGAATGGCAAAGTGAAAGAACTCCCATATGCAGAAGGGATAGCTCTGCATAAAGCCCTTCATACACCAGCCATCCCACACACTGCTTAGCAGACACGAAAATTCACTTATCATGATGACTGAATTATATCTCTTAGTCTGACATTTCAGATTCTCAAGCCAGAAGACATTTATAGTAAAATTATAATTATGATGTGATGATGGTAATAACTGCAACAATGGATTAAACAAACATCAGTGTCAAAGAACTATGCCTTTGGATTGCCAATTTGTATTAGTAAATTAACGGATTTTATGTCGTTGATTTTAGCAAGTTAATGAAGTTCACATAGGTTTGTGAACTAGCATGATCTCAATCCAAAATAAAACATAGACTAAGCAGGCTAGCTGAGGTTCAGTCAAGGACAGATAGTCTAGTTTCAACATGACCAAAGTTTGGATAGCCCAATACTGGATTGAGCTGAGAAATTTTGCAGCTTTACTATGGATACATATATTTCATTAGCAATTGGTAAATGGTAAATGGTGTGCCTTCTAATCTACGCTGATAAAAGCAGGGCATTGGCACAAATGCAGAAGCAATTGGAATGTAAAGAAAGCTGAAGACACCAACATGACAGCACATATTGTTGGTCTGAACAATCAATTCTGAAAGGTAAGCCACAATCAAGAAGTGGTTGGTCTAATTGTAAAGAACCTAAAGGTGGAGTAACTCTAGTGAGAGACAAAGCAGAGGACCCATATCTGCAATTTCCTTCTTACTGCGAAAGGCATAGACCAAAATGGCAGAAGAAGAGAATCACGGCTACAATAAATCTCTGCAACTACAAGAACCATTATAACAGTCATTTAGCTGCTTGTGCATTCCTAGCTCCCAAATCATTTGAAACCCGCAAACCTTGCTGTTGCCGCAAATCCATATGGTATGTATTAGTACAAATTAGTAATTGTGAGACTGCATGCAGTGAAAAATTAGAAGCATTCTATTGTAATCTCATATAGTAAATATGGAAAAGAAGCATACCATAGCGAAAGCACTGAAGTCTCCAATTCTGGATTAGGTAAAAGCCCAGAAAGCAAAATAAGACCCTCAAATGACCACCATCAAGAGGATTATGATTGGCATGCAAAAAAAATGCTAAGAGACTTAATACATGTTGCCAAAAAATGAATACTACAAAAATCATGAAAGACAGAACAAAACAGAAAATTACCAAACCATTACAGCCGAAGCAACAGCAAAGCGAAATAACTCCCTCATGCTGAAGAAGACATCCTTTGAGAATACGGCACGAGCAGAAGTGTACTCCATGTATACCCCAAGCATGAGCACATCCAATAACTATGATGAAGCAGAGGCTAATGCAGCTGCACTGCTTCCTAATTTTAATTTAAAAACGAGAATCCAACAAAAAGGTATATGGAAACATAGAGCTGCAAATGAACTAAAGAGCATTGGAAGGATCAGGCTCTGAATCTGGTAATAGCGAATCAGGTTAGGGATGAGGCATACACAGTATGTCTACTATATGTGAGATTGTTGGATCTTGTCCTATGAGTATTAGTAATTTGTCTGTGAATATCCATAGGATATATATAGGGATACAAACCAGAATAAGAGAGATGATGGTGGTGTAAGTATAAATTCCTATTTTTGATATTGCTCTGCTCCATAGGCTTGTCCGCATAAAGTCTCTAATGCACCAGCCATCCCGCACTGCTTAGCAGTCACAAAAATTCACTTATCATCATGATTGAATTATATTCCTTAATCAGACATATTAGATTCTCATACTGGCCGACATCTATGGTGACGTAATAACAATGATATAATGATGAAAACAACAACAATAACTATAGATTTGATAGGCATTTGACAAAGAATTATTCTTTTGAATAACTAATTTGTATAAGTAAATAAACAAAATTTCGGCTGTTAGTTTTAGTCAAGTTAATCAAGTTCAATAATGCTTGTCAAGAAGCTTGAGCTCTACCAACACAAAAAATAGATAGTGCATTAGGATGCTCTTTGCTGATTGCTTTCTTGCTGAAAGTTTAAGAATGAAAATGAGTTTTAGTCCTACTTTTATTATTTTATAAAATACACTTTATTCCTTGCCTTTAGGTTAAACCGTTTTACATTTAATGCTTTTTTCAATATTATAGTTTATCCATTGTGCTTTAGGGTAAAGTAAAAAAATTAATATTTTTGTTGTTATTCATGCAATTACACACATGATACATATAAAAATGTTCTCTCTCTTTCTTTATGAGAGGTGCCTATATCTTATTTGTGAATCTACATAATGCCTCCACATAAGAGCATCTACAGCAGTGGAGCTAAAAATTTAGCTTTTTAGCTCTACCAAAAGTTACTTTATCTATTTTATCTATACGTACATGCTGCAGTAGTGGACCTATTTTAGCTTTCAATACAATAAAATAATATAAAGATCACAATAAAATAATATATCCCACTACCCAAAAAACATCCACAACACCAACACCAACCACAACCACCTCTACCATAAGCCACAGCCATAACCACACCCATAACCACCACCACCACCACCACCACTCTACTTTGGCAACCACAACACAACATAGAAAAAAATAAAAAAAAAACAAAACCACAACCATAATCACAACCCCATCACCACCAGTTACCACAAACCACTAGCCATGACAACCACAACCACAACCCACTGCCACTGCCACAACCACAGCCATAAACCACAAAGCTCATAGCCAAAACCCACTACCAAAGCCAAAATCATCCACCACCACCATAACCAAAATCCACAAACCCACTGTCAAAATCATCCACCACCGCTACCATAGCCAAAATCAACCACCACCACCACAGCCACCAAACCAATATGAAAATACATTTTAAAAAAAAAAAAAAAAAAACCCAATCACAGCAAAGAGAATAGAGAAATGGGCAGTAGCAGTGGCTTGCGGCTCGGGGAGGACAGTGTCGGCGTGGGTCTAATCGGCGGAAGAGAAGTGGGCGGATGTGTGTGTCGGAGGCTTAGGGCTTAGGTCGGTGACGTTGAGGCCGGCGGAGGCATGGGTCGAAGAGCACGGAGTGACTGAGAGAGAGAGAGAGAGAAAGAGGAATTTTTCTTATTTTAATCACCGGCCAAATAAAATAAATTTATTCTTTTTAGCTCTCATGAACCGTGCACATCTATAGATAGATGTGCACTGTAGCTGAGAAGCAAAAAATTTTGCTTATAGCTCCACTGCTGTACTCTTCTTTTGTAATCAGTGGTGCTAAAAAATAGCAATATAGCTATTTAGCACTACTGTTGTGAGTGCTCTAATGTGTGGATACCACAAGTGTGTAGGGCTCACCTGTTGTGTGAGGAGGGCTGCATAAATTCGTGTTATAAGATATTGTCTCTTGTTTGGACTGTGTATCCCAAGCAAGAACACATTCAACCAATATGATGAACCAGTGAATACTATAGCTCCCAATACTTCCTAATTTTAATTGAGAAACTAGAGCCCAACAAAGGGGAATATGGAAACAAAGAGTTGCACATGAACTAAAGAGCCTTGGAAGGACCAGACTCTTGAGTTTGAAAGTAGTGAGTTAGTGATTGAAGTATAGCATATGAAAACAGGTTAGGGATGTGGCATATGGAGTACATGTGTGCTATAGTGAGATTGAAGGATCTTGGCCTATGAGTATTAGTAGCTTATTTATGAAAATTCATAGGATAGATATTGGGATACAAACAAGAATAAGAGAAGATGTCAGTGTAAGTATAAATTCCTATATTTTGATATTGCTCTGCCCCATAGGCTTGTCTGCATAAAGTCTCTAAAGCCCCAGCCTTTCCCACCCTGATTTGCAATCACAAAAATTAAATTATTGCTATGCTTGAATTGTATTCCTTACTCTAGCATATCAGTTGCTCAAACTAGCATACATCAATGGTAAAATAATAATAATAATGATGTGATAATGATAACAACAACAACAACGGATATGAAAAACATCTATGACAACAAATTATGGTTTCAGATTGCGAATATGTATAAGTAAATTAACAGATATTAGATAGTTGATTTTAGGGAAGCTAATAAAGCTCATATACTAAGCAGGCCAGCAGAACTCGTTTGACGCTTTCAACAGTGTTTGTTGACTTTTAATTGCAAGGAAATATTCTAGAATGGAGACTGAATTAATGCTTAATTAGCTGATCATATGGCATGATTGATAAAATGAAATAGCTTCTAAACTTGTCCAAAATTCACAACTAATGCTCTCTTAGACATCGACTTAAATATGCTACACTCTCTTCATTCCTTAGCTCTCTTTTTCTTTGTAGTTAGTTTTTCCTTTATATTTCTGCTTTTCTTTCCTTTTTTGTAATCTTTGATTTGCTTTGTGCTTTTTTACATAAAACAATTTTTTGAATATACACCTTTCTTACTTATCAAAAAAAAAAAAAAAAAAAACTTAAATACATTACAGTGTATGGGGAAAAAAAAAGGTATAGCTTTTGGGAAAGTCACCTGAAAGTATAGCTTGTGCCTTATAGGCTATCCAATAATCATCCTATGAAAATCATCATAACTGAAACCATATAAAAATAAAAAATAAAAAGAAGAAGATGAAAGAAAAGATCCTAGCTCTACTATCTTTATGAGACAAGATACTTAGTTTTTCCTTTATGTTTCTGCTTTTCTTTCCTTTTTTGTAATCTTTGATTTGCTTTGTGCTTTTTTACATAAAACAGTTTTTTGAATATACACCTTTCTTACTTATCAAAAAAAAAAAAAACTTAAATACACTACAGTGTATGGGGGAAAAAAAAAGGTATAGCTTGTGGGAAAGTCACCTACAGGTATAGCTTGTGCCTTATAGGCTATCCAATAATAGCTATGAACATCATCGGTTCATCCTATGAAAATCATCATAACTGAAACCATATAAAAATAAAAAATAAAAAGAAGAAGATGAAAGAAAAGATCCTAGCTCTACTGTCTGTATGAAACAAGATACAAAGATATGTCACTTGAATACATTTCCAAATCATTATAACCAAAACCATATATAAATTCGATACAACATACCAATCGGACAGACAGAAATGCTTATGCACATCCAGTAGCCATAGCCTCAACAGAAATCCTCCAGTGAAAATCCTCCCCATTTCACAGCTAGACAAAGTATAAACAGAACACAAGTGTCATCTTCTGCTGACATGTTAATCGTTATCATTTGCATATATGTGAAAACTTGAGTTAGTATGGTACTATAATCAAAACAAAAAATAATAGCAATTTACTTATTAATAATCAGTTTAATTGGAGTCCCTCCTTGCATTTTCTAGAAGCCATGTCACCAATGATTACAAAGTATAGACATGGTAGAGACTACACAATCTCTAGTTTTCATGTTTAAAAAATTTATGAGGATAATTTCTCTTGCTTTTGCCAGCACTACGCTAGGTGAATATGAAAATTAGAATAATACTTGGACACTTACAAATCGGATGCCATAATAGGATTGAGCCATCTACCTTACCTAAGCAATTTTGCAGCTTTACTATGGATGCATATATTTCATTAGCAATTCGTAATCTAAAGATGTGCCTTCTAATCAACACTGATAAAAGAAGGGCATTAGCACAAATGTAGAAGTGATTGGAATGTAAAGAAAGCTGAAGCCACCAATATAACCACATGTATAGATTAACAACTCATGCTCTCATATAGATTAACTCAAATACACTACATGAGATAAATGTGAGAAAGGTACCTAAAAGTATAGCTTGTAGGCAATCCGATAGCAGTAGGTTCAATTTAACTTTACTTCATCCTATGAAACCCTAATAATTGAAACCATATATATCATATCTGATATAGACTAGAACCTGTCAAAAAAGGGGGAAAAAAGGAAAGGAAAAGAAAAGATCCTGACTATATTCTCACTATGAAAGAAGGATATGTCACACGAATACATTTCCACATCATCATAATATATAAATTCATTGCAACATATCAGGATTTTTATCCAAAAAAAATAAGTAGAAAAAACACAGTTAGATTGACAGACATGTTTGTGCACATTCAATATCAGTAGCCTCAATTGAAATTCATCCTATGAAAATTCTCCTCCCTATTTTACAGTCAATCAAGGTATGAAAAGAACATTGGCATCATCATCTGCAGACATGTCAACTATAATCTGTATATATGTAAAAACCTTGAGTCAGTATGGTACCATAATTATTGACTCATTCCTAATGAGTGTAATTAAAGTTGCTTCTTGACTGTTTTTGAAGGCATGGCTCCAATGATTCTAAAGTATAATCACGTTAGACGCGCCAAAAGAAGTATGCAGTCTATAGTTTTCACATGTCAAAAATTTATTTGGCAGAATTCTCTTGAATTTGCAGCACAAGGCGAAAATGAAAATTAGCACAATGCTTGGACAATTACAAATAGGATTCCGAAATAGGACTGAACAATCTAGCTTGAGAATGTATTTCCTTTCTAGTCTAGATCATTTATTCAAATACTTGAAAGATATACAATATCTATTACGTTGGGATCTTTTGGACCCACCCCTAAATTGGACAGAATCATAACAGTCTCATTTTAGGGATTTAAATTCAATAATTGAAATTTTATGGATTAAATTGTAAAATGGCCAAATTGAAAAAGTCAAATCGTAATTTAGCAAAGAAATATATATATAATGAAGATAATAAACAATAACAATATACTTAAAATTCAAAGAAAGTTATGTTCTTTTTGTTAAATGCGCCACCAACACTTTTAATAACAAAAGGGCAGGGTTCACAAACTATTTGTAATAGTATAAGCACTGATTGCAACAGAAATTTAACTATTATATATGTTGTAATGTTTCAATCCATGCATGTTATGCTGCATTCTAATAGCAATTTATATACTTCCATCGTATATGAAAAAAAGTCTTGTCATTTAAATATCAACAGAAATAAAATAGTAATGGAAATTAGCTATCTTTGTAAATATTAAATACCAACCAGAGAGATTGGCCACTTCTCTCAAAGCAGCCCTCCATTTCCACCTTCTTTGTGTTCTCTTTAAAGCATTTTACTTTTTTGGGTTCAACAAAAACCTTTTTCTAAAAAACTCAGAAACATTTCTTGAGGTGTTGAAGAAGATGACGTAGTAGACACTCCTTGAGTGCTCATGGAAGCCACAGGGAGTAAAATTTGAAGCACAATATGTATAGAAAACAATTTGATGTGTATATTGTGTGTGAAAAGTGAAAGTTACAGATTTGGAAATAAAAAATAGGAGCAGTGAATTGTGAAAGAGCAAAAGGTAGTGGAAATCATCGCTGGGCTGGATTCAGTTCCTATGAGGTTTGACTGTTAACAGTGTGACAGTAAGAGATAAAGGAATAGACGCTGTTGATTGTTCCATGACTTCTCTCTTTGAGAGAGAATTTATAGAAGGTCTATTAATCATTCAATTTAGCTTAACTAAATGAGTTTTGTTAATGGGTGTCTATAAGACATTACTTTAATGAATCATTTTAGAAATTTTAATACCACTTTAAGAAAAATATAAAAAAAAATTGTAAAAAAATGTAAATGGTAGTTACTTTTTTCTCTTCCCATAATAAAGTTTTAAAAATAGTTCATTTTCAAAAAGAAAAAAATTTAAAAATAATTAGTAAACCAATATATTTAGGGCATTTATTAACTTCTCCTTAAGTAAAAATAGTGTCCTAAGATAATTTATTAATAGATGTCCTAAGGGCAGGACAACCGTTAGTAAAATCATTTCTCTAAAAAAATCTCACTTTTTTCTTTTTCTTTTTTTTTTTAAAAAAAGCATTTAATCTCAAATTTTTTAAGAAGAGTTTCATCTCACCTTTTTTCTTTTTTTTTTGAACAGTTTCATCTGATCACCTTGTTTGGACAATTGAGGGTTTTTTTTTTTTTTTTCACCCATCAAAATTTTTTAGAGTATAGTACATTTAGAATTAGAACGTTATATTTTTCTGTAGAAAGAAAAAATTATATTTTAAGTGTAATTTCAAATTAAATCTTATAATTTGTAAATTAAACCATAGGAGGTAGGTATACAATAAGACTATATTACAAATTAAACTTGATAATTCCGCTAATTTAAAATTAAGCCCTAAACTTTTAAAATTGTGTCAATATAAACCCTAAACTTTTTTTTTTTAGTTGGATTCTGAATTTTTTTTTTTTTTTTTTCATCACAAAATGGAGCTTTATAAAAAGCTAAGGCAAAAATGCAAAACTCATCCTCTAAGTTTCATCAATTTCATTTCAGTCCTCTAAGTTTAAGTTTTATTATTTCAGTCCTTTAAGTTTCATTTATTCTCAATCAAGTCCTCCTTTAACCATTGCCGTTATCTACGTTAAAAACGCCGTTTTGTCATTTTTTTTAAAAAATTTAATTTTAGTTTATTATTTTAAGAAAATGTTAATTTCAACCAAAAAGAAACCCAGAAATTATACTAAGAAACGACGAACATCATTGAAGAAAAAAATTGAATCCCTACCCCATGCCCCAGCCCAAGACCGAGAGATTGAGAAAGAGAACGAAAGATACAGTAGTTGGGACCCACGAGTTCAAGATCAATGGGTACTCCTTAGCGAAAGGCATGGGGGTCGGAAAGTTCGTCGCTTCCGATACCTTCGCCGTCGGCGGCTACGCCTGGGCCGTCTACTTCTACCCCGACGGCAAGAGCGGCAAGGATAACGCCGCCTATGTATCGCTCTTCGTCACGTTGGCGAGCGAGGGTAATGATGTCAGGGCGCTCTTTGAGCTCATGCTTTTGGACCAAAGTGGCAGGGATAATCACAAGGTCCATAGCCATTTCAATCGCATGATGGATGCTGGACCTTATACTCTCAAATATCGCGGAAGCATGTGGTAATATTTGTTAATTGCTTTGTGATTTAATTGTGAAGGAAATTTTATGATTTGATTGATTGATGAATGAGCAATACAAAGTTTGGTTCTTTATGTTATAGTTTGAAATGGGTTTCGTTTAATTTTTTCAATTCCGGTGAGATTTTTTGGTATCTCCCGTTCTCTTTCTCAATCTCTCGGTATTGGGCTGGGGTATGGGGTAGGGATTCAATTTTGTTCTTCAATGATGTTCGTTGTTTCTTAGTATAATTTCTTGGTTTTTTTTTTTGGTTGAAATTAATGTTTTCTTAAAATAATAAATTAAAATTAAAATTTTTAAAAATGACAAAATGGCGTTTTTAATGTAGATAACGACAACATTTAACAGATTGTTAAAAGAGGACTTGATTGAGAATAAGGCTGCGTTTGAATTGGGCGTAAACGATTTCAGGAAATCGTTTTCCATATTTTCCGCGTCTTTGGCTATTACGGAAAATCACTTCCAATTTTCCCTTATACAACGGAAATGATTTTCACCACCTATTTTCACTTCAAAGTACTTTCGAAAAAAGAGAGAGAGAGAGGAAGGAAGAAACGGAGAGCCCAGATCGAAGAGAGAGAGCCCAGATCGCCGGTGCAAGTTCGCCGGCGAACCCATCTTCACGATCGCCACGACCCACCGATCTTTGAACCAGAGCCGGCAACCCACAAACCCAAAGGCCAAAGCGTTCAACCCAGACCCAAGCGTTCGACCCAGTCGTTCGACCCATCGCCTTCGACCTTTGACCTTCGACCCAGACCTTCGACCCAGATGTCATCGTCGACCCAGATCTCGTCGTCGATCCATCGCCGAGACCCAGACCCATCTCAGTTTTGTTTTTTAAAAGTTTGATTGTTGTTGTTGTTGTTGTTGCCAGAATTTGATGTTGTTGTTGTGTTGTTGTTGTCGGAATTTGTTGTTCAATTGGCTATGATGTTGAAATTTTTTGTAATAAAATTTATTTGAATGCTGAGAAAATGTGAAAAAATTGTAGGAAAATAGCATTTTCCTAATAGAACCAAACACATGAAAATATTTTCCTTTTCCGGAAAATAGCATTTCCAGAAAATAGGTATTTTTGGGAAAATATTTTACGGGAACCAAATGGACCCTAAATGAAACTTAGAATACTGAAATGACAAAACTCAAACTTAGAGAACTTAAATGAAAAGTGATGAAACTTAGAAAGTGAGTTTTGTATTTTTGCCAAAAGCTAACTACCCCCAGAGGAATCATACAATGGGGCTTAAATCGTATCTCAATGAAAGCTGCTAGGGAGCAAGGGGCCTTCAAAATCATGCTCTAAAAGTCCATTTACAACAACTTTGACCAACTAGGATTTTCTTTGAATAGCTTGAGCTACCTGTTGAGCATTTCTCTCTCTACAATAACATTATTGAAATTTCCATTTTTGACAAGGAGGATAGCTTGTCTAAATGCTAAAGCTTCTATCACTGTTTGATTGACTTCAGGAATCAATGACACCCAAAATTTTAAAACTCTTTCATCTTAGCCTCTTAGCACCACATTAGTGAAACTTTCCCTACAAAATTCTGGAGTTGGTTTTCCTTATTTGCTTTCTCCATATGGCATTTCTTGCCATCTGATCTGATAGCATTCAATAGAGGACTCAACTTAGCACACTACTTCATTGTGTTCTTTCATCTATCTTGAATGAAGCATTATTACAAATCAAAATACGACTCAACTCTTTTTAAAGCATTGATGCATTTCTAACTTCTAGACATTGTAACGATCTAGAATTTGATTTGAAACTAACAAAATTATAGGGTTTGATTTGAAACTCCACAAAAATATTTGGTTTAAAAAATGATATTTACCCAATACTTTAGTTATGCAAACATTAAAAATCAAACATCCGCCCACCAAATGGACAAGAAAAGTATGAAAGATTCGCAACTATTCGATAATTCCCAAGATAAATTATTTTGGACTAAGGGTCTGTTTGGATATCGTTTATTATTGAAAGCTAAAAGCTGAAAACACTGTAGCAAAATAATTTTTAAATGTGTGAATAATACCGTAGGACCTAATTTTAAAGAAAAATTTGTTGAATTAGACAATTTGTGGGTCCCGTGAATAGTGCTAAAAAAGCCAAAACGTAGATGCATATAGGAAATCAACACTATCCAAACATACTCTAAAATGTATCCAATTTTTTTTAGTGTCAATCATATTCATTGTAGATTTGCCTAGAATCAACTAAAATTTAATCAAAAGAAAGGGAAAGTAATTTACAAATAATTTGCAAAGGAAAGCTTGACATTTTTTTTTTTTTTTTTTTGGTGTAGGCAGGTATCAAATTCTTAATAACTCTTATTTGACGATAAGAGATTTAACCAACTAAGTTAACTAGAACCCACCAACAAATTGTATTATCATCTTACTAATAAAGCTCCTGTTCTAATTCCTCAAAAGCCCAAAATCTCCACGAAAAGAACTTTGGAAAGTCAAAAAAATAAAATAAAAATAAAAATAAAAATGATTTCGGCCTTCAAACTGTGCCAGATGGTAGAATAATGATATTATTATGTTATATATATAATTTCTTCATAATGCAAAAATGTGCATTTCTATACGATCGGATGAAAATAACGATTAGCAATTTTTTTTTTTTTTTGAAAACTGTATAAGCCAAATAATAGTCTTTGGAATCACAAATAATATATTTTGGCCATTAAACTTGATCCACTCTTGAGTCCAGACTAGAATTTGCCATCAAATATCCTCTCTCTTGCTTTTGATGCTTGAAACATCAACATAAATCCAAATAAGATTTCAAAATTGGTTTATTCTGATTAGCCTAAAATGTTTCACTAACCACCAAATTTAAAACATATAGATTAGACATGAGTTATTCCAAATATATATATATATAAGATTCCAAATTTTTGTATTATATGATCAAGTTGAACATGAATTGTAGTTTTTGGTGTGAGAAAAACCAATTATAAAGAAAGGGAGATTTTTTTTTCTTGGCAATAATAAATTTTTTTTGCCAATTTGTGAAACTTGTTTTAAGAGCAAGTAGAAATAGAAATGCTTGTACAATGCACAATGTCTATAGTCCAATCTACAGGCCTTTCCCTTTTCAGTGTACAATAAAGGCCGAAACGATGACTAATCGAACCCAACCAGATAACATGCCCCAAAATTGACATAGGCTCCTATATGCTACCTGCCACTTCCTCTAGCAAAACCTGATGCAAAGCAGAAAATAGATTTGTAGGGTTAATGGCATTGCATCAAGGAAGATTACCACTTCTACATTGTCTTGATATGCTGGTCTGTTTTGAAGAAAGATACTGAATGATTAGGCCACAACTATTATAATTTATAACCCAAAAACAGAATTATTCAAGAGCAAACTTGTTTGATACCTTTATTTATTTATTTTTATATTTTATTTACTATTAGTTAACTTCTAAATTTTAAAGAAAATATTCTAAACTGAATAATGAATGAATGCTCAGTTGATGGTATACCTTGAATAAATAAGTCAGAAATTCAGAAGTTTTGCTCCAAGTAAAAGCCCATTACATGAGAGGAATGTGAGAAAGTTACCCTGAAAGTACTGCTAGTAAGCCATCCATGATTATTGAGAGACAAATCATGATCCAAAACTTCCTTCTCTCTGCTGAAGGTATAGCCCAAAATATTGTAGCAAAAGAAGAGAATCATGCTCATGCCTATGATAACCATCTTTGCAACTACAAGAACCATTACAATCTTGAAAGTCATTTTAGCTGCTTGTGGATTCCCACCTCCCAACTCATTTGAAGCGCAAGTGCTTAGATAAGTTCAGGCGTAAGAAACATGTTTAGTGAAAACTTTTTTGCGGCTCTAAATGCATGTGGCATGTAGTAGGCTAGTAGCACAAATAAGTAATTTCCAAGCTGCATACAGTGAGAAATTAGAAGCCTAGTATAATGATTGGCATGCAACAAAATGTTAAGAGACGTAGAATGTCTAGCCAAAAAATGAAGCCTGCCATTTTCTTGACAGAGAACAAAAAAAGTTTACCAAACCATTCCAGCAGAAGGAACGATGGAGCGAAAGAATAGCTCCCATATGCAGCAGGAATAGCTCTGCCCCATTGGCTTGTCCGTATAAAGCCCTTCATGCACCAGTCATCCCAGACACTGCTTAGCAGCCACAAAAATTCACTTATCATGATGACTGAATTATATATCTTAGTCTGACATTTCAGATTCTCAAACCAAAAGACATCTATGGTAAAATTATAATTATGATGTGATGATGATAATAGCAGCAACAATGGATTAAACAAACATCAGTGTAAAAGAATTATGCTTTCGGATGGCCAATTTGTATTAGTAAATTAACAGATTTTATGTTGTTGATTTTAGCACATAAATAAAGTTTACTTAGGCTTGTGAACAAGCATGAGCTCAAACCAACATAAAACATAGACTAAGCAGGCTAGCTGAGGTTCAGTCAAGGACAAAGGTAGTCTAGTTTCAACATGACCAAAGTTTGGATAGCCCAATACTGGATTGGGCTGAGAAATTTTGCAGCTTTACCATGGATACATATATTTCATTAGCAATTGGTAAATCTAAAGGTGTGCCTTCTAATCTACACTGATAAAAGCAAGGCATTGGCACAAATGCAGAAGCGATTGGAATGTAAAGAAAGCTGAAGACACCAATTTGACAGCACATATGGTTGGTCTGAACAATCAATTCCAATAAGGGCAAGCCACAACCAAGAAGTGGTTGGTCTAATTGTAAAGAACCTAAAGGTGGTAAGAGTCCCTTCCACTTTTGTTTTGCAGGTTTTTTTTCCTGTTTTAATTCTTTTATGGATAAGAAATTTCATTCACAATAAACTTAAGAACGTAGAAGCAGCAAAACTAGAAACAAGAAAATAAAAATAAAAATCAACTAGGGAAAATCATCTGATTCTCTCAAGCTATTACAAAACTTGCATTCTATTGTTGGCTAGTAATGAGGAATAGATTAGGCACTCTGGACAGAATACTGCATTAAGTTTACACAGGTGATCTAAATTATGTATTCTACAAGAAAAGTACGAAATGTAGAGCACACTTGTATTTTGAGTGCCCATTAAGTAAATTGAACATAATTTAATTCAAATCCACATAGAAGAGAGAAATGTGACAAAGTTACCTGAAGTAATGCTTGTATGCAATCCAATAGCACTAAACTCACTTGAAATTCATCTAACAAGAAATACTATTAGTAAAAACTTATAACTCATTATCTGTCTATACCTAGTGGCTAGATCCCCTGTAAAAGTAGATCTGCAACTCCATTTTCATTTTGAAACAAGATGCACAGATATGCCACTTGAATAAGTTTCCTAATCATTGCAAATGAACCAAATACAAATTGATTAAACCATGGTCAGGCTAATTGAAACACATGTACACATTTAATCGCATAAGCCTTGATTGAAATTCATCCAATGAAAAAAAGACAGTAAAAGTACAAACAGCACTTAGGTGTCATCTTTTGCAGTCATGTCAATCATTATCATCACCAACTCTATATATCATCATCATCAAAATCATCATCACCAAATATAAGTACATCATCACGGACTATACGTACATCATCATCATCATTATTGACTATATGTACATCATCATCATCACCAGCTGCATATATGTGAAAACTTGAGTTAGCATGATGATTATTATAATAATTCACTCATTACTAATGACAATGACAAAACCAGATGTGTAGTTAGAAAGAAAATAAGACAGAATAGGATTGGCCATTAATGGGAAGGATGGTTGAGATGGTCATTACCAGTTAATTTATAGATGAATACTTCTTCCCCAAAACTCTTAATCAAACATTGTGCATTTGTTTGGTTGAACTCATTCACATCTTGCTTGTATATCAAACTGACCCCACATTCCCCCATATACAGGGTTCTTTTATCGGTCTCAAATATAACCTTAATCTGACTGCATTCATCATTCCCAACAGTAGAAAACCAATCATCACGAGACAAATACATGAGGCAAACGCAGACCCCACGAGTTACCAAAATAGTGAGAAGTTCAAAGGCACAGTGATTCTGAGGCGTATCACTAAGGGCTATCACCCGAGCTCTAATATCATCCTCAAAGTCTACAAAACCTGATACTGCTGCCCAAAGAGCGAATCCTATCCATTTACTATTATACCAATTTGAAGGCAGCTCTATGCTTATTGAATTCTCCACTACTTGAGTTAAACATGACGGAAAAATAGATCCATCCAAAATGGCTTTACGACAAAGGAGTCCCTGTACCCAAACCAAAACACAACTATTGTTAACTGTTACTATTATTTAACTATGAGAGAGAGAGAGAGTAGAGATTACCTGTAGGAAATGGAACAATATTGTAAATACCAGTCGAATGCCGCTCTCAACATACGGAAGCCATTGGGAGAGAGGTTGTGACCAGATACTCAATTTGACCCGTTCTGGTGACCATTTTAGGGAAGAACAACCTTCAGCATTTATATATCTTACAGTTGATGGAAGCCTTGGCAACGATTCTAGTTTTGAGCAGGAACTTAGATCTAAGAAAGTAAGGGCAGTCAAACACTCGAATATTGATGAGGGTGCTGGATTCTTAACAGTAGTATAACCCAAATTGAGTTTCGATAGGCTTTTCATAATTCCAGTAAATTTCGGAAACGATTTGAGACTTGAGCAACCATAAATATTAAGAACCGTAAGGGACTCCATTTCAGAAGAAAAGGTGGGAAGAACTGTAAGAGAATAGCAGTGTTGCAGATCTAAATACCTAAGCCTGCTAAGTTGTCCAATAGATGGGTGGATCTCAACCAATCGACCGCAACAAGAAAGATTTAGTCTCTCAAGCCTGCTGAGTTTTCCAATAGATGGGTGGATCTCAACCAATCTAAAACAATCAGAAAGGTTTAGTCCCTCAAGATTCGGAACACCTGAAAAGTCAGGTGTCCTAATAAGGCGGTTGGAATGACTAAGGTCAATGAACTTTAAGTTGACTGAACGCTGTTACCAAAAAAAAAAAAAAGAGTTTTCATTAAACTTAGAAATTAATTTAAAAAGTTAAAGAAATCTTTTAAATTAAAACAACTTTATAAATGAAAGGAGGAAGCTCAAATACACTGGGATTGTATTTGTATTTGTAGCTACACTTAAAAAATAGAGAAATAATAATAAATATTATAGAAAGGGCAGTTAAAAGAACAAAATTACCATTACTCCTTCCCAAAGATATTCAAATTTGCTATGCTGCAAGTCAAGTTGAACAAACGCCATTCGTTTGTGACTGGATGCCAAACATTTGAAAGGACATTCTCTCCATGAAAGATATCTTAGGTTATTAGGAAGAGCAAGATCTCTTTGGTCAATGAGAATCTCCTGGATTTTAATTACCAGCAATCTAAGATTAGACATCTTTAAAAACCCTTCAGAAAATTCTTCAAAGTTGAAATACTTTTCCCAGCATGAGACAACTATGGCTTGAATTGCTTCTGTTGCCTAAGATTTCAAAAGCAAAGGCTTGGTGATTAGCACAATCAAATGATAAGAATACTAGAATTATAAATTATTCAAGTTTTATACCATTTTTAAAGCTGTAAAGTAGATAAATAAAAAATAAAAATCTACTTCCTAAGTTTTCCATATATAAAACTCTCTACAATTTTTTTTTTTTTAATTCCTCATCCTAATTTCATTTTGAAAAACACATTTTCTAAACACAACTTCTAAATTTTTCAAAACATGAATTTTCATAAAACTAACCCAAATAGATTCTAAAGAGTTCCATTAGTAACTAATAGATCATAGTACAACATCATATCTTGATAGTAAAATGAACTACATATTAAGGCCTATTAATAAATTGTATTACATCTTTTTTTTAAGTCTTTTTTTTTTCTTATTAATTTGTTTAAAATTCATACATTAAAACTATAAAGGTGCAATTCTACCTTTTAGAAATTCAAGACCAACTAGGGAAAAAAATAGGAAATCACAACATTACTTTTAAAGTGATGGAAAAGGAAACTAAAGAAAATAAAGCCTACAAAATGATTTTTTATATTAAAAAAATGTGAGGATAGCCTTTTGTTCTAGGTAGTAACAAAGAGACAAGTGATAAATTCATTACATCATTGACAATATATTAGCATGGTAAATGAATGTTTTATTCTTTATTTCGTTACTTAAATACTTAGGTAACCATTTACCTATTGGAATAAATTTTTTTAAAGAACTAATTTATTGAACAAAATTATGTTACTGTACTTAATCTTATTCACTGAAATAAAATTATAGCTTTGTCATTTTTCTTACCATATCATTCTTCAAGAGATGACGCAAGTCCTCAATAAGCCACAACCTATTCTGCTTTCCAAGCTTTCCACCTGATTCAAAATGAACAATTTTTTTACCCATTTCTTGTATTAGATCATGCATCCCCAAAGATCCCTTATAATTCACAGTTAGGAGAGATTTTTCCATGAGAACACTTATACCAATTCTTGCATTAAAACCACAATTCTCTAATATATGTATTACTTCATTTTTGTTCCAACGTCTGAAGAAACATGCAATATCTAAGAATATCTCCTTCCACATTTCCTCTAGACCATCATAACTTAATTTAAGTATATCAAATATTTCTCCTTCAATATCTTTAAAGCTGTATAATGCACTTTTCCACTCAACTATTGTTCTTCCAAACAAAAAGAAACCTAAAGTAATAAGAGCTAGTGGAAGGCCACTAGCATATTTGACAACTGCTTGGGAGAGTTGCATATAACCTTTTTCGGGCTGCTCATTTTTGAAGGCTTTCAAACAAAAAAGGTTTAAAGCATCATCATTATTTAATCCATTAGGATTGTATCTATTAAGCACTCCATGTAGTTTCAACACATGTTCATCTCTAGTTGTTATGATGATCCAACTCCCCAATCCAAACCAGTCTTGTTCTCCAACCAAATTTGTTAATTGGTCCAAATGGTCAACATCATCTATAACAAGTAAAACTTTTTTACGATGCAACCTTTCCTTAATCAAGTCAACTTCATCATAAACATTCCTTACATATATATTTCGGTCATCCAAAATGTCTACAAGAAGCTGCTGTTGTAATTGAGGTAAACCGTGTTTTTTTGAATCTTCCCTAACATTAATAATAAAGCTAGAACCTTCAAAATGACTACAAAATTCATCGTAGACAACTCTAGCAAGAGTTGTTTTTCCCAATCCCCCCATACCATAAATCCCTATCATGCGAACATTATTCTCAAAACCTAAATATAAAGGGATAAATTTCGATAATAGATTCCATTGCTATGAAGTTTTTGGTAATGCTTGAGGATTTAGAACTCAATTTCTCCATCATCTTTTTCACAATGTGTTGGATAAATTCGGACTCATGCCTGTGAAGAAGATGAAAATATTTACATGATTGTCCAAAACAATTATAAATCATCTTTTTCACAATGTGTTGGATAAATTTTGACACGTGCCAATAAACAAGATAAAAAAATAATAATTACATGATGGTCCAAACACATATATAAGACCGCAAGGGAGGAAGAAAAACATTAGACAAGAATACTCCTTGGTCAAACACATGAATTCATTAGCTCAAGTAACGTGGATAGGACTACTCATATAAGAATTTTATATTATATTAGTTATATAGTTCAAACAGACATATTCAGAGCTATAGTTTTCGTTATACTTGGTTGAAACATATCCATCAAATTTAAGGTTGCTTTAAGTACAAATAATAAAAGTTAAGCTTTAGTGCCAGCACAAATGCATGTCTTTACCTTGTCCTTGAGTCAAGGCCCAAATTAGGACTTTTCTTTTTTTCCCCCCCGGCTTAAGAGAAGGTGTTCTTTAAATTTCAATCTAGACGCTAATATTATTGTAAACTACTAGAAGCTCTACTTTTTCATAGTTTTGTAAACAGAATTTTGTTGAATAAAATTATGTAAACAATTGATTTGTGAATAAAATGGTTAAAATTCACTTGAAGGATTTTATTTAACCCAAAACAATGATCGAGCCAAAACTAAATCCTTTTAGAAAGGATATACATTCCCAACGTAAACTTAATATCTAAAATTTGAAAAAAAGAAAAAAAAAAAAAAAAAAAAAAAAGGTGGGGGGGTAATTTTGGGTTTGTAAAAAGTGTTATAGACATGGATGTTAATTCCATATCGGTACTAGTGGTAGTGATTACGGCCATTAAATGAGGAATGATATGTCTACAACATTTTTACAACAAATCATAAGTGGCAGGTTGTTACTGGTTGTTATTGTTGGGGCAAAAAAGTAATCTTAGTGTTAGTTTCAAATTTGAACCAATAACAACTAACCACTTGTGATTTGTTGTAAAAATGTTGTACAATTGTTGTAGACGTAGCATCTCTCCTATTAAATTGATATTGATATTCTAAAATGTACAAAATAAAATGCTGGGCTAAATCGGGAATTTGTCCCCCTGACCAAACAAATATAGGCATGAAATTGACTTCCTCATTAGTGATAGATGTCTCCAAAATTGGACTTTAATTAACTAGGCTAGAGAAACTATTAAATGTTTGCCCATAAAATAAAGAGAAATGCTAATAAAGAAACACGTGACTTGATAATTGATTGCTTCTTCATCGTAGAATAATAGAATTAATTTTTTTAGTAATCAAAATGTATAGTCTATCAACCATTTTAGGAAAATTATTAGGTACTTTCGGAGTACCATAAATGCGTACTCCCCCCTCTCCACTGTTTTAAAAACCAGATCGGACCGACTAGTTCAACTGGGAACCGAGAGCCAGTCCGATCCGGTTAAAAAACCCAAAACCGGTCAATAACCGGAAAACTGGCCAAAAACCGGGGTTGAACCGAAATTTTTTTTAAAAAAAGGTTCGATGACCGGTTCGGTTTTTAAAACCATGCCCCTCTCACATGAATGGTGGGTCCCACCATGAATTTAATTAGTAGGACCCACCATAAATGCGTATCATAAATGTAAGAGGAGGGAGTATGTATTTATGGTACTCGGGGAGTACACAATAATTTCCCACCATTTTATAGGTAGACTTTGACTAGAGAACATGGTTTTAAAAACCGAACCGAGCATCGAACAGTTTTTAAAAGAAAATTCGATTCAACCCCGATTTTTGAATGGTTTTGGGGGTTTTAACCGGACCGAACTGGCTCCCAATTCCCGATTGAACCGGTTGGACCAGTTGGTTTAGTCCAGTTTTTAAAACTATGCTAGAGAAACCTTTGGGGTAACTTATCTTGCAGGGGAAAAAAAAATAGTAATTGTAATTTATCCTGTGGTTTGATCCTTTCACAATTTTGTATACAAAGTTTCAATTACTATACATCTTTGTAGAATTAATTTTTTTAGTCATCAAAATGTATAGTCTGTCAACCATTTTATAGGTAGACTTTGACTAGAGAAGCTTGTGGGCTAACTTATCTTATTCTTAGTTTCTTACCAAAGGAACTGGAAAAAACAATAAAATAATAATAATAATAATAATAGTTGCATTTTACCCTTTGGTTTGGCCCTTTCACAATTTAGTAACAAAGTTTCAATTGCTATATTTAAATCCTTAAACCATAAGATTTTAGTCTAAACTTAGATAATTTTCACACTTGTGAGACTTGTGAGCAAGTTTATCGACTAGCTTGACAAAATAACCCCCCACAATTCCAACTATATTCAATTCATCAATTTTTTCTTGAATAAGAGTGAGAAACAATAACAAAAGTAAAGTTAAAAAAATAAAAATAAAAGATGAAGAAGATGAACCAGGCATTGAGTATGGCAACACCTAAGTGCTCAACCATACTGCAATTAATGGAAGAAGAGGAAGAGGAAGAGGAAGAAGATAAATGAAATTGAGGGATAACTCTGTCCATAAAATACAAAAACTATTCAGTTCAACAAAATCCTAATAGTTTCATTTTAGTCCAAACTTTTAAGGGAATCGGATATAGCAATGAAAAAAATTTGAGAAATTTATTGTGAAATGGCAAAACCACATCGCCTAAATTGCGATTTACCCAAAAAAAGAAATGAACATAATAGACAATCTCAATAGAGTTATAACTCATAGAAAGTTATGCCCTTAAACCGGGTAATTCCTTTTAAATTATTGCAAATGAGCATTTCTAAAGTCCTAAAGCAAGGGTCACAAACTATTTCTGACAATACAACAAAATTCTAACTATTATATGTTGTTATATTTCAATCCATGCATATTACACTACATTCTAATAACTATTTATATATATTTCATGATATATGAAATAAGACAGCCAATATAAGTATCAAAAGAAATAAATGTCACAAAAATTACCTGTCTTGTAAATGCCAACCAGAGATATTGGCTACTTGAGCCAAAGCAGCTTTCCAAATTTCCACCTTCGTTATGTCATGTTTAAAACGTTTTTTGTGTTCATTAATGGCTTGTTCAAAAGTTCCCATGGGTTTCCGTACAACAGATGGATCCACATTATAAAAAACTGGCCAAATTGTCAATCTTGTCTCCCTTATGCATCTAACTATCTCTGTAAGTTCATCCAAACACCATGTTGAGGATGCGTAGTTTTTTGAGAAAATAACGATAGCAAACCTCGATTCTTCTATTGCTTTCAAGAGCTCTTATGAAATAGATTTTCCTCTCTCAAGTCCTTCATCATCCCTAAAGGTCAAAATGTCTTTCCGTTGCAAAGCATCATATAGATGGTCAGTAAAACTTCTACGGGTGTCCTCGCCTCTAAAACTGAGAAACACATCGTATTTCCATTGAGGTGTTGAAGAAGAAGATGGTGATGATGTTGAGGCTCCCTGACTGCTTCTGGAAACTATTGAAAGTCTACTAGAAAATCTTAAATTATTATTATATAGAATTTTTTTTTTAAGTACATTAATTAAAAGTGAAGATCAAAAAATTAAGGGCTAATTAAAACTAATGCGAAAATGCACTTTTGGTCCCTATATTTTGGGCCGATTCTCGATTTGGTTCCTAAATTGATTTCACTCCTAGCTTAGTCCCTGATTTCAGAAAATCGTTTTTTATTTTGGTCCCTACCGTCAACTCAGTAATAGAAAAATCAAACGTGGCAAACGGAGCGCATTGTTGGCATGTTAGATGCTGACGTGGTTAAATATAGAGCTGATGTGGTCATTAAAAATATTTTTTAAAATGCCACGTCAGCATAAAAATTAATTAAAAATAAAAGCAAAAAAAATTTAATTTCTCAAATTTAATTTTAATTCTAAAAAATATATTAAAAAAAACAAAAAATAAAATAAAATACAATCTAATTAAAATGAGTATTAAATTATTTTCTTATTTTCTTTTCATTATTTTCGGAAGAACAAAGTAACATGTTCTTCATGTTCTTCGGGAAAGAACATGAAGGTTGCCCAGAAAATTAAAATAATCAATATTTTCTTTTCTATTATTACATTTTCTTAGCATATAAACATGAAAAAATTCATTCAAATTCCCTATCCTCCATCGAAACCTCCAACAAATCAAACCCATAAACCCAGAAAAATCATCAAATCCACATGAAAAAAATAAACCCAGAAATTTAAAATAAACACAACAACAACCCGAAACCCAACCCTAACCCACATTGTTGTGCTCTGCATTTTTGGTCAATCGCCTCCTCGAAATGCTGAAAATACCTTGCAATCCAAAGGCCAAATCAATAACAAACCCAACCAATGGTCACCAATCTAACCAACCAACCAACTAATCCTACAATCTGAAACCCACATGAATAGATCAAACCACCAATCACCACCATTGTCACCGATCAGTCCATCAAGCCACTGCAGCCCATGCCAACATCAAGCCCATCCAACAATCCACCCTCACCCACCACCGGACCAACCACCACTTCACAACTATTGATTCGAGAGAGAGCTTTAGAGATTTTCCTAGATCTATGATCTAAGAGAGAGACTTTAAAGTTTTAGAGCTTTAGAAAGATGAAAGAGAGAGAGGGAGATTTTGATATGAGAAAGAGAGCTTTAAATATTTTCATTTGGGTAAGCAAAACACCAGCTCTCATACTTGAACATTATGATTTGAGACTTATTTTTGTTGCTGTTGTGCTTGTGATGAAGGCTACGCAGATTGAGGCAAACCCAGATCTATGATCTCTCTCTTCCCCCAACCTCCAACCAAATCAGCTCCCTCCAATGCAAATTGAGGTCTAGTTCGTCTACGACAACTCGATCCGTCCGCCGCTACTCCTTTAGCTCCTCATCTTGGGATGACTCCACCACCACCACCAGTAAGAGAGGAAAAGAAAGAGGGTGAGTTAGAGAGAGATCTATCCATGGAGCGTGAAGAGAGTAAGAGAATTTGAGATTAGTCTTTGAGTGTAGGGATTTTTTAAAGTTGATGAGATTAAAGAAAAACAAAAACAAAAACAAAAAGAATTAAAAAGATAATGATTTTTTATTTTTTAAGAAATGATTTTAGTTTAAATTAGATTTAAGGTTTTTTTTGAAAAATTTAATTTACTTTTTTTTTTAAAATTTTTGAGTTGGCTTTTTTTTTTTATTAATTTAAATGCTGGTGTGGCATTTAAAAAATGCTAAATATAATTTTTTATTATTATTTTATTAGCTACATCAGCAAACAGTGCATTCCATTTGCCACGTTTGATTTTTCTGTTACTGAGTTGACGGTAGGGACTAAAATAAAAACGATTTTCTGAAATCAGGGACTGACCTAGAAGTGAAATCAATTTAGGGATCAAATTAAGAATCAGCCCAAAATTTAGGGACCAAAAGTGCATTTTCGCCTAAAACTTATCTGCTTGTGGTTTTGGCCAAAATTTTAGTTGTTTACCTGTGCTTTAAAATTTGGCATTTTAATAACCACCTAAGCTCTACTCTATTAGACTTCGTAACACACCTCTTTATTTGCTGTTGGAAAAAAACATTTTAATTTGAAAACATAACATAAAACGGATAAAAAAGCTAGGGTTTGACTCTCTATGAACATTAACATGAAATTTCAAACAAATACAAATTTCAAACAAACAAGAAGTCAATTCCACATTGAAAGTTTTTCTAATTTTATTTTTCTTTTTGTAAGAAAATCTCTTAAATTTGGAGAACAAAACCTATAATCTATGCAACGCCCATCTCAATTAACATAACCAAAATCCCAAAATACAAAATGGATAAAACTCATATGGGACGTTTTTTTTTTTTTTGGAAAGCTCATATGGGACATTTGACTACGGGTGGCAAAATTGGACACAACCCTTGAACCCGACATGACACGACACGAAATTAATAAGTTATGGGTTGAGGCTTAATGAGTTCATGTCATATTCAAGTTGACACGACTGACTTGTTTAATAAACGGGTTGGGTTAGTGTTTATCACATAAAACCCGTTTGACTTATCTAACCCGTTTACCAATATACCCTTCAAACCCTAGGTATATAAACTTATTAGTTGTTGTGGTTAATTTTCTTTAACATATTATGATTGATTATTTGTGATATTGAGATATGTTTTAATTTTGATTGATTATTTATGATGCAGTTATTCGTTAGTTATGAATTTTATATTAAATTTTTTTTTTTTTGTTTTTCATAATTCATATCAATTTGGTTAATACTAATTTTTTTTTTTTTTTTCATTTTGATAAAATCTGATAAACAAGTCGACACGACAGACCTGTTTAATAAATGGATTTTGTTAGGGTTGAAGAATCTTGACCCATTTAATAAACATGTTGGGTTAGGATTGACCCATATAGTCAAATAGTCATAAGTCAACACGATACGAACCCAACACCCAAACATGAATTGCTACCCCTACATTTGACACAGCACATTCCAATGATTACAACATTTTATTTTTTGCTTTTGAATGGGTCAAAATTAAAGACAAATTTGTTGACGAAGTTAACGAAATTATCATCAACACACAGACCAAATGATTGACAAATGACCAAGAACAGAAAAAACCCAGATGGAATTGATGAGTCAGAGTCCCAACAACAAAGAAGAAAACCCATATGGGATTCATGGTTTTAATAAAAGAGAGAGGGAGGGAGTACGATCACTGCTAGTGGAACTGCCTTACTGGTGTCTAGATTGTGAAAGAGGGAGGAAAGAGATTGGATTTTATCTGTATTAATCCCTGCCATTGAAGCTTTAATAAACGACAATTGAAAATAGAACTGGCATTGAATCTGCTGCAATTCATCAAATGAAGCAAAAAGGAAAAACCCAAGACCAAGAGTATGAAATTTAATTAGAAAAAGATACTTCGAAGAAGAAAGCAGCAACAACTATAGATCTTAACAACAATAAAGCTGTGTTTGAAGTCTTTCTTAATTACAGGACGTAGGTTAGTCAGTTTAGCTGTTTGTTTCTAATTCTTTGTAATCAATTTACGTCTCCACACTTGCACGGCATTGGTCACTCATACTTGTCTTTCCTTCTCTCTGGTTAGGCTTCTGGGCTTGAAATAGAATGGGTGATATGGCAATTTGGCTATGCCCAAGAGCATTGTTCACATGATCATCCATTTTTTGCAAAATTTCCTGGTTATTTGATATGTTTTTTAATTAAAACGTGTCTTTTAACGGAAAAGCCAAAGCTGAGGTTACGGAAGCCTAACAGAGCAAAGCACATGTGGATATAGTGTTAAAATTTAACCTATAGTTGAGTAACTTAAATTTCAGCGAAATCAATAAAATCACAAATAAGTAAGTTGTAATTGACCAAAAAAGTAACGTAGAAGATGTATACTATTTATTAAGAGAATGATTATAGCAAACCTTGATTCTTCTTTTGCTCTTAAGAGCTGTAGCGAATTAGATTTTCCTCCCTCAAGTACTCTATCGTCACTCAAGAGACAAACGCCCGTCCATTGCCAAGCAGCAAATACAAGGTCTGCAAAATATTTTCCAAAACTCTGCCAAAATGTTGAAGAAGATGATGATGATAATGACGATGAGACTCCTTAAGTGCTCATGGAAACCGTGGGAAATATACTGGTAAATCTGGAACTGTAATATAGATAACAAAATAAAGTACAACGAAATAAAACATGGGAAATGCTAACGAGTGCCCTAAGGGCACTCGTTAATAATCCATTTCAAGAAAGCTTTTATGAGAAATGAAAAAAAAGTAATTAATATTTTGACAGTTTTTTTTTTTCCCGTAAAAGTGGTATCAAAATTTTCTTAAAATAGATTATTAACCAGTGCCCTAAGGGCACTCGTTAGCATTTTCCATAAAACATAAGAGGGAGAAAAAAATGAAAGGAAACAAATAAAAGTATGTGTGATAAAATGAAAACTTACAGAATTGGAAATTGAAAAAACATTAGACTAGTAGTGATTGTTTGTAATGCTCGAAAACCACTTGAAAAAATGCTGGATCCAATTGGTATTAGATGATAATTGCGTGTTTAATAAAGGGTTGTACTCTGTTCTTTCTTTCTCTGTGTGTTTGGGTTCACGATTTCACATCCCCTAATTATAGTGAAGTCCACAACTTTTCCGGGGTCAGTCTCAAATGCCTTTTCCCATTACTTTTATTTGAGGATTTTAGCGTGGCACAAGTCGTTGATTACCACACTTTCTTAGTCCATCCTTTTATTGCATTTATTTTTATATTATTTTTTAAATCGATAATGGAGGACAGAAACAGAGTTGTTTCGTGGTAACTAGCTATGACTATGAAGCTCTGTTTTAAGTTTCCTTTTCAATCAGATGTGGACCATGTGGTGGGGCGTACTGGTATAAAATCATTCTGCTAAAAATTTTAGCATTTAACACTTCAAAAATATGGCCCGTTTGATAGAGGAGCTTGAGTAATGTTATTTGTAATTTTTTGAAATACGTGTGGATGAAAAAATGTGTGAAAATGTGTGTAATGTAGTTTAAAAAACTAAAAATGAGTTGTTTAACAACTCTACCGAACGCACCCTTACTTTATCAATTTTAACACTTTACTTTTCAATACACACTGCATCAAATCTTCTATTTTTACATTCAACACATTAAAATAATATAAAAAATGCCACCACTAAAACTCAAAGCAACCGACCACCCACAACCGGCCACCACCACAACTACCATTGTAGCAACCACAACCTACCACACACAACAACAACAACAACAACAACAACAACAACCACCACTGTCTTCAACAACCACTACAAACCCATTAAAAACCACACAACCACCACACAACAAACCTACAACGAAAATGATAGCAAAAATAAAACCCACAACCCAACAAAGCCAGAGATCTAACTACACAAACCCATACCATTGGCAGCGGCGGCGGCGGCAACAATAGAACCCAATCTAGCCACTACGAGTGACAACCACTATCACACCTAAACACAGAACTTTAATGGAGCGATGGAGATGAGAATATGGAGGAGATAGACGTGATGGAGCCATGGAGAAGAGATGGCCCTGAAGATTTGGGTTGGATTTGAATTCAAATGGAGAAGAGAGACATGGGTGAGAGGGAGAAGGGGAGGGGCTGATGGCCTTGAAGCTTTTGATTGGATTTCGTTTTAGATGGAGAAGAAAGGTATGGGTGAAAGGGCGGATTTTTTTTCAAAATAACACCAATATTAAAACAATTTTGTTAGTTAGCATCGTTTCTAAACTATTTAGCAAACTAACATTTCGAGAGTTAGAGAGTCGAGATCACTGTAGCAAATCGAGTATCACAGGCTCGATTTCAATGAAAATTCGCCTGGAACTCGAGTTTTAAACACTCGAGTTCCACAAAAGAAAAACCAAAAAGCTGAGATACCCTTTCTTCCTCTTCTCCCCTTCTGAAAAAATCCACAACAACCCCTCTAAAAAATAAAAATAAAAATAATCTGCGACAACCAAATAGACAACAAAAACACAAACACAAACACAAACCCAAGCAACAAAACCCACAAACTCAGGCAGCGAACCCACTAACCTAGGCGGCGAACCCACGACCCAAGCGACGAAACCCATAACCTAGGCGGTGAAACCCACGAACCCAAGCTCGGATTGAACCCACGACTCAGGCGAAGGTAGTTTTCCCCTCTGTTTCTCCCTTTTTTATCTATGCAAAGCAGGAACTCGAGTGTATAATACTCGAGTTTCACTAGAAATCTTTCTCTACGGACTCGAGTTCCACTGGAAATCGTTTCCTATGCACTCGAGTTGCTACAATAAACTCGAGCATATTAGCCTCAAGATGTTAATTCATAAATAGTTTGAAAACTATGCTAACTAACAAATTTTTTTGAAAATTGTGATTATTTTGAAAAAAAATCCGTGAAAGGGTTGGAGAAAGGAAGAAAACAGGTGAGAAAGAAAGAAAAAAGAGAGAGAAGAGAGAGACCTATGAAACGGAGAAGACAAGAGAGAAAGAGTGAAATATAGAGAGAAAATATATTTTAATTGAAGAGTATTATAAAATTATTATTTTTATAAGATTTGAGCTACAGTGGGTTGTTATTTATAGCAGTTTATTGTAACTCAGTTGCTAAAAATTTTAACAATAGCACCTTTGTTGTAGTGTGGTTTTTTGAAATGAGATGCTAAAAAATAGCATTTTTAGCATTTGAGAGTTTTAATGTGAATGCTCATGGTTAGAGCATTCCCATTAAGCCTTGTATATGCTAAAAGATGCCTTTTTTTTTTTATAGCATTTTTAACCCAAAAGCTTGCTTCATCAAGTGTTTTAAATGCTATAATTTTTTGCATTGATGAACAGTGTAATCTCATATTTGAGACCGTACTGTTCGCCAATTGTAAAACTTATATTATTTTTTTAATTTAGGTGGGGCCCACTTTCTTTTCTTCTTTGTCTTTCTCACTTCCGTTTCTTCCCTGTTTCACCATTTCTCTGCTCTCTCTCTCCCTCTGCTTGACGTCTCTACCTCCCTCTCCGATGAAACCCAGGCCAGAGCATCAAGCCAAGCCGATTTCTTTTTCTTTTTTATTCACTCAATGCTCTCTCTCTCTCTGCTCTATCTTTCTCTTTCCTCTCTCACTTCTTTCTTCTCTCTTCTCTCTCTGTGCTTCGCCGATGTGGTTCACCGATAAGTGGGCTCTGCCAATGATTGTGCTTTGGCAATTGTGGGATGCCGATGGCTATGGTTCAGTGATTGTGGTCATGGATCGTGGGTCCGATGGCTGTGGTTTGGTGGCAGTCATGGAGGTTTCTTCTTTTTCTTTTTCTTTTTTTTTTTTTTTTTTTTTTTTGGTTCTGCGTGGTTCTTCTTAGGTCCGATTGGGCTCCAATCGTGCAAGGCCGACACAAAACAACATGTTATCAAATCATTGATTTGATTTTAGGTCTTGATTTGGTTTTGGGATTTCAAGTCTTGATTTGGTTGGGGTGGGTCTTGATTTGATTTACAAGTGCGGAGGAGAATGTCAAGCCGCGCCGTGGAAGAAGATGACAACGGGGAGGGAAGTGGTCTCCGTGTCCTGTGGGTTTTGGTTCGGCGTGATGGGTCTGCTGGTGGGTTTGCTGGTGGTGGCGATGGTGGAGGGTTTTTTTTTTTTTTTTTTTTTTTTTTTTTTTTTTTTTTTTTTTTTTCTGTGTTTTGGTTGGTGGTGGTGAGTGGATGTGGTGGTTGTGGGTGGATGTGGATGTTTCTTTCTGCTGTGATTTTTTTTTTTTTTTTTTTTTGTTAGTGGTGGTTGTGGTATGGGTGGTGGGTTTTTGGTGGGTGGTTGGTAGTGTGGTGCCGGCGGTGCTGTGAGAAAGAAAGAGACAGAGGAGAGAAAGGAAAAATAAATAAAAAAAACTATTGAAAAATAATAAAGAAACAATATTTAAATGAAATTGTAAAAAAAATAGAAGTTTTGATATAGGTTGTTTTGTAAAATGGTGTGTTATATGTTATAAAATTGAGTTTTGAGATGGCAAATGCTAAAGTTTTTAGAATTGTTGATGGGAATGCTCTTAGTCTTGCACTTTATCCAATCCCCAGTTTCTTACTCCTTTGCTTTATTGTTTCTTGTTTTTATTATTATTATTATTATTTAAATCAATAGAGGTGAACAAAAAATTCCTCATTTTTCTTTTTCTTTTTGTAAAAAATGAGGTTTTTAGTGTGGAGTGTAGACTCATCATCATTGACCTCACACAACGTGATGGTAAGAGTAACACCACAAGTACTATTAGAGCCTTGATGGAGCTATCGTAGAGAGCACAACACAATCGTTAAAGTGTCACTGCTTGAACTGTCTTGAGATTTGAGTTAATTGTCAGATGTTATCAAAAAAAAATTTTAAATATTCAATTTACTCTATAAGCATAAACAAACATCATTTAATACAATTTGAAAATTCTATTGCTCTTCCTTCTCCATCTTAAACTTTTATTTACTCTTTCGCGCATATAATTGGCATAACCTAATTTGTTTCCTTCTCCATTTCTAACAATTATTTATCTATTGTAAATATTTCCGCTGTGCTTTGTATTTTGGTGGTTACCCAAACATTATGGGGTCGTATATCTACTCCGATAGTTTACTAGATGCTCTGATGTTATCACTTCCTAACGTTCAGCAAAGCTATCCAAATGATCAGATTAAGAAAGCGTGAGACAATATGTAAAGAAAAGTAAAGAGAGAAAAAATTTATACAAGTTAGAAGGCTTATGTTAACATCGGGCTTAGGCTTGGTATTAGCATACTGGTCCCGATTGCTAAATCCTAGTTCGGATCTGGGTTGTGACAATTGGGGTTACACATGTGATCGAAATTATGTATTCTACAAGAAAAGTATGGAATGTAGTACACTTGTATTTTGAGTGCCCATTAAGTAAATTGAAAATAAATTGCACAATAAGAGGGAAATGATGGGTTAGGAAAGCATTTAAAGAAAGGAACAATTTCAAAGATTGCCCATTAATCTGTTTTTGCTTATTAATTAGACTAGTTGCAAATTTTTAGGTAAAATAATATTTTAGTCTCCAGACTTTGTAAAGAATTAAAAAAAAAAAAGTTTTATCATATTTTTTATAATCTTGTTTATATCATTTCTTATCATTATTATATATTTATTGGTTGGTTGATAATTTGCATAACATAGACATTAAATAAGAGGTAAAATTGTTCATTAGATTTTTTTAAGTCATGGTGTGTGTGTGTGTCATACATATACATATATATACACACACACACACACATATATAAAAGGTTAAATGAAATATCAAAAAATGAGATTATAAAATTTTCCAACTTTATTTCTAATATAATTTCTAAATTAGCAAATAACATCTCATTTTTAGTTATGATGGGAAATATAATTTCCCTAATTAGAGTTTGATTAGTTTTAAGGTTAAATTTTGTATTATTATATTTAATTTTTTATTATTGATTTAATTAAGTGAATATAGTGGTTGATTTCATTGCACTATAAAGTTTTCAATGTCCTCTATATAGTCATTTCTATTTTATTTCCTACTCCTCTTGGCCACTTTTTTATTTTCCAAATAATGGTTACTATTGACGTTTGATTTCATTTCATTTTTTCTTCCATCATTTTTTCTTGATTACTTTGTATGTTCCCTCGCTAGTTGTAGTTTTTATGGTTATCAATAAGAAATAGATATCATGGATGACTTAAATAGTTATAGACGTAGTTACGTTAATGGTATATCAAAGTTTTTTTTCCCCCTTTTCTGAATTTTCAAGGAAATATGAAAGACATTTCTCTAGTTTGGTCTCAATCAATTAAGACAACTATAATATCTTAACGGAAGTAATAATGAGCATAATTTTTTTTTAATGTATGAAGTGGTTAGGTTAGTGGTATGTTAAAGTTTTAAAATAAAAACAAAAAATAAAAAAAATTTCAAGGAAATGTAAAAGGCCTTTTTTTGAAAAAAAAAAAATGAGAACTTTTTGAATTGTAGAAATATGATTGTTTTAATTACCTTGTTTATAGACTTCATTATTAAGTTATAATCTTCTAAATTATAGTAGACCACACAAGATAAAGATGTACAGATGATTTTCTTTTTTATTATTCATGAATCATTATTTCATTGTTTACTTATAAATATTTAAATTAAAGTCTTTTTTTAAAAAAATTTAAATTAAAATAGATGAATATGTAGAGGTAAAATTATATGAAAAGTTAAAACTATCCAAAATGAACGTTTAACCACCGGTAGATATGTGTCTTTTGAAGACTAAAAGTTTGCTTGATTGCTTTACTTAGAACTATATAACTATGCAAATATTGTCACGAATGGTTCCTGTAGGGACTCAATTTAGAAAGGCCCTCGAAAATCAGAAGGAAAATGCTCCAGTAGGCCCCGAACAATACATTTTTAGAGAGTAGGTTGAAGAACTTGGCCCTTACAGACGAACGAAGCCCAATGGTGGATTCAAGCTTTCTTTTAAGGTTGCTCCTCGGCATTGATCCGAGGAGCCTCACATTTTTCCCCCTTTCTCTTTTGTTCCTCCTCCTTCCTTAACTGCTCTGTTGGTTCCTCTTATATAATCCTCCTCCCCCCATCTCTTTCTTCCACCTGTTGATCATCCATGCGCTTTCCCTCTGACCGTCCGTCCCATCAGCTGCCTTATCAATACTTAAGTGATTTGCAATGACCAATGTTGCTCTGTCCAGGGGTCACATCTCCATTAGTGCGGCCAGAGGGTTAGGTGAGCACATTTAGTGTGGAGGTGACAACCTGTCCTGGGCCTGTTCCCCCATCTGGAGTTAGTCTCGCTCCACCGAGGACAGGGTCATCCTCGGCGGGGATTTCAAAAGTTTAGGCCTTCATACATCGTCCTCGGACGATCCTTCTTCCTCGGCATGGGCCCTGGGCCGGATGTAAAGTGGGCCGAGGTCACCAGGCCCTCAGGCCCCACAATAGCCCCTCAAAATCCTGCTGCCCGTATCCTCGGACGGGGAGGAGGGTTTTGATATCCTCGAGCCCTCCACATGATTCACCTAACCTCGGTCCACGTCAGCGTTGGAGTCTTTTCGCCTGCCCGATGTACGTTTCTGGCGCTTCGAGACTCAGTGCACACTCGCATTAAATTTTTGCGGCTCCATGTTTCCCGTTTCCAACGGTGTGATGGTAATCACCTGGCGGAGATTTCCTGCTTTGATGGGCAGGAAGTTACGCTTGGTTAACTTTAATTGGGGATATAAATATTCGTTTGAACCGCTTGGCCTCCTCATTTACGCACTCATGAACTTCGGTGTATATACCCTGAATTTGGTCCAATTTCCACACTGACAAGCGCCCCTTTCCAACGTAACAAAGCTTGCCTGAGGAGAATCTCCCCATTTCTGTAAGTTTTCTTTTCTCCGTAACACAAAATTTTCTTTGGTTCCTCTTTCTCCTTCCCTCTATCTGGTCCTTTAGTCATTGCTAGGAATGGGTAAATTTAAGAAGTTAGTTGAGTCTGAAAAGATGATGGAGAAGTTCATTGTTGATTATGGGATACCCCGTAATGTGGGCTTGAGGTATTGCGAGGAGGGAGAGTGGTATATTAAGAGGAACGAGGGTGAAGTTGTGATTCCCATAGTCGCCTTCATAGAGGGAGGCATGAGAATTCCTATGGGACTAGTGACAAGCGGTTACCTTAGGCATTTTCGGCTGGCTCCTACCCAGTGCGCCGTTAATGTATTTAGGATATTAGGGTGCGTAGACGCCTTGAATGAGAAAATGGGATTGAGGTTAACCCACCACGATGTAAATTGGTGTTACAATCTTCAGCACCTGAAGGGTAAGTCGTATTATATGAAGATGAGAGATGATAGGGTCTAGCTCATCCAGTGCCTCCCCGATTCCAATAAGGGGTTGACTCAAGATTTTCTCATTGTGTTGGGGGAATGGCATGATGGTCTCCATTGCCCGACAGTAGAGGGAGAGCCAGGTAGGGTATCCGAAGTGGGAGGCCGTCCAGATTCCTTTATATTTTCTTTGTCGTATATCTTCTTTGGTTGATTGATCATAGGAGTTTTGTTTCTCTTTCTGCAGATTCGCACGCCTCCGCGCGTCATTTTCATCTAGTCAACAAGTAGGATTTGGAAACCGTTCTTAGGGCGGAGCTTTTTCTAAACGAGCCCGATAACCAGGTTAGAGCTGCCCATAAGATCCTTGGATGCGATCCGGCCCAGAAGTCGTTCCTGGTCCCTAAGCATGTTATCAGGGCTCGTGATCCTCGGCTTAGGAAAATCACTGTGGTAGAGGACGGTTTTGCGTTTTTCGACGGATCCTCTATTCCAGACGGCATTTCGTTGGCAGGTTCTTCCTCGTCCCATAAAGCGGCAGAGGCCGAGGAAGAGAGCTCGGAGAAAGGAGAAGAAGTGGTTGAACTAAGCTCGTCTGAGGACGAACCCGAGGATCCCTCTGGTGATCTAAGGGACCCCCACTTATCCGAAGCCGATCTTCAGCCCCAGAGGGTTGGTACCCAAGCTGAGATGGGTCTTAAGAAATAGCCCCAAACCAGCTTTCTTGATTTGCTTGAGGGCAAGTCTGGGAAGGGTGTGCCGAGGGAGTCACAGCCTAAACACCCTCTACTCGGATCTAAGTCTTCGCCTGTGCAGACCAGGTCTTCCTCCATCTCCCCAATCTCGGACTCTCGGCTTGAGTCCTCCGATCCAAAAAGGAAGAGGCCTTCCAAGGGCAAATACCCAGTGGATGGGGGCAGATCCCACCCCTCCCCAGAGGAAGACGAAGCCAGACGACCTTCAAAACAACTGAGGCTGGGTGGTCAGCGAAAAGGGAAAGAAATCGTTCAACAGTCCAAGCCCCAGGCTTGGCTGCCCGCTGCCATGCTCCACGGAGAACCTTTGATGGATGACGCTACTATCCAGGATTTCCGAGGAGGCGAAGGGGCTCGCGTAGCCGATGCCCTGGAGAGGTCTCTTCTCCTCCCCGTTGACATGGCTGAGCTTGGGAGCATAAGGGGGCCAGAGGTTGCCGGTAACCTCAAGAGATACCTGGGCATGGTAAGACCTGCGGTACTTGTCTATTTCTTTTGAATTTTTTTGCTTAGCACCTCCCCTCCCCTTTACGGCACATCTGCTTTGGTTGGCAAGCTATCCAGGCTGGATGAGGAGGTCGACGGCCAGAGTAACGCTTTGGCACAGGAGCGCGACAAGTTCTTGAAGGCCGCAAGAGATCTCAGGCAGATCTCAGGCAGGTGACTGAAAATCTAGAGGAGATGACAAAGGCTAAAGATAGTGCGGCCTATGACCTAGCGGCGGCTACGAAGCAGGCCGAGGATGAGACAAAGCGCTTGCAGGACGTCGAGGGCCAACTGTGGGCTACCAGAGAGGACATCGCCGACCTGAAGAAAACGTTGGCTGAGGAGGTCAAGGCGAAGGGTATTGCCGAGTATGCTAGGGACGAGGCCATAAGGGCCAAAGAATTGGCTGTGTTCGCGAAAATAGATGCTGAGTGTTCTGTAGAACAGGCGAAGGAGGAGGCCTTTGCTGAGGGGGTGGCTAAGACTGAAGCTACCTTCAAGGCTCAAGTCCCTGAAGTGTGCAGGCATTTTTGTTACTAGACCTGGAATGAAGCCCTCAACCAAGCGGGAGTTGATGCCTCGTCCGACCTTAGGAGGGCAACGAGAGTATATTATCCTCCCGCAATTCGCGAGGTTATCCCCATTACTTCCGAGGAGGAGTCTGTATTACCAGCGGCAGGTGAAAGTCAGACTAAAACTGCCGAGGACACATCTTCAGCTGACAGACCTTTTGAGGAGGCTGAGCCTCGTGGGGCGTTGGAGGGGGCTGGAACCGACAATCAAGAAACGCCCCATTATGTAGTGAGGCTCCCTGCTGACTCCCAAGCCACACTCACTGTTCCTCAGATCCCTCTTACCTTGGGAGGGTCCTCTGAAGTAGCCCCTCCGGGTCAGGGTCCCCAGGAGTTAGTCGAAGCCCTTCAACAGGCTCCTCAAGACAAGCTGCCCACCGAGTTGGGGGAGTAAGCCATCTCGTTGGACCACCCCGTTTCGATGGCATGGGACAATCTTATTTGTTTTCTTTTTCATTTCATTTTGCTTTTTGCCTTGGCGACATTGTAACGAAATTACATACTTTCTATTTAAAATACATATTCAATAGTTTGCCTTTGGTTCTTTGATTGATGCTTCCTTTTACTTGTTATACTTTAATGTTTTGCTCAATACCTTGGTTCTGTTCTGGAATTAGTCTCATGAGGCAATCAGCTGTCCTTCAAGTTTGCATCCGAGGAACGTACCACAACTCGGTTCCATCTAACGCTTTTATTCTTCTGCAAATAGCTACCTTTCCCATAGGTTTGGGTCCGAGGACCATGACCTTGGCTCTGTCCAACACTTCCGTTCTTCTGTAAGTAGCTAGTTTCCCCATAGGTTTGGGTCTGAGGACCATGCAAGACCTTGGTTCTATCTAGTACCTAGGTATATTTGAGTGGTTAGTTTCCCCATAGGTTTGAGTCCGAGGACCATGCAAGACCTTGGTTCTGTCTAACACTTCTGTTCTTCTGTAAGTAGCTAGTTTCCCCATAGGTTTGGGTCCGAGGACCATGCAAGACCTTGGTTCTGTCTAGTACCCAGGTATATATGCGTGATTAGTTTTCCCATAGGTTTGAGTCCGAGGACCATCCAAGACCTTGGTTCTGTCTAACACTTCTGTTCTTCTGTAAGTAGCTAGTTTCCCCATAGGTTTGGGTCCGAGGACCATGCAAGACCTTGGTTCTGTCTAGTACCCAGGTATATTTAAGTGGTTAGTTTTCCCATAGGTTTGAGTCCGAGGACCATGCAAGACCTTGGTTCTTTCTAACACTTCTGTTCTTCTGTAAGTAGCTAGTTTCCCCATAGGTTTGGGTCCGAGGACCATGCAAGACCTTGGTTCTGTCTAGTACCCAGGTATATTTGCGTGGTTAGTTTTCCCATAGGTTTGAGTCCGAGGACCATGCAAGACCTTGGTTCTGTCTAACACTTCTGTTCTTCTGTAAGTAGTTAGTTTCCCCATAGGTTTGGGTCCGAGGACCATGCAAGATCTTGGTTCTGTCTAGTACCCAGGTATATTTGAGTGGTTAGTTTTCCCATAGGTTTGAGTCCGAGGACCATGCAAGACCTTGGTTCTGTCTAACACTTCTGTTCTTTTGTAAGTAGCTAGTTTCTCCATAGGTTTGGGTCCAAGGACCATGCAAGACCTTGGTTCTGTCTAGTACCCAAGTATATTTACGTGGTTAGTTTCCCCATAGGTTTGGGTCCGAGGACCATGCAAGAACTTGGTTCTGTCTAACACTTCTGTTCTTTTGTAAGGGATAGGGTAGTTTGAAATTCTAACCCTACGCATGGCAGTGACCCCGCCTTCAGTTCAAGTTTCTATCCTATTCAGTTATGAGGCGTCTCCTGACTGCTCGCATTTCGCGCTTGACGTTTCAACACGCGAGGCGTGCTCTCATTAATATCCTCGTGGATTGATGCAGATCGGACGGTAGATAGCCACCTTGGAATTTAGTCAGGATTAATGTCATCGGTAATCCTTCTTTCGAATTCTGCGTAGATCAGTTCCCATCAATCTCCAACCTCTATATAAAGCTATATAGGGGGAAATGTCTTTCTACACTCCACAAACCCTCTAACAAAACAGGAAACATGTCCCATCAACTTTCAAAGCCCCCTCAATAACCCTGCCAGAATTGTGATAAGAGTTTGGAGAAATGGGACGGCCTTGGAAGGGAGTGAGGACACCCAGGCCAAAGGTCCTCCTCCCTCGACCGAGAGCCATTGTGGCTATAGCCCGCATCAGATCCCCGGCACGGCGAAGTTTGAGTGTCATCCTGATGGTGCCGTGCATAGTGGCCAAGAGGGAGGTCCCTGAAGCACATAACGCCCTTCTCCGGGATGCACCCAAGTTGGTAGAGGTGTGCAGGATTACGTCATGTCTAGTGCCCGAGTGTTGCCGTCTCCAACGGTCAACCACCATGGGGCTGGAAGAGAATCAAGGGAACATCATGGAGAAGGGCCGTCAGGCGCCCTTGCATCTGCTCCTCTCTTCGTGCCAGCACCACCGCACCGGCACGGGAGTTGTTGGTAGCCTTAAAACAGGCCTGCCTCAACCCCCTTCCCCTTAGTTAGCTTTAAAACAGGCCCATCTGGGCCTCTGTTTGTAGAATTGGCTTTAAAACAAGCCTGTATGAGCCTCTGTTTGTACCTTGTATTTTCTTTTCATTTAATAAAATACTGCCATGTTTCCCCCCTTTTCCTTTAAATCTTCTACTTTTCTGCAATTTTTTTTTTTTTTTTTTTTTTTTGCAAAAGCGTTGTTGTTAGCCTTCCGTAAGCTAGCTCTTTAGGAACGATGGTCCGTTGCGCCTGTTAGTGTACAAATTCTTCCCACAGACGGCGCCAATTGTAGGGACTCAATTTGGAATGGCCCCCCTAAATCAGAAGGAAAATGTTCCAATAGGCCCCAAACAATACATTTTTAGAGAATGGGTTGAAGAACTTGGCCCTTACAGACGAACGAAGCCCAATGGTGGAACCAAGTTTTTCTTTAAGATTTCTCCTCGGCATTGATCCGAGGAGCCTCACATTTTACCCCTCTTTCTCTTTCTTTCTTTCTTTTTTTTTCCCCCCCTCCCCTTTTACTGCTCTGTTGGTTCCTCTTATATAGTCCTCTTCCTCCCATCTCTTTCTTCCACCTGTTGATCATCCATGCGCTTTCCCTCTGACCGTCCGTCCCATCAGCTGCCTTATCAGTACTTAAGTGATTTGCAGTGACCAATGTTGCTCTGTCCAGGGGTCACATCTCCATTAGTGCGGCCAGAGGGTTAGGTGAGCGCATTTAGTGTGGAGGTGACAACCTGTCCTGGGCCTGTTCCCCCATCTGGAGTTAGTCTCGCTCCACCGAGGACAGGGTCATCCTCGGCGGGGATTTCAAAAGTTTAGGCCTTCATACATCGTCCTCGGACGATCCTTCTTCCTCGGCATGGGCCCTGGGCCGGATGTAAAGTGGGCCGAGGTCACCAGGCCCTCAGGCCCCACAATTCCATCATTTGCAAATTATCAAGTTTGGTGGCCTTACATGAACTCATGTTTTGTGACAACCCTTTTTTTATTTTTTCCGAAACAACTTAAGAATATTAGAACTTAAGTTATCACATGTGGTAACTGTAAAACACGTCAATGATATGAAAAATAGAAAATTTTAAATTTTTAAAAAGCATTTTTAGTAGACTGCAATATAAAACATTTTTTTTTTCTCAATATTTTATGTAACTTTTTCCATAAGATCAATATTATTTGCATCCTTTAAAGATGATACATAATATTTTTGAGAAGAAGAAGAAGTAGACATGATGCTAACACATAATATAAAATTATTAAGTTTACATGATTTAAATTTGTGGCAAAAAAAAAAAAAAAAAAAAGCTATGATAAAGGTTTTTATTTAAATGATATATAGTTGTCCACATTTTTTTAGTCTTGATTCAAAAAGTCCATTCTCAATAGCCTTATAAGACTACAAATTGCTCAATCTATAGGCCTAGACACATTCAAAGAGTGCTATCTAAATTATAAATTATATGACCCCTTATCACACAAATATTTTGATTCTCCTAATGTATGGTAAAGGAAGGCAAGTGTGTGTCTAGCCATTTTCTTGATTTGTGCTACATAAGTATAAAGGATGTGACTGAATTTAAATGTTGAATAAAATAAGATAAGAAGAAAAAATAGTAAAAATAAAATATATAACAATAAATATCAAATTATTCAAGTCATTCTATGTAATATAATAACATTATATTATTATATACTATATGTATAATACAATAGGATAATATTTAATAATCAAAGAGAATAGAATAGATAACAACTTAAAACACAAAACTAAATCACATCAACCCAAAGTAGAATTCTAATTAACACAAAAATTCATCAACTTAAGTAGGATGCAATAAAAAAATGAAAAACAAATTGAGAGAGAGAGAGAGAGAGAGAGAGAGAGAGAGAGAGAGAGAGATAGAAGTAACATTTTTGTGTAAGAAAACAATGCATGGAATGAAAAAGAAAATGTCAAGTTTATAGTATTATGTTAAAAATAAAGGAAGATAAAAGGGTAGAGAATGAATGATATTAAGGTAGAAAATAGTGGGAAGATGAAGAGGTAAAAGGGAGGGAGAGTTTTAGAAAATTAATAATAAAAATAATGGTTAAAAGATATTTTAATTTTTAAATAATGAATTTTTTAAGTCACCTTATTAAATGAGAAAATGTTTTAAAAGATATATAGGAAAAATTAGAAACAAAAAACGATAATGACGTGGCTGCTAAGGTGGCTCAACTGAAGCCTAGTAACAATAAATGTTATGCTTCAACTTTTAGATATATATAGATATAGATTTGTTCCAAGAGCAAACATAAAAGTTTGTTCAATAGACCCTGCAAGAATCTGATCCAAAGGCCTTTCCCTCTCAAGTGTACAACGAATGCCAAAAAGGTGCATACTAAACTGAAAAATAGGCTCCTAAATGTTGCCAAACAAGCCCTCTAACAACCCTTGATGCATGGTAGAAAATAACACAGTTTAAAGGCAAGTATAACTACTAACAGGACATTTCCTCTTGAATATATAGGCCTCCATTATAATCTAAAAAGCATATTACTTTACAAGTGAACTTGTTTGAAACTTGCGACTTTTGAACTGCAAGAAAAATATTCAAGACTCCAAAATTCACAAATCAATGTCTCATAGACATTAACTCAAGCCCACAAAGAAGAGAGAAATGTGACAAAGTTATTAGAGGTAATACTTGTATGCAATCCAATAGCACTAAACTCACTTGAAATTCATCCAACAAGAAATATTTATACTACTATTTAAGGGGCTTCTCCTGTTTGGACCAGATTTTTTTTTTTTTTGGTTCCAAAATACCCCTACAGTCCACGTTTAAGTAAGGGCAAAACTTGAGGATAATACAGTAAAAATATATCTCTAACTCTCACCTAAAACATTTCCTACAAAATAGGATCACTCTCCCACTAACCCACTTCTTCAAAGCAACTATACATTTGTTGTTGTTTTTTTTTTTTCCTTTAAATAATGAATATATCAAATGTGGGTTACCAATATGGATAATTGAAGGGCAAGAAATGTGAGCAATGAACTGGGAAGTAGGGGTGAGCAAATCATTACCGAAGCCAACCTAACCGATCGGCGCTGATGACATCGTCCCAACACTAGCGCCGACCAAATGAGCCGAGGCCGGCGTTCGAAGGGCGAAGCCCATTCTGATGCCGGTGCGGTGTAGTCATCGAATCAAAGAATCCGAAACCGATCTACACCGAACTGAACCGATACCAGTATACCAGTATTCGTTTTTCCCCCAGTTTGGATACGGCATCATTTCACAGGTTATGATATTAATTTTTTTTTAATAAAACAACGCCGTATGGGTGTTATTAAAAAAAAAAAAAATTAAAATTAAAACGGTGCATTTTATGCTAGGTTTTCAACTTCTCAAGGGGCATAAATTCATTCTTTTGTCCCGATATCCTTTAACTCTCTCACTCACTTGCCTCTCGCCTGACGCAACGACGCTCGCTTGAGCACTCGCTGTCGCCTAACGCAGCAACGCCTCGTCATTGTTTGCTTCTTTTTAATAACTCCAAAAAAAAAAAAGGATCATATAACGATTTTTTATAATTTATACCATTACTTTTTTTTAGTATATAATACGACATTGTAGCTTCAATAAAAATTATGATATATAGGATTTTTTTTCATGTTTTATTCGTTTTAAATTAATGCCACTGTTTACCATTACAGAACACATTGTTTACATATTCTGTTGCATTAAATTTATTATTAAAAAAATGTTCCAAAACAATGTTTGCAAGTCTTTGAATGTTCCTTTAATATTGTCTAATTGTTTTATTGAATTCTAGCATTAATTGTACATTAAATTGATAAATGTAAAAAATTAACCTGTCGATTTTGAGATGAACTTTGAGATTATGAAAAAGTATAGTTTGTTTATTTGGTTGTACTTTATCATCACTTGATATTAAATTGCTTAAAAAATAAAATCATGATGTTATTTTTATTTGTGACTATTTTAACAATTACTTTACCTCAAAAAAAAAAAAAAAAAAGTTACCTTATAAAAGCTGTCAATTTTTTTTTCTCCATTTCCTTCGTTGACGTATTCACAAATTTGTTAGATTGCACTAGTCCCTAAGCACGCGCGTCAGAGGCTCTTTTATTTTTTTAGGTAAAATTTAATAATTTGCATTAATTATAATTTGAGATTACTACATTTTCCAATCATAAAAATATCTAGGGATGTGATGAAAAATTATTTCACTTGCAAACACATAATACTCATTACATCCCTATGTATTTTGTGATTGAAAAATGTATTAATCTCAAATTATAATTGTGGGGGAGAAAAGCCCAACCTGGCGCACTGGGCCCAAGGCCCTATCCAAGACCACTGTTAGTCCGAGGAGACCAAGACGCTCAGTCAGAGGCCCATGTGAAAGGAAAATGTCCGCAAATGAGTACGTGCACTGTCCGAGGTGTTGTTCATATGTCCGAGGAGACCGATACCCTCGGACCCGACGAGGTTTTTGTCCGACACGTGTCAGGCGACCTGTTTGGCAAGTGTTAAGGGAGAAAGGGAGCCTCGGGCACACAAGGAGGTAACTGGAACAGAGAAATATCAAGGAGACAGACTTCAACCACCGCATTTAATGCACTGCACCTACCCTTCTGGCTGCATTTATGTGGAGAAGACCCCTGAACAGTGCATCCTCAGCTACCGCCACTCAGACAGGGCTAAAGGGGGAGTGTGATGGGACATGCACTCAAGTGGGCGCCCAGATGATGAACAAGTGGACGGTGGAGATGTAGAAAGGCAGTACTATATAAGAGAGAGGAGTCTCTGATAGAGGGGGATCGAAAGGGAAGAGAGAGAGAAGAGCATACTATTTTACTGTAGCTCCAACTTTTGTAACCTAAGTTCATCAATGAAAATCACCTTCTCGGACGAGATATTCACCACTGTCCGAGCATATACTAATTCAAGTCTTTCTGTCATCATAGCCGTTTAATACTGTTATTTTCATTATTAGCCTAGCTCTTTCACCCACTCTCTACAAATTTATTGTTTTGGGTTCAGTGGGCTCCAAATCCACATCTTCTTGGGCTTGGGCTGCGGAATCTGACCCTACAATTGGCGCCGTCTGTAGGGAGAGCTTGTGCAAGAGTGAAAACAACAGTTAACAATGGCAGAACAAGGCGAACAACAAGCAGAATCCAGGGCATCCCAACACGTGGGCCATTTTGTCGACTTAGAGAGGAGACAAAACCGTGAGGGCAGTGTACACACTGTGCGCCTTAGCCAAAGCCAATCACAGAGCGGAAGTCACATGTCCCATGCAGAGAAGAACCGTGACTTACAACTGGAAGTGGAAAAACTAAAGAAGGAGTTGCGACACACAAAGAGGAAGCGAGCTTCCTCGTACTCTGAAGATGATCTTGATGACGAGCAGGACGTCTCCTATCAACGTAAATCTAAGACACCAGCTAGCGAGTCCTATACCTATGTAGAGGAGTCTCATCGTAAAAGGGAGCGTAGGAGCCCATCACGCGAGGACGTGGAGAACGATGCCATGAACAGGGCTCTAAACCAGATATCTAGATCACCCTTCACGCGCAGGATAGAGGAGGCCAGACTCCCTCAGCGTTTTAATCAGCCAACGTTCACCGTCTACAACGGTAAAACTGACCCCGTGGAGCACGTGAGTCATTTTAACCAGAGGATGGCTGTCTACTCCAGAGATGAAGCTCTGATGTGCAAGGTTTTCCCTTCCAGTCTTGGGCCCGTTGCTATGAGATGGTTTGATGGTTTGAAGGCGGGCTCCATCAACTCCTTCAAAGAGCTCACTCAAGCATTCGGCTCCCGTTTTGTTACGTGCCGAAGAGTGGCCAGGCCTCTCTCTTCCCTGCTATCCTTGTCTATGCAGGAAGGCGAGTCCTTGAAGGCATATTCGGACAGATATTGGGAGATGTTCAATGAGGTGGAGGGCAACAACGATGCAATGGCCCTCAGCACGTTCAAGCTCGGCCTCCCTACTGACCACGGTTTGAGGGGATCCCTATTTGGTAAACCAGTCACAAACGTGCGACAACTGATGGACCGCATAGAGAAGTATAAGAGGGTTGAAGAAGATCAGCAGCAGGGCAAGGGAAAGGATAAGATTATCCCTCAGGAGAGGAGAGATTCGCGGTCGGACCGGTACAATTACAATAAACCGCGGAGGGATTTTGCCGGACAATCAGGATCGGTGAATCCTCAATCGGTCAACACCGTGTTCAAAGAGCCAGTGCATCAGGTCCTGGAAAAAATTAAGAACGAATCGTACTTCAGGTGGCCGAACAAGATGATAGGAAACCCCGAGAAACGCAACCATAATCTCTACTGCCAATACCACCAAGACCACGGGCATAACACGGAAGACTGTAGGAGCCTGTGGGATCACATGGACCAACTAGTTCGCGATGGTAAACTGAAGCACCTTCTGCACCCCTCCAGCGGCCGAGGGCAGACAGGCTCGGGGCCACGCAGGGACGACCCCTCAAAGCCGCCGTTTGGGACTATAAACGTCGTCTTCGCAGCGCCGGGGAGAACAGGGTCCTGGCCTTTGAAAGTTATGTCAGTAGGCCAACCACCCGCAGGGGAGTCGAGCCGAGGACCGAAGAGAGCTAGGTCTGGTGCCCCGCTGGTTATGGGATTCTCGGACGAGGACATGATCGGCACCATCCAACCCCATGATGATGCACTAGTCATCACCCTCAGAATAGGAGGGTACGATGTAAAGAGGGTGATGGTGGACCAGGGCAGTGCCGTGGAGATAATGTACCCGGACCTCTACAAGGGGCTAGGCCTAAAACCCCAGGACCTGACGCCGTACGATTCCCCCCTTTTCACCTTTGAAAGAAGGCCTGTCATTCCGAAAGGCCGGATACGCTTACCTGTGCAGTCCGGCTCCGAGGTGGTAGAGCTGGATTTTATCGTCGTGGACGCATATTCGCCCTACACGGCACTCGTAGGCAGACCTTGGATTCACGCACTTGGGGCTGTCCCCTCTACTTTGCACCAGAAGGTCAAATATCCATCAGGAGGACAGATACATGAAATCCGAGGAGATCAGTCTGTTGCTAGACAGTGCCTGATAGCCGCCATTCAGCATGAGGCCCCAGCCGAGCCCTCGGACGTAGCTGGGAGGAATTTATAGCAACTACAGTCCCGGGGATTGCCCTTTGAAGAATCGGATGAAGGCACTCGATGCGAGGATCTAACGAAAGTGATCATTGGAGATGATCCTGACAGGTTCTTCCAAGTCGGATCTCAGCTGCCTCTTCAAGAGAAGGAGGAGCTGATAGAGTTCCTCAAGCAAAATCTCGACGTGTTTGCCTGGAGTGCTTACGAGGCCCCAGGGGTGGACCCGGAGTTCATATGCCATCATTTGAAGGTGAATCCACTGGTCACCCCCAAGCAGCAACCTATTCGGCGCCCATCCAAGGAGCATGCTGACGCAGTGAGGGACGAGGTGGCGAAACTCAAAGCAGCTGGGGCTATCAAAGAGGTTTTTTATCCCGAATGGCTAGCGAATACCGTGGTGGTAAGGAAGAAGAGTGGGAAGTGGCGAGTATGCGTGGACTTCACGGATCTGAATAGGGCATGCCCCAAAGACCCGTTCCCTATGCCAAAGATCGATCAGCTGGTTGACGCTACTGTCGGCCACCCTCGGATGAGCTTCCTGGACGCCTTCCAAGGCTACCACCAGATACCATTAGCCCTGGAGGACCAGAAGAAAACTGCTTTTGTCACCCCTATTGGCAACTACCACTATAAAGTGATGCCGTTCGGCCTGAAGAACGCGGGAGCTACCTACCAGAGGATGATGACGAGGATGTTCGAGCCACAGCTGGGCAAGAACATCGAGATTTACATAGATGACATGGTGGTGAAGAGCAAAGTTATAGCCGAGCATGTGAAAGACCTTGAAAGTACCTTTGAGGTTCTACGGAAACACAAGCTACGACTAAATGCCTCTAAGTGCTCGTTTGGGGTAGGGTCCGGTAAGTTATTGGGATACATGGTCACCCACAGAGGAATTGAGGTCAACCCCGACCAGATAAAGGCCATCAACAACCTCCGAGCTCCTCGGAATCCCAAGGAAGTTCAAAAACTGACTGGAATGACTGCTGCCCTCAATCGGTTCATCTCTAGATCAGCAGACAGGTGTCGACCCTTTTTCTCTCTACTCAACAAATGGAAGGGATTCGAATGGACTGAGGAATGTGCTTTGGCGTTCCAACAACTCAAGGATTATCTGTCTCGGCCACCAATCATGTCCAGTCCCGGGCCAGACGAGGTACTGTTCGCCTACATCGCTGTAGCTCCCTATGCGGTGAGCCTGGTGTTGATACGGTCAGACTCTGGCATACAAAGGCCCGTCTATTACGTAAGCAAGTCGCTGCATGAGGCTAAGATTCGTTACTTGCCACTGGAGAAGGCTATCTTAGCAGTAGTGCTTGGCACACGGAAGCTACCTCACTACTTCCAAGCCCACACGGTGATCGTTCTCACACAACTCCCACTCAAAGCTATACTCCGAAGTGCCGATTACACTGGTCGGATTGCCAAGTGGGGTACAATCTTAGGGGGGCTTTCGATATAAGATATATGCCCCGCACGTCGGTCAAGGGACAAGTCCTCGCAGATTTGGTGGCTGAGTTCACGGAGCCCCAGCTAGAAGAGGTGAAGCCCACGTCGGGCATGGATAAAAAATCAGTTGGCTTGGTCTCTCAACAGAATCCCTCCCATTGGGAAGTGTATGTCGATGGCGCGGCAAACCAAAGAGGCTCTGGAGTTGGGCTGGTATTGATATCCCCCGAGAAAATCATTATCGAGAAATCGTTAAGGCTGGACTTCTTGGCTACAAATAATGAAGCAGAGTATGAGGCCCTACTGATGGGGATGACTATGGTCCGTAAAATGGGTGGGAAGTCTGTGGAGTTGTTCTCGGACTCAAGATTGGTAGTAGGTCAAGTACAAGGCGAGTTCGAGGCAAAGGACGAAAGAATGCAGGGATACTTGGGTCGTGTTAAACATCTGCAATCAGAGTTCGAATTTTTCAGTTTGCTGCACATCCCCAGGAGTGGCAACTCACATGCTGACTCCTTGGCCACGCTAGCCACCTCTTCGGCACAGGACTTGCCGAGGGTCATCCTCGTCGAGGACCTGCACAGGCCTACAGAGACGAAGTCAGGGGGAGTCCAGGTTCACCAGATCAGGGCCGGGCCGTGCTGGATGGACCCTTTAATCAAATTTATCAAAGAAGACATATTGCCCGAAGAGAAGGGAGAAGCCGATAAAGTTTGGAGGAAGGCGACTAAGTTCTGGTTGTCCGAAGACCAAAAACTATACAAACGCTCCTATTCGGGACCATATTTGTTATGCGTGCATCCCGAGGCGACTGAGACATTGCTGGAAGAGCTGCACGAAGGAATTTGTGGGAGCCACACCGGAGGCAGGTCCTTGGCCCACCGAGCCCTCACCCAAGGCTATTGGTGGCCTAACATGCAGAAGGAGGCACACGAGTACGTCAAAAAGTGCGATCAATGTCAGCGCTTCGCTCCAAACATTTACCAGCCAGGGGGAAACCTTAACCCACTGTCTAGCCCATGGCCCTTTGCCCAGTGGGGCTTGGATATTGTGGGCCCTTTCCCCAAAGCTGCAGGAAACAAGAAGTACCTCCTGGTCGGGACAGACTATTTCACCAAGTGGGTTGAAGCTGAGCCGCTAGCCAATATCAGAGACGTTGATGTGCAAAGGTTCGTGTGGAAGAACATTGTCACACGGTTTGGAGTTCCTCACACCCTCATCTCGGACAATGGTTTACAGTTCGACAGCAAGGCATTCAGGAATTACTGCAGTGAGCTGGGAATTACGAACAGATACTCCACTCCGGCCTATCCCCAGGGTAATGGCCAAGCAGAAGCTTCCAACAAGGTCATACTGAACGGCTTAAAGAAGAGGCTAGATGATGCAAAGGGCAAATGGGTAGAAGAGTTGCCACATGTGCTTTGGGCTTACAGAACTACGCCCCGCAGGTCCACTGGAGAGACCCCCTTCTCGATGACCTATGGGGCTGAAGCTGTTATTCCTCTGGAGACAGGGTTCCCAACACTAAGGACTAGCTCATTCGGTCCAGCCGACAATGACGAGCAGCTATAGAAGAGTTTAGACTTGATTGAGGAAAGAAGGGAGAATGCAATGGTTCGGCGAGCACACTACCAACAAAAGCTCAGACAAGGCTACGACGCTAACGTGAAGCTGAGGCCTTTAGAGCCCGGTGATCTGGTGCTGAGGAAAGTTGTGGGCACCGCGAAGAACCCAGCTTGGGGAAAATTAGGACCCAATTGGGAAGGACCATATCGTATCACTTCAGGCGCTGGTATTGGAGCATATTTCTTGGAAGACTTGGATAGTCATGTAATCCCTCGCCCTTGGAATGTAAATAACCTCAAGAGGTACTTCTATTAGTCAAGTCTTCTCTTCAATTGATATACCAATTCACTGCGTAAAGTTTTCTCTCAAGTGTTTAAACTTAAATCCAATCATGCCTGTAGTCCTCGGACCAGATGATTAGGGTTAGTTAACACTCAGTCACCGCTTTCTCTCAAGTGTTTAAACTTAAATCCAATCATGCCTGTAGTCCTCGGACCAGATGATTTGGGTTAGTTAGCACTCAGCTACGGTTCTATAGTGTTTAAACTTAAATCCAATCATGCCTGTTGTCCTCGGACCAGATGATTTGGGTTAGTTAGCACTCAGCTACGGTTCTATAGTGTTTAAACTTAAATCCAATCATGCCTGTAGTCCTCGGACCAGATGATTTGGGTTAGTTAGCACTCAGCTACGGTTCTATAGTGTTTAAACTTAAATCCAATCATGCCTGTAGTCCTCGGACCAGATGATTTGGGTTAGTTAGCACTCAGCTACGGTTCTATAGTGTTTAAACTTAAATCCAGTCATGCCTGTAGTCCTCGGACCAGATGACTAGGGTTAGTTAACACCGATGCGATTCGTGTTTAAACTTAAATCCAGTCATGCCTGCAGTCCTCGGACCAGATGACTAGGGTTAGTTAACACGAGTACGTTCGAATCCTATAATTCTTGAACCAAACGACAGGTTAGTCAATACTCCCACGCGGCCAGTGTCACTGGGGCTTAGTGCTAATACTCCTAATCGCGTTTAAATTGTTTCTATTTTATAAATGTTTCCCCTAGTTGTGTTTAGTTTGAAGCCGAGGAATAATAACTTATGTTTAACTTGAAAAGACATGCAAATCATCAGTAGCTCATGCTAGGCCTACCCTTTTCAATATTAATTTTGGTTACTTACACCATAAGTATGATGTATCAAGCAGATTTATTCGCATTATTTGGTTATAAGTGCAATGTACGGTTGTATGCGACAGTAGTAATTAGTAAGACATGTTTTTAAAGACATCGTAGACAAATGAGAATCTATTCCATTAATGAAAAGACGGTTTACAATTCTTCGGATAAAACAAAAGAAAACACAGGTGCAAAAAAGTGAAAGCCCTATACGTCTATTCTTTTGCTAAAGGGAGTACGGGGTCAGCAGCCTGGCCTATCCGAGCAGTCGCTTCAGTGGCTCGGTCCTTGGGCTCAGAAGGAATTTTCTCTTCGCCTGACCCTTGGCCTTTCTCTTTGGCTGGTTCAGCTGGCTTGTCCTTGCCGCTTGGCTGACCAGTTTCCTTGCTTGCACCGAGAGTGAGTGGAGGGGCATGGCCGACCAAAGTTGGCTCCGAAGCCTCTGGAAGCTGTGGAGCAGGAGGGAGATCAGTTCCTGGGAGCTCTCGAATATCAGGATCGTAGTATACGCTCCCAGGCAGCCTCAGCTCCGAGTCGGCAGGGACTCCAGCTGCATCCAGGGCTTTGCCCCAACTTATGTCGCAGTAATCTCGGCTGACCGAGGCGAACTGCTCTAGAAGCTGGGACGTGGCCGTCTCTACCCCCAGCTGGTAAGCTATTTTCTTTTCAGCCTCGGTCGCCTCCTGAGCCAACTGGGCTTTCTCCTCGGCATATCGGACGCTGTCCTTGGCTCTTCGGAGTTCATCCCTTAGCCCGTTTACCAGCTCCCTCTCGGTCTTCAGATTGGCCTCTGCCGCCTTTAGCAACTTACGCTGGTCCTCAACCTGCTTCTCAGCATTCTTTATCCCAGCGTCAAGGCTTTTCTTCTGGCTGGTCATATCCGCGAGCTCCCCGGACAGACGGGTATAATCGTCTTTCAGTTGGCCTAGAGATTTCTCTGCCTCATCTCGGGAGCAGAGCGCCGCCTGGGTTTCAAGGCGATTCTTCTTGTCCCACTCCTCGGCTACGTAAATCTGCTGAGTGACCTGCATGATGGAAACTCTAAGTGTCAAACACAGAAAAATAGGAAAGGCAAAAGTCAATGATTCAGCTAATCGGATTGAGGTTACTTACGATGGCTAAATCCCTCTTCAGGGATCGAAAGAGCTCCGGCTGATTGAAACGCCTGAAGGACTCCATGTCATGAGGGAGGAGAAGTGGTTGCTGCAGGGCCTCAGCAACGTAGCCGGCTCTCCCTCCATCATAGTTCCTGAGGGAGGTCTCCCAAAGGATTGGAGCGCCCTCCAACTCCAATTTTGGAGACCAAATCCGTGGTCCCCCTCCTCCTCGGCGAACCTCTGCCACTGTGCCCTCGTCTCGGCTTTCAGTAGACGGAGCCTTGCGGGTTCGGCTGTCCTGTGCCACCTTTTGCTGCTTGGCCCCCTTTGGTGGTGGCACCTGTTTTTCCCCAACCTCAGTGTGGGGTCTCTTCTTCTGCAGGGTTGGCATGGGTTTCAAGCTAGGGTCAGGGATCTGGGTAGGCGCCGGAGGAAGTATCGCCACTGTTTTAGATGTCCCAGCATCTTTCGGGTCGGACTTTTTGCCTCTCCCCTTCATCAAATTCCTCAGATCCATATCTTCGTCCGAGGAGTCTTCTAAATGAGTGGCTAACAAGTTAAGTTGGGCGCCTGACTGCTCGCAGGTTTCTTCCTCGGCGTCTGAGATCTCTACCACCTGGTTTACCCTTGAAGCTTCTCCCTCAAACCGAAATTCATCTATTTGTTCTTTAAGCGAGGAAGTAGAAGAGCCAGCCCCCTCACCTTCGATCTCTTGTCCGAGGGGAACTTGCTGGAGTGGTTGGATAAGGGGAGGTGCAGCCCGAGGGATTGGACGGGGTACAGGTTCAAGATCGTATGGCGCTAAGAAGCCCTTCCAACCCACGTCGATACGCGCAAGTCGATGATCTCCTTGGACGATTGCGTTGCCGACCGGTTGAAAACCCTTTGACTGCGCTTTATATCCAAGAATAAGGGGAGCAGATCGTAGTTGCCCGTCCTCGCTCACGAAGATCTCCGACCTTAAAAGGTAGTTGAGGGCAACAACATTCGTTAGGCTGAGCCGAGGAGAAACCTGGTTCTTATCTGTTGCAAGTAAAAAGAAAAAATAGTCAGAAGCTCAGAGATAGAGACCGAAGAGAAATCAAAGACAGTTAAAAGACGGGAGCCCTAAGCCTATGGTCAGTGCGTCTAAATCTACATGTCACACCTGGCTTCCCAGGCTTGGTCGGGCAACCAGGGCCGTTGCGCCAAGCGCCCGAGACGATCACATAGTCGTCTTTCATCCCTTTGTTGGATTTGGGAAGGCAGGAAATGAGCCTGACAACATCCGACCGGGATTTTAAGTAGTACCCAGCATCTTGCTGGCTATGGCATTCGTACATTTGTACCACGTCAAGCCAGGTGAGTCCCAACCCCAAATGACACTCAAGGTCCTCAATCGCTCCTAGGATCCTAAACATGTTGGGCGCGCACTGCCAGGGAGTAAGCCTATGGTTCCGAAGGTAACTGGTGGTGATGGGGCCCATGGGGATTGTCATTCCCCCTTCTTTGAAGGCGATGAGGGGGATAACCACCTCTCCCGTCTCCCGGTCTGTTAGTATTTTTTCTGGGGGGCAATACCTCACGCCCACGTCAGGGGGTATGCGGTACGTGCTCCTAAACGCCTCTATTTGCTCAGGGCTATCCATCATGTACTCGAGTTTCCCCATGGTGCTTAAGTGAAACAGTTGGCCGAAGAGAAAACTAAAAGATTCGGTGGGCGGCGACTTACAAGGGCTGGGCCGGAGAAGCGACTGCAGGCTCGTAGGAGGGCTCGTGAGGATTCTGAGTAAGATTGGCACCGGTGACTGAGAGATTCGGGCGGGGAGATTTGGACGGAGTGAGGCGTCTGTTCTTGCTAGAGCGTCTGAAGATTTGCGAAGTGAGGAAGAAATGATTTCCTCCGAAGCTTTATACGAGGTCAAGCGAAAGGTCAGGGGTACTCCCGCCTAAATCCTGAAGAAAAACCACAGCCATTGGATCAATCAGCCACCGTTGGATGCGAAGGACGAAACGTCACCTAGTGCAGTTAATGCAGCGCTTTGGGAATAAGGAAACCGCAGCGGCATTAATGAGGCGTCTGTTCCCACGTTTACGCACGTGCCAACTCGGTGATGCGTGTTTCCAGGCTTTTGCTCCGTGGCAAGTCAAAATCCCACTTTTTCTCCTCGGATGCGAGGGAAAAACTATAATTTTGAGGGGCTATTGTGGGGGAGAAAAGCCCAACCTGGCGCACTGGGCCCAAGGCCCTATCCAAGACCACTGTTAGTCCGAGGAGACCAAGACGCTCAGTCAGAGGCCCATGTGAAAGGAAAATGTCCGCAGATGAGTACGTGCACTGTCCGAGGAGTTGTTCATATGTCCGAGGAGACCGATACCCTCGGACCCGACGAGGTTTTTGTCCGACACGTGTCAGGCGACCTGTTTGGCAAGTGTTAAGGGAGAAAGGGAGCCTCGGGCACACAAGGAGGTAACTGGAACAGAGAAATATCAAGGAGACAGACTTCAACCACCGCATTTAATGCACTGCACCTACCCTTCTGGCTGCATTTATGTGGAGAAGACCCCTGAACAGTGCATCCTCAGCTACCGCCACTCAGACAGGGCTAAAGGGGGAGTGTGATGGGACATGCACTCAAGTGGGCGCCCAGATGATGAACAAGTGGACGGTGGAGATGTAGAAATGCAGTACTATATAAGAGAGAGGAGCCTCTGATAGAGGGGGATCGAAAGGAAAGAGAGAGAGAAGAGCATACTATTTTACTGTAGCTCCAACTTTTGTAACCTAAGTTCATCAATGAAAATCACCTCCTCGGACGAGATATTCACCACTGTCCGAGCATATACTAATTAAAGTCTTTCTGTCATCATAGCCGTTTAATACTGTTATTTTCATTATTAGCCTAGCTCTTTCACCCACTCTCTACAAATTTATTGTTTTGGGTTCAGTGGGCTCCAAATCCACACCTTCTTGGGCTTGGGCTGCGGAATCTGACCCTACAATAATTAATGCAAATTATTAAATTTTACCCAAAAAAATAGAAAAGCCTCTGAGCACGCACATGCTCAGAGGCTAGTTATTAGTAAAACCTTATAACTCCTTATCTGTCTATACCTAGATCCCCTGTAAAAGTAGATCTTTAACTCTATTTTCATTTTGAAACAAGATGCACAGATATGCCACTTGAACAAGTTTCCAAATCATTGTAAATGAACCAAATACAAATTAATTAAAACATGGTCAGGCTGATTGAAATTCATGTATACATCTAATTGCCTAACCAGATGTATAGTTAGAAAGAAAATAAGATAGAATAGGATTGGCCATTAATGGGAAGGATGGTTGAGATGGTCATTACCAGTTAATTTATAGATGAATACTTCTTGACTGGAGCTCTCAATCAAACATTGTGCATTTGTTTCGTTGAACTCATCCACATCTTGCTTGTATATCAAACTGACCCCACATTTCCCCCTTATACCTTTGGTTGATTCATCGGTCTCAAATATAACCTTAATCTGACTGCATTCGCCATTCCCAACTTTAGCAAACCAATCATCACGAGACAAATACAATAGACCAATATCAACCTCACAACTTATCAAGGTAGCAAAAAGTTCAGAGGCACAGTGATTTTGAGGCATATCACCAAGGGCTATCACACAAGCTCTAATATCATATTCCCGTTGTATCATACCTAATGATGATGCCCAGAGAGCAAATCCTATCCATTTACTATTATACCAATTTGAAGGCAGCTCTATGCTTATTGAATTCCCCTCTATTTCAGCTAAACATGACGGAATAATAGATCCATCCAAAATGGCTTTACGACAAAGGAGTCCCTGTACCCAAACCAGAACACAACTATTGTTAACTGTTATTATTTAACTATCCAAGAGAGAGAGAGAGAGAGAGAGAGAGAAGAGATTACCTGTAGGAAATGAAACAATATTGTAAATCCCACTCGACTGTCTCTCTCATCATACGGAAGCCATTGGGAGAGAGGTTGTGACCAGATACTCAGTTTGACCCGTTCTGGTGACCATTTTAGGGAAGAACAACCTTTAGCATCCATAAATCTTATAGTTGATGGAAGCCTTGGCAATGATTTTAGTTTTGAGCATTTGGAAAGATCGAGTGTTTCAAGAGACCTCAAATTATCCATGTTGCTTGGAAGACATTCGAGATTTCTGCATAAACTTAGATCTAATAAAGTAAGGGCAGTCAAACACTCGATTGATGAGGGTGCTACTTTCTTAATAGCAGTCTAACCCAAATTGAGTTCCGATAGGCTTTTCATAATTCCAGTAAATTTCGGAAACGAACTGATTTTGGAGCAACAATAAAGATTAAGAACCGTAAGGGACTGCATTTCAGCAGACATGCTGGGAAGATCGATAAGAGAACAGCAACATTCCAGATGTAAATACCTAAGCTTGCTGAGTTGTCCAATAGATGGGTGGATCTCAACCAATCGATCGCAGTAAGAAAGGTTTAGTTCCTCAAGTATTGGAACACCTGAAAAGTTAGGTGTCCTAATAAGGTATTTGGAACCACTAAGATCAATGAACTTTAACTTGGATGAAAGCTGTTACCAAAAAAAAAAAAAAGAGTTTCCATTAAACGTAGAAATTAATTTAATAAGTACAGAATTCTTTTAAATTAAAACAGCTTTATAAATGAAAGGAGGAGGCTCAAATACACCGGACCTGGAGTGTATTTGTATTTGTAGTTACATTTAAAGAAAAGGGAAATAATAAATAATAGAAAGGATGTTAAAAGAACAAAATTACCATTACTCCTTCCCAAAGATATTCAAATTTGTTGGATAGCAAGTCAAGTTGAACAAGCGGCATTCGTTTGTGCCTAGATGCCAAACATTTAAAAGGACAGTTGGTCCATCTAAGATGTCTTAGGTTATTAGGAAGAGCAAGATGTTTTTGGTTATTAGGATGATTGAGGGCATTCAGGTTGTTCATCACTTTGAAGAAGTCCTGACTAATTATCAACAATCTAAGATTAGACATCTTTGATAACACTTCAAGAAATTCTTCAAATTTGAAATCCTTTTTCTCGTATACAACAACTATGGCTTCAATTGCATTTGTTGCCTAAGATTTCAAAAGCAAAGGATTGGTGATTTGCACAACCAAATGATAAGAATACTAGAATTATTCTAAGTTTTATAACGCATTAAGGCCGTAAAGGAGATAAAAATATATGTACTTCCTAAGTTTTCCATATATAAAACTCTCTAAAATATAATTTTTTTTATTATTCCTCCCCCCTTAAAGCCCCTCCCATATGGTAGGCCCAACCTAAAAATTAATAGTTAAAAATAGTAAAATGTACTTCATATTATGTTACCATTTTGCATTGCAATTTTGTGAAGAAAAGAGAGAGATTTAAATGAAAATGCAAAAGGATTGGAGTTTGGCTTTACGTATTTAAGGAAATTACATTTTTTATAATAGGAGAAAAGTTTCGTTTTCAAATTGCAACTTATGGAAATCACAAAAAAATTACATTTTCACACTATAATTTTTCATATCAACAATACTTTCTACATCTTTTACCAAACACTAAATTTCATTTTAAAAAACACATTTTCAAAACATAACTTCTAAAATTTTCAAAACATGAATTTTCAAAAAACTAACCCAAACAAATGCTAAGAGTCCCATTAGTAACTAAATAGATCGTAGTACAACATCACATGTTAATAGTAAAATGTACTAAATATTAAGTCCTATTAATAGATCGTATTTCATCTTATTTTAAAGTCTTTTTTTTTTCCTTATTACTCTGTTTAAAATTCATACATTAAAACTTTTTTTTTTTTTTGGGAGATAATATAGACAGAAGACATTGGGATGGGGAAGGAAGAAGTGGGAAGACAAAATTTACAACACTAACACTTACAAAAGGGTCTAACCTTTGTAAGTACTAGCGAGACTTATAAACCAAAGACTTACTCACTAACTAACTGATGCGGTACTTTAAACCACTTATCTTTTTTTTTTTTTTTTCTTTTTTGAGATAATATAGACAAAAGACATAGGAGATTGGGAAGGAGGGCATACATTAAAACTTGAAAGGTGCATCTCTACCTTTTAGAAATTCAAGACCAATAGGGGAAAAAATACGAAATCACAACATTACTTTTAAAGTGATGGAAAAAGAAAATAAAGCCTACAGAATGATTTTTTTTTTTTTATTAAAAAAAAAATGTTAAGATAGCCTTTTGTTCTAGGTAGTAACAAAGAGATGAATGATTAGTTCATTACATCAAGAAAAATAAATTCAATTTTATAAACAATTACAAAGAGATATTATTTTTTTCAAAATATAAGAAATCATCATTGACAATATATTAGCATGGTAAATGAATGTTTTATTCTTTTTTTTTTTTTTTTGAGGTATGAATGTTTTATTCTTGATATCGTTACATAAATACTTAGGTAACCATGCACTTACCTATTGGAATTTTATTTTAAAGAACAAATTTATTGAACAATTATGTTACTAAACCTACTCAATCCTATTCACTGAAATAAATTATAGCTTTGTCATTTTTCTTACCTTATTGTCCTTCAATACATGAAGCAAGTCATCATTAAGCCACAACCTACCCTGCTTTCTAAGCTTTCCCTTTGATTCAAAACGAACTATTTTTTCACCCATTTCTTGTAGTAGATCATGCATCCCCAAATGTTCGATGTTGTCCCTAGATAGGACAGATTTTTCCACGAGAACACTTATACCAATTCTTGCATTAAAACCACAATTCTCTAATATATGTATTACTTCATTTTTGTTCCAATGTCTGAAGAAACATGCAATATCTAAGAATATCTCCTTCCACATTTCCTCTAGACCATCATAACTTAATTTAAGTATATGAAATATTTCTCCTTTAGTTTTTTTAAAACTAGGCAATGCACTTTGCCATTCATCTATTGTTCTTCCAACCAAAAAGGAACCCAAAGTAACAAGAGCTAATGGAAGGCCATTAGCATATTTCACAACTTCTAAGGAGAGTTGCATATAACCTTCTTTGGGTTGCTCATTTTTGAAGGCTTTCAAACAAAAAAGTTTTAAAGCATCATCATCTTTTAATCCATTGGGATTATATCTGTTAAGCACTTCATGTTGGATTAATACATGTTCATCTCTAGTTGTTATAATGATCCAACTCCCCAATCCAAACCAGTCATGCCCTCCAGCCAATTTTTCTAATTGGTCCAAATGGTCAACATCATCTATGACAAGTAGAACTTTTATACGACATAACCTTTTCTTGATCATGTCAACTCCATCATAAACATTATTTACATGTATATTTTTATCCTCCAAAATGTCTGCAAAAAGCTGCTTTTGTAATTTACGCAAACCGTGTTTTTTTGAATCTTCCCTAACATTAGCAATAAAGCTAGGACCTTCAAAATGACTACGATATTCATCATAAACAGCTCTAGCAAGAGTTGTCTTCCCCAAACCCCCCATACCATAAATCCCTGTCATGCAAACATTATTCTCAAAACCTAAATACAAAGGGATAAATTCCTTCAGAGTAGATTCTATTCCTATGAAGTTTTTATTAATGCCTGAGGATTTAGAACTTAATTTCTTCATCATCTCTTTCACAACGTGTTGGATAAATTCGGACTCATGCCTGTGAAGAAGATAGAAAATAATACGTGATGGTCCAAACCAATTATAAAACTTCAGGGGGGAAAGAAAAATATTTGGCAAGGATATTCCGGGGGAGCTATTATTTCATGAATTTGTCAACTAATTTTCTTAGGTTAGCAATGATATTAGATTCACTAAATCCAAATTCTATTTCGTCTAAAGATACATTGATTCAACAAAACATTAAGCATCTCATTCCATGCTTGATTGCTGAGAGAAAAATCATTGGAATATTTTAAGTTGAACATGCTAAATATAAATGTTTAAGACCCTTTGAGGCTATTTGAGTACAAAATATTAATAACGGCAATACTCAAATTTTCCAAAGTAGACAATTGAAAATGCTTTGTATACCGGGTAAATGAGTGAAGAGGAGGTATTGGTTTCTATTAATAAAAAATTAAATTTAATGATTTATACCTTTGTGCCAACACAAACACGAGCTTTTACTTCTTTAGTCAAGGCCCAAAGGTATGTGATGTTCCTCTTTGAAGAGACAGCACGTAATATCAGTGATAAACTCCTCAAAGCTATACTTCTTCAAATTAAATTTTGTAAAAAATTGGTTTGGGAATGGGAACAAAATGGATAAATTGGTTTGAGATTAAAAAAAAAAAAAAAACTAGATCATGAACGAGCCAAAATTAAATCTTTATGAAAATAATTGGCATGCTCACCATGAATAAAAGGTAATTTGGGATGGTTGCATCATGTTGAGTTATAAAAGTGTTATAATTCTCCAAAATTTCACTTTGATTGACTTCAATTACTAAGGGGACAAATCTTGAACTATGAAATGGATGCTCCATTTGTTTTGACATAAAATATCTATTAGAAAATTGACTCGCTGTCATATATTTGATTGCAATATTTAAAATGAGCTAAAAAAATATTTTCTATTGTTTGTCTTATACCAATTATATATAATTTTTCTTTTTAATTTCAAATAATTATATGAACAAAAATATATTCCAACTGGCAAAACATTTTGTAGAGTTTTTTAACGTTGCGAAGTATTTTTTTTTTTTTTTTTTTTTTTTCAGAAGGAAAACGATGAGTTTTATTAATGATGGCCTTCTAATTTAACGTTGCAAAGTTTATTTGTAATGATTTGTTAAGTATATAATGTTTTGGAAAACCTTTTTATTTTCTGTTGGACTCGTTTTTGTTTATTACTGAATACATTTTCTATGAAATTACATTTTATGCCTTACCAAACAATAGAAAATGCAAAAGAGAAAAAAGCTTTCCACTTAAATAAGTGGAAGCAAAAGATCCAACCATAGGCCATCTTATCATGTTGAGTTATCACGTCACTTAATAATGGATCATCTCTTCATGGTGGCATAATTAGAGCATTTGTATTAAAACTTTCAAAATGCTAAAATGCTATTTTTTAGCATCACAAACAATAAAATGCATCTACATCAACGATGCTAAAACTAAAACGTTAAGCACCCAAGCTACAGTTAGCTGTCATCTTTGACAGCTTACTATAGCAAAAATCTTTAAAAAAAAAAAAAATTTATACCATTCTCTCTTTTCTTCTCTTAAATAATATTTATTTCTCTTTCTTCTAAAAACTTCTTTATTTGCTGGCTTCTTCTCCTCCATTCTTTTCTATCTGTTTGTCTTTTTCTTATCTCTTTTTGCTCTTTCTTCTTCTCCTCTTGCTCAAGCTCTCTCAAAAAAAAAATGTGGTAGTGGTAAATGGTTTTGGGTCGTAGTTTGCTGAGCTATGGTGGTGGTGGTGGATTTTGGGTCATGGGTTCGGTGTGTTGTGGGGGTGGTGCTGTGGTGGGTCATGGTGGTAATGGTGGGTTTGCTCTCTCTCCAGGTCATGTTGGTAATGGTAGGCAATGGTGGGTTTTTTTTATGGGTTTTTTTTTTCTTTTTCCTGTGGTGGTGGTCTTGGGGGATTTTTTTTTTTGGTGGTGGCTTGTGATTGTGATGGTGGTTGTTGTGGCTAGTGGTGTTAGTCTATTTTAATGAGTTTTGTGGTGAGTTGTTGATGATGGTGGTTGTTGTTGAGTTTGTGGTGGTGGTTTTGTTTTGAGTTTTTTTTTTTTGGTAAGTTGTGGCTGCCGTCGTGGTGGTGGGGGGGGGGGGGGGGGGGTGAAAGTAGTTGGTTGCTATGAACTTTTATTTGGAAGTTTTATTTTATTTTAATATATTATTTTAATGAGATGAATGTAAAAATATAATTTTTGATATTAGATATATTAAAAAATAAGTTGTTAAAATTAATAAAATAATTTTTTGAAGTATTAAATACTAAAATTTTTGAAAATTTTTATAGAAATGCTCTTAATGTCAGCCGATTTATAACTCCCAACAAGTGATATATATTCTTTATTCAAGTAAGGGTGAGTTTGGTTCAGCTTTTTGAAGTTGGACTTTTTGAAAAAGTTGAGTTTTTAAAAAGTGCATAATGAAAAAGCTGAGTGTTTGGTAAAAACTGTTAAAAAGTGCTTTTTGAAAAAGCTGAGTGTTTGGCTAACACTTATAAAAGTTGTAGTTTGAGGGATAAATTACCAAAAATGACAATGTATATATAAGGGAGTTTATTTTTTTATTTTTTATTTTTGGATGTGAGTTTATTTCATACTTAAATTAACTACTTCATATACTTAAATCAAATTTTCTCTTTCTAAAAAAATTATTTTTTTCTCATCAATATTAGCTAATAATAACTTACCACTTAAGATTTATTGTGAAATTATTGTGATAATTGATACTGATTTTAATTTAAACGTACTATTACTTTTTTCTCTTTCTAAAAAAATTATTTTTTTCTTACCAATATTAGTTAATAACCTACCTTTTAAGATTTATTGTGAAAGTATTGTGAAAATATTGTGATAAAATTGATACTGATTTTAATTTTAACGTACTATTAAAATTATTTTTTTCTCTTTCTAAAAAAATTATTTTTTTCTCACCAATATTAGCTAATAATAACCTACTCTTTAAAATTTATTGTGAAAAAATTTGTGAAAATATTGTGATAATATTTCTTTCTTTCATTTTTTTTCCTTTTTTTTTTCTCTCTTTTTTCTCCTCCACACACCTCCACACACGTACACTTCTCTTTATTCTTTTTTCTTTTCCCTCTTTTTTCTCCTCCACACACGTAACTTCTTTGCCCTTTTTCCCCTCCAGAACATTCACTTTACTTTTCATTTTGTCTTCTTTCTTTTCCCTTTTCTCTTTCACTTCACCTCCAGAACGTTCCACCGCTGAGATCCTTTTTTCTTTTTTTTTTTTGACAATTCGAAAGCCGAGAGGAAGATAGAAGATGATGATGATGATGATGAAGAAGATGAAGATGATTGAAACATTGGGTTTGTATTTGATTTTGATTTTGGGTTTGGGTTATGGGTTTTCAGTTAATGGGTTAAATTTTGAGTTGATTTTGAGTTGGGTTTGAAATGGATTTTGTTGATTTTGTTGGTTGTGGTGGTAGACCGGTGGGTTGATTGTTGATTTTGTTGATTGTGTTTTGGGTTGATTGTGGTGTTGATTTTGTTGGGTGGTGCTGTGTTTGTAGCAAAACGGTGAGGGAAGAGCAGAGAGATGAGATGAGAGGAGAGGAATGAGGCGCACGGATGACTTACCACGGAGAGGGCAGAGTTGAGAGGAGATGAGAGGCGTGAGGGAGCTGCGCAGACCAGTGAGATGAGATGAGATGAGAGGAATGAGGGCCACTGTGTTATTCAAGGGTTGCGTGTGTGATTCTGAAGTGTTAACCCCTTACCCTTTAGTGAAGGGCAATTTCGTAAAAGTCACTCTCCCAACGGATATAAATAAAAGCTCCAGATTCAACTTTTCACTTATGGAGCTAAACTGATCCATAAGTGAAACGCGCATATCCTTCAGACGTATAAAAGCCAACTTTTTCTGAAAAGTTGGCTTTTATTCTCACCAAACGCATATTTGACCCAGCGTTTTTTAAAAGCCAACTTTTAGGCTTGAAAAGTTGAACCAAACGGGTACTAAATCCGTTTTGATCTTTTCACACAGCTTAGCCTTTTTTTTTTTTCTTTTTTTTAAGAAAATTCACACAGCTTCCCTAAGCCCAAATATATTCTTTAAATATATTCTTTGTATCAGCAGATTCACAACCACTTCTACTCAGGGTCGGCCCGGGTCCCGGGTTCAAATTTTTTAATTTTTTTTACAAATTATATACATTATTTTTGTAGTTGCTCTGGTTCCAAAACCTTTGGCTCCCTCCAACTAGCAACTATTCAACTCAAAAACTTAACAAAAATAATTAAACATTTACAATGTTGATTATATTTAGCAAAAAAATATTTTATCACCAAACAACAAAAAAATCATATGTTATTAGAAAAGCTAAAACTAAATTTTTAGCAACTATAGTAAACTGGTATAAATACCAATTGACTGTAGCAAGTTGTTAAAAATAAAATACAATATTTTATTAAGATTATCTCTCTACCTTCAATTAAAAAAATCAAATTCTCTCTCTTCGTTTATTATTTTAATGAGTTGTTTATAATATTTTAAATGAAGTGGGAAAAAAAATAGAACATAAGAACATTTGATGTTTGGTGTATTGTAAAGTGAGATGGAAAAATAGATAAATTAGCATTTTGAGATGCCAAAAATTAAATTTTTTAGTACTACCATTGTGAATGATCTAAGTTTTAAAATAAAAAATAAAAATCCTACCTAGCCTAGTATTTGAAAAAAAAACATTATTTTTTTTTGGTCATTTTAGTAGATGATTTTATTTTAATGTTTTAAAAAATAACAATTTTGTGTATTTATAATTTGTTAATACTATATGGATGTCTATTTGGATTTTTTTTTTCATATACTCTGGCCCCCTCTAACTTGAAATCTTAGGTCCGTCCCTGCTTCTACTGTTCCCAAAAATTTAACAGAATTTTAACTAGCATACCATGATGTAGTTCAATCCATGCATATTATGATATATTCTCATAGCTAATTATATGTTTCATGGTATATGATTTGAAATTTATGGAAATTACCTATTTTGTAGATGCCAACCAGAGATATTAGCCACTTCTTTTAAAGCAGTTCTCCATGTTTCCACCTTCTTTATGTTATCCTCGCATTTTTGGTGATCAATAAAGGTTTGTTCAAAATTTCCTGTTTGTTTTCGTACATCAGATGGGTCCACATCGTAAAAAATTGGAAAAACTTCCAACCTCATTTCCTCCCTGCATTTGTTAATCTTGGCAAGCTCATCCAAGCACCACTTAGAAGATGCATAATTTTTTGAGAAAATGATGATAGCAATCTGTGATTCTTCTATTGCTTCGAAGAGCTTAGAAATAGATTTTCCTCTCTCGAGTTCTTCTTCATCCCTAAAAGTAATAATGCCCTTTCGATTCAAAGCAGCATATAGATGGTCGGTAAAATTATTGCGGGTATCCTCACCCCTGAAACTTAGAAATACTTCATATTTGCATTGACGTGTTGAAGAAGAAGATGGTGATGGCGATGACTCTCTTTTACACTTCATTGAAGCTGTTGGAATTTTAGATAAAAGAAGTACAACAAATTAAAAATAAAGAAAAAAATAATGTGATGTGGGATTTTAATTTCAGGCAGGGAGTGAAAGGATAATAATAAAAAGAGATGATTGTGTGTTAAAACTTAAAAATGAGAACTTACCCATTTGTGAGAAGGAATTACAGTAGCAATGGGCTCCAAAACCTCCTGAAAACACTCCGGTTTTAGACAAGTCAACGAATCCTGTTTCACTTATTTGTTTATGTTTCTTTACTGCTTCTTTTTTTCGCAAAGAAGGGATGATTGAAAATGATTTAACTATAGGAAAAGAGACAAAGATAATTTAAAATTTTGCTAGGGAATTTAAGCACTCTTATAAAAACTCCAATCTTAGAAAGCAAACTTTTGTTTGTTGCTTATTCATTCATTTCATCTATAAATACTATACAACCGAAGACTTTGATTTTTTGAAGTCTTCGTTATATAGTATTTATAAACTAGAAGCTGACACATAAGTTTTAAAGCTCTTACAAATTTTCACGTCACCACTATTTTCTTTTTCTTTTATTTTTTGTTCTATTTTTTTTTTTTAGATAGTTTTAATCTACAACGTCCGCTCTTGATAATAGATCTTTATCATCAGACCAAGACACCAATCAGTTTTTAGTATAGGTGAAAATTGAATCTCAACTCTCTTATTCAACCATCATAGACTTTTTTAAGCAAACCTTCGATTGTCATCCTATTTCTCTCTTCAATTGCCTCTCGCAGACCTTACCTTTCTCTCAAGTTCGAAAAGTAAATTGATGAATGAAATTGTTCTACAAGATGATCCTTATATTTGCCTATCTGTCTCTAACTATCTCTCTCTAGACACAGGAAAGAAGCCCTAAACGCATTGTAGCATCATTCAATTAGAGGCTTCAAGATTTAAGCATACCACATACACATGGCAGGTATTTTGCAATCCATCTTTTGCTTATCAGATCCTTAAAAAAATGGAAATAAAGTAAGATTGGAAATTAGATAGGTATTTTGCAATTCATCTTCGGCTTTGGCTTTTTTCTTGTGTGAGTTTTCTTGTCAGTGGCACTATTGCTTTTCTCTAATTTTTCAAAGGCAGACCTATAATCAAAGAGTTAGACCCGGTCCCCAAGTCCATTGGATTTCTCTCTTATTATTTTGTAATATTCTTCTTTACCTGGCTTTGTTCTGCAATCCCTTTTTGACTGCTCTTTGCACTTGCAGGCCTCAAACTTTGAAGGTCAGAATCTCACTTTTCTCTTTCTTTTCACTCACGAGCATATTTTGCAGAGAACATATTTTGACTCTATTGGGTTTCCTATTTGAAAGCTTGAATATGTGTGAAAATATAAGAGCTATTTAGACCCCCCAAATTAAAAAATTACGACTTGGTTGATTTTACTCTAACTTGTCTAAGTACGGAATATAGTAAATGCGAGCGAACAAACAATAAAACTCTCTAAGCCATATTCATCATATATCAACAATAAAATGAAAACTAAAAGAGAAAGGAAGAAAGATGCAAATACGAGATAACATCGAGACGTATTATCAAAGAGGAAACTGAAGAACTTGGCAAAAAACCTCTCCGCCACCCTCTAAGCGTTAAATCGATCAACTAGACAATAAGTTGGGATACACGAATAGCAAGAGACCTTTCAAGCCTAACCTACCCAATGCACCTAAGCCCTCCAAGCTCCTACTCCAACAAGGTTTTTCGGAACCGTGTTTTGTCTAGTTTTCCAGATCTTGCAATTCAGCCCGATTACATCCGCCAACACTTGGCTTCTTCTAATGCTTCCCAGCAGCACCAAAACCTTACTCCGCACTGAGATTGGGTGTGGTAAGTGTTTGGGCTATCAACCTCTCAAGAATATAGATATGGAGAGGTAGGAGTTTGAGGAAAACCACAAAAGATTGTGAGTATAACAATCTTTAACTCTCAAGTGTGTATGCTAGAGTTTTCTCTCTGAAAAGACAATATGTAGGTAATAAGGGTATATATAGTGTGGGTGAAGACATAGTGGAGCAGATATGCCAAAATAGCAAAATAGAATGTTTCATGGGAATTTCGCGGGAAGGCATTACTTGCGAATTACTTGCCAAACTAGCTGTCATGACTCTTCGCATTCCAGTCATGTGCTCTACACGTGATTCACTTTGTGGGAAGGCTTCTCGTGAAACTTCTTGCAAAATCCACTTGGTTTTCAATAAAAGCTTAAGTCTTCACACTCTTTCTCACACACAACCCATACAATGAAATCCTACATTGAATACAGGGTAAACATGATTGAACATAACTACAATCAAATTTGGCAAGAAATTAAAGCCAATACAAAATAGTTGTAAATAACAGCTTTACACTATTTATAGTCTTTTTTTAGATTTAAAGTCTAATGTTTTGGTCATGAAGGTTGTCTGTAGCCTTTCATGTGTATACACACACACACACACACACACACAGAGAGTTATGGGGTGCTAGTGTTTATCTTTTTTTTGATGAATGGATAATAGTGTTTATCTTCCTGTTAATGATTAATTGTAAACATATTAAAGAGTCAATCATGAAGGTTTCAGTTGCAATGGTGAAACTTAAGATGTTATTTAAATTTTTTTCTTTTACATAAATTATGAACTTGAAGCATGAGAACAATTTTAGTTGCCAATATGTAATGGTTGTGATCCCTAATGTTAGGTTCTAAAGACTTAGGAATTTATGTATTTAGAACTCTAATGTGTAATGTTGGCAAACCATGATCAAAACAGGTTGTTTAGTCTTGTTTAGGCTTGCTCAAAGTTGTGCGTTTATGTAAAGTTGGAATCGAGTGGCTGCAGAAAGCATTAGTGACTTTCGGCTTGGCTCGATCAATCGAATCTCGGGCAGAATGTTTTTTTCTGCAGATTTCCAACTCAGCCCTAGCCTATTTTAAAACGTTTTAGGGTTTTATGTTTTGCCAAGGTATATAAGGCAAACCCTAGCCACGTTTTACAGGTTGCTCATGTTGCTCATATTGCTGTTTTGTGTAAATCTCTTATGAGATCTAGAGGAGCTTTCCTTTACACAAAGCTTAGGGTTTTCAAGGAGGAGATGTTATCTACACCTTGATGATCAATTCAGTTGCTACCATTGGAGCTTAACGAAAAACAAGCGTGGGTGCTTGTATTAGCTGGAGAATCCAAGAAAGAAGGAGTCCGTGGTCTCGGAGCTTGCACGTGGCCGTGTCAGTTAGTTCTACTGGTGGATAGTAATAAGAAGTCGAGCGTGGGGGCTTGTAAGTCTTATTATATGAACTTCGATTCTTTAAAGATAGTGGATTCTAGTTTACCTTGAGGATAGCTAGGTTAAATCCTCTCCAGGTTTTTACCGTGTGGTTTCCTGGGTCATCATATCATTGTGTTATTTACTTTTCCGCTGTTTTATACTTGATATGATTATTTGATTGTGATAATCTAGATTTGCATAATTTGACTAAGTTAATCACTTGGCTAATTAATTAGGTTAATCTAGTTGGGTTAAGGGGTCTGAAAACCGTTCACCTAAAATTTTAACAAAGACAAAATTTTGTTGCCAATTTGTCTTCTATTATTAAGGAACAAAGTGTATTTTTAAGTGGCAATGTAAGGTGAAATTTGTACTTTTGACCAAACTTTTTCTATTATTATTTTTATTGAAATGTATAATTTTTATTAAACTATCCCGTGCATCACAAGGTAAAGTGTAAGAACCTTTTTGAAAGCTCAAATTAGTGTGAAATACCAAGACGTGTTATCAAAGAGGAAACCGAAGAACTCGGTGAAAAACCTCTCTACGACCCTCCAAGTTGAAATCGATCCATTAGTGAATAAGTTGGAGTACACAAATAATAAAAGACCCTCCAAGCCTAGTCTATCTAATGTACTTGAGCCCTCCAATCTCCTAATACTAATGGACTTAGAGTCTTGTCTTCACTAGCTTTCCGGATCCTGCAATACCGCCAGATTGCATCCGCCAAGCCTCACCGGCTTCTTTTGGCAAATCCCAAATGCTTCCCAAGCTCCAAAACACTCTCTACACTCTGAATATGTGTGGATTGTATTTGGGTACAAATCTCCTCTCAAGATATAACAATGGAAGAGGGGAAGGAGAAGAGACTACAATGATTTCTCACTAAATGATGAGTAGCTCTCTTTCTAAAAAAGGTGGGTGTGTTGTGTTGTAGGAACCTATCTAGGGTTTTCTCTCTAAATAGCTTCTTTTACTTTTGTGGATAACGAGAGTATATATAGTATGAGTGAAGGGTAAGCTCGTAAATGCATCACGCCATTAGTACAAAAGTACTAGGCCAAACTCACATGTGAAATGTGCTCAAACATATACGATCAAATTTTTTGAATTTTTCACTTTTTATATGTTTTTGGATTTCTTTACACACACAAAACAAAAGCATAAAAGTAAGATCAAATGCAAAAACAATGCATATAAAGAAATGCAAGATGCACAATTGCACAATAATGAAGCATCTAAAGCATGAAAAGTCCTACAAAGATCGAAAGAATTAGATCAAGGACCAAAAGAATATAGGCTCAACCATAGAAACCCTTCCTCATCCAAACGGAACGATTGTTTGGAATGAGTGTCTCATGAGAAGTGAGACGAGAGTTAGAAGAATGAGAACCGAAGATGCATAGAGACAAGGAGGTAAAAGCATTAACCACATGCTTCAACAACTTACCACTTTCAATCAAATCCGGTTTAGCTTGCAAAGCACAACTTCCAAGGAGCTTAAGTTTCTCTTTTCTTTTAATTCTTTTAAAAGTTTGAAACTTAGAGTAATGAGGTCTTATATGACCAAAGACACCACAATGGTGACAAACAATGTGTTTAGGTCCACTAGGGTTTTTGAGGAGGGATCTAGCAACATAGTTCTCTCTTCAACATGGAACATTGAGGTCTTATGTGACCGATCACACCTCAATGGTGGCAATTAGGAACAAACTTAGACCCATCCTTAGGATGAGACCTAAACAAAGGTTTAGGCTTAAGAGCCTTTCTCTCCACTTGTTGGTTTCTTTTGTGTGGAGGAATACCGATTTTTCTCTAGAGGGAGAACTTACAATAGGCACAAAATCGGGCAACACAACATGATTGCAACAAAGATTTTCTTCCTTTTTAGAAATAGGTTCAACAATCAAACACTTGGCATGCATCTTAAGAGATTCATTTTCACATTTAAGATCATCAACAAGTTTGTTAGACAAAACAAGTTTAGCATCCAAGTCCATATTCAAACATTCAAACTCTTTCATCTTTTCAAAAGAATTTTCAGCAAGTTTCTTATACTTCTCAACCAATTTGTTGGATTTATTGAGCCTGGCAATCAAATCATCCTTTTCACAAATGAACTCGCTCAAATTCTTATGAAACTTCTTAGCCTTTTTCTTCAAGAGTTTGACATTTGGAATTTTAACAACACCCAATGATTCATGTAGCATATCATCACAGGCATGAGAATAAACACTCATAGAGGCATTTTCACAAACACATGGCATGTTACAATCAACAACATCCAAAACATCCATAGAAGCATAAAAAGCACTATCCATGGCATTAAACACAAAGGGTCAAGGATTACACTTGGGTAAATAAACCAATACAAGTGTACCCACTCTGATACCAATTGAAAGCTCAAATTAGTGTGAAACACTAATACTTGTTTAGACACCCAATTTTAAAATTACAGCTTAATTGCTTTTACTTTAACTTATCTAAGTACGTAACAAGAGTAAATGAATAAGAAATCACCAGAACTACTCTCTAAGCCATAAGCAAGCAAGTAACAATAAATATAAAGTTTAAAGAGTAAAGAAAGAGAGATGAAAACACAAGATAATACCAAGAGATGTTATCGAAGAGGAAACCAAAGAACTCGGCGAAAAACCTCTCCGCGACCCTCCAAGTCGAAATCGATCCACTAGTAAATAAGTTGAAGTACATGAATAACAAAAGAACCTTTAAGCATAGTTTACCCAATGTACTTAAGCCCTCGAAGCTCCTGCTACCAACGGACTTCTCGGAGTCTTGTCTTCACTAGTTTTCTAGATCCCACAATACCGCCCGATTGCATTCGCCAAACCTCACTGGCTTCTTTTGGAAAATCCCAAATGCTTCCCAAGCTCCAAAACACTCTCTACACTTTGAATATGTGCGGGTTATGTTTGGGTACAAATCTCCTCTCAGGGTATAACAATAAGAAAGGAGAAAGAGAAGAGACTACAAGGATTTCTCACTAAAGGATGAGTAGCTCTCTCTCTAAAAAAGGTGGGTGTGTTGTGTTGTAAAAACCTATCTAGAGTTTTCTCTCTAAATAGCCTCTTTTAATTTTGTGGGTAACGAATGTATATATAGTATGAGTGAAAGGCACACTTAAAATCATCCAGGCAAAGAGTTTCGCGGGTACCTCACGAGATGGTCTGTCTCGCGAAGTACTCGCGAAATGCAGCCTGGCACTTGATTCTTTAGCTTCCAATGTGTGTTTCTCACATGGCCTTTTCGTGGGAACCTTTACTTGCGAACTTCTTGCGAGCTAATCATGAAACTGCACTGATCTTCATTTCATGCTTGATTCTTCACCAACTTAATACTAAACCCAATACAATAAAATCCCACAAAATATAAAGAAATAAATTAATGCAATTACAACACTTTTTGTCATGGAATAAAGCCAACATAAAATATAGTTGTAAATCACAACTTTACACCTTTCAAAGTCAATCATCACAACTTTACATATTATAAAATTCAACATACATAATCACCTTTCATTTATTCAAATTCCTTCAAATTTTCAATTTTCATTCAAAATAAAAATGCTATTTTTTTTTTCACAAATGAACGATCTTGAAAGTTCAATCCCTAATTCAATCACAAATCTTGAACTCAATCCCTAATTCAATCATAGAGAAACAACTTGCAACTAATAGCAAAGGGAAAAAAATAAACCCCAAAACTAGAATTTTTTCTTTTGTTTATCTTAATTGTGGGGGGGCTCGGGCCCAGGTGATTAGTACCGGCCCACTAAACTTAGGCCCAAGATCAGCCTGAGTAGCTAAAACTAGCCCAGGGGATTGAAGTTGGCCTAAACCCTGTAGGAATAGGCCTAGCCCAACAATAAGTATGACAAGATCTAGAGAGTATTGTTCGAGAAATTCCACGGTTTTCGGGCCAATCTAGGCCCACCACCAATTGATAAGACAAAGGGAGATCAATAGGAAAATGGTCAAATTTAGGTCGGCCCCAAGTACTATTAGTGCCTTTAGGGAGTTCGGTGCTGAATGCCATTTGGCGTTAGGAACAAGTTTCGAGAGAATCTTCAAAAAACATGATTGTTTCTAGGGATTCTAGGTAAAAGTGGGATTTCATGGGAACTAGTGAAAAAGTAATGATTTGTATCCCATTAAGGGGAGACTATATAAGGGAGTAAAGGTAGACAGAAAAGGGGTTGGTTTTTTCTGGGTTGGGGAGAAAAAGAGTGAGAAGAAAAAGAGAGAAAGGGAGAAGGTTAATTTAGAGACTATAAGAAGCAAAGTCAAAGGGTATGGGGGCGTTGGCATGGAAACCATAGGGATAACAGAAATTGGACTGTCCAGGTCGTGTTTGAAGCAAAACCCGTAGGACTGTCAGGAAACCCACCAACAAATAAATTGGGATCCCTAATCCACTGTCCTAGACAATATCATTCATAGGTTTGGGGTACCACATTAATGATACATTTTTCCATGATTTTTGTTTCTCCATAAATCCAAGTGGTTCTGTTTGACAGAAAGATTTATTCAATTTGTTTAAATTGTAAAATCTGATAGTACATTATTCTTTTTACCAGGTTTATTGCTTTGTAGATTTTGGTGGATATTTTATTAATTCTTTAGAAGTGAATGATGGGTGGCAAAAGCTTATAAAAAGAGGGGTTTACACTTCACACATTGAAGAAGTTGCAATACCATGTTATATGTCTTTAGTAAACTTTGGTACTTGGCCTTATTATTATTTGATGGTGGGCATGGTATTTAGTTTTTATTTCAGTTGTGTTATATTGATCTTGGACTTTTAACTTTCAAGTGGAGAGGAGATGGAGCTACCCAAGGGAATAGATAGCATCTTTCTCAAATTATAAAAGAATTTGTCCCACTTTGTTGCTTCTTTTGGTACTATCTATCTATAGTTGTTTGGCTTATTGTAATTTTTTAAAGTATGCGATCGTACTTAACCTCTATGATAGGAGAGTTGCAAGATTAGCATACCTCGCAACTCTATGACATAATTTATTTATGTTACATGCTAATTAATTTTGTTTTATGACGTGTAGAAATCTGCAAGTACCACGAATAGTACCAAGCTCCTAACTAACGGCTTGCAATCCCAAGACTTGACAATAAACATATGAATAATATGCATTTTGGAAAAATCTTGATGGAATAAAAACTAACAATATGTTTCTTAAGTGTATGATTTTTTTTTTTTTTTGGTAAGTAAATATTTTCTAACATTTGGAAGAATGGTTAGTACCACCACTATTATATAAATCTTCTTGATACAACATTTTTTTATTCTTCATGCTTTAAAAAATTTTGATAATTAAAAAAGGGGTATTTGAACCTAACTAGATATAGCTATAATATTATATAGATTTTGTAGATATTCATGCTTTCTCGTGTATCGCACGGGTTAGCGACTAATTGGTAATGAAATGAAAGAATTGAAGTAGGGAAAAAAATTTATTTAGCTAAAATTTATGGTAAAAATTATCATTAGATCTTGTTATACTATCAAAACTTTAAAAGAGTACAAATGTCACCTAAACGGATAAACCCATTTGAAATTTTAATTGCTCTTGTTTTCATCTACATCTCTTTATTTTTTTTCTTTTTTCTTTTATATAAAGTTTTGATAAACTTCCTTCTTCATTTCTACTAATTGTTATTTATTTTTTAAATACAATTGTTATTTCTCTATTATGGGTTATTTTAACACTTTTTTTTATGTATATAATATATTGAGTAGATATGTGTGAGTAAATTTTTATATTAAATGATGATGAAAGTAGTGAATAATTATATATACTCTCTATAAGAGGATTTTCCACTTTGGACTGGACTTTTATGTGGTCTAGAAATACCTTTTATATGGTTCAGAAATACCACTAAATTTTAAGTTTAACAGGAAAAAAATTTGAGGACAATCCGGTAAAAATATATCTCAAACTCTATTTAAAATGCCTATAAATAGGCCACTCTTCTACTAATCCATGTCTTCAAAACAAACTTATCCAAAATTTATTTTTTTTTTTAAAAAAAAGGAAAATTATGACACTAGACCATAAAAAATAAAAATAAAATAAAAAAGAATCATCGCACGCGCAAAGTGTTTGTGATGAGGCTAGTTATAATATAATTTGACACAAACTCGTAAACTTAAGTTTTTAAATTAAGGGAAAATCACAACTTACCCACCTATAGTTTGGTTGAAATTTAAGTTGCCTACCTATGGTTTAAAATTTGACACTTTACCCACCTGAAGTTTGACTGAAATTTAAGTTGCTTACCTTCAATTTGAAATCTCATAATGTAAGTGTTCCGCTGGATTCTTTTTGATCTTATTTGATCATGTATTTTTGTGTTTTTGGAGGAGAGAGATATAAAAGCAGAGGAAAATTACATATTTAGCCATGTTTTTAACAAAGGTAGTTTAAAGAAATCTAACTAAGCTAATCTCAAGTGAGTAAAGTGTCAAATTTCAAACCACAAGTTAGCAACTTAAATTTTAACCAAACCACAAGTGGGTAAGTTGTAATTTGCCCTTAAATTAAATATTTTACTTTATATTATATTTCAATGTTCAATTGGAATTTGTTATATCTCCTATTCTTGTGTGTGTTCACTGTTCATAATTTTACATCTATCTTTCAGTCAGTCAACCACACTTTTACCCTTTACCTCTTTAGTGGTTAGTCTAGCACTTTATCCAGTCCCCCAGTTTCTTACTCCTTTGCTTTATTTAAATCAATAGAGGTGGACAAAGTAATGAAAGTATACCTCATATTTTTTTAAGTAAAAAATGAGGTTTCTAGTGTGGAGTGTGGACTCATCGTCATCGACCTCACACCACGTGATGGTAAAACTAACACCACAAGTACCATTGGAGCCTTAATGGAGCTATCGTAGTAAGTACAACACATTCTTTGAAATGTCACTGCTTGAACCGTCTTGAGATTTGGGTTAATTGTCAAATGTTATAAAAAAAAACTTTCAAATATTCAATTTACTCTATGTGTAAAAACAAACGTCATTTAATACAATTTGAAAATTCTATTGCTCTTCCCTCTCCATCTTAAACTCTTATTTATGTAGCCACTAGTTACTCTTTCGCACATATAATTGGCATTACCTAATTTGTTTATGAAAGCTCTATTAGTGTGAAAACACTAATGCTTGTTTAGATCTCCAATTTTAAATTACGGCTTAATTGCTTTTACTCTAACTTATCTAAGTACGGAACAAGAGTAAAGCACGCGCAATAAACCGGTAACACTACTCTAAGCCATAAGCAAGTACAATCAGCAATAAATATAAAGTTTAAAGAGTAAGGAAGAGAGATGCAAACACAAGATAACACCGATATTGGGAATATTGTACAAAGTAATAATAAAAGAACAAGGTTAACAAAAAAGACAAACAGAAAATAGATAACTTGGAAACACAACATCGTTTTCCTTAGACAATGTTTGCCCCCACACTATTGTTGATAAAGGGTTATCGCAAATTTGTCCCCGGGATACAACCAAGATGTTAGGTTCTACATATAGCAATTTTGGAGAATGACCACAGGATTTTTTGTGTTTCTCTCTAACTTACTATTTTTCAAGTGAACATAAGCCTCTATTTATACCCATAATGTTATATTTCATCAAAAGGCATGTATGGAGAGTCAAAATGTTTCATAAAACCATTCACTAGGCTTGAAACCTCTTCAAACTTTCTGAATAGTCACCAGAAAATTCTACATAAAATCTTGTTTTATGACTTTCTATCGGTCAAAAGATCTTTTCGATCAATCGAATGCTCTTTTCGATCGATTGAATAGGAACCGAATAGCGATCGATTTATCTAGAGGCTCTAGGATTATTTTCTTACCATTTCGATCGATCAAGCCAAAGTTTTGACCAATCAAAAATGTTGAATTTTGAATTTTCACTTAGAAAATTCTAGAACTTGAATTTTCACTTTATGAAACCATATTCTCCAAACTCAAACATCATTATTACAACTTATCCTTGTATTTACCTATATATACAACAATCCCCCACTAGGTTGTAATAATATATGTTTTACTTGATTGATATTCTATCATGCATAATGGAAGGTATCTTTCAACTTAAACCTCTCTTTAGTGTAATTGCTCAAGAAATCAACAGAGTTAATGGTGGCTTGGTGCATAAACCAAAACTCTTATGTGTTGAAATCAGAAACAACACACACATTAGAACATCCACAACACATTTAGAAATTCATTGTTGTTAACACTATTTTGGCCTTGTGCTCTTCCCAGTTTAGTAAACATTTACAAGAGAAAACCCTTTACTCTTTGCTAGAAGCGGCACCACTTCTATGTTTACAAAGGTGAAGTTCCTTTTTATGTCCCTATTACACAGACATTTATACTTTATGAACTTCATTAAGGGTGTATTAACTCATCCTCAATTATATCGTAACATCTGCACTAATCCATCCTGAATGAGACACAAAATTAGTGCTCTTACTAACCACATATCAATAGCTTGTTATTATCCTTTAAACCTCTTTAGATTAAATCAATTTGAGGTTAGGTTCCCACTATTAGTGATTCTCTTAAAAGAAGGGTTTTGGTCCCATTCCAATGGATGTTACCCCAACCATATTTTGAGACATTGCTTTGGTTAAAGGGTTTGCCAAATTATTATTTGACCTTACATAGACAATTGAAATGGTACCAGCTTCAATTAATTATCTTATGTAATCATGTCTTAGACCTATATGTCTAGACTTTCCATTATACATTTTACTACATGCTCTGTCTAAGGTGGCTTTACTATCGCAGTACACCGAAATAGCTGGTATTGGCTATGGCTACAACTCTTTGTCTAACAACATATTTCTTAGCCATTCCGCTTCCTTGCCTGCTGCCGCCAAGGCTATAAATTATGATTCCATGGTGGAGTGAGAAGTACACATTTGTTTCTTTGATGCCCAAGAGATAGCACCCCCACCAAGAGTGAATATCCAACCAAACATGGATTTATTATCACTCACACTAGTAATCCAACTAGCATCCGAATAACCTTCCAACATAGTTGGAAAGTCGGAATAAAAGAGTCCCAAGCTTATGGTTTTCTTTAAATAACTAAGAACTCTACTAATTGCTTTCCAATGATCCACACTTGGATTACTTGTAAATCTAGAAAGTTTCTCCATTGCAAAAGATATGTTTGGTCTTGTACAATGCGTAACATACATCATGCTACCTATAGCATTAGCATACTCAAGCTATGCTATACCTCTTCTAGTGTTTTCACCCAATTTTATGCTCCGATCAAAAGGTGTGTTTGCTTCCTTTATATTAAGATGTTCAAATCTTTGAAGCACTTTTTCAACATAATAAGATTGATGCAATGCAAATCCCTCACTATGTCTTTTAATTTTGATTCCCAAAATAGTATCTATTTTGTTTAAATCTTTCATTTGAAACATAGAAGAAAGATACTTTTTGGTTTCACATACACCTTTCCATATTTGTACCAAATATGAACATATCATCCACATAAAGGCATACAATGACTCCATATTCCTTTGTAAATTTGGAATACATATATTTTTTAGCACCATTGTGCACAAAGCCATCTAACAAAATCATCGAGTCAAATTTCTCATGCCATTGTTTTGGAGCTTGTTTCAAATCATACAAGGACTTAACTAGTTTGCAAACTTTCTTTTCATTTCTAGGAAGTACAAAACCCTCAAGTTGTTCCATGTAAACTTCCTCATCAAGATCACCATTTAGGAAAGATGTCTTATCATCCATTTGATGTACAACTAACTTGTATATGGATGCAAGTGCTAACAACACACGAATAGACGTGATCCTAGCTACCGATGCACAGGTATCAAAGTAGTATATTCCTTCCCTTTGTTTAAAACATTTTGCCACTAACCTTACTTTAAAGGTTTGTATTGACCTATTAGTATTATATTTTCTTCTAAATACCCATTTACAACCAATTGGTTTTGAACCGGTAGGTAAATCCACTAGGACCCAAGTATTATTAAATAATATTGAGTCCTTCTCATCATTCACAACTTCTTTTCAGAAAGCTGAATCTCTAGAAGTCATAGCTTCCTCAAATATTTTAGGATTATTCTCTGTGTTAAACACAATGGGTATTTTATTTAGGACCACTTGTCTATTACCTTCAACAAGGAACAATTGAGCTTGATAAGAAATGAAATTTGGACCAAAATCCTTTACTTTTCTTATCCTTTGACTCTTTCTTTGTTCACTTAGTGAACCACTTTCAATCCTTTTAGTACCACCCAAAGTAGTATTAGGATTAAAGTCACCTTGTTGTGTTTAAGTAGGTATCAAAGCATCCATGGAATCTTTACTGAATTTATTCTCAATAAACTCAACATCTCTTGATTCCACCACTGTACTAGAGCTTAAGTCTAATAATCTATATGCCTTTGAATTTTTAGCATAACCTACAAACATACTTTTCATAACTCTTGGTCTTAACTTTGTTCTTTTTGGATCAACCACTATATAAAAGGCTAAACACCCCTACACTTTGATATAATCAAGGTTTGGTTTCCTTCCATTCCATAACTCATATGGAGATACTTTAATCTTCTTGAAAGGTACTCTATTGTGCACATGACATGTTGTAAGCAATGCCTCTCTCGATAAATTAAATGGGAATTCTGCACTTAAGATCATGGCATTTACCATGTCTACAAGAGTCCTTTTTTTTTCTTTCAGCCAAACCATTTTGTTGGGGTATATAAGGGGCTAAACTTTGGTATATTATACCATGTTCCTCAAAAAACACAGAAAAATCATTAGGAAAATATTCACCACCTCTATTGCTTCATAGGATTTTTATTTTCCTATCCTTTTGATTTTTTACTTCAGTTTTATAACATTTGAACATGTCAAAGGATTCATCTTTATTTCTCATTAAATACACATATGTAAATCTAGAGAAATCATCAATAAGTGTAATGAAGTATCTTTTACCTCCTCTAGTTAACACACCATTCAATTCACATACATCCGAAGTTCAAGCATAATAGAATTTCTATCTGACTTAGAAAAATGTTTCTTTGTCATCTTTGCTTGAATACAAATCTCACATTTCTTTTCATCATTATGCTTATATGGAATCATACCACGCTTCAACATAAACTTCAAGTATTTGAAATTTAAATGTCCTAATCTAACATGCCACAAATATGAAGAATCAACAATATAAGCACAACCAGTAACTTCTTTATTAATAATACTTAGTTTGTACATGCCATCAGTAGCATATCCATTTCCTACAAATATCCCATTCTTGGACAAGATTAACTTGTCCGATTCAAGTACAGCTTTTACACCACTCTTACATAAAAAATTGGCAGAAACAAGATTTTTCTAATATCAGGTACATGAAAAACATTGGTCAAGATCAATATCTTGTCGGAACTCATCTTCACTTCAACTGTGTCCTTTCCAAGAACCTTTGCTTTATTGTGGTTGCCCATCAGCACTTCTTATTCTATGGAAGATTTATCATAAGTCCTTAATTGCTCTTTCTTGTTGCACACATGCATTGTTGAACCCGAATCGAACCACCAGTCAAAAGGATTTGTAATTACAGCCATATGAACTTCAGTTATCATATTAATATGTATGGCAATAATGTCCTCAATGACATTTGTTTCATTGGCATTGCCTTCTTCATTCTTTTTCTTGTTCTTTAAGAGTTTACATTCGTGAATGTAATGATCTTTCTTTCCACAATAGAAACCAGTCCGGTTCTTCTTGTCCTTGTTGGGATTCTTGAAGTTTTTCTTCTTGAAACCACTCCCACTTTTGTTCACTTTCAAGGGCTTATCGGTCTTACTTGAACTCCCACTTTGAACATCGCTCACATTCACTTTAGAATCGGTGTTAGTCCCATCTCTAACCTGAATTTCCTCTTCAATTCAAAGATGTTGTCCGAATTATTCTAAAGTGAGATCTTCCAACATATGCAGAAGCTTCTTCCTAAAATTATTCCAACTTGGTGGGAGTTTCACAATAGTTGCACCCACTTGGAATGATTCAGGAATATTGATTGCCAACTCACGGAGTTTATCAACCAAAATCTGTAACTCATGCACTTGATCCAAAACTGAGATATTATCAAGCATTTTATAATCAAAATACTTTTGAATGATAAACTTATTCGTACCTATTTTCTCAGTTTTGTACTTTGCCTCCAAAGCATTTGAAATCTCCTTCGGTGACTTCAATGATGTGTAGAGATCATAGAGACAATCCGAAAAAGTAGTGAGAATGTGCCATCTGCAAATTAGTTCGTCTTCCTCCCGTTTCTTTCTTTGTGCCTTTATCTTATCAGTGTCTTCATCACTCGCAGTAGGAAAATGCATCAAATTCGGGTATAAGACATAGAAGAGTTTGAGTGCAGTAAGTAAGAATTTCATCTTGTCTTTCCATCGAGAGAAATTGGTTTCATCAAAGAGATCCAATTTCACCAACTCATGATTCAACATCTTCAACGCTGAAACATCACTTGTTCCTTCCATTGTAGGAAATATTGTCTAAGATTGTTGGGGATATTATACAAAGTAATAATGGAAGAACAAGATTAACATAAAAGACAAAGAGAAAATAGATAACTTGGAGGCACAATGTTGTTTTCCTTAGACAATATTTGTACCCCACACTATTGTTGGTAAAAGGTTATTGCAAATTTGTCCCCAGGATACAACCAAGATATTGGGTTTTACAGATAGCAATTCTAGAGAATGACCACAGGATTTCTTGTGTTTTTCTCAAACTCACTATTTTTTTCAAGTGAACATAAGTCTTTATTTATACCCATAGAGTTATATTTCATCAAAAGGCAAGTATGGAATGTCAAAATGTTTCATAAAACCATTCACTAGGCTTGAAACCTCTTCAAACTTTCTGAACAGTCACTAGAAAATTCTACAGTAAATCCCGTTTTACAACTTTCAATCGGTTGAAAGATCCTTTCGATCAATCAAGTGCTCTTTTCGATCAATCGAACAGGAATTAAATAGCGATCGATTCATCCAGAGGCTCCAGGATTATTTTCTTACCATTTCAATCGATCGAGCCAAAGTTTCAACCGATCGAAAATGCTAAATTTCGAATTTTCACTTAGAAGATTCCAAAACTTGAATTTTCACTTTATGAAACCATATTCTCTAAACTCAAACATCATTATTATAACATATCCGTGTATATACCTATATATACAACAACCGAGACGTGTTATCGAAGAGGAAACCAAAGCACTTAGGGAAAAACCTCTCTGCGGCCCTCCAAGCCGAAATCGATCCACTACTGAATAAGTTGGAGTACACGAATATCAAAAAAACCCTCCAAGCCCAATCTACCCAATGTACTTGAGCCCTCAAAGCTCTTGCTATCAATGAACTTCCCGAAGTCTTGTCTTCATTAATTATCTGAATCCTGCAATTTCGCCTTATTGCATCCGCTACTCAATGGCTTCTTCCAATGCTTCCCCAAGGCACCAAAACTTCTCTCAACACTCAGGATGGGTGAGGTAAGTGTTTGGGCTAAAAACCTCTCAATGATATGAAGATGGAGAGGTAGGAGTAGAGGAAAACCAAGAGAATTTGTGAAGATGATTATGGGTATGACAATCTCTAACTCTTAAGTGTTTTGCTAGGGTTTTCTCTCTGGAAAAAGACTCCTTAAAATTTTGTGAGTAATGAGGGTCTATATAGTGTGTGTAAAGAATTTAGGAAATCACTCTTTATTTTTGCCAAACAGAGAGTTTCGCGGGTACCTCGTGAGATGGCCTTTCTCGTAAAGTAATCACGAAATGACAAGCTGGCATAACTTCTCAGCTTCTAACATGTGCTTCACACGTGGCCTTTTCGTGGGAACCTTATTCGTGAGCTAGTCACGAAACTGCACTTATCTTCATTGCATGTTCGATTCTTCACCAATCTCATACACTGATCCCTTACAATTAAACCCACATAAATACAAGGAAATGATTAACTGAATTATGACCAAATTTGGCACGGAATTAAAGCAAACAAAGGCTGGTTGGAAATCACAACTTTATAAGTTCGTTCTCCATTTCTAACAATTATTTATCTACATTGGCTACTAGAAATTCTTTTGATTTTATAATTGCCACAATGTGAGATATATGCAGTTAAAACAAGATATTGAAAAGAAGCAAGAACTTAGAAGAGCATGAATTTTTTTTTTTTTAGTGGTGTAAATTGTCCTATGAGCATAGGGAGCAAATTGAATATTAAAAAAAAAAAAAAAAATCTTGATAGCTTATGATAACCCCAATCTCAGAGGCAGGTTGGATTAATTTTCATTTTATAATTTTTTTACTAAAAAAAAATTAACATTTAGCCATAAAAAATTTAATTATATACTTATATACTTTTTCTAAAACTCTGCCTGTTTAATAATTGATTGTACTTTGTTCTTTCTTTTTCCGCGTGTGTTCACAATTTCAAATCCCCTGTTCTCAGTCAAGTCAACAACTTTTCCTAGGCCACCCTCAAGGAAATTTATTCCTTTTCCCATTACATTTTTCAGAGCTTTTGCGTGGCACGAGTTATTGATTACCCTCCACTTACTCCTTTCCTTTATTGCTTTTTCTTTTTCTTTTTCTTTTTTAAATCGATGTTGGAGGACATGGTAGCTTCGTGGTAACCAGCTATCAGCCGTGACTAACGAAGCTCTGCTTAAATTTCTTTAAGGAAATGTCTCTTGCCCACTCATTTACATGAACACATTCAATTTTTCAATCTAAAATTTTGACTTAAAATAGTTGAAAATTATGACTTTCTGTGCGAAAGTGGCGTGTGTGAACCATGTGTGTGTGAAATAGACATTTTCAAAAGTGGTGGTGCATACCATGTATGAGACATTTTCATTAACAAGAAAGTTACCTCCTTAATCTCCTCGTTTTGAGAATTGATTAAAAAAAACATTTTTATTTAGCTAAAATTTATGATAAAATATAAAAATTATCGTTAAATTTTGCCCAATACTTTATGCTATCAAAACTTTTAAAAGTACAAACAAAAAGACGTTCGACTTCCTTCTTCATCTCTAGTTGTTATTTATTTATCAATTGCTATTCAAACACTATTTCGTGCATGTAATATTATTGGATATCTATTGCCAGTTTAATAAAGGAATGGACTCTGGTCTTTCTTTCTACTTGTGTTTGTTTTCACAACTTCTCAATATCCTCTGTTTCAACTTTCAAGTCAAATCAACCACTCTTTTGCTAGTCTTCAATGCCTATTTTCCTTTGTTTTTTGTTTGGCGTGGCAAAAGGGTCGAACTTGCTGGCTACTGCTACATGAAAGTCAATCCATTGATAATGATTCCCCCCACTTTCTTGATCCTTTCCTTTATCTCTTTTTTTTTTTCTTTTTTTTTTAATACTTTCTTTATAATCAATCGAGCAATCAATATATATATATATATACCTCATGCTAGAGAGCATGAGGTTCTGCCATGTGGCGCTCTCTTTGAAAAGATAATTAAAATAATCTTTAAAGCCACAAGGTAAAAAAAGAAGAAGATACTTTTGGTTTCTTTGATTCAATGCTTCAAAACTTTTCTTATTAAAGAATAATGATTCTTTGTAAGACTTTTCGTTTTCTTTGGTTCAATGCTTTAAGCTAAAAATCTCTTGCACTTCTACTCCTTTATATATACATGTCCACAACCCTTCATGTCATCTCATCTCAAGTACATCCCAACCAAGAATGATGTCATATATCTTCAACCTTTCAATGCTACATACCTAGTTCCAACTTCGTCATCTCATCTAATTTTAACCCGTATAAGTTGGCTATAACCAAAGAAGATGGCCTACTTTTTTAATGAGTGACGATGATGACTTATTGTTTTGATGTTAAGGTCAAATGTTGTGGATTGTGTAAAGAATGTGATTGGTTTCAAATCTTTAGGTGTTTGGTGTGGGAAAGTCATAGTTGTATTTTGTTTTCGAACTAAATAGAAATAGAAAGAAACATTCTAATTGATTATTGATGAGATTAGTTGTTTTTTATATATGATATTTTAGAACTCAAAATTTATAGATTTCTTTGTAGTTTTTTTTTATTGTTATTTAGTGCAATATTAATATGAGCCATGATGATAAAAGTGAAAGTCAATGATGATTTCAGAATGTTTTTTAATATTATTATTTTATGTGGAAGCCTTGCTAAAAGGCAATTAAATCTTTATAAATGAAATTGTTTTTAACTATTTTTCTTTATTTTATCTCACTCTCTATATATCGATACTCACAAATGATTTCTTTTTGTTGAGATAATAAAATGAGTATTTGAGATTTGAGTCTTGGTATTTGGTTGTGAAAATTAAGTGGTTGAGGAAGTGTTTGGGAGGTTGCTTGAATTTTGTGTAATTTTAGCATATGAAAGTATTTTATACTTTAAATTTCAAATTATAAAATCATTTAATCAATTTAAAAAATAAATTTTGCAAATAATATAATATGCTAGTCTCCTACAAATATCCAAAAACTTGACTGTTCCAACCTCAGAAATTAAAATTAGCATAGCAATTCCATTCAATATTCAAAAACCAATTCTATGACAAATATTTTTTTTCATATATAAAATATAAATTAATAAAATTGAGTTTCAAAACACTCAACAATATTATGGTAAAATATAAATATTATACAGCAAAATGAGTATTATAAATAGCCCTTAAAAAACATAAAAATTATTTCAAATAAATTTGCAAAGTATCCACGCATTGTGCAGAAAATTATCTAGTGACTCTAAATAAATAAGAGAAAAAGAGAAATAGAAACCGAGTGCAAACACAGTTACACATCCTTATCATTGTTATCAATGACCTGAAGTGCATAGTTATTTTGCACTCTGCTTATATTAAATTAATTAGTGGATGTAATAGTCATAAAGTTTCCAAATTCCACAAAGCATTTATGCATGATAAATCATGATGGCATCTTTTTTTTTTTTTTTTTTTTTTTTTTTTTTTTTTATGATTAATCATGATGGCATGTTGATTCTAAATAAAAATAACATTATAGTTTTTCAAAAAGTTAAAGCAGAACTTCTAAGAAATTACGCAGAATGTGTAGAAGTAATCATTAATTCAATCAATCTATCTATCTATCTATAATATATAAGGTATATTACAAATTACACCCCTAAAGTTTGGAGGTGTTTGGGTTTTACACCCTGAAGTTTCTAAATTTAGATTTTATCTCCTGAAATTTTGGAGTGTTTGGATTTTACACTTTAACATTTCAAAATTTGGATTTTACTGCCTAAAGTTTATGAGTGTTTTGATTTTACATCCTAAAGTTTCAAAATTTTGGGGTGTAAAATCCAAACACTTCCAAATTTTAGGAGGTAAAATCCAAATTCTAAAACGTCAATGTGTGAAATCCAAACACCCCAAATTTCAGGGGGTAAAATCCAAATTTTGAAATTTCAAAGTATAAAATCTAAACACTCCCAAACTTTAGGAGTGTAATTTGCAATTTATCCTAATATATAATATAAAAGTTGGATCCTCAAACTAGAGGATGTACACAATAGTGACATGTGTCTCATTCACAAGAGTAATATTACGGCTACAAACTATTTTGCAATATTTTTACAAACTTTTGATGTGGCCAAGTTTTTATTGGTTTTCATCTAAGCTCACCATTAACATCACTTTTTTATTTACCAATAACCACTCATCACATCAGCAATTTGTAAATATTTTTGTAAAAAAATTTGTATCTCTAGCATTATTCCATTCACAATACAGAAAACAATGACACTTCTCAAACACCACTTTTTTTTTTTTTTTTTTTTTTGAGAATGTTCTCAAACACCACTTGGTAGCCAACTATTGGTACTTGTCATTTATCAAACGTCACGTGGTAGACAACTATTGGCACATGTCAATCTTCTTGCTATGTGTCACCAATAAATAATAATAAAAACTTAAATGCTCACTAGCATCCACAGCAGGTGTGGCAAATGTGTCAAATACTAAATATTTGGCACATTTGCCACACCAAACACAAAAATGGAGCTTTATGAGATGTGCCAAATCTCAAAAATTATACAACATTGCTACAATACCGTTGCAAATTTGCAACGATACAGACAGATGTTGCAAAATTTATATTGTTTTATATTCTCTTTTCTCTCTCCTCTCTCTTCATTTTTTCTTTTCTCTTCTCTCTCACTCTCCGATTCCCTCTCTCTTCTTCCTGTACTGGTTCCCTCTCTCTTAGACCAGTTTGGGATGTTCACCGGCATCGACGACGGCATAGCCCCGAGACAATCTCACCCACGCTCCAGCGACGACGTTGTAGCTCCGACGACAATCTCACCCACGATCTCACCCATGACGACGGTGTAGCTCAATCTCACCTACGCTCCAGCGACGACGGCGTAGCTCCGACGACGATCTCACCCACGACGACGGCGTAGCTCGATCTCACCCACGCTCTAGCCACGCTCGATCTCACCCACGCTTAGCTACGCTCAATCTCTCCCACGCTCGATCTCACCCCAAGGCCGCCGTCGATCTCACCCTCTTCCCTCTCCTCTCTGTCCGCCTTTTACTCTGCCTCTCTCTGATTTTTTTTTTTTTGGCTGCAATTTGGGTTGATCTAATGGTGGTGGTGGTGGGCTATGGGCTATGGGCGGTGACAGTGGCAGTGGTGGTGGGCTGTGGGGGTGATGGCTGGTGGTGGTTGTCGTTGTTATTGATGATAACAGGGGAGGGGATAATATATTATTTTAATGGGTAGTAAATATTATTTTAATGTATAGAATTGAAAGATAAAACATCTGATAAATGAGATGTTGTAAAATAATGTGATAAAATAATAAAGTAGGTCTTTGGTGTGGCAAAATGACATTTTTTTACAACATCTGCTGTGGATGCTCTTCTACCATTTTAATAATTATCCATTATAAGCTCCTTCAACTACTCCATAAATATTTCCGTTTTTATTCCCCCAACAATTTTTCCCTTAGTAACCTAAAAGGCATGTTTTGATAAAGGAAGGTAACTTAAAAGGCATGATCTAGAAAAGGAATATGTCAATAAAATTTGATTCGATTTACAAAAAAAAAAAAAACATTTTTAAAAAAAGTGCTACATTGTGGGGAAGCAAACAAAATATTCCTATTTCTCATTAGAAACTACAATGGATATTTGTGTTTCGATCTAGCTTGATATCATGCTCTGATACTAATATAGCAATATATTTTAGGTGAGCACAAACTGGCATTGACCCCATTTAGGCATCAAATTTTTCAAAACAAATCTATATGTGGAAAAAAAAAAAAAAAAAAAAAAAAACCTTCACTCTCTTCCACAAATTTCAAATATGAATCTCAAACTTTGACATTGCATTAATCTACCATACCCAATAGCCTCCAAAAGACATAAAAGAAACTCAAATAGTTGTTTAATGACTAAACATACAATAATTTCATAAATAGACATTAAAAAAAAAAAATTAAAAAAAAAAACCTGATTCGGGTAATCCATGTCTATTGGGTTATCTTATTGTATTGTCCTATAAACTTCAGTAACTGATGGCTCTTGATCTCCTTCAACAACAACAAAATAAAATAAAATCTAAATAGTAAATGAAAAGTTGATAAACCTTGCACTATATATTTAGAACATTGGGTTCAGTCATTTGCAGCAAACCACTAACTTTCCTCTCCTCATCAGTATTAAACTCCCTTCTCTCTTCCTCTTTTTTTTTTTTTTTTTTTTAATGTCTATTTATAAAATTATAATATATTTTAATTGTTAAAGTGGAATTGAGATGGGAGAGAAGAAAGAGAGTTGTATTGGAATATATTATATTATTTTAGTGGATAATATATATTATTTTAATGAGTAAAATAGGAAAATAAAAGTTGAGATGTTAGTTGTGTTATAAAATGGTATGATATAATTGATAAAATAGCTTTTTAAGATGGTCAAATAGAATAGAATGGAAGTTGCGGATGCAAATTTACAATTGCCAATAGGAATGCTCTTAACCAAATTATATGGTGTCTCTGGAATCACAAATAATATATTTTGTCCATTAAACTTGGCCACTCTGGAGTCCAGACTAAAAATCACCAACAAATATCATCTCTCTTGCTTTTGATGCTTGAAACATCAACATAAATCCAACTAAGAATTCAAAATTGGTTTATTCTAATAAGCCTAAATTGGTTCCACCAAATTTAAAACATATAGATTAGACACGAGTTATTCCAAAAAAAAAAAAAAATTATAAGATTCCAAATTTTCATATTATATGATCAAGTTGAACATGAATTGTAGGTTTTGGTGTGAGAAAAACCAATTATAAAGAAAGGGAGATTTTTTTCTTGGCAATAATAAATTGTTTTTGCCAACTTGTGAAACTTGTTTCAAGAGCAGGTAGAAATAGAAATGCTTGTACAGTACACAATGTCAATGGTCCAATCTACAGGCCTTTCCCTATTCAGTGTACAACAAAGGCCCAAACGACGACTAATGGAACCCCAACCAGATAACATGCCCCAAAATTGACATAGGCTCCTATATGCTACCAGCCACTTCCTCTAGCAAGCAGCAACCCCTGAAGCAAAGCAGAAAATAACTTTGTAGGGTTAATGGCATTGCTTCAAGGAAGATTACAACTTCTACATTGTCTTGATATACTGGTCTGTTTTGAAGAAAGATACTGAATGATTAGGCCACAACTATTATAACCCAAAAACATAAAATTATTCAAGAGAAAACTTGTTTGATACCTTTATTTATTTATTATTATATTTTATTTACTATTAGTTAACTTCTAAATTGTAAAGAAAATATTCTAAACTGAATAATGAATGAATGTTTAGTTGATGGTATACCTTGAATTAATAAGTTGTAACTTCAAAAGTTTTGCTCCAAGTAAATGCCCATTACATGTAAGAAATGTGAGAAAGTTACCTAAAGTACTGCCAGTGAGCCATCCATGATTATTGAGAGACAAATCATGATCCAAAACTTCCTTCTCACAGCTGAAGGCATAGCCCAAAACATAGCGGCAAAAGAAGAGAATCATGCCTATGATAACCATCTCTGCAACTATAAGAACCATTACAATCTTGAAAGTCATTTTAGCTGCTTGTGGATTCCCACCTCCCAAGTCATTTGAAGCCCGAGTGCTACAATTTGTTTGATGCATTCTTTTTCAAAACAATTGTATTCCATGCTTAAATAAGTTCAGGCGTAAGGAAACACGTTTAGAGCAAACTTTGCTGTGGCTCCAAATGCATGTGGTATGTAGTAGGCTAGTAGCACAAATAAGTAATTTCCAAGCTGCATACAGTGAGAAATTAGAAGCCTAGTATAATGATTGGCATGAAACAAAATGTTAAGAGACTTAATATATGTAGCCAAAAAATGAAGACTACCATTTTCTTGACAGAAAGAACAAAAAAAAATTACCAAACCATTCCAGCAGAAGGAACGGCTAAGCAAAAGAACTCCCATATGCAGAAGGAATAGCTCTGCCCCATTGGCTTGTCTGTATAAAGCCCTTCATGCACCAGCCATCCCACACACTGCTTAGCAGCCACAAAAATTCACTTATCATGATGACTGAATTATATTTCTTAGTCTGACATTTCAGATTCTCAAACCAGAAGACATCTATGGTAAAATTATAATTATGATGTGATGATGGTAATAACAGCAACAATGGATTAAACAAACATCAGTGTCAAAGAACTATGCCTTTGGATTGCCAATTTGTATTAGTAAATTAACGGATTTTATGTCGTTGATTTTAGTGAGTTAATAAAGTTCACTTAGGCTTGTGAACTAGCATGAGCTCAAACCAACATAAAACATAGAGTAAGCAGGCTAGCTGAGGTTCAGTCAAGGACAGATAGTCTAGTTTCAACATGACCAAAGTTTGGATAGCCCAATACTGGATTGAGCTGAGAAATTTTGCAGCTTTACTATGGATATATATATTTCATTAGCAATTGGTAAATCTAAAGGTGTGCCTTCTAATCTATGCTGATAAAAGCAGGGCATTGGCACAAATGCAGAAGCAATTGGAATGTAAAGAAAGCAGAAGGCACCCATTTGACAGCACATATGGTTGGTCTGAACAATCAATTCCAATAAGGAGCAAGCCACAATCAAGAAGTGGTTGGTCTAATTTTAAAGAAACTAAAAGTGGAGTAACTCTGGTGAGACTTGAGAGTCCCTTCCACTCTTGTTTTGCAGTTTTTTTTTCTTGTTTTAATTCTTTTATGGATAAGAAATTTCATTAACAATAAACTTCAGAAAGTAGAAGCAGCAAAACTAGGGATCCGTTTGGATACAGCTGAAAACTGAAAACTGAAAAACACTATAGTAAAATAATTTTTAAATGTGTGAATAATACCATGAGACTCATTTTTAATGAAAAAGTTACTGAAAAGTGAAATTTGTGGATCCGTAAACAGTGCACACCATGTACTATTCACGGAAAAAGTCAAATATTGCGGCTACTGTTCAACAGTAGCCGCAACAGTAAATGAACAGTAATACGCGTGCAAAAAAAAAAAAAAAAAAAACTGAAAACGCAAATGCCCAACGTGGACGCGCAAACCAAACGTACACTAGAAACAAGAAAATAAAAATGAAAATCAACTGGGGAAAATCATTTGATTCTCTCAAGCTATTACAGGACTTGCATTCTATTGTTGGCTAGTAATAAGGAATATATAGGCACTCTGGACAAAATGCTGGATTGGGGTTACACAGGTGATCTAAATTATGTATTCTACAAGAAAAGTATGAAATGTAGGGCACACTTGTATTTTGAATGCCCATTAAGTAAATTGAACATAAATTGCACAATAAGAGGGAAATGATGGGTTAGGGAAGCAAATTTAAAGAAAGGAATAACTTCAAAGATTGCCCATTAATCTGTTTTTGCCTATTAATTAAATTTGTTCCATGAGCAAGCAGAAATGCTTGTTCAATAGACCCTGTCAAGAATCTGATCCAAAGGCCTTTCCCTCTCAAGTGTACAATGAATGCCAAAAAGGTACATACTAGACTGCAAAATAGGCTCCTAAATGTTGCCAAACACGCCCTCTAATAACCCTTGATGCATAGTAGAAAATAACACAGTTTAAAGGCAAGTATAACTACTAACAGGACATTTCCTCTTGAATATATAGGGCTCCATTATAATCGAAAAAGAATATTACTTTACAAGCGAACTTGTTTGAAACTTGCGACTTTTGAACTGCAAGGAAAATATTCAAGACTGAATACTAAAATTAATGCTTATTTCATACCATAGCTAGATTGATAAAAACTTATAATCTTAAAGTTCTACTTCAAAATTCACAAATCACTGTCTCATAGACATTAACTCAAATCCGCATAGAAGAGAGAAATGTGACAAAGTTATCTGAAGTAATTCCAATAGCACTAAACTCACTTGAAATTCATCAAACAATAAATATTATTAGTAAAACCGTATAACTCATTATCTGTCTATACCTAGATCCCCTGTAAAAGTAGATCTTCAACTCCATTTTCATTTTGAAACAAGATGCGCAGATATGTCACTTGAACAAGTTTCCAAATCATTGTAACTGAACCAAATACAAATTCATTAAAACATGGTCAGGCTGATTGAAATGCATGTGCACATCTAATTGCCTAAGCCTTGATTGAAATTCATCCAATGAAAAGAAGATAGTCAAAGTATAAACAGCACCTAGGTGTCTTCTTTTGCAGTCACATCAATCATTATCATTACCAATTCCATATATCATCGTCATCAAAATCAACATCACCAATTATAAGTACATCATCATCATCTTCACCGACTATATATCCACCATCATCATCATCGACTATATGTACATCATCATCATAATCATCATCATCACCACTAGTTGCATATATGTGAAAACCTAAGTTAATATGATGATTATTATAATAATTCACTCATTACTAATGAAAGTAATTTGAGTTTGCTTCCCTTCTATTTTGGAAAGCTTGACACCAATGATTATGAAGAATATATATACTTGCACATGGTGAGCTAAAAGAAGAAAAAGAAAAATGACTTGACTTAATCGCCAATGACAAAACCAAATGTATAGTTAGAAAGAAAATAAGATAGAATAGGATTGGCCATTAATGGGAATGATGGTTGAGATGGTCATTACCAGTTAATTTATAGATGGATACTTCCCCAAAGCTCTTGATCAAACACTGTGCATTTGTTTCTTTGAACTCGTCCACATCTTGCTTGTATATCAAACTGACCCCACATTCCCCCCTTATATATATGGGTGATTCATCGTTCTCAAATATAACCTTAATCTGACTGCATTCATCATTCCTAACAGTAGCAAACCAATCATCACGAGACAAATACAATAGCCAAATACTGACTTCACAGTCTATCAAAATAGTGAAAAGTTCAGAGGCACAGTGATTCTGAGGCATATCACCAAGGGCTATCACACGAGCTCTATTACCATATTTCACATCTATAGGTACTGATAGTAAATGGATAGGATTCGCCCAAAGAGCGAAACCTATCCATTTACTATTATACCAATTTGAAGGTAGCTCTATGATTATTGAATTCCAAATTATATGAGCTAAACATGAAAGAATAATAGATCCATCCAAAACGGCTTTACAACAAAGGAGTCCCTGTACCTAAACCAAAACACAACTATTGTTAACTGTTATTATGTAACTATTCAAGAAAGAGAAGAGAAGAGATTACCTGTAGGAAATGGAACAATTTTGTAAATCTCACTCGACTGCCGCTCTCATCAAACAGAAGCCATTGGGAGAAAGGTTGTGACCAGATACTCAGTTTGACTCGTTCTGGTGACCATTTTAGGGAACAACCTTCAGCCTTTATATATCTTACAGTTGAAGGAAGCCTTGGCAAAGATTCTAGTTTTGAGCATAAACTTAGATCTAAGAAAGTAAGGGCAGTCAAACACTCGATTGATGAGGGTGGTATTTTCTTAATGGCAGTCCCACCCAATTTGAGTTCTGATAGGCTTTTCATGATTCCAGTAAATTTTGGAAACGAACTAATTCTTGAGCATTCTTCAAGATTAAGATCCGTAAGGGACTGCATTTCAGCAGACAAGGGAGGAAGATCGATAAGATTATAGCAGTGTTGCAAATCTAAATACCTAAGCCTGCTGAGTTGTCCAATAGATGGGAGGATCTCAACCAATTGACAGCACCAAGAAAGTTTGAGTGTTTCAAGAGACTTCAAATTATGCATGTTGCTTGGAAGACATTCGAGATATCCACAGCAACTTAGATCTAACAAAGTAAGGGCAGTCAAACACGTGATTGATGAGGGTGCTAGTTTCTTAATAGTAGTCTTACACAATTTGAGTTCCAGTAGGCTTTTCATAATTCCTGTAAATTTTGGAAATGAACTGATTCTTTTGCAACCATGAAGATCAAGAACCGTAAGGGACTGCATTACAGCACACATGGACATGGTGGGAAGATCGGTAAGAAATTTGCATTCTTCCAGATGTAAATACCTAAGCTTGCTAACTAAGATCAATGAACTTTAAGTTGACTGCACGCTGTTACCAAAAAAAAAAAAAAAAAGAGTTTCCATTAAACGTAGAAATTAGTTTAACAATAAGTAAAGAATTATTTTAAATTAAAATAGCATTATAAATGAAAGAGGGAAGCTCAAATACACCGGGAATGTATTTGTATTTGTATTTGTATTTGTAGCTACACTTTAAAAATAGAGGAATAATAATAAATATTATAGAAAGGGCAGTTAAAGAACAAAATTACCATTACTCCTTCCCAAAGATATTCAAATTTGCTATGGGGCAAGTGAAGTTGAACAAACGCCATTCGTTTGAGACTGGATGCCAAACATTTAAAGGGACAGTAGGTCATGAAAGATATCTTAGGTTATTAGGAAGAGCAAGATGTCTTTGGTCATTAGGAGCATACAGGCTATCAATTATTAGCAATCTAAGATTAGACATCTTTGAAAACCCTTCAGGAAATTCTTCAAAATTAAAATCCTCTTCCCTGTCCCTGTGTGTGACAACTATGGCTTGAATGGCTTCTGTTGCCTAAGATTTTGAAAGCAAAGGCTTAGTGATTTGCACAATCAAATGATAAGAATAGAATTATTCAAGTTTTATACCGTTTTTAAAGCTGTAAAGGAGATAATAAAAAATATCTACTCCCTAAGTTTTCCATATATAAAAGTCTCTAAAATGTATATTTCTTTTTATTCCTCCTCCCCTTAAAGCCCCTCCCATATGGTGGGTCCAACCCCAAATGTAATACTTAAAAATAGTAAAATGTACTTCAAATTATATACCATTTGGCATTGTGATTTTGTAGAGAAAAAGAGAAATTTAAATGAAAATGCAATAAGATTGGTGTTTGGCTTAGCGTTTTTAAGAAAATTACATTTTTACAATAGAAGAAAAGTTGCGTTTTCAAATCACAGCTCATGGAAATCAATAGAAAATTGCATTTTCACACTGCAATTTTTCATATTAAGTATTAACAATACTTTTTAGCTATTTTACCAAATACATAATTTCATTCTAAAAAACACATTTTCAAAACACAACTTCTAAAATTTTCAAAACATGAATTTTCAAAAAACTAACCCAAACGGATACAGAGGAGTCACATTTGTACCTAATAGATCTAGTACAACATCATATGTTCATAGTAAAATGTACTACATATTAAGGCTGGTCAATAGATTGTATTACATCTTATTTTAAAGTCCTTTCTTTAATTATTAATCTATTTAAAATTCATACATTAAAACTAGAAAGGTGCACCTCTACCTTTTAGATATTCAAGACCAACTGGGAAAAAAAATATGAAATCACACCGTTGCTTTTAAAGTGATGGAAAAATAAATTAAAAAAATAAAACCTACAGAATTATTTTTTTATATATGTTAAAAAAAAAAAGTGAAGATAGCCTTCTGTTATAGGTAGTAACCAAGAGATGAATAATTAGTACATTACGTCAAGAAAACTAAGTTCAATTTTATAAAGAATTACAAAGAGATTTATTTTTTTTTCAAAATATAAGATATCATCATTGACAATATATCAGCATGGTAAATGAATGTTTTGTTCTTTATTTGCTACTTAAGTACTTACGTAACCACTTACCTATTGAATTTTTTTTTTTTTTTCTTAAGAACTAATTTATTGAACAAAATTATGTTGCTATACTTACTCAATCTTGTTCACTGAAATAAAAATATAGCTTTGTCATTTTTCTTACCATATGGTTCTTCAATACATACTGCAAGTCCTCACTAAGCCACAACCTACGCTGCTTTCCAAGATTTCCACTTGATTCAAAACGAATAATTTTTTCACCCATTTCGGTGAGTAGATCATGCATCCCCAAATATCCATTGTTATCCACGGTTAAGAGAGATCTTTCCACGAGAACACTTATACCATATATTGCATTAAAACCAAAATCCTCTAATATTTGTATTACTAGATTTTTATTCCCATATTTTCTAAAGAAACATGCAATATCTAAGAATATCTCCTTCACCATTTCCTCAAGTCCATCGTAACTTATTTAAAGTATATTAAATAGTTCCCATTTAGATTTTTTAAAATAGCGCAACGCACTTTGCCATTCATCTATTGTTCTTCCAACCAAAAAGGAACCCAAAGTAACAAGAGCTAATGGAAGGCCATTAGCATATTTCACAACTTCTAAGGAGAGTTGCATATAACCTTCTTTGGGTTGCTCATTTTTGAAGGCTTTCAAACAAAAAAGTTTTAAAGCATCATCATCTTTTAATCCATTGGGATTATATCTGTTAAGCACTTCATGTTGGATTAATACATGTTCATCTCTAGTTGTTATAATGATCCAACTCCCCAATCCAAACCAGTCATGCCCTCCAGCCAATTTTTCTAATTGGTCCAAATGGTCAACATCATCTATGACAAGTAGAACTTTTATACGACATAACCTTTTCTTGATCATGTCAACTCCATCATAAACATTATTTACATGTATATTTTTATCCTCCAAAATGTCTGCAAAAAGCTGCTTTTGTAATTTACGCAAACCGTGTTTTTTTGAATCTTCCCTAACATTAGCAATAAAGCTAGAACCTTCAAATTGACCATGAAATTTATCATAAACAGCTCTAGCAAGAGTTGTCTTTCCCAAACCCCCCATACCATAAATCCCAATCATGCAAATATTATTCTCAAAACTTAAATATGAAGGGATAAATTTCGCCAGAGTAGATTCTATTCCTATGAAGTTTTTAGTAATGCTTGAGGATTTAGAACTCAATTTCTCCATCATCTCTTTTACAACGTCTTGGATAAATTCGGACTCAGGCCTGCAAAGAAGATAGAAAATAATTACGTGATGGTCCAAACCAATTATAAATCATCTTTTTCACAATGTGTATGGTCTAAACAAATTTATAAGACCGCAGGGAAGGAAGAAAAATATTAGGCAAGATGGACAGGACTACTACTCATATAAGAATTGTAAATTATATTAGTCATATAGTTCAAAAATACATATTCAAACCTATAGTTTTCGTTAAATTCGTTGAAACATATCCATCAAATTTAAGCTTTGCTTGAGTACAAATAATAAAAGTTAAGCCTTAGTGCCAGCACAAATGCAAGTCTTTACCTCTTGAGTCAAGGCCCAAATTAGGATTATTTTTTTCACCACTTTAGAGAGGTGTTCTTTAAATATCTATTTAGACACTAATATCATTATAAACTACTAGAGGCTCTACTTCTTCAAAATTATGTAAACAGTTTTTTATTGAATAAAAATCTTTGAACAATTGATTTGTGAATAAAAAGGTTAAACCAAAAATGCGCATAAAGGATTTTATTTAACCCAAAACAACGATTGAATAAAAACTATATCATTTTGAAAACGCCTACCTAAAAATAAATAATATGTTTGCAAACAACTTACATTCTAAATCCAAACTATAACTTGGCTAAAGGTAATTTGGGATCGTTAATGCGTTGAATTATAAAAAGTCTTGTGATTTTCTTCAAAATAGGACTTCAATAGTCCTCCAAAAAACTATTTCTAACAATATAACAAGATTTTAGCTAGTATCATGTTCTAATATTTCAATCCATGCATATTATGCTACATTCTAATAACTATTTATAATGTACTTCTTGATATGTAAAAGAAGACTGTTCGTTAAAATATCAAAAGAAATACATTTGTCATGGAAATCATACCTATCTTGTAAATCCCAACCAGAGAGATCAGCAACTTCTTTCAAAGCAATTTTCCAGGATTCTACCTTCTCTATGCTCTCCTTAAAATGTTCTTTGTGTTCATCAAAAGCTTGTGCAAAAGTTCCAGTCTGTTTCCCTACATCAGATGGATTCACATCATAAAAAACTGGCACAACTTCCAATCCTGTTTCTCTCGTACATCTGACAATATGGACAAGTTCATCCAAGCACCATGTTGAAGATGCATAGTTCTTTGAGAAAATGACGATGGCAAATCTTGATTCTTCTATAGCTTTCAACAGCTCTTGTGATATTGGTTTTCCTCTCTGAAGTTCTTCATCATCCCTGAAGGTAAAAATGCTTTTATTTTTCAAAGCATTGTACAGATAGTCCGTAAAACTTTTGCGGGTGTCAACGCCTCTAAAACTGAGAAAAACCTCATATTTCGGCCGACATGTTGAAGAAGAAGAAGATGGTAATGGCGTTAAGTCTCCTCTTTTTCTTTTTTTAAACGGTAAGGCTCCTTGAGTGCTCATGGAAACTGATAAATCTTGCACTTCAGATTTTAAAAAGAAAAAACGATATACATTCAATTAAAATGAAGAGAAATATATTAAAAGGAAAGTAAATTAAGGAAAGAGAAAACAATTTGATGTGGATTTTTCACATCAATGACGCAGTGAAAGGAAAGAAATAAAATTGAGAACTTAAAGATCAAAACCCTCCTGAAACAATTCCGGATTCGATTCCTATTCGTCAATAATTTCCTGTTTAGTAAAGGAAATAGATACTGTTCTTTCTCTGCTTGATTGTGTGAGAGAGAGAGACTGAACATGAGAGGGAAACCAGGGTGTCACGGGTGAAGGATTTATTATCAATTTCACATCCCCTATTTTAAGTCAAGTCAACAACTCTTTTTACTGTGGCAAAGGACAGAGTAATTTCGTGGTGACAAGCTGTGAAGCACTGCTTAAATTTCTTTGTTATTTAATTGGGTAAATTTCAGAAAACATCCTGAGGTTTGAATTAATACCAGTTAGGTCCAAGATATTTTGAAAATGACCAATTTAGTCTTTAAAAGATTAAAAAAATAAAAATAAAATAAAAAACCTCCGTTACAGTTTTCTTTTCTTGTCTTTTTTACTCACTGACCTGCTCCCCCACTCTCCCTCCTCTCGGTGGTTCCTTTGATTCTCACAGCCAAAACCCCACTCTCTCTCTCTCTCTCTCTCTAACCTCATATCTGCTACTACCACCACCAGCCATAAAACCCAGCCAAACCATAGCATCAAGACCCAAATCCAAAAAACCATAGCATCCTCCATTGCAAATCCACCTCATATCGGAAACCACCACCACCACTGAAAACCACCGCCGGCCACAAAACCCAAAAAAAAAAAAAAACCCCAAAACCCAAAACAAACCAACCACACATCAGATCCCACCACCACCACCGGCCACAAGCACCCAAAGAAAAAAAAAAACCCACAAACCAAAAACAAACCAACCACATCAGAGCCCACCACCACCACCGAAAACCACCGCCGGCCACAAAAACCAAAAACCCAAAACAAACCAACCACACATCAAAGCCCACCAAAAAAACCATCAACAAACCAAAACCAACCACTAGAAAACACACCACCACCGCAAAAACCACCCAAATCACAACTCACAGCCACCAAACCCATGCACCACTAAGAAGAAAAGAGGCATGGACGAGAGAAACAGAGGCTTGAAAGGAAGGAGAGTGGATCGGCTTGGAGAGAGAGAGAGGATGAGAGGGAGAAGTAGAGGTATGAGGAAAAAGAGAGAAAACAGAGTGACAAACAGGATGGAGGAAAAAAAAAAGTAATGAAGGAAATAGAAATGGTAATAACAGTGTAAGGGTTTTTTTTTTTTTTTTTTTGTCTTTCAAGGACCAAATTAGTCATTTTTAAAATATTTTGGATATAACTGTCATTAACTCAAACCTCAAGGGTGTTTACTGGAATTTACCCTATTTAATTTAGTTGCCATTTTGCTTTTCAGGTCACGTAGATACAGGAAGGTGAGGTGTGAGGTGTGAACTGCGAAGTGCTTGAGAGTTGAGATGTTTCACATTTCCATTTACACGACCGTATGCAAAAATTTATGTTTATTTCATGACAACAATTTATTTTTTTGTAATTTTAAATATTTATTTTTTAAAATATTTTATATCAAATTATCTATTTTATATTATATTTTATTAAAAATTTTTTTTTTCTTCCTACATAATGATTACTGTTTACTCTTTTCATTTGCTTTATTGTTTTTTATAGTTATTAATAATTGGGTAAATTGCAAATTATACCTTAAAGTTTTCTAGTCATATTTATATTTTATATTTTGAATTTTTAAAATTTATAATTTAATCCCTGAAATTTGGCGATGTTTGGAATAAGATTTCTATATCAAATCCAAAAAATACATTCACATAAAGCCTTTTGAAAGTTTATTTGCTCTTACTTCCTCTTCAATTTCTAATTGCTATTTAAATCTCTTTTAAAAAATTAATTGTTATTCATCCATCATTGGTTATTTACGTAGTGTAATAAAACGCTAAAAGTTAGTGAATTAGTGATTGAGGTAAGGCGTATGAAAACAGGTTAGGGATGAGGCATATGGGGTACACGTGTGCTATAAGTGAGATTGAAGGATCTCGGCCCATATAATAGATATTGGGATACAAACTAGAATAAGAGATGATGTTTGTGTAAGTATAACTTCCTAGCTTTTGATATTGCTCTGCCCCATAGGCTTGTCTGCATAAAGTCTCTAAAGCCCTAGCCTTTCCCACCCTGATTAGCAATCACAAAAATTCACTTATCACTATGCTTGAACTATATTCCCTACTCTGGCATATCAGTTTCTCAAACTAGCAGACATTAATGGTAAAATAATAATACAGTAAAAAAAAAATGGTAAAATAATAATAATAATGATGTGATAATGATAACAACAATCACAACAATAGATATGAAAAACATCTATGACAACAAATTATGGTTCCGGATTGGGAATATGAATAAGTAAATTAACAGATATTAGATAGTAATTAAATGCCTTTTGCTTTAACAGTGCTTCATAGTTCATAATGGCATTTTTAAAAAAAATTTATGTGATGTGGATCATAATGGTTCATATCCTTTTTCCTTAAAAAATAGTGCTTAATGGGGTGGCAAAAAGAAAGGACATTATACTAGAAATTATTTATCTACATTGGCTACTATAAATTCTTTTGCGTATACAATTGCCACAATGAGAGACATGTAGTTAAAGACAAGCAATTGAAAAGAAGCAAGGACTTAGAAGAGCGTGGAGATTTTCATTTTGTTAGACAGTGTATATTGTCCTATGAGCTTAGGGAGCAAATTGAATATTTAAAAAAAAAAATCATGATAGTTTATGATAAACCCAATCTCAGAGGCAGATTGGATTAATTTTCATTTTAGTTTTTTTTATTAAAAATATTATCATTTAGCTTTAAAAAATTTAATTATATACTTACATACTTTTTCTAGAACTCTGACTGTTTAATAATGGTTCAAATCCCTGTAACTGTTTTCCCATTACATTTTTCACAGCTTTTGCGTGGCACTATTTATTGATTACCAGTCCCCCACTTTTACTCCTTTCCTTTATTGCTTTTGCTTTTTCTTTTTCTTTTTCTTTTTTAAATGGATGGTGGAGGACATGATAGTTTAGTGGTAACCAGCTATCAGCTAGCTCTGCTAAAATTTCTTTAAGAAATATCTATTGTGCACATTTATTTATATGCACATATTCAGTTTTTTAAATTAAAATTATGACTTAAAATAGTTGAAAATTATGATTTTTTGGTGCAAAAGTGGCGAGGGTGTGAACCATGTGTGTGTGAAATAGATATTTTTAGATGTGGTGGGGCGTACCAAGTATGAGCTATTTCCATTAACAACAAAGTTTCCTCCCTAGCAACTCGTCTAGAGAATTGAAGAAAAAAAAAATTATTTAGCTAAAATTTATGGTACAATATAAAAATTAACATTAAAATTTTCCCAATACTTGATACTATAAAAACTTTTAAAAGTACAAACAAAAAGCACTTTGAAAATTTCTCTACTTATGCTTCCTTCTTCATCTCTTTTTGATATTTATTTATCTTTTGCTATTCAAACACTATTTCGTGCATGTAATATTATTAGATATTTATTGCCTATTTAATAAAGGAATGGACTCTCTTCTTTCTTTTCATAACTTCTCAAAGTCCGTTTGGATAGCGCTTATTGTTGCTGAAAGTTGATAAAAACTGATTGTTGCTGAAAACACTGTAGCAAAATAATTTTTAAATGTGTGAATAGTGTTGTGGGACCCACTTTTAATATTAAATATTGCATAAATAGTGCATGAACAGTGTATAAACAGTATACACTGTTCACACACAGTAAATTTTGTCCCCCCCCAAAGTCAACAAAGTGCGGAAAAAAAAAAAAAAAAAAAAAAAGAGGTAAAACGTAACTTTACTTTGAGTAGCAAAACTTGCTATCCAAACGCAGGCTCAATATCCTCTGTTACAACTTTCAAGTCAAATCTACAACCATTTTGCTTAAGTAAGAGTGTAAATTGTGTCCGGATGTGGCATAAAGCCTGAGGTTTACGCCCTCCAATAAAAGAGCTCTACAATAGCATTTTACTAAAACGTTAATACAACTGGCCACACCTATTGACTATTCATTTAAATCCTGCCATTAACACCTCTCTTATCCATACTCCCTTCCACAAACCACCAGTAACAGCCACCGCACTGCTGCTTCGATTTGCCCCTTATTTTGGCAACGACGACCCACAGACCAAACACTGAAACTGATACAACTTTGTAGGTGCCTGATTGAGAGGAGATAAAAAAAATTCCTTCAAATGTATGGACCACCAACAACTGTCGTTGCTCCGTTTTCCTCCCCTTATTCCTGCAACAGCGACCCACAGATCCAACGAATGAGACCCAAAAATTTCTGTCTCAAGACAACTAAAACTCAACAAATCTAAAGATCCTAAATTTCTCTTTTTCCTTTCACATCTTCCACTTGCCGCACCCCTCTTTTACTCTCTTAAGTCGGCATATAGGCAAAACAACAAATAATTATGAAGAAAAATGAGTGATTAAACATGGGTTTCTCTTGAATCATCCATCTAGACAATAAATCAAATCCACACCAACAAATCTTACAAAAAGAAACCACCAAACCAATCTTACAAAGTTTTTCTCTGTATATTTTTCTACACTCTGGTGGTGTCTCTAGTGGTTAGAGGTTGAAGGAATTGGTTCTCAGTTATGTGTGGAAGCTGGGCTTTTGGATTTTTGTGAATTGGGTTTTAGGAAGAGTGATTATGTGTCACAGATTTATTTTATTATCCAGTGAAATGCTGATGTGGCTTGTTTTATTAGTGGGCCTAAAGTGTGGGATTTACGCCAAGACCGGATGGAATGTTTTCTCTTTGCTTAACTCTTTTTCTTTTTCTTTTTTTTTTTTTTTTTTTTTTTTTTAATATAAGATAGAATTCTACTTTAACTTAATCTAAGTGTATATGTATATAAAGCTCCCTCTTGGAGACTTGAACTTCGGCCATTGCCCTCCACACTCCACAAGCATTCATACTTGTGAAATGACCACCGCACCAAAAGTGTGCGGTGGTCATTTTGCTTAACTCTTGAACGCCTATTTTCCATTGTTTTTTGTTTGACGTGGCTGAAGGGTCGAACTTGCTGGCTATTGCTACATGAAAGTCAATTAATTGAGAATGATTCCCCCACTTTCTTAATCCTTTCCTTTTATCTTTTTTACTTTCTTTAAAATTATAATTAAATAAATAACTAAAAGGGATTGGGTAATTTTGCGGTGACCAGCCAGGGAACTTATAATTGAAATTTCATTGAAATGTGAATACATGACAATTATTTGATAAGTATCCAAATTCCAAAAAATTAGGTACATTTGCAATTATTTCATTGAGATGTAATTCTTTTTTCTTTTTTTTTCCTTCTTCTGGAAAGATGTACCTCATATAGTTTATTTTATTTTTACCTTCCACACTGAGAAAATTATTAGGTCCCTATGACATAGTGCTCAATTTCTCATATTCATAATGGATCTCATCATAATTCTAACAAGCATGATTTTTTTTCCTCAAATAGAGATAGAAATTTTATTGAATAGAATAATGAATGATTACATCAAATCACAGTATGGTGCTTCCCCTTGCCGTAGTTGTGTGAGGACTTAATACAGTAGGCTTGTTTAGCCAAACACAATGCTCCTCTGATGTTTCAAGTTCAATATAAGATATTATTCATTCTTATGGGAGGATACATAAGAGTGAACAATTCCTTCGGTTCAATATATTGTCATTATTTATGACTTGCATTTTTGTATGCATTTGATTTTATAGATACACACACACTTATGGATACATATATGCAACAAAAAGTTGTAGTAATTCTATCTTCACTCTTACAAAAGAGGTTTAAATATTAAAATCGTAAAATCTTCCCCAACCAAAACATTGGAAAGAATTCCCATTTTTCTTCTTTCAAAGTTTCAAGTTGTGAGAAATGGAATGGTGATATTATTGTCTTTTCCTTCCATACGTTAGATAAAAATTAGTATAAGCCAAACTAGACTCAGTGGGAACATCTTACCAATAAAAAATCTTGTCTATTCAACTCAATAAACTCTGAAGTCTGGACTAAATATCTCCATCAAATATCCTCTCTCTTGCTTTTGATGCTGGAAACATCAACATAAATACAACAAAGCATTCAGAATGGTTTAGTCCAATATTTTGTCCATTCAATTTCAGTCACAAATAGTTATAAGGTTCTCAATTTTCATACTATATGATCAAGTTGAACATGAAATTTAGTTGTAGAAAGGTGTAAAAATAAAACCAAATATATAGAAAGGTAGAATATTTTTTTGTACAAGTAACATGTTTTTCCCAATTTGTGAAAATAGTTTTTAAGAGCAAGCAGAAATGCTTCTACAGTAGACCCTGTCAGTATTTCGATCCGAAGACCCTTTCCTTTCAAGTGTACAACGAAGACCAAAACAACACCTACTGGAACCCCAACCAGATAATATGCCTCATGATTTACATAGGCTCCAATATCCTGCCAGCCACTTCCTCTAGGGACCCTGATGCATATATAGCACAAAATAACTTTGTGAGTTAATGGCAAGCAATATCAAGGAAGAATCACAACTTCTACATTGGTGACATATGCTGATCTATTTTTGAAGAAATATACACAATATGATTATGATGGTTATGACTATGGCATAACTACTACATAAACATTTCCTAATAAAGATATAAGGCTATTTTATAACCCAGAAAGAAGATTACTTCCAAGAGTAAGCTTTTTAAATCTTTACACTCCATTAGTTAACTTTTTAATTGCAAAGAAATATTCTAAATGAATAATAATGTGTATTTGATAGTATAGCTATAGTATCGCATGAATTGACAAGAATTAAGAAGTTATAAGTTTCAAAAGTTTAGCTCCAACTCAAATGTGAGAAAGTTACCTGAAAGATGACTATTGAGAGACAAAGCAAAGGACCAATATCTGCAATTTCCTTCTCACTGCGAAAGGCATAGACCAAAACACGATGGCAGAAGAAGAGAATCACGGCTACATTAAATCTCTGCAACTACAAGAACCATTATAACAGTCATTTAGCTGCTTGTGCATTCCCAGCTCCCAACTCATTCGAAACCCGCAAACCTTGCTGTTGCCACAAATCCATATGGTATGTAATAGTACAAATTAGTAGTTGTGAGACTGCATGCAGTGAAAAATTAGAAGCATTCTATTGTAATCTCATCTGGTAAATATGGAAAAGAAGCATACCATTGCGAAAGCACTGAAGTCTCCAATTCTGGATCAGGTAAAAGCCCAGAAAGCAAAATAAGACCCTCAAATGACCACCATCAAGAGGATTATGATTGGCATGCAAAAAAATGCTAGGAGACTTAATACATGTAGCCAAAAAATGAATACTACAAAAATCTTGAAAGAAAGAACAAAACAGAAAATTACCAAACCATTGCAGCCGAAGCAACAGCAAAGCGAAATAACTTCCTCATGCTAAAGAAGACATCCTTTGAGAATACAGCACGAGTTTTCTCACAAGCAGAAGAGTACTTCATGTAAGTCCCAAGAATGAGCACATCCAACAACTATGATGAAGCAGAGGCTAATGCAGCTGCATTGCTTCCTAATTTTAATTTAAAAACGAGAATCCAACAAAAAGGTATATGGAAACATAGTGCTGCAAATGAACTAAAGAGCATTGGAAGGATCAGGCTCTGAATCTGGTAATAGCGAATTAGTGGTTAAAGTATAGCTTATGCAAATAGGTTAGGGATGAGGCATACACAGTATGTCTACTATATGTGAGATTGTTGGATCTTGTCCTATGAGTATTAGTAATTTTTCTGTGAATATCCATAGGATATATATAGGGATACAAACCAGAATAAGAGAGATGATGGTGGTGTAAGTATAAATTCCGATTTTTGATATTGCTCTGCTCCATAGGCTTGTCCGCATAGTGTCTATAATGCACCAACCATCCCGCACTGCTTAGCAGTCACAAAAATTCACTTATCATCATGATTGAATTATATTCCTTATTTTGACATATCAGATTCTCATACTAGCCGACATCTATGGTGACATAATAACAATGATATAATGATGAAAACAACAACTATAGATTTGATAGGCAATTGACAAAGAATTATTCTTTTGATTAACTAATTTGTATAAGTAAATAAACAGATTTTAGGCTGTTAGTTTTAGTCAACTTAATCAAGTTCAATTATGCTTGCCAAGAAGCTTGAGCTCTACCAACACAAGAAATAGATAGTGCATTAGGATGCGCTTTGCTGATTGCTTTCTTGCTGAAAGTTTATGAATGAAAATGAGTTTTAGTCCTACTTTTATTATTTTATAAAATACACTTTATTCCTTGCCTTTAGGTTAAACCGTTTTACCTTTAATGCTTTTTTCAATATTATAGTTTATCCATCGTGCTTTTGGGTAAAGTAAAAAAATTAATATTTTTGTTGTTCTTCATGCAATTACACACATGATACATATAAAAATGTTCTCTCTCTTTCTTTATGAGAGGTGAATATATCTTATTATGTGAATCTACAGAATGCCTCCTCGTAATGTGTGGATACCACAAGTGTGTAGGGCTCACTTATTGTGAGAGGAGGGCTGCATAAATCCGTGTTATAAGATATTGTCTCTTGTTTGGACTGTGTATCCCAAACAAGTACACATTCAACCAATATGATGAACCAGTGAATATTGTAGCTCCAATACTTCCTAACTTTAATTTAGAAAATAGAGCCCAACAAAGGGGAATATGGAAACAAAGAGTTGCACATGAACTAAAGAGCATTGGAAGGACTAGACTCTTGAGTCTGGAAGTAGTGAGTTAGTGATTGAAGTATAGTGTATGAAAACAAGTTAGGGATGAGGCATATGGAGTACATATGTGCTATAGTGAGATTGAAGGATCTTGGCCTATGAGTATTAGTAGCTTATTTATGAAAATTCATAGGATAGATATTGGGATACAAACTAGAATAAGAGAAGATGTCAGTGTAAGTATAAATTCCTAGCTTTTGATATTGCTCTGCCCCATAGGCTTGTTTGCATAAAGTCTCTAAAGCCCCAGCCTTTCCCACCCTGATTTGCAATCACAAAAATTCAATTATTACTATGCTTGAATTATATTCCTTACTTTGGCATATCAGTTTCTCAAACTAGCAGACATCAATGGTAAAATAATAATAATAATGATGTGATAATGATAACAACAACAACAACGGATATGAAAAACATCTATGACAACAAATTATGGTTTCGAATTGTGAATATGTATAAGTAAATTTACAGATATTAGATAGTTGATTTTAGGGAAGCTGATAAAGCTCATATACTAAGCAGGCTAGCGGAGGTTTAGTAAAGCACAAAAAAGGTCTAGTTTCCACTGACCAAAGTTTGGGTGGCCCAATACTCAATTGAGCTGAACATTTTTGCATCTTTTCTATGGATACATACATTTCAGGAGCAGCTGATTCCATCCAAATAGTGAAATTCTCAACTTTTCAATAAGTCCACAACACTTTTACTTTTTAAATTCCTTCCCCTTTTACTTTTTAAGTATTCTGGCATGGCAAAACAACAACTGCACTAGTCACTAATTCTAAAATAGGACATGCTAGTAATTTCGTGGTGAGAAAAAGATCACCACCAAGATGGTGGTCACAATAAGCAGCAAAAGGCGGCGGAGACAGAACTCACAAGAGAGAGAGAGAGAGATTAATGCTCTAAGCAATGTATTCAAAAAGACAAATCAAAATCATGGAAATAAAACTATAAAATTAGATGATAATGTAATCGATTGAGATTAAATGCAACATTAAAATACAGGACCACAAGTTGAAATTTTTTAGCATATAATAGGATTATATGAAAATTTTAAACAAAAAGAAAATAAAATTTATATATAATTTTATTTTATTTTTAGTGAACACTAAAATTTTCATTAGTTGGCAAAGAAAGCAATATACCGTCATTTAATTTAGTAAAAAAATTGGTGCCCTTGGTAGGTTTTGTAAACAATTAAACAAATAGTTTAATACACCTAAAATTAAATATTTTTATGAAAAAAATACATTGACTAATTTTAATAAATAATCTTAAAAATATTTTAGAAAATAAATTATATATTTTACAACATTATAAAATAATTACATATTCTTGTGCATAGTGTGGGTTTCACTAGTACTAAGTGATGCCTCATTCGAATCTTGAGCCTCATGGTATACAAGATCAGCTAAAGCTAAAAACTGCTTTGCAAATCCAAATTACCAATTGTTTTGGCTTCAAATCCCTGGACCCATAGAATCCAAAGACCTTCCCACAGATCAATGCTAATAGCATCATCTACTACATCAATGCTATAGCTTTTTCAATATCTCTCCATATCAAGAGGCCTTTCACTTCAACCCACTTTAGCCACTCCTTGTTATAACTGAAAACAAGTGATTGGCTTGTATAACTGAGAATCTCTGCCAAATCAGCGGGTTTTACATTTTGTTCCAATCCATCATGATTCATGATTAGCTTAATCTAACATAGGCACATTGATAACTGCTTAATTGATATGGCTATAGTTTGTAAGGTACTTAAACCGCTACGGTTCACAATCATTTTGGACATCTAGTGACTAGTGTACAAGTAACACCACCTATATTTGTGCTTCATTACAAGTAACTAGGAAAGGTACCAATGCTCGCAAGATCTTTTATTAATCATCATTTACATTGCACCATAATAATATTATTTACATTTTCACATAATGTTGATGAAAAGAAAGGCCAAGAAATTATTATTATTTATTTGTTTAGTTATAATTTATTTTTTCAAAACAAACACAAATTTCTCTCTATATTATGTTATCTGCTACAAGAATCTCCCTCAAATATCTTTCCCTGGCTTTTGACACCTGAAACATCTATAAAAATCCAACTAAGAGCATCCTTATCAGCTGTGGCATAATTTATGCTATTTTACCACATTAAAGACTTACTTTATTATTTTACCACATCATTTTACAACATACCATTTATCAGATGTTCTATACTTCAATTCTATACATTAAAATAATATTTATTACACATTAAAATAATATAAACTACACAATAAAATAATATATCTAACACAATAAAAAACATCTACAACACTGTTGCTGCCGCCGCCGCCGCCACCACCATGACAGCCACAATCCATTGTAAAACCATCACCACAACCACCGTCATCAACAATCCACCCCAAAACCCATTAAAAACAGAGCAACACCCACTAGCACAGCAACTCAAACCCAGAAAACACAATCAAAACCCAGGCAACCCAAACCCACGAAACTCAGGCAACCCAAACCCAAGCAACCCAGGCAACCCAAACCCACTAACACCGGCAACCCACGATCAAGATCTCACCTCACCTCAACGTCGATGCCCACGATCGTGACGAACACTCCGATCTCACCTCAACGTCGATGCCCACGTCGATTCCGATTGGCGATGGCGATGACGATGGCGATGCCCGGAGAGATCGGCGATGACGATGCAAAATGAAACCGGTGAGACGACGATGATGGATCGGCGATGACGATCGGCGATGACGGATCAAGATCAACAAAACAGAGGTGAGAGGGAACGGTGAGAGTGAAGAGAAAAGAAAAATCTGAGGAGAGAGGAGAGAGAGAAAACAGAATAAAAAAACAATAAAAATTATGCCACATGTGAACAGTACCGTTGCAAATTTGCAACGGTACTGTTCACATGTGGCAAATTTTATGGGATTTAGCACATCTGATAAAAGGAGATTTTGGTGTTTGGTGTGGTAAATGTGCCAAATATTTGGCATTTGGCACATTTACCACATTTGATGGTGATGCTCTAATAAGCGTTCAAAACCAGTTTAGTCTACGAGCCTAGCACGTTTCAATTGCCACCAATTCTAATGAAATATAGATTTGACACCAGTTATTCTAATCTGAAACAGTTAAAAGCTTTGGAATATTCATTTTTTTGATCAATTTAAATATAAATAAATTGTTCTAGAGAGAGAGAGAGAGAGAGGGGGGGGGGGGGGGGGGGGACAACTACGTAGAAAGGAAGATTTTTTTGGTACTAATAATCCTCTTTCGTCAATTTGTGAAACTTGTTCCACGAGCAACTAGAAATGCTTTTACAATATACACTCTCTCTAAATCCAACCCAAAGGACTTTGAGCATACAATAAAGACCAAACGGCACCTACTGGACTCTCAACCAGATAATATGCTCCGAGATTGACATATTCTTCCCGTATGTTTCCAGCTGATTCCTCTAGCAATATGAAAGAAGAATCACGACTTCTACAATGGCGTGATTTGCTGATTTATTTTGAAGATGGCCATACCATAACTATCAACTAGACAAGTCCAAGAAAGAGATTACTTCAAGAGAGAACTTGTTTGAAGCTTTCAACAGTGTTTGTTGACTTTTTAATTGCAAGGAAATATTCAAGAGACTGAATTAACGCTTAATTAGCTGATCATATGGCATGATTGATAAAACGTAATAGCTTCTAAACTTGTCCAAAATTCACAACTAATGCTCTCATAGACATCAACTTAAATACGCTACACTCTCTTTGTTCCTTAGCTCTCTTTTTCTTTGTAATTAGTTTTTCCTTTATATTTTTGCTTTTCTTTCCTTTTTTTGTAATTTTTCATTTGCTTTGTGCTTTTTTACACAAAGCAGTTTTTTGAATATACACCTTTCTTGCTTATCAAAAATAAGTAAATAAATAAATACGCTACAGTGTATGGGGAAAAACAAAGGTATAGCTTGTGGAAAGTCACCTGAAAGTATAGCTTGTGCCTTGTAGGCTATCCAATAACAGTTATGAAATCATCGGTTCATCCTATGAAAATCATCATAACTGAAACCATATAAAAATAAAAAATAAAAAGAAGAAGATGAAAGAAAAGATCGTGGCTCTAATGTCTTTATGAAACAAGATACAAGGATATGTCACTTGAATACATTTCCAAATATTATAACCGAAATCATATATAAATTCAATACAACATACCAGTCAAACTAACAGAAATGCTTATGCACATCCAGTAGAAATGCTTATGCACATCCAGTAGCCGTAGCCTCAACTGAAATCCTCTTGTGAAAATCCTCCCCATTTAGCAGCTAGACAAAGTATAAACAGAACACGAGTGTCATCTTCTGCTGACATGTTAATCGTTATCATCTGCATATATGTGAAAACTTGAGTTAGTATGGTACTACAATAAAATAAAATAAAAATAAAAAAAGAATTTACTCATTAATAATCAGTATAATTCAAGTCCCTCCAGAAGGCATGTCACCAATGATTATGAAGTATAGACATGGTAGAGACTACACAGTCTCTAGTTTTCACGTTTAAAAAATTTATGAGGAAAATTTCTCTTGCTTCTGCCAGCACCACACAAGGTGAATATGAAAATTAGCACAATAGTTGGACACTTACAAATGGGATGCCATAATAGGATTGAGCCACCTACCTTACCTTAGCAATTTTGCAGCTTTATATGGATAAATATATTTCATTAACAATTGGTAAATCTAAAGGTGTGCCTTCTAATCTACATTGATAAAAGCAGGGCATTAGCACAAATGCAGAAGCGATTGGAATGTAAAGAAAGCTGAAGCCACCAACATGACAGCACATATGGTTGGTCTGAACAATCAAGTAAAATAGGTGGCAAGCCACAATCAAGAAGTGGTTGGTCTAATTGTAAAGAACCTAAAGGTGGAGTAACTTTGGTGAGAGTCCCTTCCAGTCTCTTGTTTTGCAGGTTTTTTTATTTATATTTTTAATTTTTCTTCTTTTAAGAATAAGAAATTTCATTAACAATAAACTTAAGAAAGTAGAAACATAAATTGCTCTCTATTATTATCTTATCTACTAAAATAGTCTCACTGATATATCCCCACTCTAGCTTTGAAAACCTAAAACATCAATAAAAATCCAACTAAGCATTCAAAACTAGTTTAGTCTAAAGGCCTAGCACGTTTTAATTACCACCAATTTTAATAAAATATAGATTTGACACCAATTACTCCAGTCTGAAATAGTTAGAAGGCTTCGATAATTCATGCTATATGATAAAGTTGACATAAATTGCAGTATAAAGAAGAAGACGAATTAGAAGAATGGAGGGAGGGTGGGGGAACAATTTTGTAGAAAGGAAGAATTTTTGTACTAGTAACCTGCTTTTGCCAATTTGTGAAACTTGTTCCATGAGCAAACAAAAATGCTTGTACATTTTAGCAATATAAATATATAAGCTTGTACAATAGATTTAACAAAGGCCACAACAGCACATTCTGGTGTCCCAACCAGATAATATGCTCCAAGGTAGACATAGGCTCCTCTATGTTGCTAGCCGATTCCTCCAGTGATATAAAGGAAAAATCACAACTTCTACATTAACAATATAATGGTTAGGCGGTAAGGCCCGTAACTATCAAGTAGGCAAGTCCCAGGAAGAAGATTACATCAAGGGTGAAATTGTTTGACGCTTTCAAAAGTATTTGTAGACTTTTTAATTGTAAGTACATATTCTAGAATAAAGACTGAGTTAATGCTTATCTGATCATATTGTGTGATTGAGAAAAAAAAAGTAATAGCTTTTAAAACATCTCCAAAATTTACAACTCATGCTCTCATATAGATTAACTCAAATACACTACATGAGATAAATGTGAGAAAGGCACCTAAAAGTGTAGCTTGTAGGCAATCCGATAGCAATAGGCTCAATTTAACTTTACTTCATCCTATGAAAACCTAATAATTGAAACCATACATATCGTATCCGATATTGACTAGAACATGTCAAAAAAGGGGGAAAAAGGAGAGGAAAAGAAAAGATCCTGACTATATTCTCACTATGAAAGAAGGATATGTCACACGAATACATTTCCAAATCATCATAATATATAAATTCATTACAACATATCAGGATTTTTATCCAAAAAAAAAAGAAAAAGAAAAAACTAGGGGTGTAATCAGTTCAGTTCAGTCGGTTTTTTTAGTTTTGGCCAACCGAAACCGAAATTTTCGGTTTGTGAAATTCTCAACCGAAACCGACCGAAATAATTGAAAATCGATCGATTTAGGTTGTATTTCGGTTTCAGTCAATTTCAGTCAGTTTTCGGTTTCAATCAACATCACAGATTCACAGTCACAAAAAGAAAAAAACAACTCAACATCACATGGGGTTATCGATTTTTCAATAAGAAAATAACAACTCAACATCACAATCACAGATACACAGAAAATAGCATTGATTCAGTATTAAACAAAACCCAAAATACAAAAAGAGAGAGGGTTATAATCTGCATATATGTAAAAACCTGAGTCAGTATGGTACCATAATTATTGACTCATTCCTAATGAGTGTAATTAAAGTTGCTTCTTGACTGTTTTTGAAGGCATGGCTCCAATGATTCTGAAGTATAAAGTATAATGCAGTCTATAGTTTTCACATGTCAAAAATTTATTTGGCAAAATTCCCTAGAATAATAGAATTTGCAGCACAAGGTGAAAATGAAAATTAGCATAATGCTTGGACAATTACAAATAGGATTCCGAAATAGGACTGAACAATCTACCTTAGCAAAATCCATAGAGCAGTATAAGAGTAAAGCTTGAGAATATATTTCCTAAAAAAAAAACTACTTGTAAGATACAATATCTATTAATTTGGACAGAATCATAACAGTCTTGTTAGGTTCTAAAGATTTAGGAATTTATGTATTTAGAACTCTAATTTGTATTGTTGGCAAACCATTATCAAAATAGGTTGTTTAGTCTTGTTTAGGCTTGCTCAAAGTTGTGTCTTTCATGTAAAGTTGGAATCGAGAGGCTGCAGTTGCATTGGTGCATTTCGGCTCGGCTCGATCGATCAAAAGAAGGACTTGATCGATCGAATCTCGGACAGAATGTTTTTCTGCAGAATTTTTCAGCTCAGCCCTATCTCATTAAACATTTAGGGTTTTACGTTTTTGCCTAGGTATATAAGGGAAAACCCTAGCCACATTTTTTAGAGTTGCTCTGGTTGTATTGTTGCTCATACTTTGCTGTTTATGTGAATCTCTTGTGAGATCATTGAAGAGCTTTCCTTCACATAAACTTAGGATTTTCAAGGTAGAGATTATTTCAACATCTTGATGATCAACTTGGTTGCTGCCATTGGAGCTTAAAGAATAACAAGCGTGGGCGCTTGTAGCTAATTAGAGAATCCAAGAAAGAAAGAGTCCGTGGATTCGGAGCTTACACGTGGTCATGTCAGTAAGTTCTACTGGTGGGTAGCATTAGGAAGTCAGGCGGGGAGCTTGTAAGTCCTTTTGTATGAACTTCAATTCTTTCGTATAGTGCATTCAGGTTTATCTTGAGGATAGCTAGGTTAAATCCTCCCCAAGTTTTTACCGTGTGGTTTCCTGGGTCATCATATCTTGTGTTATTTATTATTTCGCTGTTTTATATTCTTGATATGATTGTGTGATTGTGATAACCTAGATTTGCATAAATTGACTAAGTTAATCACTTGGCTAATTAACTAGGTTAATCTGGTTGGGTTAAGGGGTCTAAAACTGCTCAAGTCTCATTTTAGGGATTTAAATTTAATAATTGAAATTTTATGGATTAAATTGTAGAATGGTCAAATTGCAAAACTCAAATACTAATTTACCTAAAAATATATATAACGAAGATAATAAACAATAAAAATATACTTAAAATTCAAAGAAAGTTATGTTCTTTTTGTTAAATGCACCACCAACACTTTTAATAACAAAAGGGCAGGGGAAACTATATGTAATAGTATAAGCACTGATTGCAACTGAAATTTAACTAGTACATGTTGTAATATTTCAATCCATGCATATTATGCTACATTCTAATAGCAATTTATATATTTCCATCGTAGATGAAAGAAAGACTTGTCATTTAAATATCAACAGAAATAAATTAGTAATGAAAATTAGGTATCTTTGTAAATACTAACCAGAGATATTGACCACTTCTCTCAAAGCAGCTCTCAACATTTTTTGGGTTCAACAAAAGCTTTTTTCTAAAACTGAGAAACACCTTGTATTTCCACTGAGACTGAGGTGTCGAAGAAGATGATGGTGATGGCGTAGAGCCTCCTTGAGTTCTCATGGAAGCCATAGGAAATATAGAGATAAAATTTGAAGCACAATATGTATAGAACTGAAGAAAAAAGGAACATACATAAATTAGTGAAGAAGAAAACAATTTGAAGAGATGAATGGGAGTGTAAAGTGATTTGGGAAATGAAAAATAGGAGCAAGACGCAGAGGAAATCAACGCCGGGCTGAAACCGGCAACCGGTCAATAAAGTTAAGAATAAGCTGAATTTTTAGAAGGGCCCGGTTAAAGTGCCTTTAAGCTGTCTATTATTCCATTAATCGTTAATTTTAAATTTTAAATTACGTAAAAAGATAAAGTGTAGTTATAAAATTTGTGGGGTCATGGGCCCAGATCATACAACTGGATTTTGGGCTTAAGGCCTAAGCTGAGGATAAGGGGCCGTCCGAGGATGGATAAGTATAGCCAAGGAAACTCATGCTAGTGGATAAGGAAGACAATATTGAACATAATGACCTAGGAGTTTTTGCCGAGGATGAATTTGTCCTCGACTAGCCAAGGCCGAGGTCTGTAAAGGATGCTTGCCATCTAGAGGTGCGACCCATGAAGCTCTGAAAATATGGATAAGCGTTGCAGGAACAAAAGACAGAAGAATCCCAAAATATCTTGGGAAAAGCTGTTGTCACCGCATTGAATGCACCCCAGCTAACTCCCTGGCCACATTAATGAGGAAGTGACCTCTGCACAGTATTATTGCAGCCTTGCAACCACTCCAGAAGACTTTTAGAGGGGGCTGATGGGACAAGTATCAGGATAAACCATCAACTGCCCACGTGTTGGGTAAAGGTGAAGGAATAGATGTAGTATAAATAAGGGTAGAGACTTAGAGAAAAGAGGGACCGGAAAAATAGAGAAGAGGCACTGTAGCAATCTAAATTGAACTTGTACTCCGTATTAATCAATTTATATGGAGACCTACCTCCTCGGACAGTGAGTTCGTCTCCTCGGACAATGAATTCGTTCAACTCTATGTCCCTAGTTCTTGCTTAATCATCTCTTACGTCCATACTAGCCGTTGTCCAATTCATTAAAACCTAGCTCTTTGACCCGTTCTCTACAAATTCATTGTACTGAGCTCACTGATCCAAGATTCGATACACCTTGGGCTTAGGCTGCAAAATGTGTCCCTACAATTGGCGCCGTCTGTGGGAAGAGCTTGTGTGATAGTGAATGCAATGGTTAGTCATGGTAGGATCAAGCTCCCATCAGCAAGAGTCCCTGGAGAAGGCCATTTTGGCGGTGGTGCATGCTATAAAAAAGCTTCCCCATTATTTCCAGGAACACTTATAGTTGTTGTCATAACTCCACTTCCACTCAGGTCTACACTTCGAAGTATTGATTACACGGGGAGGATTGCTAAATGGGGCACAGTTTTAGGGGCTCTTGACATCAAGTTTATGCCCCGTACCTATGTTGAGGGGCTAGTTCTTGCGAATCTGGTGGCCGAGTTTGCTAAACCTTCACGAGAGGAAGTGGCAGCAACACAGAGCAAAATCCAAAGATGACAATACCTGCAACTCAGGGTTGAGCCTTATAAGGCACCCGGGGAAAGTGTTTAAATGTGAACCTTAGTCATGCCTATAGTCCTCGGACCAGATGCTAAGTGGAAGTTAACACTCTGTTACTACTGCTGCACATGCGAAGTAGAGCAAGTCTCAAAAACTGCTACCTCGTGCTGTGGTAGTGCACTCAGGGCTGAGCCTTACAAGGCACCCGGGGAAAGTGTTTAAATGTGAACCTTAGTCAAGCCTGTAGTCCTCGGAATAGATGCTAAGGGGAAGTTAACACTCTGTTACTACTGCTACACATGCGAAGTAGAGCAAGTCTCAAAAACTGCTACCTCATGTTGTGGTAGTGCACTCGGGGCTGAGCCTTATAAGAATTTCCATTTCTATTTATGAGGAAGTTTTCTCGAGACTTTTCCACTTATTATTAGTATTATATTAAATAAGAGATCTTAATTAATTGGATTGATAAAATCTCTAATGGTTGAATATGAGATTTAGAATTCAATTCTCACTTAGAACAAATACCGATTGGTGTCTTGGGGTCTAATCTTTATAAGTACTAGCTTATAACCCCATGCAAATACATGGATACGCTTAAAAATATACAATAAAATGCATAATATAAATTCTATATATAATTTAAATACTATTGATAATTATTTTTATATTTTTTTAATTCTTAAAAAAAAATTTGTAAGGATATTATTAGGTATAAAATGTAAATTGTCTATTTTTTAAAAAAAATTATATTTAAGCAATTTTTTTTTATGATTCATTTATTCTAAACTCTTTAGTTTTTGTACTTAATAACTCGGATGAATATTTATGATATGGCTTCACATTTGATTCTAAAATTAAGAAATAAATCTTTTTAAGAATAAATAATTTAGGACATATGACACAAAATTAGAACTTTAATTTGAGTTTCTCTCAGATTTACCTATTATTATATATAGACTAGCAAGACTTATAAACTGAAGACTCACTCACTAAGTAACCGATGTGGTACTTTAAACCACTTATTTATTTATTTATTTTTTTATAGATAATATAGACAAAAGGCATAGGGGATGGAGAAGGACGAAGTGAGAAAACAAGATTTACAACACTAGCACTTACAAAAGGGCCTAATATTTGTAAGTATTAGCAAGACTTATAAACCAAAAACTTACTCACTAAGTAAAGTCTATCTTTCTTAGTCCAAAAAAAAAAAACTTAGTAAAAAGAAAAAACAACGAGGGTTTGGATCCGTGTGGGTGGAGAATAATCAAAGACTATACACTCAAATCTACAACATTTAAGTGTTGTGATTGGTGCATTTAAATATATATTTTTTTAAAAGAAGCATTTGTGGTGGTCTCATAGATCCAATCACAAGTTAATATCCAAGCTTATGAAATTGAGCGTGGGTTTGAGTATATTTGTAGGCGGACTGAAGACTAAAAAGTCTTTAAGACCAAGGTGGTTGGGTACAAACCAAGGAAAGACGGAAAAAAAATGTGAAGTAAAAATAGTTGTTATTTATGCAAATATAACATAACCTATTGTTTCTTTAGTCAAAAGGATTACTTTAGCAATACTTGTGGCACACCTAACAATATATATTTCTCATAAAAAAAGAAGAAGTATCAAAGTACGTGGCACAACATGCCAAAGGACAGTAATTTGGTGGTGATGGTAACTGGTGACCAACTAGGAGCCTATGAAACACGTTTTAAAATTCTTTTATTTATTCAGATGACATTTTGCTTTTCGGGTCATGACTCATGTTATGGGAAAATACAGGAATGTCTGAATGTATAGGAAGAGTATGCCTAATATCACAAAATTTTCACAACTTTACCACAATTTTGCTACGTAACAATTTGTGAAGGGTGGAAATAAAATAGTGGGTCTATATGAGTCTATGATTTCACCATTCATGAGTCGCTATATAGTAACGTTATGACAAAGTTGTAAAAAAGTTTGTGGCAAAATTGTAGAAAAGTTTATGGTATTAGACTTACCAGAATTTCCATTTCCATTTACGAGGAAGTTTGTTCTGAGTCTTTTCCACTTTCTTTACGAGGAAGTTTGTTAGAGTCTTTTCCACTTTCTTTTTTAGATGCATTTTTCCACTAATTATTAGTATTATATTAAACCAATAAGATACTATGGAAACACTTAAAAAAAAAAAAAAAAAAAAAAAAAAAAAACAACGAGGGTCTGGACTCTGGATCCGTGTGGGTGGAGAATATACTCAAACCCACGCTCAATTTCATAAGCTTGGATATCAACTTGTGATTGAGCACAAACCAAAGAAAGAAAGGGGAAAAAGTGTGAAGTAAAAATAGTTGCATTGCCTTTTTTTTTTTTTTTTTTCTTCTTCTTCTTTTTATTTTATTTTATAGAAATTACCAAAATTTTCATTTTGAGAAATCCTTTTCTCTTTCTTCTTCTTCTTCTTCTCAGTTCTTCTTCTTTGTTTTTTGTTTTTTTTTTTTTTTGTTTTTAATGAAATTTACCTTATGTTTAGATGGAAAGAGATGAAAGAGAGGATGGCAATCATAAATCCATAATTATCAAATAGTGGGAAAAAGGCCTAAGCGTTTTTTTTTCTTCTCTTTAATATAGGATTTAGTGTTTGATCTAAATTTGGATAATTGCAATGCCTGATTTAGATTTAAATATTTGGATTTGTTCTGATTTTTAAGTTTTGTTTTTTTGTTGGGAGAAGATTCGTTGTTGAGCTAGGCTTTACATACAGTTCTTATAATCTATGACAACCGTGTTGACACTTGACAGGACGAAAGGTAGAAGAAAAAAAGGCGCCGACTGAAATTACTTAGCCATATGTAGAACAAAAAACCAAGATAATTTCTTAACAAAATCAAAATTTTCAGTCAAGATAAACTTTCTTATAAAAAAAAGATATTTAAATTTGTAAATTGTAGTGAACAAAAGTATGAAATGGTAGACAAATTAAGTTTTATTGTGAACAAAATGAGTATATTTTTGCCAATCAAATCCAAAATTTACTCACATAAGACCATGCAAAATTTAGTTTTTTATTCTTTCTTTACATATCTCAATAATGAAGTGAGTAGTGATTGTTATGTGTGAAAAAAGATAAACAATTTTAAAAAAATCAAGAAAAATTTATACTTTAATAAAATATAATGTAAAATAGATAATTTGATGTAAGATGTTTTGAAAACTGAGTATGTAAAATAGAAAAAATAAGTTTTTATACTAAAATAGAAAGTCATTTTGTACGAGTTAATGTGAATGTTCTTATCGTGTGTTTGGATTGGGCATTTTGCCCAATTCGCGCGTTCTGCGTTTTTTGGGGGGTCCCATGGGTACTGTTCACTTTTCCACTAAACTCAGCAAAACACATATTTTTATGTAAATTTGGGTCCCACAGTACTATTAACACTCTTGAATATTATTTTACTACAGTGTTTTCAGCAATAAGTTTTCAATTTTCAGTAAATAAGCGATATCCAAATACACTCTTATTACTCATATTATTAGAATTTAGGATTACCATATGTTGGGTACACCACACCTTGTGGTCCAGCCCACCCACCGTTGGAACTCACATAATGAGCTTGTTAGACACGCAAGAAATGAATCTACTTCTATTAGAAATTGAGTATCATGAGTCTTTAGAAGACTTCATAAAAATAAAAATAAAATTAAAAAAAAAAAGAGAAAAAAAAAAACCTCTTTAGAAGATAAACTATTGCAGTTTATATGAACTAAGTTGCAAACTTATGCAATGTGTGGAGATATATTCTTCTTCTTCTTCTTCTTCTTCTTTTGTATGTATAAGAAATTTATTTAGAATGTAAAAATGATAACAATTCTATTGATTTATTTCAATGTATATGAAATTAAGATTATGATGATATCTTAACTTCTAAATAAAATTATGATGATTTATTCCAACTATAATAAAATATTTTGCACATGTTTGTTATCCCATAATTAACTATCAACTAGACAAGTACTAGAAACAGTAGCGGCTCCAAGAATTTTTTTCAGGATGTTCTTTAAGAAGCATAAATTATACAATCTAATAAAAAAAGAAATTCATATATTGACAAAAAAAAAAAAAAAAAAAACACGTAAAACATAAAGTTTACAGTTGCCTTCTACGAGATTTCATATTTTGAAATTGTTGCATGATAATCTCATTATCAATGCTACAACCTACATCTCTTTTAATGTACACAACCAAGTAATCATTCATCCACTAAATGTAAAACAAATTATGGAGCAAAATTTAATTTTATTGGCATAAAAAAAAAAAAAAAAAAAAAACCGAGGGTGTTCCCAAATTTTTTTTTGAAGGGTAGACAAATAAAAATTTTTAAATTATTATATATATATATATATATATATATATATTGAAAGCTCGAAAATGTGTTGAAAACACAAGAGCTATTTAGACCCCCCAATTAAAATTACGGCTCGATAGATTTTACACAAACTTAATACTAAGTGCGGAATAGTGTAAATGCGAGCGGATGAACAAGTAAGCTACTCTAATCCATAAACTAAGCAACACATCAGTATAATGGAATAAATAAGAGTAGGGAAGAAGGATGCAAACACAGAAAACACCGAGATGTGTTCTCGAAGAGGAAACCGAAGAACTCGGCGAAAAACCTCTCCACCGCCCTCCAAGCGGAAATTGATCCACTAGACAATCAGTTGGGATACATGGGTTAGTAAGAGACCCTCCAAGCCTAATCTACCCGATGTACCTAAGCCCTCCAAGCTCCTACTCCAACAAGGCTTCTTGGAACCGTGTCTTGTCTAGCACCCCGGATCCCGCAACAAGCTCCATGTTGCATCGGCCATTCCAGGCTTCTTCCAATGCTTCCCAGTAGCACCAAAACGTCACACAACACTCTCAAAAGGGTGTGGTAAGTGTTTGGGCTATTAACCTCTCAATGGTATGGAAATGGAGAGGGAAGGGTTGAGGAGATACCACAAGCAAGTGTACAGAGAAAGATGGGGATGACAATCTCGAATTCACAATGTGTTTAGCTAGGGTTTTTCTCTCTGAAGCATTCCTCAACATTTATGGGTAATGAGGGTATATATAGGATAGGCACAGAAAGTGTGAGTCATTCAGTACAGGCTAGCAGAACAGATAGCCTTGCGGGTGTCTCGCGGGAAGGCCTTACCCGCAAGATACTCGCGAGACACAGCTGTCTCCACCTGGCCTGACTCTTCGCATTCCAGCATGTACAGGGCACATGTTTCACTTCACGGGAAGCTAGGTCGCGACATACCCGTGAGAATTCTTCAGCCTCCAAATGCTTGAGTCTTCACACTCTCTCTCTATCACACAACTCTTACAACAAATCCCACAATATATACAGGGTATAAACGATTGATAATAATTACAATCAAATTTAGCACGGAATAAAAACCAACAAAATACATAGTTGTAAATAACAACTTTACATATATATATATATATATATATAATATTCAAGGGTGAACTTGTTTTCCAACAGTGTCTATTTACTTTTTAATTGCAAGAAAATATTCTAGAATGGAGATTGAATTAATGCTTAGCTTATCGTATAGCATGATTGATAAAAAGTAATAACTTCTAAACTTCTCAAAAATTCACAACTCATACTCTCATAGACATTAACTCAAAATCACTACATGAGATAATTGTGAGAAAGTTACCTAAAACTATAGCTTGTAGGCCATCCAATACCAATGGACTTAAATGAACTTCATCCTATGAAGATATTATAAGTGAAACCATATAACTCAAATCTGATCAGGAGTAAGGACTAGAACTCCTTAGAAAAAAAAAAAAAAAAAAGATCCAAGCTCTACTATCATTATGAAACAAGATACAAGGATATGCCACTTCAATACATTTCCAAATCATTATAACTGAAGCCATATATAAATTCAATACAACATACCAAGTTTTTTATCTGAAGGGGAAAAAAATCCAAAGCATAGTCAGACTAACATAAATGCTTAAGAACATCCAGTGGATGTTGCCCCCAACTGAAATTCATCCTACGAAATCCTCTCAATTCAAAAGCCAGTCAAGTATAAACAAAGCACAAGTGTCATCTTCTGCAAACATGTCAATTGTTTCATCTGTATGTATGTGAAAACTTGAGTTAGTATGGTACTATAATTAAAACAAAAATAAATAAATAATAATTCACTAATTAATAATCAGTATTATTGGAGTTCCTCGTCTTTTCATGGCACCAATGTATGAAGTATGAAGGAAGTACTATACAGTCTCTAGTTTTCATGTTTCAAAACCTATAATAAGGAAATATTCTCTTGCCTTCACCAGCACAACACAAGGTGTATATAAAAATTAGCATAATAATTCAAAACTTACAAATGAGATGCCAAAATAGGACTGAACCATCTACCTTAGCAAATTCTTTAAAGTTCAAAATCAAAAACCTCTTGAGACTATCACATTCGGTAGGTAGGTGGCAAATCAATAATAAGATATTATCTATAATTTAATTTGGATGATATAAAAACAGCGTATGCTTGTATAAATTTATAATTTTTATTTCAATTATAATACACATAATTACACACATAATGGCATAATTTAGCTAAGGTTTAGTTAAGCACACAAGTAGTCTAGTTTCAACCAGACCGAAGTTTGGATAGCCCAATACTTAATTGAGCTGAACAATTTTGCAGCTTTACTATGGATACATATATTACATTCATGATTGGTAAATATAAAGGTGTGCCTTCTATTCTACGCTAATAAAAGCAGGGCATTGGCATAAATGCAGAAACGACAAGAAGGAAAAGAAAGCTGAAGTCGCCAATTTGATGCACGTATGGTTGATCAAAACAATCTAGTTCAATGAGTGACAAGCCACAATCTAGAAGTGGTTGGTCTAAATGTAAAGAACCTAAAGGTGGAGTAACTTTGGTGAGAAGCCCTTCCACTCTCTTGTTTTGCAGTTTTTTTTTTTTTTTTTTTTTTTCTTCTTCTTCTTTTATGAATAAGAAATTTCATTAACAATAAACTTAAGAGAGTGGAAACAGCAAAACAAGAGGCAAGGAAATTAAAAATAAAAATCAGCTGGGGGAAAATCATATGATTCTCTCCAGCTATTCCAAGATGTCCATGTTGGGTATGTTCAAAGCTTAATCCCATAATATTTTGTTGTAAAGCCCAAGCCCATACTCTAGAATTTTCCTTGGCTGGCATGGGAATTTTTGGCAGCAAACAAAACCCTCAATCGTCTCATATTTCCTTAGAAAACTAGTCAGCCCCACCTTCCCCTGTTTTGCAGAAAATACACAGCAGCTTGCGGCATCAATGGGAAAGAAAAATTCCTTTGTTTTTGCCTTTCCCTTTTCACTCTAATCATCTTTAGCTACTTCCTTTTTTAGAGCTCTAAGACTATCAAATTCTACATATATCAGATTACTTGAAAACAATAAAAACATATATTACTTTGATACTTTCGCTCCTCTGTTTTTGCTGAAAATTTTATCCTGGGCATTTGTGATGAGTTCGAAACTCTGTTTGTGAGTGCACATTAACAGAGCTGTGGTAGTCTCCTGGAAAGCGACTGTCTGAGCCATTTGCACTGACGGATTCATTCCAGTGGGGGCGAAATCACTTCTTAAGGACAGCAGATTTAGTTTCGTCTCTTGGCGATAAGTTTTACTTAATCCTTAATTTTATATGCTTTTGCACTTGTCTATTTTGCTTATAAGTTTATTTGAGCATATCTTTTTTTACTAATGTATTATTGATATTGCTTTGTAACTTTGTTAACCAATTTGGACAATTTTCAAACTATACTTCCAAGAGTCCATTCTATAGGTGGCTAGTAATGAGGAGTAGATTAGGCACTTGGGAAACAATGCTGCATTGGGGTAGTTACATGGGTGATCTAAATTATTCATTTTACAAGAAAAGTATGGAATGTAGAGCACACTTGTATTTTCAGTGCCCATTAACTAAATTGAACATAAATTGCACAATAAGAGGGAAATGGCGGGTCAGGGGAACAACTTTACAGAAAGGAAGGTTTTATTTTTTATTTTTGGTATTAATAATCAGTTTTTGCCTATTAGTAAAATTTGTTCCAAGAGTAAGCAGAAATGCCCTGTCAATAATCTGATGCAAATGCCTTTCTTTCCCTCTCAAGTGTACAACGAAGGCCAAAAAGGCACATACTAGACTGCAAACTAGATAATATATAAGGCTCCTAAATGTTGCCAGCCACGTCCTTTAACCTTGATGCATAGTATAAAATAATAGAGTTAAAGGGCAAGCATAACTACAGGACATTTCGTCTTGAATATATAGGGCACTTTTATAATCTAAAGAGAATATTACTTTACAAGTGAACTTGTCTGAAACTTTCGAAGACCAAATACTAAAATTAATGCTTATTTGATACTATAGCTAGATTGATAAAGACTTATAAGCCTTAAAGTTCTGCTTCAAAATTCACAACTCACTGCCTGATAGACATTAACTCTAATCCACATAGAAGAGAAAAATGTGACAAAGTTACCTGAAGTAATGCTTGTATGCAATCCAATAGCACTAAACTCACTTGAAATTCATCCAAGGAGAAATATTATTACTAAAAACATATAACTCATTATCTGTCTAGACCTAGATCCCCTTTAAAAGTAGATCTTTAACTCCATTTTCATTTTGAAACAAGATGCACAGACATGCCACTTGAACAAGTTTCCAAATCATTGTAACTGAACCAAATACAAACATGGTCAGGCTGATTGAAATGCATGTGCACATCTAATTGCCTAACCCTCGAATTGAAATTCATCCAATTAAAAAAAGATAGTCAAAGTATAAACAGCACTTAGGCGTCATCTTTTGCAGTCATATCAATCATTATCATCGCCAACTGTATATATAATTGATAAGTAAAATTATAGCATGCAAGGCGCTCCAGATTTAGCCCGTCGACTTTGCACGTAGAATGAAGCCTATAGCTTAAGCTGATGGGATAAGTTATGGGAAAAGCTGAAGACCCTAATGCTGACGGATAGTGATTTGATAGGGTCGTGGAAGAGAGTCCGCGAAGCACACCAAGGGGCTAACACCATCGGAAAGCTGACGCCGATATAGGCTGAAGGGAATAAGATAAGTTGACGATCCTAAAGCTGACGGTTCTAGTGAGACCTTGGCTTGGCCACCACACATGAGTATATAAGGAAATGACTTGCATCCCACGCTCAATGTTAGTCTCCTACAAGGAAAGGATTCCGTAATATATGTTCATGAGGTTTCCTATAAGGAAAGGATTTCTAGCCCAAGGAAGAGATGGTCAACCCTCTATTACTATAAAAGCCCCAATACCCTCACAAATCAAGGTACGCATAATTGATCCATCTCTGGCACTCTAGAGTTGTAAGAAGTTCTAACTTAACCTTCGGAGGGTATTTGGCTGGCACTATACCGGTGCTCTCTGTTAGTTCTTCTCTTTTCTTTGTGCAGGTAACGTTTCAAGTACGCGAGCATTGTGTGGCTCACTGGTGATATTTTCAGCATCATCAGTTGGCGCTGTCTATGGGGAACACGTTAGCCATACTATAGTTTCCCGAACAAAAGAGTTGCATGGTGCTCACCCGCTCGATGGCAACCACAAACGACGTTCGAGAAGAGGAACCACCCATGACCGCCCTCGAGAGACAAGTTTAAACTCTCATCGCTGCCGTGGAACGCCTCACCAAACAAAACCACGACCTGGAAGAACAACTGCACCAGAAGAATGCAACACCGAATAACCAAAGAGATGATCAAGAAGGGACCAGCGCTGAAAGAAGGAACCAGGAGGGACTCGAAGGTAGCAATGCTCTAAACCAACAAGAATGGCAGGAAACCAGCCGTCCCTTCGATTTTGATACGGCCCCCCCTTACATGGTCGCGGAGATGCAATTGATGAAGGAAGGATGGACCTTATGATGAACGCCCTTAAAGGACGGGTGTCTAGCAGCCTCGACGATTTGGTTCACCGAACTGATTCGCCATTCACCACCTCTGTCAACTCCTTTTCCCTATTGCAAAAGTTTTGCATGCCGCAGATTGAGAGCTACGATGGAGCTAAGGACCCACTTGATCACCTAGAAACCTTCAAGACCTTAATGCATCTTCAAGGAGTAGCGGACGAGATCATGTGTAGGGCCTTCGCTACAATGCTGAAGGGCCCTACGAGAATTTGGTTCAGTCGGTTGACACCCGATTTCATCAGCACCTTCAAAGAGCTGAGTGCCCAATTCACTTCGCACTTTATTGGGGGGCACCGGTACAATAAGTCTACTGCATGCTTGATGAGTATCAAGCAACGAGAAGATGAAACGCTGAGATCTTACATAGCCAGCTTCAATGAGGAAGCACTCTTAATTGACGAGGCCGACGATAAAATACTCGTAGCAATATTTACGAACGGACTGAGGAAGGGTAAGTTCTTATTTTCACTATATAAGAATGACCCAAAAACTATGTCGGACGTGCTTTACAGGGCCACCAAGTACATGAATGCCGAAGACACTCTTCTAGCTCGCGAAGAAAAACCCAAGAAGAGAGAAAGACAGGAAGATACCCGACAGGAAAGAGGGCGGAAGATGGCGAGAACCGGAGAGCGAAGGGATGATAGGCGCTTTAAGCCCCCTACGGGGAGGTTCACAAGCTTCACTCCATTGACCACCCCAATCGACCAAGTCCTAATGCAAATCAAGGACGAGGGGGCATTGACTTTCCCTGGAAAGCTGAAGGGAGATCCCAACAAGCGGTCCCAAGACAAATACTGTCGCTTCCACCGCGACCACGGACATGACACAGCTGACTGCTATGACTTAAAACAGCAGATAGAAGCCCTCATTAGGCAAGGGAAGTTGCAGAAGTTCGTTAGCAAGGAAAGGGCAAATCCGCTCCCTCAAGAGCAAGCTCCCCGACGAGACAACGAGCGTTCGAGACAGCCCTTGGGAGACATAAGGATGATTGTAGGGGGTGCGGCCGCCAACGGCTTATCAAAAAGGGCTCGAAAGACTTATCTTAGAATGGTCCAGAACGTTCAGCTCACCGGCATCATCCCGAAGATGCCGCGAGTCGACAACCCCCTAATTGGCTTCTCGGAAGAGGATGCCCGACGTCTCCACCATCCGCATAACGATGCGCTTGTCATTAGCATCCAGGTAGGAGACTATAACATGTACCAGGTTTTAGTCGACAACGGGAGCTCTGCGGATATTCTCTACTACCCAGTATTCCAACAAATGTGGATTAGCAGAGAGCAACTAACCCCAGCCAACGCTCTACTCGTCGGATTCGGAGGAACCAAAGTGTACCCCTTAGGCGCGGTCACATTGCCAGTTACCATTGGAGATTACCCTCAACAAATCACTAGGGATGTTACGTTCCTTGTGGTCGATTGCTCATCTGCCTACAATGCCATTATAGGGCGACCTACCCTTAACTCTTAGAAGGTCGTAGCTTCGACCTATCACCTGATGATCAAATTCCCCACTGAATACCGAGTAGGAGAATTGAGAGGGGACTAAATAGCCGCGTGCGATTGCTATATTGCGATGCTGAAAATGGACGACCATTTGCAAACCATGAGCATAAAAGAACAACAGACGGGGGCAAAACCCGTAGAGAGGCTCGACGAGGTACCCCTTAATAGCTTCAAGGCAGACAGAACCACCAGGCTTAGTACTCTCGCCAGCCTGGCAATTCGCTCAGCACTCGTAACTTTCCTTAAGGAAAATCAGGACGTGTTCGATTGGAGCCACGAGAATATGCCAGGAATTGATCCTTCAGTCATGGTGCATAGGCTGAATGTGTCGCCATCCTGTCCACCCGTCTAGCAGAAGAAGCGAGTCTTTGCCCAAGAATGAGACTGAGTGATAGCAAAAGAAGTCAGTAAGCTAAAACAGGCAGGCTTCATTAGGGAGGTGTACTATCCCGACTGGTCAGCAAATATGGTAATGGTCAAGAAAGCTAACGGAAAGTGGAGGATGTGCATGGACTTTACCGACCTGAACAAAGCTTGCCCCAAAGACAGTTATCCCCTCCCATGGGTCGACATTCTAGTAGACTCTACGGCTCAGCACAAGTTGTTAAGCTTTATGGACGCTTTCTCTGGCTACAATCAAATCCGAATGCATGAAGCTGATCAGGAAAAAACTTCGTTCTTGACTAGTCAAAGACTCTTATGTTATAAAGTGATGTCATTCGGCTTAAAAAATGCAGGCGCGACATATCAGAGGCTTATGAACAAGATGTTCGCACTGCAGATTGGGAGAAATTTCCAAGTCTACGTTGAAGATATGCTGGTAAAAAGCCAAAGGGAGGAAGATCACTTGGAAGACCTCAAGGAAACATTCGATACTCTTTGCTCTTACAACATGAAGCTTAATCCAAGGAAATGCACCTTCTGGGTGACGGCAGGAAAATTCCTAGGATTCATGGTGTAGCAGAGAGGCATCGAGGCCAACCCGGACAAGATTCGGGCCATAATGGAGATGGCACCCCCAAAGAATGTGAAGGAAGTACAAAGCCTCAATGGCAAAATAGCGGCACTGAATAGATTTATGTCAAGGGCAATAGACAAATGCCTGCCCTTCTTTCTCACCCTGAAGAAATCTTTCGAGTGGACTGCCGAGTGTCAGCAAGCATTTGAGGAATTAAAAACTTATCTCTTTTCCCCGCCATTACTAAGTCCCTCGTAGCCCAGCGAGGAGCTTTTCCTCTATCTAGCCATTTCCCCTGCCGTCGTCAGCGCCGCCTTGGTCAGAGAAGAAGAAAGAGTGCAGAAGCCTGTGTATTACGCCAGCCGAGCACTTCGCGGTGCGAAAGATACCCACTCATGGAGAAACTCGCCTTCACACTAGTTACGGCGGCACACAAACTTAAACTGTATTTTCAAGCCCACACGGTGATTGTCTTAACTGACAAGCCCTTACGGTGGGCAATGACCAACCCTGAATCTGCTGGCTGATTGGCATTATGGGCCATAGAGTTGAGCAAGTTCAACATCCAGTATTGCCCACAAACCGCCGTTAAAGGACAGATCGTCACAGATTTCATAGCAGAGTTCACAAATGGCGAGGACATGGGGGCAGAGGAGTCTCCTTAGTGGAGCATACATGTAGATGGATCATCCAATAGACAAGCTGGGGGAGCCGGCATTGTACTACTGTCACCTGAAGGGGACGCAGTCGAGTGTATGGTCCGCCTCGATTTCCTTACCACCAATAATGAAGCAAAGTACAAGGCTTTAATAGCTGGGATTGATCTTGCCAAAGCGGCAAGAGCCACGAACATGGTCATTTACTGCGATTCTCTGGTCGTCACCAACTAGATAAACGGGGACTACGAGTGTCGGGGCGAAAGAATGAAGAGGCATTTGGACCAAGCAAAGAAGAGGGTAGATGAGCTGAAGGCCAAAATCATACAAATCCTCCGGGGAGACAACGAGCAAGCCAACCGCTTGGCCAAAGCCACCTCAGCCGAACATATGGCCACCCTGGATAATGTACTATCTTTTGTTCAGCTCTCTCCACTGATAGATTCCATCGATATGCAGGAAATAGGCTCCGAAAGCAATTGGACCACGCCGTTAGTCTCTTACTTAAAGAATGGCGTATTACTAGACGGAAAGGAGGCCGCAAGAAAGCTGAAGGTCCAAGCAGCAAGATTCGTTTTAATAAGAGACGTCCTGTACAAAAGAGGTTTCTCCCACCTATACCTAAGATGCTTAGGTCCTGAAGAAGCTGACTACGTCATGAGAGAGGTACACGAGGGAATCTGCGGAAACCACTCAGGGTTAAGATCATTAGTCCACAAGCTAGTGCGGGTAGGGTACTTTTGGCCCACCATGCAGAAGGATGCCGAGGCTTATGTCAAGACTTGCGACAAATGCCAAAGGTTCAACAATATCATTAGATGACCAATCGAAGAATTAACCCTAGTGACGGCCTCATGGTCATTTGCTCAATGGGAACTAGACATTATGGGACCATTCCTTACAGCGGTACGACAGCTGAAGTTCCTGGTAGTAGGCATCGACTACTTTACAAAATGGGTGGAAGCTGGAGCCTTGGCCACCATTACGGAGAAGAGCGTGCGGAGTTTCATTTGGAGATGCATCATATGCAGGTTTGGCATCCCTAGAGTCTTAGTCTCAGACAATGGGAAGCAATTCGACAACGACTCCTTTCGGGACTTTTGCTAGCAGTTGGGGATATGGAACCACTACTCCTCCCCCGCCCACCCTCAAGCTAACGGACAGGTCAAAGTCAAGAACCGATCCTTGCTCAAGATTATCAAGACTCGGCTCGAGGGGGTAAAGGTATATGGCCTGAAGAGCTGCCAAGCATACTTTGGGCATACAGAATGACGGCGAGGGTGCCCACAGGAGAGACACCATTCCGACTAACATACAGGAATGAAGCAGTCATCCCAACCGAAGTTGGACTCATAAGCTACAGGGTGCACAACCATGACGAGAGCAAAAACGAAGAAGCTATACGTCTACAACTTGATCTAGTAGATGAAGTCAGGGCAACAGCGGAACAAAGGCTCGCAAGGTACTAGGACCACATGGCCAAGCATTACAATTCCCGGGTCAGACACAGAAACTTCCAGGTTGGAGATCTCGTTCTAAGGAAAGTCATGGGCACTGCAAGAGACCCAACCCAAGGAAAACTCGGCCCAAATTGGGAAGGACCTTACCAAGTCACGACGTGGCAGAGGAGGGGCACCTACCACCTGGAGATGCTAGACGGACGAAAGTTGCCACATCCTTGGAATGCTGAACACTTACGGAAGTATTACCAATAGAGATGACAACGTGAAGAACAACACCCCCCTTTTTCATTTATAGTTTGCCGCAGCAAATTTTAGTTATGTTCCTCAAATTTATCATTTTAGTTTTTGCTACAATAAGCCTAAAGGCTAGGTTTTTACTTTGGTCTTGCTACAATAAGCCCAAAGGGCAGGTTTTCTTTTTAGAACTTTTTTTTTTTAAAATACATGGCAATAAGAGGAGTTTATTCAGAGCGGCTGATGTTTTTTTATTTACAAGTTCACAAAAAGTAGACACCTCAAGTCCATAAAAAGTGAAAAGATTCTAAGTCCCTAAAGAGGGGACGACCTTAAGTCCGCAAAAATATGCGACTATAAGCCCTTAAGGCAAACAGATCCATCCCAAGAGGATGAAGCATGGCTGAAGCCCTGGAATGGGCAAGAAACCAAGTCCAAAAACGGATAAATCCATAAGAAGCAAATGGCTTCACTATCCAAAAACTACATAGCATCAATTTATCCCCAAGGGATGAAAAAGTGTTGGCCAACTAAGCTGACGGGCTTATCAAAGTGACGAAATTGTAAAAAGAGTTCACCAAGCCCATAATATGGAGTTATAAAAACCAACGGTCCTGTAAAAGTGACGGTCTCATCAAAAGGATAGGATTATAAAAAGGATGTCCAGTGCATAACATAGACAAGAAGCCGACGGGCATATCATACCCTTAAAACAAAACAAGTCCAACATTAACTTCACCTCAAAAGAATGAAAGAATGATTAAAAATCCCTTAAAGGGACAAAACGGCTTTACTAAGCTGACGACGTCAAAAATAGACGAACCCGTCACTTAAGGAAGTAGACAATGTCACTGGAGCCGACGGCTCCACTAGAATACTCTTCACATAAAAATGATCGTCAAAGCTGACGGCTTCACTAAGCTGACGGCATCATAAAAATAGACGGGTCCATAATCATGCATGAAGTTGACGAATCAGTGCCATTAAATCATAATCCACGACTAGGCTGATGAGCCCAGCCTATAACTAGGAAATAGCCTTAGAATCTACAAAGCAGGAAAAAGAAGCACACGGACAAATGGCCATACAAACATATTCAAAAGCGATGGTATCACAAAAGTAAATTACTTACAAATAAAAGCCCAAAAATCTGAAGGGCACTTAAAAAATATTGTTTGCAAATGGGACAAAGTATAACAATTGTAAAAAAACAAAACTACGACTGGGCAGAAGGAGCGTCACTTGAAGTCTTTTTACTTTTTTGAACGGGAGGGTCTTCTACGTCGAGGTCCTCCACAGAACGGTTTGAAATAGTGACGGGAGGGTTCGCTGCAGGCTGGGCCAAAATGACGCCGCTGTCCTCAGGAGGAGAGGCATCCTCCAGGTCGTCACCCTCAACAATGACGGTGTCGTTCGCAGGCGTCGCTGGTGGGGAATCATCTATGGTGATCCCAGATAAATCCAACTCAGGAAAGGCTGACGCAACTTGCTTAAGGCAGTCATCAAATCTGGTTTCGTAGTATCCACCACAGGAATCAATGAAGGAATCTGATGTCTTGAATTTCTGAACCACGCCAACCCCAGCCGTCTCCACCTGCTCACGAAGGGCTGTCAGCTTTTATTCTAACTTTTCTTTCTAACGACCTGCCTCCTCCAACTTCTCCCTAGTCTCCTTCAAATCGACATTCAAAAATCGGACGACTTCCTTATACTGAGCCTGTTGGTTCAACAAGTTGGCATTGTGTTTCCTAACGCGATTGACGACACCCTCCTTGGCCACACATCGGTCCTGGATTGCTTTTGCACGTACCAACGCCTAAGAAGGACACAACCGCCAGTCAATAAACAAGAAAAAGATAAGAAAAAAGAAAGCTAGCTAGGAAAGATAGCTTACCCATGTTAGGTCAAAAATGGCTGACGCCCCTAAATCCTCTGTCCCCAACTGAGCACAAGGGTCTATATTTGTCGGTTTTATGAACGACTCTACCTCTTCGACAACATAATCCTTGTGCTTCAGTAGGCAACGGGGCCCCTCAAGGACAGGACCAGAAGAAGTCATCACCCCCTTTCCTACTCCATGGCCTGATTTGGGGGGTGACTTCTCTGGGGGCTCATTTCCAGAAGTAACGGCCACCTTTTTAAGGGGACAGCCATCCTTCCCGTCGGTTTTCCTCTTCGGCAGACCCTTAGTGACGTCTTTGGGAGCTGACAAAGATGTCAACTCCCCATTTGCCCTTTTCTCCTCCTTTTGACAAGTAGCAACAGCCCTTATCCGTTGCTTAGCTAACTCCATCTCTACAAAGACAACGGACATGTATGAGAAAAGTTGATGGCAAGAGCTAAAAGTGACGGGACCATAGGAAAAAAAAAATTACTCACGATGGCGAGAAAATTCTTCTAGCTTGCGAGCTTCAGGCGTCGATTCCGAACCACCGCAGTATGCGTGAAGAGTGTTAAGAGTAATTAAGTCCTGACACTTTCGCTCACCTAAGGGAATCTCTAGAACCCGACGGATAAAATCCCTCTGCTCTTCAGTTATAAGGGGGCGAGTGTTGGCTGAAGAGAAAAAAAAATTGACAACATTAAGACATAAAATATATATATATATATATATATATATATATGTAAATACTGACGAGGTTAAAAGCAGACGGCTAGAACCTGAATCTCTGACATAAGCCCAAGTGTTATCGAAATAACCGTGGGGCATCATCCCCCACTCTTCCTGACGGCACACCCAGTCCGTCTTTTTAACAAAAAAGAACCTACTTTTCCAATCCCTATTTGAATTTGGCATCTCAGACACCAATCTCAACTCCCTCTCCCTAACGGCAAAATGGTACATCCCCTTGGAAGAAGCAAGGTGCTGGGGTCTATAACAATAGAAAAATTCATCTAATGAAAGTTGACGGTGTCCTCCACTCAGACGACCCCATAAGACCTCAGCACTTATAAAGATCCTCCATGAGTTTGGAGCAATCTGGCTAATGGGCAACCCCAGAAAATTAGCTAACTGATGGTGTAAGGCCGTCAGGGGTAGTCTAAGCCCCGCAGTAAACATGGCATCATACATACCAACATCGACGGTTCTCCCCGTATAGCACTTTTCATTTTCCCTGGGGAGACGGATAGGGATATGGTCTGGGATTTGAAAATGAATGCGCAACTCTTTGAAAACCTTATCACTCATTTTTGGTAAAAATTTATTGACGGCCCATTCCTCGAGAAGGATGAAGGGATGGCTACATCCAGGACTTCCTGAAGTTCCCTCACAGGATTCCTCATCACTTTCATCTCTGTCACTATCCCTCTCTTCTCCCACCTCAACTTCACCCTCCTCACCTATCATCTCCTCCTGACCTTTGTCTCCGTGACTCCCTACCTCCTCGTCAGGAGATTGGGCTGACGTCTCCCTCTCTGACGACCAAGAAAAGCTCCCAAACTTATAACCTGAACCAAATACCTCGTCGTAGCCCGCTCCATTGCGGACCGACGACTGATCACTCGACGCGTCACTTGACATCTGACTACCTACAAGTGACGGATTTATTCTAAGCACCTAAGATGACGGCCTCGCTTTAGAGAAATCAATTGAAATAAAGCATATACAAAGAAAGAAAAAGAACTTACAAGTTTCTCAAAACGGGTGACGGTTTTGGAAGCGACGGCAGCAACACAGGCGATGATGTAGGAGAATTGACGAAACAAAGGCGACGAGTCTTCTCTCCAGGAATCAGTAAAGATGAAATAGGAAAAATGAGGGGGAGGGGTGGGTTATATATAAAAAGGAAATGCACAGAAGACGAAGCGACGCCCTCGTCCAGAAGCGAAGCCAACCAGAATGCGCCACGTGTCCGAGCATTTAATACTGGCTGCTCGAGGAATCGCCTTTGAATTATTTTCTCTCTCCTGGCCAAAGTGAAAGTTAGCAACGAAAAATATAACTCCATAACCCATCAGTTTAAATTGACGAGGATATAGAGTAGGGGGCAACTGATAAGTAAAATTATAGCACGCAAGGCGCTCCAGATTTAACCCGTCGGCTTTGCTCATAGAGTGGAGCCTATAGCTTAGGCTGATGGGATAAGTTATGGGACAAGCTGAAGACCCTAAAGCTGACGGACAGTGATGTGATAGGGTCGTGGAAGAGAGTCTGCGAAGCACACCAAGGGGCTGACTCCATCGGAAAGCTGACGCCGATATAGGCTGAAGGGAATAAGATAAGTTGACGATCCTAAAGCTGACGGTTTTAGTAAGATCTTGGCTTGGCCACCACGCATGAGTATATAAGGAAATGACTTGCATCCCATGCTCAATGTTAGTCTCTTACAAGGAAAGAATCCCGTAATATACGCTTATGAGGTTTCCCATAAGGAAAGTACTTCTAGCCCAAGGAAGAGATGATCAACCCTCTACTACTATAAAAGCCCCAATACTCTCACAAATCAAGGTACGCATAATTGATCCATCTCTGGCCTTCTAGAGTTGTAAGAAGTTCTTACTTAACCTTCGGAGGTTATTTGGCCGGCACCACACCGGTGCTCTCTGTTAGGTCTTCTGTTTTCTTTGTGCAGGTGACGTTTCGAGTGCGCAAGCATTGTGTGGCTCACTGGTGATATTTTCAGCATCATCAATAATCATCACCAACTGTATATACATCATCATCATCACCAACAAATATATATAAATCATCATCATTATCACCACTGCATGTATGTGAAAACCTGAGTTAGTATAATAATAATAATAATAATTCGCTCAGTACTAATGAGTGTAATTGGAGTTTGATTCCTACCGTTTTGGAAGGCATGACACCAATGATTAGGAAGAATATACATGATAAGGAAGGAAATACTATGAAAAGAAGATTGGCATCATCATCTGCAGACATGTCAATTATAATCCGTATATATGTTATAATTAAAGGAAGAAAACAATTAATTATTGACTCATTCCTAATAAGTGTAATTAAAGTTGCTCTTGACAGTTTCAGAAGGCATGGCTGTCAAATTGAAATTTTAGGGATTTAAATTTAATAATTGAAATTTTATATATTAAATTGTAGAATGGCCAAATTTGCAAAAGTCAAATAGTAATTTACCTAAGAAATATATATATAAAATGAAGATAATAAACAATAACAATATACTTATAATTCATAGAAAGCTATGTTCTTTTTGTTAAATGCACCAACACTTTTAATAACAAAAGAGCAAGGGTCAATACTGATGGGTTATTTAGACCCCTTAAACAACCAAATTGCGTAGCCTAGATTAATTAGCCAAGTTGTTACTTAGTCAAATTAAGCAATTCTAGGTTAAAGCAATTCAACAATCATATCAAGAATAATAATGCAGCGGAAAATAAATAACACAAGATATGATCACCCAGGAAACCACACGGTAAAAACCTGGGGAGGATTTGACCCACCGATCCTCAAGGCATAACAGAATTCACTATGAAAGAATTGAAGTTCTTACAGAAGGACTACAAGCTCCCCGCTCGACTTCCTAATGCTACCCACCAGTACGAACTTCCTGACACGACCACGCGCAGGCTCCGAATCCACGGACTACTTCTTTCTTGAATTCTTCAATCAGCTACAAGCTCCCCGCTTGCTTTTCTTTTAAGATCCAATGGTTGCAACTAAGTTGATCTTCAAGATGTTGAAATCATCTCTACCTTGAAAACCCTAAGCTTTGTGTAAAGGAAAGCTCCTCTAAGATCTCACAAGAGATTTACACAAAACAGAAAATATGAGCAACAATAACAATATGGACAACCTCAAAAACGTGGTTAGGGTTTTGTTTATATACCTAGGGTAAAAACATAAAACCCTAAACGTTTAATGAAGTAGGGCTGAGTTGGAAATTCTGCAGAAAATTCAACCTGTGCGATTTTCGATCGATCGAGTCTAATCTTCGATCGATCGAGCCAGGCCAAAAGTCCCAAGTACTTCTGCAGCCACTCGATTCCAACTGTACAATAATAAACCAACTTTGAGCAAGCCTAAACAAGACTAAATACAATGTTTTGATCATGGTTTGCCAACATTACAAATTAGAGTTCTAAATACATAAAATCCTAAGACCTTAGAACCTAACAAACTCCCCCTTTGGCAATCCGTGACAAAACCATAATTAAAAGCTCAAAGTTTTACAAGTAAAAGCTCTTTACAAAAGTAATGCTCATAAACTCAAATTCAGCCTAACTACTATCCATCAGTTGCAAGTGTAGACAGCAGCTTTAGTTGAATCAACCTGTATATTCCTGAAATACTCAACAAACGCATAAACGCATGTGTGACAGAAAAGAGTAAAACAATAGGTATAACATTCTTGTAAGATTCACACAACACAAAATAAAGACATATATGAATGATCAACTCATAAATATAAATCAATAAGCAGTGAATCATAAAGCAACAAGAATCAATGAATATAACATGTATATCAATCAATGTTACTCCCCCTAACATGAATATCCCCAAAAATGATATACAAAGTGAAGCACCTAGATACAATCTAAAAAACTCCACAAGCTCCTCAAAACAAAAAGTCTCCCCCTAACTACAAAAACCCCTCTACAAGTCAAAATACCACTCCCCCTTTTTGTGACGGAATGCCAAAGAGCAATCACAAGTCGCCATCAAAAGGAGGTGGTGAGGGTGAATGAAGACGCGCCAAGTCAGCTCGTAGAGCACGAAACTCATCTAGCAAGTCCACCAAAATCTGTCCATGAGCCGCCTGAACGGTCATGACAGTCTCCAAAGTACGACGAACATCGAAGTCGGCCGAAGGAGGTGGAGGAACATCAGCAGCAGCAGCATCATCACCAATTGGATCAGTAACATCCTCACCAGCAAGACCTGCAGAAGAAGAAGGAGGAGGTGCGCTACTAGAGGGCTCAGACCTAGGGTGTTTAGAACCAGCTCGAAGATGAGCAGCCCTTTGTCTAAGAAAAGACACACCTATAGGAGCAATAACATGAACGGGCTCAGAGTAAGGGAAGCCACCAAGATCAAGATGAATGAGAATCCTATGAATGAAAATAGGATGAACAAGAGCATGAGCAGATGATGAACTCCTATAAACATCGTTCAAAGAACGAAGAAAAAGATGGGGAAAACTAATAGGAGCATCAGTAACTAGAGCGTACAGAAATACACACCGCTCAAGAGGAATGGTGTGAACATGGGAAATGGGCCAGATAGAATGACACGCTATCCTAAAGAAAAGATAGTGTAACCCAGAGAGCTCAGCAGAGGTGATCCGAGGATCAGAACCCCACTGGACAGTAGTCCCAGTGATGTAAGACAAGACATCACTAATCTCGGGAGACACATCATATGGATAGACAGGATGTCGAACCAATGGTACCCCTAGAGCATCAGCCACTACCGTAGGAGTAAGGGTGTACTCTACGCCTCGTATCCAACTCTTAACTAGAGTGTTGGAATCATAGATGCGGATAGAGATGTTCGAATAGAACTCTCTAATCAAGGCAGAAGGTGGAGGAGGATCAGAAACATCCACCAAGGGTAACCAGCCCCTACGCTCAAAGTTTGCCCTAATGGCAGGATCAAGTTCATCTAAGTGAACAGAACGCTCAGCCCAAATTTTTCTCCTAACATTCAGCTTCTCAAAAATCTCTTGGTTTTTCTCACTCGAAAACTTCTCACGATCATAGGATGGAGGGGGTGAAGGAGAAGGTGAGGGAACATTCCTACGGGCTCTAGTTTTCCTAGGCATAGTGCTAAGGAAAGGACAGAGACACAAAGGAAAAACCAAAAGAACAAGAGAAAACATAACCAAGGGCAGACTGCAAATTAGCACAATAAAAAATATAGAACAAAAATCTATATGATGCATGAACATTAATAATGTTGTGATGCATGATCTAATGCAGTAAACAAATAAGTTCAATTGAGATTGAATTTGACAGAATTGGCTTGAACATGGAATTTTTATCAAAAATCCCAAAAATTGAAAACCACTTGTTGAAATTTTATACCAAAAAGATGAATTGAGCATTATAAAACACATTACATAGATTATAATGCTTAATTACAACTACACAACAAGTCAATTTCATCAAAATCATCCCAATTTAACAAAAGCCCCAATTCGGATCAAGAACAAGCCCTAGATTTTTCAATTTTTCACCAAACTCAAATTTGATCAAATTAACAGGTAAGAATCATGTTAATGAAGTGTCCCCACAAAAACCCAATGATCAATTTCATAAATTAAGGCTTGAATCAACAGAAAATCCAAATTTTGCATATTCCGAAAATTACCCTCAAATGCATGAAAATATGCATGTAAACTTGAAAATAAATTCAAAAGGAAGGGTAAAAGGGTCTTACCAACTTGAGGAGAGAGAGATTTTGCAAAAAGAACGGAGGAAAACGACAAAAATCTTCTGAATAGAGCTTGCCAACACGGAGAGAGAAAAAAACTTTGAAAAGGTTTTGAAATAGGAACTTTGAAAAAGTCAGAAAAGTGCCTTTTAAAAAGCTTTTTCACGATGTTCGATCGATCGAAAATCAGATTCGATTGATCGAAACACACAGTCATTTTGAGACAAATGAAAGCACTTTTTCGATTGATCGAAAATCAGATTCGATCGATCGAAACACACAGTCATTTTAAGACAAATGAAAGCACTTTTTCGATTGATCGAAAATCAAGCTGGATCGATCGAAATGGGCAGAGGCTCACTAAATTTTGAGAAAAATCACAGTTTTGAAAGACAAACCAAATTTTGAAAAACAACTCCTCAAAGCATTAAATTACAGAAATAAAATGCATGAGTATGAGATGGAATGATTTTTCAAAAACCCGAAATTTTAAACCCCAATTTTCTCAAAAAACAAGTTTCAATCATTCTTCCTTTGAATATTCTCAAACAACAAATATGTTGTACACAAATCTCAAGATAATTTCAAACTTGGTTGGTCAGACCAAAAACACACACACTAGCATGTACAGTGTTTAACAAAGAGTAACTTGTGTAGTGTGTGATACTAGCAAAAACTTGAGATACATGTGAGGTGATATGTGAATAGCAATCAAACACAAAGTTTACACAATTCATCACATAGAATTTAAAAGAGACTATCACCTAAAGAGTTACATCCTATAACTCCCACATCTCCTAGAACAAAAGCTTGCAATCATGTAAGTTTCTTGTATTTTTGCCCCATTATTTAGGTGAAATTTGGCATAAAGCCTAATAGTACACACCAGATTAGATTATGTGAATTGGCATCAAGCCTAATAGTACACACCAGTTTTAAGCATTAAGCATTTAAAGAGGCTACACCTTATGTTCTTTTTGTGCATGTGCTACACTTTCTCGAGCACAAAATCTTATGATATGCACTAAGGTGTTCATGATTGACTAGTGAACAGTGGTGAGATGGTTATTTATGCCTTTCTCAATAGGATTAAGTCCGACAGTCAAATAACATGTGACTTCAAGATCAAGACAAAGTGATTAATAACCACAAACATCTTTCCCACACAACATGCACTACAAAGCTTTAACTAGTCAGGTGCAATATTTAAGCTCATCAAAGTTAAACAAGGTACACAGAACATGACATGTGTCAAAAGATAGACCAACCTTGTTTTTCAAAAATCAAGAAAAGTAGTGTCTAACATAATTTTTGCTTTCACTTTTCCTTTTTTTTTTTTTATTTTTTTTTTATTTTTTTATTTTAAAGGAAAACAAATAAATCCTAGAATGAAATGCATGAATGTAATGCAATGCAAGTCCTAGAACAAAAACAATAAAAAGACACAAACCAAAAAACAATGGTCACCAAAGAATAGAGCAATTAAGCACAAGGACCATGTCAGAAAGACTCAGTTAGTTCGAGTCTTTTGCATCCAAAACTTTTTAGATGCACCACGAGCATTGGAGTTCTTATTCACATTCGAGTGATTCCCAACTCCAGGATTGGAATAAAGGTTTAACACCTTTACCAATTCACCAATTAATGCCATAGGATCATGTGCTTGAGGCACAGGCACTTTTGGTTTAGTTGCTCTCTTATCAGCTTGAAGCTTGTAACAGTTAGGACGAATGTGTCCAGACTTACCACAATAATGACAAACCCAAGCAGGTTTACCATGCATCTTGTCCTTAGATTTGGTAGGCTCCTTAGGTTTAGATTCTCTTAAGTCTACCCTAATCTTCTTAGGTGGTGAAACTTCTACGGGTTTAACTATCTCACTCACAGGTGGTTTGACAGTTTCACTCACAACCTCACTCACAGAAGGTTCAGAAGAAGAGGAAGGAACAAAAGTAGTGGAATGTGGTCCAGAATCAAAAATGCTTTCAACATATCCTAACCCAGTTTTATCAGCAGGAGACTTTTGAACATTCAGCATGTGATCAAGTTTAGAACTAGCAGATCTAGCAACAGATAAATCATGTTCCAAAGTTCTAACTTTATCAAGCAAAAGCATGTTCTCAGATTTAACATTATTCAAAAGCTCATTAGCATCAAACAGTTTAACAAGCAAATTTCTCTTTTCAAGCTCAAGAGAATCAATTTTCTTTAGGCCAAGTTCAACTTTCATAGCATCCTTTGCAGCAATTTTGCAAAGTTTGTTATAGGCCTCTTGAAGATCTGCATCTTCAGAGAGTTCCCCATCAGAAGGGTTCTCCTCAGCAGATATGCTTTCATTGACTATAGCAGTAGCCGTGAAAGCAATGAAGTTTCCATCCTCGTCCCCACCGGACTCATCATCAGAAACCTCATTATCACTAAGGGTTACAGCCATAGCTTTACCCTTATTCCTCAAGAATGTAGAACATTCAGATTTCACATGACCATACCCTTGACAGCCAAAACACTGAGGACCCAAAGAGTTATTAGAAGATTGACCAAAATTTTCTCTAGGTTTTTCAAAATTGTTAACCTTAATGGGATCATTCTTTCTAAAATTTCTAGGTTCAGCAGTGTAAGTCCCTCTTGCCTTTCTATTTGTATTCCTCAGAAAGTTCTTAAAGTTTTTGGCAAGATAGGCAATCTCTGTAGCAGAGAGCTCATCATCAAATCCACCACCCTCAACATCATCAACTGACTTAAGAGCCATTGATTTGGATTTGTTTACTTTAGGTAGGTCAGACTCATAGGATTGAAGAGATCCTACAAGCTCATCAACAGGGATGGAGTCCACATCCTTGCTTTCAGTGATGGCAGTCACTTTGGGTCTAAAATCTTCAGTTAAAGATCTAAGAATCTTCCTAACAATTTTAGGTTGATCATAGATTTCACCCAAATTAAAAGCAGAATTGACAATATCATTTAATTTAGCATAGAATTCATCAAAAGATTCATCATCAGACATTCTAATGCTTTCGAATCTAGAAGTCAATTGTTGCAATTTATTAATCTTAACTGCCTTTGTGCCTTCATGCACAGTTTGGAGGATTTTCCATGCAACATGAGCAACCTCAACATTAGAGATCCTCTTAAATTCCTCCATAGAAACGGCATTAAAGATAGCATTCATAGCTTTGCTATTGAAGCTTGCTGCTTCTTTTTCAGAAGTTTGCCACTCACTCACAGGAGTAGCGGGTTTCACCCATCCGTATTCAACGGAATTCCAAACCCTTTCATCAATGGATTTCAGGAATGCTTTCATCCTTACTTTCCAATAAGCATAGTTGTTCCCATCAAAATGAGGAGGAACAAACAAAGAGTGTCCATGCTCCATGACAACAGGGGTCAAGGACCAGCTCAGAGATTAAAAATCTCAAACACAAAAAGCTACCCGCTCTGATACCACTTGATAGGTTATTTAGACCCCTAAAACAATCAAATTGCGTAGCCTAGATTAATTAGCCAAGTTGTTACTAAGTCAAATTAAGCAATTCTAGGTTAAAGCAATTCAACAATCATGTCAAGAATAATAATGCAGCGGAAAATAAATAACACAAGATATGATCACTCAGGAAACCACACGGTAAAAACCTGGGGAGGATTTGACCCACCGATCCTCAAGGCATAACAGAATTCACTATGAAAGAATTGAAGTTCTTACAGAAGGACTACAAGCTCCCCACTCGACTTCCTAATGCTACCCACCAGTACGAACTTCCTGACACGACCACGCGCAGGCTCCGAATCCACGGACTACTTCTTTCTTGAATTCTTCAATCAGCTACAAGCTCCCCGCTTGCTTTTCTTTTAAGATCCAATGGTTGCAACTAAGTTGATCTTCAAGATGTTGAAATCATCTCTACCTTGAAAACCCTAAGCTTTGTGTAAAGGAAAGCTCCTCTAAGATCTCACAAGAGATTTACACAAAACAGAAAATATGAGCAACAATAACAATATGGACAACCTCAAAAACGTGGTTAGGGTTTTGTTTATATACCTAGGGTAAAAACATAAAACCCTAAACGTTTAATGAAGTAGGGCTGAGTTGAAAATTCTGCAGAAAATTCAACCTGTGCGATTTTCGATCGATCGAGTCTAATCTTCGATCGATCGAGCCAGGCCAAAAGTCCCAAGTACTTCTGCAGCCACTCGATTCTAACTGTACAATAATAAACCAACTTTGAGCAAGCCTAAACAAGACTAAATACAATATTTTGATCATGGTTTGCCAACATTACAAATTAGAGTTCTAAATACATAAAATCCTAAGACCTTAGAACCTAACAAATACTATTTGTAGTAGTATAAGCACTGATTGAAACAGAAATTTAACTAGTACATGTTGCAATGGAAATTACCTATCTTGTAAATACCATCCTCATATTTCCACTGAGGTGTTGTAGCAGAAGAAGAAGATGATGATGGTGATGACGTAGACCTCTTTGGGTGGCTCATGGAAGGCATAGGAAATATGCAGAAAAAATTTGAAGCACAGTATGTATAGAACTGAAGAAAATAAGTTTAAAAAGTAACATAAATTAGTGTAGAAGAAAACAATTTGATGTGTGCGTGTGTGTGTGTGTATTAAGGAGGGAATAAAAGTAGAAAAATTGAAGAGATGAATGTGAGTGAAAAGTGAAAGTCACAGATTTGGGCGTAATTGTGAAAGAGCAAAAGCAGTGGAAATAAACGCTGGGCTGGATTCAGTTGCTATCAGATTTATTGCCTATTCAGTTCTGTGTATGTGTGCGTGAGAGAGAAAGGAAGTTTCTTTTCACTTTTGTTCTAAGCTAAAACCTAAGCTGAAACCTTGAAACCGGCAACCGGTCAATAAAGTTGAGATGACTTCCGCTGACTGCTGTTCTGAAGTAGGGGAAGTCTCTTTTCACTTTTGTTCACTGTTCACTACTAAAGTAGTAAATTTCCCCTTAACCTTTTTACTAATTTAGTAAAGTTAAAAAAAAAAAAAAAATTATCTTCCCTTGTTTAGAAAATTTTGTTTTTGTTTTTTATTTTATTTTTATTTTGTTTGTCAAAATATTTTTTTTTTGAAAAAAAAAATTTAGAGTATAGTATTAGACTATTAGTTCATTTAAAACCGTTATATATTTCTTTAACAAAATTATAGTTGAAGTGTAATTTCAAATTAAATCTTATAATTTTTAATTTTTAAAATTAAAACAGAAGAGGAATAAGACTATTACAAATTAAACTTGATAATTCTGTTAGTTTAAAATTAAGCCCTAAACTTTTAAAATTATATCTATTTAAACCATAAACTTTTTTCTTGTTTTCATTGAGAATCTAGCAAGCACATGCACACACATCTTATTTAGAGTGTTGTACTAGTATTATATTGGTGTCGTATTAGTCTTTTTAAGTTATAATTTTTCAAAAATTGCTCATGTTGCCATATTGTATCCGCAATCATGTCAGTTTCTGTACTTCCCAACTGAGAATAGAAAGGGACCACTACTAACAAGATTTTAATCATTATTTACATCCCACTATAATAATATCATTTACATTATTGTAGCATAATTTTGATACAAAGATAGGCCAAGGAATTATAAGATCATTTTTATTTAGGAAAAAAAACACACACACACACACACACACACACACACAAATTTCTCTCTGTTTTGTTATCTCATATTTGTTACAAGAATCTCTCTCAATTGTCCTCTTTCTTGCTTTTGACATCTATCACATCAATAAAAATCCAACTGTGCATTCCAAACTAGTTTAGTCTACAAGCCTAATACGTCTAAATTCCCACCAATTTTAACTAAATATAGATTTGAGACTTGTTGTTCCGATCTTAAATAGTTATAGGATCTGCAATATTCAAGCTTTACAATCAATTTGAGCATAAATATGGTAAATTACAGTAAGAAGAAGAAGAAAAGGGAGGGAGTGGGGTGGGGGGAAAATTAAGTAAAAGGAAATTTTTTTTGTACTATAATAACTTGCTTTTGCCAATTTGTAAAACTTGTTCCATGAGCAAACAGAAATGTTTTTACATTTTAGCCAAACAAATAAATAAGCTTGTACAATAGTCTCTAAATCCAATCTGAAGGACTTTTAAGGATTTAACAAAGGCCACAACAGCACATACTGGTGTCCCAACCAAATGATATGCTCCAAGATAGACATAGGCTCCTTTATGTTGCTAGCTGATTTCTCCAGTGATATAATGGTTAGGCCATAAGTATCAAGTAGGCAAGTCCCAGGAAGAAGATTACATCAAGGGTGAACTTGTTTGAAGCTTTCAACAGTATTTGTAGACTTTTTGATTGTAAGTACATATTCTAGAATGAAGACTGAATTAATGCTTATTTGATCATATTGCGTTATTGATAAAATAAAATATAAAAAAACAATAGCTTTTAAACTTGTCTGTCCAAAATTCATGACTCATGCTCTCATATAGATTAACTCCAATAAACTACATGAGAGAAATGAGAAAGGTACCTGAAAGTATGGCTTGTAGGCGATCTGATAGCAGTAGGATCGATTGAACTTTACTTCATCCTATGAAAAACATAATAACTGAAACCATATAAATCATATCAGATAAGGACTAGAATTTGTCAAAAGAAAAAAAGGAAAAGAAAAGAAAAGATCCTGGCTATATTGTCATTATGAAACAAGAAGGGAAGGATACATCACACAAATACATTTCCAATTCATCATCATATATAAATCCATTACAACATACCAGAATTTTTATCCAAAAAAACAGTCAGATTGATAGAAATGCTCGTGCACATCCAATAGCAGTAACCTCAATTGAAATTCATACTATGAATATCCTCCTTATTTTGCAATCAATCAATGTATGAAAAGAACATTGGCATCATCATCTGCAGACATGTCAATTATAATCTGTATATATGTAAAAACCTGAGTCAGTATGGTACTATAATTAAAGAAAGAAAACGATTAATTATTGACTCGTTCCTAATGAGTGTAATTAAAGTTGCTTCTTGACTATTTTAGAAGGCATGGCTCAAATGATTCTAAAGTATGAACATTTTTTTTTTTTTTTTGAGGGAAAGTATGAACATGTTAAATGTTCAAGACTAAACACTAAAATTAATGCTTATTTGATACAATAGCTAGATTTATAAAAACTCATACTTCAAAGTTTTCTTGACAATGTGTCATTTATTTATACCCTCGACGGTTACAGACAGTTATTAGCAGTTGTTCATCCACGTGTCTGTCTATCTTTAGGCTTGAATGAAACTTGCCGTGATGTCAGGTGCTGCTTGTAACTTCTGCAACTACATCACCGCCACTTGTTTTTACTTTCTACACTATTAAATGGATTAATGACTTCCATAGGAACTGCCGCATCTGCTTCCCATATCTTTCTCTATGCTCTCATGCTTTTACTGGTGTAATCTCCTTGTTGTGCCACTTGTCGCATTCTTAGCAGCTTAGGAAAATTTTAATTTATTACCAACAGAACCCTCGTAAGTATTGACACGGCTATTGCTACATTGTGCAATTGATTGGTTGAACTCTTCCACATCTTCCTCGTATACCAAACTGACCCCACATTTCTGTGTTACCCAGGATGGGTTAGTGGTCTCAAATACAATCTCAATCTGATTGCATTCACCATTACAACCAGTAGCAAACCAATCATTACGAGATAGATACAATAGACAAATGTGGTCTGCACCTAATTCCATCCCAAAGAAAATTTCAGTGGCACAGTGACTGTGAGGCATATCGCCAAGGGCTATCACACGAGCTCTAAGACCAGATGTTTTGCCATGCTCCTCAGCATTAGCAATAATAGGCGAATATGATGCATACAAACAAGCACAGAGAGCAAATCCCATCCATCTACTATTACACCAATTTGGAGGCGGCACTATGCTTACTGAATTCGTCACACTTCGATGTTTTAACCACTGTGGAATTTTAGATCCAGGAATAATTAACTGAAATTCAGTTCTAGATCCACCCTCTTTCCTTTTTGTATTAGTTTCAAACCCAGTTTTTCGACAAAGGAGTCCCTGTACCAAAAAACACACGATTATAATATTCCACTTAACAATACACTAGAGAGGTCAAGAGCCTTATAGATCAACTGGCGCTTTTTGGTGTTTCTAATGAAAATTTATAGGCTTAAAATCCCCCTCCAACTATCAAACTATCAAAACAGAAAAATCAAAAGAGAGACAGAGACAGAGAGTACCTGTAGGTAATGGTTCAATAATGTAAATGCCACTTCACCTTTGCTCTCATCATACTGACAACCAAAGAGGGAGTGAGGCTGTAACGAACTGCTCATCTTGAGGAGTGCTGTTGATGATTCTAGGGAATAACAAGCTTTAGCATTTATATATCTCACAGTTGGTGGAAGCTCTGGCAATGATTGAAGCTGCTTGCAGTAGCACAAATCAAGAGTTTCCAATTTCAAAAGTTGATTGATGCTTGCAGGCAGTGTGACACATTTGGTATAACTTAGTGTTAAATATTTTAGCGAGGATAAGCGACCATTAGAAAACATTTTCTCTATTGGCCATCTTAATCCAATTCGACTCAAATCAAGTTCTTTCAAACAATTTTTTTTCCACAGGTTCTCTGGCAACTCGACAATTTGTGAGCATCCGGAAAGAACAAGTTTTTCAAGAGACCTCAAACCATCCATGTTGTTTGGAAGACGTTCAATATTTTCACAGTTTCTTAGATCTAATACAGTAAGGGCAGTCAAACACTCAATTGATGAGGGTAGTTTCTCAATAGCAGTCCCACTCAAATCAAGTTCTGATAGGCTTTTCAATATTCCCTCAAATTCTGGAACCTTCCTGAATTTTGAGCAGCCACAAAGCCTTAGAGTTGTAAGAGACTCCATTTTAGTAGTCATTCTTGGAAGATTGATAAGTGAGTGACAGTGTTCCAATTCTAAAATCAAAAGCCTTCTTAGTTTCCCAAGAGAAGGGTGGATTTCAACCAAATTACTACACCAACTAAGATATAATTTCTCAAGAATCGGAACCCCTTTGAAGTTAGGTGTCTGGATAAGGTTTTCAGAATGTCTGAGATCGATGCATTTTAACTTGTCCAAATTCTGATAAAAAAGAAAACTTCCATTAAACACATAATTTATTTTAATAAGAGCTCTCCAAAAAAATGGAGGGAAGGCTGCCTACCATAACTTTTCCCAAACTCTATAAAAGTGAGAGTTTTGTGTATTAGGAACAACCTTTTAAGGAAATTATATTTTATAATGACTAGAGTAAACTCAAATACCCAAGGAGTTTGTTGATGCTACTCCTTAAGAAAAGAAGGATTATAAAAAGAACAAAATTACCTTTACTCCGCGCCAAAGATACTTGATGTGGCTAAATGGTAAAGTAAGTTCAACAAGCTCTTTTGGTCTGAAACTGGATGGCAAACATTTTGAACCATAATTAAACCATTCAAGAAATCTTAGGTCATTAGAAAGATGACTGAGGCCATTGGGTATATCCTCATTATCAATTATGAGCAATCTAAGATTGATCATCTTTGAAAAAGGTTTAGAAAAGGCTTCAATGCTCCGGTATTCTTTTTCTAGTTGAGAAGACTTTAGGACTATGGCTTGGATTGCTTCTGTTGCCTAAGCATCAAAAGAGAAAGGATCGGTAAAAATACACTAAAGAAGATAAGAAGACCATAAATACTCAAGTGTGTACTGTATTAAAGGAAATAAAAATAGCGAGATCCTGAATTTTTCTGATATGTAAACTCCTCTTAACAATTGGTGGAATCAAGTAGGGTAAGGTGGGAAATTGCTCCTATTAGCCCTTTTGAGAAACAATTTAATTTTTGCATCTTCTTCCCTCAACCAAAAATAAAAAAGCCTCAAATATTCAGCCAAATAAAATTTTAAAAAAGGTCCCTTGAATGGTGGACTGAACTTCAAATTATATACTATATAATAAAAATTGGATCTTAGAGGCCATGATTGCATCAAGTGGCTATCTTCTCTATGCAACAATTATCAAATTGATTTATCTTATTAATTGTTATGATACTTGTTAGTATATTTAGAACCTAACAGTGTAATTTATTAAAACTCTGTTCATAGAAATAAAAAATTCTATTCTAACTAAAATTCTATTTATCTTAATATTTGTTAGGGCGGTTTAATATAGGTAACACTATTATCTAATTTTCAAGAAACTTAAAATATGCTTCAACTAAAATTATATTATCAAAAATTTTAAGAAATTTATAATAAGTTTTAATATTTATTTCAATAATTTTAATCATATATCATAGTTTTTTTTTATATTGTAATGTAATAAAACTTCCACAATACATATTTTCCTCAAGTCAAGTGGCTATATGTGTGTATATTATGATAGTTATTTAGAGTTTCAAGTGGTTCACTAATTATTATGATAGTTTTAATAATATTTGTAGATTTTGCTTTTACATAAAATTTGTAATTAATATGTGCATCACACATGCATACCACTAGTTTAACAATAAAAAATAGACTAACTTGCAAAATACCAGTTAAGAGTCACTGGATAACAAAAAAAATTAGGAGTTTGTTTTTTTAAGGAATAAGAGGAGAATATATATTAAGAGTAAGACAAATTTAAAAGTTTACTTAAGAATGGATCAACCCTAAAATAAGATCGGCAGTATCCTCCAACCAAACTTTGTCTGTACTAGTCTACTAGAATTAAGAATAAAAATCCTTCATTCCGTTTTCTGTATTTCATTTTACACTTTACCAATCACAATTTGTTACATATAATTTTTTGTTTTCTTATAAAATAACCAAAGTTTTTTAAAAAACTCACACATGAAAACTTGTAATTCACATGGCATAAAGTAGAGCACAAAAGGAGGGATAAAGGATTTCTATTTCTAAAATTACAAGCCTATAATCTGCAAGATGTAATATTAGCATCGTGTTTAACAGTAATGAACCTGAACCTACAGCTTTGAAAATGACGCAATAAGCTCTTCATCTCTTCTAGCATATGACCAACAATTAAAGGTCCTATAAGTTAAGAATAATATAAAAAAAAAACCTAAAAAATCGTTGTACAACATGTCAACATGTGTTAAAGTAGTCTTCTTAATTTCGCCTTTAAATTCATAGACTAAGATTAATTAATTTTTTTAATTCATAGTCTTCTTAACTAAAACATGTGTTATTTTTTTTATACCATACATTAATTAATTTATTTTTTGAGAAAAACCATACATTAAAATTAGGAAGGTGCAATTCTTTTTGATAATAAGGAAGGTGCAATTCTACCTTTTAGAAATTCATGACCAAGGGAAAAAGGAAAACAACCTAAAAAAGAAAAGAAAAGAAAAAAAAACGAAATGATGAAATTACAACATTATTTTTCAAGTGATATAAAAAAATAAAGCCTTTTGTTTTAGTTAGTAATCAAGAGATGAAAAATTGGTTGATTACATCAAGAAAGATGAATTCAAATTATATATATAATAATCACACAATCACATTATGTTTTCAAAATATAAGATCTAATTAAAGACAATATATTAGCATGTTAAATGACAGTTTGTATGTTATATTTTATTATCAAAGTACCTAGGCAATTACATATTTGTTGGATGGTTTTTTTTTTTTTAAGAATAAAATTTTTGACTGAAATTGTGTTAATATACCTACTAAATATTGTTTGCTGAAATAAGATTCTAGCTTTGTCATTGTTCTTACCGTTCCTCTCGTCAATGCATGAAACAAATCCTTATAAAGCCACATCCTGCTGCACTTTCCAGGCTCTCCACGAGATTCTCGATGAACAATTTCTCTACCCATATCTTGTAGTAGATCATGCATCCACAACTTCTTTCCTTCTATGGTCAAGAGAGATTTATTCACTAGAACACTTACACCAATTCTCGCATCAAAACCACAATTCTCTAATATTTCTATTACTCGATCTTTCATCTCACCTCTAAAGAAACATGCAATATCCAAGAATATCTCCTTCCACATTTCCTCAAGTCCATCATAACTTACTTTAAGTATATCAAATATTTCTCTTTTAGGAATTTTTTTAAAGTTGTCCAACGCACTTTGCCATTCATCCATTGTTCTTCCAACCAAAAAGGAACCCAAAGTAACAAGGGCTAATGGAAGGCCTTTAGCATAGTACACAACATCCTGGGAGAGCTTCATATAACCTTCTTTGGGATGCTCGTTTTTAAAGGCTTTCAAACAAAAAAGTTTTAAAGCATCATCATTATTTAGTGCATTAGGCTTATATATTTCATGCACTCCATGCTGAACCAACAAATGTTCATCTCTAGTTGTTATTATGATCCAACTTCCCAATCCAAACCAACTATGCTCTCCAGCCAAGTTTTGTAACTGGTCCAATTGATCAACATCATCTAGAACAACTAGAACTTTTTTATAACAAAGCCTATTCTTGATCATGTCAACTCCTCGATAGACATTCCTTATCTTTATATTTCTTTCCTCCAAAATTTCTTCAAGAAGCTGTTGTTGTAATAGATGCAAATCACCTTTTTTTGATACTTCTCTAACATTAACAATAAAGCTAGAGCCTTCAAAATGATTATGGAACATATCATAAATAACTCTAGCAAGAGTTGTCTTTCCCAAACCCCCCAGGCCGCAAATCCCAATCATGCAAATATTGTTCCCAAGACCTAAATACAAATTGATCAATTTCTCCACTGAAGAATTTATTCCAACCAAGTCATTAGTAATGCATGAGAAACTAGAACTCAATTTATGCAATATCACTTCCACAATATGTTGGATAAATATTGACTCCTGCCTGTGGAAAAGATAGAATAATAATTACGTGATTGTCCAAACCAAACTTAAACCCTCAGGGATGAACAAAAATACTAGGCAATAATACTCCTTGGTCAAACAAATATGAAGTCATTAGCTCAAGCAATGTGGATAGAACTACCCAAATAAGAATTGTAAGATGATATCAGATATACATAGTTTTTGTTATATTGAATTGAAAGAGACTCATCGAATTTCGTTAATAACTTGTAGACAATTGTTGTTCGGTTGTTCCTTCCTAAGACATGTGGGCCTTCCTATTCATAGAACCAAAAAGAAAAATGAAAAAGCATAAAAGAGGGAGAGAAACAGGGGATACCAGTAGCTGCAAAAACAGGGCAAAAGCAAGTATTTACCATTGGTTAGGTTAGCAATGATATTAGCCCTTTACCAAAACCAAAAAAAAAAAAAAAAGGCAGAAACTCTTCCAATTAATTTTACAGCATACTCATTCGAAATTTAGCAATGATATTAGCCCTTTACCAAAACCAAAAAAAAAAAAAAAGGCAGAAACTCTTCCAATTAATTTTACAGCATACTCATTCGAAATTTTGTTGTTGATTAAATTTTTACTCTCTCTCTCTCTCTCTCTCTCTCTCTCTCTCATAGGATTGGATATTAGAGTTGGAGGAAGCAGAAAAGGGGAAAGGAAATTGGTGGATAAATTTGACCGTAAACAACAAAATCTATTAATTTGGAGAGAACTTTAACTGTTTCATTTTAGTCCAAATTTTAGGGGTAGAGTTTCAACCTATGGTGTCCGTTTCTAATGATTGTGTTTTTTACTATCAGACCAAGATATCAATCGGTTTTTCATGCAGGCAGAGATTGAACTACAGATCTCGTATTCAACTATCAAAGTTTTTATCAATTAAGCTAATTGAAATTGACAACCATTCATTCTCCCTTGTGTACGTGTTTTGTTTCTTAAAAAAAAAATAATACAAAACAAACAATCAAACTTTCATGGATTATAATGTGAAATAGCCAAACCACAAAGGGTAAATTGTAATTTATCCAAAAAAATATAATAAAGATAATAAACAATGCTAACAGATTTATAATTTATATAAAGTTATGTTCTTGAATAGTGTAGTTCCTTTTAATTGCAAGAGTCTCAAATGAAATTATAAAAAGAAAACTCTAACTTTTACTTTAAAGAGAGATAGAGAGAGTAAGGCCAGCCCAAAACAGTTTAAGGCTTAAGGCTTAATGTGAAAATTTTAAAGGGGTCTTTTTATATCAAAACATCACTTAAATAATATTTAATTTATTTTTTATTTCAAATCTAATTCTTACTTTTTAATATGACTAATTCCCCCATAATGAGCTAATGATACTATAAATTTTACTATATAGATTTTACAAACTAATGATGTGTCATCAAATTTTTTTTTTTTAAAGTTATTCAAACATTCATTTATTATATTATTTAAGTGGCACCAATCATATTCCTACCATATCAATTTGTAAGTTTTTTGTCATACAATTTGTAGTAGCTTTAGCATTTTTAATTCACATAATGATGATTTGGTTGTATTTCTATTAATTTTTTATTTTTTTATTTTTTTATTTTTTTTTTGTGTGTGGAGAAAATATTAAAGTTACTACAGATTTTATTACAAAAAACTTACAAACTGATGTAGCAATAAGGTGATACTTCAACAAAAGAATAATTGATATATCAAATTATAAAACCTATCTAGTAAAACTTGTAATAAACTGGCATAATTCTAAAATTTTGAGCCTTCTTAAGAGTGGAAAAAAAAATACATATAGCCCTGCATATATTGTTTGAATTAAAAAAAAAAAAAAAACAAAACAAAACCTTAAGGCCCTATATTTTGGGCCTTTCTATGTTAGGGGCATGAAAGACAGAGAGACTGGGAAAGCATAAGCACCTCCTACATGGAGTCCTAGAATATAACAACATAATTTTAACTAGTATATGTAACATCTCAATCCATGCATATTATTGTGCATTCCAATGGCTATTTATATGCTTCATGGTTTGTGAAAGATCGTTCATATATTAATATTGTAATAGTTATTTATATACTTCATGGTATATGAAAATATCGTTTATATATTCATAAAAATAAAAACAAATTTCTCATAGAAATTACCTATCTTGTAAATGCCAACCAGAGAGATTGACCACTTCTCTCAAAGCAGCCCTCCATGTTTCCACCACCTCCATGTTCTCTTTAAAACATTCTTCATGTTGGTTAAAAGCTTGTCCAAAAGATCCTGTTTGTTTTCGTACATCAGATGGATCCACATCGTAGAAAACTGGCAAAATTGTCAATCCTCTATTTTTCATGCATTTAACAATCTCTGCAAGTTCTTTTAAGCACCATGTCGAAGATGCATAGTTTCTTGAGAAAATGACGATAGCAAATCTCGATTCTTCTATTGCTTTCCAGAGCTCTAGTGAAATAGGTTGTCCTCTATCAAGTTCTTCATCGTCCCTAAAGGTCAAAATACCCTTCCTTTGCAAAACAGTATATAGATGATCTGTAAAATTTCTACGGGTGTCCAAACCTCTAAAGCTAAGAAACACCTCGTATTTCCTCTTAGGTGTTGAAGAAGAAGAAGATGATGAACATGGCGCTCCTTGAGTGCTAATGGAAGCGGCTGGATATAATTTACTTGAAATTTTAAACTAAAATATAGATAGAAAAAGAAAAAAGCTCATTCAATTAAAACTGAAGAGAAGGAAAGTAAATTAAAGAAGAAGAATACAATTTGATGTGAATTTTTCATTTTAAGGACAAACTGAAAGGAAATTAATAAAAGTGATGAATATGTGACTTACAGATTTGGAAATCGATATCACAGTAGTGGTGATTGTACTGCTCGAAATCCTCTTGAAACAAAGCCGGATCCAATTCTTATTAGATAATTGTCTGTTTAATATAGGAATGGAATCTGTGCTTTCTTTCTCCGTGTGTTTGTGTTCACAACTTCGTTATCCTCTGTTTTAAGTCAAGTCAACAACTCATCTGCGTCTTAAATGCCTATTTTCCTCTGTTACTGGCTACTGTTACTTTCTCAATCCATTCATTTATCTTTTTTACTTTCTTTAGAAAAATATATAAATAAATAAAAGGACAGAGTAATTTCGTGGTGACCAGCATGAACCTTAGTGGAAATTTCTTTTTTACTCAGAAGTTTCCTTCTTATTCTTCTTGTTCGGACTTCGGATAATTGGTCTTTTTTTTTTTTTTATTCCTTTAGAAAGATATACGGTGTATGGTTTAATTTTATTTGAGATATGCTATGCTATGTTATGTATACAAACTTTTAACAATATTTTTGTAACAAATTATAAGTGATAGGTTTTTACTGTTTATTATTAGTGGGCAAAAAATAATTTTAATGATGAGTTCAAATTAAAACCAGTAACCAATAACAAATTATATTGTGAACGTAACACTTCTTTTCTTACTTTTACCTTCCTTATTGGAAAAACTATTAGGTACTTTTAGTAATGTAGTGCTTCATTTTCTCATATTCATAATGGACTCCATCATAAATTTAATTAGTAGAATACAGTTATGCACCACAAATAAGAGGAGAGAGAACCACATCACCAACTCCAAAACTAAAAGAATCTAATAATTACTTTCCTCATCAACTCTTACCATGTTTTATTATTATTATTACTATTATTATAATTATTATTATTATTATTATCAACAACAATGTTACTATTTTCATTGATTTATTTTGCTTTAAAAATAAATTTAGTAAATGTAAACTATACCCAAAAATATTATGATTTTTAAAAATTGTACATAAACCAATGATAAATAAATAGTTGAACTTTTAACAATATGCACTTGATTTTGAAATCGCCTATAAGATGGCTCAAATAATGTTGTGTACTAACCTAATCTTTACTTAAGAGCAAGTTTTAAAAATTATCTTATTTCATAATTAAAATGTATTATTTCAAAATTTTAATTAAAGTGTATTTTAAAATATTAAGTGTGGATTTTGCTTATCTTTATTTTTCTTTTTTCAACAAGTTATTGAGAGATTTTCTGTTGCAAGTATTTTGGTAGTTGATCAATTTTGTATTTTTATTCTACATTTATCAGTTATTTATTTACTAACCATGGTTGAACTTGTGTAAAAAGATCTTATAAAATTTACAATATTTTATTACGAATATAAATAAAGAGGGGGTCGGAAGGAATGAGTGTTAATTTCTTCAAATCTCAATAGAGGGGAGTATATTTTTCCCTGCAGGTTTGAAGTGGAGGATCATTCCCTCAAACTTTAAAGGAAGAGAGTGTAATTACTACCCCAACCTTTTTATTACTATTCATTTGACCTCTCTTATTTTTTTTTTGAGAGAAACCCTTTGGCTTTTCTAATGTTACACTTTACCACTGAGTATTGGATTAAAATAAAAAGGTTAACCTTCGACCTACTATTTGATACGATTATATAGTATGTAGGGAGCGCAAACCTACAAAATGGATAAGAAGAGAGTGGAATGAAAAACCAGGAATTTTGCTGCTTTGATGTAAGTATACTTTAATAGATATATGTTGCTTAAAAAATAAATTGAGTAAATGTAAACAATACCGAAAAGAGGTAACATCTTAAAAAATTGTACATAAACTAGCGGTGAAAAAACAGGTTGATTTTAAGCTTATCCAATTACACTATTGCAATTGCCAACAATATCAACGATCCTGATTTTTCTGCCAAAAAATTTCAACAATCTTGACTTTTTTCTCAAATAATTCCAACCATCATGATTATTAGTTAGGTTGAATATGATATCATTATTTTTTACTTGCTTTTTTTTTTTGTATGTGGTTGATTTTTAAGGCATGGGTATATCTAGAATGTAAATTCTCATTCCACTTTTTGTGTTTTACTTTATGCTCAACCAATTACACAATGTTTTTCTAATGTTATAAGTTCAGTTGAATATAAGAAATTATTCATTCATGTGGGAGGAGTTTCTTCCTCTTACAAGGGGTGGTAGGGAGGACTCTTCCTATAAGAGTGAACAATTCCTAAGTTGAATATATTATCATTATTTATGACTTGTCTTTTTGTATGCATTTGATTATATATATATATATATATATACACACACGCACCTGCGGACACAATATAACAAAAAATTGTACTAAATTCAATAATGGCATTATAACTCTATCATTGCTCTTACAAAAATAGCATAAATGGCATTATTGTCTTTATAAAGTGGTTAAAATCTTAAAATTCAATTCCCAAAAAAAATTCCTCTTTCAAGTTGGGAGAAATTGAATAGTGATATTATTGTGTTTTCCTTTCATACGTTGGACAAAAATTAGTACTAGCCAAACTAGACTCCTCTGAAAGTTCAAAATGGGTATGAAACACTCTTGAACATTTAGACCCCCAAATACAACAAAACCAATTCAAGCTATATAACAAACAACGTATGTGCGGAAAATGATAAATAGCTTAAACTAGAAAAGATAAACAATCTAAACCATTAATAATCACACACACAGCAGTAATTAAATGGTAAAGATAAAGGGAAGAGAAATGCAAACACAAGGACAACACTCGATGTGTTATCGAAGAGGAAACCGAAGCCCTCGGCGTAAAACCTCTCCGCCGCCCTCCAAGCGGTCAATAATCCACTAGAAAATGTAGTTGGGATACATGAACAGCAATAGACCCTCCAAGCCTAATCTACCCAGGTACCTAAGCCCTCCAAGCTTCCTGCTCCAACGAGGTTGTGCCGAACCTTTTTCTTTTCTAGCTTACCGGATTCCGCTATAGCCCATAGCATCAACCAATCACCATTAGTTTCTTCCCAAACTGCTTCCCCAAGCACCAAATGAACCTTCTCACAGATGTGGGTGTGGTGAGATAAGGATTTGGTAAAAGACCTCTCAAGGGTATGACAATGGAGAGGAAGAGAGTAGAGGAATTTGTAGAGTCTCTAAGGTAAAGATTGGGGATGAGACAATCTTGTATTTCTCTAGGGTTTTCTCTCACAAAATTCTCTCTGGAAGCTCTCACAATATGATGGGTATAAGGGTGTATTTATAGTAGGGTGAAAAGGGAATGCAAAACGTCAGTTTTTGCCAAATAGGGTAATTTGGCGACTTGGTCTCGCGGCTTGTCCAAGTCGCGAGTTCCAGTCACGACGTAACGGCCTGGCCAGCTTGGGACTTTTGTCCTGTAGCGTGACAGCTGGCGCGACCCTTCAGCTTCCCAGTGTGCCTCTCATGTGACTCATTTTGGCGGCTTGCCAGTCGCGATCCACCCGCAAGCTCTAGCCGTGAATCTCTGTTTTTCTTGCACACTCTTGAGCTTTTCTTCACTTCTTCTCACACACTACCCTTACATTTTTTCCACCTAAGTACAGGGTTACTAAGTGCTAAATTACAAGCAAATTGGTCACGGAATAAAGCCAATTAGATGGTTGATTAAATTCAACCTTACAATCTCCCCCTTTGGCTATTCCATGACAAAACCCTACAATAGACTCTAGACTTAAACATGAGTTGGGAACAGTTGGAAAACTCACTCACACCTAACTCTAGATTCTGTAAAGCTTTTGAACATATGAATAAGTAACTCTTGAAACACAATAACATAGCAATATCATTGTATGCAGAAAACTTAAAATGCATATGGAGCAAAAAAGGCATGATCAAGCAAAAATGAACATAAGCATAACAACAATGATTCATGGCAAGATCAACAACAATAGTCACTTAAGCAAAAGTGATACCTATGTTCATTCACACAAGGAATGAACCTCTGGACATGCAAAAATGATAAACTCAATTGAAGAGTATCATTTGCAAGTCCAACACTCAACCAATGCATACAAACATATATGCATCTAGGAACAATCCTACAAGGGCACAAGTGTGTTGTACTTAAGATAATGCAATGCATTAACAAGTACCAAAACACAAAGCACAAAGGCTGCATATGCAAAGTTTTGCAAATACATGGCACAAACCATAAAAGCCTACAAGCATGCATAAGTACAAGAAACAACCCTCAAAGCTTACAAAAGCAACAATGGGTACAGAAAAACATAAAGTGCTGAATAATATAAGATGGATACAGAACAATGATAAAAACTAAAAATAAACAAAAACAGTAAACAAAAATCTGTTAGCTGAAATCTCCCCCTCTCGTTGAGCTCTCCCCCTGCCAACAGCATCTCCCCCTTTTTGTCAAGGAATAGCTAGTCGTCATTGTCTTCTAGCTTTCTTTGAATTTCATCCAACTGAGTTTGAATCGAAGTAAACTTAGTATCCCATCGAGAGTTGAGATGATGCAAGATGGAAGTAAGATCGGACATCTTTGAACTCAGCTCATGAACAGAAGCTACAATAGAGTCTAGCTTCTCGTCAGCGGTGAGTGAACTGGAGCGCGAGCCACTGTGGGACACGGAAGCTTCTGTTTTGATTCCCTTCTTGCTATGACCAATGCTAGCATTGAATGTGCACATGTTGATTGGACATGGTTTTGCGCAGGGAACTTCATTCTCAGACGGATATATCCCTTTACGCTTCAGAATCCGTGAGATGAGACAGCAAAATGGGATGCACATCCTTGATTCTGTTCTTAGAACAGTTTTGCGAAGGATATGAAAGATATGAGCACAGATGTCAATTTCGACATCAAAAATCAGATCATGAAGAAACAGTGCACGTCCAAGATTTATATACCCTGTGCTGGATAAGGGATACAGGTTGTGAAACATGACAATTGTAAGCACCCTCAATTTCGAAGGAAGAGAAGAAACACTAACTGAATTCCCATTTGAGGAAAATTCCAGATTGTCCCCAAGAGCTGCTTTAAGTAATTCTTCATCCGGATGAAAATCATCATAAACTGGTGATATCCCAAGTATTGGCCTGTTGATGTGCAGAATCTCTACTAGATATGCGGGAGAGACCGAGAAACTTTTTCCTCTAACCCAGCACTTAAGTTCATCTCCTTCAACAATTGCATTGGCATAAAACTCTTTTACCAGATCTTCATATGCATCGTCCAAGTCAGAGAGGAGATAATTCCAGTCCTTGCGAGCAAACCATTGAGGAATGTTGATGTCAAACAGAGAATGTTGTTCAACGACTCTTTCAATCAGAGGTGTCGCCTTTTTGAAGTAATTTTCATGAGTCTGAAAGGCAGCATACGATCGAAACTTGTTGGGATCAAACACACCAGATGGGGAATGCGCCCGCTTTGGTCTAGGAGAGAAATCATCAATTTCAATGACATGTTCCTTCCCTTTGCTGCTTCCTCCTTTCACAGCTAATCTCTTGAATGGAGACATTTTCACTCTGCACTATGATATAATTCACACACAAACACCAAACAAGATAGCACCCATTAGAAGCAATATGTCAGTGCCATACCATGGATAAGGAAGGAAACCCTAAACACTTGAAATTTAGGGTCAAAACATGACAATGAGTGTGTAAACACAACCAACACCACAAAAAGAACACACGATAAAGATGATTAATGTGTGGGCCAGCACGAACATACAGTATAATCCGAAAATCAGAAACCTATGTTCAAATATGATAAATCACAAAACACAACAAGATCTACACAAAACAAAACAATTGCCCAAATCAGAAAGTATGAAGGGTAAGGAAGAAAACCCATTCCTTTTTGTTGAAGATTTGAGAGAAAATAATGCAGAAATGGAAGATTTTCAACGAGAAACACGGAGTGGTTGTGAGAGTAAAGTGAGGAAGACAATGAACAGTCACACAAGCACGAGGGAAAACTGAAAAAAAACAATTTTAAAATTGTCTTGAAAACGCAAAACACGCGTTTTTCGCGACTGGATCTAATTGCTAGTAAATCGCCAGGTTAAGTCGCGCAACACTGTGGAGAAAAGAAACTTGAGAATTTCTCCAAGTGTTTTTTGCAACTGGAAGGTCTACCCGCGATATAGTCGCGATATGAGCCGCGAAATTCCCTGAGTACCTCTCGCGACTAGACCTTCCACTCGCGAAACAATCGCCACACTAACCCGCGGAAAGTGCAAAGCTCAAATTTTGAAAGAATTTTCTAAGTCTTTTTCGTGACTAGAGTACTGACTCGCCAGTAAACCACGAAAAATCTCTGAGTGAGCTCGCGACTGGGACAAGCGACTGGGCCAACCCGCGACTTAGTCGCCAAAACAGGGCAACACTGTTTTTGAAAAAATTTACAATTTTGTAAAAGCAAAGTACTTTCCAAAAACAAAACAAAACACTCAAAAATCTTTTTGTGTTTGATCAACAAAGATTGAGCATGTGAAACCACATTTAATTAAGTACAATCACACAAATGAATATGGCATTCGTTGAACATAGACTTGTGTGTTGTGTGTGGATATCGAAAATGAGATAGTCCTTAGACCAATGTGAAGCTTCAATGATCAATTCAATCAAGGCATACACAACTAGCACTAGATAATGTGACCTATCTCAATTATAGAAACATGCATATATGACCTCCCACAAGCACTTGATAACATCTCTTTGAAGCTTTTCATTTTGCTCCATATTCAACATATCATTTGCCATTTTTGAGCAAAGAAAATCTCATTAAGAGATAGATGCCTGAAATTTTTGATATTTCACTTAATGGGATAGCCTTTGGCTTTTTGGCCATCTTTCATACAATTTATTATGGTCGCTTTCCATTTTTCCTAGTCAAATACTAGTATGTGCGACAAACTTTTGCAGCTCTATATCTCTTTTCATTTGGAGATTTACATTTAGAGAGCTCTTTAAAGCAAAAATAAAATAAAATAAAAGGTGGGAAGATATATAGGCATGAGTCTATGCATGTCTCAAGATCAACAAAACCATTCACTAATCATTCATGACAAGGTTGAAGATCTATTTATAACAATCACATAGATTTCAGAATTTCTTCCACAATGATATGAGTGCATGAAAGACAAGCTAAGCTCGTTGAATGCACAAAGCCATTAATACAAAAGTACAAGGCAAAACACGCTTTGAGACAAAACTCAACAAAGTGATCAAACTTTTTGGATTTTCAACTTTTTATGTGTTTTTGGATTTTTGACACAAAACACATTTTACAAAAAAAACAAAAAGAAGACAAACAGAAGACACACAAAGCAACTAAAAACACATTAAGATAACATGGAGGATTGAGTTTAAGGAATGATACCGACAACAATTGTCTTACACAAGGATTCAAACCTTGGGCCATCAAGAGGTTTGGTGAATATGTCTGCCTTTTGATTTTCAGTATTGATGAATTCTAGACATACTGTTTTGTCTTCCACCAAGTCCCGGATGAAGTGATAGCGTATCTCGATATGCTTTGATTTAGAGTGCTGAACCGGATTCTTTGACAAGTTTATGGCACTCGTATTATCACAGAACACACACATAGTGTCTTGAGAAATGCCATAATCATGCAATAGCTTTCGCATCCATAACAATTGTGCACAACAACTTCCTGCTGCAATGTATTCAGCTTCAGCCGTTGACAGAGATACTGAATTTTGCTTTTTGCTCATCCATAAAACCAAGTTATTTCCAAGATAGAAGCACCCACCAGAAGTACTTTTTCTATCATCAATGCACCCTGCCCAGTTAGCATCTGAATATCCTGCCAAACACTCATTCGAATCCTTTGTATACCAAATCCCATAGTCAGATGTGCCATTAACATAGCGAATGATTCTCTTAACTGCTATTAAGTGAGATTCTTTAGGAGCGGCTTGAAACCTTGCACAGACTCCAACACTGAATGCAATATCCGGCCTGCTTGCTATGAGATAGAGAAGACTGCCAATCATACTCCGATAAAGAGTTGGATCAATGTCACCACCGGCTGCATCTATGCTCAACTTTGCCGAGGAGCTCATGGGAGTGGAGGTATGTTTCTTGGAGTCCAGACCAAATCTTTTGACAAGATTTTTGGCATACTTTTCTTGAGAAATAAATATTCCATCTCTCCGTTGTTTCACTTGAAGTCCAAGGAAGTACTTCAACTCTCCCACCATACTCATTTCAAATTCCCTTTTCATTTCTTCCGAGAACTCATGATCTAGGTTATCAATTGTGGAACCAAATACGATATCATCCACGTACACTTGAGCGACAAGAAGGGATTTTTCATCTCTTTTAACAAACAATGTGCGATCTGCTTGACCTCTCTTGAACCCACGATCCAATAGGTAAGTAGTGAGACGGTCATACCATGCTCTTGGCACCTGCTTCAACCCATACAAAGCTTTCTTCAATCTTAGTACATGACCCGGGAAGTGAGGATCTTCAAACCCCTTTGGTTGTTCCACGAAAACTTCTTCATTGAGAAAGCCGTTTAAGAAGGCACTCTTTACATCCATTTGGTACAACTTGAAATCCATGATGCATGCTATGGATAGGAGAATCCGAATGGATTCTAGTCTTGCTACCGGAGCAAAAGATTCATCAAAATCTATGCCTTCCACCTGAGTATACCCTTGAGCCACCAATCTAGACTTATTTCTGATAACTTCACCATCTTCATCTGTTTTGTTCTTAAAAATCCACTTGGTGCCGATCACATAAGTATCTTTAGGTCTTGGAACCAATTCCCACACATCATTTCTAACAAATTGATGTAGTTCCTAGTGCATAGACTCTACCCAATTCTCATCTTTCAGTGCTTCTTCTCCCTTTTTGGGTTCAAATTGAGCAAGATAGCAGTTGTATGTTACATGGTTAGCAATATACTTTATCCCTTTTCTCAAACGAAGTCCTTCGTTCACATCCCCAATAATATTACTTGATGGGTGATTAAGTGTCACTCTTGATGAAGGTTTCTTGGAAGTTGAGAGTTCCTCATCACAAGAAATTGGGGTTTGAATTTCTGGAGGAGTGAGTGGACTTGAGACTTCTTGTGTTGATCTAGTCTCTCTTCTTGATACAGGAGGTGTGGTCTCCTTTTCGGGTGTTACTTTCTCAGCATCATCACTTAGAGGCATATCATCATCATCCTCATTCTCCTTGAGTTTGAGCCCCTTTCCATCATCATCAATTTCATTTTCAGATATGGTGTCGTCTATGACCACATTGATTGACTCCATCACCGTCTTAGTGCGCTTATTGTACACTCTATAAGCTCGGCTATTTGTGGAGTATCTTCGGAGTATTCCTTCATCACTCTTAGCATCAAATTTTCCTGGATTTTTCCTGTCATTTAGAATATAGCATGTGCTCCCAAATACTCTGAAATACTTCACCTTGGGTTTCTTTTCTCTCCATATTTCATATGACGTCTTCTTTGTCCCTGCTCGAAAATAAATTCTGTTACAAATGTGACAAGATGTGTTCACAGCTTCAGCCCAGAACCTTTGAGGTATCTTTTTGTTGAGTAGCATGACTCTAGCCATCTCTTGGATCACCCGGTTCTTTCTTTCAACCACCCCATTTTGTTGTAGAGTCTTTGGAGCTGAAAATTCCTTCTTGATACCATGCTCTTCACAAAATGTCTCAAATTTAGCATTCTCGAATTCCTTCCCATGATCACTTCTGATTTTGACTATGGGAACTCCTTTTTCATTTTGCAAACTCTTGCATAATCTTTGCATTTTATCACATGCTTCGGACTTCTCTCTAAGGAATTCCACCCAAGAGTACCTTGAGAAATCATCAACTACCACCATAATGTATCTCTTTCCTCCTAGGCTTTTAGTCCTTGTAGGCCCCATTAGATCAACGTGAAGAAGTTCCAAACACCGTGAGGTAGCAATCACATTCACCTTGGGATGGTTTGCTTTTGTTTTTTTCCCCATTTGACATGCTCCACATATAGTCTTCTCCACCTTTCCAAACTTTGGAAGTCCCTCAACGGCCTCAAGTTTTGAAACTTTACATACTTGTTTGAATTTTGCATGTCCAAACCTGTGATGCCAAAGTTTCAGCATATCAACACGAGCACTTCTACACGAAATAGATGCCGTAGGCACTACTCCATAGCAATTGTCAGTAGTCCTATTTCCCTCCAAGACTTGAATGCCTTTCTCATCAATGATATGCACCCCTTCTTTGAGAATTGAACAAGAAAATCTTCATCACATATTTGAGTAATACTTAGGAGATTTGCCTTCAATCCTTTGATGTATAGTACTTCCTTCAACAAAGGTAATTCCGGTATTTCAACCGTCCCTTTTCTGAGAACTTGAGCATGACTCCCATCACCAAAAGTCACATAATCACATGCTTTCTCTTTAAGAGTCTTAAACAATGATTTATCTCCTGTCATATGACGAGAACATCCACTGTCAAGGTACCATAAGCATGAATTAAATACCTTCAATGAGGTGTGCACAAACATACAAGCATGAGACAAGCATTCTTGACCATCAAACAAAAATGCATTGTTATTTTCCATGCTCATTCTAGATTGAATTTTCTGTTTCAGATTATCAACTTTTTCACACAATGATCTATTTCTTCTTTTGTATTTTTCAATCAAAGAGTTAGACTCACATAGAATATTGTGAAGAATGTGGTTCTTGCTTTCAAAATATTTCAGCATGTGAATGAACATCCTAGCATGTTTCCTGGATTTAATTAACTCTAAGAGTTCATTTTTGGAGTATCCCTCAAATATACTCATAAAGTCATTATCACAAACACTTAAACCACACTTCAGCATAACCCTTTTTGCAACAACATCCATAGCTAAGGGGTCTAGGATCGTACTCAGGTAATCAAACCACAAAGAGTGCACCCGCTCTGATACCAATTGAAAGTTCAATATGGGTATGAAACACCCTTGAACGTTTATACCCCCAAATACAACAAAACCAATTCAAGCTATATAACAAACAACGTATGTGCGGAAAATGATAAATAGCTTAAATTAGAATAGATAAACATTCTAAACCATAAATAATCATACACACAGCAGTAATTAAATGGTAAAGATAAAGGGAAGAGAGATGCAAACACAAGGACAACACTCGATGTGTTATCGAAGAGGAAACCGAAGCCCTCGGCGTAAAACCTCTCCGCCGCCCTCCAAGCGGTCAATAATCCACTAGAAAATGTAGTTGGGATACATGAACAGCAATAGACCCTTCAAGCCTAATCTACCCAGGTACCTAAGCCCTCCAAGCTTCCTGCTCTAACGAGGTTGCGCCGAACCTTTTTCTTTTCTAGCTTACCAGATTCCGCTATAGCCCATAGCATCAACCAATCACCATTGGTTTCTTCCCAAACTGCTTCCCCAAGCACCAAATGGACCTTCTCACAGACGTGGGTGTGGTGAGATAAGGATTTGATAAAAGATCTCTCAAGGGTATGACAATGGAGAGGAAGAGAGTAAAGGAATTTGTAGAGTCTCTAAGGTAAAGATTGGGGATGAGGCAATCTTGTATTTCTCTAGGGTTTTCTCTCACAAAATTCTCTCTGGAAGCTCTCTCAATATGATAGGTATAAGGGTGTATATATAGTAGGGTGAAAAGGGAATGAAAAACGTCAGTTTTTGCCAAACAGGGTAATTTGGCGACTTGTTCTCGCGGCTTGTCCAAGTCGTGAGTTCCAGTCGCGACGTAACGGCCTGGCCAGCCTAGGACTTTTGTCCTGTAGCGTGACAGCTGGCGCGACCCTTCAGCTTCCCAGTATGCCTCTCACGTGACTCATTTTGGCGGTTTGCCAGTCGCGATCCACCCGCGAGCTCTAGCCGCGAATCTCTGTTTTTCTTGCACACTCTTGAGCTTTTCTTCACTTCTTCTCACACACTACCCTTACATTTTTCCCACCTAAGTACAGGGTTACTAAGTGCTAAATTACAAACAAATTGGTCACGGAATAAAGCCAATTAGATGGTTGATGAAATTCAACCTTACATCCTCGAAACATCTTACAAATAAAATATCTTGTCCATTCCTCAATCAACTCTGAAGTTTGGACTAAATATCTCCATAAGATATCCTCTCTTTTGCTTTTGATGCTTGAAACATCATTGGGGCAGAGCCACCTTATGCATTGGGGGGGCCATGGCCCCTCCAAATTTTTTTAAAACCTCTCTAATTATAGGTAAAATTAGGCTAGAATCATTTTGAGTTAAGAGTTGGCCCCCACAAAATTAAAAGATTGGCCCCCCTTCCAACACGTCACTCATAAAATTCTTTCCACCCCAAATCCCAACTGTGCAATCATAAAAATTAACTCATTTTGTCTTTTCCATTCTTCTCTAAGGCATGATAGCCACATCCATATTTTTTTAGTTTTTAGTTATTCAATTTTTGTGAAGGGATAAAATTGAGATGTAGTACATCAGATTACCTTATTAAAATCATATGTATTTGAAAGCTTGGAAAAGTGTTGAAAACATACGAGCTGTTTAGACCCCCCAAATAAAAGATACGGCTTGGTTGATTTTACACTAACTTAATACTAAGTGCGGAATAGTGTAAACACAAGCGAATAAGCAAGACAACTACTCTAATCCATATTTAAAGCAACCCAGTAGTAAAAAATGAAATGAACAAGAGTAAGGAAGAGAGATGCAAACACAGATAACACCGAGACATGTTATCGAAGAGGAAATCGAAGAACTTGGTGAGAAACCTCTCCGCCACCCTCCAAGCAAAAATCGATCCACTAGACAATCAGTTGAGATACAAGGGTGAACAAGAGACCCTCCAAGCCTAATCTACCCTCTGTACCTAAGCCCTCCAAGCTCTTACTCCAATAAGGCTTCTCAGAACCGTGTCTTGTCTAGTTCTTCGGATCCCGCAACACAGCTATCTCCATCTGGCCTGACTCTTCGCATTCTAGCACGTGCAGGGCACATGATTCATTTCGTGGGTAGCTAAGTCGCGATATACCCGCGAGAAATCTTCAGTCTTCAAATGCTTGAGTCTTCACACACTCTCTCTCTATCACACAACCCTTACAAAGAAATCCCACAATAAATACAGGGTACAACAGATTGAATATAATTAAAATCAAATTTGGCATGGAATAAAAGCCAACAAAACAAATGTTTGTAAATAACAACTTTACAGTATTGAATTTAATTGTCCTTAAAAATAATAACATTATTTGTATTTTATTGGTCCTGTTAAACATGTGCTTGAATTTAATTGAAGAACCTAATGTATTACACTTAGGATATTGTACTTAAGTTTTGCACTCTCTCAAAACTATTACAATATCCCTTTCCACTTAAAAAACACTGAAAAGACTCTCCTCATCACTTGGTGCTCTCTCTTCAGTTACTCTTCATTAACTCTTCCATGGGATGCTCTCACATAATCACATTTTCATTAGTTTCTCACTCTTCCTTAACAAAGCGTTTTCTTATTTAAAGCTAAGCAAATTTTGAGAAATACCAATTTCTTCTTTTTCTTCTTCTTCTGCAATTTTGTTGTATACTTATATTTGGTTTCTATGAATGTTATGGACTTACGGTTTTTCAAAAGAATAGGAGAAACTCAAGGAAAAAAAAAAAAAAAAAATACTTAAGATGCTCAATTGGTTGATTAACTTGTTAGTATTTTGATATTTGAGTGCTATAGAATTACACCGACAAAAAAATTCTATCAATAATCTTGTGTTATAAATATACTATACTTTGAGTTTTTTGTTGAATTGCAAATCAAAATGATAGTTTTACCTTGGCCCTTCCAAGCAAAAATTCCTGGCTATGCCCCTGTTACATCAACATATATCCAACTAAGCAATCAAAATTAGTTTAGTGTAATATTTTATCCATTCAACTCAATTAGACACCAATTATTTCAGTCAAAAATAATTGTAGAAAGGTGTGAAAATAAAATCAATTATATAGAAAGGAACAATTTTTGTTGCACTAATAACCTGTTTTTGCCAATTTGGAAATTTGTTTTAACTGCAAGTAGAAATGCTTGTACAATAGACCCTGTCAATAGCTTCCTGTGTTGGGTAGCTTTAGGGAGAAAAAATATGAGCCAAAGAAAAACTATCTCTGGACAATGGAAACCCCTAATTTTCCAAAAAAATAACTCTATCTCATGACATACGGAAGAAAGGACGTTCAGAGGCAATATGTGAAACTATTGAAACGAAGCCAAGAGCTCTGTGGGTGTAGGTGTGTAGCTCTTTCTATCACTCATTTGATATTGATATTATTATTTATTAGCTTAAAAATTGTAATTAAAAAAAAAAGTGGTGGAGAGAGAGAGAGAGAGATATGAAGGTTTTTTTTTTTTTTTTTGCTGAAATAAAATTCATTAAAACCAACAAAACAGAATTACACGGTACAACAAGAAGAGACCCTCTAGAGCAACAACATCAGAAACAGAAATTGGGAGAGTCTCAGCAACTAAACTACCAGAAAAAAATGAACGTGAGGCCCATTTAACCAATGCATCAGCACTTTTGTTCAAAATCCTAGGAACCCAGTTAAAACCCAGTTAAAACGAAATTTAGGAGTCTCACTCTCCTTAACTACACTTCTAATCATTTCAACATACTGATGAAGCTCCCAGCATTCCGATTGACCAGTGTTGCAGATAGCATCAAAAACAATCTTTGCATCCCCTTCTATCTTTACTTGCTCGTAGCCTTCTTCGATTGCAGCTTGAATTGCTAGTCCAATAGCCAAGCATTCAGCTATTGCCACAGATTCAGCATCCACCCGTTCAGCCCATGCCTTCAAAAATTCACCTCTACAGTTTCTTGCCGAACCAGCAACAGTTGCCTTCCCTTCACTCCAAGAAGCATCAACTTTGATCTTAATCCAGCCCCTTGGCGGTGGACACCACCCTTCTTCCTTCTCTCTTTCTTTACATTGCCTATCATTTTCCTTTCTTGGAGAAAAGCTTTCCATAGCAGACTTAATTCTCCAAGGGAATTCCACTGGGTCAAACTTTACATTTTTAGAAAGCATCAGCTGTCGCATCCTCCATGTTTCGTAGCAAATCACAGCTGCCATTAAAGTGAACTTATTTTGATTTAAACCTTCAGTTATTAACTCCTCAGGAGGGTTTAAAATCATCTGTACCAACTCCTCAGCAGAATTAGCCTCAAAATGATCCCATCTCAAGCCAATCTCAGAGGCAAACCACAACATTCTAATCACTATACAATCACGGAACACATGTAGCACTGTTTCCTCTGCTTCCCCACACAGCACACAAGACAGATCCTCACACCCTATGCTATTTGCCAATCGGGTTTTAAGGGGTAGTTCTCCTTTTGCAAGGCTCCACAGAAACATTTTTAGTCTTTCATGCAATTTACTTTCCCATAGCTTCTTCCAATCTTGGTTATACTTCTGATCAAATCTATCACCGTGCTCTGTTAAGTAGGAAGATTTCAATGAAAAATTTCCTGACGTTTCTCCCAACCACACCAATTTATCTGGAGTTGCTCCTCTAGGGATGGGAATTTGCTTTATAGCCCGGATTGAGTTTTCTTCAAAAAACGGTTGTAGCATGATTTCATTCCATTTTCCCTGCTCAATTAGATTGACTACTATTAAAGGGTGATTAGCTGCATCATTTGATATAGGTGAAGGTTTGATCCCTTGGATTCATTCCAAGAGAGATAGAAGTTTAAAAACTGTTATTCAAAAAAAAAAAAAAAAAGTGTCTGGACAGAGATAAATTTTAAAATTGCAAATTAAAAAAAAAATAAAAAATAAAGTGGTTGAAGTCATAGAGTCATAGCCCTCATGATACCTACAATTGACTATTAAGTAAAACCAATGATATATTTCAATTTTATAAAAAAAATAAAAAATAAATAAATAACAATGATAATAGTTACAATTAACTCATCTCATAGCCAAGCGTTGTGTGGGTGTAGGTATAAAGTTGTATATTAAATGCAAATTGGAAATGGGTTGTTTGAAGATGAAGTAGATCATCAATAACACCTGTGGTTGTAAATTTGAATAACTAATAAATAATATTGGACAACTAATTTACAAATTTTAGCAGAATTAAAATGATAATCTATTAATTGGACAATCACGATTATCTAACAAAATTTTTTTATAAAATAAATCAACTATGCTTGTGTATGCAAAATAAATTAAAATAGAGAAAGAAACCATAATGGCTAGTAATTATTTTACGAGATAATTGTCATGTGCAATATTTCTTAAGCATATTCAAATTTGAAATATAGCAATACCTCAACTTGGATTCCACTAGATAAACGTCCACCTCTCCAAATCCTGGAACTAAGATAAGCAATTTTTATCAAATGTAATTTCTTGGTAACTTCCTCCATATTCATTCTTTCTTCTGGCGACGGCACTGAACAGGCCAGTCCAAGTTGAAGTATTGGAAATAAGCACTTATGCACAATAGCATCCATTTGGACAGGTCTTTCTTCAACTTCTCTTCGAAGGATTGGATCTACAATTTGAACAAGTCTCTCTGGCTGTGCCACTGCCATCTTAACATAATTGTGGAGATTGAGATCATCTTTAAACATTTCGTCAGTGGGTCGCTTCCCTAAGAACATCTCCAATATAATTATTCCATAGCTATACACGTCTCCCTTTGTTGAAGTTTCACAGCCCCAAGCATACTCTACACGTTATGTAATGTAAGGAGATATTGAAATTCTTGTTGGTAATGAAATTTGGGATTTGAGGAGAGTGTCCATCAAAAAGTAAAAAGAAATTGAACATAAGGAACGTGATAATAGATGCCACAAGTTCAATATTTCAAGTTTAAAAAAAAAAAAAAATTTACATTAAAATAATACTTTTGAGCCCACTAGGAGGCAATATTTATGGTTTAGATGTAGTAATGGAAATATGGTTAATGGTTTTTATTTTTATTTTTTTTTAGAATACTAAATATTTTTAACACATACGGGGAGAGGAAAAGGTTTTAAAGAAACTTATAGTGGTGTATATCTAAAAGAAACTTACCACTGTAAGTTTCTTTAAGACTTTCTCCCATCTCCTCGTGTGTGTGTTAAAAATATTTAATATTCTCAAAAGAAAAAATAGTGGGTTAATCTCATGTTGAAAAATGAGTGTTAGTTAAAGAGGTTAATGGTTAGAATTAGGATAATTTAATCAAACTAATTTATAATTGGTATGGTCATACTGGACTCATTAGATACTGGCTCCACAATTCACAAATGTTCAATACAGAATCATAAGTCCTATTATTACCCACTACATAATTCACACGTGTAGTTTTTGTTGACAGCTTGTTCAGAGTAGGATACGTACATCAATAAAATACACAATATTGTAGAATCGGTCTGTCTTAAGAGCTGCTATACCACAATTTGATATAGCCGATTGGCAAGCTATCATCTCAAACACGGTGTTCAGGAATTAAATGGATTGAAAAAACAAGCTAAGTGAATGGATAATCAGTAAAACCTGTCAACTAATCAAATTTATGACTTATCATGGCATAAATCATGTTTTCTTACTTTAGATTTTTTCATTTAAAAAATAAATCGAGTGTGTGTATGCGTGTTTTTGTGTTGCATGTTGTTAGAGAGAATCTTATGCTGATAAGGCAATTGCTAAAACAAGAAAACCAATATGTTTTAAACAATTAATTTAACGATATTTATTAGGATATTTTAGGATTTAGAAATGATTGGAAGGAAATTACCTGGAGCAACAAAGCCAATAGATCCCTTTAGCCCAGTTGTAATAGATTCCTTTAAATAAGAATCTTCAATATATGAGCAGAACCTTGCTAAGCCAAAATCACTTATATGAGCAACCATGTTATAGTCAAGAAGAATATTACTTGGCTTTAAATCACAGTGAACAATTGGTAGCACAGAATGGTTGTGAAGATAATTTATTGCAGTAGCCACATCAATTGCAACATTTAGTCTTTGAAGAAGGCTCAAGTTCCTTGATTGATTTTCGTTGTCTAGCCCTGGATGCAACCAAACATCTAAGCTCCCATTTGTCATGAATTCAAAGACTAGAGCTTTGAATTCATTTCCACAATGATCCATGTAAGAGCAACATGTTATTATTTTAACAAGATTTCGATGCCGAATATTTCGTAATGTGTTGCATTCGGCCATGAAACTTTTGGAAGCTCCCCTCTGTTGAAGATTAAGGACCTTTATAGCAACTAGAGTTTCAATCCCATCAAGAGCTCCAATCCCATCAAGAGCTCCTTTATATACAGAGCCAAAACTGCCAGATCCAATTAAAATATTTGAAGAAAATCCATTAGTTGCCTGATAGAGTTCTTTGTATGTAACATAACGGGGGTCTAGTGCCTGATGGAGTTCTTCATATATAAAATTTGAAACCATAGATAGTGAATCCTTTTTTGATTTTTTTATCCAGTAGAGATCAAGAAAGGATGAAAGCAAGCAAATAAATAGAACAATGGGAGTAATAATAATTGCTACTCTAAAGCCAATGGACTTCCATGGTTTCATGACTTTTACAGGACATTTTGGCAACTTCAAGTTTGGTATACCACCACAAAGTCTAGCATTTCCAATCAATGATATTGCATTTGTGTTTTTAAAAACTCCTTCAATTGGTACCTCACCATCAAAATTGTTAAACGAAAGATTCAAACTTTCTAAAAGAGGAAGCTTCTCGAAACCGTCTGGAATGGATCCTGATAGGTTATTTTGTGAAACATCTAGATGTCGAAGACCTTTCAAAGAAGCCATAGATGATGGAATGGTTCCTATAAAGGAATTCCCTTGCAGGTTAAGGTGTTCCAACATCAAACAATTTCCAATAGATGTCGGAATTTCACCCGACAAATTATTATTAGAAATATCCAGTTTGTTGATATTTGTCTGGTTTCCTACTTTAGGTGGCAGTTTGCCAGTTAATGAGTTGTAAGATAAATTGAGGAGAATTAGTGGAAGGGAAGAAGGACCAACAAGCTCCATGGGTATGGATCCATTAAGGTTATTTTGTGAAACGTCCAAGATCTGCAAATTTGGGCAGTGTACAATACTTGGAGGTATGGTTCCTTCGAATCTATTTTCTTGTAACTCGAGTCGGAATAACCGAGTAAGGTTGCCTATGAAGGTTGGTATTTCTCCAGACAATTTGTTTCCACCTAAAACCAATAGTTGCATCTTTTGAAACCTCCCGAAACTAGTGGGAATGGTGCCACTGAAGTGATTATAATCCATGCCTAAGCCAATTAAGTTGACAAGATTCTCTAATGATGCAGGAATAGTTCCAGATATTTCATTGCCTCCAAAATATAATTTAGTGAGGTTGGTTGACAAGTTGGCTATAGAATTGGGCAAAACACCTTGAAATTGGTTTTTACTTAAATCCACGGAGGCCAGTTTGCTACAATTTGTTAGCGATGTTAAGAAATGGAGGCTCTTTCCTAGGTAATTGCCATTCAAACCTAGCCAGAAAAGATCCAACAAATTTCCAAGATTAGTTGGAACTGATCCCAGAAAATTGTTCATACCTAAATCAATTTTTTGAAGGTGAGTCGCATTGCATAATGAAGTAGGGATTGGCCCAGAGAACTCATTCCCACCAAATTGAAGAACTTGGAGATTAGGAAGATTAAGGCCTATGTTTGTTGGAAGTGTGCCATTAAGTTGGTTGTCTGCAACTGAAAATATTTGGAGAGATGACACGTTGTAAAGAGAGGAAGGGATCATTCCTGACAATTTATTCATGAGAATTGAGAAAACTACTAAGCCTTTTAATCGGCCTATGGTATCTGGAATATTTCTCACCAGGTTATTGTACTCTGCAGCGAAAGATTTGAGCGAAGAAAGATTACCTAGAGAAGGTGGGATCCCTCCTGCCAAATTGTTTTTGAGGAGTTGAAGTTCTTCAAGTTTCATTAGAGAGCCTAGCTCCATTGGAATTTTCCCTGTAAAGTTATTCACATGAAGATGTATGAATCTGAGATTGGAGCACTTGGACAAGTTGGATGGTATTTCCCCCTCCAATGTGTTATTGTTAAGTCTGAGTTCCTGCAGTTGAAACAAATTACCAACTTCCCATGGAATTTCACCATAGAAGCTGTTGTTTTGGAGTTTGATGGATCTAAGAAAGCTGAGGTTGCCTATGTAAGATGATAGAGGTCCACGTAAGTTGTAGCCCTGCAAGTCCAAGGCCGTGACTCTTTGATGTCGACCATCGCATGTTATTCCAAGCCAATTGCAGAAGTTCGTAGAGTCATTCCACGAACTCAAAATTTTATATGGATCATGAGGTACAGACTCTTTAAATTTAAGTAAAGCTAAACGATCGGTCTCATTTGTTGGAGCAGGGGCTGTAGTGGTCAGTTGCAAGCAGAGTAGGATTATGAAAAGGAAAAGAATCACATGAAGGTATATGGAACAAGACGCGCACGAATTGGTTTGGTGAAGCGTCATTTGGTTTGGTGAAAGCGAAACAGGAATTTGGTGAAAATGAAATATTTGGTGTCAGGAAAATAGGCAATGGAGGCTGATAATTATTAGAGCCCTTGGCTGAGACAGAGCTCTGGAAAATGTGTAAAAGTTAGACCGACGACGATGCCTTTTTTTAAAGAACTGGCCCGCTCGAAGGAAATTGATTAACCACCACACGGCCCCACCTGAGTCCTTGTTTGGTTGAATTTTGTTTTATTACTTTCACATTTTCAATTTCCATTTTCCAATATTCTACTTTCCAGCCACTTTCCAAAAGACCTTATCACTCACTGTTCTCATAATAATTTCACACTAGCTCCCTACAATCTCTTTATTGTTTTATTTAGTGCTCTCAATCTCTCACGTAGTCACATTCTCATTAATCTCCTCTCTCTTTCTTAACAAAGAGTTTTCCTATTTGAAGTTAAAGAAGAACGGTTTTAAAATCTTAAGTAGTACAAAATTTTTCCTCACCTTTTTTTTTTTATATTTTACTTCAATTTTTTTTTTTATCTAATGGTTTTTTCCCCCTTTTAGCTATTAAACCAATTGATATTCATCATTTTATTTAGTATTTTACACTAACAGACTGAAACAACAAGATACAAATAGGATTTTGAATATTTAGCCCAAATGTTTTTTTTTTATATGACAAACAAATCTAGCGCTAGATTATAACATAAATCTTGATAGTCCAATATATAGCACCACTAATCTTATTTGAAAAATCTCATAATCATGCTAAAATTAACAAATTTGTTTTTGTGTTTGACATTTGGAGAAGCAAATCTTGAAATTGAAATTTAAAAATTCATTAGTGCAATGATGAGTGGATCAAGACATACATATATAGATACAATATGATCCTTTAATCTTGGCCCCTCCAAACAAAAATTCTTGGTTTCACCCTAGAAATAGAGGCTAATAAATTTTTCATTTTTCCAATGGTTTAAACATATCATGATAAATTACCAATTCTCCCAAAATGTTAAGCAATTAAGAAAATTATTTAATTACTAGCCTCATCACCCGCGCTTCGCGTGTGCAATGAGGCTTTTTTTTAGCCAAAAGAACCGTGTTTTTATTTTATATATATATATATATATATCTATAATTTTTATTTTGAAAATTTAATTTATAAGTGGATAAATCAATTTAAAAATCAACAGGAAAGTGACCTTATTTTTTAAGCAATGTTTTAGTAAGAGTTAGAGTTGCATTTTTACCGGATTATCCTTTAGTTTTGTCTCTACTTAAACATAGGGATGTAAGGGCATTTTAGAACTATGAAAATAAGGAATCCAAAAAGGGAAAGCCCCTTAAATAATAGTATAGATAATTCTAACCGGGGCTTCAACGTCTTTTCTCGGAATTGATCTTGCTTAACTCAACCTCCACTTCGTTCACCTCCCTCCTAGTATTTATGGCATCTTATATGATCCCCAATCTTAAGTTATGGCACAAATTCTATTACTAGTCATAATGAATTAGGATAATACTACAAGTATGACAAATTATACTATATAAATCCTACTAATAGATGTGACCATAAATGTAATTAACAGGCTTCAATTACCTTATAAATAAAGGGAAATATTAAAGACTGCCCTTAGGATATTTGTTTAGGAACTATTTTTAAAAAAAAAAAAATTATGGAAAAATGATAAAACAATTAATTTTTCTAACAGTTTTTTATATTTATAATGAAGGTGATATTAAAAATTTTCCTAATTTGGTTTATTAACAATTGCCCTAAAGGCACCTGTTAATGAATTAGGATCTCAGTGCAATTCACCCTACCATCTCTCACAATATATATATATATATATATATATTTTACTTTTTTAACTATTACTTTTTACTTTTTTTCATTTTTTTCATAACTTTTTAATCAATAGTTTAGACTAAAAGTTGCTTTTTGCAATAGTCAATCTCAACCATTAATAGGAATTGGATCACGTAATCCCCATTGACATGACCCAAAAATTTCTGACCAATTATCAAAAAAAATGACCCATAAATAAATATTTAAATTATCTGGTTGGTGATACATCGATTAATAAACACAATGGAAGAAAAGTTGTAATGCATGCAACACTAGTCAATGAATTATAGCTATGAAGTTACCGTATCTTACTGGATAGCCTTTTCTTTCCAAGAGGTCATTTCCTTTTGAAACCAGATTGCTTTTTTCTTTTCTTTTCTTTTCTTTTAATTTCTTTGCAACTAATCTTTCTTTTACCAGCCAGTCAGCAAAGCTGTCATCCTCTAGAAAACTTAAGCATAAAGAACGAAATTTTTTTTAATAAAAATAAAACCAGGTGAACATTCAAGGGTCATTCTCTGAAACTCCAAGCCAAGTTTTTAACGGTCCACACGCACAAAACAATGTCCACTTTTCACACTACCCGCTCGACACGAAATACTCTAAAAGGAATGAAACTCAGCATATTCATGGCATCTTCAAAGCAAAAGTGAAAAGGGTAAAAAAAAAGTATGAGTAGGACATTGATGAATCGGTGATTTCCTTGGCACATACAAAGTCTTCTTTTATGTGGCGAGAATTCATAATGGGTTGGTTAATGTATGCTTTTAGGACATTCATTAATAATTAATTTTAGGAATTTTTTTTTAATGTAAAATTTATAAAGTTGTCAAAAAAGTGAATCACTTTATTTTTTAATTTTTTCAAAAAAAAAATTTAAATGATTTACTAACATATGCCATAAGGGTATACGGTAGTAAAACCCTTCATAATTATGTATCCAAAAATAAATTATTTACTTTAACACACAAAAAGATTTAAAGAATTGGTTTATATATATATATTTCTTTTTTCTTTTGTTGAGAATCAAATTGGTTGATGTTATAACGATTTAAAGAATTGGTTGATGTTATAACAATTTTTTAATAGGTGAAAATACTATTTTAGAGTCATAGGAAATTTTTTTTTTTTTTGAGAAAAATAAAAATGGGGGATTTTATGGTTATATTACGCCCCCGGGCAGAGCACACAGACTTAGCGATGTGATGCCCACCAACGGACTCCTGCTGGTAGCGGGAATCGAACCTGAGCGTGTTAGGCAGAGCGAACGAACCATACCCAGCTAAGCCAAGCCCCCGTTGGCGAGTCATAGGAAATTTAGTCCCTATATTTTGGTAGGAAAAATGTTATATCTACAATATTTTCACAACAAATCTTAAGTCGCATTAGTGAACAAAAAAGTAATTTCAGTGATAAGTTCAAATTAGAACTAATAACAACTTAACACTTATGATTTTTTGTGAAAATATTGTAAACATAACATTTCTCTTGTAGTAGCAAATCATTTGATCACAATTGACATACTTGAAATTTATGTGACTAATAATAAAATATTTCAATTGCTATTTAAAAATGTCACGTCATCAATTGAATTAAAAATGCTTATCCTGGAGTTTTAGCAATATTTTGGGCTTTATATGAGTGTGGGCTGATCGGGTTTTAATTTTAAAGTGTGAGTATTTTTTAAGATAGATTCGGCTGAATGTTAGCAAGACTAAAAGGGTTTGAACCTAAAAATTCTGTTGGGCTTGAGTGGGTTTATGCGTATGTATTTTCGGACGTGGGTTTAATCATATGGGCTAGTCTAAAGCTCTGTGAGATCGGGTTGAGTTAGGCCCAACCCAAGCCCCATTGCCCTCTCTCACGAATCACGACCCATGGAGTGGAGGCCACGATGTTCACGGATAGACCGTGAACGGTGGCCGCGGCGGGGAGTGAGCTCACACGCGAAGGCGCGTGTGAATGACAGAGTGTAAGTTATGGGCTTTTTGTATTTGTGTGTGTGTCTGTGTTTAGGTGAGCATGCATGTATTCTCTATGTGCAAAACATCTATAGACATGGGGTTGAACTCATATAGATTAGACTCAAGAGAAGAGAGTGTGCACGTGACTCTGTGATTGTGTGTACCGTGTACAGAGGTGAGTAATACAATGAAGTGTCAATGTAATTTCAGATAGTTGAACAAAATGGAGAGTGGTTTCGGGTTTACATTTGTTTTTTGATTTTGATTTTGCTTCTGGTGAAGTTGTAGTGATTGCTGCTGGAGCCTGGTTGTTGTTGTTATTGTTGATTTCCTTTTCCTTGTTGGTAGCCTTTTGGTGGTTTTTGGTGTTTGGCTGCAAAGAAAGACATAAAAATGAGTAAGGATCCAAACTAAAACAAAGCATAGGAATTAGGAAATGAGTAAAAGAAAAAGGAAGAGGAGGCACATCATGGATCATAATATTTGTTGTCTCTGCATCTACAAGTTCTTTGGTTGCGATATCTGTTATGATCTTAGTATCTCACATTAATTAAGTATAAACTTAATTATGTATTTATAAGCTCTTGGACACCCTTCTCTTACAAACTAGTTTTCAAGGTTGTGTGGCTGGGCGTTCTTCTTATGAGAAAAAACCTGTTATTTTACTCAATACCTTGTATTTGCAGGCTGTACTTTTCTGTTAATCTCAGATTTTGCTCATACTGTTTTGGATTCCGGGTCAAGTCAATTTGAAGGATTTCTTGGCAACAATTAGTTATACACTCCTGAAATTTGATTGAATTCTTTAATTTTTACAATTGGATTGACCTTTGTATTTTATCAAATGTGATATCTTTATTAGTAATTTGTATAGTTTTCAATCTTTTTTGCAGTTTGCAAATTATTTCAATAATTTATATACGATTTACATCTCTTTTTATTACAAAAAACATTAATATTTAGATAGATTCTAAATCTTGTTATTAATTGCAATACTTATGAGGCATTCCCACTTTTAGCTTCAAATTTGCCTTGATTATAGAGTTACAATATTCCATTGCCCAATATTAAATAAATTGTCTGAGTTAGAGCTTCTTTTGATTATGGTAATTGTAAATATTTTTGTAGTAAAATGAAGGTGCACGTGTAACTCGGACCTCCATCATGTGGAACCTTGAAGGTGCGCATGGCAAGTAATCATGACCTCCATCATGTAGGATGTGAATTGCTCTGGAATATAAACATCCTCAGGTGCATGCATTTCAAGGATGTAATGTCCTTTTTTTTAATTTAATAAAAAAAATTGTTCAAAAGCATACAATTCTTTTCATTTAAGAATGCAATTAACTATGAAAAGTTTTCCCTCAAAAAAAAAAAAAAAAAAACTATGAAAAGTTTATCCAATTAACAGTCCTGGTTGCCTTGGTGGCTTGTGGTGTTAACAGTACAATTAACAGTCCTATATGAAAGGTTTATCCAATTTTAGGACTTTACTACCATCTAAAGTAGGTAATCCAATTAACAGTCCTATATGAAAAGTACATGAAGATTTTCAATTGAAAAAGAAATATTAATACAATAACTTAATTAACAATTTTGAATCTCAAATAAGAAAAAATAATTTTAAATAAAAATTATTATATGAAAAATTAATGGTATTACACATAATTAAATAATAGAAAAGGCCTGTCCAAAAAAATAATAGAAAAGGCATCTTTTAAAATTGAGCCTCAAAAGTCCTTGAGCCTGCCTTGCATGTGATGTGATATTTTCTCTCCTGTTTTTTACTCAGATTTTAATTTCTGCTAATCAACATTCACAAAAGGTAGATGTTTTTCAAATCATGGCCAAAATTGAAGTTTTAATCGGTTTTAAGTTTACTTGGGTGTTATAACATCTATCTGCTGTACACATTTTTAATATTTTTATTCCTATTGTTTTTTATAGGTAAATATGGGGTGGAGGGCTGGGGGAATTGATTGAACAGAGATTTGCATAATTTTTTTTTTAATTGGTTTACCTTGCAAAATAATTTTTATAAGTTAGCTGTTTGAAAAATCTGATTTAATTGTATACTTTAGTTTGCTTACTTAAATTTTAGCTTTAGCGTTCAGATGATTTATGCAAAGATTTTGATATTTATTTTACACACGGAAGCCATTGAGCATGCGAATTGATCATTCTTGATTTTTCGCATCAAATGTTTATCAACGTTAAAGTATTCACGTCAATTTTCTCAAATTTTTAGTCAAATTAATCCAAAAAAAAATATTTTTTTTTAGTTTATCTATCTTTTTTTTTTTTTTTTTAAATACAAATGCATTTACATCCCTCTTTCAATTAAATATTATTTCCTTCTCCTCACCATTTTTAATTTTTTTGGATGAAAACAGTGAATTTATGTAATAGAAAGGATGAAACAGTGACTTTACTGTGCCATCATCACCAACATTGACATTTCCCAGACCACTAGCAGACGATTCTCTTCCTCAGGAGCGCCAAAGACACTCTGACTAGCTCCAAGAACAGCCACAACCTTCACAATCACACCCACATCCCAGACTTCAAAATCTCCCAAGTAGAGCTGTCTTTGTTGATCACCCCCAACAGTATCATCACAGGCAGCGGACAATGGCAGAGTAACAGCGGTGAACACAACCCAACTACCTGACCCATAAGCGTGCCAATGTATCTTTTAACAGCAATTTTAAAAATCCATGATTTGGGTTACACGCTGACATAGTAGGTGCTTATATTCATGAACATATGCATATATTGTGTTGAATAACATATTATTATTATTAGCAACGTGATGTGTTATACCATGTTGTATATGCTAGAGTGGGTGCGGAAGGTGAAGCATAGAATAGGAACATTGAGAACACGAGGGTCACGGATCGGGTAGCAGAGCTGCTGACGTCATCCTATGACATGTCGCTGACGTGGACTAGGGCTGATGTGGACGTGCTGCGTGGCTGCTGACGTGGAGTGATGACGTCATCCAGTGACGTCAGATGACATCAGCAGAAGTTTTCCGGCGCGTGGCAGGAGCGTGCGATGTTCACCGGCGCGTGGAGGAGAATCCCGAAATCCTAGAGGCGCGTGAGGGCGCGTGCACCATCCGATGAGCTCCAGATTTCTCAGTTTTGCAGATCGGCGGGCTTCAAGGCTATCAGGGCGGCGCGTGTAACTACAGGAGGATCTGAACATGTGAAATCCTCGGCGGCGCGTGGAGAAGTTGGTAGAAACTTCGTCAGCGCGTGGAGGCGCGTGCAGAATTCAGTGGTGATCGGACTTCTAGGTTTTTCTCGCGGGATGCCGTGGGGCACGTCTGTGTGGTTGGTTTCATGAGGCAAAGCTTGAATTTGCACAGATCTAAGATTGATGTCACGGGTTTGCTTGAGTTTGTAGATTTTGAACATAGCACTGAGCCACGGTGGCTGCGAGATGCCGTGGGGTCTAAATCCAGCAGACAAGCAAGTGACTTCTGATGGTGGTGTGCACTGAGAATCTTCTTTGCATGCTAGAGATGTCTGTTTGATGCCAAGAACGAAGTTTGGCTCTGATACCATGTTAAATGACATTATTATTGTTAAATACGTTATTAGCAACGTGATGTGATATACCATATTATATATGCTGGAGCGAATGCGGAAGGGGAAGCATAGAATGGGAACACCGAGAACACGAGGATTACGTGGTTCAGCCTTGACGGCCTACATCCACGGAGGAATCCCTTAAGGGCTACATCTTTATTGTATAAGAGTGTAGTACAAAACCTGTGTTACAATGAACCCTAACATGAGTATATATAGGCGACTAAACCCTAGACTACTAGTACAAGCAGGAATGGACTTGGGCCTATTACATTGGGCTAATATGACTAATATATATCTCTAACATATTGGAAGAGAACATAAGCATACTGATACTATTAGGCCCAGGTGCATGGTCTGATCATTAGTCTTCAGTGGATCATTAGGATTTGCAGAACAAGGGCAAATATTTCACGTTAATCTGTCCAGAAATTTCAGGAGGTTGTATAAATTATAGTATTATCACTCACTCTATCTCGATTTGTTCAAGGAGGAGCTCGGCCATGGATGTTTGATTTGAAGAGAGAAAGAGAGGACAGACCGCAGAAGAGAGAGGGAGAGAAAAAGATGAAAGCAGAAAAATAATTTTTTTAGCGAGGAAAGTGTGTCGCTCTGGAGTTTGACATGGATACTCGTGTTGGGAAATTGCTTCAAATTCCAATTATAATTTGGAAAGTCAATTAGGTTTCCTAATTGAAGAATGAAAAATTAATTTGGGTTTTCTTGTTATAGAAGGAAAGACTATTTCTTGGTGTGGAAGGAAGTCTATTCCTTGTTAAAGAAGTAATGTATTCCTAGTCCAAGAGGGAATAGACTCTTTGTTAAAAAATGTAATATATTCTTAGTTCAAGAGGGAATAGCAAAAAAATCTTATAAATAGACAATGCTACAAAGAATTTGATGGCTTTGGCTTCGGCTTCAAAGAAAAAACAAGAGAGATTTTTCTTTAGCCGTGAGACATACACAAGAATTATTATAATTGATTTGATAATAGTGAAATTATTCGGAGTTTGTCCTGTGGTTTTTTCCCTTTAAGAAAAAGGGTTTTTCATGTAAATATTTGTGTTTTTATGTGTGATTGCTATCTTGAATTGCTAATATTGTTGATAATATTATTTGGGTCCCAACACCTTGCAAGTTTTTTGCAATAATTTAGTGAGATTGATGCATAAGATTTTTTGAGTCTTTAGTTATATATTTGATGAAATATTAAAATAACTACACTGATGTAACAATTATTAACTTGATTGCGGGTTAGGTTCGGGTCTTGCATATCTTTACCCACCACGTGGATGCTAAAGCGGATTGTAAGGTTGTTGTGGGGCCAGAACAAGTCAGCAACCCCGGCCCAGAGGCCCATGCCGAGGACGCCTCCATGATCCGAGGACCAAAGTTTAGAGCCCAGGACCCAAGGAGCATTGCCGAGGATGGTTACATCCTCGGAGGTCCGAGGACAGAAAGTGGGCATACGGCACACCTTTAAGGGGAGTCTCCCCAAGCATCCAAGGAGCAAATAGCAAGAGCCAATCACCGGACATTGAAGCATGGCGGAGAAGCAAGTCCCAGGCGAACTGTCACCTCCACATTAAATGCCCTCAACTAACGCTCTGGCCGCATTAATGAGGATAGGACCTCTGAACAGTGCCTTCTTGAGCGCTGCAACCCACTGGAGGTATGGGAATGCGGCTGATGGGACAGGCACTCGAGTGGAAACCGGATTGAGCAACAAATGTAGGGCTAGGATCAACCGATTGGGAAGTATATAATGTAAAAATCCCTCTTGTGAAGGGGACGGACGAAAAACCAGAGAAAAAGGAATACTGTAGCAAAGTATTCTCTCTCAACTCTTGTAACCATTCTGAAAAGAGATAATAAGAATTTCCAGCTCCATAAGGCACGTCCGAGGAGCTACATTGCGTGTCTAAACCCACGTTTTAGCTGTTAGCACCCACGTACAACCATGCATGGCCGTTGCCTTCTTTGCTGAGGCCTAGCTCTTGAGCCCATACTCTACAAATTTATTGAAGGGTTAGTTGGGCTTGGGTCCACTCTCTCAATCCTTAGAGAGCGCTCGAATCCACCCCCTACAGTTGTCATTGCTGTGACTGATGGATCTGTCTTAGATTTCCACTGCTAATAATTCCTTTTTTTTTTTTTTTTTTTTAATGATTGTTAGGTTTTTTTTTTTTTTTTTTTTGGGAAATTTGGTTGTATGGGTAATTTTAATTTGGATTACCCAATTTGTTTTGGTGGATGGTAAGTGTAAAAATTGATTTTTTTTTTTTTCTTCTAGTTGAGGTTTATAGGTTTTTGAGGTTGTAATGGGAATTTTTTGGTTTTGTTGTAAATTATTAACTTGATTATGAGCTCAAGTTTTCGTTAGTTAACTAAAAATTGAGGCCAATGGGAGCAGTTTTGGAAAAATTTATTTATTTATTTATTTTTTTTTTTTAAGCAAGGCTATGTATTTTGTTTAGGTTTCCAATTAAGCTGCATTGACGAATGAACCAAAGGTAATTTGTTATTTTATCTTGGTGAAAATTAAATTAAATTATTTGATTTATATTGATCAATGTAATTATATCTGTGGGGCCCGAGGGCCTGGAATTTTCGGCCCACCTCTAGACTGGCCCAAGGCCCATGCCGAGGATCAATGGCTGTCCCAGGCAGCTGCCTAGGGACTTTTCGGCCCTCTGGGCCGCGCCGAGGACAACCCTGTCCTCGGCATACCTATCCTGATCCCAGTACAGGCAGTCACATCCACACTTAATGCGTCTACCTAACTCCCCTGGCAATCTCAGTGTTGAGAGGACTCCTGAACGGCGGAACCTTGGGTGCCGCGATCCACAGTACGGTGGGAAACGTGGCTGATAGGACAAGTCCTTAAGCAGTGGTCTGGATGACTGACAGTTGGAAGGCTAGGATTGGCCAAAGAGGGTATATAAATACAAGGAGCCCTTCAGAGTAGGGGCTCCTCGGCCATCCGAGGAGCAACCCCCAAGACGATAAGAACAAAAAAAAGGCCCCCAAGAAGGAGGAACACTTCAGGCGAGCCGGTGGCAAGCCTGTTGGCGCCGAACCCTACGACCCACTCTCTAAACAAATTTATTGCTGGGGGATCTACGACAAAACGAGCCCCTACAATTGGCGCCGTCTGTGGGAAGGGTTAGTGCGCTGACCGGCGCAACCGGCGGTCGTCTCAAAGCAAATGCCATGCAAAAAGGTGGCGGTGCAAAAGAAAGAAGAAGAAAGAAAAAAATTCTGCAGCAAAAAAGAAAAAAAAAAAAAAAAAGAAAAAAAAAAAGAAAGAAAAAGAAAAAAAAAAAAAAAAAAAAAAAACTCAACATCAAACGGAAAGGATTCTTTATCATTTCATAGAAAAGAGTTACAGATACAATCAGAGGCTCAGGCAGGCTTGTTTTACAAGCTTTATTACAAGCTAATCCTACAATCGGAGGCTCAGGCGGTCCGATCCTACAACTAGCTAGGGGAGAGGGAAGTGTCAACCCGTGCTTTTATTGGCATCAGCAGAACGGGAGAGCTTGACAATAAAAGCAGGGAAGGGGGGCTGAGGCTGGCTTGCTTCAAAGCGGAAGCTTGAACAAAGTGAGGAGCAGATGCAGGGGCACCGGAACGTCCTCCCCCGTGATGCTCCTTTGATGCTCTCCAATCCTCCCAAGCGCCGGCCGTTGGAGACGGCAACACTCGGGCGCCAGACACGACGTAAGTTCGCGTATCTTCTCCACCGAAGGTGCGCTCCGGGGAAAGATGTTAGGCACTCCAACAATGTCCCACCTGGCCACCGCGTGCAACACTGCCGGTGTTACGCCGAGGCTCAGCCGCACCAGAAACCCAGTGGGGGCTGCGGCCACGGCAGCCCTTAACTCCATATCTCCTAACTCCGGTCACAATCCCGACGGGGTTATTACAGGCGCATGGGGAGTGGAAAGATGGTTTTCTTTCTGTTCGAGTTGGGAAGCTCATGGGGTATGAAGAAACCATCCCCCCAGAAAGCCTTATATAGAGGGGGAGAGTTGGTGACAATCAATTCGCGCAGAGTTCGAAGAGTGAGTTACCGAGGCGGCGGGCAATAATGAAGCCACCAAATTCCAAGGGGGCTGCAGACCGTTGTACTTCTGTCGATTTACGAGACCATTAATGAAGGCGCGTCTCGCGCACCGAAGCGTCAGGCGCAGAACACGAACGGCCAAGAAACGCTTCCCCGATAGAAGATGGGGAAACTAATTACTTCAGAAGACCAAGTGTTAGACAGAACCAAGGCTCTGCATGGTCCTCGAACTCAGGCCTATGGGGAAACTAATTACTTCAGAAGACCAAGTGTTAGACAGAACCAAGGCTCTGCATGGTCCTCGGACTCAGGCCTATGGGGAAACTAATTACTTCAGAAGACCAAGTGTTAGACAGAACCAAGGCTCTGCATGGTCCTCGGACTCAGGCCTATGGGGAAACTAGCCACTACTTATGAAGGCAGCACCTGTGCCTAGGTCTTGCATGGTCCTCGGACCCAAGCCTACGGAGAGCTAGCCACTACTTATGAAGGCAGCACCTGTGCCTAGGTCTTGCATGGTCCTCGGACCCAAGCCTACGGAGAGCTAGCCACTACTTATGAAGGCAGCACCACTACTTATGAAGGCAGCACCTGTGCCTAGGTCTTGCATGGTCCTCGGACCCAAGCCTACGGAGAGCTAGCCACTACTTATGAAGGCAGCACCTGTGCCTAGGTCTTGCATGGTCCTCGGACCCAAGCCTACGGAGAGCTAGCCACTACTTATGAAGGCAGCACCTGTGCCTAGGTCTTGCATGGTCCTCGGACCCAAGCCTACGGAGAGCTGGCCACTAATCTTGAAGGCAGCAGCTGCACCTAGGCCTCGCATGGTCCTCGGACCCAAGCCTACGGGGAGCTTGCCACTATCTTTAAAGCAGCAACAGGATCTTCCATAAAAGGCTAATCACTTGCCGGAGGATTGAAGCGCTGAGCTAACTATTTGGGAAAAACCAACCAGCGGAAGGCCTTGGGGGGAATGAGGGCTGTGGGTGTCAAAACCCTCCTCCCCGTTCAAGGGAACGTGCAGCAGGATTTTGAGGGGCTATTGTGGGGCCCGAGGGCCTGGAATTTTCGGCCCACCTCTAGACTGGCCCAAGGCCCATGCCGAGGATCAATGGCTGTCCCAGGCAGCTGCCTAGGGACTTTTCGGCCCTCTGGGCCGCGCCGAGGACAACCCTGTCCTCGGCATACCTATCCTGATCCCAGTACAGGCAGTCACATCCACACTTAATGCGTCTACCTAACTCCCCTGGCAATCTCAGTGTTGAGAGGACTCCTGAACGGCGGAACCTTGGGTGCCGCGATCCACAGTACGGTGGGAAACGTGGCTGATAGGACAAGTCCTTAAGCAGTGGTCTGGATGACTGACAGTTGGAAGGCTAGGATTGGCCAAAGAGGGTATATAAATGCAAGGAGCCCTTCAGAGTGGGGGCTCCTCGGCCACCCGAGGAGCAACCCCGAAGACGATAAGAACAAAGAAAAAGCCCCCAAGAAGGAGGAACACTTCAGGCGAGCCGGTGGCAAGCCTGTTGGCGCCGAACCCTACGACCCACTCTCTAAACAAATTTATTGCTGGGGGATCTACGACAAAACGAGCCCCTACAATATCCTTGAATTTAATTATGGAATGTAAGATATACTCCTAGTGTTTATGTCATTAATTTTACTTGCATCTTTTATTGTTCAATGTAATCATTAAATTTGCTTTCATAATTTGTATATTTGGTGCTTTTTGTCGAGATTAATTAGGCGGTAAGTAAAGTTATGATGCGTGAATAAGAGTATATTTAGTAGACCGACCATATCGGATTCGGTCCAATTGTGAAGCAAAGCCTGAGAGAGCGTGTGAATGAATGAATGAGAGTGCAATCTTATTACAAAGATGCGTAAAATGCGGCTCTGTTTAAGGATTTTTTGAGTCCAAGGCCGTGACTCTTTGGTGTCGACCATCGCATGTTATTCCAAGCCAATTGCAGAAGTTCAAAGAGTCATTCCATGAACTCAAAATGTTATATGGATCACAAGGTACAGATTCTTTAAATTTGAGCAAAGCCAAATGATAGGTCTCATTTGTTGGAGCAGGGGGCTGCAGTGGTTGGTTGCAAGCAGAGCAGGATTATAAAAAGGAAGAGAATCACATGAAGGTATATGGAACAAGATGCACTCAAATTGGTTTGGTGAAGCGTCATTTGGTTTGGAGAAACAGGAATTTGGCAAAAATGAAATATTTGATGTCGAGAAATGAAAGCTGATTATTAGCAGATTACTCCTTTGGGTGAGAGAGAGCTCTGGGAAATGGGCAAAAGATAGACCCCAATGCCGTTTTTTCAAGAGTTGCCAATCCGAAGGAAATTGATTGACAACCCCCACGGCCCCACCTTTGTCCTTGTTTTGTTGAAATTTGTTTTATTACTTTCACATTTTCAATTTGCATTTTCTAATATTCTACTTTCCGGCCACTATCCAAAATATCTCATCGCTCGGTGTTCTCATAAACACACATTTTATGTAGTGCTATCAATCTCTGTCCTCTCTCTCTTTCTTAACAAAGAGTTTTCCTAATTAAAGTTAAGGAAAAATGGTTTTTAATTCATGAGGGTACAAAATATTTTTTCTCCTTTTTCATTTATATTTTACTCAAATTTCTTTTTACTTATCTAATGTTAGCTATTAAACCAATTTATGTTCTTTCTTTTTTCTAGTATTTCATACTAATATACTCAAACAAGATAATAAAAATAGAATTTGGTATGACAAACACATTTAGCGCTAGATTATAACATAATTCTTGATAATCAAATATATGATATTACTAATTTTATTTGAAAAATCTGATAAACATGCCAAAATTAACAAATTTCTCTTTGTTTTGACATTTGGAGAAGCAAATCTTGAAATTGATATATATATATATATATATATCTTTTGATCTTGGCCCCTCCAAACAAAAATTCCTGATTTTATCCCTAGAGATAGAGGCTAATAAGTTTTTGATTCTCCCAAAAGATTAAGCATACTATGATAAATTACCAATTCTCCTAAAAGATTAAGCCATTAGGAAAATTGTGAATTTAATTATTTAATTATAATTCTAACTATTACCACAACGTCTTTTCTCAAAATTGATCTTGCTCATTTGGACCTCCACTCCATTTGCTTCTCTCCTGGTATTCATGACATCTTATATTATCCCCAATCTTAAGTTATGGTACAAATTCAGGTGTCCATCAATTTTTTTTTTTTTTTTAATGGCACAATTCTGTTATTAGTCATAATGAATTAGGAAAATGCTAAAAACATTACAAGTTTTATTACATAAAGTTTACAAATTGATGTGACAATAAATGTAATTGGTAGATTTCGATCACCGTATAAATGAATATTTGAAGGTCTCTTTGTGGTTGCTGACACATCATTTGGTAAGCTTAATGTAATAAAAGTTGGTAATACATGCACCACTACTCAACGAATTATGGCTATGAAGATACCGTAGACAACCTTTTCTTTTCAAAAGACCATTAACCAGATTGCTTTATTTATTTATTTTTAATTTATTAGCAAATTATGTTTCTTTTACCAGCCAGTCAACAAAGCTGTCAATCATCCTCTCTAGAAAACTTAAACACAAAGAAAGAAAAAGTTTAATCAAAATAATACCAGGTGAACACTCTCAAGAGTCATTCTCCGAAACTCCAAGCCAAGTTTTGTCCACAATATGTCAACAACAGCCCACACGCACAAAACGAAGTCCGCTTTTCACACTACCGCTTGACGCGAAACACTCTAGAAGGGAAGAAACTCAGCGTATTCATGGCATCTTCAAAGCAAAAGGGAAAAGAAAAAGAAAAAATGGAATGAGTATGACATTGATGAATTGGTGATTTACTTGGCACATACAAAGGCTTCTTTAATTTAACCAAAAAAAAAGTCTTCTTTTATGTTGCGCAACATGATAATTAATAATTATTAATCCAAAATAAATTATACACTAACCAACAAAAAGATTTAAAGAATTGTTTGATGCTATAAAAAAAAAATTAGTAATAAAAAATATCATGAAGTCACAATTTATTTGGTAGCAATCAATTTGATTTTTACTATTCAGCTCACTGATAAAAATGTCATAACATTTGAATTAAAAATGTCATGTCATCATTCGATTTGTAATTTGGGCTTTATATGAGTGTGGGCTGATTGGGTTTTAATTTTGAAGTGTGAGTGTTAATGTTTTAAGAGAGATCTGGCTGAATGTCTGCAAGTTAAAAGGGTTTGGACCTAAAATTATGTCGGGCTTGAGTTGGTTATGCCTAAGTATTTTTGGACGTGGGTGTAAATTAGTATGGGCTAGTCATGTTAGTGGGCTAGTCTCACTTTGAGAGAAACTCAATGACAATGAGATGAGTTTGGCCCAACTCAAGCCCATTGCCCTCTCTCTCTCTCTCCACCAGTTCTCTATGTTTTCTCACGATCCATGGAGTGGAGGCCAAGATGTTCACGGATCGACCGTGAAAGGTGGCCGCGGCAAAGAGTGACCTTATCATTTTTGATATACCAATTGTTCAGAAGCACCAATTGTTCTTATCTGATATACCAATTCTTTAGAAGCACTGATGGTGGTGCACCTAACATCGAGTAATGCCAATATTTGGTGAGGCTTTATTGCAAGGTGGTGAGACTTTGCACGTGTGGGCTTAAGGGGCCATTGCTCCAGAACGACTAGTATATAGCTACACAAAAATTTTGACTTTTTACCCTAAATTGTTTATACTTGGCCCTCTCTCTCCATATTTTTTTAAAAATTGACACAAGAAATTTTTCAATTTTTTATTTATTTATTTTTTATCAAACAATCCCTTTGCTCAATTGCCCCAAGAATATCAAGAAAATCCTTTAGACTAACCAACAAAACAATTCATAAACCAAGACAATAAGAAAAACCTTCAGGTGGCATTCATAGGAATCACATTCCTAAGAATATAGTTATTCCTATATTTGGTTTCATTGGGAATCTCTTGAGATTTCTAGGAATGTAAGATGATAATGTTTGGTTTATTCTTAGGAATCTTAAATGAATTATTTATTTTTCCTATTCTATCCTTAGATTTGAATGTGAATTACCAAGTCATTTAAAAAAAAAAAAATCTTCCTCTAAATAAATAATGAAAAACCAAATATAAACTATTAATTATGACAAATTCATTAAAATTATTTATTTTCCATGAAAATAAATCCATTAATAATTTGTTGAGCAACACACACACACAACAGCAAAAGTGAATACCTGGCAATAATGGATAGTCCCCTTCAAACCTTTTATTTTTTTTCACACATGAAACCTAAATAAAACTTTGTTAAAGAATATATCAATAGAGTTTGACTATCCTATTTATATTATTTTGGCAGGAAAAGATAAAGACAAGGGAAAAGATATTGATGATTTGTTTTATATTTTATCTTAATTGTTTAAATGATAAGGAAAAAGGGTTAAAATTGACAATTTATAAAAAAAATACAATTTCTTTTAAGCTTGGGAATCTGGATTCCCATCTGTTGTAAAGGGAATTCACATTCCTGCTGAGAGGGGTTTAAGGGGGGAATCCAGATTCTCCTGGCATCTGATTCTCTATTGTGATTTGCAACCAAACATAGAAATCTTTAAACATTCCTAAGAATCCTAAAACATTACCCTGTACCAAACGCCACATCAGACAAATGACAAATCCAGTCTAAAAAATGCCAAAATGACAATTACAAATGACAAATCCTTAGCAAAACAATCATTTTAGTGCAATACCACCACCATCATCATCTTCTTCTTTGGCCAGCTGCCGTACTAGTACCACCATCGTTTGACAAAGACTACCATCAACATTTTCTTCATGCCGCATCTTTACTTTCTTTCGTCTTATTTATTTTTCTAACTTCACAACCTTCAATGGATGTGTTCATCTCTCCTCTTTGTTAAATGAATATGAAGAAAGCTATCTCCAAACTAGTTTGGAAAGAAATTCTTCAAACTCCCCTTATATTTTTTTATTAGATGTAAATTTTGACAAATCCACCGTTAGATTGCATTTTCTTATCATATCTTTCATACATGTAAAATTTCAAGAAGTTCAAAGATCAATAGCTATGTTATCAATAAATTTTTTAATTTTAAGTTTTTGTAGTCTTAAATTATGTATAAAAAAATAATTATGGATCGAATAGTAATTAACATCCGATTTGAAAGAAATTTAGCATGTATATTAAGAATATAAAGAATATGCAATTCGGTGGTTAGATTTTCAAAGTATGTATAAGATCATGTGTAGAACTAGAGTAAAAGAGGAAGAAAGAGTGGTTTTTTTTTTAAATGGATTTGCGCTAAACCGTCCTTGGGTACTCTTTGGAAATTGTTGTGGAGGTGATGTGTCATCGAAGGAGCCTGAGGAGATTGGGATGTCATAGGATTTCCTAAAGCAGTTTCCCACTGAGAAAGACAGAGGAAGGTTGAGAGAGAGCATATTTTTATAAAAAAAATTCAAAAAGTTTGATTTCAACTGTTCTACACTACTTTTTTTTTTTTTCCTTTCTTTATATTTATGCTTTGCTTTTGCCTCTTGGATGGTCCTGGGCATCATTCTTCTTTCTCTTTTTGCTTAGATTCGCTTTTGCAGAGAGAGAGAGAGAGAGAGAGAGAGAGAGAGAGAGAGAGAGAGAGAGAGAGAGAGAGAGAGAGAGAGAGAGAGAGAGAGAGAGAGAGAGAGAGTAGTCATTACTTTGATTTATCAAAAGAAAATGGCCTTCAATGTGGTAACGAATTTTGCATTGTCTTGAATGTCTAATTACAAATACAATGACATTCATTGATTCACAACTACGTCCTCTTATAGAATGAGGAACCATCTTTGTTTGAATATTTTTCTCTTGTAATTATTATCTAACAAGAATTTAGAAAGGTCATCTCATTGCAAGTTCTGTTTGAAAACTTGAATTTGGATATGGATTTTGATTTTGATTTTGAATCAATAGATTTGAAATGTCTCAATTTCAAATCCATTGATGTGGCCAAAAATCCTGGGATATGATTTGGTCAAGAAGTGCCTCCATTCATGTGGCCAAATAAATTTTGCATCTCTCAAACTTTGCAAATTGGTTTGAACTTGTGATAGCCACCATAACTTTTTTAATTGCTACAAATAAATTAATAATAATAGAATACGTTATCTGATAGACAAAATTGCTATAGGTCCTATATAACTTTTTACTTCAATTTAATTATAATAGTGGTAATAAAAAATTTAAAAAAAGGAAAAAGTTAATGGCTACCCTAGCATTAGTATATGAAATATTTTTAGAAACTTTTTTGGAAAGAGAAAAAAGAAATTAATTTTTTTTTTTATGGTTTTTTATATTTTTTATGAAAGTGTTGTCAAAACTTTACTTAAATAGTTTATTATCAATTTTTCTAAAGGCACTCGTTAACAATACTTAAAAAGAAAAAAAGACCATCTATATCTCACAAGCATTGAAGCACCTTAACCATCTAACAAGTTCCACATTGTGTCCGAGTTTCTATGATTTTGTTCCATTGGAGCTAAAACTATTCTACAAATTAATATGAAGGCCCCTTTTCTGTTGAAAACTCTGTTTCTCATGTTATTATCTGCTATATCAAGAATTTGGAAATTGGTTAAGTTAGGTACCAATGACTCAATTTTCCAATTCTACATTTGACAAATTTCTGTCCATTCATAATTACTTCAAACCCTACTAATTACGACAACGAAAAAATCTTCTAAAGAGCAAGGGAAACATATAAACTTCTCCGAAATTCACAACTCATGCCCTCATTGAGATTAACTCAAATACACCACATGAGAGAAATGTGAGAAAGGTACCTAATAGTACAACTTGTAGGTGATACAACAGCAGTAAGCTCAATTGAACTTTATTATATTTTATGAAAATAGTAAGCTCAATTGAGCTTTACTATATTTTACGAAAATCATAATAATTGAAACCATATAAATCATATTTGATAAGGACTAGAACCCATCAAAGAAAAAAAAAACACTCTATACACTACTCCTACACCAAGCTTGTCACTCTATTTCCCATACTGACTTGTAATCGTGGCATTTCTCTAATAAATATACTTATTATTTGTAAATGACAGTAATTTTAATTAACTAAATAAGAAAACGTCTCCTTAAATTTTTATTACATTGATTAATGAAATGATTGCACTTTTCTTTACCCAATTTTTGTCCTTGGTGCAATCAAAATTGTTACCTTGATTTCTTGATCAAGAATCTTTGAAATTTGATTCTAGAGAGAAGGAAAAAAAAAAAAAAAAAAAAAAAGAATTTTGAACTCCCCCTAAAAATTCTATAAACCAAACACTTCTTAAGGCCCATTAATGAGGAATCACTATGTGACAGGCCAAGAAGTAAGCTAATATTTTGTTGCACCGTACCAAAATTTTATACCTCCTAAATCCCAAATTTAAAAAAAGAAAAAGAAAAAGAGAGTTGTAACTAAATAAAGGAACGAAGCCCATTAGCCCCATTATTGAAATATAGCCCAAATCCAAAGAAACTGATCCGAGAGAGATGGAAAAAGGAAAAAGAAAAAAGAATTGCAGATCCAAATCTGACCCACGATAGTATACATAGATTGGGAGATCCGAAACCTATTAAAAAAAGAAAAAGAAAAAGAAAAATCTAATCCTAATTCCTAACTCTAAACTTAACCCTACCACCTTTGGCTTTGTCTCTAGCTTTCATCCCCATTCCAAATTTAGAAGATTCATCGATGTCAGGTGGGTCAAGTTCAGGGTCAGAGTCAGGGGTGAAAGAGAGTTTTGAGATCATTTTCTGTGGAATAACTTTGGTGAGAGTCCCTTCCACTCTCTAAAAGGACATTTCCTCTTGATATATAGGGCTCTTTTATAATCTAAAAAGAATATTACTTTACAAGTGAACTTGTTTGAAACTTTCTCCTTTTGAACTGCAAGGAATATATTGTTTCATAAACATTATCTCAAAAACACATAGAAGGCAGAAATGTGACAAAGTTATCTAAAACTATTGCTCGTTGGCCATCCAATAGCACTAGCCCACTTGAAATTCATCCAACCAAAAAATATTATTACAAAAATATTATCTGTCAAGAGCTAGATCCCCTTTAAAAATAAATAAATAAATAAATCTTAAAACTCCATTTTCATTTTGAAACAAGATGATTAGATATGCCACTTGAACAACTGCCCAAATCATTGTAATTGAACCAAATACAAATTTAAAACATGGTCAGGCTCATTGAATTGCATGTGCACATCTAGTTGTCAAAGCCTCAATTGATATTCATCCTATGAAAAATAGCTAGTCAAAATATAAACAGGACATGAGGGCCATCTTCTGTAGTCATGTCAAACATCATCATCATCTACGTATGCATCATCATCTACATATACTGATATACATCATCATCTGCATATGAAGCATCATCATCATCTACATATACATCACCATCTGCATATGAAGCATCATCATCATCATCATCTACATATACATCACCATCTGCATATGAAGCATCATCATCATCATCTACATATACATCACCATCTGCATATGAAGCATCATCATCATCATCATCTACATATACATCACCATCATCATCACCAACTGCATATACATCATCACCACCAATTGCATATTTGTCAACATTAGTAGGGTACTATAATTAAAAAATAAAATAATAACAATAATAATAATTTGCTCATTACAAACTAGTGTCATTGGAGTTTCTTGTTATCTATTTTGTAGGGCATGACACCATTGATTATCAAGTATACACATGGTAGGGAAGGAAATAATATTTAGTCCTTAGTTTTCAAGTTTCAAGAAGTTATCAGGAAATATTGTCTTGCATTTGCCAGTAGAAAATGAATATGCAAATTGGCATGATACCCTGATAGTTACATGCCAAATTAGGATTGAACCATTTATATTACCAAAATTCTTGGTCCTTGGAGCAGTGTAACGAGTAAAGCTTTAGAATGTATTTCCTATTAGATCATATTCTTAACTTGCCTAAGGTTCTATACTAGTTATTAAGCTTCCCGAAAGTGATGATGATGTAGAGGCTTAGAAAATATAAGGAGATTGGGATTGCTTGCGGTCAGCTGAAAAAAAATAATAATAAATAAAAGAAAATAAAATAAAGGGCTGGACTATACTAATGAGCTGTACAACAAGTAAAATAGAATAAAATAGGATTAGACTTATAATAGGAAAGATTTTGGAGCTGGTCATTACCATTGTATGTAGAGAGATCACTTTCCTCAGGTTCAATATCGCTATAGTCATCACAGCTACTTGTTGAATTGTCAAATCCATGGTGAACACCATCCCAACGTTCATAAGTAATGACACGGCTACTGTTGCATTGTGCAATTGCTTGGTTTGACTCTTCCTTGTCTTGCTCATATACCGAACTGAACCCACATTTCTGCACACTGGCAAATGAGCTTGAGGATTTTGAACTCAATTTCTCCATCATCTCATTCACAATGTCTTGTATAAATTCTGCCTCACGCCTGCAAAGATGATAGAAGACATTTACATTATGGTCCCAACCAATTATAAAATCATCTTTTCACAATGTGTTGGATCAATTCTGACTCATGCCTGTTAACAAGATAGAAAATAATCACATGATGGTCCAAACCAATTATAAAACCCCAGAGGATGAAGAGAAATACTAGGCAAGAATATGCCTTGCACAAGCATGCTCGTGGATAGAATTACTCATATAGAATTGTATATTATATTCAGAGCTATAGTTATCGTTATATTTTGTTGAAACAAATGCATCAAATTTTAAGATTGCTAGAATACAAATAATAAAAGGTTAAGCCTTAGTGCCAGCACAAGCACAAGTTTTTACCTCTTGAATGGAGCTAGACTTAAATAATGATGTATTTTCTTTTTCTTTTTCTTTTTCTTTTCGCTTTGCTTAAGAAGAGGTGTTCCTTGAATTTCTATTTAGGCACTAATATCATTATAAAATACTAAAGCTCTACTTCTTCAAAATTACATCTTTTTTTTTTAAGTAGTTGATCTGTGAATAAAGGGTTAAAATGCACATTAAGGAATTTATTTAACCAAAAACAATGATTGGACCAAAACAAATTCCTTTTAAAAAGGACTTGCATGCGGTAAACTTAATCCAATCTATAATTTAGCAACAGGTAATTTTGGGTTGTTAAAGCGTCACATTGATTTATTAAGGTTGCGTTTGAATAGGTTATATTTGGCAACTTATTTTACTATTCAGTTTATTTTTACTAATATTCATAGTCTCATTGCACTTTTTGGTACTATTTATAGATCTTATTGTACTATTTTAACTAATTTTTAGCTTTATTTCTAGTACTTTTAGCAAAAAAATTTCAGCTTCAGTTAAATAAATGACATAAGCTAGTTACATGACAGGATCTAGGAGTAATTTCTGCCACATGAAGCAAGGGCTATCAATAGCATTCCCCTGAGTGTAAGCCGTGCTACTGATTGCCTCAGCTGGTCTGGCTCTAAGGACGGCAACTACACGACTAAAAGTGCATATAGATTGCTTACAGAGGCAGAACAAAGGACAAAGCCTGGATCGTCAAACCGATCTTCTGAGGGAACCTTCTGGAAGGACTTGTGGGACCTTGACATCCCAAGCAAAATAAAACATGTCACTTCCAACAAAGAAAAAACCTGCTTCGGCGACAAGTAACGAGAAATGCAACTTGTGATTGCTGCCGCGACGGGGTAGAAGACACCATTCATGCTCTTTGGGAATGCCAAGCAGTCAAAGAAACATGGTGGGAGGATGATTATTGCCGACAGCAACTATCGGTCCACTTTGCAAACTTCCGAGGCCTCATCGTCAAGAATGGGAACTTGGCTGAGAGGTTTGCGTATATTGCCTGGAGCATATGGGCCAAAAGTAACGCTTCTCGACTGGATCTAAACTACTTGCCATATTCTAAGATTTATTCTGATGCGATGGAGCGTCTACAAGAATTCCAGTCAGTACAGGGGTCGTTTCAAGGTGCGGAATCAATATCACCACCAACGGTTCACTGGTCACCGCCTCCACAAGCTCTTTACAAAGCCAATTTCGACGGAGCTATTTTCCAAGACATATTCTCAGCAGGTATTGGGGTCGTAATCAGAGATTGCTCAGGTGAGATTATCGGTTCTTTAATGGAAAGACTGGTGCTGCCACCAACGGTTGAAGATGTGGAAGACATTCACCGAGAGGCCCACAACCTTGTATTCTTTGACAAAAGTTTGGTTAATTGAATAAACTCATAGTATTCTTCCTCTAAAAAAGAGTCTTCAATTGACTTAAATTCTTAAGGGGCACGGCTAGAGTAATTTGTGAATGTTTGTCCATAATATTAAAGCATCATGTGACTTAATAAATTTTTCGTTTCTTTTTTTGAAAAGAGTGACTTAATAATTGATTACCTCTTCATAGTAGAATTAAATTTTTTTAGTCATCATAATGTATAGTCTTTCAACCATTTTTATAGGTAGACTTTGACTAAAGAAGCCTGTGGGTAAACTTATCCTACCAAAGGAACTGGAAAATTACAATTTACCTTTTGGTTTGGCCCTTTCACAATTTAGTATACGAAGCTTTAGGGTTTATTTGGATATTGCTTATTATTGAAAACTGAAAACTAAAAACATTATAACAAAATCATTTTTAAATGTGTGAAGTGCCGTGGAACCCAATTTTAAAGTTGTTTTTGTTGAAAAAAGTAGTTTGCGGATCTTGTGAACAGTACACAAGACCCACTAAAAAAAAGGCAATGCTAAAAATGCACTTCCAAAAAGGAGGCTCAATTACTACATTTAAATCCGTAAAACACCAAGTGTTCCATATAAACATTAGAGATTTTTCACTCGCGTGGGACTTGTGAGCAATTTAAGGACTAGCTTGACGAAATAACCCCACACAATTCCAACTATATTCAATTCTCCAATTTTTTTCTTGAAAAGAGAGAGAGAGAGAGAGAAAACAATAACAAAAGTAAAGTTAAAAAATAAAAAATAAAATATGGAGAATATGAATTAGGCATTTTAACTAGCATACCATGATATAGTTCAATACATGCATGTTATGTTATATTCTCATAGCTAATTATATGATTCATGGTATATGAAAGAAGCTTATCATTTGAAATTCATGGAAATTACCTATTTTGTAGATCCCAACCGGAGATACCAGCCACTTCTCTTAAAATAGCTCTCCATGTTTCCACCTTCTCTATGTTATCTTTAAAGCATTTCAGGTGATTAGTAAAGGCTTGTTTAAAAGTTCCTATTTGTTTCCGTACATCAGTCGGGTCAACATCATAAAAAATTGGCAAAACTATCAGTCCCATTTCGTCCCTGCATTTGACAATCTTGGCAAACTCATCCAAACACCACTTAGAAGATGCATAATTTTTTGAGAGAATGATTATAGCAAACTGTGATTCTTCTATTGTTTTGAAGAGCTCAAAAATAGATTTTCCTTTCTCGAGTTCTTCTTCATCCCTAAATGTTAAAATGTCCTTTCGTTGCAAAGCAACATATAGATGGTCAGTAAAATTATTACGAGTATCCTCACCCCTGAAACTAAGAAATACATCGTATTTCCATTGACGCGTTGAAGAAGAAGATGGTGATGGCGAAGACTCTCTTTTACACTTCATTGAAGCTGTTGGAAATTTAGATTAAAAAAAAAGTACAACCAATTAAAAATAAAGAAAATAAAATAATTAAATTAGGGAAGAAGAAAACGATGTGAAGTGGGATTTTAGTTTCAGGCAGGGAGTGAAACGGTAATAATAAATAGAGATGATTGTGTTTGTGTGTTAAAACTTAAAAGTGAGAACTTACCCATTTGTGAGAAGGAATTACAGCAGTGATGGTCTCCTAAACCTCCTGAAAACACTCCAGTTTTAGACAATCCAACGACTCCTGTTTCGCTTTTTTTTTTTTTTTGTTTCTGTTTTTCCAAAGAAGGGACGACTGAAAATTATTTAACTATAGGAAATGAGACAAAGATAATTTAATAGATTTAAAAAAAAAAAAAAAGACTACGGAATTTAAGCACTCTAAGAGCAACTAGCATGGGTAAAGTCTTACAAAATAGAAAAAATTACTACTTTTACGCATTTTGACCACAAAAAAACACCCACATAAGTGGGTATAAAATTGTGCATTTATACATAATTGCTATAGCAACTATGCATATATACGATTATTGTAACTCTTGCATTTATTATTTTACTTTTTTTTCTCTCCCCTTCACCTCACTCTCTCATTTTGGGGCCAAAATAGCTAACTAGACATAACATTCCAACTATATAGTTAGTAGTTCCAGTTTCGAAACTATATTATTTATTAGCATCTCGAGTCTAAGAGACTCGATTTTAGCCTATAAATCGACTCTCAGATACTCGATTTTTATATGCCATTATAGTCCGATGTGGCATATTTTTCCACGTGGCAACCACATAAAAATCGAGTCTCTAAGACACGATTTACAACCCTTATAAAACAAACCCAGAACAGAACATCAGAGCAGAACCCAAAGAAAGAAGAAAAAAAAAAAAAAAAAAAAACAGAAACCAGTTGCGCGTCCCAGGCCACGCACTGTGCATGACCTAGACCTGTATCAGAGAAGAACCCAGAGAAAAAAAAAAAAAAAAAAAAAAAAAAAGCCAGGTGCGCGACCCAGGCTAAGAGACCCAAGCCACGCACCATGCGCGACCCAGCGCGTGAGGCAAGTCTCGCTGCGCGCGCGACCCAAGCGTCTTTCTCCCTCTAATATGATTTGATGCTCCTCTCTGATCTGAGTCTTCTTTCCCCCTCGGATCTGATTTGATTGTACTGAGATTGGGATTATTGTGTTTCTGAATTTCTTAAATTTTTTTTTTGGGTATTTTGGCTTGTAAGGGAGACTGAGACTTAAAATTTTTTTGAATTTTTTTTTGGTTTATAAATCGAGCCTTAGAGACTCGATTTCCAGGTGGGAAACAAATGCCACATCAGACCATAAAAATCGAGTCTTTGACACTCGATTTATATATTAAAATCGAGTCTTTTAGACTCGAGATGCTAGTAAATAATATAGTTTCGAAACCGAAACTACTAACTATATAGTTGGAATGTTATGTTTAGTTAGCTATTTTGGCCCTCATTTTGGTGCCTTTGTTTGTGGTGTTTGCCGCCAGTCTTTTTCTTTTGCCACTGCCAAAAGAACAAAACACAAATTAGAGAGAGTATTGAAGTGAATGAGAGAACGAGATGGGTGCAATAAAGGTGGCAATCGGGGATGCAATACTGACATTCATGAGGGTATTTCTCTCATCAACCATGGGTGCAATGTCTGTGCTGATAGCCACAGCTCTCGGTTTAGAAACCCCTGTTTGGCCTTCTGTCTTAATCACCACCTCCATCGTTTTTGTTCTTGTTTTCATCTTCAACTTGATTGGGGATGCCTTGGGTGGCGCTAGCTTCAATCCCACCGCCAATGCCTCCTTATATGCCGCCGGCCACGGTCCTGACACTCTCTTCTCCATGGCCCTCTGCTTCTCTGCCCAAATCACTGCCCTTAATCAAACCCAACCCAAAATCATCATCTATAATAAAAGTATAAAACCCAAATTGTAAAAGAAGAAAAGGAAAGAAAAAGATTCTCAAAAAAAAAAAAAAAATAAAAAAAAAAAAGAGAAGAAAGAGAGGTGGAGATAGAGATAAGGACAAGAAGAAGAAAATGGAGTGTATTAAGAGAAAAAAATTATTAAGTGTTAGGTGGGGTTAGTGGGAAATAATAATAAAATGAGGAAAAATACTATTTTAATAAAAATGTGTATAATAGACAAATTGACGGGTATGTTTTTGTAAAAATTGGAGTGTAAAATAGAAAAAATAGGTTTTAGATGTGTAAGTTTACAAAATTTTTGCATCCACTAACATAGATGCTCTTATAAAAACTCTAGGGCCCGTTTGGTACATGTGTTTAAACAACAGTTTTCAGTTTTTTTTTTAAATACGTGTAGGTAAAAAAGTGTGAAAATACATATGGGTGAAAAAGTGTAAATATACGTGTAATGTTGTTTAAAAACTGAAAACATGTATTTGAACTCGTGTACCAAACGGGACCCTAATCTTAGAAAGCAAACTTTTGTTTGGAGCTTTATTCATTCATTTCATTGGTAATGAGAAAACCAACTCGAGATTCAAACCTTGAAACAAACAAAAGTTGAAACTCATGCTTCACGGCAATTAGGAAGAAGAAAACAAGTTGATATGGATTTTTCATTTCAATAAAAAAAAAATGAAAGGGAAGAAATAAAAGGGATGAATAAGTGTGAAAAATGACAACTTACAGATTTGGAAATTGAAATTAGAGTAGAGTAGTAGTGATTGTTCGTAATGCTTGAAACCCACTTGAAACAAAGCCGGATCCAATTGATAATTATAGGCTGCTTAATAAAGGATTGTACTCTGTTCTTTCTTTCTCCGTGTGTCTGTGTTCACAATTTCACATCCCCTGTTTTCAGTCAATTAAATGCCTTTTCCCATTACTTTTTTAAGAGACAGTAGTCTCGTGGTAACCAGTTTTGAATATCAGAATATGAAGCTCTGTTTAAATTTCCTTTTTCATTCAGATGTGGTGGGCGTATTACGTATGAGAATTGATGAAGGAAAAAAACAAAAAAAAAAAACTTTCTTATTTAGCTAAAATTTATGGTAAAAAATAAAAATTATCATTAGATTTTGTGATACTATCAAAACTCTTTAAAGAGTACAAAGGTCACATAAAGCCATTAGAAAAAATTTTTGCTCTTGCTTTCATCTCCATTTTTTTTATTTAGGGTAAATTGTAAATTATACCCCTAAAGTTTGGGGGTGATTGGATTTTACACTCTAAAGTTTCAGAATTTGCATTTTACCCCTAACGTTTGGAGATATTTAGATTTTACACCCTGATGTTTTAGAATTTAAATTTTACCCCCTTATATTTTAAGGGTGTTTGGATTTTACTCCATAAAGTTTAGAAGTATTTGTATTTTACATCTTAAAATTTCATAATTTGGGAGGTATAAAATCTAAGTACTACTAAACTTTAGACAGTAAAATCCAAATTTTGAAACATTAGGGTGTAAAATCTAAAAACCCTAAATTTCAAGAAGTAAAATCTAAATTCTGAAATTTTAGGGTATAAAATCCAAACGCCCCCAAACTTTAGGAGTGCAGTTTGCAATTTTCCCTTTTATTTATATAAACTTCCTTCTTCATTTTTAATTGTTATTTATTTATTTAATTTTTAAAATTTTAATTGTTATTTTTCTATTAGGGTTATTCTACCACTTTTTTTATGTATATAATGTGTTGAGTAAATATGTGTTAGTAAAAATTCACATTAAATGATAATGAAAATAGTGTGTGATTATTGTAATATAATTTGATCCAAACTTGTAAACTTTAAGTTTTTAAATAAAATGGTGTACTTTAACTTTATTTTATATTTCACTGCTAAATCGGAATCTATTATAACTCTTATTCATGTGTGTGTTCACAACTCTACATCTGTCTTTCAGTCAAGTCAACCACGCTTTAGCCTTTACTTCTTTGGTGGTTAGTCGAGTGCACTTTTTCCAATCCCCCCATTTCTTACTCCTTTGCTTTATTGTTTTTTTTTTAATTATTATTATTTAAATCAATAGAGGTGGACTTAAGTGTTCATCTTGAGGTTTTTTTTTTTAATGGAAAAGGGGACTTCTAGGGTGGACTCATTGTCATCGATCTCATGCTATGTGATGGTAAGAGTAATACCATGAGTACTATCAGAGCCTTGATGAGGCTACTATTGTGGGCATAATACATTTGTTGAAATATCACTGCTTGAGCCGTCTTCAGATTTGGGTTAATTGTCATATGCTATCATTTTTTTTTTTTAACATTCAGTTTACTTTGTAAGCTTAAACAAACATCATTTAATACAATTTGAAAATTCTATTGCTCTTCCTTCTCCATCTTAAACTTTTATTTATCTATCACTAGCCACTAGATACTCTTTTGCGCATATATTTGGCATAACCTAATTTGGTTCCTTCTACATCTCTAACAATTATCTATTTACATTGGCTACTAGAAATTCTTCCGCGTATATAATTGCCACAATGTGAGACATATGCAGTTAAAACAAGCTATTGAAAAGAAGCAAGGACTTAGAAGAGCATGGATTTTTTTTTTTTTTTTTAAACAGTGTAAATTGTCCTATGAGCTTAGGGAGCAAATTGAATATTTTAAAAAAAATCTTGATAGCTTATGATAACCCCAATCTCAGAGACAGATTGGATTAATTTTCATTTTAGTTTTTTTATTAACAAAAATTATCACTTAGCCTTAAAAATTTTAATTATATACTGATATACTTTTTTCTAAAACTCTTCCTGTTTAATAATTGATTGTACTCTGTTATTTCTTTTTCGGTGTGTGTTCACAATTTCATATCCCCTGTTCTTAGTCAAGTCAACAACTTTTCCTGGGCCACCCTCCGGAAATTTATTCCTTTTCCCACTACTTTTTTTAGAGCTTTAGCTTGGTACTTACTCCTTTCCTTTATTTCTTTTTTTTTCTTTTCTTTTTTAATTCGATGGAGGATGACAGGGTAGTTTCGTGGTAACCAGCTATCAGCTAGCCTATGACTACGAACCTCTGCTTAAATTTCTTTAAGAAATATCTATTACATTCACCCATTTACATACAAAGCACACACGTTCAATTTTTTGAACTAAAATTGTGACTTGAAATAATTGAAAATTGTAACTTTCTGTGCAAAAGTGGCACTTGTGTGAACCATGTGTGTAAGTGTGTGAAATAGACATTTTCAGATGTGGTGGGGCGTATCACGTATGAGAAATTTCCATTAAAGAGAAAGTTTCCTTCCTAGTCTCCTCGTTTAGAGAATTGAAAAAATATATATATTTTTATTTATAAAACTTTTAACAGTACAAACAAATAGCAGTTCAAAAATTTCTCAACTACTGCTTCCTTCTTCATCTCTAGTTGTTATTTATTTATCATTTGCTATTCAGATGCTCTTTTGTGCATGTAATATTATTAGATAATTGCCCGTTTAATAAAGGAATGGACTCTGTTCTTTCTATCTCCGTGTGTTTGTTTTCACAACTTCTCAATATCCTCTGTTTCAAGTCAAATCAACAACTCTTTTGCCTAGTCTCAATATCCTCTGTTTTTTGTTTGGCGTGGCAGAAGGTTCGAACTTGCTGGCTACTGCTACATGAAAGTCAATTCATTGATAATGATTCCCCCCACTCTCTTAATCATTTCCTGTGAAGAAAGAGACTCACACAGATGGAATGAAAGTTCTTGTATTACTTCATTATCAGAGTATAAGATAATTAGCTAATTATATCAATATATAGCATAACAGAGCAACAAGAAAAAGGCGACAAAACAGCAAAAATAACTAACTCCTAACAACTTAACTAACAATCCAATTCAACTAATCAGTGCTTGACAGCTGGACTTCCTAACTGACTTCTTTCTTTCATTCACACGTGCGAACTGTGCTGAATTAGTTGATGTCGTTTTCTTCTTTCTTTTGTCATTTCCTTCACTCTGTCGTTTAGCCACAACTTCAGCTTCAACATTTCCTTCATCTTTTTACCGTTTTTTAGAATTATAAATAAATAAATAACTAAAACGGACAGAGTAATTTCGTGGTGACCAATTATAGAGCTTATAATTGAAATTTCATTAAGATGTGAACACGTCGCAATTATTTGATATATGTCCAAATCCCAATGAATTCAGTGTACTGGATCTAAGCCAATTCATTTGCACAAAAGTTTCATTCTTAGTCTCCTCATTCAAACTTGGGAAAATTGGTCCCTGTTCTTTTTTTCTTTTTAGAAAGATATACCTTGTATAGTTTACTTTATTTTTACCTTCATTATTGAGAAAATTTTTAAGTACTCCAGTAACATAGTGCTCAATTTTTTCACATTTATGATAAATCTCCATAATTCATACAAGCATGAGTTTTTCCCAAATAGAGGTAGAAATTTTATTGAATAGGATAATGAAAGATTACATCAAATCACAGTAGTACAGTTCGGAGCTTCCCCTTGCCACAGTTGTGAGGGACTTAATATAGTACTAGGCATGTTTAGCCAAATACAGTGGTCCTCTAATGTTTTTAGTCAGGTTGAATTTAAGATATATATTATTCATTCCTATGGGATGACACATAGGAGTGAACAATTCGTTGAATATGTTGTCATAATTTATGACTTACCTTTTCGTATGTATTTGATTTTATAGATATACACACGCACACACTTAAAGATACATATAACAAAAATTTGTAGCAATTCTATCTTCACTCTTACAAAAATAGCAAAAATGGCATTAATGTCTTTATAAAGAGGTTTAAATCTTAAAACTCTAAAATCTTCCACAACCAAAACGTTGGAAAGAGTTGCAAAAAAAAAAAAATGCTGAAAATTTTTTCCTCTTTCAAGTTGTGAGAAATGGAATGGTGATATTATTGTATTTTCCTTTCATACATTGGATAAAAATTAGTATTAGCCAAACTAGACTCCTTGGGAACATCTTACCAATAAAAATTGAGATTAAATTGGGTCAGGAGTTGGCGTAAAAGGTATGTTTTACACCAGCCAATCCTGACCCGACATGTCAGCAAAATAATAAAAAACCATTTTCTATCTTCCTCTTTCCTCCTCTTCCTATCTCCCTCTCTTTTCCAAAAACGTTGAAGTAGCCACAAACTCTCTATTCTTCATATCTCCCTCTCTTCTGCAAAACCCTTTGAATGACCCGCAACTTTTACAAAGAAATCCCAGCAAAGGGGCTGTTCACATACCCAAACCAACTAGCGATGGAACTCAACAAAATATAGTGAGAAACCTATGCTATAAACTCAGATCAACCAAAAAAAAAAAAAAAATCAATGCAGAAATTTCACTTCAATCTTGCGATACCCAAGCCACAAAGAAAAACATAAACAACAATATTACTATTAAAAAAAAAAAAAAAACCAAAACTACAATATAAAGCAATTTCGCTTCACAGGCTTTGCAATGGAAAACCTTCAAATGCATATTTGTATAAAGATAAAAAATTAAATAAATAAAAAAAGAAAGAAAGAAGAAAAAAGTGACCTGTGAATCTTAAACTAAAGAAGAAAAAAAAAGGACCTAAGGAAAAAGACGAAGAAGAAAGAGGTGCTGTGATGAGAGTCGAAGAGATGAACTAAGGGGAAAAGAGAGAAAAGGAAAGAGAGAGATGAGCTTGTCATGAAAGAGAGAGAGAAGCACCGTGACTCAATTGGCTAATGTGTTGGGTCAGGATTGACAGGCGTAAAACACACCTTTTACGCCAGCTCCTAACCCAATTTAATCTCATAAAAAATCTTGTCTATTCAACTCAATAAACTTTGAACTCTGGACTAAATATCTCCATCAAATATCCTCTCTCTTGCTTTTGATGCCGGAAACATCAACATAAATACAACTAAGCATTCAAAATGGTTTAGTCTAATATTTTGTCCATTCAACTCAATTTGACACCAATTATTTCAGTCACAATTAGTTATAAGGTTCTCAATTTTCATACAATATGATCAAGTTGAACATGAAATTTAGTTGTAGAAAGGTGTAAAAATAAAACCAAATATATAGAAAGGTAGAATTTTTTTTTTTTTTTTTTTTTTTGGTACTAGTAACATGTTTTTCCCAATTTGTGAAAATAGTTTTAAGATCAAGCAGAAATTCTTCTACAGTAGACCCTGTCAGTATTTCGATCCAAAGACCCTTTCCTTTCAAGTGTACACCGAAGGCCAAAACAACACCTACTAGAACCCCAACTAGATAATATGCCTCAAGATTTACATAGGCGCCAATATCGTGCCAGCCACTTCCTTTAGACCCTGATGCATATATAGCACAAAATAACTTTGTGAGTTAATGGCAAGCAATATCAAGGAAGAATCACCACTTCTACATTGGTATCATATGCTGATCTATTTTGAAGAAATATACACAATTTGATTATGATGGTTATGACCATGCCATAACTACTACATAAACATTTCCTAATAAAGATATAAGGCCATTTTATAACCCAGAAAGAAGATTACTTCCAAGAGTAAGCTTTTTTAAATCTTTATACACCATTAGTTAACTTTTTAATTGCAAAGAAATATTCTAAATGAATAATGAACTAATGTGTATTTCATAGTATAGCTAATAGTATTGCGTGAATTGATAAGAATTAAAAAGTTATAAGTTTCAAAAGTTTATCTCCAACTCAAATGTGAGAAAGTTACCTGAAAGATGACTATTGGGAGACAAAGCAAAGGACCCATATCTGCAATTTCCTTCTTACTGCGAAAGGCATAGACCAAAACACGATGGCAGAAGAAGAGAATCACAGCTACAATAAATCTCTCCAACTACAAGAACCATTATAACAGTCATTTAGCTGCTTGTGCATTCCTAGCTCCCAACTCATTCGAAACCCGCAAGCCTTGCTGTTGCCGCAAATCCATATGGTATGTAGTAGTATACATTAGTAATTGTGAGACTGCATGCAGTGAAAAATTAGAAGCATTCTATTGTAATCTGATATAGTAAATATGGAAAAGAAGCATACCATAGCGAAAGCACTGAAGTCTCCAATTCTGGATTAGGTAAAAGCCCAGAAAGCAAAATAAGACCCTCAAACGACCACCATCAAGAAGATTATGATTGGCATGCAAAAAAATGCTAAGAGACTTAATACATGTAGCCAAAAAATGAGTACTACAAAAATCTTGAAAGAAAGAAGAAAACAGAAAATTACCAAACCATTGTAGCCGAAGCAACAGCAAAGCGAAATAACTCCCTCATGCTGAAGAAGACATCATTTGAGAATACGGCATGAGTTTTCTCACAAGCAGAAGAGTACTTCATGTATACCCCAAGCAAGAGCACATCCAACAACTATGATGAAGCAGAGGCTAATGCAACTGCATTGCTTCCTAATTTTAATTTATAAACAAGAATCCAACAAAAAGGTATATGGAAACATAGAGCTGCAAATGAACTAAAGAGCATTAGAAGGATCAGGCTCTGAGTATGGTAATAGCGAATTAGTGGTTGAAGTATAGCTTATGCAAACAGGTTAGGGATGAGGCATACACAGTATGTCTGCTCTATGTGAGATTGTTGGATCTTGTCCTATGAGTATTAGTAATTTGTCTGTGAATATCCATAGGATATATATTGGGATACAAACCAGAATAAGAGAGATGACGGTGGTGTAAGTATAAATTCCTATTTTTGATATTGCTCTGCTCCATAGGCTTGTCCACATAGAGTCTCTAATGCACCAGCCATCCCGCATTGCTTAGCAGTCACAAAAATTCACTTATCATCATGATTGAATTATATTCCTTAATCTGACATATCAGATTCTCATACTAGCCGACATCTATGGTGACAAAATAACAATGATATAATGATAAAAACAACAACAATAACTACAGATTTGATAGGCATTTGACAAAAAATTATTCTTTTGATTAACTAATTTGTATAAGTAAATAAACAGATTTTAGGCTGTTAGTTTTAGTCAAGTTAATCAAGTTCAATTATGCTTGTCAAGAAGCTTGAGCTCTACCAACACAAAAAATAGATAGTGCATTAGGATGCGCTTTGCTGATTGCTTTCTTGCTGAAAGTTTAAGAATGAAAATGAGTTTTAGTCCTACTTTTATTATTTTATAAAATACACTTTATTCCTTGCCTTTAGGTTAAACCGTTTTACCTTTAATGCTTTTTCAATATTATAGTTTATCCGTTGTGCTTTAGGGTAAAGTAAAAAAATTAATATTTTTGTTGTTATTCATGCAATTACACACATGATACATATAAAAATGTTCTCTCTTTCTTTATGACAGGTGTCTAAATCTTATTATGTGAATTTACAGAATGCCTCCTCGTAATGTGTAGATACCACAAGTGTGTAGGGCTCACCTATTGTGAGAGGAGGGCTGCATATATCCATGTTATAAGATATTGTGTCTTGTCTCGACTGTGTATCCCAAGCTAGAACACATTCAACCAATATGATGAACCAGTGAATACTGTAGCTCCAATACTTCCTAACTTTAATTTAGAAACTAGAGCCCAACAAAGGGGAATATGGAAACAAAGAGTTGCACATGAACTAAAGAGCATTGGAAGGACTAGACTCTTGAGTCTGGAAGTAGTGAGTTAGTGATTGAAGTATAGCATATGAAAACAGGTTAGGGTTGAGGCATATGGAGTAAATGTGCGCTATAGTGAGATTGAAGGATCTTGGCCTATGAGTATTAGTAGCTTATATATGAAAATTCATAGGATAGATATTGGGATACAAACTAGAATAAGAGAAGATGTCAGTGTAAGTAAAAATTCCTAGCTTTTGATATTGCTCTGCTCCATAGGCTTGTCTGCATAAAGTCTCTAAAGCCCCAGCCTTTCCCACCCTGATTTGCAATCACAAAAATTCAATTATCACTATGCTTGAATTATATTCCTTACTCTGGCATATCAGTTTCTCAAACTAGCAGACATCAATGGTAAAATAATAATAATAATAATGATGTGATAATGATAACAAAAACAACAACAACGGATATGAAAATCATCTATGACAACAAATTATGGTTTCGGATTGCGAATATGTATAAGTAAATTAACAGATATTAGATAGTTGATTTTAGAGAAGCTGATAAAGCTCATATACTAAGCAGGCTATCAGAACTTGTTTGACGCTTTCAACAGTGTTTGTTGACCTTTTAATTGCAAGGAAATATTCTAGAATGGAGACTAAATTAATGCTTAATTAGCTGATCATATGGCATGATTGATAAAATGAAATAGCTTCTAAACTTGTCCAAAATTCACAACTAATGCTCTCATAGACATCAACTTAAATACGCTACACTCTCTTCGTTCCTTAGCTCTCTTTTTCTTTGTAATTAGTTTTTCCTTTATGTTTCTGATTTTCTTTACTTTTTTTGTAATCTTTGATTTGCTTTGTGCTTTTTTACATAAAACAGTTTTTTGAATATACACCTTTCTTACTTATCAAAAAAAAAAAAAAACTTAAATACGCTACAGTGTATGGGGAAAAAAAGGTATAGTTTGTGGGAAAGTCACCTGAAAGTATAGCTTGTGCCTTGTAGGCTATCCAATAACAGTTATGAACATCATCGGTTCATCCTATGAAAATCATCATAACTGAAACCATATAAAAATAAAAAATAAAAAATAAAAAGAAGAAGATGAAAGAAAAGATCCTGGCTCTATGGTCTTTATGAAACAAGATACAAGGATATGTCACTTGAATACATTTCCAAATATTATAACCAAAACCATATATAAATTCAATACAACATACCAGTCAGACTGACAAAAATGCTTATGCACATCCAGTAGCCATAGCCTCAACTGAAATCCTCCTGTGAAAATCCTCCCCATTTAGCAGCTAGACAAAGTATAAACAGAACATGAGTGTCATCTTCTGCTAACATATTAATCGTTATCATCTGCATATATGTGAAAACTTGAGTTAGTATGGTACTACAATCAAAACAAAAAAATAATAGAATTTACTCATTAATAATCAGTATAATTTGAGTCCCTCCTTGCATTTTCTAGAAGGCGTGTCACCAATGATTATGAAGTATAGACATGGTAGAGACTACACAGTCTCTAGTTTTCACGTTTAAAAAATTTATGAGGAAAATTTCTCTTGCTTCTGCCAGCACAACATAAGGTGAATATGGAAATTAGCATAATGGTTGGACACTTACAAATGGGATGCCATAATAGGATTGAGCCACCTACCTTACCTTAGCAATTTTGCAGCTTTATATGGATAAATATATTTCATTAGCAAAGGTGTGCCTTCTAATCTACACTGATAAAAGCAGGGCATTAGCACAAATGCAGAAGCGATTGGAATTTAAAGAAAGCTGAAGCCACCAATATGACAGCACATATAGATTAACAACTCATGCTCTCATATAGATTAACTCAGATACACTACATGAGATAAATGTGAGAAAGGTACCTAAAAGTATAGCTTGTAGGCAATCCGATAGCAGTAGGCTCAATTTAACTTTACTTCATCCTATGAAAACCTAATGATTGAAACCATATGTCTCATATCTGATATTGACTAGAACCTGCCAAAAAAGGGGGGAAAAAGGAAAGGAAAAGAAAAGATCCTAACTATATTCTCACTATGAAAGAAGGATATGTCACACGAATACATTTCCAAATCATCATAATATATAAATTCATTACAACATATCAGGATTTTTATCCAAAAAAAAAGAAATAGAAAAAACACAGTTAGATTGACAGAAATGCTTGTGCACATTCAATATCAGTAGCCTAAATTGAAATTCATCCTATGAAAATCCTCCTCCCTATTTTACAGTCAATCAAGGTATGAAAAGAACATTGGCATCATCATCTGCAGACATGTCAATTATAATCTGTATATATGTAAAAACCTGAGTCAGTATGGTACCATAATTATTGACTCATTCCTAATGAGTGAAATTAAAGTTGCTTCTTGACTGTTTTTGAAGGCATGGCTCCAATGATTCTAAAGTATAATCACGTTAGACATGCCAAAAGAAGTATGCAGTCCATAGTTTTCACATGTCAAAAATTTATTTGGCAAAATTCTCTAGAATTTGCAGCACAAGTTGAATATGAAAATTAGCATAATGCTTGGACACTCACAAATAGGATGCCACAGTAGGAATGAACCATATACCTTGGCAAAATCCTTAGAGCAGTATAAGAAGAGTAAAGCTTGAGAATATATTTCCTATCTAGTCTAGATCATTTATTCAACTCCTTGTAAGATACAATATCTATTAATTTGGGATCTTCTGGACCCACCCCTAAATTCGACAGAATCATAACAGTCTCATTTTATGGATTAAATTGTAAAATGGTCAAATTGAAAAAGTCAAATAGTAATTTAACAAAGAAATATGTATATATATATATATATAATGAAGATAATAAACACTAACAATTGTGGGGGCATGTTTTGCTTCAAGGCCAAGGTAGATTGAGGGAGGATCTCTTTCCAATGTGGGACAAGAGCAAAAATTGCCTAGACTCCAATTGGTCTAGCCCTTGGCCTTGAAGCAAAAAATGCCCCCACAACAATATACTTATAATTCATAGAATGTTATGTTCTTTTTGTTAAATGCACCAACACTTTTAACAACAAAAGAGCAGGGGTCACAAACTATTTGTAATAGTATAAGCACTAATTGCAACAGAAATTTAACTAGAATATGTTGTAATGTTTCAATCCACACATATTATGCTGCATTCTAATAGCAATTTATATACTTCCATCGTATATGAAAAAAAGACTTGTCATTTAAATATCAACAGAAATAAAATAGTAATGGAAATTAGCTATCTTTGTAACTACCAACTAGAGAGATTGGCCACTTCTCTCAAAGCAGCTCTTCACATTTCCACTTTCTTTGTCTTCTCTTTAAAGCATTATATTTTTTTGGGTTCAACAAAAACTTTTTTCTAAAATTGAGAAACACTCCTTGAGGTGTTGAAGAAGATGACGTATACACTCCTTGAGTGCTCATGGAAGCCATAGGGAATAAAATTTGAAGCACAATATGTATAGAAAACAATTTGATGTGTATATTGTGGGTGAAAAGTGAAAGTTAGAGATTTGGGAAATAAAAAATAGGAGCAGTAAATTGTGAAAGAGCAAAAGGCAGTGGAAATAAACGCTGGGCTGGATTCAGTTCCTATGAGGTTGACTGTTGACAGTGTGACAGTGAGAGAGAGAGATAAAGGGATAGACGTTGTTGATTGTTCCGTGACTTCTCTCTCTGAGAGAGAATTTGTAGAAGGCCCGATTAGCTATCTATTATTCTATTGTTTCCTAAGATAATTTATTAATAGATGCCCTAAGAGTAGGGCAATCGTTTGTAAAATCCTTCCTCAAACAAAAAAAAAAAAATCTCTCACCTTTTTCTTTTTAAAAAAAAAAAAAGCATTTAATCTCAATTTTTTTAAGAAGAGTTTCATCTCACCTTTTTTTTTTTTTGAAGAGCTTCATCTGATCACCTTGTTTGGACAATTGAGGGGTTATTATTTTTTTCATCCGACAAAATTTTTTAGAGTATAGTACATTTAGAATTAGAATGTTATATTTTTTCTGTAGAAAGAAAAAAATTATATTTTAAGTGTAATTTCAAATTAAATCTTATAATTTGTAAATTAAACCATAGGAGGTATATAATAAGACTATATTACAAATTAAACTTGATAATTCTGCTATTTTAAAATTAAGCCCTAAACTTTTAAAATTGTGTCAATATAAACCCTAAACCTTTTTTTAGTTGAATTGTAAATTTTAAATTCTTTTTTTTTTTTTTTTTTCCATCACAAAATGGAGCTTTATAAAAAAAGCTAACCACACCCAGAGGAATCATACAACAGGGCTTAAATCGAATCTCAATGAAAGCTGCTAGGGAGCAAGGGACCTTCAAAATCATGCTCTAAAGTCCATTTACAACAACTTTGACCAACTAGGAGGATAGCTTGTCTAAATGCTAAAGCCTCTATCACTGTTTGATTGACTTCAGGAACCAATGATACCCAAACTTTTAAAACTCTTTCATCTTACCTCTTAGCAGTTAGCACCACATTAGTGGAACTTTCCCTACAAAATTATGGATTTGGATTTCTTATTTGCTTTCGCCATATGGCATTTCTTGCCATCTGATCTGATAGTATTCAATAGAGGACTCAACTTAGCACACCACTTCATCGTGTTCTTTCATCTATCTTGAATGGAGCATTACTACAAATCAAAAGAGGACTCAACTCTTTTTAAAGCATTGATGCATTTCTAACTTCTAGACATTGTAACGATCTAGAATTTGATTTGAAACTAACAAAATTATAGGGTTTGATTTGAAACTCCACTGAAATATTTGGTTTAAAATATAATATTTACGCAATACTTTAGTTATGCAAACATTAAAAATCAAACATCCACCCACCAACTGGACAAGAAAAGTATGAAAGATTCACAACTATTCAATAATTCCCAAGATAAATTATTTTGGACTAAAATGTTTCCAATGATTTTTAGTGTCAATCATATTCATTGTAGATTTGCCTAGAATCAACTGAAATTTAAGCAAAAGAAAGGGAAAGTAAAGCTTCACAATTTTTATTTTTATTTTTTTTGTAGGCAGGTATCAAAGTCTAAATAACTCTTATTTGATAATAAGAGACTGAAATAATTGGAACCCGACCAACAAATTGTATTGTCATTTTTCTAATGAAGCTCCTGTCCTAATTCCTCAAAAGCCCAAAATCTCCACAAAAAGAACTTTGGAAAGTCAAAAAAATAAAATAAAAATAAAAATGATTTCGGCCTTCAAACTGTGCCAGATGGTAGAATAATGATATTATTATGTTATATATATAATTTCTTCATAATGCAAAAATGTGCATTTCTATACAACTGGATGAAAATAAGGATTAGCAATTTTTTTTTTTTTTTTTTGAAAACTGGATAAGCCAAATAATAGTCTTTGGAATCACAAATAATAATAGTCTTTGGAATCATAAATAATATATTTTGGCCATTAAACTTGATCCACTCGTGTCCAGACTAAAAATTATCATCAAATATCCTCACTCTTGCTTTTGATGCTTGAAACATCAACATAAATCCAACTAAGATTTCAAAATTGGTTTATTCTGATTAGCCTAAAATGTTTCACTAACCACCAAATTTAAAACATATAGATTAGACACGAGTTATTCCAAAAAAAAAAAAAAAATTTATAAGATTCCAAATTTTCGTATTATATGATCAAGTTGAACATGAATTGTAGTTTTTGGTGTGAGAAAAACCAATTATAAAGAGAGGGAGATTTTTTTTCTTGGCAATAATGAATTTTTTTTGCCAATTTGTGAAACTTGTTTTAAGAGCAAGTAGAAATAGAAATGCTTGTACAGTGCACAATGTCAATAGTCCACTCTACAGGCCTTTCCCTCTTCAGTGTACAATAAAGGCCGAAACGATGATTAATCGAACCCCAACCAGATAACATGCCCCAAAATTGACATAGGCTCCTATATACTACCTGCCACTTCCTCTAGCAACCCCTGATGCAAAGCAGAAAATACATTTGTAGGGTTAATGGCATTGCATCAAGGAAGATTACAACTTCTACATTGTCTTGATATGCTGGTCTATTTTGAAGAAAGATACTGAATGATTAGGCCACAACTATTATAATTTATAACCGAAAAATAGAATTATTCAAGAGCAAACTTGTTTGATACCTTTATTTATTTATTTTTATATTTTATTTACTATTAGTTAACTTCTAAATTCTAAAGAAAATATTCTAAACTGAATAATGAATGAATGCTCAGTTGATGGTATACCTTGAATAAATAAGTTAAAAATTCAAAAGTTTTGCTCCAAGTAAAAGCCCATTACATGAGAGAAATGTGGGAAAGTTACCCTGAAAGTACTGCTAGTAAGCCATCCATGATTATAGAGAGACAAATCATGATCCAAAACTTCCTTCTCTCTGCTGAAGGCATAGCCCAAAACATTGCGGCAAAAGAAGAGAATCATGCCTATGATAACCATCTCCACAACTACAAGAACCATTACAATCTTGAAAGTCATTTTGGCTGCTTGTGGATTCCCACCTCCCAACTCATTTGAAGCCCAAGTGCTTTAGATAAGTTCAGGCGTAAGAAACATGTTTAGTGAAAATTTTTCTGCAGCTCTAAATGCATGTGGCATGTAGTAGGCTAGTAGCACAAATAAGTAATTTCCAAGCTGCATACAGTGAGAAATTAGAAGCCTAGTATAATGATTGGCATGCAACAAAATGTTAAGAGACTTAGTATGTCTAGCCAAAAAATGAAGTCTACCATTTTCTTGACAGAGAACAAAAAAAGTTTACCAAACCATTCCAGCGAAAGGAACGATGGAGCGAAAGAATAGCTCCCATATGCAGAAGGAATAGCTCTGCTCCATTGGCTTGTCCGTAATAAGCCCTTCATGCACCAGTCATCCCACACACTGCTTAGCAGCCACAAAAATTCACTTATAATGATGACTGAATTATATATCTTAGTCTGACATTTCAGATTCTCAAACCAGAAGACATCTATGGTAAAATTATAATTATGATGTGATGATGATAATAACAGCAACAATGGATTAAACAAACATCAGTGTCAAAGAATTATGCTTTCGGATGGCCAATTTGTATTAGTAAATTAACAGATTTTATGTTGTTGATTTTAGCACATAAATAAAGTTTACTTAGGCTTGTGAACAAGCATGAGCTCAAACCAACAAAAAACATAGACTAAGAGGCTAGCTGAGGTTCAATCAAGGACAAAGGTAGTCTAGTTTCAACATGACCAAAGTTTGGATAGCCCAATACTGTATTGGGCTGAGAAATTTTGCAGCTTTACCATGGATACATATATTTCATTAGCAATTGGTAAATCTAAAGGTGTGCCTTCTAATCTATGCTGATAAAAGCAGGGCATTGGCACAAATGCAGAAGCAATTGGAATGTAAAGAAAGCAGAAGGCACCCATTTGACAGCACATATGGTTGGTCTGAACAATCAATTCCAATAAGGAGCAAGCCACAATCAAGAAGTGGTTGGTCTAATTTTAAAGAAACTAAAAGTGGAGTAACTCTGGTGAGACTTGAGAGTCCCTTCCACTCTTGTTTTGCAGTTTTTTTTTCTTGTTTTAATTCTTTTATGGATAAGAAATTTCATTAACAATAAACTTAAGAAAGTAGAAGCAGCAAAACTAGAAACAAGAAAATAAAAATCAACTGGGCAAAATCATCTGATTCTCTCAAGCTATTACAAGACTTGCATTCTATTGTTGGCTGGTAATGGCAAATAGATTAGGCACTCCGAACAGAATGCTGCATTGAGGTTACACAGGTGATCTAAATTATGTATTCTACAAGAAAAGTATGGAATGTAGAGCACACTTGCATTTTGAATGCACATTAAGTAAATTGAACATAAATTGCATAATAAGAGGGAAATGATCGGTTAGGGAAGCAACAATAAAGAAAGAAAGGAACAACTTCAAAGATTGCCCATTAATCTGTTTTTGCCTATTAATTAAATTTGTTCCAAAAGCAAACAGAAATGCTTGTTCGAAAGACCCTGTCAAGAATCTGATCCAAACGCCTTTCCTTCCCAAGTGTACAACGAATGCCAAAAAGGTACATACTAGACTGCAAACTAGGCTCATAAATGTTGCCAAACACACCCTCTAACAAACCTTGATACATGGTAGAAAATAACACAGTTTAAAGGCAAGTATAACTACTAACAGGACATTTCCTCTTGAATATATAGGGCTCCATTATAATCGAAAAAGAATATTACTTTACAAGCGAACTTGTTTGAAACTTGCGACTTTTGAACTGCAAGGAAAATATTCAAGACTGAATACTAAAATTAATGCTTATTTCATACCATAGCTAGATTGATAAAAACTTATAACCTTAAAGTTTTGCTTCAAAATGCAGAAATCACTATCTCATAGACATTAACTCAAATCCACATAGAAGAGAGAAATGAGACAAGGTTACCTGAAGTAATGCTTGTATGCAATCCATAGCACCAAACTCACTTGAAATTCATCCAACAAGAAATATTGTTAGTAAAACCTTATACCTCAGTATCTGTCTATACCTAGATCCCCTGTAAAAGTAGATCTTCCACTCCATTTTCATTTTGAAACAAGATGCACATATATGCCACTTGAACAAGTTTCCAAATCATTGCAAATGGACCAAATACAAATTGATTAAAACATGGTCAGGCTGATTGAAATGCATGTACACATCTAATTGCCCAAGCCTTGATTGAAATTCATCCAATGAAAAAAAGACAGTTAAAGTATAAACAGCACTTAGGTGTCATCTTTTGCAGTCATGTCAATCATTATCATCACCAATTCTATATATCATCATCATCAAAATCATCATCACCAACTATAAGTACATCATCATCATCATCACCGACTATATATACATCATCATCATCATCACCGGCTGCATATATGTGAAAACCTAAGTTAGTATGATGATTATTATAATAATTCACTCATTACTATCTATTTTGGAAGAATATACATGCTTGCGCATGGTGAGCCAAAAGAAGAAAAAGAAAAATGACTTGACTTACTTGCCAATGACAAAACCAGATGTATAGTCAGAAAGAAAATAAGATAGAATAGGATTGGCCATTAATGGGAAGGATGTTTGAGATGGACTTTTACCAATTAATTTATATATGGATACTTCCCCAAAGCTCTTGATCAAACATTGTGCATTTGTTTCGTTGAACTCATCCACATCTTGCTTGTATATCAAACTGACCCCACATTTCCCCCTTATATATATGGGTGATTCATCGTTCTCAAATATAACCTTAATCTGACTGCATTCATCATTCCTAACAGTAGCAAACCAATCATCACGAGACAAATACAATAGCCAAATACTGTTCTCGTCTCTTATATGGGTAGTAAGATGTTTAGAGGCACAATGATTCTGAGGCATATCACCAAGGGCTATCACACGAGCTCTAATATCATGTTTCACGTCTACATCTGCAACATCTGATAGTGATAGTGATACTGATGCCCAGAGAGCAAATCCTATCCATCTACTATTATACCAATTTGAAGGCAGCTCTATGCTTATTGAAATCCCCTTTTTTACAGCTAAACGTGACGGAATAATAGATCCATCCAAAACGGCTTTACAACAAAGGAGTCCCTGTACCTAAACCAAAACACAACTATTGTTAACTGTTATTATTAAACCATTCAAGAGAGAGAAGAGATTACCTGTAGGAGATGGAACAATTTTGCAAATTCCACTCGACTGCCGCTCTCATCAAATGGAAGCCACTGGGAGAAAGGTTGTGAGCATTTACTCAGTTTGGCCTGTGCTAGTGACCATTTTAGGGAATCACAACCTTTAGCCTCTATATATCTTACGGTTGATGGAAGCCTTGGCAACGATTCTAGTTTTCATTAAAAGAGTTTTCATTAAAAGTAGAAATTAATTTAATAATAAGTAAGGAATTATTTTAAATTAAAACAGCATTATAAATGAAAGAAGGAAGCTCAAATACACCGGGAATGTATTTGTATTTGTAGCTTTACTTAAGAAATTAAGAAATAATAATAAATATTATAGAAAGGGCAGTTAAAGACCAAAATTACCATTACTCCTTCCCAAGGATGTTCAAATTTGCTATGCGGCAAGTGAAGTTGAACAAACGCCATTCGTTTGAGACTGGATGCCAAACATTTAAAGGGACAGTGGGTCCACGAAAGATATCTTAGGTTATTAGGAAGAGCAAGATCTCTTTGGTCATTAGGAACATGATCGAGGGCATTCAGGGTGTCCAGCTTCTTTCTTTTTAGGGAGTCCCCATAAATTATTAGCAATCTAAGATTAGACATCTTTGAAAACCCTTCAGAAAATTCTTCAAAATTAAAATCCTCTTCCCTGTGTGTGACAACTTGGCTTGAATTGCTTCTGTTGCCTAAGATTTCAAAAGCAAAGGCTTAATGATTTGCACAATCAAATGATAAGAATACTAGAATTATTCAAGTTTTATACCGCGTTAAAGCTGTAAAGGAGATAAAAAAAAATATCGTCATTGACAAAATATTAGCATGGTAAATGAATATTTCACTTTTTGTTTTGTTACTTAAAACTTAGGTAACTGCTTACCTATTGGAATTTTTTTTTAAAACTAATTTATTAAACAAAATTATGTCACTATACCTATTCAATCTTATTTGCTGAGATAAAATTATAGTTTTGTCGTCGTTCTTACCATATTGTTCTCCAATACATCAAGCAAGTCCTTACTAAGCCACAACCTGCTCTGCTTTCCAAGATTTTCACCAGATTCTTGACGAATAATTTGTTCACCCATTTCTTGTAGTAGATCATGCATCCTTAAATTTTTGTTGTCATCCATGGTTAGGAGAGATTTTTCCACAAGAACACTTATACCATATCTTGCATTAAAACCACAATTCTCTAATATCACTATTACTTGATCTTTCTTCTTCCCATTAAAGAAACATGCAATATCTAAAAATATATCCTTCAAATACTGTGCATCTAGTCCATCGTAACTTATTTTAAGTGCATCAAATATTTTTCTTTCAGTTTTTTTAAAACCGTCCAATGCACATTGCCATTCTTCTATTGTTCTTTCAACAAAAAAGGAACCCAAAGTAACAATAGCTAATGGAAGGCCATTGGCATATTCTACAACCTCCTGGGAGAGCTTCATATAACCTTCTTTAGGTTGCTCATTTTTGAAGGCATTTAAACAAAAAAGTTTTGAAGCATCATCACTATCTAATCCATTAGGCTTATATCTTTCAAGCACTCCATGTTGGATCAACACTCTTTCATCTCTAGTTGTTATGATGATACAACTCCCCAATCCAAACCAACTATGCTCTCCAGCCAAATTTTTTAATTGGTCCAATTGGTTGACATCATCTATAACAAGTAGAACTTTTTTACGACATAGCCTTTTGCTAATCATGTGAACTCCGTCATAAACATTATTTATGACTATATCTTTGGCCTCCAAAATGTCTGCAAGAAGCTGCTGTTGTAATCGATGCAAACCAAGATTTTTTGAGTCTTCCCTAACATTGGCAATAAAGCTAGAACCTTCAAAATGACTACGAAAATTATCATAAACAACTCTAGCAAGAGTTGTCTTTCCCAGTCCCCCTATACCATAAATCCCTATCATGCCAACATTATTCTCAAAACCTAAATATGAAGAAATCAATTTTTTCATAGCAAATTCTATTCCTATGAAGTTTTTATTAATGCCTGAGGATTTAGAACTTAATTTCTTCATCATCTCGTTCACAATGTGTTGGATAAATTCGGACTCATGCCTGTGAAGAAGATAGAAAATATTTACACGATGGTCCAAACCAATTATGAATCATCTTTTTCACAATGTGTTGGTTAAATTCTAACTCATGCTAGTGAACAAGATAGAAAATAATTGCATGTTGGTCCAAACACATTTATAAGACCGCGGGGTAGGAAGAAAACTATTAGGCAAGATGGATTGGACTACTCATATAAGAATTGTATATTATATTAGTCATATAGTTCAAAAAGACATTCAAACCTATAGTTTTCGCTATACTTCGTTGAAACATATCCATCAAATTTAAGCTTGCTTGAGTACAAATAATAAAAGTTAAGCCTTAGTGCCCGCACACATGCAAGTCTTTACCTCTTGAGTCGAGGCCCAAATTAGGATTTTTTTTTTTTTTCACCACTTTAGAGAAGGTGTTCTTTAAATATCTATTTAGACACTAATAAACTACTAGAAGCTCTACTTCTTCAAAATTATGTAAACAGTTTATTATTGAATAAAAATATTTAAACAATTGATTTGTGAATAAAATGGTTAAACCTAAAATGCGCATAAAGGATTTTATTTAACCCAAAACAATGATTGAGTCAAAACTCTATCATTTTGAAAACGCCTCCCTAAAAATAAAAAATACGTTTGAAAACAACTTACATTCTTAATCCAAACTATAACTTGGCTAAAGGTAATCTGGGATCGTTAATGCATTAAGTTATAAAAAGTGTTGTGGTTTTCTTCAAAATAGGACTTCAATAGTCCTCCAAAAAACTATTTCTAACAATATAACAAGATTTTAACTAGTATCATTTTGTAATATTTCAATCCATGCATATTATGCTCCATTCTAATAACTATTTATTATGTACTTCTTGATATAAAAAAGAAGACTGTTCGTTAAAATATCAAAAGAAATACATTTATCATGGAAATCATACCTATCTTGTAAATCATAACCCCAGAGATCAGCCACTTCTTTCAAAGCAATTTTCCAGGATTTTACCCTCTCTATGCTCTCCTTAAAACGTTCTTTGTGTTCATCAAAAGCTTGTGCAAAAGTTCCAGTCTGATTCCGTACATCAGATGGATTCACATCATAAAAAACAGGCACAACTTCCAATCCTCTTTCTTTCGTACATCTAACAATATGGATAAGTTCATCCAAGCACCATGTTGAAGATGCATAGTTCTTTGAGAAATCTGGACTCTTCAATAGCTTTCAACAGCTCTTGTGATATTGGTTTTCCTCTCTGAAGTTCTTCATCATCCCTGAAAGTAAAAATGCTTTTATTTTTCAAAGCATTGTACAGATGGTCCGTAAAACTTTTACGGGTGTCAACGCCTCTAAAACTGAGAAAAACCTCATACTTCGGCAGACATGTTGAAGAAGAAGAAGATGGTAATGGCGTTAAGTCTCCTCTTTTTCTTTTTTTTAAACGGTAAGGCTCCTTGAGTGCTCGTGGAAACTGATAAATCTTGCACTTCAGAGTTATTAAGAAGAAGAAGAAGATATACATTCAATTAAAATGAAGAGAAATATATTAAAAGGAAAGTAAATTAAGAAAAAGAGAAAACAGTTTGATGGTGGATTTTTTCATCTCAATGACTTAGTGAAAGGAAAGAAAAAAGTGATGAATATGACTGAAAATTGAGAATTTACCGATCGAAAATCTCCTGAAACAATTCCGGATTCGATTCCTATTCGTAGATAATTTCCTGTTTAGTAAAGGAAATAGATACTGTTCTTTATCCGCTTGATTGTGTGAGAGAGAGACTGAACATGAGAGGAACATGAGAGGGAGACCAGGGTCACGGGTGAAGGATTTATCATCAATTTCACATCCCCTATTTTAAGTCAAGTCAACAACTCTTTTTACTGTGGCAAAGGACAGAGTAATTTCGTGGTGACGAGCTGTGAAGCACCACTTACATTTCTTTGTTATTTAATTTAGATGCCATCTTGCTTTTCAGGTCATGTAGATACTGGAAGGTGAGGTGTGAGGTGTGAGGTGTGAGGTGTGAGGTGTGAGGTGCGCAGTGCATGAGATGTTTCACATTTCCATTTACAAGAAAGTATGCAAAAATTTCTGTTTATTTCAGGACAAGAATTTATTTTTTGTAATTTTATATAATTACTTTTTAAAATATTTCATGTAAAATAATCTATTTTACACTATATTTTATTAAATTTTTAATTTTTTTAATTTTTTTTCTTACTCAATAATTACTATTTACTCTTTTCTTTTGCCTTATTGTTTTTGTAGTAATAAATAATTGAGTAATTGTAAATTACACCCTAAAATTTTTTTGTCGTATTTGGATTTTTACACCCTGAAATTTTAAAATTTGAAAGTTAACCCTTGAAGTTTGACGATTTTTGGATTTTACACTTAAATTATGCTAGAATAAGATTTTTATATCAAATCCAAAAAATACATTCACATAAAGCCTTTAGAAAGTTTATTTTCTCTTGCTTCCTCTTCAATTTCTAATTGCTATTTAAATCTCTTTTAAAAAATTAATTGTTATTTATCCATCATTGGTTATTTACATAGTGTAATAAAACGCTAAAAGTTAGTGAATTAGTGATTGAGGTAAGGCGTATGAAAACAGGTTAGGGATGAGGCATATGGAGTACATGTGTGCTATAATGAGATTGAAGGATCTCGGCCTATGAGTATTAGTAGCTTATTTATGAAAAATGAAAATTCATAGAATAGTGTGGGGGTAAAAGCCCAATATTATGTATTGGGCCTAGGGCCCTTCTTGAAGATTACGGTGTGTCCGAAGATAAGAAGATGATTGAGAAGGATTCCGTGTGGGAGAAATACCTAAAAATGGTTGAGGAATATAGTCCGAAGAGAGCATCAATAGTCCGAAGAGTGTATTCTTCTCGGATATAAAGAGTCTAGGTTAAGCAGATACTTGGGAGGTTCGAGTGATCTTCCTAGCGGTTCCAGTGATAAGGATAAGTTTCGGGCATGTATGGAAATGATAAGAACGAAGAAATATCTAAAAGAAAAAGTTGCTACCACCGTGTTTAATGCACTGCAGCAGCTTTTCTGGCCGCATTAATGTGGAGAAGACCCCTGAACAGTGTAATCTCAGCTGCCACCACTCACACAGAGCTAAAGAAGATACCTGACGTGACATATACTCAAGTGGATGCTTAGATGAAGAACAAGTGGACGGTGAAGATGATGGGAAAGGAGGCTATATAAAGGGAAGAGGCCTCTGATGAAAAGGGATCAGAAAAAAGGGAAAAAGAAGGAGAGAACGATTTTACTGTAGCTCTAAGAACTATATTCACCTGTCAATCAATAATATACTTTTTCAGACATCAATTTGTTTAGCTTTCAAGTGTGTTTTTACGTAGGTTCATCCCTTAATATCCTAGTTAACTGCTGTTTAATTCACAACTAGCCCAGTTCTTTCACCCACTCTCTACAAATTCATTGTTTTGGGTTCATTGGGCTCATAATCCAAACCTTTTGGGCTTGGGCTACAAATCTTGACCCTACAATTGGCGCCGTCTGTGGGAAGAGCTTGAGCAAGAGTGAAAACAACGGTTGATGATGGCTGAACCAGGTCGACAACTAGTAGAGTCCAGAGCATCCCAACATGGTGACCCTTTCCTCAATCTCAAGCGAAGAGGTGATCGTGAAGGAAGTGTACACACAATACATAAGGCGAAGAACCATTCACGAGGTGATAGTCATATCTCCCATGCAAGGCCTAACAGGGACATGCAGCGGGAGATTAACCGGTTGAAGAAGGAGCTACGCCATGCAAAGAGGAAGCGGGCTTCCTCTGACAGTGACGTTTCTTCTGACGATAGAAAAGACATCAGTTACAAGCGGAGGTCTCTAACCCCTCCCAGTGAGTCTTTCTCTTATGAGGAGGAGTTTCATAACGAGCGACAGTATAACGAGAGACAGTATAAAAGCCCGCCGCATAGAGGCGTAGGAAACGATGCTATAAGCAGAGCTTTAGACCAAATCTCCAAGTCTTCATTCACGCGTAGGATTGAAGGGGCGAGACTTCCTCGGCGTTTTAACCAGCCCACATTCACCATTTACAACGGGCGAATTGACCCTATTGAGCATGTGAGTCATTTCAACCAGAGAATGGCTGTTTATTCCAAGGATGAGGCCTTGATGTGCAAGGTCTTTCCGCCCAGTCTTGGACCCATTACGATGAGAAGGTTTGATGGCCTAAAGGCAGAATCCATAAACTCTTTCCATGAACTCACTTAAGCATTTGGTTCACGGTTCGTGACCTGCAGAAGGGTGCCTAGATCGTTGGCTTCCCTCATATCCTTGAACATGCAAGAGGGCGAGAGCCTTAAAACATACTCCGACAGATATTGGGAGTTGTTTAATGAGATTGAAGGTGACTTTGATAATGTGGCCATCAGTACATTTACGCCCGGCCTTCCATCCGGGCACGGCTTAAGGAAATCCTTGACTGGCAAGCCCGTCACCAGCATGCGCCAGCTTATAGATAGGATTGACAAGTATAAAAGAGTCGAGGAAGACCAGCAGCAAGGGGAAAGAAAGGACAAGGTTATCCCTCAAGAGATGAGGGATTTCAAGTCGGACAGATACAACAATAACAAGCCGCATAGGGATTACGCTGGGCAGTCAGGACCAGTAAATCCTCAAGCAGTCAATGCTGTATTTAAAGAGCCAGTGCATCAAGTTCTGGAAAAGATCAAGAATGAACCGTACTTTAAATGGCTGAACAAAATAGTGGGGAACCCCGAGAGGCGTAATCATAATCTCTATTGCCAGTACCATCAAAACCATGGGCATACCACAGAGGATTGCACGAGCCTGTGGGATCATTTGGACCAACTGGTCCGCGAGGGTAAATTGAGACAACTCTTGCATCACTCTAATGGCCGAGGAAGTCAGATGAACTCGGAGCCCCGAATGGATGATTTTTCAAAGCCTCCTTTAGGAACTATCAATGTCATCTTCGCCGCATCGGAGAGAACAGGATCCTGGCCATCCAAGGTCATGTCGATAGTCCGGTTACCTACAGGGGACTTTGGCCATGGTCCGAAGAGATCTAAATCGGATACTCAACCGGTTTTAGGGTTCTCGGACAAAGACAAGATTGGAACTATCCAACCCCATGATGACGCTTTAGTAATCACCCTCAGAATTGGAGGGTATGATGTGAAGAGGGTAATGGTGGACCAGGGTAGCGCGGTAGAGATAATGTATCCTGATTTCTACAAGAGGCTGAACTTAAAACCTGATGACTTAACACTATACAATTCTCCCCTGGTGAGTTTTGAAGGAAGAGTTGTTACCCTGAAGGGCCAAATACGATTAAATGTGCAGACTGGCTCAGAGGTAGTAGAGGTGGATTTCATTGTTGTAGATGTATATTCGCCCTATACGGCAATTGTAGCCAGACCTTGGCTTCATACACTAGGGGTTGTTTCCTCTATTCTACATCAGAAAGTTAAGTATCCGTCCAAGGGTCAAGTTAATGAAATCTTGGGAGATTAATCTATGGCGAGACAATGCTTAGTGGCTGCCATCCAGCATAAACCTGAAGTTGAGCCCTTAGCCCAGGCTGGAATGGATTTATAGCAATCAAAACTTCTAGCATTGCATACCAACGATTCAGCCGAGGGTGCGAGGTGTGAAGATTTGATAAAGGTTACTATCGGAGACGATCCGGAGAAGTTCTTTCAAGTCGGATCTCAATTACCTCTTCAGGAGAAGGAAGCGCTTGTAGAATTCCTTAAGAGAAACATTGATGTATTTGGTTGGAATACTTATGAAGCCCTGGGGGTGGATCCAGAATTCAATTGTCACCATCTAAAGGTCAACCCATTAATCATCCCTAAGAAACAGCCCCCTCGGCGCCCATCCAGGGAACATGCTGATGCAGTACGAGAGGAGGTAATGAAGCTCAAGCAGGTTGGAGCTATTAAGGAGGTGTTTTATCCTGAATGGCTAGCAAATACTGTAGTGGTGAAGAAGAAGAATGGGAAATGGCGAGTATGCGTAGACTTCACTGACTTAAATAAGGCTTGCCCCAAGGATCCTTTTCCTATGCCCAAGATAGACCAGCTAGTGGATGCAACGGTAGGCCATCCTCGGATGAGTTTTCTGGACGCCTTCCAAAGTTATCACCAAATACCATTAGCCTTGGAGGATTAGGAGAAGACTGTCTTTGTCACCCCTATTGGGAACTACCACTACAAAGTGATGCCATTTGGTTTGAAAAATGCAGGATCCACCTATCAAAGAATGATGATGAGGATGTTTGAGCCACAGCTGGGTAAAAATATTGAGGTTTACATAGATGACATGGTAGTGAAAAGCAAGATCGTTTCTGAACATGTAAAGGACCTTGAAAACATCTTTGAAGTTCTAAGAAGGTACAAGTTGCGTCTAAACACTTCCAAATGCTCATTTGGTGTGGGATCAGGGAAGTTCTTGGGGTACATAGTGACTCACAGGGGAATTGAAGTTAACCCTGATCAGATAAAGGCCATCAACAATTTACAACCTTCTCGGAATCCCAAAGAGGTCCAGAAGTTAACTGGAATGGCTGCCGCTCTGAATCGATTTATCTCTCGATCAGCAGATAGGTGTCGGCCTTTCTTCTCTCTGATCAACAAATGGAAGGGATTTGAGTGGACTGAAGAATGTGTTGTGGCCTTCCAGCAACTTAAAGACTATCTAGCCCGGCCACCAATCATGTCTAGTCTCAAGCCAGATGAAGTCTTGTTTGCCTACATTGCTGTAACTCCTTATGCTATGAGCTTGGTGTTAATATGAACAGATTGTGGCGTGTAAAGGCCAGTTTATTATGTGAGTAAGTCGTTGCATGAAGCCGAGATCCGTTATTTGCCACTGGAGAAAGTTATCCTGGCAGTGGTGCTTGGTACATGGAAACTACCTCATTATTTCCAAGCCCATATAGTCATTGTTCTTACCCAGCTCTCACTCAAGGCTATACTCCGAAGTGCTGACTACACAGGGAGGATTGCTAAATGGGGCACAATCTTGGGGGCTTTTGATATCAAATATATGCCTCGCACATCAGTCAAGGGCCAGGTCCTTGCGAATTTGGTGGCCGAGTTCACGGAGCCCCATTTAGAAGAAGTAACACCAATACCAAACATGGATGAAAATTCAATTAGCATGATTTCTCAACAAAGCCCCTCACATTGGGAAGTGTATATGGATGGCGCAGTGAACCAGAAGGGTTCTGGAGTGGGGTTAGTGATGATATCCCCTGAGAGAATTATCATTGAAAAGTCGTTAAGGCTGGACTTCTCGGCAACAAATAATGAGACTGAATATGAAGCTCTACTGATGGGAGTGGCTATGGTTCAAAGAATGGGAGAAAAGTCAGTGGAGGTGTTTTCGGACTCGAGATTAGTTGTTGGTCAAGTACAAGGGGAGTTTGAGGCGAAAGATGAAAGAATGCAAGGGTACTTGAGCCGAGTTAAATGTCTGCAATCAGAGTTCGAATATTTTAATTTTCTACACATCCCCAGAAATGGTAATGCACATGCAGATTCTTTGACCACGCTTGCTACTTCCTCAGCACAAGATTTGCCGAGAGTTATCCTCGTCGAGGACTTGCATGGGCCCATGGAGGCAAGAAGAAAAGTAGCCCAGGTTCATCAAATCAAAGCCAAACTCAATTGGATGGATCCTATTATTAAATTCTTAAAGGAGGATATCTTGCCTGAAGAAAGGTTGGAAGCTGACAAAGTTTGGAGGAAGGCAACCAGATTCTGGCTATCCGAGAACCAAAAACTATATAAACGCTCCTATTCGGGACCGTACTTATTATGTATGCATCCTGAAGCGGCTGAGTTATTACTAGAAGAATTACATGAAGGAATCTGTGGGAGCCATATTGGGGGTAGATTCTTTGCTCACCGACCTATTACTCAAGACTATTGGTGGCCGAATATGCAAAAAGAAGCCCATGAATATGTAAAAAAATGCGACCAGTGTCAACGGTTTACGCCAAACATACATCAACTAGGTAGAGTCCTTAATCTATTATCTAGCCCGTGGCCATTTGCTTAATGGGACTTAGATATTGTGGGTCCATTCCCTTGGGCAGCAAGAAACAAGAAATACCTTCTGGTCGGCACAGATTATTTCACCAAGTGGGTTGAAGCTAAACTTTTAGCCAACATCAGAGACGTAGATGCAAAGAAATTTGTCTGGAAAAATATTGTCACTCGGTTTAGGATTTCATATACCCTCATCTCAGACAATGGCCTTCAGTTTGATAGCTAAGCTTTCAGGATTTATTGCAGCGAATTGGGAATCATGAACAGATACTCCACCCCTACTTATCCCTAAGGTAATGGGCAAGCAGAAGCTGTTAACAAGGTCATAGTAAATGGCTTAAAGAAGAGACTAGACGACGCGAAGAGCAAATGGGTGGAGGAATTGCCACATGTACTTTGAGCATACAAAACTACGCCTCGTAGGTCTACTGGAGAAACCCCCTTTTCGATAACGTATAGGGCTGAGGTTGTCATACCTTTGGAGACTAGGTTCCCAACATTGAGAACTAGTTCGTTCAGTCCGACCGACAATAATGAGCAGTTAGAGAAGAGTTTGGATCTGATTGAGAAAATGAGGGAAAATGCAATAGTCCAATTGGCACATTACCAACAAAAGCTCAGGCAGGGTTATGATGCCAACGTAAAGTTAAGGCCTCTAGAACCTGGTGATTTGGTGCTCAGGAAGGTTGTGGGCACGGCAAAGAACCTAACTTGGGGAAAGTTAGGACCCAATTGAGAAATGCCATATTGTATTACTTTAGGGGCTGGCATTGAGGCATATTTATTGGAAGATTTGGATAGTCATGTAATACCACGCCCCTGGAATGTAAACAACCTTAAAAGGTACTATTATTAATCAAATATTTGCTTTAATCAATATGTCAATTTATTATATAAAGTTTTTGGATTTCTCCTAAGTGTTTAAACTTAAATCCAATCATACCTGAAGTCCTCGGACCAGATGATTTGGGTTAGTTGACACTCATTTACAATTCTCATAAGTGTTTAAACTTAAATCCAATCATGCCTGAAGTCCTCGAACCGATGATTTGGGTTAGTTAACACTCATTTACAGTTCTCATAAGTATTTAAACTTAAATCCAATCATGCCTGAAATCCTCGAACCAGATGATTTGGGTTAGTTAACACTCATTTACAATTCTCCTAAGTGTTTAAACGTTTAAACTTAAATCCAATCATGCCTGAAGTCCTCGGACCAGATGATTTGGTTAGTTAACACTTCGTTACAATTCTCCTAAGTGTTTAAACTTAAATCCAATCATACCTGAAGTCCTCGGACCAGATAATTTGGGTTAGTTAACACTCATTTACAGTTCTCATAAGTGTTTAAACTTAATTCCAATCATGCATGAAGTCCTCGGACCAGATAATTTGGGTTAGTTAACACTCGTTTACAATTCTCCTAAGTGTTTAAACTTAAATCCAATCATGCCTGAAGTCTTCGGACTAGATGATTTGGTTAGTTAACACTCCTTTACAATTCTCCTAAGTGTTTAAACTTAAATCCAATCATGCCTAAAGTCCTCGAACCAGATGATTTGGTTAGTTAACACTCCGTTACAATTCACCTAAGTGTTTAAACTTAAATCTAATCGTACCTGAAGTCCTCGGACCAGATGATTTGGGTTAGTTAACACTCATTTACAGTTCTCATAATTGTTTAAACTTAAATCCAATCATGCCTAAAGTTCTCAGACCAGATGATTTGAGTTAGTTAATACTCATTTACAGTTCTCATAAGTATTTAAACTTAAATCCAATCATTCCTGAAGTCCTCGGACCAGATGATTTGGGTTAGTTAACACTTGTTTACAGTTCTCCTAAGTGTTTAAACTTAAATCCAATCATGCCTGAAGTCCTCGAACCAGATGATTTGGGTTAGTTAACACTCGTTTACAGTTCTCATAAGTGTTTAAACTTAAATCCAATCATGCCTGAAGTCCTCGGACCAGATGATTTGGGTTAGTTAACACTCGTTTACAGTTCTCATAAGTGTTTAAACTTAAATCCAATCATGCCTGAAGTCCTCGAACTAGAAGATTTGGTTAGTTAACACTCCGTTATAATTCTCATAAGTGTTTAAATTTAAATCCAATCATGCCTGAAGTTTTCGGACTAGATGATTTGGTTAGTTAACACCGTTACAATTCTCCTACACTTCGTTACAATTCTCATAAGTGTTTAAATTTAAATCCAATTATGCCTGAAGTCTTCGGACTAGATGATTTGGTTAGTTAACACCGTTACAATTCTCCTAAGTGTTTAAACTTAAATTCAATCATGCCTGAAGTCCTCGAACCAGATAATTTGGGTTGGTTAACACTCTCTTGCACTTCCCCTGAGTGTTTAAAATTAAATCCACTTACGCTTGAAGTCCTCAGATCAAATGATATGGGTTAGTTAATATCATCTTATAGTCATTATTAATGTTTAAATTTAACAAATCATGCCTAAATAACATCGTCTTATAGTCGCAAGTATTTGAATAATCAGAAATCAGTACTTAGCATTATTCCTTGTAGGTATTCAAGAAAACCTGTAATACCTTCACATCATTCATTGCATTCAATGTTTGTTAATAATTCTTGTATGACCTATTTCTTCCAGTATTTGAATAAGTTGTTTGCATCTTTGGCACGATATCATTGTTAAATCTGCCTATATTACCGTAATTACAAGTTATAGTTATTTGCAATAATAATGAGTCTCATAAGATGTGCAATGAAGACACTAAAAATAAAAGAGAAGCGATTTCATTCATAAAAAGAAAGTAGTTTACAATCCCTTACATAAAAAAAAAACTAATACAAGTATGAAATAAAAACTCCTAAATGTTTAAGCCTTCATCTGAGGGGCCAAAGGGTCAGCAGCTTGACTGAACTGAGCAACAGCAACTTCTGGGGCTTGGTCCTTAGATTCTGAAAGTGTTTTCTTTTTTCCCAAGTCTTTGCCCTTATCTTGAGGAGCCTCAGCTGGCTTGCCCTGATCACCAGGTTGGCCAGACTCCTTGGGGGCCTCAGGGTTGATAGGAATGCCTTGGCCGATCAAGGATTGCTCCGAAGCCTCTTGGAGTTGTACGGGGGGAGAGGAGTTAGACCTTGAGAGTTCGCGAATATCAGGATCGTAGTATATACTCCTAGGCTATCTCAAGTCAGCCTTCGCAGAGATCCTAGCAGCATCAAGGGCTTTTCCCCAAGTTATATCATAGTACTCTCGGCAGACCGTGGCAAACTGCTCAGTAAGGTTGACTTGGGTCTCCTCTACCCCCAGTTTATACGCTGCCTGCCTTTCAGCCTCGACTGCCTCCTTGGCCAACTGAGCATTCTTCTCGGCCAATTTGGCAGTCTCCTTGACTTTTTGAAGCTCAGTCCGAAGACCTTTCACCAGTGCTCTCTCTGTTTCTAGATTAATCTCGGCTATGTTCAACTGCTGGCGTTGGTCTTCGGCCTGCTTCTCGGTATTCTTAAGACCAGCATCAAGACTATTCCTCTGTCTGGTCATTTCTTTCAGCTGTTCAGACAGCTGAGAATAGTCCTCCTTCAGACTACCCAATGATTTTTCTGCCTCAGACCGAGAATGGGCCTCCACTTGGGCTTCAGTATAGGCCTTTTTGTTCCACTCCTCGGCCACATAAACCTGCTGCGTAATGTACATAGCAGAATGAAAAATTTCAGTACAAAGCTAAGAAAAAGGACGAATAAAAAAGATCAGCATCTTAAGTGAAGAAGTGGATCAATTCACTTACCATGGCTAAATCCCTTTTAAGGGATAAGAAGAGTTCATATTGGTTGAAGCGCCTGTAAGACTCCATGTCCTTTGGAAGGAGAAGTGGTTGCTCCAGGGCCTCAGCAACTAAACCTGCTCCCCCCCCTACTAATAACTACTAAACTCATCTAAAATTTAAATTTAAATAAACCCACAAAAATCCACTAAACCCTTCTAAAATCAAACACACTTTACCACCTAGTCATCTACTCTTTAACATTTCCTTCATTTTCTTATCATCCAAACAAACTTGTAACAAACACAAAACCAAAAATAGAACACGATCACATTCTCGGCAACCAAACATACATTATAGAACACAACCGATGACCTTGAAAATCAGAAAATCACTCATCCAAACTAATAACAAGTATTAAAAAAGCAAAAACAAAAAATCCAAATCCAAATCTAAACAACTGCACTTCCCTACACTCCCAGCGCACGTTAGCAAACCCATCCTCTTCGTCGCTATTCCTTCGTCATCAATGGCTTCCGTTTCTTCTTCAACGAACAAGTTATTGTCGTCCGTACAACCGCCGAGATGAATGAGGGTTTTGAAGGAACGATCTGGACTGTTAGAGGATGGTCCCATTGTGTATTGGATGTTGAGGGATCAACAGATCAGAGACAACTGGGCTTTGATCCACACCGTTGATGAGGCCAACAAGGCCGGTGTACCTGTGGCCGTGGCGTTCAATCTCTTCGACCAGTTTCTTGGCGCGAAGGCTTGGCAACTAGGGTTATTATGTTTCGGGGTTTGAAGCAGTTGCAGCTCGATTTCCAAGAGAGTCTTCAAATCCCTTTCTTTTTGTTTTAGGCAAGCTCACACATCTTCATGTTTTCTTCTTTTTATTAAAAATTTACGCTTTGTTTGGATTCCAAGAATGTTGGGAGAGAAAGGAAAGTTTAAATGATGAGTTAAAAAAGTGTTTCAACACGTGTGCTAATGCGTTAGTGGAAAAATTGAAATTAAATGGGTTAAATGGGTGGGTTACTAATTAAATAGGTTAGGCGGGTAATAGATAATTAATTTATATATAAACGGGTTATAAATGAATAAATGTGTAATTACACACCCAACCTATTTATGACCAAATCTGTTCATTTGCCACCCCTAGCAATATGATAGCCTAAAGCTAAAAAAACTAAATGTAATACCCAACCTCCCTTATTAAAAAAAAAAAAAAAAAAAAAAAAAACGGTCTCTCTCAATTCTCAATCTCTTCCCTCCAAAAATAAAAATAAAAATAAAAACTGTCTCTCATATATCAAAAGCTCTCTCTGAGATCTCTCACTATCTCATTTTCCCCAAATACAAATCTAAGCTTGGCAATCATGGAAATCACATAGCATTCAAGCTCAAGTTCGTGATTTCTTCATTTGTGTCTCTTCATCTCTCTCAATCTAAGCTCAGTGTTCTCTTCGTGACTTCGTCTCTCTCGGTCATGGTGTGTTTTCTTCGTCTCTCAATCGCATTGATAAGAATTGGTATTGCCTAATCACAAACCCTAATTTCTTCTTTGAATTTTTGTGTTTCTTTGTTTTCTCCCACTTTCTCGTCGATTTTCACTGCATTTCTTTGATTTTCCTTTCGCACATTTCTCAGAAAACTCAAAAATCGAAGGTCTCCTCTCATCTCGACTCCAACACCGCTGATTCCACTAGTTTGATTACAGGTTCTACTCTCTCTTATGAAATGTTGATTGTTGATTGTTGATTTTGAAATTGGAAAATTCTCTGTACCTATTGATTGTTGATTTGTATGGTTGAATCTGTGCTCTATTCTGAAGTAATTATTTAATTTGCTCCTTCAAGCTTCATTTTCTTTGATTTTTGGGAGATTTTGTTGTGTTTGTTTATCGATTTGATTTTTCAGGAATTTCCCGCGCTTTTGGATGATTACCTATAACTTCTGCTCTTTTTTTTTTTTTTTTTTAATTAAATACGAAATTGAAATAATTATTTAATTAGATCATCCAAACTTTGTTTAAATCTAGGAGATTTTGCTGTATTTGTTTATTCGATTTAACATTTCACGAATTTCCTGCGTTTTTTTGAAGCACTACCTGTAAGTACTTATATTGCTGCGATTGCGATTGCGATTGCGATTTTAATTGTGGTTTTTTTTTTTTGTTAATTACAACCATAATTAACAAAAATAGAAAGAAGTTCTGTAACTTCTCATGGTTTAGCAAAAGAGTACTTCAGGGCTTATTGAGTTACCTATCAGCCGATAGGAATGAGTTTCAGCTAAGGCAATTGTGGGCATTTCAAAGATTGCTTGGCAATGCAGCCTTTGAGGCAAACCATTTGTGGTGCACACAAAAATCCTCTGCAATACCTGTCATCCAATTTTTTATATTTTAATTGTGAAAGACACTGATGGAGAATCCATATATTTTAATTGTGAAATGGGCAATGAGTATACAGGGCCACGATTGTTCTGTTCTATGTTGTCAAATGGTGAGATCATATTGCATATATGCTATGAAGTTAGTTACACACGGTATAAAGACAAAAATCAAAGCAAAAATACATAACAAGAGCGAAGTTAAAAAGGAAATTATTACATGATTAGTACAACGTCCAAGCATATGCACTTCAGTATTCGAACTAGTCATACAACGACAAGCAGAGCTATTCTTTACAGTTAGAAGCCACCTGAGCATGCAATGATATCAATTTAATAAGTAGTCCAATCTGCTTTTGCAGCAATAAACAATCACCATCAGAGGTAACTTCTATGTATAATAACAATTGTATAGCTATTTGTAAGCAAGTGGGATACCTTTGTACCATGTACAATCCACTCCAGCTACTATTAGAAAAGTTACAAATTGCATAGCATCCATAAGAAAACAATGAGATCAATTATCTTCATTTCTTTTTTTGCACAATGTATGCATCTAGTGATGTCGGTAGTAAATTCATGAGCTTGCTTATATACATGCATTCACAGCTGTATTTTTTTTATTTGCTCTGTCTTCAAGTATTTCAGTGGGAACCTGTGTTTTTGATGGTTTAGAACAAAGTTTGCTCCAGTGGGTTCAGGTTTAAGAAGGGGCTTCCCATCTCAATCCTGGTCTGTTGCCACTCCTACCCTAATTGGGACTTGGTGATCGCTCCTCCTTCATGCTTCTAATGGTTTGAAATGATGATTTTATGTGGCCAACCACCAAATCAATTTTAATATGGTTCAGGTGGTTTTGGATTTTCTTTATTATTTATGTTCTTTTTAATCTCTTGGCTTCTCAGTCCCCCCTTACTTCCTGATAGTATGGCAAAAGTGCAAGTTATATCCTTTCATTTAAAGGATTTTTTTCTTTACAAATTTACTCTAATTGAATCTTAATGCTGTTCTGTTACTGTTGGTGATTCAATTGCCCAGGGTATGAAGATGCTGCTTTAAAAACACAACGTAGCCTTGCATATTTGAACTTCAGCCAAAATGTAATATTTAGCACAGCTCTTTCAATAGCTATGGTGTTATGTTCAAATGGAATTATGAATGGCGAGATGACAGTAGGTGATTTGGTAAAATATGTTCTTATATGCTTGTAATGAAATTTATATTTTCAGAAAGGATTGGCTGATGTTTACACAAATTATGGATTAATGTCATGGTGCAGGTCATGGTGAATGGACTTCTCTTCCAATTATCTCTTCCACTGAATTATCTTGGCAGTGTTTATCGTGAGACCATATAGTCTTGTTGATATGAAGTCCATGTTTCAGTTGCTGGAGGTATTTCTCAAGGAACTTCCTACAATTCCCTTGCAATTTAATTATCCCGGGTTTTATAGTTTGTTTATTGTTGCATAATATGTCTATTAGTTTGGATTTTCTTTCATCTTAGTATGTGTTTTTTCCTTGAGAAAATGATTTGTAATTTCTTCATAGGAAATCAAGATTCATTTCTTCATATGGACTTCATTGTATGACAATTTTTCAATCAAACACCTCAACCTTCTAACAAGTGCATGATTAATTGGTTTGTCTATTTCCTTGCAGTTCTTAATGCAAGGGAAAGTTGGTGGCTATGCATCAGTCTTTGAGAAGTACCACGAGAAGGCAGAATCCTTTATTTGAGACCCTTTAAACATTAGTGCATTAGGTTGTTTGCATTGAAATAGAATAATATTAAGATTAGGAATTAGATCATGCATGGTTCTTGTACTGATTCATTTCTCTTCTTCTTCTTCTTCTTCCTTTTTTTTTTTTTTTTTTTTTTTTTTTCATTTATCTAGTTAAAATACTATGTTCCTTTATGTTAATATGAAAATGTCTACGTAAACTTCAAGAATGAAGAATTTAGTAACTTGGAAAGCTAATTGAATTTTGTTTTGATATTTGTGTTTTGGTATAATATAGATTTTTTAATATGTGGTTCTTTAAAGTCTATGTGCATGGCTGCGGGTTTTTATTTATTTATTTGTTTTTTTAAGAGAAAAACCTTATTTTGAGGGTTGGGAGACCCTCAAAAAAAAGTTATTGTTCTTTTATTCCTTTCAAATTTTTCAAAGGTTGCCAATCTTTGATAAAGATAAAACATTTGTTTTGAGGGTCATGTAGGCATTGAAATTTCCGTTTCGAGGGAATTTGTTTCAAAGATCATAAAGGGTCAGTTAAATTCTCAAAATAATATATTCTGAGGGCTTTTAATAATTTTTTCAAGGGTTTTGACCCTTGAAAAAATTCAACTTTGTTGTAGTGTTGTAAGGTAGACTAAAATAATTTTGAGAAATGATATGTCTACAACATTTTTACAACAAATCCTAAGTGACAGGTTGTTACTGGTTGTTATTATTGGGGCAAAAAAGTAATCTTAGTGTTAGTGTCAAATTTGAACTAATAACAACTAATCACCTGTGATTTGTTGTAAAATTGTTATAGACATAGCATCTCTCAATAATTTTATAAAATCTTAAATTGATTAAGAAACTACATCATTACATGATTTGCTCTTGTATGACTTCAATTTATGTTACAATTTGATGAAGAAATTATTACTTGAACGTGCAATGGTTTAGAAAAAAATTGTCAGACAATTTTAGATATTGCAAAAAATAACTTTAAAATTCAGATATTAAAACTTCTGAAAGACTAAAAAATATTAAAGAATCAAATGATTCATAGCTTAGAAATTATTGAAAAAAAAAATATGACTAAAAAATAGAAAAATATAAGAAAAAGATTGGGTTACATTCAAAAGAATAATTCATGCCTATAAGTTTGCATGAGTAGTGAGATAATAATATCAACGTTTGAGCTTGAATTTAAGTTGGACTTGTTAAAGAGATAGAGTTTTACTCATTGTTAAGTTTGGATTAAACAAAAATAATTTTGTTTAAAAAAAATGATGAGTTTGAATTTAAGTTAGACTTGTTAAAAAGATAGAGTTTTACTCCTTGTTAAGTTTGGACTAAACAAAAATAATTTTATTTAAATATTGTATTGACGTTGAAAATTGTGAGAGTTTTAGAGGCTTCTGTTTTATATATATATATATATATATATAGATAATATTATTCCAATATTCCTTCCATTCTATATTATTAAAAAAAAAATACAATATCATTCATAAAATTATTGAAACTCAAGTAACATTCTAACAGATTCAAATCTTGCCTACTTTAAAGAGCAAATATTCATCAAAAAATATTTGCTAAGATTGTTTTATTTTTCATAAAAATTTCATTTATCATGGAATTTGATATGTCTCAAATTGACTAGATTGTATGGAGCCTAATTTTATGTTTGATAGGGTTTAGACCGGATCTGACTTGGAAGTGTATGCGTTATAGTTTAAAATAAGGTTTTAACTCATTTTAAATATAGTTTTGTCACTACAGAATTAGAGTAGCAATTTTTGCACTATTCTCTCTAATATAGTGAAAATTGCTACAACTTTACAAACATAGTCCAAATGGTGAACCATGTAAATATTTTCATGTTGCATAAATTTTTTTGGTGTGTTCTTCGATCTATTTTTTTCCTCCTATCAGTCCATGCGAGAATTTTTTTTTATTTTTTATTATTCTTTATGGATATCATAAAAGTTAAATTTACGACATTTTGTCTATTTAGAGAAAATTTATGACATATGTTCCATGATTATTGTTTTTTTAATCCAATCAAGACACACTTTACTTGAAACTTGATGAATAATAATGAACATAAAGCTCTCATACTTAGGGGGTGTTTGGTACATGCATTTAAACAACAGTTTTCATTTTTTTGGAAATACGTGTGAGTAAAAAAGGAATCCAAACCTTCTACCTACTCTTCCTGCTCTACTATATACTCCACAAATAAAAATATGTCACATGTTGATAAGAGTTGTATTGGCTTGATAGAAGTATGTAGTATGTGTGTGTGTTGTACTACTGTGTGTGTAGTATGTGTAGTGCTTCTGTGTGTAGGTGTGTTAGTGCAGAAAAGTAGTTATAGGAGGTTAATTGCTGTGCCAGCTGTATGTGCCAGCTAAGGGAGGACTGATGATGGTTGTAAGTGTAGCCAATTGTAACTAACTGATTGAATGGTATCAAACTGTATATAAGGTAGAGAGAGAGGTATGGGAAGGGTAAGCAGAAGCAATACCAATTTTACTGAATCCATTATTTCCTAGACTCCTAATTTCCCTCTGTTCTTCCTATTCTTCTTTTTCTTTCTTTCCTTGGAGGTTGGTTGCTTCGAAACAACCCTTGAACACAATTACCTTTTAATTGATTCTATCACATGTCCATCTATTTTATTAAATACTAAATTTATGCCTTCTATTATTACAATTTCCTAAAATAAATAAATAAATAACTAATCATATTTAGGTAATTGAAATAATAGAAGGCATAAACTTAGCATTTAATAAAATAGATGAACATGTGACATGTTTTTATTTGTGGAGTATATAGTGGAGCAGGAAGAGTGGGATAGAAGATTTGGACTCCGTATTGAGAGTCAAGAAGTGAAGTTTCATAAGAGATTCATTTTAGTAGACTTCATTCTCGCTTGAGCGAACTCAAACAAAAAATTTCACTTAATCCTTGTTCGACTGAAATTACTATAAACAATAAAACAATCTTGCTAAATTGACATATATCTTAGTTTTCACTAATATATTCGGGTAACCAAACCCACTAGTCTTCAGTCTTCACCCGAAATTAGAGACTTGGTGATGAATCACGAGCTTTATAGTATAGAATTTGAAAGTTCACTCCTATACCTTCTTTACTTGCACTCTACAATTAAACTTAGCCAAGATATGTTTGATGGACATGTCCACTCCATGAATACCTCTAAGGAAAAACAGGGCAATATGTCATTAAAAATAGATCTTGAGAAAGCCTTCAACTAGTTAGAATGGAGCTTCATTAGGCAGTGCCTATCATTTTTCGGTTTTCCTTTGCCTTGGTGAAAGATTGAATTCCTTCCAACCTAGACTCAGGGAATCCGACATGGCGGCAGCCCGACTCTCCCCCGTATATATTCACCTGGCCTGGTTAATCTAGAGATAGGTGGGCAAAAGATCTTTTACGGGTCCAATTTGTTACCACCTATACTTTAGGGATGACCTTCTCGTGTTTGCAAAAGCCACTGATAAGAATTGTCAAGCAATTAAAGGGGTTCTTGATGAATTCTTTACGAATGACCTTGTCATTTTTATTAGCTGTTTTTACTTTTTCTTTTCCCCTGTTGTAAAAGATATGGTTTTGTTGTTTAGCCTCTATGGCATCTGTTTTAGTTGAATCTCCTTTTTTGGGTTCAATATTTTGTATAATCTCACAGCATGTCATTTGATGTAAACAAACCGATCCTTTTAACTATATCTTTGAATGGGTTTTTTTGGAAGACTATAAATTCGTAATTTTTTTTTGGGTAAAATATCATTTTCATCCCTAAACTATCACAAAAGTTCGTTTTTCGTCCCTAAATTTTCAAAAGTTCTATTTTCGTCCCTAAACTATCACAAAAGTTCGTTTTTCGTCCTTAAACTTTCAAAAGTTCTATTTTCGTCCCTAAACTTTTCCAAACGTATTGATTTTCGTCCCTCCCACATCAGCACTCTGTCAAACCACGTCAGCACTCTGTCAGAACTTTTGGAAGTTTAGGGATGAAAATAGAACTTTTGAAAGTTTAAGGACGAAAAACGAACTTTTGTGATAGTTTAGGGACGAAAATAGAACTTTTGAAAGTTTAGGGACGAAAAACGAACTTTTGTGATAGTTTAAGGACGAAAATGATATTTTACCCTTTTTTTTTTCCACGCAAGTTGATGGGGCAAGTTGTTATTGTTTGACAATAATTGAAGTTAAAGACTTATATGAAAATCAATAATAAATTATCACCTCAACAAATTGTGAAAAATGCTGTGTCATAACATTTTCAAAAAATTTACATGTGATTACTTCAACAGTGAACTAGTTTAAAGATTCAAACAACATTAATTGACCTTTAAATTGTGAGGAAAATGTTCTATGTTGAAAACTAATGTTGATTATATATATAATTTAATTATTTCAAGTGGGGATGAAAATTTTGAATCTTAGGTCTTCTCATAAAATAACCAAATGTCGAGTTACAAGGCCCTTGACAAATTAATCTTAATTTGATAGGATAGCAAGATTGAAAAAAAGAAAAACCCCTAACTTTCATAGTTTTGCTCCAAAATTCACAACTCATTCTCTCGTAGACATTTATATATATCTAAAAGCTGATGCGTAGAGTTTAATGTTGTTGCGCTCCTGTTGAGCTACATCAGTGCCACATCATCAACCTATTTTTAATATTTTCTCTCTTTTTAAATTATTTTTCTCATTATTAACTTGCCACTTTACAATTACACATTCTCTAACATTTACTTACTTTTACATTTTTATCTCTCCACTACTCTATATCTTAACCTTATAATTTCTCCATCCCTTCATCTTCCTTTTATTTTGAACCTTCTTCTCCCCATTTTTTTTATTATAAAAATTTGTTATTTTCTTTTTCATTCAATCCATATTTTGCTCACACAAAAAGATGAATACTCTCTCTCTCTCTCTCTCTCTCTCTCTCTCTCTCTATATATATATATATATTCTTTCTTTTGGTGGATGTTTAATTCTTTGGATTGATGAATTTTTATGTTTAACTCTACTTTAGGTTGATATGATTTGGTTAAATTTTAATTTTTTATCTTTTTAATTTTGTTTTCTTTGTTTGTTACGTGTCATCCTATAAAATTATAGAATAATTTAATGTTATTCTATTGCATAACATGACTTGCATAATTTGGTGTTTACAACTATACATTTTCTTTTGAATATTCTTCTATTCATCTTCTTTTATATAATTTTGTTATTTGTCTCACATTCTCTTCCAAAAAAGTGATTGTTCTCTCTCTCTCTCACACACATTAATTCTTTATTGCAACTCTATTTTAGATTGATAAATTTTTCTTTGTGTCTCTACTTTTGGATGATACACTTTGGTGGTGTGTTTTATGAGTTATTTATCACATGTACTCTCTATCCCTCTTATAGTTTTGGATTGAGTTAATTTTTAGATATTTTAAAAGTGAGATGATTATGTATTTGAATGTCTCTATAAATTATTTGAGTAAAATCAATTGTAAAATTGTAAATTTGTAATGAGGTTTGGTTATGATGATAATCTTCTTAGAATGAGAAATTCAAATAATTAATTTTGGAACTTAAAAATTTTAGTTGTAAAAAAAAAAAAAAAAAAACTCCATAACACACTATACAAAAGTTGGAAAAAAATAAATCACTTGAAAAAAGAATAGTATTTCTATCTTTTATCTCAAAATAAATAATGGAATAATATCAATCAAATGCACCTAAGTTTTTCAACCAAAAAAAAAAAAAACTCAAAATAATAGAATGATATATTTGTAGAGATGGAGAGATGAAAAATAATTTTAAAAATAATATCTCCAGTACGTTTTATAGAATAAATTATACATTATGCCATGTTACAAATTAATTGTATATTTCCACGCATCGCGTGAATCTGGGACTAGTTAGCATAAAAGCTACTACACGAGAGAAGTGTGAGAAAGTTAAATGAAAGTATTTGTTGAAGGCCATTTAATAGCAGTACCCTCGATAGAAATTCATCCTATGAAAATCACTATAATTGGATGTAACTCCTTAACAGTCAAGGACTAGATACCCCATAAAATAAAGATCCTGCCACCAGAATCATTATGAAACAATATAAATGGATATGTTACTCAAATAAGTTTTAAAATCATTACAACTGAAACCACATACAAATTTATATTAGCATACTTCGATTTAAAAAATATAATACACGGGAAAAGCACTGTGAGGCTGACTAAATGCAGGTTGGTATCCAATATTAGTAGCCTCGATTTATTAATTTCATCATCTGAAATCATCTCTTCCCTATTTAACAGCCACTAGTCTGAAGTATAAAGTATAAACAGAACATGAGCATCATCTTCTACAAATATGTTTTTGATTTCTAATATGTGAAAACTAGAGTTGGTACTAGGTACAGAACAATTAGTAATTCACTGGTGTGAAAACTAGAGTTGGTACAGAATAATTAATAATTCACTCGTGTGAAATTGGAGCTGCTTCTTGCCTGCTTTTGGAAGGCGTGGCAGTAATGATCTAAGAAGTTTAAGCATGGTATAGGAGGAAGTGTCATTCAATCTCTAGGTTTCGCATGTCAAAAATTTATTGGACGGAATTTGTAGGAATAAACACGAAATTGTCAGTTATATGAAATGCAAAATAGGAAAAAATATGCGTCAAAAAAAACAATTACACAAGACAATATTTATATAGTTCGAAAATTTGTCAACGTTCACAAAATTGCAGTGATTTTACTATTCATAAAAAAAAATACAAGCTACTATAATATAGTCCTAATATAAAAAACTGTATTTATATCCTCTACAACGATTTACAATTGGCCAAAAAAGGGGCCAACAAATCTTTGAATAGTATATCGAAGTTAAGCTTGAGAATGTTTCTTATTATGCTCCGATTTGTTTTATTATACTCTGATTTTACCATTGGGCTCAAATCCAGTTTACTTTACTTATTGTGTACTCCTATTGCTTGTACAACACTCTCTCATGCCTTAATATAAAGACCCTTATTGTACCATTACAGATACACGTAAATACAAAGATTATTCTTGTCTTCATAGATTAAATGATTTGCTCTCTTCTGTTTGGTTGTCATCCTAAAATGGGCCTAAAAATATTTTTTGCTATTTAGTTAAAATAGTTGATATTTCATGTATTCTGTATAATAATATAAACGATAACTTTTATTTCCAACAATTATTATTAAAAAAATCTACCTTTAAAAAAAACACATTTACTAGTTCAACATAAAAAAATAATAAATCATATGCTTCCAATAAGCAAAGAAGAATTAATTTCAAAAAAATAAATAAAGAATTTGAACTTGGTTTCAAAACATGCAACAAATGTACTCATGGTTTGGTCCAAGTGGTACAAGATAAACCATCTACCAGTAGATATCAAAGATTAGAAGAAAAGACGAAAGAATCAAACAAGAAAGAAGAAGCTGCATCAGAGTTTAGAAGTTGAAGTTGCTACATAAACGGCTGTAGTTTAAGAAACTCTCATAGTTGCTGCTAGCCTGCTACATGTCCTATAACTTAACAAGTGAATTTCTGTTGTAATCATGTGCCAGTCACGTGGTGTTAAATGTACAGGTAGTATAGCAGTGATTGGTTAGCTCTTAAGTTAGTCAGTTTTTACTGTGGCTAATTTCCCACTTAGTTTGGGATTTTTATTTTTTTATTTTTTTATAATCTTGTATAAATACAGAGTTGTAATCATAGAAATACAGATATTTTTACAAATCTCTTTTCTCTCAATTTCTGTTAGCAGAGTAAAAGAACCCAAAAAAAAAATTTGAAGTAATGGTTCAACATGCTTCAATATCCAAAATAGCCAATATCAATTATCAATGTTCAACCATAGTACATATACATCATTCCTAATAATATGTATTAGTTTAGATCCTTGTACAAATTTAAACTATTACAATCTAATTTCCATCTCCACCATTTTTGTTAAAAAAGCTCTCTAACCACAATGTTCGAAGTCTAGTGTTTTTGACCATGAATGCCCTTCCTAACCTTTCATTAATTACCAAATAGTCAAAAGCGGATCCAAGCATAACTTTGTCAAACCCTTCTATTTTCATAACTTCTTCATAAAGCTCATTCACATCAAGTTGATATTTTTTGAGTTTTTTTACCGCTAACTTAATCTTTCCAAGTTGTTCGGAAAACTTATCATTATTATCATCTTGGTTGACTTTAGCACGACTCCTTTTTCTATGAGACCTTGCTTGCGAGAAAGCTGCATTTGAAGAACCAACTTGCTTCCCTTTTGATGCCTTCTCAAAATCAATAATGTCCAAATCATGGGACTCCAAGTCACCAATCCTTTTTTCTGAAACCATATCACCAGAAGACTTTGCAGAACTCCATGTTACAATGCCTTTACCAAAAAGCAAAGTCATCTCATCATACATTTCAATTTTTTTATTCAAATACTGGTCATGATCAGGATGTGCCTGTCAAAAAAAACATAAATAGTTAGGAAGAGATCAATCACTAATATAACACCTACATAATGATGAAAATAAGCTTCATACCATTACTTCTTCATCATACACTTTCTTTTCACAAGTAATCATTTTCAAATCATCATCCCATCCAAAGCAATTTTTTCTGTCACGAAGTTGTGTGATGGTACTCCAAATGCTTTTGATAGTTTGAAGACAATTTTCCACACGATCAGGTTGACATTCAACCCCAAATTTCTCACTAATTGCTTGGGCTGCTCTAGCAAATGATCCAGGCATAAATGTATGGGATGGCTTATTTCCTTCTGTAGCCTCATTAGCAAGTATCTCAAGTAAAAAACATTGCATTTGATTTGACCGCCTAAATTGCTCACTTAGACTTTCCTTATCCTCATCCTTTATTTTGTCTATTGCTACGGTTACAAGAACAAGAAGAGTAATCAAAATTGAGCACACAAACACAAAAAATGACACGTAAAAACTCTATTTCATGTCCACTAAAAAATTTTATTATCAAAATGAAAGTTCAAATGTGCTTTATGCAATCAATCATGAAAAATCAAGACATAACAGTCTTTAATCATGGAAGTGATAGAAAGTCAAATTACATAGCCAACTCTAAGAAAATTTATTCATTCTCCATAGCATTCTAATCTCCGCACATGTTGGCATATCTCAGTGTTTCATTTTCCATTTTCTATTTTCTTCCTAAACTTCACTTTGTGATTATTGGACTATAATTTGGAAATTTCAATTTATATGTCAGAGTTTACATATTCCATAATTGAGCATATGGGGTCGACCCTCATTACGTGATTTTAAATGACAACATATTAGGACTACATCTACTTGTGTTTCAAATAACCAATATGGATCTGCATCCAATACACAAACTTTTCTTCAAAACCTCTGTCAGTGGTGATTGCCAAGGAAAAATGAGAGTCTAAATATCTCTATTTCATTTTCAAAAGGATCATGACTAAACTCTTTCAAATGGTATTTATCACAATGATAAAGGAAGAGAATTCCTTTTTTATTTCTATAATTTTACAGTAAATAGAACAGCACTACTCGTAAATACTGATTATTTACAATTATTTAAACAATCACTTTAATATGGATTTTTCTCCACAACTCATAGAAAGTTGTGGAAAATTTTGGGGCGTGGTATCCTAAAGCTTTCTCAATTGTAAACAAAGTAAGATAATGCTGTAAATGAGATAACACTACAATAATTAAAGAGTTGACCTAAATTTCAATGGAGGCCTTAATTCCAGCTAAACAATCATTCCCTAAATTATTAACAAGGCAGCCAACAATTAATTTAAATCCTTCAAATGCCCCATTGAAATCCTACCTAAACTCCCAAACAAACTTTAACCCAATTTAACAAGATCAAGCTAAACCATCTCCCCAATTCCCAAACAAATTCTTGATAACTACCAATTTACAAACTTTAGCCCAATTTAACAAAATCAAGTTAAACCATCTCCAAGATTCCCAAACAAATTCTTAATAACTACCAATTTGCAAAATAAGGTGCCTTACATCCCCAACTCATTCAAATCGCCCAAGATATCAAGAAGTTCAAATAAGTCTTATGGTTTTTATAGCTATTCCCAAAAATGGTTCTACGAGTTTTAGCAAAAATCCCAAATTTAGTGTATATAATCCAACTTCAATAAATCCAATGGACACAAAACTTAAAATTAATGGGCCTGATATCAAATTACATATTTTCACCATTAAATATGGTCCTCAAAACAGATTTTATAATCCTCAAAGACTTCCTTTTCAAAATCGCAAATTCTCAACACAACCAGAACTTTTTTTAAAATACTATCATTAATATCTGACTTTAGCCCTTAATATCCACCTTTAATAGTCGAAAACCAATGTTGCATTGTTACTAAGATTTATCAAAGACCCCACGATGTAGGACAACCTAGGCTTCTCACCTAGATTAATCCCATTGTAGACCTTAGGCTTCAACACCTAAGGTTATTTGGATTCACCACTAAACGTAATGCACACTTTGCAGGAATAATCACTGAATGATATGTAATAATAGTCTGAGCACAAAAGAAATCATCTGGAGCTTTATATACAGCTTCCAAAAATCACAATGATAAAGATAAACTCTCCTAATCCGATAATCCTAAACAATCGCAAATACTAATCCAATGCTAATGATAAACAACTAATCCTAACCGAACTCAAATACTAATCCAAACTAAACAAATAACTACGTTACAATCTAAAATTATCCACTGAAAATATACAATGAAATATTGAAATAACTTCTGGTTATGCTTCTGCATCACCCCAATTTGAGAAAATCCTTTTGAAACAAATGAAACTCTATTATTGATTTTATAGACCAGCCTTAATTCTTTGTAATCAAAGTCTCAAACTTCCAAATATAGTTACTATTTTGATGGTAGAATTCAAGGGAAACTCTATTTCAAAAAAAGAGATTCAAGGGAAATTAACATCATACCATGAACATAATTACCAAGCACTAAACATATGGAGATTATTCGGCTAGTTAGAAAACTTCAAAATCAAGTGGGTCTTGTTTTGGTAAGCCAATGGTTTTTGTTTTATTTAGAAAAAATTAATAAAAAAATGTTCCATTGTTAGTAAAGAAAGGTTTGTTATTAAGAATACTTAACAAAAATATATTTATCATCAGAAAAATTCATATTTTTATTAATGGTTGTAGAGATTTGATTTTATTAATAACTTTTTTATTGTTAGATTATCACCAAAAAAAAAAAACTTATTAATAACTACCATAATAATTAAATTGTATATTAAAAATAAAAAAATAAAACAGAGAAATATATCATATGAAAAAAATATTAAAATATTATTTTAGTCCCTAAACTTTAAAAAGTTCTTTTTTCATCCTTAAACTTTGTACAAAGTTTTTTTAATAGTTTAGAGACAAAAATGGGGATAGAAAGAGAACTTTTTTCAATAGTTTAGGGATGAAAAAATATATTTTTTAAAGTTGAAGAACATAAATAAAACATTTTCAACAGTTTAGAGACGAAAAAACAAACTTTTCAACAGTTTAGGAATGAAAAACGAACTTCTTAAAATTTAGAAATGAAAAACAAACTTTGGGTAAAGTTTAGGGGCCAAAATAGTATTTTACAAAAAAAAAAAAAAAAAAAAAAAAAAGAGAAACTTAGTAAAAATTTTAGATATGTTTTTAAAGATTTTGATGGTTGTTACTCATTTCTAAAAACTAAAATAAACATAAGATATGTTTAAAATATACCTAAATATTAATTAATTAATGTCTTCCCATAGTGCCATGTCCTAATTTTTCAAGAATTCTCATGTCATGTTTGTGTCTATGCTTCTTTGGTGATAACATGGCGGGGAGTGAAGGCGGCATTGGCTGTGTGTGTGTGTGGACATGATTCTTGTGTTTTAAATGACGTCTCTAGGTTAGGAGGATTTAAAATAATTAGTATTACCAATAATGCTTTTCTATTTATTGTAAATTTGTAAGTAAATATTATCTTGGCGATCTGGTTATAGAAATAAAAAGGGAATTATCTTCCTTTATCATAGTGGTAAATACCATTTAAAAGAGTTTAGTCCAGATCCTCAGGAAAACGAAATAGAATTATTTAGTCTACTCTATGTCACTTTTCATTGCAAACTACCACTATGTATGAACATGATTCTTGTGTTTTAAATGATGTCTCTAGGTCGGATTTAGTCTAAAACTCACCATAGCAAGTTGTGACAAATGGTGTGGTCCTAGAAGAACTGGTTTATAGTTTGGTTAGAAGTATCTCTAGTTGGAGTTGGACTTTGATACTTTGACCTTATTTTGGTTAGGCTCTAGTTGAGCTCGTTGGAGAAATTCAAGGGAAATTCTTGACTTGGGTGCGGTAGCAAGGTAAATAAATACTTAATGAGATTTTTTATGAGATTTTTAGAAAAAAGAATATAATCTTTTATTTTATGCAAGCATATTTTTGGGTTAACACATTTGGAACATCGTTCATGAAGCTATTCTTTTCCTAAAATTAAAGTACCGTGTGTATCATCAACCTTGTTATTTGATTTTTTTTTAAGGAAACTGCATTACACTAAAAGTTGCATATGGTGAAATACAAGATTTGTTAGCTTGGAACATATGAGCATCTTTGATTTATTCCTTTGACAATGGGTTTTAGAGAGAAGTTATCTTTGATTTGTTTTGGCCCATGAGTTTGCTTGGAATCAAGCAAAAAAATGAAAAAGAAAAGATTGGATTGTGCTTGCCTACAAAAAAACCAACAATACACACAAATCCACACAATCTCCTCACTTAATTCCCTTACATTCTTGTCAAGACTTGTGTTACCCATGAGTGTTATTAGTCTAAGCTTTTACTAGTTATTAGGCTTCATGTAACTAATGATGATATACACCAAAAAAATAAATTTCTTTAGACTACTAGTGTTTAACTAATGTGATAGAATCTAAGTTTAATTTACAAGAATTCAAAAGCAAAGGGTGATCTGGATTGCGTGCGATAGACAATGTTACCAGGTTGCCTCTAATAGTATTTGTCAACCTGAGGAAAATGTTAGCTACATTTACACAAAATCCTATTATGACTAGTCACAGTTTAGATTTCTTGTATCTGTTTATAAATACCAGATATAACTAGTACATGCCTACACAACACCTATACAGTCCAAATTTACAACCAAAAAAAAATCTAGACAATATAGAAAATTAAGTAAAATAAAATAAGACTTGTACAAGAAGGATGTGTGAGATATTCATTACCTCTTTCAATACCCTCAGAAGTATTGACGCGGCTACTGCTGCATTGTGCAATTGTTAGGTTGAAGTCTTCCACGTCTTGCTCATATATCAAACGAACTGCAGATTTAATCACCTCCACTCTTGGGCTATTGGTGTCAAATACAACCTTAATCTGACTGCATTGATAATTCCGACCTGTACTTAGCCAATCATCACGAGACAAGTACAATAGAAAAAGGTGACCCACACTATACTCAAAGGATGTCTCCCCAATTAAAACTTCAAAAATATAGTGAGGGCCATGAGGCATATCACCAAGAGCTATCACATGACCTTTAAGACTATATCTTTCAGTCGAATAGCAAGAACAATTTATTCTGAAAAAAGCACACAAAGCAAATCCCATCCACCTGCTATTACACCAATTAAGTGGCAGCTCTATGCTTATTGAATTCCCAAACCTTTGATGGGTTAACCATGGTGGAACTTCAAACCCAGGAATAATTATGTGGAATGCAGCACCAGATCTATCTTTTCTTTTGTTAGAAGTTTTATATCCAGTTTTTGGATACACGAGTCCCTGTACAAGGAAAAAAAAAATATATATATATATATATATTAAAAAAATAACAATCTGAGAGAGATAGAGAGAGGACAGATTACCTGTAGGTAACGTTTCAGTATTGCAAATGCGAGACCATCACTGCCCTCATAATACTCAAGTAACTTTAAGCAATTAAAAAATGCAACAGATGGTTGCAACAAATTGCCCACACTGAGCAGTGCCAGTGATGGTTCTAGGGAAGAACAACCTTTAGCATTTATATATCTCAAATTTGATGGAAACTCTGGCAATGAGTGAAGTAGAATGCAGTTGCCCAAATTTAGAGCTTCCAATTTCTGAAGTTGACTGATGCTTGCGGGTAGGGCAAAGACAAGCTTGTTTGTAGATAGTGACAAAGATTTTAACGAGTGAACGCAGAAAACACTATCAAGCCTTGACTTAAAAATTTGCTTCTCACATCCACGACATGTCAAGAAACTAATGGAAGAGGGAACTTCTCTAATAGCAGTTCCAGTCAAATCAAGTTCCTTCAAACATTCAATTTTCCCCAAGTTCTCTGGCAGGCAGGCAAGTTTTGAGCATCCCAAAAGAATGAGTGTTTCAAGAGATCTTAAATTATCCATGTTGCTTGGAAGATTGATAAGAGATCGGCAAAATGCCAAATTTAAAACTGTAAGCCTACTGAGTTGTCCGATAGATGGATCGATCTCAACCAATTTTATGCAACCTCTAAGACATAGTCTCTCAAGTCTGGGAACCCCTGTGAAGTCAGGTGTCCTAATAAGGTTTTTGGATAGTTTAAGATCAATGAGTTTTAACTTGTTTAAATACTGTTCAACAAAAAAAAAAAAGAAAAAAAGAAGGATAATTAGCTTCCACTAATCTATTTTAATAATATATATATATACACATACATCTTTTTAAATTTAAAAAAAAAATCTATTAATGAAAAAATGAAGCTCAAATACAAAGGGAGTGTATTGAAATTGCTCCTAAAGAAAAGATAAATATTAAATAATAGAAAGACAAAAGAACAAAATTACCTTTACACCTTTCCACAGATATTCAATTTTGCAAAACCACATTTTAAGTTCAACAAGCTCTTTTGGTATAAAACTGGATGGCAAACATTTTGCAGAATACCCATGCCATTCAAGAAATCTTAAGTTATTAGAAAGATGATTGAGGCCATTCGGGATGTGCACATTATCGATCATAAGCAATCTGAGATTACACATCTTTGAAAAAGCTTCAGGACAGGCTTCAAGGTTCCTGCAGGCCTCATCCCCACCAAATGAGTCTAGGACTATGGCCTGAATTGCTTTTGTTGCCTAAGAATCAAAAACAAAGATCAGTGAATTGCACAACAAAGGATAAGAATACTAAAATTATTCAGCTTTTTCCAGTTTCAGAGGACACACTAATATTTATACTCTATGTTTTCCCCAAATATAACCTCATCTTAACCATTGGTAGAACCAAGAAGGTTGAGGGTGAGAAATTACCCCATTTACAACTTCAAATTTAACAAATAGAAAAATACTATAATCAAGAAATCTAATATTAATTATTAGATCATAACAGAACATCATTTGTTAAAGTTTTCCCTGTAAAATCCTGTTTAATTTATATATTAAGAGAGTTATTCTCTTTTGAGAATCATACATTCCAAATAGGAAGGATGCAATTCTAAATTTTTATAGGGATATTTTTTAAGTTATAATAAAAATAATTTATTGAAAAAAAAAAGATTATAAATATGAGGCCTATAAAGGAAGTTTGAAAAATAAAGTTTATTTTTAGGTATGTGCCTCATGCACAAGGGATCAAAAGATGAACTATTGATTGACTAAATCAAGAAAGAAGAATTCAAACTTATAACAATTGTTTTCAAAATGTAAGAAATTAATATTAATATACATGTATATACACACACATGAATTCAAATTTATACATAAATTAATGTGTCAATCACATTATGTTTTCAAAATATAAGAGATAGTCAGCATATTAACATGAGATTTTGAATTCTATACTTTATGAATAAAGTACTAAGGTAACTTTGTTATTTTTCTTAAAGAATTAATTTCTTTAGTGAAATTGTGTTTTTGTATCTATTCAATCTTGGCCCTAAAATAAAATGCTGGTTTTGCCACTGTTCTTACCGTTTTATTCATCAGTACATGAACCAAATCCTTACGATGCCACAACCTACTGCGCTCCCCAGGCTCTTCACGTGATTCTCGACGAACGATTTCCCAACCCATCTCTTGTAGTAGATCATGCATTGACAATTTGTTGTTTTCTATGGTTAGGAGAGATTTATCCATGAGAACTTTTATTCCAATTTCTGCAGCAAAACCACAATTCTCTAATATCTCTATTACTCGATCTTTTGACTTCCCTCTAAAGAAACATGCGATGTCTAGGAATATCTTCTTCCACATTTCGTCCTCTAAACCATCATAACTTACTTTAAGTATATCAACTATTTCTCCTTCAGGGTTATTTTTCAATTTTTTCAAAGTACTTTGCCACATCTTCAATGTTTTTTTATACAAAAAGGACCCCAAAATTACTAAAGCTAAAGGAAGACCATTAGCATAGTATACAACCTCCTGGAAGAGCTGCACGAAATCTAATTCAGGTTGCTCATTTGGGAAGGCATTCAAACATAGAAGTTTTAAAGCAGCATCATCATCTAATGTGTTAGGCTTATATGTATAAGTCACATTATGTTGAACCAACAAATTTTCATCTCTAGTTGTTATGATGATCCAACTCCCTGACCCAAACCAATGACGCTCTCCAACCAATTTTTTTAATTGGTCCAATTTATTAACATCATCTAGAACAAGAAGAACTTTTTTATGACCTAATCTATTTTTTATCATGTTAACTCCTTCTTGAACATTCCATATATTTATATTGTTTTCCTCCAAAATTTGTGCAAGAAGCTGCTTTTGTAACTGAAGCAAACCATGTTTTTCTGAATCTTTCCTAATATCAGCAATAAAGCTAGAACCTTCAAAATGGTTACATTCTGTTTCATAAATCACTTTAGCAAGAGTTGTCTTTCCCAGCCCCCCCATACCAGAAATCCCTATCATGCAAACATTGTTCCCAACACCTAAATATTGAGTGATCAATTTCTCCATTGGAGGACCTATTCCTACCAAGCCTTCGGTGATGCTTGAGAACTTTGACCTTAGTTTCTGCAATATATGATCCACAATATATCGGATAACTTCTGACTCATATTTTCTGTGGAGAAGATTGAACAATAATTACGCAGTGGTCCCAATGAGTCATAAAATGCAGGGGTTCGGGGGGGGGGGGGGGGAGGAAGAAAAATATTAGGTAATAGTACTCCCTTGGTCATACAAATATGATTTCATTGGCTCATGCAACAAATAAAACTATCAATATAAGTAGTGTATTACTATATCAGTTATACATGTGACATGTCAAAGGATGACAGGATTGGAAGCAATAGTTTTTGTCATATATAAATGTGATAAATCCATCAAATTTACTTAATGAGTTACATAACCATGTTTTGAGGCCTCTCAGATTTCTCCAATTCAATCTTTATCCAATACTACTACTTTAGATGTACTTCCATGCATTTTTTTTCTTCAGGAGGAGGGAGGAGGATGGGGGTGATAAGAAACAAGTTTTTTTTTTTTATAAGTAAGAAATAAGAAGCAGGTATTCAAAGCTGACAATTATCATTCTTGCCAAGACATGTAGGGCCCAAATCATGGAACCAAAAGCACAAAAAAGCCGCAAAGGAGGCAGAGGAGTAGGGGATGCTAGTAGAATAGCTGCAAAAATATCAGAACTAAGGCAATGATAAGCCTGATAAATCCAAAATCTACTTTCAACAGAGCTACGTCAATTGATAAAATTTTTAGAGAAGTGCTACATTCACAACATTTTCATAACAGTTTCACAACAAATTATAGGTGGTAAGTTGTTATTGGTTCTAATTTGACTCCACAATTTAAATTACTTTTTTGCTCACCTGTAACCACCAATAACAACCTGCCACTTGGATATGTTGTAAAAATTTTGTGGATATAGTATTTCTAAAAAATTTAGGTATCTGAATTCATGCCTGATTGTTGAGTGAAACTAAATTTGAATAGATTTAGTAGAACACGATAAATATACAAATTTATATTTCTTCAGTATGAAATATTAATAACAAAGGCAGTACTCAAATTTAGCAAAGTAGATAACCAAAAAGCTGAACATGTTTTCTAATACCTGATAAAATGAGTGAAGAGAAGGTAATTAATGGTTTCTTTACTGGAAAAAAAATGGAACTACGACTTTTTAAAGCTTAGTGACATCAAAAGCCCAAGCTTTTACCCATTGAATCCAGGCCCAAAGGTATGTGACTGTTGAAGAGATATAATGCTTCAAAATTTCAAATGCCTTTTCTTTTCTTTTTTTTTTTCTTCCTTTTAAGAGAAGGTGTTCTTTGAATTTCTATTTCTGCAGAATTGTGCATGTTGACACCTCATTTGTTACATATGAAATGCATTACCTCATCTACAAACTCCTCGAAGGTACCCCTAATATCAAAATAAACTCCTCGAAGCTCTACTTCTACAAAATAATGTAAACAATTGGTTTGGGAATAATATGTTTAAATTGTGCTCTATGGATTTTAATTAAACCAAAACAATAATTGATCCATAACTAAATCTTTATGAAAACCACCTAGCATGAACTTAATCCAACCCATGACAAAGCAGAAGGTTATTTTGGATCATTAAAGCATCAGGTCGGGTTATAAAAGTGAAATGTTTCCAAAATTCACTTCTATTGACTTAAATTCTTAAAGTGGCCATGATAGAATAATTGCTGGATATGCTTGTTCATAAAATGAAGGCAGAAAATCAAGCACTACCCCAAACAATTCCTCCTTGTAATTAGCTAAAGATTGTGGGAGGATGGATTACACACACCTGGGAGAATAGTTAGGTGCTAAAGAACATTTGACACCCATGTTAGCTGTCACGTAAATAACTCAATAATGGATTGCCTCTTCATCGTATAACTAATTTCCATATTAAAATATATGATGCATCAACCATTTTCATAGGTGGACTTTAACAAGAGAAGTTTGTAGATAAACTTATCTTACTTTTGGGATAGACCAAAGTAAGTGAAAAGAGTAAAGAAAATGATAAACAATGTCAGCAGATTTATATTTCATTCTTGAATCAAGTAGGACATAAAAGAAAAATGCCATTTGAATGTCAACATAAAATTAAAAATAAATTTCTCATGGAAATTACCCCTCCTGTACATGCCAACCGGAGAGATTGGCCACTTCTTTCAAAGCAGCTCTCCATGTTTCCACATTCTCTAAGTTTTTTGCTTCGTGTTTAGCAAAGGCTTCTTGAAAAGTTCTCCTCTGATTCCGTACATCAGATGGGTCTACATGGTAAAAAACCGGCAGAACTATCAGTCCCATTAGTTCCCTGCAATTGACAATCTTTGCAAGTTCATCCAAACACCATGTCGATGATGCATAGTTTTTTGATAGAATGATGACAGCGAATCTTGATTGTTCTATTGATTTCAAGAGTTCTTGGGAAATGAATTGTCCTCTCTCAAGTTCTTCATCGTCCCTAAAGGTGAAAATACCCTTTCGTAACAAAGCAGCATATAGATGGTCTGTAAAACTATAGCGGGTGTCCACCCCTGTGAAACTAAGGAAAACATCGTATTTCCACCGAGGTGTTGAATGAGAAGAAGAAGACGAAGGTGATGATGACGATGAGGCTCCTTGAGCGTTCATGGAAACTAGTAAATCTTGAACAACAATATTGATAAAATCAGTACATTCAATCAAATCTGAAAGAAAATAATTAAAAGGAAAATAAGTTAAAATGTGAGAACTCACAGATTAAAATTGCAGCGGCGATTGTAAAGAGGAAGTAACGCGGAACCTAAACCTATAGAAAAGGGAGAGGAAAGTGTGTGATTCATGTACCCTGTTTTCAGTCAAGTCAACTACTCTTGTTGTTATTCATCCAAAAATCACAGCTTTAGTAAAAGGAAAGTGTGTGACTCAACTTTTTTTTACAATATAATAAACATAACTTTACAGCTGCTCGCCAGGAAATTTCTCTTTGTTGGTAGAAACTGAGAAAAATAAATTGGGGGAATCAATCAAAGATTCGCATGTAGCGCTACGTTCTCATCCCATTATTTACCACACTTGGACAAAAGTCAAGGGCAAAGTAAAGGCATTTTTTGGTCTATTTGAAATTCTTTTATTTGGCTAAAACTGAATTTTCATTTTAAATATGATAGATAAAGGTAAATGTTAGTTAAAATAGTACAATATGACTTATGAATAGTATCAAAAAGTGTAATAGGACCCATAAATAGTACTTAAAATAAATTGAATAATAAAATAAATTGGCAAAAAATAAGCTGGCCAAACAGATACTTAAACTAGACAAGCGATCAAAGTGCATTGGTATGAGTTTTTTTTAGGCTACATGATTGGTCATAACTTTTAGGATGTGTTACATGTAATTAGGGTGGTAAATGAACCAAGTTGTCTATGACTAGTTCAAGTTCGATTTGAGAAAAAAAACTTATTTATCTTTGTTTGTTTAGTAAACAAGTCAAATTCAAGCCCAATTTTAGGTTTAATATTAAACAAGTCAAAATCAAACATAATAATATATTCGTGAATAAGATCATGAACTTATAGCTCAAATAACTATATATAATAATATGTGTTTATCTATATACTTGCCCAAAAATATATTTATATAGATTTGTATTTGAGTTATATGGGTTTGTAAATTGATTCATACGATATAAAATTATTATTTATAGTTTATTCAATACATAAACCATCAATTTGTAGTAAAAAATCGTAAATTTGTGAAGGAGTAAGTTAATCAAGTAGCTCGTGAACAAGCTGGAGCTTACTCAACAGGTAAATAAACCAAACTTGAATATGTAATTTTTTTTGGTGATGAGCTCGAAATTTGGCTCGTGTTCAAAATAAACTAAAATGAACAAGCTTGAACTTTTAATACTAGGCTTGGCTCATGGAGGCACCAATGAATAGATTGACCCTAGTTAATTAATTCAATTATCCAAGTTAATTAATTAGATCAAATTACATGAAAATCACGGAGACACCAACGAATCACAAAATAAACTAAATGCAACGGAAATAAATTAACACGATGATTTGTTGACAAATGAGAAAAACCTCATGCAAGGCAAAAACCCCATCGGATGAATTTAAGATCATTATTCCCAAGAATTCACTAATCAATAATTAAATGGTTACAAGTATGAGGAATCTTACCACTACTCTGGCCTATTTCAAAATACTAACCTACAATTGAACCTTCACTCTAATATCCAATTGGACTAGATCTTGTAGCAAACTTCTTTGCTTTACACAAATCTCTAATTTGTGACTAACTCCTTTACACGGATCCCAGTACGTGACTAACTCAAGCTACTTGATAAATTATTGTTAGCTACAAAGTTCTTCATTTCATAAACAATGAAAATCAAGAAGCATTTGGTTATAAAACCCTAAGGTGTACAAACATAGTAGCTTCACACAGAGTATATGAGCTCTAGGTCTCTGTTTCCATACTTGATGACTTTTAAAATAAGCCTTATATATGACTAGGATTGTAGAGAGAGAAACCCTAATCACTCAAGTCATCATGGGCCAAATTTCAAATTTGAGATTTTTGAAATCGTAATTCTCGATAGATCAAGCTTATGTCAAGTTTCTTCATTAATCCTCGATAGTAGCTAGTGTCGAGTTTTAATAAAACAGTTTTTCTTCACTTGTTTATTTGATCAAACTTCATGTTTTTAATGATACCACTTGATATGTTTGAACAACATACTTGTTGATACATTAAGCCCAATTTAGATTTACCTAATTATAAGTAAAGTGCGTTTTGTTAGATAATTAGCCAATTATATAGAAAATATGACCCTAACAGTAATGAATCAAAGACAAAGTTTTTATTCTAAAACATCCTCAAGTTAAAGTTAATTTACTTGGTTGGGACTTATTCTTGTCTTGACCTTTGAGTTTTAAGCTTGCTAATTTTCTAGGTTTGTCTTGATTAGATTGACTAAGGGGAACAGTCAAATTAAAGCTCAAAGGAGTTCTTGTGTTTGAGGTAAGGATCTAACCTTGTCTCCTTCATTCTTGTTTGTTTTGATTGTTTATTATTGTGTTTTCTACATTAATATCTTTGTTTTTAGTTTAGAGTTTATAGCTTTTAGAAGCATGCTAGGTTATGTTTAATTGATGTTTTGGTTGCTACTTGAAAATTGTGTTTTTAAGCGTGTATGCATGTAGGCATGTGTGTGCATACATGAACTTGAGGCATGCTTACGCATACTTCATGTATGCACACGCATACTCATGCTTAAAGATTTAGTCTTCTTGTTGTTTTAATTGTTTTTCTTTATTTTTAATCATATGTTTAGCTTCTGTTATTTAGTTTTCACATGTTTAGGTTAGTTAGTTTTCACATGTTTAGGTCTAGAGTTAGTAGAAAAATATGTTTAATGCGTTTGAATTGCTATATTAATGATAAGGGTTTATGCTTTGATGAACAACATGAACATCAATTGATGTATAGGTGTTGTGATACAGTAAGATAAGTGAAGGTAAGTCATGCATATGAATATAAACATGCATCTTTGAATATAATGTTTGGTTTCTTTGTGAAAGCTTAAATAGTGTAAAGCACTATAACTTGTTTAGACCCCCAATTTTAAATACGACTTGATTAATCTAAACACACTTGATGTGGATGTGAGAAATGCGTCCCTCAAAAAAGAGATTTGGGTACCTTTTAGGGCACCTCTCTTTTTGGGTAAGTGTATGGAGTCGCCACTTATTTTTTTTATACAAAAATAAGAAAAACTAAATATATAAAAATACACGACTAGATTGTTCTCTTCATTGATTGAATAAAAATTACATATCTAGAAAATTGAAAAGTTACATAGCTTTGGGTCCTAGTTACAATCTACCAAATATTTACATGGCTTGTTGTCCTAGTTACATTCTCCCCAAAACAAACAAAGACAAGGCTAGATATACTTAGCCAAAGACCTAAATCCGGAAGCTAGATTATGGAATGGGAAGATGTTAAGCACCCATTTCACCCAGACAAAGTCTGATCTTCTATACTCTTGTGACCAATATACTATGCTATGCATGTCATGCATGATATGTTGAACATGTAAATGAAAAATTAAATCACACAAATTTATTTATGAATGAAATCTCTTCTTTTGTTTTTTATTTTTTTTTTATTTTCAGATCTATTTTAATGATTAAAAAAATGATTTTGGTTTGTTAAAATATCAAATCTGCTTTATGGGATGTAAAAAAAAAAAAAAAAAGGTTTTGTGATGACAAAAATTCAGATTTGTTTTGTTATAAAAATAAAATGATTTTTGATGACAAAAATCCATATCTGTTTTGTTATCTTTTTAAAAAAAAGATTTTCTAAGAAGAAAACTTCACTCCTAATCTAAATTTATGCAATCATGAACTAATATAAACACAAACACAATAATACACAATATCTTTCATTATTTCAACAATTTGCATGTATTAAGAAAATCAGATTTGAGAAAAATTTAGATCCGCATCTCATAAAGATGCAGATCTCTTTTTTGTTTGAGAAAAATTCAAATCATTATCTTAAGAAAGATGCAAATCAGTTTATGTATTGAGGAAAAATTCAGATCTACATCTTATAAAGATGTGGATTTGTTTTGTTTTAAGAAAAATTCAGATCTACATCTTATAAAGATGCAGATCTATTTTGTTTTGAGGAAAATTTAGATCTACATCTTATAAAGATGCGGGCCTATTTTTATTTTGAGAAAAAATCAGATATACATCTTATAAAGATGAAGATCTGTTTTGGTTTTAAGAAAAATAATTGTTCACATGCAGATTATCGGCATTCAAGAAAGAGATTAAAAAAAATTGCATATGAACAATCATGCTTTAAACAAAACAATGATTAATAGTTCATGCTACAAATAAAACAATAATCAACATAAAAAGGAGCATAAAGGAAAAAGGGTGAAAGAAACAACCTCTTGCATGAGCACACTTTGTTCTTGAGAGAATGTTTTAGGGTTCAAAGAAATTTATTCAATTCTCTTTGAAACCTAAAAACCCTAATTTGCAGCAACACTCAGAGAGAGGATCAGAAAATATGAGTGGTTTGAGAGTCAAAAACATATGCCTCTCAGAGCCTAAAAAAAATGTGTTGAATTATGAGGTTCAGTCTCTATTTATAGAGCTCAGAGGACTCTAAAAAATAGGTATGGATGATTAGGGTTTGAATCCGGACGCATCCTTTTGCGAAAAGGTCGAAAAGGGTGTGTCTTATCATCACCCGAAGGCCGTTGGGCCAAAGCCCACATGATGGCAATTCGGCACTTTTAGAGTGCCATTCGGCACTCCAAAAGTGCCGAATTGGCTCTTGGAGGCCGAACGCACTTTCGTGTTCGGGTGCCATTTGGACTCTCCTTCTAAGGTTTCTTGGCCGGTCATTGTACCTAGACGCGTTTTCATCCTCCGTTTATGATTTTTTATCTCTTTTCTGGATAATTCAGGCTTTTTTAAGAGTAATTATCTTGAAGATAAATACCTTAAAATAAATCTCGATAAAGTTCAGATTATTCACAGTTTTATTATTATCCAATCATCCCTTTTATTTCCATGCATGCATCCCTATTTTAAACACTAATTATCAACCAATCACAAAATTATTTAATTAATCTTAATTGTTTAACCAATCAGAATTAATTTAAATTAATCGTGTGTAGTCGATTCTTCTTAGACACAATGCGTATGGATCGTGCAAAATTGATTATGCAATATCTTTCAATCCGATGGTCCGATTTGAAAACCGGAAACACTATTGCGACCGTTAGAATCTCAAGATCATTTTTACGATATGCTATGAATAGACTAATGCATGCAATGCAATAACAGATTGATGCATGTGATGCAAGAACAAAATGATGAACAAAATGATGCATATGATGCAAGAATGAATTGATGCATGTAATGCAAGAATGATTTTTTGGGTACATGAATGGTCACTCTAGTCATTCTCGTTGATTAAATCATGGGTGCAAAATTAAGTGTCTACAGCAGAATATACATGATTAGTAAATTAATCAATTAAGGTATTCAACAATTGTATAGATGAACAAATAAGTGCAATGCTAAAAAGGAAAGGGTAGTGGGTAAAAGAATAGCAAGCCCAAGATAACACGGCAATGTGTTATCGAAGAGAAAACCGAAAAACTTGATGAAAACCTCTTCATGACCCTCTAAGTCGAAATGATCTACTAGTGAATAAGTTGGAGTGCAAGGATACCAAAAAGACCCTCCAAGTCTAATCTACCCAAAGTACTTGAACCTTCCAAGCTCTAGTTACCAACGGAATTTTCAAAGTCTTGTCTTCACTAGCTTCTTGAATCCCACAACACCGCCGGATTGCATCCGCCAAGCCTCACCAGATTATTTTGGCAAATACCCGATTCTTCTCAAGCTCCAAAACACTCTCTACACTTTGAATAGGTGTGAGTTATGTTTGGGTACAAATATCCTCTCAAGGTATAACAATGGGAGAAGGGAGGGGAAGAGACTACAAGGATTTCTCTCTTAAGGATATGTAGCACTCACTAACAAGGTGGGTGTGTTGTAGAAACCTCTCTCTAGGGTTTTCTTCTTAATAGCCTTCTTACACTTTTGTAGATAATTAGGGTATATATAGTGTGGGTGAAGGGTAGGAAAGTCACATTTTAAATCCAGTTGGTCCGTGTATCTCGCGGGTTAGCCAAGTTGCAAGTCACTCGCAAAACACATTGACTATTGAACTTCCTTATGTGCTACTCACATGGCCTTTCACGGGTGCTACAGTCCTGAGCCAAGTCGTGAGATCAAATGTCTTGAGCAATCTTCACCAAATTAATACTAAACTCATTACAATTAAATCCCACAAAATACAAGCAAATAAATTAATGCAATTACAACACTTGTTGTCATGGAATAAAGCCAACATAAATGTTATGTGTAAAACCATAACTTAACACTTTGATTGATGAATTTCATGATGCTGTGTCTACATGATTGAATATGTTTAATTAAATGCTATGATCTTATGATACTACTCTGTTGATGTTGCTGCCTTGTGATGTACTTGTTGCCTTTGGATGGATATAAATGTCAATGTCACACTAGATGAATGTTAGGACATTGTGCCATGAATGCTTTGATTGAGATTCCATGTTTGGATGTTAGATGCTTGTTAGTGTGTGTGTGTGTGTGTAGAATAACCTATTAGAAGACCCTTTAGTGAGATTAGGATTTGGAACATAATGAGTGAAGCCCGACCTACAAGTTGGGTGGGGTTGGGTGCCTAACACCTTCCCATCCTCATACCTAAATTTAGGACACATGCTTTGGTAAGAACAATTCTTCACATTAGGGTGCTATGGTTCATAGACCTAATCTAGGTAGCGATTCCATTTTCACCATTCATTTGGTCCACTCCAGGCTGAGGCATACTTCCCACAAGAAAACCATTTGTCGCAAGTGCATGCGCCCACATTACCAAAATGTTAGAGACTAAATTGTCACATTTTAAAGGACATGAACTAAATTAATACATTTGAAATGTTAGAAACTAAATTGACACACAATGTAAAGATTAGAGATCAAATAAGTAATTTACCATTTTTAATTATCAGTTTTTTTGAACTCACTTAAGATTCATTTTTAAAATATATATTTCTTTACTTATGTTTACTATTTTTCAATGCAACAATACATTACTTATTTGCTTTCTATTTGTTGTAAGTAAAAGGATTTTGCCAACGAGTGTACTAGTCACAAAGGACATAAGTTTTTTTTTTTTTTTTTTGAGAAGGAAGACTTTAAACTTTACTGAAAAGGAGGGGCCAAATCAGCCTGTACAAGATGATAAATAGATGGTGGAACTTCTTCCATCCAAATTACACAATCTGCTAAATTTGCAGCTAATTTAGCCAAACCGTGCGCAACTTTGTTGCCCTCCCTCTTTGTATGAGAGTAGGACACTTCTGAGAAATTCCTAACCAAGTTACAAGCATCTCTAATCAACAAACCGTAGGCAGCCAGACCCACATCTTCTGATTCCAATGCTTGTGTCACCACCTTAGAATCACCCTCCAAGATTACATTTTCAAGGCCAATGTCAGCAGCCAGCTCAAGGGCTCGGGATGCAGCCAGCGCCTCTATCTCCACTGCTTTGTAGGCTTGGTTCAGCGGCTGGACCAGCGAAGCAATCACAAGACCATCACCATTGCGAATAACTACTCCAATACCAGATTTGTTGGTGTTAGAGAAGACCGCTCCATCATAGTTAATTTTGAAGACATTTGGTGCAGGGGGTGACCAAGAAATTTGCTGCTTTCTTTGTTTAGGAAGAGCAGCTGGTTGAATTGCAAGGAACTCATGGAACCTGTCATTTGCAGATTGAGCCAGCTGGGATGTGGAACAACAGGGCTGCTGGGTCCTTAGTTGGTTCCGTTGAGTCCAAATGGACCAAACAAACATAGCAAAAAGTTCAGGAGATTTGTCATTTTTTATAATCCAAGCCATTAACTCACCAAAGCTCTGGAATGTAGAATTAGCTCGAAACCTCCACAGATCCAATGCTCCCCAAACCCCATCCAGCTCTGTACAACTCCACACTGCATGTAGGATATCTTCCTTTCCCCCTGAACATCTATCACAGGAATGGTCAATGATGATGTGCCTACGTACTAAATTCCCTTTGGTTGGGAGAGAATTTTTGCAAGCTCTCCAAATCAAATGTTTTACTTTGTTTGGGGAATCAAGAGACCAAACTGCCTTCCACAAGCCTTTTTCATAATCTGGAGGTTCTTCAAGTCGGTTGAATTCCACCTTTTCACGCAAAAAACGATATCCCAACTTGCATGAGTACTGTCCATTTGGAGAAAGAGGCCAGAAGATAGAGTCATCCGCTTCGAACCGAGAAAGAGGTATCTTTTTAATCAGCTCCGCCTCCTGAGGAATAAAAATCCCATCAATCATCCCTTCATTCCAGCTTCTAGTTTCTGCATTAATAAGACATTCAACAGTAGCTTCCTCCATAGACTCCAAAACAGGGGATGTAACTCTAGTTGGATGTTTTAAGGGCAGCCACTGGTGCTGCCAAATCTTTATAGATCTGCCATTGCCAACCCTCCAGCACGCTCCCTCTAAGATGACATCTCTACCTCTAAGAATGCTTCTCCAAGCGTAGGACCCCGAAGCCGAGTCTTGGGCCTCTAAAATAGAGCAATGGGGAAAGAATTTGGCCTTGAAAACCTTATAGAAAAGTGGTTCCTTGTTGTTCATCAGTCGCCAAGCTTGCTTCGCCAAAAGTGCATCATTAAAATGAATTAGATCTCTAAAACCCAATCCTCCAACCAGCTTTGATTTGGTTAAATCATCCCACCGCAACCAATGGATCTTTCTTCTATCTCCCCTTTGACCCCACCAAAACTTCTTGACCATAGCTTCAGTCTTATGACAAAGGCCCAAAGGGAGCTTGAAGCACCCCATAGCAAAGGTCGGAATGGCTTGGATTACTGCCTTGATTAGAACTTCCCGCCCGGCTTGAGACAATAACTTTCCTTCCCAACCTTGTAACTTTCTCCACACTCGCTCCTTAATGTAATTAAAACTAGCCTTCTTACCTCTTCCAACCAAAGATGGAAGTCCAAGGTATTTCTCATAGAACATGATCTCTTGAACTCCTAAAAGACCTTTGATAGAATCTTTTATTGCTTGTGGGGTAGATTTACTGAAGAAAAGGGCTGTTTTTTCCTTATTGATCTTTTGGCCTGATGATTGCTCATAAACCTCCAGGAGCTTTAGAACATTGCTACATTCTTCCAAGTTAGCTTTACAAAATAGCAAACTATCATCTGCGAAAAAAAGATGCGTTAGTTTAGGGCCTCTTTTGCAAAGAGAGAAACCCCTAAGATCACCCAAACTAGCCGCATCTTCAATCAAACCATGCAATCCCTCCGTACATAAGAGGAAAAGGAAGGGGGAGAGGGGGTCTCCTTGCCGTATCCCTCTAGACGGAGTAATAAGACCTTTAGGTTCTCCATTAATCAATAAGGAGTAAGTGACAGATCTCACACAAGCCATAATGAGAGAAATCCATTTTGCACAGAACCGCATTTTCAACATGAGATTTTCCAAGTAAGTCCATTCTACCCTATCATAAGCCTTGTTCATGTCTAGCTTGAGGGCCATACATCCGGTTTTACCTGAGGTTTGATTTTTCATGCAATGCAATGTTTCAAAGGCCACTAGAATGTTATCTGTAATGAGCCGGTTCTTTGCAAATGCAGACTGGTGCTCAGTAATAAGGTTGGGCAGAAACTTTTTTAGTCTATTTGCTAGGACTTTAGAAAAAATCTTGTACAAAACATTACACAAACTTATAGGGCGAAATTCAGTTACCAATTCAGGACTATCAACCTTGGGAATAAGAGTAATGAAAGTATGATTAATGGGAGATGGTAAGATACCTGAATTCAACCACATGAGTACTGAGCTAGTAACATCCTTATCCACCAAAGGCCAAAAGTGCTGGTAAAACAGCGGAGGCATCCCATCTGGGCCGGGAGCTTTTAAGGGCGCCATTTGTTTAATAGCATCCAAGATTTCCCATTCATGAAAGACTCCCCCCAAATCAGCATTCATATCTTCTGTTACTACCTTGGGAATTTTTTCTAAGGCCCCATCTTGGCAAGTAGGGCTTGAGGAAGAGAAGAGAGTGGTGTAGTAGTTGATAAAGGCCTGACCAATGACAAAGGACATAAGTTGATGATTAATAAATGCTCAATTATGAGCTATACACATTTTTAAAAGGGAAAAAAAAAAAAAGTAGACTTGTTAATGATTCATTAGCTTATACACATAACTTTATTGTGGTTGTATGTGCTTTTTTCAACATATGTACACAATTTGACTTTATTTTTTTGAAAAATGTATGAAAGCGTTATTTAATGAAATATTATATGCACAATAACCAATGTACTTAGGACATTTATTAATAAATCTCATGTGTGTGCATATACATATATACATATATACATATATATATATATATATATATATATTGGTTTTCAACTCTTTTTTCTTTTTAGAAAGGTTGGTTTTCAATTATGATTAGGTAGAAATAGGAAAAAGAAGAAATTAAAGAGGTAAAAGTTTGTAAGAACGATAGCTAGAGTGATGGAACTAGACAAGGTGAGAGGGGGACCTAAGACAACAAATTCAAGTGGGGCATTTTATTATTAAATATTAATTAAATAAATTTATTTAATATTTTTAACTAAATCAAGGTTAATTTGATGAAATATTACTACCTAAAAAAGGTTAATTTTATATGGAGAATAAAATATCATGTATGAAGCATAAAATAAAACAACAAGAAATGAAATTTATTGTCATTATTATTTATTTTTTTTTTTAAAAGAGACTTACTTTATATTGAATATAAGATGATGCATAGTTAAATTAAATTACTTTAATCTTTCAATTTTATATATTGGTGTTAAGAGAGATAAAGATTGTTTGGTGTGTGTTTGTGTGAGAGATAAGTTGACTAATTTTGACCATCTATCATGTAAGATAATAAATTACAAAAATTAAATTTCTTTAACTTTTAGCGGTAATTAATCATCATTGATCATGTAACCTATTTACAAGATTTCTAAAACTACTATAAATTTTACTACAAAATATTCACAAATTGATTTGGCAAAGAATGTGATTGATGAACTTCAACAATTTAATTAATGAATTTAATTTTTTTTTTAATGATTGGTGTCACATCAGTTTGTAAAGTTATATTAAAATTTGTAGCGTCTCTAACATCATTATGAGGAAAAAAAAGTACAGGCTTTGTAACAAAAATTATTATTATAAAATTTTGGATTTTTTTATAATGGACAAACCTTTTTTTTTATAAATGTGTAGAAACTTTTTGTAGGGCAAGTTTTTATTATCCTAAATAAGTAGTGTTAGAAATACTAAATAATTGTATTGTATTTCTTAATCAAAGAATATATATGGATGCCTTTATATAGGAGGCATATGAATGCAGTACAAGTAAATATGTGTACGGTACAAGCAAGAGTGTAGTACAAGACTGTGTGCTATACAAGTAATCTAACTGGGCCTAAAGCCCACAATATTATACACGTTAACAGCCCCCCTCAAACTCAAGGTGGATGTGAGACCAACTTGAGGTTGTCAACCAAATCACGAAGGCGTCCCTTAGGATGTGACTTGGTGAAGATATCAGCAAGTTGATCTTTGGATGAGACTGAGAAGAGCTTGAGAGCACCATGGACAAGATGATAACAGATAAAATGACAATCGATCTCGATGGGTTTAGTCCGTCCATGGAAGACATCATTGTAAGCAATATGAATGGCACTCTAGTTGTCACAACAAAGAGAAGTAGCAGAGGATGTGGACACACCTAAATCCGTAAGAAGCCAACACAACCAAAGGAGCTCAGATGTGGTATCAGCAAGGGCACGATATTCTGCTTCAGTACTGGAGCGGGCCACAAAAGTTTGTTTCTTACTTCGCCAAGAAATCAAAGAAGAACCAAGAAGAAAGCAATAACCCGTAGTGGACCTGCGATCAGTGGGATTTCCTGCCCAATCAGCAACAGAGAATGCACGAAGTACAAGAGGAGACTGAGCTTAGTAGAAAAGGCCATGGAAGAGAGTGTCCTTTAAGTATCGAAGAATGCACAGAACAGCAGCATAGTGAGTCGATCATGGAGCAAATAGATAGTAGCTCACCTAATGAACAGCATAGGAAATGTCTAGACGAGTAAGTATGAGATAAATTAAACTGCCAACCAATCATCTATAAAGAGAGGGATTAGACAATGGTTTCCCCCCCGAGGGTGTTAGATGCGCATTAAGTTCAATTGAAGTGTTAACGGTAATCAGTGAGTCAAGCTCAAGACAAAAGATTAGAAGCATACTTGGCTTGAGTAATATAAAGACCATCTGTGGAACGAGTGATTTCAAGACCCAAGAAATAGCTAAGATGTCTAAGATCTTTCATCTTAAACTGCTGACTAAGAAAATCCTTGAGTTCTTGAATGCCATTGAGGTCATCACCAGTTATGATCATATCATTCACATATAAGAGAAGCAAAATGGTGCTTTTATCATTGTGACAAAGAAACAAGACAGAATCATAAGGACTGGCAGTGTAACCAAAGCGAAAGATGGTGGAGTTGAACTTGGCAAACTAAGCTCGTGGAGCTTGTTTAAGGTCATAAAGTGCACGTTGAAGGCGACAAACCTTATTTGATTCAACAGATAGACTAGGAGGAGGTTGCATATAGACTTCTTCACTCAGATCCCCATTAAGGAAGACATTTTTAACATCCATCTAAAAAAGGTCTCATTTACTAGCAGCGACAACAGCTAAGAAGGCACAAACGAATGAGATACGAGCAACTGGGGTAAAAGTCTCTTCATAGTCAATCCCATACTTTTGTGTAAATCCTTTTGCAACCAGACAAGCCTTGTAGCGCTCAATGGACCCATCAGAGCGAGTCTTGATCTAATAGATCCACTTACAACCAACCACAGACTGTTTAGGAAGGAGAGTAACCAGATCCTAAGTATGTTTTTTGGTTAATGCATTAAGTTTTTCTTTCATTGCAATCTTCCATAAAGGGTCAATAGAGGCCTCGCGAAAGGTTTGAGGCTCATGGAGTGTAGCAAGGGCAGTGTAACAATGATAGTCAAGTAAATGTGCAGGAATGGATCTTACCTAGGTTGAGTGGTGAGGTGGAATGTCTTGTGGAGGATCTTCAGGTAGAGCAGGATCGGGGGACCCAGGCTCAAGGTGTGGTAGCTCGTCATCAACATATTCATCTTCAACCTGTCTAGGAGAAGCATCAAAAATATCTAGAGAGAAGTCCAAAGGAGAATCAAGAGTATTTGTAGAAGCAACATGTGATTCGTCTGGAAAGATTTCTAAAACAGAGGAGGTAGTCAGGGAAGAACGAAAGTAAGAGAGTTCAACAAATGAATGGTGTTCCCAAAAGACAATATTACGGGAAGCTCAAAGATGATGGGAGATAGAATCATAACATTGATACGCCTTTTGAGTTTCGCCATAGCCATGGAAACAACAAAGTCTAGATCAAGGCTCAAGTTTGTTGTGCTCATGAGGTTGAAGAAGAATGAAACAAGCAGAAAGGTGATGATAGTCAGGGGGTGACCCAAAAAGGCGCTCATATGGAGTTTGATTCTGGATGACAGTGCTTGGAATGCGATTAATAGCATGAATAGCATTAAGAGCAGCTTCACCCTAAAATAGTATAGGAACTTTGGCAGAGAGAAAAAGAGCATGAATAGTGTTAAGAATATGATGATTTTTTCGTTTGGCTCGACTATTTTGTTGAGAGATATTTGGACAAGTTAGCTGATGTATAGTGCCATAGGAATGCAACAGAGCTTGAAAGGCATATTGAGTATGTCCAAGAGCATTATCAGATCGAAATATTTTGATACGTTTTGAGAATTGTGTTTCAACCTGTGCGCACCAAAAACTCAGACCCGTTGGGCTGGGCCTCACTTGGGCTCACAACTTATTTATATGGTGGGTTTGGATTTCCCACAATGGGTCGTTCTAAACACCAAAGCTCAACTGTGGCGATTTCCTCTTCTCGGGGACCTGACCCAATTCCTTACTCTGCTCTCTCTGTTTACACTCTTCCTTCCCTTCATTCACCAACCCTTGTCTTCTCAAACCTTCTTGTATTTATAGCCCATTGTCTAGTGGAGAGTCATAATTACTCGCCAGTAGGTGCAACCGGCGGTCCAGTGTTGTCGATGGTAAGTGGGTGGTTAGGTGGGAGTGGGAAGCGGTGACGGTGGCGTTGGAACTTGGTTCCCACTTCCACGATGGTTCTTGGCAGCGGTGCCTCTCCGAGGTATGACCGAGTAGATACAGGGCGGGATGTTCCGCGAGCTGTGTGTTCATCACTGCTCGGGCAGGGTCTGCCGAGAGACGATGTAAAAGCCGATCGTGGGCCTGCAGCCCGCTGGGCTCGGGGTGGGCCGCTAGGCAGAGGGAGACCGGCCTTATGGCCTTGTACCCAGGCCAGGCCCGAGGCCCACTACGGGTCTTGGTTCGGGGACCGTACAATAGCCCCCCCTTGATTCGCCCCCCATCCCCGGGGGTGAATCAAGGATCCCGAGGGGTAAGTGCCTGTTTGGGGGAGTCGAAGGGTCAGTGCCCGACCATTAATGGGCGCATTAATGCGCGTCTCAAAAGACGCGTTTGAGATTGACTGACGGCCTACCCGCCATCATTGCCTGACGGTTCGTGAACCGAGGCGTCGCGCGTGTGGCAGTTGAAGCGGCGGTCCGCGTGGTCTCCTTCCAGCGGATCATTAATTGCCCTTCATTCTGCTTCCTCATGCCTATAAATAGTCCCTCTTGTTACTGAATCCCACTTTTGCATTCCTCACCTTTCAGTTTTCTCCTCTGCCGAGCATCTCTCCCGCGGATCATCTTCTGGCCCAGAATACACCTACTCCTTAGAGCCCACAGTAAGTTCCTTTCCCTCTTCTTGCTTTTTCAGTTCAGCCATTTCAGTACATTCTTCGATAATCGTAGCGCTTCTTTTCCCTTTTGTAAGAAAAACTGTTTTGAAAAAAGAAAGCATGAGTTACTCTTACCTCCTTACCACCGAGCATGCTTTGGCTAGATTTAGGGAAGCATACAAGGTTCCGAGGGACGTGGATATCGCCTACTGCAATATGGGCGATATCGACATTCAGAGGCGCCGAGGGGAGAACACGGTGTTCTTTCCCCTGATGGCCATGTTAGAGGGCGGGCTTAGGTTCCCGGTAGATCCTCTAATTCTCAGCACCCTTAGGTTTTATGGCCTTTGTCCCGACCAACTTCCCCCCAACTTTTACCGGGTAGTGAGTTGTGTGAGTACACTGAACCGGTTGTATGGGTTAGAACTTAACCACCACGACATCAATCACATGTACAGTTTGTGCGGCAAGATTGAGTCCGACTACTACCTTAAGACTAGGGACGCGAGGGTACGGCTTATTTCATGCCTGCCGGACTCGAACCGTAACTCGGCCAAAGACTTCGTTCGGGTGAGCGGCAATTGGTTTGCCGAGGAGTACCCCTGCGCGCTTTCGCCGCGTGACGTTGGTCGGTGACAAGCCCCCATTTATTTTGATGTATTTTTATTTTGTTCCGGCCACGTAATCTCTAACCATTGTTTCCTTTGTGCAGAGAGCAAAAGATTCAAGCCCGACGTCAGAGTGGTACACGTTCGGGACTTGAACTTCGTACTCCGGTCGGAAATCTTTGTGCACACGGACGGGCAACTCCGAGCGTCCCACCTCATCCTCGGCGTCAGTCCCGTCTACTCAACTTGGCAGTCGTTCGGCCAAGCTTTGCTAGTAGACAGTCCCCTCATTTCATACATCGACGTCCGGCACGCAAACTTCCTCCCCCCAAGGTTAACAGTAGGCGAGGCTCGTGAGCACGGTCCTCGGTACATTTGTTCGGACGAGCGACCGCCCGTCCGTGACGAATCAGCCGAGCAAGTATCTGCCGAGCGTAGGAGGCGAGCTCACGAGCAAATCCAGCAAGCTCCTGCTCAGCCCGAGAGAATCGTAGAGTCCGGTGCACCTGTTCGGGAGGGTGAGGTTGTAGCCGCAGAAACAACTGACTCTTCGGAAACAGGATCGGATCCGGGAAACGCAATGGTGGCCAGGAGGAAGATGACAATAGATCGCTTCGTCCCGAGTGCCCGGCCAACCGGGCAACAACAACAAGCACCCGCCCGAGATGCTTCCCCTCCCGCACCCCCACCGACCCGAGTTCGAAAGAGGCCGCGCACTACCGATCAAACGCAGACGGGCTCGGGCAATGTGCCCATCCGACCCTCGGCCGGAATCGTCATCCGGGAACCTGTAGCGCAAACCGGGATAGACCTGGCGTCTACTTCCTGGGCCCCGGCGGCATGGCGACCGTCCTTCCAACTTGGCGGCGATCCTCTCCCGTCAACGGCCAGTGCCCGAGTGTGGGATAGGGGGCTTGGAGGCTGTGTGGCGCAGAGTCTGGCGCGCGGCATCCTTTTGCCCGAGGACTTACATGCCTTTACGGAATCGACGGATGAGTCCCTGGGGAGACGTTTGCAATGGCACACCATAGCGGTAAGTGTTCCACACCTCTCTATGACTCTCGGTTCCCCTTTTGATTGTGTATGTGTTTTTTTTTCCATCTCATCTTACGAAGCGGATATTGTGTGGTCAGGCTGCGCAAATGTCGTACGTGGTGGACGGGAGGATGAAGGAGCTGGCCGAGGACGCCGAGCGGGAAAAAGCTCTGAAGGAAGTTGCCGAGGCCACGGCGAAGGAGCAATCGAAAATTGCCGAGGAGGCAAAGGATAAGATTGCTACAGCCGTGAAGGCCCAGGCGCTTGCCGAAACGAAGCGCGAGGAACTGGAACTCCAGTTGGGGGGCACCGAGCTTAAGTTGGCCGAGGCTCAGAGCTTGAATACAATGCTGGAGGGGCAGCTGACCGACTCGAAGGCGGCGCTGGAGGCTTGCGAATCCAAGTGGTATAACGAGGGTTTCGCGGATGCCGAGAATTCGGCGGAGCCGATCGTTCGTCAGGCCCATAAGCTCGGGTATGAGGAGGGTTGGTTCGCCGCTCTCCAAGCCATGGGGATTCCCGAGGATTCCCCGTTGAGGGATCGCAGCAGGATTCCTTTCCCGAGCATCCCCAATACCGAGAATCCTGCTCCCCTTGTCATCGACGAGGAAGAGACCTCCAGCATGAGGGAACTGGTGAATGCCATTGATTCTCATGCGGTGCCGACCGACATGGAGGGGACCAGCCATCCCCAGGCCGGGGACCGAACCGGGGAGGACATCCAGCCGCCAACTCCTCACGCCGATCAACACTCTCAAGAGGACGCATCCTCCGCCCATGCCGCGGACATCTGACGCCGACAGCCAGCCCTTCTTTACTTTTCCCTTGCTTTGAGAATTTTGAATAAACGGAATTGCCTATGTCACCGGGATGTGGTGACAGGATTATTTGTTTTACGTTGCCTTTTCTTTACTTTGAGTTGCCGGGTTTTGGCAACAAAACACTAATTTTAAGTTTCATTTTGTAATATGAATGCCTTACCGCGTTGCTTGTACGTATTTGCTGAGTAATAACCTCTTTGTGGCTGTCTTTTTATTGTGATGTGTCCGACCATGTTAAGGCCTCCAAACGCTAATTTAAGTTTAAGGTGCTCGGTGATAAGATAGAGCCGAGGGTCGGGCTTCCGACTTTAAGAGTTGATCGTCAGGTCTCCATACGCTCGGGGGTTAGGGTCTAACCGAGGGTTGGTTTCCTGTCCTTGGAGTTAACAGTTCGGGTGTCCACCCGCTCGATGGTAGGGATCGAACCGAGAGTCAGGTTTCTGTCCTTGAGACGAGAAGGCTAAGGTTTCCACCTGCTCGGTGATAGGGATCGAACCGAGAGTCAGGTTTCTGTCCTTGTAGTTAGTCGTTAAGGTTTCCACCTGCTCGGTGATAGGGATCGAACCGAGAGTCAGGTTTCTGTCCTTGAGACGAGAAGGCTAAGGTTTCCACCTGCTCGGTGATAGGGATCGAACCGAGAGTCAGGTTTCTGTCCTTGTAGTTAGTCGTTCAGGTTTCCACCTGCTCGGTGATAGGGATCGAACCGAGAATTTTGGTTAGAATTGTGCGATTCTGCATGAAAGACATCATTAGTACAACTAGCATATCATATGAATCATTACCAACAAAACAGATATGACACGTTGCGGTTAATTCTTCGCTCGGAGAGCCGCTCATCAATGATAGTACTTCTTCAGGTTACGGACGTCCCATGGTCGGGGAAGTTGTCTCTCGTCCAGGTCTTCTAAGAAATAAGCGCCGGTGCCGGCCACTGCCGTGACCCTATAAGGTCCCTCCCATGTCTGTGCCAATTTCCCGGCACCAGTGTCCCGCATGTTTCCCACGGCTTTTCTGAGAACCAAATCCCCGGGGACAAATACCCTCGCCCTCACACCTCGGTTGTATCTCCGGGCGAGCTTCTGCTGATACTCCGCGAGCCGTATTGTCACCAATTCGCGGTACTCTTCCACCTTGTCCAAATATCCTACCATCATAGCGTCGTTCTGGGCCTGGTTGAAACCCGCCACTCTTGCACTGCACAGATTCACCTCGGTGGGGATCACGGCCTCCGCTCCGTACGTGAGAGAGAATGGGGTCTCCCCGGTGGACCGTCTAGGAGTGGTGCGGTATGCCCATAACACTTTGGGAAGCTCCTCGGCCCAGCTTCCCTTCGCTCCCTCCAGCCTTTTCTTCAGCCCACTTACAATCACCTTATTCACGGCCTCGGCCTGGCCGTTGCCCTGTGGGTAAGCGGGAGTTGAGTACCTGTTCTTGATGCCGAGGCCGGAGCAAAATTCTCGGAAGGCCCGGCTGTCAAACTGTAGCCCGTTGTCAGATATGATAGTGTTCGGCACCCCGAACCTGGTGATGACGTTTTTCCATATGAACTTCTTTACTTCCACATCCCGTATGTTGGCCAACGCTTCCGCCTCTGCCCACTTGGTAAAATAGTCGACGGCCACCAAAACGAACTTTCGGCCGCCAGTCGCCTTCGGGAACGGGCCGATAATGTCCAGCCCCCACTGCGCAAAAGGCCAAGGACTGCTGATCGGGTTCAGGTGGCCCGCGGGCTGATGGATCAGAGGGGCGTGCTTTTGACACTGCTCACACTTAAGCACATACTCGGCAGCATCCTTCTGCATTTGAGGCCACCAGAACCCCTGGGTCATGGCTCGGTGCGCCAATGAGCGTCCCCCGACGTGGCCGCCGCACACCCCAGAGTGGAGCTCCGCCAAGAGCTCGCCCACCTTCTCCGGGCGTAAGCACAAGAGGTACGACCCTCCAAAAGACCTTCGATACAAAGTCCGGTCCCCTGCCAACCAATACCGAGGAGCCATCCTACGGATCCTGATGCCCTCCTTCTCATCACTCGGCAGTCGGTCGTCGGCCAGAAAGTCGACGATGGGGTCGATCCAGCAATTGGCAGGGGCCGCGATTGCCGTGACGTTGATCCCTGTAGTTCCCGAGTTTCTCGTTACACTGATGCTCGGCTCCGAAATAAGCTCGACTTTGATCTGCCGTGGTATATCCTCGGCCACTGAGGACGCCAGCGTGGCTAGGGAGTCAGCGTGCCTGTTTTGTGTTCGGGCTACGTGGAAAACTTTCACCGTGTTGAAGCTGGTCATAATTAGCCTAGCCTGTTCTAGGTATGCTTTCATCCGGGGATCTCGGGCCTCGAAACTGCCCTGCACCTGATTAACCACCAGACGCGAATCCGAGTATAGCTCAATATCCCGAGCCCCCAGGTTCGAAGCTACCCTCAGTCCGGCCAAGAAAGCCTCGTATTCCGCCTCGTTGTTGGACGCCCTGAAACTCAATCTAAACGAGTGTTCCAGCCGAATTCCTTCGGGGGTAATCATGACTACACCTGAACCGGCCCCCGTGGAGCTCGAGGCGCCGTCCACAAATATCTTCCACGGTCTGACCTCCAATTGGCAAACCATCTCTCCCTTTTCTCTTGGTGAAAACTCAGCGATGAAGTCCGCAAGGACCTGGCCTTTCACCGAGCTCCGAGGCCTGTACCGTATGTCGAAGGACCCGAGTCGAGTACCCCATTTGGCTATGCGGCCCGTGAAATCAGACCTCTTTAATAACGACTGTAATGGGTACTCGGTCAAGACGTGTACGGTGTGAGCTTGGAAATAGTGCGGCAACTTCCTTGTGGCGTGTATCAGGGCCAGCACGAGCTTCTCCAAAGGCAAGTACCTCGTCTCGGCGTCGACGAGAGTTTTGCTGATGTAGTATACGGGCTGCTGGATCCCTTTGTCCCTTAGCAGCACGGCACTCACGGCGTGCTCGGATACCGCCAGATACATGAATAGGTCCTCATCTGCCTCCGGTGCCGCGAGCATGGGCGCTCGTGCCAAATAAATCTTCAGATCCACAAAGGCCTGTTCGCACTCCTCGGTCCACCGAAATCCCGTCCATTTCTTCAGCAGTTGGTAGAATGGTCGGCATCGGTCTGCGAATTTTGAGATGAACCTGTTAAGGGCGGCCAACATCCCGGTTAGTATTTGCACTTCCTTCGGGTTGCTCGGTGGCTTCAGTCTTCTCACAGCCTCTATCTGGTCCGGGTTGACTTCAATCCCCCGTGTACTGATCAGGTACCCCAAGAACTTCCCGGCCCCCACGCCAAACGCGCACTTCTCCGCATTAAGGCGCAGCTTGTGCCGTCGGAGAATCTCGAAGACCTCCACGAGGTCCCCCATATGCAAGGCTTCCTGTTTGCTTTTAACCACCATGTCGTCGATGTATACCTCGACTGTGCGCCCAATCTTGTCTCGGAACATTCTCGTCATCATTCGTTGGTAAGTGGCCCCGGCGTTCTTCAGTCCGAACGGCATCCTTGTGTAGTGGTAATTTGCCTCTGGGGAGATGAATGCTGTTTTCTCTTGATCCTCGGGCGCTAGGGCGATCTGGTGATACCCTTGGAAAGCGTCCAGAAAGCTCATCCTCGGGTGCCCACACGTGGCGTCAACCAGCTGATCAATCTTCGGCACGGGAAAAGGGTCTTTCGGGCAGGCTCTGTTTAGATCGGTAAAATCGACGCAGACCCTCCACTTGCCGTTCTTCTTCTTCACTACCACGGTGTTTGCCAACCAATCCGGGAAGATGATCTCCCGAATCACCCCCGCCTCCTTCAGTCTCTGAACTTCCACTTTTACTGCCTCGGAGTGCTCCCAGGCTGATCTTCTCGGCCTCTGCTTTTTAGGGGTGAATGAGGGGTCAACTCCAAGTCTATGCATGATGAATTCGGGATCCACCCCGGGCACCTCGTACGGACTCCAAGCGAATACGTCCACATTCTGTATCAGAAGCAGCAACATCTCCACTTTTTCCCGGTCCTCCATGCTCTCCCCTACGTGGAAGTACTTGTCCGCGTCCGGCAACACCTTCACCCTCAGCATGTTCTCGGTACGGGCGACCTCCTCTGTCGGACCCTGTAACTGCTATAAAGGCGTCCCTGACGACGAACACTTGGGGTCAGCCTGACTCTCCCGGTCGGTTTGCTCCTTTTTCCAATCGACCATGGCGATCAAGCATTGCCTGGCCGCCTGCTGACTCCCTTGTACCACCGTGACACCATAATCAGTATGAAACTTGACCCTCATGTGCAGAGTGGACGGGACAGCCCCCATTGCATGTATCCATGGCCTCCCTAGAATCGCCGTGTAGGGGGAGTATGATGTAACTGCGAAGAAGCTTACCAGCACTTCCTTGCCCCCCATGATCACGGGCAGAGAGATTTGCCCCTCGGGCGCCACCATCTTCCCATCGAATCCGACCAGGGGGGTGTTGTTCTTCGACAGGTCCTTATCCCTCAGCCCGAGCCCCCTGAATAGGTCCGGGTACATAACATCCGCTCCGCTTCCCTGGTCTATCATTATCCTCTTCACAACGAAACCGCCAACCCTTGCCGCTACTATCAATGCGTCGTCGTGCGGCTGAATGGTTCCTTCTAGATCACTGTCGTCAAAAGAGATCGGCTCCCGGGTAGGTCTGATCCTCTTCGCGGCAGGAGGCACGCCCGTACTCCCCTCCACCGATATCATCGTCAGCACCTCCTTCCCCTTTGCCGTCGAGATGCCCCTCGGGGCGACGTGGATGACGTCAATTATCCCAAGAGGGGGCGGAAGGGGATTCCCTCTGTGCGGGGCGCCGTTCCCCGTTCCTCTATCCCCGGCATCCGTCACAAAATCCTTGAGGTGTCCTGCTTTAGCCAACTGCCCGAGATGGTCCTTTAGCACTCGGCACTGCTCGGTAGTATGCCCCCGGTCTTTGTGGTAGGTGCAGTACAGGTTCTGATTTCTCCTAGAGGGGTCGCCAGCCATCCGGTTCGGCCATCTGAAATACGGCTCGTGCTTGATCTTATCCACGATCTTGTGCACGGGCTCCTTGAACGCCACGTTCACCTCCCCTGCTGTTGCTGCCGGCTCTTGAATCCTCAAATTTCCCCGTGCCCTCTGCGGAAAACCGCTCAGCCGAGGACGATCAGCTACCTGTGCTTTGCCTTTGCTTTGTATCTTATCGTCTTCCAGCCGCTTGTACTCCTCGATGCGTCTCATCAGCTGCCTCATGTCCTCGGGAGGCTTCTTAGTTAACGACTCTCTCAACCCCGAGTCGTCAGGCAACCCCAATCTGAAGGTGCTCGCCGCAATCTTTTCGTTCCCTCCGCCAATCTCGTTGTAGAGCTCCCAGTATCGGTTGGCGTAATCCCGGAGGGTTTCCCCTGCCCTCATCTTCATAGACAACAGCGCGTCCACCGGTTGTTGCTCCCGGCTGCACGTCACGAAACGGGAACCGAACTCCTGTATTAGCTCGGCGAAATTGTGAATGGAGCCCTTGCGCAACCCGTTGAACCACCTTAAGGCCGTGGGACCAAGGCTGGAGGGAAAAACCTTGCACATCAGAGCGTCATTGCGGGTATGCAAAGACATCATCTGGATATAGTGGCTGACATGCTCTACGGGGTCCGTTTTCCCACCATACGAATTGAACGGCGGGCGCGTAAACCTGTCCGGCATCGGTGCGCGCTCGATATCTTCCGAGAACGGTGACCGGGCAGCCCTGCGTAATGCGCGGCTCATAGCATCCATGGCCGCATTCTTCGGTCGTCCCTCTGGAGACTCCGAGCCCCGATTCCCATATTCCCTCGACCGAGAGCGATTTCGCCGCCGATGAGACTCTGCTGAATTGGAACGGTCTCGGCGGCGACGGGACTCCCTCGAGTGTGAGCGCTCCCTGTGGTGGCGGGATCCTGATTGATTCGATCCCACCCCGCGTCTTTCTCCCTCGGCGCCGGGCCCTCTGTCTCGGTCGTCTTGACCTGCTCGGTGGCGCTCGTTTCGGGCTTCCAACTCCAGGTCTTGTACTTGCCTCCGCAGCCGCTCGAGCTCTTCATCCCTAGCGTCGTGCTGCCTATGCCGGGAGGCATGGGATGCCGTTCTCCCAGTTTGATACGACCCTTCCCCGAGGCCGGACCGCTCCTCCAGTTGCTCGTGAAACGGATCCTCGCGTCTCTTCTGCCTCTGCTCCCGCCAGGTGGAGCCCCTGGAAGACCCTGCCGAGCCACTCTCGGCGTTACCTCCAGACATCTTTCCTGTATACGAGCTTTGGCAGAACCACTGCTTAGTAGGATTTCCCACAGACGGCGCCAATTGTGCGCACCAAAAACTCAGACCCGTTGGGCTGGGCCTCACTTGGGCTCACAACTTATTTATATGGTGGGTTTGGATTTCCCACAATGGGTCGTTCTAAACACCAAAGCTCAACTGTGGCGATTTCCTCTTCTCGGGGACCTGACCCAATTCCTTACTCTGCTCTCTCTGTTTACACTCTTCCTTCCCTTCATTCACCAACCCTTGTCTTCTCAAACCTTCTTGTATTTATAGCCCATTGTCTAGTGGAGAGTCATAATTACTCGCCAGTAGGTGCAACCGGCGGTCCAGTGTTGTCGATGGTAAGTGGGTGGTTAGGTGGGAGTGGGAAGCGGTGACGGTGGCGTTGGAACTTGGTTCCCACTTCCACGATGGTTCCCGGCAGCGGTGCCTCTCCGAGGTATGACCGAGTAGATACAGGGCGGGATGTTCCGCGAGCTGTGTGTTCATCACTGCTCGGGCAGGGTCTGCCGAGAGACGATGTAAAAGCCGATCGTGGGCCTGCAGCCCGCTGGGCTCGGGGTGGGCCGCTAGGCAGAGGGAGACCGGCCTTATGGCCTTGTACCCAGGCCAGGCCCGAGGCCCACTACGGGTCTTGGTTCGGGGACCGTACACAACCATTTTTGCAAAGTCACTGTATATTGGTAAGATTTCAGAATGAGATTTCATAGGAAAAATCCAACTATAATGAGAAAAATTATCAATAAAAACAACAAAATATCGAGATCCACTAATACTAGTAACAAGAAAAGGTCCCCAAACATCAGAATGAATTAACTTAAAAATACTATTAAAGATAGAGTCACTATTATTGAAAGGTAAAGCTGGCTATTTTCCTAACTGGTAAAAAGTACAATCAAAATTATCTTTGGACACAAAAGCCAACAGACCCTGATAAGCTAATTGTTATACCTGAGAAGATGGGGCATGACCAAGACTAGAATGCCAAAGTGCAAGAGAAGGTAAGGAAGAAACCGCAGCAACTGCAGCAACAATAGAAACAGGAGCAACAAGTGAAAGATGAAGATTGTCCACGAGAAACATACACCCAACTCTATGACCGGTCCTAAGCTCTTGCCCCGTCCTCGGATCATGCACAATACACCTAGAATAGTAAAAAATAAGGCAATATCCTAGTTCAACTAATTGTCCCGCAGAGCACAAATTATAAGATAGGTTAGGTACATGAAAGACCCCAGGAACAGAGAAGTTACAGGTCGAAACAAAAACTAGACTATTCCCATGCATGGTGGAACCATCAGCTATATGAATATTAAGAGGATTTGGTGCAGGGTCAAGTTTGGAGAATAAGGACAAGTGAGGTGTCATGTGATTAAAACAGGCAGAATAAAAAAGCCAAGTTTGAGACTTATTGGGTAGAACTAAGAGAGCAATGGAAAGAGATGCATTACCAGCCATACGAACAGCCTGAGGTATGATATCTTGTAGTTCAGTAGGGGAGAGGTTGATAGTGAATCTAGAAGACTGGGACACAACTGAAATGGAAGGCATCGACAGAGTAGGCTCAGTATTAGCAACAACAGCAGTAGATTTATTGCGACAATAACAAGTCTCAATGGTGTGGCCAGGGTGCTTGCAATAGTTGCAGAACTTTATGTTGGTCTGCTTGCGACGATTGCTAGAGTCAGAGGAATCACATGATTGCTGAGGTTGCTCTATATGAGGAGCAGAAGGAGTAATAGCAAGAACATTCAGCTTATTCTGAGCTTGAAGTGTTGCAAGACGAGCTTCTTCTCTGACCAACTCATTTACAACAGTATCAAGAGAGGGAGGAGGACTGCGATTAAGAAGCTGACCTCGGATGGGCTCAAAGTCCTTGTGCAGTGACATCAAGAATTCATAGAGATGAAATTCATCTCTAATGGTTACATATTGCTGAGCATCCTTTGAGCATGCCCAAGTTGGATCAAAAAGGTCAATTTGGTCCCAAATGAAGCGAAGCTGATCATAGTAGTCATTGATGGATTGCCCTGGTTCTTGCCTGAGCTGATGTAATTCAACCACTAACTGATATTTCATGGATCCGAGAGTAGTGGAATACCTTTTGGCTAACATATCCCATGCTGATTTTGCATCATCAAAGCTGCCCAACAGATTAGCAATAGAGGGAATGGAAGTGTTCCGAATCCATGTGAGGATCATGTGGTTGTGACTATCCCATTCAATCATGCGATTGAGGAAGATAGCATCTTCTTTACTTGCCCCTTTGATAGGAATAGTGATTGCACCAGTACAATAATGCCAGAGCATGCGATCCTTGAGAAAATTGCGCATAGCTTGAGACCAAGATAAGTAGTTCATATTCCCCTCCAAAATAGTATTGATGGGGTGAGGAAGAAAAATATCCTTTTCATCCATTTAGAGACAAGATATGCAAAAACAGACTACAAAAATGAAATTTACATAAAAAACTGGGTAAGGAGAACTTGGACTGAAAAAGTCAACCATGAAAAAGTCAACGATCAACTACCTGGTCAAAGTCAATGATCAACGGTCAAAGTCAACACGATCAATGGTCAACAGAGATGACGTCAGCAAGGTGATGTGTCAATGATGTTAGCAGATGATTAGATGCTAACGTAAGCTAGATGACGTCACTAGGGCTAACGTGGCGCAACTGATGACGTCAGCGAACCGAGTTCTAGCGCGTGGAGGTGCGTGGAGGAGCGTGCCAGCATGTGGATGCGCGTGAAGATTATTGGTGGCGCATGGTGGCGCGTGATGTTAATGCCGAGAATTGTATAGGCGCGTAGGGGCGTGTGAGAGGTCTGATGAAGACAATGTTTTCACAAAAGGCAGATCAAAAAGATTACTTTCTGATGGTGCAATTTATGGGCTAATCGGAGTAGCGGAAGTGGTGGTGGCGGCAAGGCAGTGGTCTTTGATGTACTGGATTCACGGTGGAGGCAGTGATACTGCTCAGAACAACGGCTGCAATGGATGACATCCAAGAAAACAAGACTGCTTAAGAGCGGCACACCAAAGAATTAGAGCAGTGGCTCTGATACCATGTTAGAAATACTGAATAATTATATTGTATTTCATAATCAAAGAATATACATGGATGCCTTTATATAGGAGGCATATGAATGCAGTACAAGTAAATATGTGTGCGGTACAAGCAAAAGTGTAGTACAAGACTGTGTGCTATACAAGTAATCTAACTGGGCCTAAAGCCCACAATATTATACACGTTAACAAGTAGAAACTTTTTATAGTGTAGCTTTGGGTTGTTTGGTTAGAGGTGAAATAGGGAGGATAAAAAATAAAGGTAATAAAAATTGAGAGAAAACTGATTTTATGGGTGTTTGATTGGAGAGAAGGGCATGATAGAAAAATGGTGAGGCTTAGGTATTTTCTCCTTTGACCCACCAAAATTCTATCTCCCCAATTTGAGGAAAAAATATAGAGAGAGAAATAGTTGCAATTAATGACTGAACTACCCTATTCTTTTATGCGCTGACTGTTGGTAAGGGATAGCAATTTTGCCCCGCCCCTCCTTACTTCACCCCGCGCGAGTTTTCCCCACCTCAAAAAGGTGGTGGGGTGGGAATGTGATGAGATTTTAGCCCTGCACCAAGAGGCAGGATAGGGCAAGGATGGGAATAGACTTCTTAGACCCACCTCGTGTTGATAAGAGTTATAATTGTATAATTTTTTATATTCTAAAATCCTACTATTTTAAAAAAATATCAATATTAACTTATTTTATTCTACCCAATGTGACTCTCTACCTCTATTTTGTTATATATTATGCTATGGGATTCTTGAGTTTTGTTGTGATGTTCTCTTGTTAAACACTTAAATAATATTGATAGTGCTCTTGAAAATCAATAGGCTGAAAGTCTCGGGCGTCGATGATCTTAAGGCTGAGTCCTGAAAAATCAAGTACAAAAATCAAAGGAGACCGGTGGAGGCCGGTCAAGAGTCCTCCGATAGTAAAGTCAGTGGGTTTGTAATTCCAAGTAAAAAGGAAGTGTTTTTAAGAGTTAATCTTTTGTGGAAAAATGTTTGACTGCCTTACCTTCTCTTGGATGAATGCTTATATTGCATACGCTTTGGGACAGTTACTTGTTTAGTAACTGCTCCTATCATTGAGGAATTCGGAAGACTCGGAAGTAACTTCCATAACTGTCATGGAAGTTACCTTAGTTGGGCTATTTTCCATAACTGTCATTGGAAACTGACTATAGCAATGAATCTTGACCCCATTGCTCCGTCATAAATGAGGAGCTCGTCCCAAGCAAAATGGGAGAAGAAGTGTCAAGAAAGCAGGGAGGTCATCCTTTCCATGGATGACCTCATAGACGGACGAGTATATCTTTGCAGCCTGTTTGTTCCGTTCGTCTTTCTTCCCTTTGGACGACCTCAACGGACGAATTTGAAGTTGGTACTTTATATTGCACCATCAAATATTATTTAGTTTTGGCTAAAAATTAGTTTGATTTGATGGGATAAATTTAGCTGTAATTTCAAGTATATTTTTATTAATGAAACAAGTTTTATTAAATAACATTATAATAGTTGTAGGGAAAATTAACAAGTAGAGTTTTACGTGGTGGTGTAGGGTTTTGCGTGGCCCCAAGGAGAAGATGGGACAAGAAAATTTTACCCATCATATGGGGTGGGGTGAGGATCGGGGTAAGACAAAACCATGTGGGGTGGGACGAAAACTCCATCCTTCGCCCCACTCCATCCCATTGCCATCCTAATTGGTTTTTTTATTTTCTAGCGTGAATATAGGTTTGTGGATTTTTTTTTAAATATTATTTTTGGCTTTCCTTGGACATGAGCATGATACAAGTTGTTGGTTTTTTTTTATTATTATAATATTTGTCATCTTTTTTTTTTCTTCTTTTTTTTTTTATTTTCTTTCTATTTTTTTGGGTTTAACTAGTTGTGAATTTTTTTTTTTTACTTCTTTTTTTTGGTATGATTTTTCTTTTTTAATAAATCTTGGTGATTGTCTTTTTTTTTTCTTGCCACCTTTTTGTTTTAATTGGGCATCATTTTTTGACAAGTGCATATGAGTAAATTTATACAAATTCATTTTTTCCATCCTTTCAATTTTTCACTCCAACCAAACATAAATGAGAAAAACTAAAATCTTTTTTATCTTTCCACTTTTTCTAGAAATTATGCGATACTTATGAAGGACCACATCAACAATGCCTAATGGTCCTTCACTCCAGTAATATAATGCCATGTGACTAATTTAAACTAGTTGCTAATCCATGCTATGTATGGGATAAATAAATTTAAAATCACATATATTTAAAAAAAAAAAAAAAACAAATAGCGAGTCCTACATGAAAAAATTATTAATTAAAAGTTAATAGAAAAATGATTTTATAAATTTAAAATAGTTTCTCATAGGTATTGTATAGGTATCAACCAAGTAGGATGCATATTTTAAATTTAAAAAAAAAAAAAAGAAAAAAAAAAGAAAAGAAAAGAGAGAGACCGTAATATTGGGCCGTGTTTTATTATTTATAAAAAAAGAAAAAAAGAAAAAAAAAAGAAGGTATTTGACAGGATACGAACAAATAAATTGTAGTAGAATTTGAATAGTTTCCCATATGTAATGTATAGGTATCAACAAAGTAGGATGCATATGTATAGAGGTTATTACACGCCCTTGTTTAGTTTCTTATCAATGTGAATTGCCACTTTCAATATGAATAATGCACCTCCTCACTCTATATTATTCTACTAATCAATCTGAGATTCCGAAATCAAGTAGGAATCATCTAAACCATTCTCGTATGAACTATACTTCTCCTTTTTTTTTTTCTTTTTTTTTTTTAAAAATACCTATGGACTATATCACAACATTAATATAAAATTGATTATTGATTTATGGTTTTGATGGTTAGGAATAAGCTCTTCTTCTTGTTATTGATGATAATTTTTTTTATAGAATGGTTTTTCCAAGATCATATAAGGGTCTATATATAACATACATGGTAGTACAAATTACACCAACGTTAGAGAAAATTTGATTGATGAAATTGTTAATTATTAAAACAAAATTACAATTAAATCTAATGTTTTAATTGTAAAATCAAGTTTTTACAATTAAAATTTTCACATATAATTTTTTTATACTAATAAACTCACTCACAAGTCAAAACAATAACAATATTATAAAGTAGTAATCATAGAGAGTTAGAGCATGAAAGATGGCAACATGTCCTTACCTCTACATTTACTCTGAGCAACTCCATGGATAAAACATTACAAAGTGGTCTCATGAAGTCCCGTACCCTCTTTGCAAAATCTTCAATTTTACTGTGTGTGTTTTCTTTGTGAAAATTTGAGTGAGTATGAAGGATTTAGACCTTGGCAAGGGTTTATATTTGTTGAAAATTTTGTTATAGAATTTTAGTTAAAGTAGAATTTTCAAGCTCTTGAAACATATATATATATATATATATATATATATAATAGAGTTTTACTTAAACTAAACTATTGTAATACTTGATAAGATAATTACATGTTAAAGAGAAATAATAAATATATAAGATATAAAACCTAAAATAAAAAGAAAAAGAAAATAGTGGTGACATGGAAAATTGTGAGAGATCCAGAAGCTTCGGTTATATATAGATATAGATATAGATATAGATATAGATATGGATATAGATATATAGATGAGTAATTGTCTTAATCGTGCCCTCCAAAATTAAAATTGAAAATTGAAAACAAGAATCTTGTCAGTTCCCATCTTCGGTGCTAACAAGATCTCTGTGGAAAAATAATTTAGAACAACCAACCAACAATCTAAGCAATCTCATGCTTGTATCCACAAATACCTAAAATTAAACTGAAACACATATTGATTTGAAAATAAAAATGTCAATATGGGGGGACTAGGATCCAAAATAGCTAATTGGATAGGTAAGGGCATTTTCGAGGAGGTAAACTTCGTGGAATATTGGTCGTATGCCCTTGGAAAGTACTCACCTAACCTGTGAAGATGTTGAACTACTGCAGTTGACAAGAGCACTGAGGACCTCCAATCTAACCTCAAAAAGTCAAAACTCAGGGGTGAAGGGAGCATGACACAACATGAGGGAGAAAAAGGGTGATTTGACACAGAACAAGGAAGAGAAGAAAAAAGAAGGAAAAAGCAGTCATCCCCTCCACATTAAATGCACTGTAACTATTAGCTGGCCGCATTAATGGAGAAATGACCATGAATAGTGCTCACATAGCTCACGCCTTGGTGTAAAACCTTCTAGCAAGGCCTTGATGGGACAAGTATCAAGAAAGTCCGATCCTAACCCTCCAAATGTAAAGTCTAGATGCATTTCGGCTAAGCTATATAAAGCTAAGAAACATCTGGATCGAAAGGAGTTATTTTTGGCAGAGAAAAGGAAAAAAGAGAGAGATTATCCAATTGTAGCCTCTTCCTCGGACCAAGCCCGAGGTCAGACACTTAGGCCTTGTTTGGATCCCTTTTTTTCATCACTCAATTTTCGTCACTCATCTAATTCCAATTAGATAAATACCTATTTCAACAAATTCCACATTATCATATTATTAGCTTTCCATATATTTTAGTTAAAGGAAATTTAGGCGCTGGGCTCCACAATGCTCTGTAAAACCCATGCCCGCTATTTTTCCTCTATTCTAGAGTATTTGTTTTCAAGCCAAAAAATCCCTAACAGTGAGAAAATCCAAGCCAAAATCCCTTGCAAAACCCATGTCAGAGTTGGTGCTTCTTAAATTTCCCACATTATCTGGAGGTCATGCTTCACACTGAATCGGACACTGTACTGGAATGGCTTCCAGAGGCATCTATCTACCATAGTAAGGCAGCACCACCGTTTCTTTGAGAAGTTGTTTCACAATATTATTACTTTATTAGAACATTGTTTTACTTCGTGGCCTAACTCCACACGGCCATAGATCAGGAAGGTTCTCCCTCGGTAAAAGGAAACCCAGCAACAGAGGGCAAGCCACATCCAATTTGAAGTATTCCCCATCCATATTGATGTGCATGAAATATATACAAAAAAAGTACTCACATATCTACATATTTAGCCTTACTTTTATGTTATTTTGTTACTAATTGTATAATATCTTTGTATTGCAGGTAACAAGGGATTTACATGCAAAGTGGGGCTAAGCCAATTGAATCAAGCCAATTTACATCCAGCCAGGCATGAATTCAAGAGAAGACCAACCCAATCAAATCCAAGTCCAATTTGGATTAGGATTCCAGCTTACACATCAGTTAGTATTTTTGGCATAACTTTCGGCTCAGATATCCAATCGAGATGATTCAAGTTGGGCTGGAAAGTTAACTTAAAGCGCTACAACTTTGTAGTTTACCAACAGTCCTAATTCTAATGTTAAATGGGCCAAAATCGTCGGTTAACTGAAGCCTAAAAATCTAGGATTTTCTCCAAACGGGAATTCAACTTGTAATAGGATTCCTTGACCTATTTAAAGGCTCTTTAGGGCAAATTCAAGGAGGGCCGCATTGAAGAATATATTTTGGGAGTCTTTCTGAAGAGGAGGATCTGAGGAGAAAGGCGAGAGCTTTATGTTGATCAACCAATTTAGATGAAAAACATAAGTTTTATTTGTTTTCTTTTCAATTTTATTATGAACTAAATTTTATTTTCTAGAGCGTTGATGTAGTCTAGCAATGAACACAGTTTATTTTCTGAGTTATTTTATTTTTAATATTTCCATGATTGAGTGTTTAATTCTTATTCTTAATGCTTACTATTTTTTACAAATTATAGTTTGATCAATTGAATTACAATGAGACTGAGAGGTGATTTGTTATTTTAGTTCTAGAATTAAACACCATTAGTTGAGCGAAAGTAGAGATACTTTACCGCAATTAGTGTGATTTTTCAGAAAATTCAAAGTACGTAATGAGTCTCCAATTAATTAAATTCACATAAAGATATGGAATTGTTAGTTGAAGATATTTTTGATATTATTTGAGAGAAGATATTGAATACTTAAGGAATTTTTAATCATCAATGGGAGATTATTAGAATTAATAATTAGGAAGAATAAATTGTGTGAGATTTGTTAGGTGAAATCAACTGCTCTAGATCCATTCTTATCATATTTTTACACTTTCAGATTTTTATGCTTTGTTAATTTTTATTCGTAGATTTATTTTTATTAAATAGTTTAATTTAATTCAGAGAGTAGAACGTTCCATTTATTTTCGATTTTCCAAATAGTAATTAATTTAGTGAATTTTGGTATTCAATAACATAGTTAATCCCTGTGGGTTCGACATTCGTTTTCTAAAAACACTTTACTACTTGTTACGATTCTGTGCGCTTGCAGATTATTTTACGAGAACACATATTTCATGTAATTCTACATCAACATTAATTTTCATTCACAAAATGAATATTAAGTAGAATAACTACAAAATCAAGCTAAAAATTAGATGAATATTAAGTAGAATGAGTAAAAAAATCAAGCTATAAATTAAAAGAATATTCAAGCTATTTTTTTTTTTTTTAAAGAAAGAAAAATACATTTACTAGTTCAACTTTAAAAAGAAAATCGTAAATAATATACTTTTTGTAGGTTGATAAAGTTCGGCCTAGACTGAATTTGGGTCGAGGCCCACAAATTTGTTGCCAAACCCACATGTAAGAGGTTCGAACTGAATCATTATGTAAATGACCACGTTAGGATCTGAATAGATCACTCTTACTCCTTGAGGCGGAGATATAGGGTCCGTTTGGATACAACTTATTGTTGCTGAAAACTGATTGTTGCTGAAAATACTGTAGCAAAATAATTTTTAAATGTGTGAATAGACCGTGGGACCCATTTTTAATATTTTTTTTTCTGAATAAAGTGGCTGTATGTCCCATGAACAGTACGTGAACAGTATCAAAACAATGTGTGAATAGTGTTTGGGAAGTTTGCCAATGTGTGAATAGTATCGAGGAGAAATAATGCCTTTGGGAAGTTTGCCATCTAAGCACGAGCCTCGATACTTGGTTCAAGTTACAAGGAGATCATCACAATGATGGAGCTAAAGGGACTCACTCCCTAGTACGAGATTAGACGTGCTAGAATAGTGGCCTAGACTGAAAGGGCCATTTAGACCTGGCAAATGGTAGGACCCATGCACATGTAGAATATTCCCACCATTGTTGATCCACTAACAAGACAGTATAAAGAAAAAGAAATTCAATGGAAAAGGGGTTGAAACATTTTTTTCCGAGGAGAGAAACACGAATGCACAAGTGGATAACGCCTCTCTTTTGGGTAATAGAAATTTAGTTTGGGATACTTGAAAAGTACCTAGGCCACCTAAAAACCTCTTCAAACGGCTCAACAGATAAACCCTAACCACCCTGCAACCTCTTCTAACCACTAACTATTAATCTAATCCTTCTTTGGACCTCCCATTGTGAGGTATACCCTTAGCTTCAAACCAATTAATTGTGATCCAAGCCCAACAATTGCCATCCAACCATGGGTTGCGCCTTCTAATATACCAATATATATATATATATATATATATATATATATATATATATATATATATATTTTTTGAAACACCCGACGTATATTAATGACCTTTGGGCCATGGTTGCATGCAACTCCCATTAGCATTGGGTGGTGGGAAAGTATAGGAATTCACTCACAAATCTTCACCTACCCAAAAAATAATAATAAAGTAACAGTTTCACTTTTTTTTTTTTTTTTTTTATACAAGATAAAATCTCTATTCTAGCCTAATTTAAGTGTATATGTGTATGAAACTCCCTCCTAGAGACTTGAACCCCGACCCTTACTCCTCACACCCCACAAATACTTATACTTGTGTAATGACCACCACAACAATGTGCGTGGTGGTCAGTTTCACATTTTTAATTGCCAAAAGATCTTTAAGAGCATTAGTATTGGGGGTGTCACCCCCAGTTGCTATTTTACAACCAAAACAACTAAAAACATACTCCATTCGGGTTGGTAGATGTAAAAATTATACCATCTTTGAATAGTAAGTTCAACTAAAAACTGTTCACGGTTGTAAACTTAAAAATCTATTTTATTTTCTTTCTCACTTTCTTCTCTGACTCTCCTTCTTCTCTGCCTATCTCTCTATTTCTCTGTCTCTTCATTTTCTCTCTTCACTTGATTGTTTTTGGTTGGGTTGAATCAGTGGTTATTGGGTTTAAAGTGGTGGTTTGTTTTAGTGGTTGTTAGGTTCGGATTGGTGGTAGGATTCAGTGGTGGTCGTTTGGGTGTTGGCTAGGTTTTAGTTCCAATATTGAAGTTGAATCGATGGCTGGGTTTCAAAGGTGGGTTGAATTAGCATGTGTTGTTGAATCAGCATTGTGGGTTGAATCGACGTGGGTTTGAATTGGCATGGGTTGCTAAATCGGTGTGGGTTATCAAATCGGTGGTGGGTTTTTGAATCGGTTTCAATGGCTGGAGCTTGTTTGAATCGGTGAGAGTGGTGGAGCCATGGAGATCAGATTGGTGGTTGCATTTTGTATGGGTTTTAGTTGTTGAGTTTTGCGTTTTGAATCAGTGGCTGGAGCTTATTGGAATCGGTGTGGAGAGTGGTGAAGCCATGGAGATCAGATTGAGCGGTTGCGTTTTGCGTGAGTTTTAGTTGTTGCGTTTTGCGTTTTGAATTGTGTGGGTTTCAATTCTTGTGTTTTGTGTAGAGAGAGAGGGGTAGAGATACACATGTTGGAAAGTTACAAAGCTTATAAGCTCCAACCATGGAGATTCAACCATGAAAGGAAGATAGAGCTACGATGGTTAAGAAAGAGAGAAATGACATGGGAGAGGAGAGAGGGTAGATAGTTTTATGTTTATTTAATTATTTAGTTTATATTATTTTATTAGGTTGTATCTAAAAATATACACTGAGATGTTAGGTAAGTTGTAGGGTAATTCTAGCATACCTCCCCCCCTCCCTTTTTTTTGGGGGTACGGTACCCACTAGTAGGCAACCTGTTATACCAGGTTACCAAAACATCACATTTGATGGTACCATCCTCACATTGTATAGTATTAACATCACATGTAACTGTACTTTTGTCACATTCGGTAGTTCCTTTATTTTTTCTCACATTTGATAGTACCATTCTCACATTGTGCAATACCAACATCACATGTGACTGTACTTTTATCACATTCGGTAGTTCCCATATTTTTTTTATCACATTTGATGGTACCATCCTCACATTGCGCAGTACCAACATCACATGTGACTGTACTTTTATCACATTCGGTAGTTCCTTTATTTTTTTTCTCACTTCATCCTCACATTGTGCAATACCAACATCATATGTGACTGTATTTTTGTCACATTCGGTGGTTCCCTTATTTTTTTTCTTCACATTTAATGGTATTATTCTCATATTACGCAGTACCAACATCACATGTGACTGTACTTTTGTCACATTCGATAGTTCCTTTATTTTATTTTTTCTCACATTTTATGGTACTATTCTCACATTACACAGTACCAAGATCACATGTGACTGTATTTTTGTCACATTCGGTGGTTTATTTATTTATTTTTTTTCACATTTGATGGTACTATCCTCACATTGTGCAGTACTAACATCACATGTGACTGTACTTTTGTCACATTCAATAGTTCCTTATTTTTTTCACATTTTATGGTACCATCCTCACATTACACAGTACCAATATCGCATGCGACTGTACTTTTGTCACATTTGGTGGTTCTCTTATTTTTTTTTCTCACATTTTATGGTACCATCCTCACATTGCGTAGTATTAACATCATATGAGACTATACCTTTGTCACATTCGGTGGTTCCCGTATTTTTTTTTCACATTTTATGGTACTAGTCTCACATTGCGCAGTACCAACATTACATGTGACTGTACTTTTGTCACATTCGATGGTTATCTTATTTTTTTTTCTCACATTTTATGGTATCATCCTCACATTAAGCAGTACCAACATCCCATATAACTGAACTTTTATCACATTCAACAATTCTCTTATTTTTTCTCATATTTAATGGTACTACCTTCACATTATGTAGCATCTACATCACATGTCACTGCACTTCTAACACGTTCCCATTGTCTTATTTTCTCTCAAATTTAATGGTCATATCTTTACATTGAGTAGTACTAGTACCACCGTGCTGCTCTTTCGTATAATAAAAAGTTTTCAGTCTCTGCTCTCAGTTTCTGAATCTCTGACTTTCTTCTCCTCTCTCTGTGATTTTCTATAGTCTACGCTTCTCTCCAGTTTCATCTCTCAAATTCTTCTCGTCCAAACCATCCACAAAAACCTACCTAGAGCTATGATTAACAAAACAAAACCCTAAGCAAGACCACAAAAGAAGAAACATATCCCTAAGCCATGAACGGTTCCTCGCCAGCGAATTGTTCTCGCCAAACAAAAGAAATCCATTGTTTATTTGCTGTCTTGCGTTCCTTCTCTCTCTCTCTCGACTATGCTCTCTTTCCTCTCTCTCTTTGACTTCGCTCCATTTTCAGAAAGGACCTCAACATTAATTGACCTCGCCGGTGCAGGGAAAGGGGTTTTACACGGCGACGATCGAAACCCATTTTAGGTATTGTAGAGTTGGTTTGAAATTTCCCCAAATTTTTTTTATTTGTGCTTCATTTTTTAACCAAAATTGCTTGATGATGGCAATTGTGAGGTTTGTTCATTCCAAGTTGACTTCCCCCCCCCACCCCCCCTCCCCCCCGCGTTCTGTTAGAAGAATTTGATGAAGTTTCGCATTTTTATTGATTTTTTGTGAGGATGTGTTTGTTGGGGTTTGGTTGTGATGGGTATTTATCGTTTTGGTGATTGGTCATTTTGTTTATGGTTATTTAATCTTGCATGCGTTTCATAATTTTGGTATCCTTGTTTGGTTGATTGAGGCATTCGTATACATATTTTGAAATGAATATCTAATCAAAGATGCCTTTTCTTTTTCTGACATATGTTTTTGTGATTGTGAGAATTCAGGTTCTGTCTGTAATAGTACATCCTTGTAATATTACCTTTGTTTTACTGATTAAAGATCTGGTTGGTTGGATTGCATGAAGAGTGGGTTTTAATATATTATATATTAAATATATATTTTATGGTGGTGTTAATTACTCTAGTGCTTCTTTTTATTTCCTCTATATTTTGAATTAGATACCTTTTTTTCAATCATGTTTCTTGTAGAGTTTCATTAGTAAGCGCGAGTTCCATTATTAGGGTGGGTTTATGTACATTTGCTGCTTTCTGTTTTTTGATGTGGGTGTTTTATTTGTTTTACATTGCCTAAAATATGGCCCAGGACGTGACTTTTGATATTGAATTATGTTGACTTGTGAATTTTTGTATGCTATTCTTGTGTAGTGTGATTCTTAGTATGCGTACAAAGTTTTTTTTATTAAAATATTAAACAAGACAGAAAATTGTATATTCTATTTTTGGGAGTATCGATTCGTTATTCTAATTTAATCTTGGTGTTGTGTTTTCTTGCCATTTATTTGCTGGAATTAATTAGTGGCCTTAATGTTCTGTGAAATTTTCTTGATCAGGGCTGTGATGCTTTGGTCCCTTTGGATCAACAAAGGTTATTAAAAATAATTCCATACCCAATCATACCTTGAGAGGTGTTGATAATGTTGATTTCATCTAGGAGGAGCTTGAAAAGGATTGGCCGGGTGGTACTTTCATGTGCTGATATTGTTTCTATTGCCACCAGAGATGGGATTATGCTGGTCTATTCTCTATCCTGAATTTTCATATGTTCTCTCTCTCTTTAAGATTTTTTTTGTTAATACTAAGGGTTCTTTCAGCTAACGGTTTTAGCAACAGCTTAAGGTTTAGGATTTGATGATTGATTGTGGATAATGATATGCTTAAATGAAACTTGGGGAAAATGTAAGAAATAGATTTTAAAAGAGCTGGCATTTTCATTACATTTTTATATGTTGAGGACTCTATCAATAAGTTTCTAAAGTACATATTGATTGTGGGGAAAGCTTAGAAACTTAATGAATTGAAAATATGTTCCTAGTGATTTTTGCTGTTTTTGTTTCCACAAATTGTTACATAAAACTTTACTAGTTGTTTCAGGAACTTGATATTGACTTTTGAAGTTTATGCTGAGAAGTATGGACTTCTTTTCTAACTTGACGTTGATTTTGTGAAGTTTATGCCAAAACAATTGAAATTTCTATTCTTAGTGAAACAACTATATAGGATAATCATTTAATGTTTTAATGTTGTTTATGATTTGCTTAAAGCATCGTGATTAACTATGTATATGTTATGCTTTCTTGGACTTGGAAAGGTGATTATATTAACAATAATGTTCATGTGGAGAGGACCATGGAGGTAATGTATCTGATGTGAATATTAAGAGGACAAATGGTGGATAGTGATGGAAAAAGAGGGACATTTTTTTTTCTTATAGTAGTTATGAAATTTGATGTGTAGAATAATGTCTTTGAGGTTGGGGAAATTTTTTAGTCACTGTCAATGCATATACTTGTTATGTCATAGTTTCCATTGGAGACAATTTTACCTATTTGTTTATCGTTTGGAGAGACTAACAGGCTTATATCCCTATTCTTCTAGTTATTATAGCAAGTGTTCCTAAGTTGGTGCTGGATTCTGTTTTTGAATAAAAGAATTAGATTGCGAAAGTTGTGGAAGAGGAACTCGAAAAGGAATTTCTCTGTCTTCTAATCTGGTTTATAATTAATCAAGTTACAAGGTAAATTTGTTTCTTTTTAATATCTTTGAATTTTACATGCATAGGCCAAGTCAACTTTTGGATTTGAGATTGTTCAAATGGTTATTGTGGACACTGAGCCTGATGAACATGTGAAGAGGACTATGAGTGAGATAAATGCTGGTTAGTGCTCAATTTGAATTGAACATTGTTTCTCCTCTCTCTCTCTCTCTCTCTCTGTGAGTAAGTTTGACTTCTTTTTCCTTGAATACGAATTAACCTGTCATTGACCTTTTACGTGCGATGAACAGTTGCAAGAATGAAGGTGGTGGTTAACGAGAAGGCTGAAGCAGAAAAAATCCTGCAAATAAAACATGCCAAGGGAGACTGAGCACGGTAAGCATGCTAGCATCAGACCATTGAAGTTGGGCTGAGGGATATTGTGCTTGCTTTCTCTGTGAATGTACCTGGGACTATGGCAAAGGATGTCCTGGACATGGTTCTTGTGACTCAATATTTAGACACAATGAAAGAAATTGGCGCATTGTCATCACACACTGATCAGGTGCTGTGAACGACATTGCTTCATAGATTAGAGATGGCCTCCTTCAAGCAAATACCACCCAGAATTAGTGACTTTGTCCCAACATATATGTTGCACGAGTGGCTTCTCTAACGGTGTATGAAATGATTGGTTCTAGTATCTAAGAGTTGTGTCTTTTATTGTTCTTTTATACTTTCAAAATTTTTTACTTGAGTGAAGATAGGAGGTAGGGATTGTCTTGCAAGTTGCAACTAAGTGGTGCGGCGTGTATACATGGTGTTGAAGCCATAGTATTGGCAATATTCTTTTATAGGATGAGATGGTACTGATTTGGGTAATTTTGTGGAACCCTCTGGTGTTATATGTTATTTTGTAACTGTTGTGTGCTATAAATCCTTTCAGAGGATCAATAATATACTTCTGAAGGAATTTCTGCTATGATATGTTGAATAACATATATATATTGCAAGATGAGCTTCATATGTTAGTAGAAAAAAGCTTTCACGTGCTCAACTGAATCATTTAAAAGCTTAAGACAATCATAGTTATAGTAATCTCTAATTTCTGTATGACTTAGAAATTTGTCTTCAAATTCAAATTATAACATATCAAAATATGAAAACACTAAAATTGTGTAATTCACTCAAAAACTAAATATTAATATCAGGTAAGAAGGGAAAAAAGAACGTAAAAAAAAAATACCACCAATCATTATTTTTAGAGATAATTACAATATGCTGTAACTCATACTCAACCTTTTTTCCTAGACCTCCAAACACTTTGTGCATGAGAAAGTGTCAATTCAGTTACAACTTACAAGGCCTTTGGCAGATACCACAAATCATTAAATTAAACAATTAAAATATAATATTACTTTTTGTCATCTATAAATTTAAATTATGATTTGGAATAGGTACTCTCAATCAAACCTATCTTTTCTCATTTTTATTAAGTGTGCCAAAATAGACCGAATGGTACTTTTGCCACGTTTGGTTGTACTCGTATTTTTTTGACATTTAATGGTACCATCTTCAAATTATGCAGTACAAAAATCACATGTGA